>OU342744.1:54771924-56195917 GCA_910589775.1 Avena eriantha | reverse complement strand
CTTTTCGTCATCGGTGGCATTATCTGCAGGTAGGTCACCTAGCGGTGCATCGAGCACATAGGTCAACTGACCAGCCTTGAGGACGATCTTCAGTCCACGGAACCAGTCCGTGAAATTGCTTCCATTGTTTTAAGCTTTTCTTTCTCTAGGAACGCATTGAAATTGATGGAGGGGTCGCCATAATCTACAACAATTTGCAAGTAGTTTAGACTAAGTTTATGACAAATTGAGTTCAAATTTAATTATTAAACTAACTAGGTGAACTCCCACTCAAAACAACATCCCTCACATTGTCTTAGTGATTACACGAACCAAGTCCACTACACCAAGTCCGATCTTCACGAGAGAAGATGTAGTTTCATCGGCGAACAATCTTCATGTTCATCATATCAATTATATGACTCATGCTCTACCTTTCGGTATTCCGTGTTCCGAGACCATGTCTGTACATGCTAGGCTCGTCAAGATAACCTTAGTTTCCGCATGTGCAAATCTGGCTTGCACCCATTGTATGCACACGTAGAATCTATCACATCCGATCATCACGAGATGCTTCGAAACGACGAGTCTTAGCAACGGTGCCAAACTAAGGGTGAACACTTTATTACTTGATATTTAGTGAGAGGGATCATCTTATAATGCTACCGTCGCAATCTAAGCAATACAAGATGCATAAAGGATTAACATCACAGGCAATTCATAATTAGTGTGATATGATATGGTCTTTTCTTCTTGCGCCTTTGATCTCCATCTCCAAAGCACGAACATGATCTCCATCATCACCAGCATTGCGTCAAGGTCAGTGGCGCCGCTTCATGGTTGTCCATCATCACCAGCAACTATTACAACTACTTGGAATAAAGCTATTACAAGAGGAATAGACACGCAGGTCTTAACAGAATTAAAGACAACCATTAGGCTCCTGCCGGTTGCCATATTACAACAAGGATCATTGCATACATCAAATACAATCACAATCACATGTTGGCCATATCACATCACAAAAACGCCTGCAAAAACAAGTTAGACGCCTCTAATTTTCTTTGCATGTTTTATGTGGTTTGGGGCTTTCGCATAAGACCGATCTTACCTACGAACAAGGACCACAACGTTGATACAAGTGTTGTCAAGATGCTCATTGTAAATTGAATCTTAACTATGGTGGGAGAGACAGACACCCGCAAAGCCACTTGTGCAAAGCAAGTTGCACGTCAAGCGTGGAGCAAGTCTCATGTGCGATGACATGTAATGTTAGCCCGAGCCGCTTCATCCCACCATGCCGCAAGATGCAAAGTACACGCTAAGACACCGACAACAAAAGCATCAACGCCCACAAAAACATTGTGTTCTACTCGTGCAACAGATCTACGCATAGATACGGCTCTGATACCACTGATGGGTTCGTAGCATGGAAAACAAAAAATTTCTACCACAAGAACGAACAAAACCTAGATCTAATCCAGATAAAAGCCAGGATCTAATCTATTAGACATGAGCAACGAGATAGATAGGAACTAACCCTCGTAGATCCGAAAGCGTTAACGAGATTAGATCTCGTGGTTGATGTAGTCGATCACTTGCCGATCTCAAGATCGTGTGGACGATCCTTCCGGCGTCGCGTTCCAGCAGCGCTTCCGCCGTCGGTCAAGTAGACGATCCTTCTGGCGTCGCGATTCGGCAGCACTTCCTCCGCAGTCGGTCACTCGTGCGGAGTCGAAGCAGACCTTCCTCTCCCCGTTCCAGCGAGCAACGGAGGTAGTAGATCTTCTCCACGGAATCCCAGCAGCACGACGGCGTGGTGGTGGTGGTGGAGTAGAGAATTCTGCATGGCTTCGCCTATGCCTGTGCAGAAGATGGTGGAGGAGAGAGGCGGCAGAGATTGGGTGTTATGGGAGCAGGGGAGGACGGGGCGCCCCTGCCCCTCTATTTAAAGAAGGGAGGCGCCTAGGGAGCGGGAGTCCTTGTAGGACTCCCCTCCCTTGTAGGCCGGCGGATTGGAGGTGGGGGAGGAGTCCTCCTCCCCCATGACTCCGTATCTTGACCCACCAGGACTCCTTGATCCCTATCTTGATTTTCAAGCTAACTCCAAGATATCTTCTAGAACCTTCCGGAACATTCCGAAACCTTCTAGAATCCTCATACAAACACTCCGGAACATTTCCTAACTTAGAAAATGATCCCCTATATATGAATCTTATTCTCCGGACCATTCCGGATCTCCTCGTGATGTCCCGAATCCAATTCGAGACTCCGAACAACATTCGGTCTCCAACGCACATTCCATATCTACTTAAAAACAACTTCGAACCTTAAGTGTGTCACCCTACGGTTCATGAATATGTAGACATAATAGAGACACATCTGCTATCAATAACCATCAGCGGGACCTGGAGATCCATAATGGCTCCCACATACTCAACGATGACTTTGCGATCGATTAAACCACTTACATATGAAACTAATTCCCTTTGTCTCGCGACACTATACTTATCCGAGGTTTGATCGTCGGTATCTCCATACCTAGTTCTACCTCGTTACTGATAAGTACTCTTTACTCGTTCCGTGATATGTCATCCCTTGTGACCCAGTCACATGCTTGCAAGCTAACTAGACGACATTCCACCGAGAGGACCCAGAGCATATCTATCTGTCATATGGATGGACAAATCCCAATCTTGGTTCATGCGCTTCAACACATACTTTCAGAATACCCAATGACACTTTTATAACCACCCAGTTACGAAGCGGCGTTTGATGTCATCAAAGTATCCATCCGGTGATGGTGATTAACATAACCTCATGGTCGAAGGAATAGGTTACTATGTATTTGAAAGCTTACAGCAATACGAACTTAATGACTTGATCTTATGCTACGCTTACTAAGGGTGTGTGTCCATCACATCATTCTTCTAATGATATAACCTTGTTATTAATCACATCCTAATGTCCATGATCAGGAAACCATGATCATCAATTAATCAACAAGCTAGTTTAACAAGAGGCTTACTAGGGACTCTTATATGTTTACAAAACACACATGTATTAGTGTTTCCTAATAATACAATTATAGCATGGGATGTAAACATTCATCATAAACACAAAGATATAATAATAATCACTTTTATTATTGCCTCTTGGGCATATCTCCAACAGTCTCCCACTTGCACTAGAGTCAATAATCTAGTTTACATGGTAATATACCGAACACCCATGGCGTTTTGGTGTTGGTCATGCTTTGCCCTAGGGAGAGGTTTAGTCAACGGATCTGCCACATTCAGATTAGTGTGTACTTTGCAAATATTTATGTCACCATCTCGGACATACTCGCGAATTGCGTGGAAACGTAGCTTGATGTGCTTCAGCTTGCTATGTGACCTTGGCTCCTGCGCATTAGCTATGGCACCTGTGTTGTCACAGTAGATGGCCATCGGGTCCAACGCACTGGGAACCACGCCGAGTTCAGCAATGAATTCCTTCATCCAAACGGCTTCTTGTGCAGCCTCCGAAGCAGCTATGTATTCCGATTCAGTTGAAGATTTCGCCACAACGCTTTGCTTCGCACTCCTCCAGCTCACTGCAGCACCATTCAAAATAAATACGTATCCCGACTGTGACTTTGAGTCATCCGGATCGGTGTTCCAACTAGCATTAGTGTAACCGTTTACAACAAGCTGTTCATCACCTCCATAAGAAAGAACCATAACCTTAGTCCTATTAAGGTACTTTAGGATATTCTTGACCGTTGTCCAGTGCTCCATTCCAGGATCACTTTGATATCTGCTAGTTAAACTAACAGCATGTGCTATATCCGGTCTTGTACACAGCATGGCATACATGATAGAACCTATGGCCGAGGCATAGGGAATTTTATTCATTTTCTCTCTATCTTCTGCCGTAGCTGGAATTTGAGTTTTACTCAAGGTCTTACCTGACAACATGGGCACGAACCCTTTATTGCTATCTTCCATTCTAAACTTCTTTAGAACTTTGTCCAAGTATGTACTTTGTGAAATCCCTATTAGGCGTCTTGATCTATCTCTATAAATCTTGATGCCTAGAATATATGCCGCTTCGCCAAGATCCTTCATTGAAAAACTATTATTTAAATAGGTTTTGACGCTATTAAGAAGTTCTATATCATTCCCAATCAACAATATGTCATCTACATACAGTACTAGGAATGCTACAGAGCTCCCACTCACTTTCTTGTAAATACAAGCTTCTCCATAAGTTTGTATAAACCCAAATTTTTTTATTACTTTATCAAAACGTTGATTCCAACTCCAGGATGCTTGCTTCAGTCCATAAATGGAGCGCTGAAGTTTGCATACCTTGTCAGCATCTTTAGGATCGACAAAACCCTTGGGTTGTACCATATACAACTCTTCCTCAATGTCACCATTAAGGAACGCCGTTTTGACATCCATCTGCCAAATCTCATAATCGAAATGTGCAGCAATTGCTAACAAAATCCTCACAGACTTTAGCTTCGCTACTGGTGAGAATGTCTCATCATAGTCAACTCCTTGAATTTGTCGGAACCCTTTCGCGACAAGTCGAGCTTTATAGACGGTAACATTACCATCAGCATCTGTTTTTCTCTTGAAAATCCATTTGTTCTCGACAGCCTTACGGTCATCCGGTAAGTCCACCAAAGTCCACACTTGGTTTTCGTACATGGATCCCATTTCGGATTTCATGGCTTCTAGCCATTTGTCAGAATCTGGGCTCACCATAGCTTCTTCATACGTCGCAGGGTCATCAGCGTTGTCCACTAACATGACGTTCAAGGCAGAGTCATACCAATCAGGAGTGGTACGAACCCTCGTTAACCTGCGAGGTTCAGTAGTAACTTCGTTTGAAGTTTCATGATCATTATCATTAGCTTCCTCTCCAATTGGTTCAAGCGGCACCAAATCATCTTCTGGTGCTGCGCTACTCTCAAATCCGAGAGAAGGTTCAATAACCTCATCGAGTTCTACTTTCCTTCCAGTCACCTCTTTCGAGAGAAACTCCTTCTCAAGAAAGGATCCATTCTTTGCAACGAAAACTTTGCCTTCGGATCTATGATAGAAGGTATACCCAATTGTTTCTTTAGGGTATCCTATGAAGACGCATTTCTCCGCTTTGGGTTCTAGCTTATCAGGTTGTAACTTCTTTACATATGCCTCACAACCCCAAACTTTAAGGAACGACAACTTAGGTTTCTTACCAAACCACAATTCGTACGGTGTCGTTTCAACGGATTTAGATGGTGCCCTATTTAAAGTGAATGCGGCTGTCTCTAATGCATAGCCCCAAAATGATAACGGTAAATCTGTAAGAGACATCATAGATCGAACCATATCTAAGAGAGTTCGATTACGACGTTCGGACACACCATTACGCTGTGGTGTTCCCGGCGGTGTCAACTATGAAAGTATTCCACATTTCTTTAAATGCATGCCAAACTCATAACTCAGATATTCACCCCCGTGATCAGAACGCAGAAACTTAATCTTCTTGTTACGATGATTTTCCACTTCACTTTGAAATTAATTAAACTTCTCGAAAGTTTCGGACTTATATTTCATAAAGTAGACATACCCATATCTACTCAAGTCATCCGTGAAAGTGAGAACATAACGATATCCACCAAGCGATGCTACACTCATTGGACCGCACACATCGGTATGTATTATTTCCAATAAGTCTGTAGCTCGCTCCATTGTAACAGAGAATGGAGTCTTAGTCATTTTTCCCATTAGACATGCTTTGCATCTTTCAAGTGATTCAAAATCAAGTGATTCAAGAAGTCCATCAGAATGGAGTTTCTTCATACGCTTCACTCCAATGTGACCAAGACGACAGTGCCACATGTATGTAGAATTATCATTCAATTTAATTCGTTTAGCATCTATGTTGTGAACATGTGTATCACTACTATCGAGATTCAGTAAGAATAAACCATTCATCTCAGGTGCATTACCATAAAAGATATTACTCATATAAATCGAACAACCTTTATTCTCGGACTTAAAAGAGTAACCGTCTCGCAATAAACAGGATCCAGATATAATGTTCATGCTTAACGCAGGCACCAAATAACAATTATTTAAATTTAAAACTAATCCCGAAGGTAGATGTAGAGGGAGCGTGCCGACGGCGATCACATCAACCTTGGAGCCATTTCCAACGCGCATCTTCAGCTCGTCTCTTGCTAGTCTTCGTTTATTCCGCAGCTCCTGTTTCGAGTTACAAATATGAGCAACCGAACCAGTATCAAATACCCAGGCACTACTACGATTACTAGTAAGATACACATCTATAACACATATATCAAATATACCTTTCTTCTTGATGTTGCCGTTCTTCAGATCCGCCAGGTACTTGGGGCAGTTACGCTTCGAGTGACCAGCACCCTTGCAGTAGAAGCACTCAGTTTCAGGATTAGGACCAGCCTTGGGCTTCTTAGCAGGTGCGGCAGCTTTCTTGCCGTCCTTCTTGAAGTTGCCCTTGTTCTTAGGCTTGCCCCGTTTCTTGAAATTGGTGGTCTTATTGACCATCAACACTTGTTGCTCCTTCTTGATCTCCACTTCAGCAGTTTTCAGCATGGACGACAGTTCAGGTAACGTCTTGTTCATGCAGTGCATGTTGTAGTTCATCACAAAGTTCTTGTAACTTGGTGGCAGTGATTGAAGGAGACGGTGAATCCCCAATTCATTAGGAATCGATATTCCCAACTCTTGGAGCTTCTTAGCGTACCCAGACATGGTGAGCACGTGCTCGCTAACGGAGCTTCCCTCTTCCATCTTACAGTTAAAGAATTTCTCGGAGGCCTCATAGCTCTCCATGGCCGCGCGAGTCTCAAAAATTAGCCTGAGCTCCTTAATGATCTCGAACGGGTCGTGGTGCTCAAAACGCTGTTGGAGCTCCGCTTCTAAACCGTACAGGATGGCACACTGAACTGTGGAGTAATGATTCTTCCGAGTGGCGAAAACATTCTTTTCGTCATCGGTGGCATTATCTGCAGGTAGGTCACCTAGCGGTGCATCGAGCACATAGGTCAACTGACCAGCCTTGAGGACGATCTTCAGTCCACGGAACCAGTCCGTGAAATTGCTTCCATTGTTTTTAAGCTTTTCTTTCTCTAGGAACGCATTGAAATTGATGGAGGGGTCGCCATAATCTACAACAATTTGCAAGTAGTTTAGACTAAGTTTATGACAAATTGAGTTCAAATTTAATTATTAAACTAACTAGGTGAACTCCCACTCAAAACAACATCCCTCACATTGTCTTAGTGATTACACGAACCAAGTCCACTACACCAAGTCCGATCTTCACGAGAGAAGATGTAGTTTCATCGGCGAACAATCTTCATGTTCATCATATCAATTATATGACTCATGCTCTACCTTTCGGTATTCCGTGTTCCGAGACCATGTCTGTACATGCTAGGCTCGTCAAGATAACCTTAGTTTCCGCATGTGCAAATCTGGCTTGCACCCATTGTATGCACACGTAGAATCTATCACATCCGATCATCACGAGATGCTTCGAAACGACGAGTCTTAGCAACGGTGCCAACTAAGGGTGAACACTTTATTACTTGATATTTAGTGAGAGGGATCATCTTATAATGCTACCGTCGCAATCTAAGCAATACAAGATGCATAAAGGATTAACATCACAGGCAATTCATAATTAGTGTGATATGATATGGTCTTTTCTTCTTGCGCCTTTGATCTCCATCTCCAAAGCACGAACATGATCTCCATCATCACCAGCATTGCGTCAAGGTCAGTGGCGCCGCTTCATGGTTGTCCATCATCACCAGCAACTATTACAACTACTTGGAATAAAGCTATTACAAGATGAATAGACACGCAGGTCTTAACAGAATTAAAGACAACCATTAGGCTCCTGCTGGTTGCCATATTACAACAAGGATCATTGCATACATCAAATACAATCACAATCACATGTTGGCCATATCACATCACAAAAACCCCTGCAAAAACAAGTTAGACGCCTCTAATTTTCTTTGCATGTTTTATGTGGTTTGGGGCTTTCGCATAAGACCGATCTTACCTACGAACAAGGACCACAACGTTGATACAAGTGTTGTGAAGATGCTCATTGTAAATTGAATCTTAACTATGGTGGGAGAGACAGACACCCGCAAAGCCACTTGTGCAAAGCAAGTTGCACGTCAAGCGTGGAGCAAGTCTCATGTGCGATGACATGTAATGTTAGCCCGAGCCGCTTCATCCCACCATGCCGCAAGATGCAAAGTACACGCTAAGACACCGACAACAAAAGCATCAACGCCCACAAAAACATTGTGTTCTACTCGTGCAACAGATCTACGCATAGATACGGCTCTGATACCACTGATGGGTTCGTAGCATGGAAAACAAAAAATTTCTACCGCAAGAACGAACAAAACCTAGATCTAATCCAGATAAAAGCCAGGATCTAATCTATTAGACATGAGCAACGAGATAGATAGGAACTAACCCTCGTAGATCCGAAAGCGTTAACGAGATTAGATCTCGTGGTTGATGTAGTCGATCACTTGCCGATCTCAAGATCGTGTGGACGATCCTTCCGGCGTCGCGTTCCAGCAGCGCTTCCGCCGTCGGTCAAGTAGACGATCCTTCCGGCGTCGCGATTCGGCAGCACTTCCGCAGTCGGTCACTCGTGCGGAGTCGAAGCAGACCTTCCTCTCCCCGTTCCAGCGAGCAACGGAGGTAGTAGATCTTCTCCACGGAATCCCAGCAGCACGACGGCGTGGTGGTGGTGGTGGAGTAGAGAATTCTGCATGGCTTCGCCTATGCCTGTGCAGAAGATGGTGGAGGAGAGAGGCGGCAGAGATTGGGTGTTATGGGAGCAGGGGAGGAGGGGGCGCCCCTGCCCCTCTATTTAAAGAAGGGAGGCGCCTAGGGAGCGGGAGTCCTTGTAGGACTCCCCTCCCTTGTAGGCCGGCGGATTGGAGGTGGGGGAGGAGTCCTCCTCCCCCACGACTCCGTATCTTGACCCACCAGGACTCCTTGATCCCTATCTTGATTTTCAAGCTAACTCCAAGATATCTTCTAGAACCTTCCGGAACATTCCGAAACCTTCTAGAATCCTCATACAAACACTCCGGAACATTTCCTAACTTAGAAAATGATCCCCTATATATGAATCTTATTCTCCGGACCATTCCGGATCTCCTCGTGATGTCCCGAATCCAATTCGAGACTCTGAACAACATTCGGTCTCCAACGCACATTCCATATCTACTTAAAAACAACTTCGAACCTTAAGTGTGTCACCCTACGGTTCGTGAATATGTAGACATAATAGAGACACATCTCCTATCAATAACCATCAGCGGGACCTGGAGATCCATAATGGCTCCCACATACTCAACGATGACTTTGCGATCGATTGAACCACTTACATATGAAACTAATTCCCTTTGTCTCGCGACACTATACTTATCCGAGGTTTGATCGTCGGTATCTCCATACCTAGTTCTACCTCGTTACTGATAAGTACTCTTTACTCGTTCCGTGATATGTCATCCCTTGTGACCCAGTCACATGCTTGCAAGCTAACTAGACGACATTCCACCGAGAGGACCCAGAGCATATCTATCTGTCATATGGATGGACAAATCCCAATCTTGGTTCATGCGCTTCAACACATACTTTCAGAATACCCAATGACACTTTTATAACCACCCAGTTACGAAGCGGCGTTTGATGTCATCAAAGTATCCATCCGGTGATGGTGATTAACATAACCTCATGGTCGAAGGAATAGGTTACTATGTATTTGAAAGCTTACAGCAATACGAACTTAATGACTTGATCTTATGCTACGCTTACTAGGGGTGTGTGTCCATCACATCATTCTTCTAATGATATAACCTTGTTATTAATCACATCCTAATGTCCATGATCAGGAAACCATGATCATCAATTAATCAACAAGCTAGTTTAACAAGAGGCTTACTAGGGACTCTTATATGTTTACAAAACACACATGTATTAGTGTTTCCTAATAATACAATTATAGCATGGGATGTAAACATTCATCATAAACACAAAGATATAATAATAATCACTTTTATTATTGCCTCTTGGGCATATCTCCAACAACCAGTGGTCGTTAACCATATTGATGTCTCCCCTTCGATTTGTATTCTTCCAGGTGCGAAGGCAATTTCATAAAATGACTTTTATCACTTAGAAATATCATATAATTACACAATATGACAGCTCTAATTGATATGTTTATATATGACTCCAAGATTTGGGATCCTGTTGAAACAAGAACAAAATAGCGCGCGTAGGCGCAGTGAAATACAAAAATCCCTACTCTATTTATGCAAAAACAAAAGGTAAATATGCTTCAATTTTGGATGCATCATTATCTAACACACAAAACACTAGAGATCATGAAATATTCTTTCATCAGATCTCAACACCACTATAGTATCCAAGGGAGATGATAATAAGGCTTGGGTCAAGGAAGCCATGACATCAATGGCATCACCATCTACGAATTCATCATTTATTCATTCATCCATTGTGTTGTAACCCCAAACTCTAATGTGGATCCCTACATGTATCACTTTATTCATTCTTCCATGTTTATTCATATGATTTCTTGTGCCACCATGCCTGAGTAGTTTAGTTGGGGATATGGATGAACCCTAGTCCCATCATGAATTGAAATAAGGATTGTATTTGTTTCTACTTGTATAAGTGTGTAGTAACTTTTCTCATGATATTTTGCGAATGTCAAGTACATAGTATTTGTCCCCATGGGACTTGAAGGAAGTTATCATTGGTGTATGGTGGATATGTTGACAGACGTAATAGTGAATACATTGTCATCCTAAGCAATGCATCAAATGAGGGAGCACATAGATCCAATAGTGGATATCTAAAACCAAGGGTTAACCCTCAATTACTAGTGTACTCTGGCGAATGCATAAAGAGCATCATCAGACTGCAAAAAATTGCAACATGGTTCTTATGGATTAGTAGCGGTGGTTGTGATAACCGAGAGTTCCAGGGACACCTATATGTGGGACTCCGTCAATGCATCTAATACAAATGAAACTTACTAAGATCATAATCATATTCTACAGATGCTAGCAATAATTCCATATCGTACATCCACCAAGAAAATAAGCCCGAGGACTCATGCCTTGTGATAGTACATCCACCAGGCAACCACTAAACCTCTTGTGAAAGGCATAAATAAAAAGAAAATACGCAACTCCTAGGGAAAAGCCTTCAAGAAGGAATTGTCGCATGTGAACCGATGATGATGAGTCCAAATGTAAGTCAATCTTGGGATTTTCATCCCAAAGTCAAGCTTGGGATTTTCATCCCAAAGTCAAGCTTCGAGCCACCACCTTCAACAAGAGCACGACACGGGCGCACAGCAACATTGCTAGAGTATAGTCAAGTGTTTCCACTAGAGTGTGCAAACTCAATGTTGAAGCCAATTCTACCATCACCACTTTTCCGACTAATGACTTCTTGTTAACCACATGTTGTTGGAGGAGAAACTAGAAGTCGATGACGTCCCATACCACCACGCCATCAATTGAACAACATGTATGACTTGATGCTGCCAAAAGAGACAACGTGCATAGCCACCGCCGGCTAGGCATGACTTTACACCTTTGCCAAAGATGTCATGTGTAGCACTATCTTAGTCGAATCGAACGCGATCTCAAAGTGTGTCCTATACTTCCTCTAGCCTCAAACTCCATAATCTCAAAAGAGGACCTTACATACCACCATCGACCTCGACACACGGAGCTTGAGACCCACGTCATCTGCATGACCACGATGTTGGCCACTGTTAAAATACCAGGTCGGTAGCCTAGTGTCAAACACCTGTGCCCCCATCGGTTGATGTCACAGTGAGAAGACTGCGACCAGATCACAACTGCTAGACTTGCTACTGGCTATCGCATTGCCATGAAGCACTAGCCGCTAGTAGGCACTTCATCCTTGCCTCAAACCGCAACAAACCCATGCACTGTAGGCCTTATGGCCCAAGGAACCAGGCCGCATTAGCCTTGGCACCGCAACCGGGCCACTTTTGGATGCCATCAAGGCCATGTCCACCCAACCGCCACCTTCTCGGGGCTGTCGCCTCGGAGACTAGGCTCCGCTTCACACACCGTCATGCTCCGACTAGAGGCCTCTGCTCACCATTGTCTACTACGCGGGGCTTTACCCGTAGGCTTCCTCCGATGGCTACGGGAGGTTAAGCGACATGCGGGTTGGGGCAAGAGCTATGTTTTCATCCGTCATGTTGTTGTCGTAGATCATGAGCACAAAAGAGCGACACATGAGAAACATGGGCCACGCCAAACTTGACACCACCATTGTTGCCATCATCGCCAAAAAAGGCCAAAGCACCGCACATTAAACCGTCAGATCTAGAGCCGACAATCCATGAGACCAAAACACTACATGCTTCTCGGTGTCGGCTGCGTCAACCACGGCGGTCATCAGGATGAGATGACATTTCCTCCATGCGACATCTTTGCCACAAACAACACAAAAACATAGCATCGAAGAGAAAACTAAACTATAGGCATAGATCCGGGGTTCCCCTATCTCCTAGCGCAAGAATGGCGCCAGAGACGAGGGGACCTGGCGGAACGGTCAGAGATATTTTCTTGTAATGATGATGTTTTTCTTTTTTTTCAGGATTATATATCAATGCTAAGAAAATAAAATTCTGAACGACCTTTCTTGGATATTCATGTCACCAAATCTGATGAGATTTCATCGATAACCGCTCTAAATCATCCCAAAAATATCTGTGGCGCCGAGGCGAGGAATGCCCACGGAAATTCCTTCCCCTACCCCCGTCTCCATCCAACAGTACCTGTCTTGCCTCTCCCCTCCCTCTCTACTTCCCTTCAGTTTCTCCATGTGATGCACACACATACGCCGACGCCGCGCCAGTGGCAGCAGCAGGGCACCACGCAGCACGCTCCTCGCACGCTACGTACTTGCGCTGCTGTCCCATCCCGCTACAGTCCTGTTGGACTCGCTACGACTCGACGATTCTCGCGCCGCCGTCGAGCTCTTTCTCCCAGGGAGAGGGGACAGCTCTGCCTCGGCTCGTCCTCTTCTCCCTCCGACCACAAAGCCAGCATCTTTCCTGGCCATCCAGCCTGATTGGAGTACTCTCCGAGCTTTTCTTGATCCATTCCTCGCCCCTCTTCCCGCGATTTCCCCCGCCCATTGGCGCCGTCCAGAGACGATGAGCCCCGCGCTCTAGTGCCACGCTTCTGGCTGGCGTTGGGGAGCAATGGGCGCGGATAGGTTGCTGGTCCTGTGCCTGGCGCTGGCCGCGGCGGCGGCGGCGGCGGCGGGGCAGCGGCCGAGCGCGGTGTCCGTGGGCGGGCTCTTCACATACGAGTCCACCATTGGCCGCGCTGCGCGGCTCGCCATCGAGCTCGCCGTCGACGACGTCAACGCGGACACCACCGTGCTCGCCGGGACCAACCTGAATTTGATCACCCAGGACACCAATTGCAGCGGTTTTCTTGGAACCATCGAAGGTCTGTTGGTTATTTACTTCTTCCCCTTCCTTCAGTTTCGTTATTGTTACAGTACTTACCTGCCTTCAGTTCAACAAGTATCCCCATGTGCCAAGTACTGAGATTTGTCCGTAACTCCTGGCTGATTTGAGTGAGTTGGCGACCTCACTAGCGATTGTCTGTAATTTTGTGATTGGAATCATCCCGTGCTTTATTCCAACAACTATGTACAAAGCCAACTGGTGATGGAGATCGGACTTTCCTGCTTTAGTAGTTGCAAAAGAGAAAGAGTACTTTTTTTTGTTGAAATGTAGAAATGAGAAGAACTGATTTGTCATGACCCAAGAAAACTAATCTGAATGTGGTTAATTTTCAGTTCTGAAATAGTTTATCTTTTCTGGACTAGAACCCACTGCTACCTTTAGCATCAGCCCCATTTTTTTTTATCTTTATTGAGATCTCAGTATAGACTCATTGGTAGTGGTGGAGACAATGGCACCACAATCTGGCCAGCATATCTGTTCCCGGTGTGGTGGGCCTTGTAAATTATGGCCTCTGCATATCTGCAAACCCTATATAAAAAAACAAAAGTAGTTGCAACTTGTCACAAAATGACAGAACTTGCATGTCGGTGTTGATTAGTACATTTTCTTAGTTTCATTGATATGAGCCTTGTGGCACTTATCTGAAGAAATCCGTTCCTTCATTTATTTATTTTTGAATGAGAATCTTCGCTATTCTTCTAATCATACCTTATTTAGTTTACTGTTGTTGTTGTTGTCTTTCTATTGAGATTCACTCAGATTAGGTACCAGAAATTTAGGGGAATCAGTTGTTGACTAGCAAAGAAATAGTTAAGTTGCTGACCTGCTGTAATATTAGTGCATCGATATCTTAGTCTGAACTCTGATTTTGGTCATCCTTTGATACTATGCCTCTTTCTTCCTTTTCTTTAAGGGATGGTCCATTTCCTGAACATTTTAGCTTTTGTTTAATACAATAATTGCCTGGCTCGTGTTCCATGAGATGCTTCAGTACTGTCTTGATTGAAAATGGAGAAACCAACTGTGCTTAAAGAAACTGCTTCTCTAAACTTCTATGAGAATGGTGCCTCCTTTCTTTGAGAGATGCGCTAACCTAATTATTCTGCCAACAAAAGAGAAACTGACAAAAAGCATGCTGGTACTATGGAGCATAAATGGCATAACTTACAATACTGCTTAGGTCATTCCTTAAGGTGCACGAAACATGTATCAAAGAGCATCCGATTCTTCACTTTCTTCTGATGCAAGATTCCTTTTCCTATTTGTGGCATGTGTGAGCATCAGCATAACAGACATCACCATATGCTTTGAACCATGACACTTTTTTTATCATTGTTGTTGGACAATAACTTTTGCTGAATACTAGTCAAGTACTAGCACAGAATTAGGAGGACCTTGTAACTCGTTTGGAAATTTACCTTCAATTTGTCATCTACTAGTCGTTAACTCGTTCACCTGCATGTCATAGCTTGTACCCATAGTTTATATTTGTGCACTGTGTCTTAGACTAATAGAAAGCTCACGTTTAAATATGCATCATCACTTTTTTTCCTGTCCCCAGTCAACGTTTGCTTGATGAGTTTGCAACTCCTCGATAAATTACTCTAAAAGCTTACATATGAAAAAAACTAAGTTTCCTACTTTCTTATTTGTTTTATGTGTTCATAAAAAGCATTGAGCTTGCATTGCAGACAAAATCACAAATGATCAGAACGAGAGCGAAGCAAAAGACAGACATGTAGTTCTAGAGCTTTCTCTCTGGAATATGATTTTCAATGTGTACAAGTGGATAATCATGGCCTATATATAGGGTGCATGCTCTACACAAAAATGCAAGAACAACATATATGAACCAAAAGTACTAATAGGGCTCAACAGTATTGGGGCTTTAGTGGGCCTGTTAGGGAAGTGTCTGACTCAATGTTCCCAACAGCACAAATCACTAAAACACGTACTTTTTCCACTGTAACTAAATGGAAAGTAATAGTATAGTGCATTTTTATATGTGCAAACCTCTAATTTTGTATCGTCTAACTAGCACTACCTAATAGAGCCTCCACGAATGCATGTCTGTTGAGACTTGTTTTTCAATCTTAATTATATACGATGCAGTGCAAATTTATTAATCTTTGTCACTGCAGCCCTCATGTCTTTCTACTCCTTCAGAATTTGTGAGCAAACATTTAGCCAGATACTTTTCTCTTGCTGCCAAGATGACAACTCTACGATATCTTAGTCATTTTTCTATGCAATTTTCATTGTTTTATAACCTCTTTAATCAAGATAAAAAACATCTTATAAAGTAATGGAGTACACCCTCCTTTCCAGATTATAAGGTGTCCACGCATTTTGAGATTCAACTTTGACCAATAAAATCACAAAAGTTATAAAGAAGTTACCATTGGTATAAATTTTGATGCACATAAATCATACCCCCTCTGTTCCTTGCTATAGTGCCTATAGTTTTTTGAGAAAAACTCCAAAATGTAAGGTATACTGCATTACACAATTCATGTGGACAATTTTTTTAGGATTTGATTACGTTTGCTTATCTCATGCAACCTTCTCTGTTTTATCACGTCAATTAGCGAAGAGTAATCCCACCCAAAACTGGTGTAATTTTGCCTCCACATGTGTTCTTTAATTTCTATGCCAAAAACTATAGGCACTATAAAAAGGAACAGAGTGAGTATATTATTGTTCTTCTACTTAATGGTCAAAGTTATGTCTAAAAATACATGTCTTATAGTCTAGGAAGGAGGGGTTATTTTCTTAACTATAGTACCTAATATGTAATTACAACTCGATATTTTAATAGGGGTTAGTACCTAACAGCCTGCCTTATTTTAGAACTACCCAACAATCTTTTTGTATCTGTATGTTGTTTAGTGTGTACACAGAGGTGTAGGATTCATCATATATGTGTCCAAGCCCTTCTATTTATTTTTCCATCTGAGACAGATCCCTTTTTTGTTAGATCGTATATGCATGTCATGCAGCTTTATAGCAGTTCAATCCAAAAGAATTATGTTATAGATGGTGAAGATGTTTCTTTTCTAATTTCTTTGAATAGTCTATGAACTCATTCATAAACCTGACATTTTTTGCAGCATTGGAACTAATGGAGAAAAACGTCGTTGCTGTCATTGGCCCGCAATCATCTGGAATAGGCCATGTCATTTCGCATGTTGTTAATGAGTTACATGTTCCACTTCTATCATTTGCAGCCACTGATCCAACCCTATCTGCATCGGAATATCCTTATTTTTTAAGGAGTACCATTAGTGACTACTTCCAAATGCATGCTGTTGCTAGCATTGTTGATTACTACCAATGGAAAGAGGTGACTGCTATATTCGTTGATGATGATTATGGGCGAGGCGGGGTGTCGGTCCTCGGAGATGTACTTGCAACAAAGCGGGCAAGAATTTCATATAAAGCAGCCATTCCTCCGAATGCAAACACGGATGTGATCACTGATGTACTCTTTAGGGCAAACATGATGGAATCAAGGGTGTTTGTTGTGCATGTCAATCCTGATACAGGGATGAACATATTTTCCATAGCTAACAAGCTTCGGATGATGGCTAGTGGCTATGTCTGGATAGTAACCGATTGGCTAGCTGCTGTCCTGGACTCCTCAAGCTCTAGAGATCTTAATGATATGAGTTATATACAAGGGATAATTGTTCTTCGTCAGCATATTCCTGATTCTGATGCCAAGACAAAGTTCATATCTAAATGGAACAGTCTGGCTCGTAATAGGAGCATTGATTCTGCCTTGAATTCGTATGGCTTTTATGCATATGACTCAGTTTGGATTGTTGCCCGTGCTATCGATCAACTTCTTGATAGCGGCCACCAGATTAATTTTTCTGCAGATCCAAGGTTACACGATTCAAATGGAAGCACTTTGCGTCTATCAACTCTTAAGATATTTGATGGTGGCGAGCAGTTGCTACAGCAACTTCTGCTCACAAACATTACAGGCCTAACAGGTCAGGTTCGGTTTGACTCAGACCGCAATTTGGTACATCCAGCTTATGATGTCCTTAATGTTGGTGGTTCTGGGTCCCGTTTGATTGGATATTGGAGTAACTACTCTGGACTTTCTGTTGCTTCTCCTGAAATTTTGTACCAGAAGCCACAAAATACGTCAACAAGTGCCCAGCGGCTGTACAGTGTGATGTGGCCAGGTGAGACTATTACTAAGCCTAGGGGGTGGGTTTTCCCAAACAATGGCAAGCCTCTCAGAGTTGGTGTTCCAAATAAACCAAGTTTTAAGGAGTTGGTGTCAGGTGGCACTGGCCCTGATAATGTGAGCGGGTACAGCATTGATATATTCAACGCAGCAATTAAATTGCTTCCTTACCCAGTTCCTTGCCAATTCATAGCAATTGGGGATGGTATAAATAATCCTAGCTATGATGACATTATTAATAAGATTTCCACCAACGTATGTTCTCATTCTTTGCTCTGCTTCTTTGTTCATTTTGTTTTCAATTATCTGAACCTTCTTTCTTTCAGTCCCTTGATGCAGCTGTAGGTGACTTTGCTATTGTGAGAAACAGAACAAAGATTGCAGAGTTCACACAGCCTTATATCGAGGCAGGACTTGTGATAGTAGCGCCAGCCAGACGAGCAACTTCAAGTGCCTGGGCTTTCCTTAAACCTTTCACAGTAGAGATGTGGTGTGTAACAGGTGCTCTTTTTATTTTTGTGGGAGTAGTTGTTTGGATTCTTGAACATCGAACTAATGAGGAGTTTCGAGGCTCTCCACGACAGCAAGTCCTGACAATATTTTGGTAAATTTCTCTTGGCACTCCCAGGATGTGTTTACTCTAGGTTACCACATCTGGCTTGAATTAAGATTCAGACTGGAAAAATTATTTAGTTTATTCTTTGTTTTCACCAATTATTTTGTGACGTTGTATCTTGGTGATTTCCTAAATGTTAGCTAGTATTAGAAACTAACTGATTCTTCATGATTTTCTTTCAGGTTCAGTTTCTCAACAATGTTCTTCGCACACAGTAAGTCCACTAGATGCATCACATGATGTTATGTTTTATTTTTCCAGTCCGTGTTGTCTTAGCATCCAAATGAAAATATCTTACTGAAAAACTCACCTCAGGACAGAACACCGTAAGTGCTCTTGGGCGTTTTGTGCTGATCATATGGTTGTTTGTCGTGCTGATCATCAATTCAAGTTACACTGCTAGCTTGACGTCAATCCTCACAGTCCAGCAACTTGCAACCGGAATAACTGGGCTTGACAATTTGGTTGCAAGCGCTTTACCTATTGGGTACCAGGCCGGAAAATTCGTCAGAAATTACCTGATCGACGAGCTGAATATTCCAGAATCCCGGTTGGTACCATTGAGCACGGTCCAGGAGTATGCGGACGCCCTTAACCGTGGGCCGAAAAACGGCGGTGTTGCTGCAATTGTTGATGAGATGCCATGTGTCGAGATCTTCCTGTCATCCCACTGCAACTTCAGAATAGTCGGCCAGGAGTTCACGAAGGAGGGATGGGGATTTGTATGTTCAGCAATCCTTTAACTCGGTCATACATTTTTTTCAAATTCAATTTTGTGGGCCTCCTATAAAGTAGAGTAGTAAACATGGTCATTTTACCTTCTTCTCCTTTACAGGCATTCCAGAGAGATTCCCCCCTTGCTGCAGACTTATCGACCGCCATCCTTCAACTTTCAGAGAGTGGCCAGCTTCAGAGGATCCACGACCAGTGGTTCACAGACCCGAGCTGCGGCTCCGAGGACAGCGGGTTGGGAGCAGTCCAGCTTAGCCTCGGAAGCTTCTGGGGCCTCTTCCTGGTGTGCGCTCTGATTTGCACCTTGGCTCTCATAGTTTTCTTCGCGAGAGTGTGCTGGCAGTATAGCAGGTACTCCAGCTCTGGAGCCGACGGTGAGCCAGGCGAGCCTGCCGCTGTCACCACTGCGATCGTTGCTGAAATACAGCCGGCGAAGCCGAGGCCGACGCGCCTTGGCAGCTTCAAAGAACTGATACAGTTTGTCGACAGGAAGGAGGAAGAGGTCAGGAGAGAGATGAAACGGAGATCGGGCGATAAGGATAATGGAGCCAGCGGATCCTCGCGCGGCCGCTCGGTCCCTTCTGCGTAGAAAGGTTATTGCAGGATTTCAGATGACAAAAGACACAGGTTCTCCTTACACAGCCAGGACACAGCATATACTGAAGTAGATAACAGCGGGTATACTTGTAACAGGATTCGGAAATTCCATTTTGTTTGTAAGAGTCATTGGAATTCTGTCTCCAATAACAGTTTTCTAATATTCTGATAATCGTTTTTTCTTGAACCGACAGCGCCCTAATGTCCTTGTAATTACTTTTCCAGAGTGGGTACATACATAGATGGCTTCCTTTTCCTGAGTTGAACTGTGCCACTCTGGTGTGTGCCATACATATAGATAGACCAATAGACACAAAATTCACTGAACTGATTGTAATCCGTACTCTCGACATTTTGTAATCTCACAGATTGTGTCTGTTGTTCTGCTTCTGAATCTCAACCAGACAGACGTAAATGCAGTGTGGACAGTATCATCCTCAAACCCGAACTGGCTAGCTGCTGCGCTGTTTATCCGGATCTGGACAGTCTTGCGTGGGCACGAGATCAGCCATAATGTTTCCCAGCTCGCTCACCTTTCTGGTCCTGTACAAAGCAGATCATAAGACGGACCATGCCTCCTACTCCCAGATTAACAGATCGCTATTGGTACAGAAGTGCTTCATGGGATCAGTGCTGATGAGGAAACAGCTATGCCTATTAATTTTGTGATTACAAGGAAACACCACACAAATCATAGCTGAAAATAGCTTGAAGAAGCGGAAAGTTCTTCCGGCACATAGCTGCAGTGATCCCTCTATATTAATATTAATATATATATATATATATATATATTTATTTATTTATAAGATTCAAAAATAATTGAAAACAGTTGTGGACTTTGTCAATGATATATCCTGCAAGTACACAAAATCGCAATGCGGAATTCTTTTTATTGTGGGCTACACAGAAATAAAAAAATCTGATAGTTCTTGGAGATTTGAAAATGTAATACTTTTTGTGTCTCTCATACATATTATTTTCAATTGATAGTTTGCACGTCTGTAGTATATATCACGGGCTACATCCTGATTTGTTTTCACAATTTTTGGAACTCGGAAATAAGATTTTTTATTTAAAAAAAGTATCAACGGTACACCAAATCTCTACTCCTGAAGAAGAAGAAAGAATCACGGTCACGTGTGTGAGGCCTCTAAAGACACTACTATCGCGCTGACTGAGGATAAATGTGTGAATTCTACAATATTTGGATGGCATCGCACCCATTAAAGAACTACTCCTTCCATTTCTAAATAAGAAGTTTTGGCACTTCAATTTGTTTGAAGTGTCAACACTTTCCATATTAAGGAACTAACACTAGTAGATCAGTCCTATTAAGCTCTCCGTCGCACATGGAAAGCCCTTTTCTATGTGCTGCGGGAGATCGCTGATACCGCAAAATTTTGACCGTCTGTCCATGGTCCAGGAAGCTTCTTTGCAGGTACGCCGCGCACAAATTATTTTCTTGAACCTTAATAGATACAACGCACATTTTTCTTTCTTTCGAAAAGGGGAACATGCCCCGGTCTCTGCATCAATCGATCCATACGACCTTTATTTCATTATTTGAAGCAAAATATTACACCTTATTACAATCAAGGATCACTCAGAGTTTCCACAAAAATAAGCCAGATAAACAAGTCTAAAAGTAAGCGGTGCATAAGCATCTTCATGTTAATCTCCGATCAGACCGCCAACCAAATCGGCTGTAGAAGTCCCGTCCAACCGTGTTCAAACGGTTGCACCCAATATCCATGGCTTGGCGGTCCTCCATAGGCTGGAGATAGGACCACATATGGATCCAATGCGTAGCCATAGGGATAACCTGCAGAAATGATGGAATTTTTTTTGTTAAAGATAAAATCATTGCGAACGTTCCATATAGCCCATAATAAAGCACACACACCAACTTTAATGTGTCATTTATCTTTCTTTGGGATCCCATTTAACAAATTTCCAAAAAGATTAGTCATATTGGCAGGAGGTGAAATATTGAAAGTCATAAAAACAATCCTCCATATAATTTTAGCAAAAGGGCATGATATAAAAAGATGTTGAATTGTCTCTTCTTGATCACAAAAACAACATTTAGTAGAACCTTGCCAGTTTCTCTTCACCAAGTTATCTTTTGTGAGAATTTCCTTCCTATGGAGGAACCACATGAATATTCGAATTTTGAGTGGCACTTTTATTTTCCAAATATACTTTTTAAAATAAGCCGTTTGACCATTTAACAAATCAAGGTACATCGATCTAACAGTGAAGCACCTAGAGGCGGTAAGGTTCCACTTAAAAGTATCCTCGCTATCTAAAAGATGAACTGACATCAGACGCGACACAAGGTGCAGCCAACGAACCCATTTATTACCAGACAACGTTCTCCTAAAACCTATGTTTAAGGGCGCCGATCTCAACACATTCGCCACAGTGATATTTTTGTGATAGACAATATTATATAACGATGGGTACTGAACACTTAGGGGCTCATCCCCTAACCATGTGTCTTCCTAAAATCTTGTTTTCTGATCATTGCCTATCTCTAAAGAGCCCCTGCTAAAAAATTCTTCTTTAACATTCATTAGACCCTTCCAGAAAGGAGAATCAGTTGGTTTTACTGAAACTTGAGAACGAGTTTTGTTATTCAAATATTTATTGTGTAGAAGATCTTGCCAAACCCCTTGTTCATTCATAAGCTTATATAACCATTTGCTAAGGAGACTTTTGTTCTTTAACTCTAAAACCTCCACTCCTAAACCCCCTTAGTCCTTAGGTCCGTAGATCATATTCCACTTAGTTAATCTATATTTCTTTTATGACCATCACTTTGCCAACAAAATCGAGATCTGAAAAAGTCAAGTCTCTTTCTTACCCCTATGGGTATTTCTAGAAAAGAGAGCATGAACATAGGTAGACTTGTGAGTACTGAATTAATAAGGATTAATCGATCCCCATAAGAAAGCATCTTACCAATCCAGTTTCCTAGTTTTTTCTCAAACCGATCCTCAACTGGTTTCCACTCACCATTTTTTAGCTTTCGGTAATGAATAGGAAGCCCAAGATATTTAAAAGGAAGAGATCCTATGTCGCATCCAAATAAAATTTTATAGTCACCTTCGACTACTTAGGCTTTCCCAAAACAAAAAATTTCACTCTTATGAAAATTAATTTTGAGACCAGATAATTGTTCAAATATGCATAGAATAAGTTTGATGTTAAGAGCTTTATGTAAGTCATGATCCATAAAAATAATTGTATCATCCACATATTGCAAGATGGAGACACCCCCATCCACTAAATGGGGTATAAGTCCACTCACTTGTCCATCTTCTTTAGCCCTTGCTATGAGAATTGCAAGCACGTGTGCAATAAGATTGAAAAGGATAGGGGATAGGGGATCTCCTTCTCGTAATCCTTTCTTAGTTTGGAAATAATGACCTATGTCATCATTCACTCTAATACCCACACTACCTTTTTCAATAAACCTTTTTTATCCAACCACACCATTTCGGATCAAAACCTTTCATACGAAGTGTTTGTTGTAGAAAAGACCAATTTACTTTGTCATACGTCTTTTTAAAATCGATTTTAAAAAGAACACCATCCAATTTCTTCCTATGAAGTTCATAAAGGGTCTCATGGAGGATAACTACTCCCTCAAGAATGCGCCTCCCGGGCATGAACGCAGTTTGAGTAGGTTGTATCACATTTTCAGCTATGGATGTGACATGATTGGTCCCTACTTTTGTAAACACCTTGAAGCTAACATTTAGTAAGCAAATAGGTCTATATTGTTGGATCTGGATAGCATTTTCTTTTTTAGGTAAAAGAATAATTGTACCAAAGTTAAGATGGAATAAAGGTAGATCTCCTCTTTGAAAACTAGCAAACATAGCCATAAGATAAACCTTTATTGTTTCCCAAATTTTTTGGTAGAATTCTGTAGGGAACCCATCCGGCCCCGACACTTTGTTTTTTTCCATTTGCGTGATCGCCTCGAAGACCTCTTTCTCAGTAAAGTCCGCGGTAAGATACAACGCACATGGCATTCCCAGGCGAAACAATCTGCTTAATGCCAAAACATTACCTACGATCAATTTCTCGCCAAGCTTGTGCCTCCTATTTGCGACTATTTGTTAAGTTTTCACTGCTTCTTTTTCTATGCCTTTTCTTAAACGGTGTGTCATAAATCATGTTGTGTTTTTTCTAGATTTTCGTAAGACGAGTGTGTAGCCTCTCCTGTGGTGAAGGAGGAACAACATCTATGGTTGGGGAGGAGGAGCACCCTGTCTCGCTGCTAGACCACGATGGAGGCTCCTCCCCCTCGTACTCGGCCGACTGGTCCACTTGGGATGACGACTGCAAAATCAATTTCGAGAATGACGAGGACACGGTGACTGCTATGCCGGAAGATGAATCACCACAACTCGAATGATGGGAGAGGCTGAGCGGCATGCCGAGGAGGAGGAGGATATGCTCAAGCAGCCGGCGAGGTTGCTACAGTACTACGCGAAGAAACGCAAGAAATATAGAGAGCACACGACGAAAGCCGGCAATGTCGTCGCTATCAAGAAGGAGATCATCTATATCTCCTCCAACGACGAGAAGTAGTAGCAACTAGGCATATATTTTTAACTTTATTTCTTTGCACACAATTTATCACATATAAACTGTTTGCGAGGCTCTTCTATATCGCCCAGATTATCAGTGGACACATTATTTGGGATTGTTTGAATCACACATGATTTTTGTTGAACATTGCAAATGATTTCATCTTGATAATCATTTGCGAATATTTTGGTCATTCGATTCTTGCCGCGGTTTTACGGTTTTTGTTCGAAATGCAAAGTCTCATATTGTTTGTGTTGTTTCCCCTCGCCTATAAAATGGCTCGCATAATCTTCCCTCCGACTGCCTCTCTCATTGACACAATGCCTCCCTGCGAATCCACTCTCGGGTACACCGACCTGGCGCCATAGGATGGTGAGGAGAGCGTTCCTCACAATAAATTTCTTGGAGAAGTGTCATTGACCTCATAGGGTCAGATTTGGAGGAGGAGCATGCTCTAGAGGAGGATAACGAGTACGGTCCAAAGGCAGATGAGTTGGAGGGGTTGCATGCAGAGGACTTGCGTGGAGGACTCCATCACGCCGGAACTGCGTGAGGAAGAAGCGGGTGCATCATGTCGTGGATGAGTCCTTCGAGACTCTCCGTGACAACCGGGTGCATGCATGTGTGTGTGCCAAAAAGAAAGGTAAGAAGAAGTCCGACCGTGCAATGACATTTCCACAGTTTTCAACTTCTATCAATGGGTTCGACGAGATTGCGGGAATTTGGATGGCCACCACGGTAAGGCACAAGGCTGTCTGGGAATTGGGCTTGTCTTCGGGCACCAGCAATCCTTTGACCGATGATGCTGAGGCATCAGACTTGGAGAGGGTGGAGGAGCCTACAACGATGCATAGGCATCAGGTTCTAGAGAGGGCGTAGGAGGCACCGATGATGACATCATTGATATCCTCTGGTGACGAGGAGGATGTTTAGTATATAGATATTTCAGTTTTATTAGGCTATATATATGTATGTAATGTGAAGTTAGCAGCCTTTTTATAATATGATGGGCAAGCATGTTTCATTGGAGACCTTCCGTCCGATGCCCAAATTTTTGTAACAGGAAGGGCAAACCACGATTGATTGGTTCGTGGCCAAATATTATAAAATATTCTTGAAGTTTCATATCGTAAACAGTTTTCTTCCGCATAAACAATGTGTGATGTTTAGATGAGGATGACATTGAGTTTTTGTGGTGTGCATGACTTTTGAACAACACACAAAGTTTATGGTACAAAAGGCGTGTGCGATACTGAACTTTAGCAAATGGCTTTTCATGATGAAATTGTGTGTGTTGTTGGACCCATTTTGGTCCAGCTTACGCAAATCCTACCATATTTGTCCTATATATAAGGATAAGGACCACCAGGGGCCGCGTTCAGCCTCACTCTAATCGACAGCTGTCAGCCCTCTTTAGGAACACCCCTGGTCGATGACACTACTAGGAAACAACTTATCAGTGGTGCACCTTTTTTTACTATCCGTGGCGCATTTTCTAGTGCGCCACTGATACGTCACCACTGATAACTATCTTCTGTGGCGCATATGGCCAATATGTGACACATAAGTTTTTTCCAAAATTCAAAAAAAGACGGGCCAGATCTCAAACTTCTGTGGCACATATGGCCAATATGCGCCACAGAAGTTTTTTTCAAATTTCAAAAAAACGAGCCAGATCTAGATCTGGCCAGAGGTGGTGGTTGTGGTGGTGGCTGGTGGCTGGAGGAGAGCTAGGAGGAGGTTGCCGGAGTTGGTGGTGGTGGAGGAGGAGGAGGTCGCCGGAGTTGGCGGTGGAGGAGGAGGAGGTCGCCGGAGTTGGTGGTGGAGGAGGAGGAGGTTGCCGGAGTTGGTGGTGGAGGAGGAGGAGGAGGAGGAGGTCACCGGAGTTGGTGGTGGAGGAGGAGGAGGAGGAGGAGGTCACCGGAGTTGGTGGTGGTGGAAGAGGAGGAGGTTGCCAGAGGTGAAGGTGGCCGGAGAGTGGAGAAGGAGGAGGGAGGAGAAGGGGAGAAGTGTGAAGGGGAGGAGAAGTGGGGAGGGAGGAGGGAGGAGAAGGGGAGAAGTGGGGAGGGGAGAAGAAGTGGGGGGGGGGGGGGGGGGGGGGGAGAAGGGGGAAAAGGAGAGGGAGAAGGGCGCCAGCGGGATTAAAATTTCGAATCCCGCCCAAGACTTCTATGGCGCATAGGGGAGAAATGCGCCATAGAAGTTTCTCCCCCTTTTTTTATTTTTTTGCAGGAAAAAATTTCTTTTGGCCATAACTTTTTACTCTTTTTGAATTTGAGGATTCTGTAAAATTCAGAACGATCATAGGTGGTTGAAATCGAGTAGGGAATTTCGAGACGATCATTTTGATAAGTTAAAGATTTTTTTCTGACATCATATGCAAAAGTTATGGCCGTTTTACCGTGCCATGACCTATTTTTGCAAAATAGATCGAAATTCATATATTTCAATTTTCACTACAACTACACCCTAAAATATAACTACATCTCAAAGGAATTTTTTTTGAAGTTTTTATCATTTTCGTTTATTTTTTACAAAACTAAAAAGGCAATCCCGGGGGGGGGGGGGGGGGGGGGGGGGGTGGGATCTATGCGCCACAAAAACATCACTTTCTATGGCACATATGGACATATGCGTCACATAAGTTTCTTCCCCCTTTTTTGGTGCTAGGTCCCATCAACTTTCTGTGGCGCACACATCTATATGCTCCACAGAATCATCACTCCTGTGGCGCACACGAAAATATGCGCCACAGAAATATGGACTTCTATGGCACATATTGGTTTCGTGCGCCACTGAATAGCCAAACTTTTATGGCGCATATTTCCTAGTGCGCCACTGATACATATCTGTGGCGCATGGTTTTACATATGCGTCACCGAATATCTTGTCTACCTATAAGTTGTTTCCTAGTAGTGCGAGGTGGAAACTGCAAGCTTCTGTAACCTTGCCGCACTAAAGATGACCTCACTGGTGGCTTCTTTGCCATGTGCTCCTGCCTACCGACCCGGTCGAAGGGAAACAGTGCCAGTGATAACGTCAATCAATCTAGGCCGTCCTCGCTAGCTAGCTCCACCATCCTCGCCTGCCCGGCGGTATATGTTGTTACCTTATTTTTAACTTATATATAGTACATATCTATCACGTAAGCACAGTTAGCAATGTCGGATCCATTAGAATATTATTTTAGGATAGTGTGTTCGGTTTTTATACATATTAGCACAGTTAGCAAGACCAGATTCATTAGAATATAGTGTTATGATCGGTGTGTATGCTAGTTTGGTGTATATCTTATATTGTATGACATGATTTGATTGTTAGATTTATATGTTATATTGTTTTATTGTTAGATCTATATGTTATATTGTGTATGACTGCATCTATTTTTTTCCACAACTTCCTATGGTTGCATATGTGTGCAATAATCTAATTCTTTCATCTTTATGTGGTTTCTTATGTGTATAATGACCTATTTCTTCTGGAATTTTATGTGGTTGCTTATGTACGCAATAATCTGTTTCATTTTATTTTTATTAATGCTATTTCATTTGTACTTGTATAATAGGGACCCTATTTTGATAACACTTCATAGAAGAGGTCAACATTGTTTCCTCTTCATGGATGCCTCGGTGTAGTTGACGATCCGTCGGGTAAGTCTACTAATCATTTAACTTTTATTATATGTTTTTTTTGAATGATGCAACATCCTCCGTGTAGGTGATGATTTCACATTGTGAATATTTATAGGCAGTTTTCTTTTGAGGAGAAGCATTGTACTTCACTTAAGGAAGTGGAAAACTGCACCTCACTTAAGGAATTCAAGAACTGTACCTCAAAGAGTCGGCTGTAAGGAGTTCATGTTGAAACCATCGAGTATTGGGAAGACGGTGGTAATATTATCCATGCAGAGCCTCTCACAATGATAAAAACGCAACCAAGAAAACTAGATTATCTACTTTGTGTATCTATCTCATTTGTATCTCTAACACGAATCCATGTAAAAATATATGTGTACGAAGGTGTATGAATTATGCAAACAAATATTATTGACATCATACTAAAATATGTGTTGCTGCAAAAGCTGGAAATAGATCTGCATCGTGAGAACGTGTACAATAGTACCTATCAATATACACCTAGTTTATTTAAAACAAAATGTTCACGAAAAGAGGCGAACATATATTACGAAATAATTGTGATCATCAAGAATTCCAGACAATAAGCACAGGAACCGCGTATGTGAAATCCCAATAATTTGCGGCTGTTGGTTTTCGAGAAGCATGCGCCCCTTCGCACATGGTTCACGAAACCGTGTGCGTATAGAAGCTCATCTCCCATGTAGTGACGGTTCGAATCACCGTTGTTAAGGATCATTTCTACCGTTGCGAAGGGCCGATCTGTACTAGTGCGAGGTAGTATGTTTCTAACAAAAACTGGCTAACATAAGTGTTCATCAATCAGATTTCGTTGAAAATTTAGAAGCCCAAAGAAGACACATATGGCATTTGTAGGTGTATCCCCCCGTTAATATTACTATATTTTACATATTCTTATGAATTTGCTCTATCGGTTGACGGGGAGCGGTGGGAATGTTTCTTTAGGAAACAACTCAGTGCTTCGTCACCAACATCAGCAAGGCCCACGGGTGTCGTAACCCTCTTGGGGGCGCCATTGCGTCTACTTTTTTCGTGATAGGGCTCCAGGTGAAAACCCCTGATTGTCGGTCTCGGCGGTGGCGACGAGGTGCGTCGTTATCCTCTTGGGGGCATCATCGTGGAGTGGACGCCCCGGTTCACCCCTGTCTCGTGTCTGTGTCTTCGGTGACAAGTTCCGGTCTTCCATGTTTTTGTTTACTTTGATATGCTTTATAGGAGGGTTTCCTCATCACCTTGTATTGTTTTGACCATTTTTGATTTATTTATAAAGTGGAACGAAAGCCTGTTACGACGGGGTGTTCAGAGTTAGGAGTTGTAATGTCAGTTCCTTGGACATAACTTGAAGAAAAAAACTCCTTCCATCGGAAATAAGTGACTTAGATATCTACAAACTAAAACACTCCATGTTACTTCCTGGCAAAATAAATCCAATGTTACTTATTCTCGGACGGAGGAATTACTTATTTAAGATTGTGATTTTGTATCACATAAAATCATATTAATAGAGCCATTGTTAATTAACGTATTGTCTTAACTGATCAAAATAAGCCTTTTTTTGCCTAAAAGAGAAACAGATGGATGCAAATTGGAACGAGATGTGCTGTTTATCCGGATCTGGACAGTCTTTTGTGGGCACAAGAGCCATAATGGTTCTCAGCTCGCTCACATTTCTGGTCCTGTACAAAGCAGATCACTAACACGGACCATCGCTCCTACTCCCAGATCAACAGATCGCTATTGGTACAGAAGTGCTTCGTGGGATCAGTGGTAATGAGGAAACAGCTGTGCCTATCATTTTTGTGATTACAATGAAAGATCTGACAGATCATCGCTAAAAAAACGGTTGAAGAAGACTAAAAAAATCCTGCTCTCACTCTAGTGTGGCCTCTAAAGACACGCTACAATTGACAGGGAACTGAGGATAAAAATGTGAAATAGAGATGCAAGTGAGTGAATATTAGGGTATCATCTATCCCTCTTAGTTTGAAAAAACGATCAACTTTTATAAAATGGTGATATCATTGAAAAAGTTAATTCGTTTTATATTGACGAAGTAAAGAAGGTAAAGAGTAATATTTACCAACCAGCATCTACAGTGTGAATTCTAGTACTGTAAAACCCGCTTCGCGTCTCGTGTCACCCCCCACGCGGGCGACCGAGATGCCCCCATCCCTAGCACCGCCGCCGACCAACTTCCTCCTCTCTTCCCGACGAGCACCGCTGGGCGAAGCCCTCACAGTTCCGACGGTAGCAGGTCGTTCTCTACCCAACGCAAGGGCGGCCTCGCGGATCGCGGCGGTGTGGCTAGGTGGCGCCGACCGCGGCTCTGTGAGCTCCAGGTAGGCGTGGGGTCCTCTGGGTGGCGCGGCAGTGGACCTAGGCAGCGGGGCGCTACACCGACATGGCCTCTCCTCTGTCCAGCAGCGCGTTGAGATGGGCCTGATCTAGGCATGCCGCGGACCAGGTGGCCTGTGATGGCCAGGAACAGTCGGATAGAGGCGGCTTCCACCGAAGGAGCTGGTGTCGGTGAGATGGCAGCAACGGTGCTCCTAGGAGTCCGTGCACGGCCGAGCTAGATCTGGGGCAGGCGGGCCCGGATCTGGTAGCACCCTCACGGCTTTGTGAGCTTGCCTATTGTTCTAAGGACTACCTCTGCTGCGCAGGGTCATGGATGCCAGGTGGTTTTGCTCAGACCGGGGTCAGTCTGGTAGGACTGGGTGAGCGCGGAGGGTGTCGGCCATGCTGCTTGGCGGCGGGGATCTCCATGGATCCACTGGTGGATAGAGGCTTAGGGTCAAGTGGTAGGGTTGGCGATGACGGTGACACCCTAGCTGCAGTGCGGCGACGGGGCTTCACGCGCCCATTTTGGATTGGCTGGGTTAGGGAGGGCCTGGTTTGCCCCCGCTGCTGCATCCGGTTGGCTACCTCCCTTCGGCGGTGGAGGCAGTTCCCTCCCGCGTGTTATTGTACCGCTGACCCTTGTCGAAGTTTCTTCCTTTCGGTCTTACCGGCCTCGCAACGTGGGAAACGGTGAGACGGCGGTGACGACTACAAGACCGTGGTGGTGTGTGTGCTGGTGGGCGGCGGGATTAGTGGAGCAATATGAAGCGTCCGGGGGTGTGGTTTTTTGAGTAGTCGGGAGAAATCCTTGTCATCTAGACACCAACATGGTGCCGCCTACGGGTGTCTCCTTCCTTACCGAAGGGTGTCGGGTGTATCTCTTTCCCACCTCCTGTAGCGTACCCGGGGAAATCCTAGGACTAGTCTAGACAGCAGCGCCGTTGTCGTTGCTTTTCTTCTTGTAAGTGTTGCTTAGTACGCGATGCTCCGGAGCGTGGTGAAAATTCTTCGGAGGACACAGCGGACGCGAGTCATATTGGTTTTCGTTGAGCCACAGATGTCGAATTTGTTTTCTCTTTCTTCTTCTTTTTCCTTTTTTGGTTCTTTTGGTATTGAGTTGTGCTGTCTACCCCAGCAGTGGTCTCAATCGTGTATCGATTGGTTGATATATTAATATAGCGAGGGAAAAGCCTGTTTCGAGGAATTCCAGTACTGTACTTTAGTTCGATCACATTTTGTGTGATCTTATATAATGTAGATCATACAAATAACATAAAGAGAGCCATTGTTAACTAGGAGTAACGTATTTTGGCAAGCCTAGCAGAAACGCATGGAGCAAAATATAGGAACGAGATGACTGGAGCCGAGGGCAAAAACAAAACTGACGCACCGTGCACGCGGTGGTTGACGCATCCCCAAGTTGCAGCGGATGTTTTGTTTTTTATTTATAAAAAGTACTCTTCGTGCAGCTCGAGCCGTGTACACCGTTGATCCATGGACAGTTGAATTACTCCGGTTCCCACACATACCTAACGACTTGAGGTTGGTTCCTGTTGGTGAACTGAGCTTTCATCGCCATTCAAGCCCCCCTACCGATCTCCGTCGAATCGCAACACAAGGACCGGGGATTTTAATCACGAGCCATTCTTCGTCCTCGCCGCACGGGCTGACGGCGAGAGCCGCCGCTGAGACAGCTAACCAAATTTCGCTGCTGCCAACGCCGGAAATGTTGGGAGGCGGTTCTGCCTCTCCGTCAACATAAAGAGCGACAGACGGCTAACCGGCTCCGATGAGGAAACCACAAAAAGCTCTTATGTCGCCACTCGCCGGTGATACGTTGGGGTGTAGGCTTAAATGTTGATGGTGAGCATATATACCATTGATAAACCAAAGTCATACTCATAAAAACGTTAAGAAAAGTGTGTATAATAGTATTTGAAAACTCTTAAATTTAGACCATGAGATCTCCCGAACAATATTGCTTTCATTTTCGGAATTTGTAGAAATGCAGTTTCATATTGTTTTCAAAGGGACCTGGGTTTGCACCACATACACTACATGAACGATGCGAGGTATAGGCTAGTGGCCCCACATTGACGGCTAACGACCGTTTGGTTGTTGTCGGCATAGAATGTTTTTAAAAGAAAATTACAAATTTGTTTTTTCGTATTTTTAAATTGTTTGACTCGTTAATTCCATAATGGATATTTTTAATTTTAAACATGCTTAATCTCAAGTTAAATTGCACTCGTGGTCAAACTTTTCGATCTGTCACCCATCCTCACACTACTCCAGCCAAGCACGCTTAACTTTTCCGTTCCTTCCGGATGAGCTTGCAAGAAAGAAATTAAACCTTGTTTATAATACTACCATATCAATCATATTAACCCTTAGACCCTCTTATTTAATGAATTCCAAATAAATACTTAAGTAACAACAATGAATAAGTAATAATAATCTTGAATTCAAATAACAATAAAATGATTTTACATTTTTTTGCCTTTTCCTATTTAATATGGAATAATTAATATCTTTAAATCAGAATTTGACAAATAATATGCCTAAATCAATCAAAAAAGAGAGGAATCCAAATATGACATCCAAATCATCTTATGAACCTATTTTCCCAAAAAATCATGAGCATTAGATCATGTACTTGTAGTTTAAATCCGACCGACTTCCTCCCGATTCGACAGTAATTTATCTTCTTTCACGAGGGGTGGATAAAAAGGTATAAGATACCCAGGTTGATACATTGTCCATGAAAGGTGGTCTAGTAATTTTGAAAAATGGGCGGTACTATTTTAAATCTTTTATTTGGTGGTTGTTTTACAAAATACTCTATTTTTGGCACTCCAAAAATGACCTTTTGGGGCGATGAAAAGGAAAACTTCCTCCTACAACATTGTTGGCTATCGCAAGATGCACATGTGTGTACAATATAGGTACATTATTACAAATTGTGCTATGATTCTAGCCATAACATTGGTCGTTTGGTATGAAAACCATGAAACCTTAAATATGATAGCTCATTTCTGAGATTTTTTTTTGAGATATTTGTAATATTCTAAGTTTGGTATTTTTATTTGCAACTGTGTCATGTAATATGACACCATGCGAAGGTTTTATATTGTTTGAATCATTTTTGAATTTCTTATGACCATTTCAAACTATGGTCAAAAAAGCGAGCATGAAGATTTTTAACTCGGGACCGAGCCTCGTTAAACTTGTAGTAGATCTCTGATGAACTAGCATATTGTGAATCTAAAAATAATTTTTCCAAACAATTATGAGCATCAGATAACGTACATGTAATTCAGATCTGACCAACATCCTTCTGATTTGGCAGGAATTTTTCTTATTCACGAGGGGTGGACGGAAAGATTTAAGATACGCCGATTGGGACATTGTCTATATAAGGTGGTCTAATATTTTAGAAAAAATGGGGTGGTACCATTTGAAATCTTTCATTTGGTGGTTGCTTCACAAAACACCCTATTTTTGGCACTTAGAAAATAGAAAATGTCCTTTTGGTGCGAGAAAGAGGAAAACTTCCTCCTGCAACATTGTTTGACATCCCAAGATACACATGTGTGCATAATATGGGCATATTATCACAAACTATGACGCGATTCTAACCATAACATTAGTTCTTTGGCCTGGAAGTCATGAAACCTCAAACATGCTAGTTCATTCCTGAGAAGAATGTTTGAGATATTTGCAATATTCAAAATTTGGTTATTTTACTTGCAACTATGTCACATAATATGACACCACATGAAGGTTTTATATTGTTTGAATCGGTTTTGAATTTATGCTCATTTCAAAATATGGTCAAAACGACGAGCATGAAGATTCTTCGCTCGCGACTCAGCCTCGCTAAAATTGAAGTAGAAAACAAAGAATGTGACCATTTTACCACAATATTCACTCCGGTTGCCCCATTGTAGGAGTTTTTGAGGTATTACACCATATTTTCTGTTTTGAATATCTTTTTAAATGTGTTACACGAAAGTATATGTAATGTTTTTATATTTTATTTAATTTTTATTCAGCACAAATGTGTAATATTTGAGTGTAGATAGATAGATATTATTTTTCTACAAATTTTGATATATTATTTGTATTTTTTTTGAATTAGAATGATTTAGTTATGATTTTTCTAAGATTAATGTTGTAAAAGGGAAAATAGCTATGACGAGAGCATTGTTGTCGGCGTAGCTGTGAAACCTGTGCCAAGAGTAGGGATGGAAATGGAGCGGAAACGGACGGAACTGAGTGGTGCCACATTAGTTTTTATATTTTTTTGCAGAAGCGGAAACGAATACAGAAACTCCGGAAACAAAAATAGAAGCAGATATTTTCGGAAATTGATACAAACCGAATACGGTGCAGACGCGGAACGGTGCAGATTTTACTGGAACAAAGAGAACCCTGAAATCATGCAACAAATCTTAAGTATTCTAGAAAACCAACCAAATTGTTTCCTGGTTATATATAGCACGGTACTAGGTTTATAAGGGAATAAGGGAATGATCGTTTCGTGAAAGCATCCTCGACTGCATCAAGGGATTATATAGTCTCCAGTACTGGGATGAGAAGCTTTACAAGTTTGGCTTGACAAGGTCATATTTTGTGTCGGTTGGATTTGGCCATGCATATCAACCTTAAAACAAAATTCCATATTAGACGGAAACGAAAATTCTATTTCCACGTCTGTTCCGTCGGAAAACATAGTTCCGTTTTCATTTCCGTTTTCGTCAAAAAAGTTCCATTTTCGTTTTGCAAAATTCCGTTTCCGTTTTCATATTTTCATTCCATTTCCGTTTTTCCGCGAAAAAGTCGAAAACTTTCTGCTCCACTTTCATCCATAGCCAAGAGCATTGCCGTCGGCGTAGCTCTGACGCCGCCTCATCGCAGTCACGGCCAAGTCCCTACGCCGACGGCCTACCTAGGTAGACGACTGCCCTCGGCCGAGAGTGCCCTACGCTGACGGCTTTCTTGTGCCGACGACCGGTTTGGTGGGCTGGCTCGGCCTGGGGCCTACACCGACGACCCCGACAAATTGCGGTCAGCATATCATCTTGGCCGTCAGCACCTTGTCTTGTTCCTACAGTGATATATTTACCACGATTTTCGGAGCACTGCCGAATTTCAAATTTAATACTAACGGGGTTCTCCTCATCCTCACATTTTCTAGAAATAGAAATTTGGATCTAATCAAATTGGTCATCGTGGAATATAAAGCTGCAGTATGAACGTGCGCAATTTTACAACGGTTGAATTTACTTTGAATCGACTGGTTATATACACTAGAAAAAATCAGGCCTATTAAGGCCTCTATCACACACGAAAGGCCTCTTTCGTATGCGATTGCAACGTACGCCGACGAACAAAATAAAAATCATCCGCGGGCATTCCACCGCGCGTTGGAAGCGAGGCACCACACACGGTTCGGAAAAAAATTGTATGTGAAATTCTCGCATACCGTTTCATTTGTTAAAACCATGTTGGAAATACAAGGCAATCACATACGATTGTTACGGTCGTGTACTAAAAGTTGTGTGCGATTGGAAAAAAGTAAAGGATCGAAAAGCAAAATGTCAAAAGGATATGGCTTCTCTCCGTCTCCACAACTCCCAAACAGATCAACCTAGATCAAATCCATAGCCATAGCCGTCGCCTCCTCCTTTAAAAAAATCCCTAGCCCCGCTTCCTCCCTGCCGGAGATCGACAGGTCCTGGCCTCCTCCGCCTCCGCTCACGCAGGCAGGAGGTTGTGGGGACCCAGGACATAGGTTGGCGTTCATCAAGGTCCCTAACGTTAGCGTTTTTGTGGTGTCGTGGTGGCGCATCTCAAATGGTGGTGGATGCGCTACATCGAATAATGGTACCCCTGCTTCAACCCCATCTCGATGATATTTACGGTGTTGAGAAGCTTGTGGGATTGTGTATTCACCGGACATGTGCTCCGGCTTTATGTCGTGTTGATCTTGTCGTCGATCTGGTCCTGGTGGCCTTGGAGTGCGGCGGTGCGGACTGCTTCCGATTTGTGGTGGATGGTAGAGGGTCCGGTCGCTTGATAGGCGGGGTGGCGCTGACCCGGATCCGGCGTTGAAAATGCTTGGAGGGCTCCTCCGGCCGATGTTCCATAGCAGCAGGCTAGATCCAGTCTTACGGGGCTGGTGGTTATTGCGGCTCATTGACGCCTTATGGCTAGGAGTTTCTTCAGTGCCACATATAATTATTTTATAAAGAAAAGGCAAAGAGTATGGCTCTGAATGCCACACCACACTAAATTTCACACAAAATAGAGTATGTTTCATGGTTAACAAGTTTCATTAATTTTCAGGCCTTCTAGCTAATTTCGCATAATTAAATGATATTTTCTTAATCAAACCAAAGTAGGTAAATTTTAAACTAGAAGTGCGTGATAGATTGCTTGTAAATTTGTAAGAAATTCATATAGTACTAATTATTGTACCCACGTAGTCATACTGAAAACCGACAATTGTTTTGAAAGATACAACTTCTTTGTATAAATTTTCATGCTGACACATCTGACCATTTTTCAAAAAAGTGAAAGAAAATAAGGAAACATGCACACGGACTTTTAGTAGTACTCCTATTAAAAATTCATACTTGTAAAACAGTAAAGACGACACTGTTAAAGTTTCAATACAAGGAACATGGGCACCTTCACAGGTCCTCCACAATTAACCTTTCTTCCTCTTAGACTTTGCAGCTATGGCTCCGAAGACCGGATCTCCCCGTGGGAAGAAGAAGACCCATGTGGCGGTGACAAAGGCTGTGGAGAAAAAGATGTCATGTCGCCGCCTTCCGAATCCTGCTCGGGCCACTCCAAGTCACAATCTCGCACCAGGCAGCCGCAGGAAGAAGCAAGTGTCGAGGTCCGTCAAGGTCGGGATGCATTTCCCCGTCGGCCGGATCGAGCGCTATCTCAAGGAGGGTCGGTACTCCCAGCGCATAGGCTCCCATCTACCTCGCAACCATTATCGAGTACCTCACCACCGAGGTGCTGGAGCTCGCCGGGCAAGACGCGAAGGATAGCAAGAAGATCCGCATCATCCCGAGTCACGTGATGCTTGGCGTCATGCGCGACAAGGAGCTCATCAAGCTGCTAACCGGTGTTACCATCGTGCACAGCGGCGTGCTGCCCAGCATCCACGAGTCCCTGCTTGGCGATGGTAGAAGTCATTAAGTTGTAATACTACTACTCCGTATGTGTTTGGGTTTGCTCTGTTTGCAGTTTGGTTAATCATCAGTGTCAATGTAATATTCAGATCTGTGATGCTAAGAAAAAGCTTGTGAGGGTTCTAAAAAAATGATGTTTTCCTAATCTTATCCTATACTCCATTTATTTAATACTCCCTCTGTTCAGAAATATAATCCGTTTTAGCTTTGTGAATCGAATGTATCTAGATGCCCATACACTAAAAGGCTTCTAGATACATTCATTTTACAAAGCTAAAACGTCTTATATTTCTAAACGGCGGGAGCATTACTCAGCATATTAGGTTTAGTCAAAATGAACCGTTAGAAAGTTTGACCAAACTATATACGGTATTAAATAGTATACTCATTGAAAAAAAATACAGTAATCAATGTCGTCGGTGTGAGTTTCGAACTGTCAGGAAAGAATACTCAATTCTCAATTTTCCAAGAGATGACAAGTGAGGTTGTTATTTTTCGTCAAGAAAGTCCGAAGAATATGGATCTGAATGCCACAATCCAGGTTTTCAGACATATATATATAGTGGACCGACATGTTGTACTAACGATACCCATGTTTGATGTGGTTTCAAACTTCCTATCTAACTCTGCCAACTTGAATGACTTTATCCCGATTTATCGAAATTATATTAGGTCGAATTTGAACTACAAGTAAATTGCACGTTGCTTTGAAAGTTTCATGAAAAAGCTTTTGGAGGTACACTTCAGGGGAGGGGGTGAATTAATATATCAAAAACCACTATGAGCTTTGATGATAGGTTCAACTTCTTTCTAAGATTTTGTATCTTGACAATTTAACAAAATTAAGTCAGAATTGAGCTACATGTAAGCGCGATAGATTTCTCTTGAATTAAATGTCTTTTCGGAGGTAGATGGGTGCATCTTCTTGTAGTAAACAATGTCGTCAGTGTGAGTTTCCAATTATCAGGAAAGATCATTCTCAATTTTCTGAGTGATCTCAAGATCATTCTCTCTCGTAAAGGAAGTTCGAAGAATATCGATCTAAATGCTAGAAGCCAAGTTTTCACAAATATATATATATATAGTGGACCAACATATTGTACTTATGATTTCCGGTGTTTTATGAATTCTGAAACTCGCTACCTAAGTTCGCCCACTTGAATGACCTTATGTCGATTTGTCAAAATTAGGTAAAATTTGAACTACTGCAAGCAAATTGTAGGTTACTGTGAAAGTTTTACCAAAAATCTTTTGAAGGTACCCATCGGGGGGTCACAGTTAATATATGATAAACCATCCAACGAGATTTTTGACGACAAATTGAACTTCTTGCTAAGATTTTGCATCTTGTCAGTTTAACAAAACTAGGCCAAACTTTAGGTACAAGTAAGTGCAATAGATTCCTCTTGATTTAAAAGTCTTTTCGGATGTAGATATAGGTGCATCTTCTTGTAGTAGACAATGCCGCCAGTGTGAGTTTCCAACTATCTTAGAAAATAACATTCTTAATTTTTCGAGTGATGACTAGATTGTTCTTTCCCCTAAAAAACGTCCAAAAACTATGGATCTGAATGCCAAAAGCCAAGTTTTCACACATATATAGTGGACCAACACGATGCACTTACAATTTCCCATGGTTTATCAGTTCTCAAATTTCCTAGCTAACTTCACCCACTTGAATAATTTTATGTCGATTTATCAAAATTAGGTAAAATTTGGACTACTACAGGTAAATTGTAGGTTGCTTTGAAAGTTTTACGAAAAAGCTCTTGGAGGTACCCATCGGGGGGAAGGGTCAATTAATATATATCAGAAACCACCGAGAGTTTTGATGACAGGTTCATCTTCTTGCTAAGATTTTGCATCCTAACTATTTAATGAAATTAGGTCAAACTTTGCTCACTGTTTCATGAAATTAGGTCAAACTTTGCTAACCGATTAACTTTGAACATTGACCGTTAGATTAAGACTGGAAAATCCAAACATTGCTAACCAATGGACATTCTTTTCCATTCTTAGCATCTAGAAAGATTCTACTGATAGTCTTTAGCACGATGAACACTAGTATGCGTAAACCTCAAAACACACAGTACTTCATTATTACTCGGTTTCAGGGTCCTTGTGCCAAATGCACGGACTTGGATGGAATTTTCATTTTTTATGAGGTCCTTGATGTAACTTGTACTTCCACCGTCCACTCGAGCACCTCGCTCTTATGAGACCTACCATTAGATCGGCCATTTGTAGTACTGCTTATCTTTATCTTGTCTCTTATCTCTTACAATACCATAAATACCACCACTACATAGTGTAGGGATTAACTTATTTTTAACATTGACCGTTGGATCTCAAGACTGGCAAATCTGAACATTGCTAACCGTTGGATCTTCTTTTCCATTCTTAGCATCTATAAAATTATATTGATAGTTTTTAGCATGATGAACACTAGTATGCGACCACCTAAAAACACACAGTACTTCGTTACTCGGTTTCAGGGTCCTTGTGATAAATGCATGGACTTGGATGCAATTTTCATTTTTATGAGATCCTTGATGTAAATTGTAATTCTACCCACCGTGTTAACTCTCAAGCAGCTCGCTTTTACGAGACCTACCATTAGCTCGGCCATTCGCAGTACTTCTTATCTTATCTTTTATCTTGTCTCATATCTCTTACAATACCATACCACTACATAGTGTAGGGATTAACTTTGAACATATTAACCGTTAGATCAAGACTAGCAAATCCAAACATTGCTAACCGTTGGATCCTTTTTCCATTCCTAGCATCGAGAAAGATTCGATCTATTGATAGTCTTTAGCACGATGAACGGTAGTATGTGCAAACCTAAAAACACACAGTTCTTCATTGCTCAGTGTTAGGGTCCTTGTGCTAAAATGCATGGACTTGGATGCAATTTTCATTTTTTATGAGGTTCTTGATGTAACTTGTACTTCCACCGGCCGTGTTAACTCTCAATCACCTTGCTCCTATGAGACCTACCATTAGATCGGCCATTCGCAGTACTTCTTATCTTAACTTTATCTTGTCTCTTATCTTTTACAATACCATGCATACCACCACTAAATAGTGTAGGGATTAACTTATTTGAACATTGACCGTTGGATGAACACTGGCAAATCCAAACATTGCTAATCGTTGGATCTTCTTTTCCATTCTTAGCATCTAGAAAGATTCTACTGATAGTCTTTAGCACGATGAACACTAGTATGGGCAAACCTCAAAAGACATATTACTTCATTACTCGGTTTAAGGGTCCTTGTGCTAAATGCACGGACTTGTTGGATGCAATTTTCATTTTTTGTGAGGTCCTTAATGTAACTTGTACTTACACCGACCGTGTTAACTCTCAAGCACCTCCCTCTTACGAGACCTACCATTAGATCGGCCATTCGCAATCATTCTATCTTATCTTTATCTTGTCTCTTATCTCTTACAATATATACCATACCACTACATATAGTGTAGAGATTAACTTTGAACATTAACAGTTGGATCAAGACTGGCAAATCCAAACATTGCTAACCCTTGGATCTTCTTTTCCATTCTAGCATCTAGGTCTGTACTCCCTCGCTCCGTTCCAAAATATAAGGCGCCTAAGGATTGGTCAAAAGTCAAACCTTACTAACTTTGACCAAATATTTTAAAAAAAATCTACATCTACAATATTGAATGGACATATTAAGAAAATATACTTTATGGTGAATCTATTGATATTAATTTAGTATTCTAAATTTTTATATTTTTGTGTATAATCGTGGTCAAACTTAAAAAATGTTGACTTTTGACTAATCCTTAGGCGCCTTATATTTTGGCGGAGGGAGTACTATTCAACACGAATCCAGTTGCTCTGAACCATTAGATCTAACAGCCCAACGGTCATGATTAGTGTTATGGATCCAATTCAAAACTGCTCCACTATAGTAGTATATAAGTAGAGAGAATACAGTCTACTGTGCTATGAAATTAGTGATGATGAGATTAGTGTACGAATAACTTTGAATATTGACCGTTGGATCAAGACTCGCGAATCCGAGCATTTCTAGCCGTTGAATCTTCTTTTCCATTCTAGCATCTAGAAGATTCTATTGATAGTCTTGAACACAATGAATGCACTATGCATAAACCTCTCCAAACACACTTCTCGATCATACTAGAATCTTCTCCCTCGTTTCTCTAGACCATGTTACCAAAAATTTCAAGTGTAGGTAGCTAATAATCTTTGACTTCTACACATGATGATACAAAGTACAAGGACCAAATATACACCCATACTTTATACAGTAGATGTTGATCAAATTTATAATTTTTTGTGCTTTACCAATTATAATTTTATATAGAGATAATATGTCATACGATTTACTATCTGATCCTTATTAAGGTGTGCTTTTTTACACAATGCGGGAGTAGTATATTTATTTTCTTAGACAAATGGTCACCTCTGTCCACGCGCTGTACATGCTGAGAGAATAAAACGTTGGCAGGGAAAGAGGGCAGCAACAAAGAGAAGTTGAAGGCGGTTCCATGTCAGAGCAAAGTTATGATGGGTTTCTGACACGAGGTACTCCTGCGGCCTTACAGTGTACGCTCTACTAGTAGTAAATTTTATGACCTATGCACGTAAAACAAATCGTGTGTTTTCTCTCTCCTTCCCTACGCTCCATCTCTCTTCCCCTTTCCCATCACACACCGGTCCGGCTGATCTCTCTCCCCTCGTCGACAGCGTGGCGTTGCGCACGTGTGCCTTTGTACGGCGGCTCTGTGTCTCTGGCGTGTTCGGCAGCCGCGCGTTGGTGTGGAGTAGGGACGAGGAGTACATAGGAAGGAAACCACTTTGGTCCTTGGCAGCAAAAAAATTCAAACTTTTTCGATTTCGAAATTTTCACTTGCTTCCCAATTATCGGGAGGGAAGGTTATCCAAAAGATTGGCCAAACATCAAGAGGGAAGGCAATTTTGAACCAGTTTTGAACATTGACCGTTGGATCAAGACTGGCAAATCCAAACTTTGAACATTGACCATTGGATCAAGACTGGCAAATCCAAATTTTGCTAACCGTTGGATCTTCTTTTCCATTATTAGCATCTAGAAAGATTCTACTGATAGTCTTTAGCACAATGGACGCTACTATGCGCATACCTCAAAACATACACTTCATTGCTCAGTTTCAGGGTCCTTGTGCTAAATGCATGCATGGACTTGGATGCAATTTTCATTTTTATGAGCGATCCGAGGGCGTTGCCGAAGCTGCCAGCATTTCCGTTGTCCCTTGGCGGGTTGTTGTTCGGGTCATCCCATGCCCGCCTTACTTTTTTGATCTCCTTGAGGGAGTGGCAGTCGGCGGTAGTGTGGGTGGCGGGCTTTCCCTCCCTGGTGTGGTAGACGCAGGGTTGGTTGAGCAGGGCGACGGGGTCGAATTTCTGCCTTGCCGCATTGTTGGTGCGGTAGTTTCCGCTATCGCGGTAGTTTCCTCCGTCGCGGCGGAAGTTCTTTGAGTCGCGTTGGTCGTAGCCCGCGTTGGTGACAAAGTCGACTCGCCCATCACTACGGCGCTTCCCGGTGATGCGAGTGTTGCTATAGCGCATGTCGCGTTGTCTCCCGCTGTCGTGGGTGCTGACGCGACGTATTCCTCCTGACTCATCATCAGAGTCCTGGTTGGGGTCCTCTTCCACGTAGCGCTTGGTAATATCGAGGAGGTCGGGGATGTTGTCGAGCGTCCGGTAGACCCTCTTGATCTTAGCGACCAGGGGTTCGTACCGGCACGCGTTCTTGAAGCAGTGTACCGCCGTGTCCGGGTGGATGCCGGAGGCATTGATCCATAGTTCCTGCCACCTTTGGATCAAGTGGCGGGTCGACTCATGTTGTCCCTGGATGCATCGCTCCAGGTCCTCGATGGTGGTGGCGCGGGTGTAAGAACCCTCAAAGTGCCTGACGAAGGCATCCCGCATCTCCTCCCATGAGTCGATGCTGTCTGCGGGGAGGGTGTTAATCCATTGCCAGGTCGCACCCTCCATCATCAGGGGGAGGTAGCGAGCGGCTAGCAGGTCAGTGTGGCTAGCAATTCCCATCGCCATGAGGTATGTGTCTAGCCACACTGTTGGGTCGTACGTTGGGTCGTACTTTTCGATCTCCTTGGGTGCCTTGAAGTTGGCGGGGTATTTCTCACCTCGGATCATAGGTCCGAACCACTGGGGACCGACTCGGCTGAGAGAGCCCCTGGGTTCAGGGTCGCCGCGGTTGGTGAGGGTGTGCCTCAAGTCGTTGGGCTGGCACGCCCGCCAAGCCTGGTTGCCCGTTAGCGTCGATGGGTTGCCCGTTAGCGGCGACCGTGTTATTCTCCGGTCGTGGCTCGTTGGTGGAGAGCGTGGGGTTGGTGGCCCGTGGTTGGTGCGCCAGGGGCTGCGGTGGTGGGCAGGTCACGGCGTTGGCGACGGTTGGGTGACCGCTTGAGGCCGCCCTGCTTGCCGATGAGCGGGAATACATCCGCCCCCGCGGGTCGACTCCCGTGGCTTGCTGCTCGACGACCCTGGCGAGTAGGATCTGCAACGCGCCTTCTCCCTGGACGTCGATGTTGGCGACTGCGGCATCGGTCGTGATGACGCTGTCCATTGGGGTGGAGTACAGTGGGAGCATGTTGGCGTCTCGGGCCTGTGGCGAGATTCTGATCCGCGGCTGGTCCGGCGGTGGCGCGCGACCAATGGGTGGTGGTGGGGCCCCAGACGGCAGTGCGCCGGGTGGTGGTCGGTTGCTGCGACCTGGTGGCGTGTTCTCGCAGTACTCGTGCTCGGCCACGCGTGTGGGGTCGCTTTCATCGTTGAAGTTCAGGATGCGACCCTGAACGTTGGAGTTCAGGCAGGTCCTGATGCGGCGTTGGTGGTAGAGCGACAGCTCCTGCGCCATTGCCCACTCGAGGCAGAATTTCTCGCGCTCGGCTAGCTCCCTACGTTGTGCCTCCTCTAGTCACAGGCGGGCTTCCTCTACCTCCGTGGCCATGGCAGTTACCGGGATCGGCGTGGAGAATGGATCCGGCAGGGCGGCCGTGCTGCCCACCATGTAGATCGCGTTGAAGCGATTGGATCTGGTGCGGAAGTCCTCGGGGGACTCTGAGCCGGAGTCGGAATCGAAGATCCAAGGATGGAGGAATCCTCGAAGTCCTCAAGGTTGGATACCCGCGTGATGGAGTCCTCCCGTGATGCTGCAGTGATAGATCCGTCGACCGAGGCAGGGGTCGCAGAGTCGGCGTCGTCCTAGAGGGACGCATCATCTGCGGCGGCATTGGTCTCAGCCGCGTTGCTGGCGGCCGAGTCGTACTGGGTGACGAGGCTCTTGATGGAGCGGACCTGCTCCTCCAAGAGCAGATCGCAGCGTGGCGGTGATCCACCAACAATCACCATCGTCGCCGGGTCGACTGCGTCAGTGAAACCGACGAACATGTTGATGGAGCCGATCGACATTATCACGTTGTGGGTGACCGAGCATGACGCCGGGATGTAGCTGCTGGGCAGGATCCGTAAGATCCCGCCGATGGCGATCATGCGGCCAGTGGTGATCGACCGATCGATCGACGAGTAGGGTCTCGCCGCAGAACTCAGGCCAGTCCGGCTAGGCCCCATGGTGGGTGCCACTGTCGTCTTGCTTTTCTGCTCTTAGTTTCTTACGCGCAATTGCTTGCAATTTCATCACCATGGGCAAGAGCAAGGGCGCTTCCTCCAACATTGATGCTAAGGCTGCCAAGCCATGGCCATTGGGTGGGAACCCTCAAGGTGCCCCACACAAGAGTTGCGCGATACCTGCAAGTACTGCCTGCTCGCTAAGACTCTTTCAAGTAATTCGGTGATGAAGCAACTCCTGCACCCAAACAGGTATGGCGGGTAATATTTCTGTCTTTTCTCTTTCATGGCCTTTCTCTTCCTGCCCATGAGTTCCTTCGTGGGTTCCTCTTTGTTTACGGCGTGCAGCTTTATCATCTCATGCCCAACTCCATCCTCCATATCGCTGTTTTCATCACCCTTTGTGAGAGTTTCCTCGAGATCCATCCCCACTAGGGCCTGTGGAAACATTTTTTCTGTGTCCAAAGAAATGCCAGCAATACCATCGTCCACGGTGTTTCTAGTGCTATAATCTTTGTCCGCTCGGATGTTGATTATTTTGATCTCAAGCTTGTGGATTTTGTTCAAGGCTGGCGATCAAAGTAGTTTTACATCAAGGACCAGCAGGTTGAGGGTCAATCCTTCGGGTTGGCACCTTTTGACTCGAAGAAAACCTGCATGAGGCTTAGTTCCTGGGAGCAGCGCCCAAGTGCTGAGGAATGAAGGAGATCAAGCCGCCGCTGGGCCGGATTGATCGGTTACACACCTGAGCTGGGCATGAACGTTCAGGTTTGCAAATCATGACCTACTTCCTACATATGCGCATACAACCTCTACAACCTCTCCAGGTCATATTCTGGGAAGAAAGACTCGATGAGGATCCCCCCCCGATAATTTTAGACTACCGATCTCGAGAAAATGGGGAGATCTTTCACCACACTCATGAGAAAATATGTTGTGCCTCTAGAGTGTCAGGTCGAGCCATTTAGAAAAAAGAACCTTATTGCTGATGTAAGTTTGCTTCCTTAGTTCTAATTCATCTGCTTCTGCCTTTTCTCGATCTCATATTTTGTTCGTATGCTCTTGCTTCTTTCATAGGGTCATGATCATCTAGACTCCCTTCCTCCTTTGCCTGAGAAGGGCGAGCTGCCTGACATTACTACATATCCGAAGAATTTGCTGAGGATGATGTTATTGGGGATGTTGAGGAACATGATGAAAATTTTGTTTCTCATTCCTCGCGTACTCATACTCAAGCCGTTCCTTCCACGAATTCCGATTCCTTCAAGGTTTTTGCCAGCCAAGGAAAGAGGAAACATCAAGAATGGACATCCAAGATATCGAAGATTCTAATGATTCCATCTTAGACCCACGAAGCCGAAAATGGTTCAGCCACTTAGAGCAGCTCCTCCCAGGGAAATGAGTCTTCTTCGATTTGATCAAATTGTAGGCTTGTAAGTACTTATCCTCGTTCTTTTTATTCCGAACGTTCCTTTGTTATGCTTTTTACCAAAATCTCTTTGTTCTTTGGGTTAGTGACAACAAGGAGGAGAAATTTTCTGCAAGACTTCCTATTACAGATGCAGCTGATGGGACTGATGCGTCATCGATGGTCTGCAGTCGCCAAACTCTCCAGGCCGCGACTTCAACAACTACCTTGTCTACCTCCACGCCAGCGGCGAGTCCTTCTCTTTGCATGATGTGTGTTAGTTGTGTTAGTAGATTGTATTGTGTATAGTGGCAAGAATAAGGTAGCGGTATTGATATTGTTTATGTTCTGCTACATACTCTTCTGATAGAAGAAAGGAGGTGGCTGTTCCTTGTCTATAAATTTTATGCAAGTAATAACATTTTAGTTTACTAAATGGGATAGACAAACCGAAGAAACCAGCTTGTGTGATTATATAGAGACATCAGAGAAGCGATTTGACAAACCAAAGAGAGTCCGTTGAACACACTTATACCAAGTTATGTAGGTAGTTAATGTAACAACATATCAAAAGTGTTCATGCTTAGTAGTTCCATATAAGTTAATACTAACATTTTCTGGTGATGCAGCAAGTTCAATATGCGGTGCATCATAATTTATAATAGATGAGAAAGTTATGGTGGCATTCTCATTTGCAATTAAATTAGCATCATTGTAATCAAAGCATTGGAAAGAGCAATTGTTTAACATATTTGATTCAGTGATTTCCGAAAATATGAAGCGACTATAACATGGCATGTCCATGTCGATATCATCACAACTATGTGATGTTACATGATCAACAATGTTTGATGGAAAAGTATCACATGATGAAATCAAAAGAGTTTGTGACATGGAAATAGGAGTATGCATAGCATGCAAGTATTCAAAATACATCATGTCCACTAGTGGTAGCATGACATCACCAACGCCTATATCATTATCTTTGTAGTTCTGCTCATGTGGAGTAGGTGTTTTGGTAGTTGTGCCCTTCATAGGATCTTCTTCTTCATCCATGGGAATGGTTATGTCCATGCTTGACGCATCGTCATCCATTCCACCTAGCAAAGAGAAACACAACACAAGTGGAGTAGAGGTGAATGTGTTAGAAATCCAAATGTCCTCACTCAACTCATATGGTGTATCACTCATGCTCTCAAGGTAGATGCACTCATCCTCACGTATAGTGAACACACGCAACTCACTCTCATTCTCACTCAAGTGGTGTATGTGGCTCTCTACATCACATGGGATAGGTGGATCTCTCAACCCATCATGGTGTTGTTGAGCCAATTGGTTGTGTCGCCGGTCACAAGGCTCTTCTTCATCTTCGTTGTTTGGATCCCAAATTGGTTCACCTTCAAAGGCACGCATGGCATTGAGGTTTTCAGGATGATGATTCACCATATCTTGTTTTGGAGGTGGCTCATGATCATGAAAAGGTTGATGAAGGTATTGGGGTTGTTGTTGGAGTCGATCATGAGGATCATGGCGTCGATTATGTTTTGCTTGTTGTGGTTGGCGAGCTTGCGGTGCAGCTGCTTGTTCATGGTGGTGTCGAGCTTTGCTTTCCCCACTGTGGTGGTGGGGTTCTCCATATTGGGAGTGTGAGATTTTCCAAGGCGACTTGAGGGATGTGTACGTGACGATTTTTGCCGATGTTAGTGATACATTGCAAATGTATCTATAATTTTTTATGTTCCATGCTTGGTTTTATCTACTTTCTTGTGTTTTGTTCACACTTTGGAGTACTTTTCATATGATTCCTTAGACTAACCTATTAACAAGAGCCATAGTGCCAGATGCCTATTTTCTGCTGTTTTTGGTTCCAAGAAAGTCAGAAAATGAATATTCTCGGAACTGGACGGGACAAAAGCCAAAGTCAATATTTTACCGAGGGACACACGGAGCCAGAGTACGAGACGGAGAGGGGCTGGGGCCCGGCCACACCACCTGACCGCGTGCCCAGGTCTGGCCCGCACCAGGGGGTGGTCTGGCCGCCCAGGCACCCCCTCGGCCTCTACTTCCGCCTATATATCCAATACAGAAACCCTAAGGACCCGATCAAAAATCCACGAAAGAGTCTGTAGTCGCCGTCGTCTCCATCCCTAGATCGGGAGGGATCTGAAGCTCTTCCCGACTCCCTGCCGGAGAGGGGAATTTACCCTAGAGGCCTTCTTCATCATCATGCAAGCCTCCAGTGTGATGCGTGAGTAGTTCATCTCTAGACTACGGGTCCATGTAGTAGCTAGATGGCTGGTTCTCCTCCTTTGTGCTTTCATGTCTACATCTTGTGAGCTCCGTTCATGATCAAGATCATCTATTTGTAATTCTGCATGTTGTGTTTGCGGGGATCCGATCGATATTGAGATACTACTTTAGATTGATTATTGATTCTATCATGTCTTTGTTATTTGTGATCTTGCATGCGTTCCGTTGTTAGTAGCTATCTTGGCCAAGTAGATGCTAGCAACTCTAAGAGTTAGTATTTATGCTCGATAGTGGGTTCATGCCTCTGGTAATTTGGGGAACTGACAGAAATCTCTAAGGTACTAGATGTGCTGTTGCTACTAGGGAGAAAACAACAATCCTTTGTTCATAGAACAATCGTATTGTTTACTTTACACGCAATTCGTAAAGCAATAATCTGTTGCTTGCAACTTAATACTGGAGGGGGTTCGGATGATAACCTGAAGGTGGATTATTAGTCATAGATGCAGTTGGATGGCGGTCTATGTATAATGTTGTAATTCCCAACGAAGTTCCAAAGGAGTCAAGGTGATTAGTATATGCATGTATTTCTTTCTCGATGTTTGTCAATTGCCCCGCTGTAATTTGTTCACCCAGCATGTTATCTATCTTAAGGCGAGCCACCTCTAGTGAACTATGGATCCCGGTCCTTTCTTTTACATACAATCTACAAACTGTTTACTGCTTTGTGTTTACTTTCTACAAACTATTACTTCCTTCCATTCGATACGTTTAATCCTTTGTTTTTAGCAAAACTGGTGAGATTGACAACCTCATCGCAAGTTGGGAACAAAGTTCGGTGGTTGTGTTGTGCAGGTCTCCACGTTGCTACTAGCACCAGTAGTGCGCCCTGCCAAGGCTCAGCTAGCAACACCTTTGGGGTGTTTCCTTGCTCCTACTGGTTCGATTAAACCTTGGTTTCATAACTGAGGGAAACTTGCTGCTTTGCTCATCATACCTTCCTCTTGGGGTTCCCCAACGAGGTCTACATCAAACACTGAGCCATCAAGCATTTTTCTGGTGCCGTTGCCGGGGAGTCAAGGACATCTTCACAAGGGGAGTCCCTCATAACCAATCTCTTTACTTTGTTATTTTTGTTTTACTTAGTTTCTTTTTGCTTTGTTTGCTTGTTTCTTTATCAAAAACACACAAAAATAGTCTTACTAGTTTGCTTTCTTTATTAAAAACACAAAAAATGACTACTCTTGAAAACACTAAGTTGTGTGACTTCACTAGCACCAACAACAATGATTTTATGAGCACACCTATTGCTCCACCTATGCATGAAGATACTTTCTTTGAGATAAAACCTGCTTTACTCAATCTTGTTATGAGAGAACAATTTTCTGGTATTGGTAATGAAGATGCTGCTGCCCATCTAAATAACTTTGTTGAACTTTGTGAGATGCAAAAGCATAGGGATATAGATGGTGATATTATTAAGCTGAAATTGTTTCCTTTTCTTTGAGAGGAAAAGCTAAATAATGGTTGAATTCCTTAACTAGGAATAGTATTGATTCTTGGACTAAGTGGAAAGATGCTTTCATTGGAAAATACTATCCTCCGGCTAAGATTATATCTATGAGAAGTGAAATAATGAAGTTTAAACAATCTGATAATGAACATGTTGCTCAAGCTTGGGAAAGAATGAAATCTTTGGTAAAGAATTATCCCACTCATGGACTGACTGCTTGGATGATCATCCAAACTTTTTATGCAGGATTAAACTATTCTTCAAGGAACCTATTGGATTCTGCTGCTGGAGGGACCTTTATGACCATTACTTTGGGTGCTGCAACAAAGCTTCTGGATAATATGATGGTTAACTATTCTGAATGGCATACTGAGAGAGCTCCACAAGGTAGGAAGGTAAATTCTGTTGAGGAAACCTCCTCCTTGAGTGATAAGATTGATATTATTATGTCTATGCTTGTTAATGGGAAAGCCCATATTGATCCAAATAATGTTCCTTTAGCTTCTTTGGTTGCTCAAGAAGAGCAAGTTGATGTGAACTTTATAAGAAATAATAATTTTAGAAACAATGCCTACAGGAACAATTTTGGTAACAACAATTATAAGCCATATCCTCCCAACAATGGTAATGCTTATGGAAATTCTTACAACAATAATAGGAGTGCTCCCTCTGAACTTGAAGTTATGCTTAAAGACTTTATTGGTAACAAACTTCTTTCAATAAAACTGTTGAGGAAAAACTCTCTAATGCTGAAAGAAATATAGCATCTTTGGCTGAAGTTCAATCTTCTTTGAATAAAATGGTTACTAAACCCGAAACTAATGAGAATCCCTTTGCAGCTACTAATGCCATACAAGTAAGAATTGATGAAAATGTTAGACTATTAGCTGAATTACATGCTAAGTGGGAAATAGAAGATGAAATTGCTAGAAACATTAGTGTTTCTACTATCACCACCACTAGTGTTAAGGCTAGTAATAGTTCTACCACTCTAGATGATAATTTTGATTTTGATCTTGATGGTTGCGATATTTCTGAAGTTATTAAGTTCCTACAAAAGCTTGCTAAAAGTCCTAATGCTAGTGCGAAGAACATGGCCTTTACAAAACACATTACTGATGCTCTCATAAAGATTAAAGAAGAAAAGATGAAATATAAAGCTTCTATTCCTATAAAACAAGAAGTTGGTTGGGAACCCATCATTAATATGAAAGTGAATGACTTTAATTTCAAAGCTTTATGTGATCTTGATAGTAGTGTTTCTATTATGCCTAGAAGGATTTATGATATGCTTAATTTGCCACCACTTGAAGATTGTTATTTGAATGTCCACTTGATGATAATGCTAAAAATAAACTCATGGAGAGTATTAATGATGTTCTTATTATGGGTAACAATGCCTATGTCCCCGTTGATTTCTATGTTTTGGATGTTGAATGCAATGCTTCTTGTCCTATTACTTTGGGAAGACCTTTCTTAGAACTGTTGGTGCCATTATTGATATGAAAGAAGGCACCATTAAATATAAACTCCCACTCAAGAAAGGTATAGAACATTTCCCTAAGAAGAGAGATAAGATTTCTTTTGCCTCTCCTATGAAAACAAAATTCGGTCTTAATGCTTCTTCATTTGAGAACACTTGATTTTCTCTTGCTTCTTATGCCTAACTTAAAGGCATTAAAGAAAAGTACTTATTGGGAGATAACCCAAAAGTTTTAGATGAGTCAGTAATAACCGCTACTTATCCTTTTTATTTGCTTTTTGTGCCAAGAGTAACCTCTAATGAGAGAGAAGTAATGATTGGGAAAGTTGTTGTCCCGAAATAGATTTCTGTGCTTCACCATAAACATTTGTGTAAAATCTCTGTACGTCCTTTTCAGGTGTGAATTTTTGTGCTTTTGCCCCAGGTTGTTATCTAACTTTAGTTAGTTCAACACTTTTTGATTTGAGCAACAGAAGGTCTTCGAAAAAATTCGTCTTTACCTGCTGGTCTGTTTTGACAGATTTCTGCCATTTTCTGCATTTGCTTCTTGTTGGTTCCTTCTTGAGTTCTTTTGGAGAATTGAGCTTTCGGAGGGAAGTGCTACAGTAGCTAGTGTTCTAATGGAAGTTTATTTGTTGTTATAACTGAACCTTAAGACTTATTTATCTTGAGTGCACTAATGTTGCTAATAAAGATTGTGTGAAGTTTTGTATGAAGGAAAATTTTCAGGTGTATGGAAGGAATGAGTAATGAGATGAAGGATGGACTAAAGCTCAAGCTTGGGGAGGCCAAGCGTGTTACCCCAAGAAATATCCAAGAAGTACAAGCGTCAAAGCTTGGGGATGCCCAAGGCATCCCCTTCTTCATCAATAAAAATCCCAGGTTTCTTCCAAACGCTTCATTTTTATTGTTTCATGCGCAGTTGTGTTGTTCTTGGAGCGTCTTATTTTTCATTTTCGTTTTGGTTTTTGGTTTGATTTTGTTTGCTTAGTTTTCTGAATAAATTGGTTGGACCCCCTCTTTCATACATTGGTTTTCAAATAGTTTGGTTTGGTTTGGAAAAGAGTAGGAAAGCTCATGCTTAAGTGGTAAAAAGAGCTTGTTTTTGACTATGGCCTATGCTTTGTCATGCCATGCTTGATATTGTTTTGGCTTTATGCTTAGTATTATTTGATGTAGCATGACTTGTCATAAACAATTGAGATTGCTTAATGTGCCTTGGATGAATTATGCGTTGTTTTAGCATATTAAAGCATAGTATAGTGGTATTCTCCTTTGATGCTTTATTTGGGTTGACTTGGCGCATGCTCACACCATGTTGTGACTATCTCAAGTCACCATAGCCTTTATGATCCTTTAGTTTTCAACTTGTAGTATCACTTTATGCTTCGATCAATGATGTTTTGTCGCTCTGCATGATTATGGCCATTATTTCTCTCTTAGTTTGTCGCTCCCAGTCTTTTGCTAGCCTCCACAACCAAGTATGAGTTCCACTCATGCATCCAACTCCCTAATCCAAGTTATTCCAAAGAGTCCACCGTACCTACCTACTAGCTTATGCTATTCCAAGTATATTCATGCTTTTGTTTACCTTCCAAATTAAACTTGTTATGAGAAAACTAGTGATTAAAGCTCTCACGAACTTGATGGCACACTTTACTTTTCTTGCCCTTAATAAACTTGAACCATTGTGTCGTCTATGTTGTATATGCTTGCACTTATTTGTTGGGAATTAGCAGAACCATGCTGTCATGGGGAACACATTCAACATTGCACTTGGTACTTTGTACCTAGTTGATATCATGCTATTTTGTCTATGGATGTCGTCGGTGTGAAATGAAAGGGGAGCTTGTAAGTCCATGGAGTTATGTATATGTGTTAGAGAAACGCCTGGGCCGCTGGTCTAATCCATGCTGACATGGTGGAAACCTGCAGCGTAACCATAATGAGCTGTCTATGAAGCATTCTTCTTATAAAAAAAGAGTCCTATATTGAGAAAAAAGAGAAAAATAAAAAAAAGATTATGAAAAGAGGAAAGAGAGAAAAAAGCACCATATTCCCATGGTAAATAAGAACATTGCTGAGATGCTCGTTGTCTGCTTGCCTTGTCATTTTGATATGGGGATTCTTCCGTATCATCGGCAAGGGGTACCCCTTTGGCGGTTCTCTATGATACACATGTACTTACAATGACAAGAACTTACCTGTGACTAAACTTGAGTAGAATGAGGAGCGGCCCTCGTATTCAAGGGACATGAGATTTCTAACTTGTACTTCGTCAAGCATGTACACCATAGTTTGTTCACTTTAACCTTAATAACTTCAAGATGCTTATGATAGGGGCAATAAGAGCTGAAAGCTATAAGTACCATAATTTTTGGAAGCTCTTTATGAAACTTGAATCTCTGCTTCCTTCTATGAAGGCCTTTCTTCCACCATTATATTGAGTCTCCACCTTCTACCTTTATGCACCTACTTTGAGAGCATAGTGGCCATTCTTACTTCTATGTGCATTGTCCCAAGACTAGTTGATTGATGCATAACTTGATATTGCTTGTTTTAAACTATTTGTATCTAGTCACTCTTATGAACTTTGAAGGTGTCCTATGCATTTATATTTGCTACTCTATGAGGGACAAGCTGAATGCTATTATGCTATGTTTTCTTTATGTGAAACAAACAAACGTCTTGCAAGGCATTTTTATTCATGAATCTTTTGTTTGTGCTTTTCATGTTGCAACATAGTTTCTTTGTCTTATTTCTAGAACTTTATCTTTCATGTTATGATTGAAGTACTATGATCCCAGCTATCCATGTTCTACAAATACTTTGATGAAGTTTATGATGGTGCATGTCACCTCAAAATTTATTCTTTCTTTTTATCACTTACCTACTCGAGGACGAGCAGGAGTTAAGCTTGGGGATGTTGATAAATTGCAAATGTATCTATAACTTTTGATGTTCCATGGTTTTATCTACTTTCTTGTGTTTTGTTCACACTTTGGAGTACTTTTCATATGATTTCTTGGACTAACCTATTAACAAGAGCCACAGTGCCAGCTGCATGTTTTGTGCTGTTTTTGGTTCCAGGAAAGTCAGAAAATGAATATTCTCGGAATTGGACAGGACAAAAGCCAAAGTCAGTATTTTACCGAGGGACACACGAAGCCAGAGTACGAGACAGAGAGGGGCCGGGGCCCGGCCACACCACCTGGCCCCCGCTAGGGGTGGTCTGGCCGCCCCAGGCACCCCCTCAGGCTCTCCTTCCTCCTATATATTGCCTCCGATACAGAAACCCTAAGGACCCGATCAAAAATTCCCGAAAGAGTCTGTAGCCACTGTCGTCTCCATCTCTAGATCGGGAGGGATCTGAAGCTCTTCCCGGCACCCTGCCAGAGAGGGGAATTCACCCTGGAGGCCTTCTTCATCATCATGCAAGCCTCCGGTGTGATGCGTGAGTAGTTCATCTCTAGACTACGGGTCCATGTAGTAGCTAGATGGGTGGTTCTCCTCCTTTGTGCTTTCATGTCTAGATCTTGTGAGCTCCGTTCATGATCAAGATCATCTATTTGCAATTCTGCATGTTGTGTTTGCGGGGATCCGATGGATATTGAGATACTATTTCATATTGATTATTGATTATATCATGTCTTTGTTATTTGTGATCTTGCATGCTTTCCGTTGTTAGTAGCTATCTTGGCCAAGTAGATGCTAGCAACTCCAAGAGTTAGTATTTATGCTCGATAGTGGGTTCATGCCTCTGGTAATCTGGGGAAGTGACAGAAATCTCTAAGGTACTAGATGTGCTGTTTCTACTAGGGAGAAAACAACAATCCTTTGTTTATAGAACAATCATATTGTTTATTTTACACGCAATTCGTAAAGCAATAATATGTTGCTTGCAACTTAATACTGGAGGGGGTTCGGATGATAACCTGAAGGTGGATTATTAGTCATAGATGTAGTTGGATGGAGGTCTATGTATAATGTTGTAATGCCCAATCAAGTTCCAAAGGAGTCAAGATGATTAGTATATGCATGTGCTTTCTCGATGTTTGTCAATTGCCCCGGTGTAATTTGTTCACCCAGCATGTTATCTATCTTAAGGAGAGCCACCTCCCGGTCCTTTCTTTTACATACAATCTAAAAATTGTTCACTGCTTTGTGTTTACTTTCTGCAAACTATTACTTCCTTCCATTCGATACGTTTAATCCTTTGTTTTCAGCAAAACCGGTGAGATTGACAACCTCATCGCAAGTTGGGGACAGAGTTCTGTGGTTGTGTTGTGCATGTCTCCACGTTGCTACTAGCACCGGTAGTGCGCCCTGCCAAGGCTCAGCTAGCAACACCTTTGGGGTGTTTCCTTGCTCCTACTGGTTCGATTAAACCTTGGTTCATAACTGAGGGAAACTTGCTGCTGTGCTCATCATACCTTCCTCTTGGGGTTCCCCAACGAGCTCTACATCAAACACTGAGCCATCAGTTAGCGATAGATTGATAGCGACCTTACTTGGAAGGTAGTGTGATGCTCCGCTTGATGTTGCTTGTCTTGTTAATCGAACTCCATGATTTTGTCATTGTGTTGGTTCTCAAACCAATCCAATTCCTCATTGAGTGCTTGTCGGTGCTTCCATAGGTTTAGGCGTGTGGAGAAGCCTTCTTGGTTGTGGAGGTTGTTGCGACCATATCCACTATCATTGTTTTCCCTATACATTGTGCTCACAAGGCCAAGAGTATAATGGTGGAATGGTATTTGCTACCTTTCTTCACTATGGTAAAAGATTGGAAATGTTGTTCTCACCGAGAGCAAAGCAGGTAGCACAACACAAGACACACACATACAAAGGCCTATGGTGTAAGGTTAGGAAGGTGGATAGCAAATGGAGAAACCAAACAAAAAGGTTATTGTCAAAAGTGGATAAAATCCAATAAGAAATGAATGCCAAAGGAAAAGGTCAAAAAGGGTGACGAGAACCTATGACTATACACACACGGTTGAGATTAATGTGGCTAGCACGACTATGTAAAATGAGCAACAAGCAAAAATGGTCCAAACGAATACTAATTCTCGGTGTCGTTCCAATGCTAGAAGAGACCGTAGCCCATTTTCCAAAAAATTTGAGAAGCAACGGATTTGCACGCTTGCCTTTATCATAGTCGTACTCTTGCTTAGAAGCTTGGTACTCTCTTTTGTATTACTATACCTCTTTATATTTTGCTTTTTCTCCTTTTTTTTCATATTTTCCTCTTTTTCTATTCTATGGAGTCAACTTTTCTATTTTTATGCACTATCACTATGCAAGAGCAAGCGTACAATGCTTCGGTAAACACAAATGAGCTACTCTCAATGGGTTAGGTAACACACAAAGGAAGAAAGGGGATTACCATGGGTGGTGCAAGTTATACATTTTGTTAATGTCGTACTTGCAGGCGGTGGTAGAGGGGATGGTTTGAGTTCCGTGGTGTCGATGTCGAGCGCAAAGAGTGATGCGGATGATTTGTTAGGTGGCAGACACAAACACAAAACCAAACGACAAAAGATGTTAGCCAAACGAACATGAGGAAAAAATTGTGCAGGTAGGCCGGAGACTTTGGGGTGATTACGCTGGATATTCTGGGTGGGACGGACACTTCGGGGTCGCGGCATGAAGGATGTTCGTGTTCTTGATTAAATCTGGTCCTCCAAGCCTCAAATCTAGGAGAAATTGGCCAAATTGGGTAGGGAAAATGCACACAAATGGTATACCAACTTCAAAGACATGTTTCTTATGGATTAAAACCACAATCAACTCACTAAAATGAGAGATCAAATCAAAAGCAATTTAGGGCAATAATTTTGGTATTTTTGAATTTATGGTGCAAATCAATGAACGAAGTCAAATCTGTGCCAACCGAAAGATGTTGATACCACTTATTTTGCGGATTCCTTGGGATTGTAACCCCCCAAAAATATTAATCAAGATTATCAAGTTCTAATCACCCAAGTTTAGGGTTAACAAAAACTTTTATTATTAAATTTAATATGAGTGTATGTGTGATTTGCATTAGTGTATGAATGAGTATAATTGCCATGTTTGATTGCTACAAATGATAAGAAATGGTTTAAAGATGAATGCATCATCTAGGCCAATTACAAATAAAATCAAAAGAAAAGAAAAGAAAATATGGATCATATAAGCAAATGGTCATTTTGACCAAAATTAACCACTAGACCACTTTGAGTGTTTCTAGTCAAAGATTTCTAATAGAAACATTCCCAATTCTTTTCACCCCTTGCTAGACCAAGTAAGAGTGAACCCAAGCCCACTTTACAAACTCACAGAAACTATTTTCAAATCTATTTAAAGGACAATTCAATATTGAATCAAGTGTATGTACTAAGATTACCATTTTGCAAAAACCACTCAAATCAATTCACCTTGACTTTTCCAAGCAACCATAGACACTCAAGCAAGTGCTCAGAACACTCACCAAATTTCATCCAAAAATTTCAAACTTGAATTCATGTGGCCATTTGGTCGAGCACCTGGCAGACATAGAAAACCATTGCCTAACTTCCACTGTTTTGAGTAGTGATCACTTACCCATTTGTCCCCTCTGGACACCACTAGTCTCCCCAACACCCAGCAGCGCAGGATACGCATCCCCTTTTGCTGTTGCGCGAGTGCAGCATCGCCCGAAGCTTCCCACGCCAGTCGACCAAGAACCGCTCACCACAGCCAGCGCCGCCCTCGTCCATGATGTCTAGGAGACAGGCCACCGTGCACCGTCACCCCCTGTCCAACCCTCGACCACAGGCAAGCCATGGACCACCCGTGATTGTCACGCCCATTTATCTACTGGCCATGCCGAGAGCGTGCCAGAGCGCCACAACCGACCAGCGCACACACGTAGCCCCTTGAAATCTTCGCGCGTGCCTGCACTCGCCATGACTCTAGCTACCCCCTAGACATGCCCGTTCGCCGCCACGTGGACCGTAGCCACTGTGCACCATCTCGAACACTGCCGTTCCCGCGTAGAGCACCGATCATTCCCGACCAATCTCAACCGCCCCTTGCTGCACCATTAAGTGTGTGACGACCGCCCTGAAGCACCGGGTCGACCCCTACACTCAGCCATGCCGATAGCTCTCTTTAACGCCGTCGCCGGAGGAGCCCGACCATGCCACAATGTCTCCATCGCTAGTGTATAAATAGAGGCCACCAAGCCCTCATTTGCCACACCATCTCACTCCCCAGTCCTCATAGAACCTCCCACACCCTTCCCCAGAGCAAGGCGAGCACCACATCGCCGAAATTTCACCGGAACCCGCCGTTGTAGAGGAGAAGAGGAACCGGAGCTAGGAGCCGCCCTAGGAGCCGCCGCGACCACCATTCGAACCGCCATCATCTACAACATCGTTCGCCCCCATCGCCGACCCTAGCTGGAGCCCTGGTGATCCCCCACATACCCCCACGATCGCGTTAGGGTTCGTTTCTCGCTGGAGCTGTTCGTTGGAGACGACGAACCACAGCCGTAGATCCTAGTCTAATCGCACGACCCAGATTGAAACATACTGTTTCGGGTTAAATGAGCCACTGACTAGCGGGACCCTCCTGTCAGCAGCCTGCTACGCTAGCACAGTGCATTTGGGCTGGCCCGTTTACTTTCTCGCGCAAGCCTATCAATTCAAATAGACTTTTTCTATTTTAATTAAAACTAGATTCTGTCAGTAGATTCAAAAATCAATTTAGAGAGATTCACTGAACCAAATTGCATGATTCCAATTTTGTTAGAAAGATATTCAAATTATCTATCCAATCCCGTTGGATTCAAACCATTTGAAATTATAGATCACCTATAGTAAAAATAACAATAAAGAGGCTTTTGCCACTTCAAACATTTTTCAAAAATCAACCATAAATGCTTTTGAGTTGATTCCAACTCTCAAAAATCACATTTAACAGGATCTATCTAAATATGTAAAACTATTTAGGTTTACATGCAGTGATCTTGGACTAGAACCAAAAGAATGCTATATAGGCATTTCTAGTCAGTTTAATTGTATTAAAAAAGGTAATTTTAAACTTTATAAAATATGACCAACACTTTAAATCACATTCCCAAGTATTAGAATATGTGGTGATGACATGTGTCAACATGATCCCATATTTTAATTAGAGAATATTAAATCTTAAGTATTTTCAATGACTAGAAATTACTTTTGATGTGTATTTTGATGCATCCAAGATTGGTCTCGGATGTGTGTTAATGCAAGAAGGAAAAGTCATAGCATATTTGTCCTGACAACTGAAGTAGCATGAGCAAAACTACCCTACCCATGATCTTGAACTAGCCGCCGTAGTTTCAGCTTTGAAGACATGGCATCATTACCTTTGTTGGAAATATGCCCTAGAGACAAATTGTTATAAGGACTATTATCATATTTCATATAGTTTATGATTAAGTTTTATATCATGATATAACTGTATTGAGTGGAAACATCAATACACATGTGATATATAAACAACCAGGGGTTCCTAGTAAAACTCTAGTCACTGGTTCATTGGTCAACATATGATCATGTTTCTTGATCATGTGGCATTTATGCGAGTTGGAAATGGAGTCAACTCATTCTGAGAATGAGATGATGAACCAATACCCAACCTAAACATCGTGACCCGATCATGTCATGAAGTTCAAGTTACGATGATTAGAAATGGATCCTCGTAGACTATTCCTTAGATCGTGAGGCTATATCAATCACTGTCTCCCGAGAGTGCTTAGATAGCATCAAGTGCCACTTGGTGATCCAGTGGTTATAAAGGTGTGTTCAGGTACTCGGAGGAATCCATAGAGGCAATATATGTCAAGAGAGGGATTTTTCCGTCCATGTGACGGAAAGATACTCAAGGGCCCACTCGGAGAAGTTATATCCAATAGCTGCACAGCGTGTGATTTGATCACAGGGATATCACTTGTCGGAACGAGTCAAGTAGCATTGTTCGGTAACGAGATTGAACACGACATGGTGATGTCATTGATCAGATCTCGGGCAATGCAAGTATCGAGAGACAAAGGGAATAAGACACGACTGTCCCGGTTCAAACGACGAAAGATCTTCGTGGAACGCACAGGGGTCACATGGCCATCCAGGTCCCTCTGTCGATCATTGGTGCAGGAGTGTCCCGACCATGTCTGGAGTGTTCTCGAACCGTGGGGTATCACGCTTAAGGGATTGATGATGCGTAGAGAGTGTTTATAGGATCGGAAGAATCGCCAAAGAATAGTAGAGAGAAAACCGGAAGGGTTTTGGTAAGTCCAGAGGATGTCCGGAGTGGAGGTGGAAGGTGTTCCATAGCAACGGAGGTTGAATAATATGTGAATGAATGTTTAATATTGATTTAATCACTTATTCATAATTATAAAGAGAAAATCAATTTAAAAGGTCAAAGGCTTAATGGGCCAATTCCCGGAGGGGAGAGGGCCCATTAGGGAAAGGAGAGAGCGAGAAGGAGCAAGGGGTGGCCGGCTGGGCCAAGCCCCTGCACGGGGCCCACTAAGGTTGGCTGGCGGCTGCCCCTCCCCCTCCTCTCCTTTAGTCCCACCCCGGGACTTTGAGGGAGGTAGTACCTCCCCTCCCCCTATATATAGTGGGGGTATTTGGCCAGATAAATACACAATATTCAATAAAGGTCTTCTAACTTTTGGGAAGACCTCCAATTAATATTTTCTCTCTCTCTCTCGTGACCATAGTCCCAAGTTCGGACTGCAAGAACGAGAGACATCTTCACCGTGGAGCGTCGTCGCGCTGCGGGATTCAGATCCAGGAGCTCTACTTCTACAACTGCTAATGGATCAGGGAAGTAGGAGTCATCGTTAGGCACCGGACGTGTGTAACTCCCCGCGAGGTGTCACACTTGAGGCACTCAAGGTGTTGGAGCCACAGGAGCGCAAGGACTTCATCACGACCTCGAGGTCGGCTTTAGCTCACCTACATCAACCACGCTCTCCTGAGCGTTGACAAGGCTTTTCGGTCTTCAAGGGTAAGTTCGCGAAAAGCCCCTCCCATTACTGTATTGCTAATAGATAGGTCCTGGCAGCATCAGGGGTTCAGGGGCGTAGGGTAAAAATTTATTGTTTTCATGGGCGGAACCCCTACAACCTCATGGGTAACCGCTGTGAGATTTATTCGGATCACAAGAGCATGAAGTATATTTTTAGTCAGAAGGAGCTGAATATGACGTAAAGGAGATTGATAGAGTTGATCAAGGATTATGACCTTGACATTCACTATCACCCTGGCAAAGCCAATGTGGTAGCGGATGCTCTGAGCAGATTGCCGTGTAGATTAAACATCATGATTAAAGAAGCCCAACCAAGTTTGCATGAAGAGTTGGTGCAGTTAAGAATAGAGCTAGTTAGCAAAGGATTTTTAGCTGGCATAGAACTTCAACCCACTTTGATTAGTTAGATCAAGGAAGCCCAAAAAGGAAATGCAAGTATCGACGGAATCAAGCATCGTATCAGTACAGGGAAGGTACCCGGATTCACCGAAGATGAAAAAGGAGTTTTGTGGTACAAAGGACGTATCTGTGAGCCAGCAGATTCCGAGATGAAACAAGTGAGCATGCAAGAAGCTCATGATACTCTTTATTCTATCCATACCGGAGGAACGAAGATGTATCAAGATTTGAAGGAGCAATTTTGGTGGCACAAGATGAAGAGAGAAATCGGAAGCTACATAGCCAAGTGTGATATTTGTTAGAGAGTCAAAGCGGAACATCAGTGACCTGCAAGACTTTTGCAACCATTGCAGATTTCGGAATGGAAATGGGAGTCTATCGGAATGGATTTTATCACCGGTTTGCCTACTTCTAGTAGGGGAAATGATTCTGGTTGGATCATAGTTGATAGACAGTCCAAGGTAGCCCATTTTATACCTATCAAGACTACCTATCAGAGTTCAAAGCTAGCAGAGCTGTACATTGGTAGAAACGTTAGTTTGCATGGAACTGCTGACTCGTGTACTAAGGAGCTCATTGGGGAACCCCACGACGAAGGTATGATGAGCACAGTAGTAAGTTTCCCTTAGTTATGAAACCAAGGTTATCAATACAGTAGGAGCAAGGAAACACCTCAAAGGTGTTGCTAGCTGAACTTTGGCAGGGCGCACTACCGGCGTCAGCAGCAACATGGAGACCTGCACAACACAACCACAGAACTTTGTCCCCAACTTACGATGAGGTTGTCAATCTCACCGCTTTTTCTAAAAACAAAGGATTAAACGTATCGAGTGGGAGAAAGTAATAGTTTGCAAAAAGTAAACAGAAAGTAGTAAACAATTGATTGTAGATTGATGGTAAAATAAAGGACTGGGGTCCATAGTTCACTAGTGGTGGCTCTCCTTAAGATAGATGACATGTTGGGTGAACAAATTACAATGGGGCAATTGACAAACATCGAGAAAGCAATCATGCAAATACTACTCATCTTGACTCCTTTGAGATTCGATTGGGCATTACAACATTATACATAGACCTCCATCCAACTACATCTATGACTAATAATCCACCTTCAGGTTATCATCCGAACCCCCTCCAGTATTAAGTTGCAAGCAACATATTATTGCTTTACGAATTGCGTGTAAAGTAAACAATATGATTGTTCTATGAACAAAGGATTGTTGTTTTCTCCCTAGTAGAAACAGCACATCTAGTACCTTAGAGATTTCTGTCACTTCCCCAGATTACCAGAGGCATGAACCCACTATCGAGCATAAATACTAACTCTTGGAGTTGCTAGCATCTACTTGGCCAAGATAGCTACTAACAACGGAAAGCATGCAAGATCACAAATAACAAAGACATGATAGAATCAATAATCAATCTGAAATAGCATCTCAATATCCATCGGATCCCTGCAAACACCACATGTAGGATTACAAATAGATGATCTTGATCATGAACGGAGCTCACAAGATCTAAACATAATTGCACAAAGGAGGAGAACCAGCCATCTAGCTACTACATGGATACTACATGGACCCGTAGTCCAGAGATGAACTACTCATGCATCACACCGGAGGCTTGCATGGTGATGAAGAAGGCCTCCAGGATGAATTCCCCTCTCCAGCAGGGTGCTAGGAAGAGCTTTAGATCCCTCCCGATCTAGGGATGGAGATGACGGCGGATACAGACTCTTTCGTGGAATTTTGATCGGGTACTTAGGGTTTCTGTATCGGAGGCATCTTATAGTCGGAAGGGGAGGCCGAGGGGGTGCCTGGGCTGGCCACACCACCCCTGGCACGGGCCAAGCCTGGCCGCGCGGCCAGGTTGTGCGCCCGCCCTATGGCCCCTCTCCATCTCGTATTTTGGCTCCGTGTGTCCCTCGGTGAAAAACTGACTTTGGCTTTTGTCCCGTCCAATTCCGAGAATATTCATTTTCTAACTTTCCTGGAACCAAAAACAACAGAAAACAGGCAGCTGGCACTGTGGCTCTTGTTAATAGGTTAGTCCAAGAAATCATATGAAAAGTACTCCAAAGTGTGGACAAAACATAAGAAAGTAGATAAAACCAAGCATGGAACATCAAAAATTATGGATACGTTAGCAACGTATCAACGTATCTTGATCATGAACGGAGCTGATACATTGCATATGTATCTATAATTTTTGATATTCCATGCTTGGTTTTATCCACTTTCTTGTGTTTTGTTCCAACTTTGGAGTACTTTTCATATGATTTCTTGGACTAACCTATTAACAAGAGCCACAGTGCCAGTTGCCTGTTTTCTGTTGTTTTTGGTTCCAGCAAAGTCAGAAAATGAATATTCTCGGAATTGGATGGGACAAAAGCCAAAGTGCCTATTTTACGGATGTCATCAAGTGCCAGAATACGAGACGAAGAGGGGCCAGTGGGCCACCACACCACCTGGCCGCGCGGCCAGGCCTAGCCTATGCCAGGGGGTGGTGACGCCGCTCCCGGCACCCCATCAGCCTCTCCTTCCGCCTATATATTGCCCTCGGGACAAAAACCCTAAGTGCCGAAAATCCACGAAAGAGTCTGTAGCCGCCGTCATCTCCATCCCTAGATCGGGAGGGATCTGAAGCTCTTCCCGGCACCCTGCCGGAGAGGGGAATTCACCCTGGAGGCCTTCTTCATCACCATGCAAGCCTCCGGTGTGATGCATGAGTAGTTCATCCTTGGACTACGGATCCATGTAGTAGCTAGATGGCTGGTTCTCCTCCTTTGTGCTTTCATGTTTAGATCTTGTGAGTTCCGTTCATGATCAGGATCATCTATTTGTAATTCTGCATGTTGTGTTTGCGGGGATCCGATGGATATTGAGATGCTATTTCAGATTTATTATTCATTCTATCATGTCTTTGTTATTTGTGATCTTGCATCCTTTCAGTTGTTAGTAGCTATCTTGGCCAAGTAGATGCTAGCAACTCCAAGACTTAGTGGGTTCATGCCTCTAGTAATCTGGGGAAGTGACATAAATCTCTAAGGTACTAGATGTGTTGTTGCTACTAGGGACAAAACAACAATCCTTTGTTCATAGAACAATCGTATTGTTTAGTTTACACGCAATTCTTAAAGCAATAATCTGTTGCTTGCAACTTAATACTGGAGGGGGTTCGGATGATAACCTAAAGGTGGATTATTAGTCATAGATGTAGTTGGTTGGCGGTCTATGTATAATGTTGTAATGCCCAATCAAGTCTCAAAGGAGTCAAGATGATTGGTATATGCATGTATTGCTTTCTCGGAGTTTGTCAATTGCCCCGCTGTAATTTGTTCACCCAGCATGTTATCTATCTTAAGGAGAGCCACCTCTAGTGAACTATGGATCCCGATACTTTTGTTTAAATACAATCTACAACTGTTTACTTCTTTGTGTTTACTTTCTGCAAACTATTAATTTTTTCCATTCGATACGTTTAATCATTTGTTTACCGCAAAACACGGTGAGATTGACAACCTCATGGCAAGTTGGGGACAAAGTTCTGTGGTTGTGTTGTGCAGGTCTCCACGTTGCTACTAGCACCGGTAGTGCGCCCTGCCAAACCTCAGCTAGTAACACCTTTGGGGTGTTTCCTTGCTCCTACTGGTTCTATTAAACCTTGGTTTCATAACCGAGGGAAACTTGCTGATGTGCTCATCATACCCTCCTCTTGGGGTTCCCAACGAGCTCTACATCAACACCGCCATCAAGCATTTTTCTGGGCGCCGTGCATTGAGCCATCAGGAGCTCACAAGATCTAAACATGATAGCACAATGGAGGAGAACCAGCCATCTAGCTACTACATGGACTCGTAGTCCAGAGATGAACTACTCACGCATCACACCGGAGGCTTCCATGGTGATGAAGAAGGCCTCCAGGGTGAATTCCCCTCTCCGGCAGGCTGCCGGGAAGAGCTTCAGATCCCTCCTGATCTAGGGATGGAGATGACGGCGGCTACAGACTCTTTCGTGGAATTTTGATCGGGTACTTAGGGTTTCTGTATCGGAGGCATCTTATAGTCGGAAGGGAAGGCCGAGGGGGTGCCTGGGCTGGCCACACCACCCCCTGGCGCGGGCCAGGCCTGGCCGCGCGGCCAGGTGGTGCAGCCGCCCTCTGGCCCCTCTTCGTCTCATATTTTGGCTCTGTGTCCCTCGGTGAAAAGCTGACTTTAGCTTTTGTCCCATCCAATTCCGAGAATATTCATTTTCTGACTTTCTTGGAACCAAAAACAGCAGAAAACAGGCAGCTGGCACTATGGCTCTTCTTAATAGGTTAGTCCAAGAAATCATATGAAAAGTACTCCAAAGTGTGGACAAAACATAAGAAAGTAGATAAAACCAAGCATGGAACATCAAAAATTATGGATACGTTAGCAACATATCAGGAACCCCTAAGACCATAGTATCAGATCAAGGAACCCAGTTTACCTCAAGATTTTGGCAGAAAGTCCAAGAAGGATTAGGAACCAAGTTAAAATTTCAGCACAGCTTATCACCCGCAGACCGATGGACAGACTGAAAGAGTCAACCAAATCTTAGAATATATGTTGAGAGCTTGTGTTTTGGAATATGGATCAAAATGGGAAGATTGCCTGCCTTTCACAGAATTCTCATATAACAACAGTTATCAAGCCACTTTACAAATGGCCGCCTTTGAGTTCTTATATGGAAGAAAGTGTCGTACCCCCTTGAATTGGTCGCAAGTAGGAGAGAGTTAGATTTTTGGACCCGACATCCTACGAGAAGCCGAAGGAAGGTTCACAAAGTCCGTGAGCACCTCAAGACCGCCCAATCCAAAAAGAAGAGTTATGCTGACAGGAGACGTCGAGACCTGACCTTCAATGTCGGTGATTTTGTGTATCTCAAAGTGTCACCCTTGAAAGGAATGCAACGTTTTCAACTGAAAGGAAAGTTAGCCCCTAGATATATTGGACCCTTCAAGATTTTGAATCGCCGAGGAGAAGTATCTTATCAACTAGAACTGCCAGAGGAGATGTCAGCCATCCATGATGTGTTCCATATCTCGTTACTTCGCAAATGCCTAGAAGTTCCGAAGAAGACCGAAGTTTTCAAGAACATCGACCACCAAGCCATAGATATCAACAAGGATCTGACGTACCGTGAAGTACCCATCCGTATTTTGGAAGAAGCCTTCAGAACCACCAGGACCCAGAGTATCAAGTTTCTCAAGATCTAATGGAGCAACCATACCGAAGAAGAAGCTACTTGGGAGCGAGAAGATTACATTAGTACCGAGTTCCCCAATCTCTTTAGTTCCTATTTTTTCTTAAATCTCGGGATGAGATTTTGTTTAAGGAGGGATGGTTTGTAACACCCCAAAACTTCTAATCAAGATTATCAAGTTCTAATCACCCAAAGTTAGGGTTAACAAAAACATTTACTACAAAGTTGAATATGAATGCATGTGTGTTTTGCATTAGTGTAGAATTGATTCAATTTGCCATGTTTGATTGCTACAAATGATGGTAAATAGTTTAAAGGTGAATACTACATCATCTAGGCCAATTACAAACAAAATTAAAAGAAAAAGAAATCAAATTTGAATTAAATAACTGTAGCATCCCAATTGTCTAACAATTGTAATGCTACCTGGTCTAGTAAGATAATGGCTACTTCCTATATATAATTGTGGCATCATAATTATATCATGCTCATGTCATCATGCAACCTTGCATTTGAGCATCATATAAAACTATTTTTCTTTTGGTTCTTCTCTCACATGCATTATTAATTGTATTTGCCTCTTGATATTGTATTTGGTTATTGATATATTGTCTAAATGCCCAAGTTGAGTTGGGGGCATATCTTTTATTCACCTCCATTATCTTTTCTTTTCACCACTTTATAATTCCACCATCCTACTAGTCCATGAGCTTGCAATTATTTTTCTTTTGATTTTATCCTAGCTCATGTGGTGGGGTGGATCTAATCCTACTTATCCTTTGCTTGGCTTTTATTCCACTTCTGGGAAATGCATAAGAATAATGCCATCATATTATTATTGTTTTCACAAAATAAATCATGGCATTATTATTTTTGCATGGGCCATGCAAAAGTACCACCACCTTTTATCCCATGGGTTTGGCCTTTGACTTTAGTGGTTATTTCTTTGTGAACCATCTCCTTCCATTCCACCATTCCCATATCCTCACCCACATCTCTTTCTTTTATTTTATTTTCTCCATGCATGATCATATGAGACTCTTTCCACATATCTCTTTTCTCCCTCTTTCTATCTTGTTTCTCTTCCACCTTAGCTCAAGCTAGATCAAGATCCATGTTCCTCTTGGTATGGTCTCATAAACAAATTTTAAAATCTAAACCTAGCTCCTCTCTCTATTCTTCTCCTAACCTAATTCTACTAAACCCTAACATTAACCTCTCCTCTCTCTCTATCTCTCTCTCTACCATGAGGGCCACCTGACCCCCTCTCTATCCCTGGTCCACACCTCAGCTAACCCTACCCCTCTCTCTAACCTAAACAAAACCCTAACCCGAGGCTACCATCTACCTAGCCCGAGCTACCCCTCTCATCTCTCTCTTCTCTCTTCCTGCCATGAGGGCCCCTCCATCCGAGCCTCCCCCTGCCTGTCCCTCTCTCCCGGCCAAAACCCCACTTGCAGCGACCCAGGTCGAGCCCCAGCTCGACCACGTGAGGAGGAGAGAAAAGGTGGCACCCGAGCCACCTTTAACCACCCTGATTCCCCACGGCTCCCTCTCCTCGCTCTCCCTCTCGCTTTACCCTCCCCCGCACGCCTCCTGGCAGCTCCTAGATCCACTCCAAAGCCTACCTCGCCTTCCCCTTCTTCCTCGCTGACGCCAGCTTCCGCCGCCAGTCGCCGCCGTCTACCTCTGCTCCTCTTCGTTCCAGCTGGCGTGCACGTCGTGGAGTTGGCCTGGGCGACCGAGAAGACCGCCCTGCTGCTCCCTGTACGCGCCGACGTGGACTAAAAGCCCCAGCACCGCCGGATCCTGTGCCTCTCCGTCCGAAACCCTAACGCCGGGGAGCGCCTGCGTCCTCGCCGCTCCGGTGCCTCCCCGCCCGATCCGAGCCCTCCGTCGAGCCCGCGGTGAGCCCCTCTTCTCCCCTGACATGCTCTGCCTCGCTGTCGCCGTCTAGCGCCGCCGCTCGTTTCGCCGAACGTCCTCCGTGCGCCAGAGGTCGCCGGCGTCTGCAACCTCCCCGCGCCGCACAGAGCCTTAGCTAGGCCCCAAACCCCCTCCTAACAGCTCCCCTAGCCTACCGCACTGGCTAGCCCCCTCAGCGCGGCCGCCCGCGACCCGGGTTCGATCCCCCGCTCTGTGCTGCGCGCTGATTTCCCATTAGACCGAAGAGGACAAAGAACAGTACGGGCCTGTGGTAGTTTTACAAAAGCCCCCTCTTTATTTTCGCTCTCAACCCGCGGTACCTCGTGACCCACTAGTCAGCCGTCCTGGCAATCTTGCCGAAAACCCCCCAGGTTCCTCGGGCCGTAACCCGCGGTCCAGCTAGTCCCCACTTGTCAGCCCCTACAGTACCTACCGCTGTCACGTGGGCCTCTAGCCGCTGGCCCTGCCTGTCAGCCTCAGTGGCTGGCTAAGCCGCGGTAGAAAAGGATTTTCCTGCGCGCGCGTGCCCCGCCAGCCGCTGGCCCACCCGTCAGCGGCTGAGGCTAGATTTGCCTGGGTGACAAAAGTTTGTCTGACTGTCTGTTTTAATTAAACCTTTTCCAAATTGATTTAAATTCAAATTCAAATCAGATTTAAATAATTTTTAAAATACAAATCCAAATAATACAAATAATATATGTTTTGGAATCAGAAAAATGTGAGGAATTCAAATATGCTATTCAAAATATCATTTGAGCACTTTAAATTTTCGAGATAATTAAAATTACAATAAAATGCCCTTTTCCTTAATTAATTAATAACTTTAATTCTATAACTCCAAATTTGGCAAATAATATGTCTAAATCGATCAGCGCGACTAGCCCGTTCTGTCTATGCAGTCCTTGTTCTGAATTGAAGCATGCATCATGTCATTATTCAAAATATGAACTGTTTATGACAGCAAAACATGGTTAAATAAATGACAAAATGCTTTATTTCTTGTATCCACACCTCACCTTTTCCATGCTACTTTAATGCCATGTAAATTGTGCATCATTCATCATGGCATGCTTGTTTGCTGTCGCATTTTATTTCCTATGCTTGTGCTCTTCATTTATGTTGGCCCTTGTTTGTTTGGTTCTTCTTCGAATAGACGCCCAGCAGGAGAATTACCAGTAATCACAGGAGTATTACCCAGATCCATCTCTCGCTTCAACTGAGTTGCCAGGCAAGCACCACCACATGCTTACATACATACAGTACCTATTGCCTCTATCTTATTCTTGCATCATTGAGTCGCGATTGCATTAAATTGAATCCCAAGTACTGCATAGCCTTTACTTTAAACCCCACCAAAAACTTGTTCCTCCATTCCATGAGCCATTACTACAGGAGTTGTTTGAGCCATGCGAGTCGTAGAAAATCATGTGTAGGGTATGTGAGTGTCTGATGAATAACGAGGTAACTAAACAACTTAACCGGAGGAGTAATGGGATAACTAATGAAAGAGGCACCGGTGAGCAATATCTGCTATTTGGTTTTTCATGCTCACTTGTGTCCCGTAGGACCCCGAGTACTTGATTCCTGTTCCTTGACTATTCGCACTATCCACATCCGGGAGGCCTTATGGACCCCCCCTGAGCCAGAGCTTGATTCATTCTTATTTCTTGGGGCTACAATTAGTTTGGGGCTATATTACTATCATGTACTTATGCCATGTTACTGCTTTATTTAAGATTGTGCGAGGAGCACCTGTACTATGTTGGATCGCGCCACGTTTTCGCGGTATCGACAAGCCCAGTCACATTTTCGGGTTCCCAGTTGTTTACAGCCGTCGTCGCAAACCCTGGGTCCGTCTCGGAGCCGGCCAACTTCGTTGCGGGTAGCTTATTGGGGTGGCCCCCTAAAATACTTCTGAATCCTGTGATTGCTTTGTCGTGAATGCCTCATTGGGTTTTGATTTTGTTTTTCCGAGGTTGATCGAGTGTGTGTTGCTATTCGTGCACCCCTGCAGGGTAAATCTTTCTGAAAGCCGTGTCCGCGCTTATGGACGACTTGGAGCACAGTTTCTCGATCATAGACAAGTATAACGAAAGTACCGCTTTAAAATTGACTAAGTACTTGACTAGTAAATAGTGCAATATTCATGGAATGGTTAATAAAACTGCCAACGGATGATGGGGTTGTTCGTCCGCTTCCTCGTTGGTAAGCGAGGAGGAGGATGGATCTGATAATTATATTGTTATAACTATTGTTCTTAATTCACGGACATCCGTCTATCATTGGTTAGGCGGATGGTTAGCGAGTCTCTATAGAATTGTTAGGTATTATATTTTGCTGCAATTGCGTCACCCCAGGTTGTGTCTCCTTTAGTGGCATAAAGACTTGCTGAGTACCCCTAGGGTCTCACACGATAAATTGTTTGATTCAGATGAACAGGTTTACCCGCAAGATGGATACTAGGTGGAAGAGACAGATGATGTTGGCAACGATCATTCGGTGTAGAGATTCTGGGAACGGGGATCCGTGAGATCTGTGGGCGGGATGTGTTTATTTATGGGGCATCTTATGCCGATTTGCTTCTTATCCGTACTCGGATCTTGTTTTCCGCTTCCGCCTGATACTCTGATGTGTGATGTATGAGGAGCTATCCTAAATTATTATATCTATCTAGGACATTTGGATCTTGCCGTATGGCGTTGCAATATTTCTATTTCTTTTAGATGGAATGGCTCTGGGGACTATTGTATGTGGCTTGCATACATACTCATTTGTGTATGTAGTTGATCCCTTCGCCTGCCGATTACGCCGCTCGTTCTTGTCCCGTTGTCTGAAAGTGGTTAGGACGGCCGAAAGGTCTACCGTGAGTGGCCCTGGGCCCCACCGTACTATTTTAACCATTTTCGTTCATCCAGGCATGTAACTAAGAGTGTAATTCACCGAGGTAGTTACAATAACCAAATGGTCATTTTGACAAAAGTTAACCACTAGGCCACTTTGAGTGTTCCTAGAAGAGAAATTCTAACGGAAACTTTTCTACTTCTTTTCACCCCTTGCTAGACCAAGTACAAGTGTATCAAGGCCCACTTTACAGACTTACAAAAACACTCTCCAAATTAATTTAAAGGACATTTGAAAATTGAATCAAGTGTATGTGGTAAGATCACACTTTTTCAAAACCCCTCAAATCAATTCCCCTTGTCAAACCCAAGCAACCAGAGACACTCAAGCTTAAGTCTAGATCACTCAAAAAATTCATTCAAATATTCCAAAGTAATTTTCTTGCGGCCATTTCCTCAAACACTTGGCTTACACAAATTAACCCACTGCCTAACTTCACTGTTCTGAGCAGTAATCCCACACCCAGTGTCCCCTCTTCACTCCCTTGTCTCCCTAAGTGTCTAGCAGCAGCAGACCAATCCCCCCTTAGCCGTGTGCACAGTGGAGCGCCACCCAGTTTTGGTCGTCGCTGGCCGACAGTGGACAGCGCGCCATGAGCATTGCCGCCCTCACCCACGACACGCACCAGACACGCCTCCGTCCATCGCCACCCCTTTCCAAGCCACGACCCCAGCCTGGCCCTGGACCACCCTAGCTACGTTGCGCCTACCATCTCGGCGCCATGCCCAGAGCGCGCCAGCGCGCCGCACCCGACTGCCTCGCACCAACCGCCCACGCTCACGCTCGCCATGATCACCCCAACCCCGCGGTTACCCCCGTTCGCCGTTGCGCGACCCGTAGCCGCCGCACGTCATCGATAACACCTTTGCGTCCGCACGGAGCGCCGCACGCCCCCGACCAATCCACACCGCCCCACGCCGAGCATTACTCCCGTGAGAACCGCTAGGGAACCACGCACCGTCCCCTACCCTCAGCCGCACCGCTAGCCGCCTGTAACGTCGCCACCGTTAAGCCCGAGCCCATGCTGTTCGGTCCCCTCGCCGTAGTATAAGTAGAGGTCTCCCCCGCCTCCATTCTCCACACCACTGCACTCCCCACTCCTCACAGCCACTCCAACACTTCCTCCCGGAGCAAGGCGAGCTCTCCCTCGCCAGAATTTGGTCGGAGCCCGCTGCTGCTGGAGGAAAAGGGCCTCGTTGATTGCGACCACCCCAAGACCTGCCGTGACCACCGCTGGAACCGCCGTCATCGACAACCCCATTCGCCCCCATCGCTGACCCTAGGTGGAGCCCAGGTGAGCCTCGCCGGACCGCTACCACCGTGCTAGGTCATTTTCCTCGCCGAAGCAGTTCGTCGTCGACGATGACTCTCGGTCGTTAGATTACATTCTGATTGCACGGCTCAGATTCGTAGATACCGCTTCTCATAGATAGACTCGCTGACGAGTGGACCCCGTCTGTCAGCAGCCTGCTGCACTGTGCAATGCAGTTGGGCGGGCTGGTTTAGTTTCCTGTGCGTAACCTAGAAATTCAAATTAGGATTTTCCAATTTGGTGAAAACTAGTTTCTCTCCATAGGTTCAAAAATCAATTCGGAGAGTTTCACTGGACCAAATGGCATGATTCAATTTTTTTAGAAAGGTATTTAAATTATCTATCCAAGCCTGTTGGATTTAGATCATTTGGAGTTAGAGATCACATATATTAAAAATAACAAGACAGAGACTTCTCCAACTTCAAACATTTTTCAAAAATCAACCATAAATACTTTTTAGTTGATTCCAACTCTCAAAAATCACATTTGACAAGATCTATCTGAATATGAAAAAATATTTAGGTTTGCTTGCAGTGACTTTGGACTAGTACCAAAATAATGCTATATAGGCATTTCTAGTCACTTTAAATCTATTAAATGATAATCTTAAACTTTATAAAAAATGATCAACACTTTAAATCACATTCCCATGTATTAGAATATGTGGTGATGTCATGTGTCCACATGATCCCATATTTTAATTGGATAATATTAAATCTTAATTAATTTCAATGAGTAGAAATTACTTTTCTAAAATAAAATAAACAAGACTAAGTCTTTATTTCATGTGATGATTGTGATGATGCTAGATCATCAAGTGTGAGCCTTGGTGTGCTAAATAGCATTAGTTAAGTATAGTTTGGTGATTGTGTACCCCGTATGCCTTTATAGACGATAGTACCGACCAAGGATACGAGGAGGAGGACTTCTACCTAGAAGACGAAGAAGAAAACTTCAATCACTACACCAACCAAGGCAGGCTAACCCTTGCAAGTCTCATACCTATGCAAGTCATCAATTGCAAGTATTAACCTAAGCAAGATGCATTAGGCATGCTTTGGTTATACCACTTTGATTATACTAATCCCAAGTTTTACTCGCAAGCTTTATTATTTTACTTTACCAAGGTTCTTTACTTTTAATATAGATAGCATAAAGAGTATAAAACTAGGCTTATCTAGTTATACTTAGATGTCATTCTATGGCATGAGATTGAAGATTAAGACCCCTCATTAGTGAACACTCTTTACCTTAGTGGCTAGTGCTAAGTATAAAAGTTGATCACTTTAGATGGGAATACTTGGTGAAAATGATTATGAAAACCTTGGAATGATGATTCATTCTATTGAAATGTTTTGACATGTGTTGAGAAACACAATGGTTTGATGATGAAAATGTTGAGGCATGAGCCTTAGCCCTTTTAAAAAAACTGATGGTTGGGTTCGGATGCGATACCATTCCAATTTTAACATACAACCACACTACCTGAATTGTGTAGGGCTTAGCCGGAAGTTTATATGCCTTAGTATGGGTTCCCTCGCGGAAGATATTTGAGCTAAGGCTACCTCTTGATGATGTCCACCTATGTAGTGCCCAGGATGGCAGATGGCCATGGTTGGGAGGCCAAGCTCATAGGGGAGGTGCATATACTAGAGTGTGTAATTGAAAGGTTATGATTGATTATCCGCATACTAAGTATGATTGATTTAGGGTTATCCATGATGGATGTATCGAATTTTGTGGTGAAAGTGTACCACCTTTGTAGAGTGTCAAACTATTTGAATAGTTGTGTCTGCGGTCATGGACAGTTGGAGTGTCCATACTGTTCCATCGTCAGATGTTTTCAAAATGACTTGTGAAGTGAACTATGATTTTGACTTGACTAAAACAGGGTTGTGAACATGAAAACTAGGTTCCCACTTAAGAGATTTATAACATTAAATTAGCTTTCTTTACTTCTAAACTTAGTTTAAGATAAATCTGGCTTTTTGCAAATAAACCTAGAGCTTAAGATTCCTACTAGAACTACCTTACTTGTTAGTGATAGTTTGCGAGTACTTAAAGAGTATTCATGGCTTTGTCCCTGGCTATTCCCGTGGCCAGACTATGAGGAGGACTGCCAGGATGATGGACAGCAGGATGTCTACGACAACTAGGATCATCTCCCATCGTCAGCATTGCCTGTGACCCTGAAGATGGAGCCCACTACTATGCTTTATTATTCTGTTGCTTGATTGTATTAAGACGGGATCATAAGATCCTTTATTTGTGTAAAAACCTTATTATTGGTTGTAATGGATGATGTACTGTGATATCCAATCTGTTATGTCTCACAAAAATGGTAATCCTAGGATTGTGAGGTATGGCATAATAGGCATCTAGGATTAAAAACCCGGGTGTTGACAAGTTGGTATCAGAGCCATCCTGACCATAGGAGACCCTAGTTAGAATGGACGTCCAAACAAAAACTTAGTTTCAAAAACAAAGGAAGTGAGTATTTATGAAAACCTATTCCCACTCTTATCCTTGAGATTCTTTCAAAAAATTCATGTTCCTTAAAAATTCTTACATTCCTACATGAAATGTGACACACTTGATCACCTCACTAACTTACTCGCCTTATTTCTTTTAGATGGAACTTCAGTATTGCAAGTTCTACCAATTAGGCAACGGAGGCCAACTGATCTTTGAGAGGGATCTAGATGCACTATCAGAGTATCTTGAGCGCCCGCATCCAGAATTCTTCGGGGCTCAACTCAACAATCACATACGAGGAGATCTACCATGGCTGATAGTTGCCAACCTCCGAGGCAAGATGGAAGCACCCACTTCTGAGAAAATTCAATTCACCCTGCGGGAGAACAACTGGCTAGATGGATTAGCCAGGGCAATGCATGAAGCTCTTGCCCGTCTGTGTGGGAACACATCAACTTGATCCAGGGAACTCGCTTTACTCACTTCGCAAGGCGTGATTCTATGGGAATGCCATTGGAGATGCCAGGACACCTAGAGTTGAAGAACCAAGTGGACAATCTTGACTTCATGTTGTATGATAGGCAGAAGGAGTTGGACAACTCTCGCAACTACGCCAACCACAACCTTGCCATTGCCGTCAAGAAGGACCAGACCATCGCCATGCTCGTCAAGGATCGCTAATCACTTTGTCGTCAACGCGAGAAGAAGGATCACACCATCGATTGTCTTCGCAAGAAGGTGGCCGCTCTCGAGAAGATCGTCCGTGAACAGGAAGTCCAGCTTAAAGAAAAGGAGGAGGAGGAAGGTGAAGATATCCAGGGAGATCTTTACTCTTACCTCAGTGATGACAACGACTAGCTGGAGGATGATGCCATGGAGTTCCACACTGATGATGATGATTATTCCAACTTCATTGATGATGACCAGATGCACTTGATCACTACCGTAGGAATGAGTTGTACTAGTCCCACTGTATCGTAGTTTCACAGAATGGTTCTTAAAACCATCTGTTTTCTCTTTGTGTGTGTGGTGTGTGTTTGTACGGTGTGCTTTGAATGAATGAATGAGAGGAAGTTGTTAGTTTACAAAACCCGAGTCAAACTCTAAGTTTAAAGCTTTTGAAACAAAACCATGAACCTTAGAGATTTCCCTCTTATCTCATTATCTATCTCCATCTTCAGATGACTTGTGGAAATCCCGGAGGAAGCAGTTCATCTCAGGACCCGATGCTACATATTCTTCAGATGCTAGTTTCCGACTGTGATGCTAGTAGAGTGATGGCTCGTGTTGATGTAGAGCTCGTTGGGAACCCCAAGAGGAAGGTATGATAAGCATAGCAGCAAGTTTCCCTCGGTTATGAAACCAAGGTTTAATCAAACCAGTAGGAGCAAGGAAACACCCCAAAGGTGTTGCTAGCTGAGCCTTGGCAGGGCGCACTACCGGTGCTAGTAGCAACGTGGAGATCAGCACAACACAACCATAGAACTTTGTCCCCAACTTGCGATGAGGTTGCCAATCTCAGCATGTTTTGCTGAAAACAAAGGATTAAACATATCGAATGGAAGGAAGTAATAGTTTGCAGAAAGTAAACACAAAGCAGTAAACAGTTTATAGATTGTATGTAAAGAAAGAAGACCGGGATCCATAGTTCACTAGAGGTGGTTCTCCTTAAGATAGATAACATGCTGGGTGAACAAATTACAGCGGGGCAATTGACAAACATCGAGAAAGAAATACATGCATATACTAATCATCTTGACTCCTTTGGAACTTGATTGGGCATTACAACATTATACATAGACCGCCATCCAACTGCATCTATGACTAATAATCCACCTTCAGGTTATCATCCGAACCCCCTCCAGTATTAAGTTGCAAGCAACAGATTATTGCTTTACGAACTGCGTGTAAAGTAAACAATACGATTGTTCTATGAACAAAGGATGTTGTTTTCTCCCTAGTAGCAACAGCACATCTAGTACCTTAGAGATTTCTGTCACTTCCCCAGATTACCAGAGGTATGAACCCACTATTGAGCATAAATACTAACTCTTGGAGTTGTGGCCAAGATAGCTACTAACAACAGAAATCATGCAAGATCACAAATAACAAAGACATGATAGAATCAATAATCAATTTGAAATAGCATCTCAATATCCATCGGATCCCCGCAAACACAACATGCAGAATTACAAATAGATGATCTTGATCATGATAGGAGCTCACACGATCTAAATATGAAAGCACAAAGGAGGAGAACCAGTCATCTAGCTACTACATGGATCCGTAGTCCAAGGATGAACTACTCACGCATCACACCGGAAGCTTGCATGGTGATGAAGAAGGCCTCCAGGGTAAAATCCCCTCTCCGGCAGGGTGCCGGGAAGAGCTTCAGATCCCTCCCGATCTAGGGATGGAGATGACGGTGGCTACAGACTCTTTCGTGGATTGTCTGATCGGGTACGTAGGGTTTTTGTCCCGAGGGCATCTTATAGGTGGAAGGGGAGGCCGAGGGGGTGCCGAAGGCGGCCAGACCACCCCGTGGCGCGGCCCAGGCTGGGCCGCGCGGCCAGGTGGTGTGGTGCCCCCCTGGCCCCTCTTCGTCTTGTACTCTGGCATCTGGTGAGTTCCGGAAAAATAGGCAATTTGGCTTTTGTCCCATCCAATTCAGAGAATATTCATTTTCTGACTTTCCTGGAACCAAAACAACAGAAAATAGGCAGCTGGCACTGTGGCTCTTGTTAATAGGTTAGTCCAAGAAATCATATGAAAAGTACTCCAAAGTGTGGACAAAACATAAGAAAGTGGATAAAACCAAGCATGGAACATCAAAAATTATAGATACATTTGCAATGTATCAACATCCCCAAGCTTAACTCATGCTCCTCCTCGAGTAGGTAAGTGATTAAAAGAAAGAATAATTTTTGAGGTGACATGCACCATCAAAGACTTGATCAAAGTATTTGTAAACATTCAAAGCTGGGATCATAGTACTTCAATCATAACATGAAATACAAAGTTCTAGCAATAAGACAAAGAAACTAATATGCAACATGAAAAGGCACAAACAAAAGATTCATGAATAACAATGCTTTGCAAGACATTTGTTTTTTCACATAAATAAAACATAGCATAATAGTATTCAGCTTGTCCCTCATAGAGTAGCAAAATATAAATGCATAGGACACCTTCAAAGTTCATAAGAGTGACTAGATACAAATAGTTTAAAACAAGCAATGTCAAGTTATGCATCAAACAACTAGTCTTGGGACAATGCACATAGAACTAAGAATGGCAACTATGCTCTCTAAGTAGGTGCATAAAGATAGAAGGTGGAGACTCAGTATAATGGTGGAAGAAAGGCCTTTATAAAAGGAAGTAGGGATTCAAGTCTCATAAAGAGCTTCCAAAAATTATGGTACTTATAGCTTTCAGCTCTCATTGCCCCTATCATAAGCATCTTTAAGGTGATTAAGGTTAAGGTGACACAACTATGAGGATATGCTTGACAAGTTATAAACCGAAACCTCATGCCCCTTACTTACGAAAACCGATCCTCATGCTACTCAACTTTAGTCACGAGTAAGCTCTTGTCATTGTAAGTATATGTGTATCATTAAGAACCGCCAACGGGGTACCCCTTGCACATGATACGGGAGCTTGCCCATAATCAAAATGACAAGGCAAGCAGACAATGAGCATCTCAGCGATCTTTTTATTTGCTATTTGCATAGGTTTTTATTGAGGATGCTTCATAGAGTGCTCATTATGGTTATGCTGCAAGTTTCCACCATGATTAGGCATGGCTTAGGCTAGCGGCCCAGGCGTTTCTCTAACACACATACAAACTCCATGATTTTACAAGTTCCACTTTTATTTCACACCGCCGGGATCCGTAAGCAAAAGAACATGATATCAACGGGGTACAAAGTACAAGTGCAATGTTGAAAGCGTTCCCCATGGTACATGGTTCTGCTAATTCCAACTTATAAAGCGCAAGCATATACGCAACAAAGAAGGACCCAATGGTTCAAGTTTATTAGATGCAAAAAAGTAAAGTGTGCCATCAAGTTCGTGAGAGCTTTAATCACTAGTTTTCTCATAACAAGTTTAATTTGCAAGATAAACAAAAGCTAATATGTAGGTATATTGGACTCTTTGGAATAACTTGGTTTAGGGAGTTGGATGCATGAGTGGAACTCATACTTGGTTGTGGAGGCTAGCAAAAGACTGGGAGCGACAAACAAAGAGAGCAACAATGGACATAATCATGTAGAGCGACAAAACATCATTGATCAAAGCATAAAGTGATACTACAAGTTGAAAACTAAAGGATCATAAAGGCTATGGTGACTTTGGATAGTCATAACATGGTGTGAGCATGCGCCAAGTCAACCCAAATAAAGCATCAAAGGAGAATACCACTATACTATGCTTTAATATGCTAAAACAACGCATGATTCATCCAAGGCACATTAAGCAATCTCAATTGTTTATAACAAGTCATGCTACAGCAAAGAATACTAAGCATAAAGCCAAAAAAATATCAAGCATGGCATGAAAAAGCATAGGCCACAGTCAAAAACAAGCTCTTTTTACCACTTAAGTATGAACTTTCCTACTCTTTTCCAAACCAAACCAAACTATTTGCAAACCAATGTATGAAAGAGGGGGTCCAACCAATTTATTCATCAAACAAAGCAAACCAAGAAAACGAAAAACCAAAACAAAAACGAAAAAGAAGACACTCCAAGAACAACACAACTGTGCATGAAACAATAAAAATGAAGCGTTTGGAAGAAACCTGGGATTTTTATTGATGAAGAAGGGGATGCCTTGGGCATCCCCAAGCTTTGACGCTTGTACTTCTTGGATATTTCTTGGGGTGACACGCGTGGCATCCCCAAGCTTGAGCTTTACTCCATCCTTCATCTCATTACTCATTCCTTCCAAACACTTGAAATTTTTCCTTCATACAAAACTTCACACAATCTTTATTAGCAACATTAGTGCACTCAAGATAAAAGGTCTTAAGGTTCAGTTCTAACACCAAATAAACTTCCATTAGAACACTAGCTACTGTATTACGTCCCTAAAAAATCTCAGTTCCCCAAAAAAACTCAAAAAGGAACCAACAAGAAGCAAATGCAGAAAATGCCAGAAATCTGTCAAAATAGACCAGCAGGTAAAGATGAATATTTTAGAAGACCTTATGTTGCTCAAATCAAAAAGTGTTGAACTAACGAAAGTTAGATAACAACCTGGGGCAGAAGCACAAAAATTCACGCCTCAAAAAGACGTTCAGTGATTTTACACGAATGTTTACGGTGAAGCAAAGAAATCTGTTTCGGGACAGCAACTTTCCCAATCATTACTTCTCTCTCATTAGAGGTTACTCTTGGCACAAAAAGAAAATAAAAAGGATAAGGAGCGGTTATTACAGAGGTAATAACTTCCAAGACTCATCTAAAACTTTTGGGTTATCTCCCAATAATTACTTTTCTTTAATGCCTTTAAGTTAGGCATAAGAAGCAAGAAAAAGAATCAAGTGTTCTCAAATGAAGAAGCATGAAGACCAAATTTTGTTTTCATAGGGGAAGCAAAAGAAATCTTATCTCTCTTCTTAGGGAAGTGTTCTATACCTTTCTTAAGTGGGAGTTGATATTTAATGGTGCCTTCTTTCATATCAATAATGGCACCAACAGTTCTAAGAAAAGGTCATCCCAAAGTAATAGGACAAGAAGCATTGTATTCAACATCCAAAACATAGAAATCAAGAGGGACATAGGCATTGTTAACCATAATAAGAACATCATTAAGACTCCCCATGAGTTTCTTTTTAGCATTATCATCAAGTGGGACATTCAAGTAACAATCTTCAAGTGGAGGCGAATCAAGCATATCATAAATCCTTCTAGGCATAATAGAAACACTACTATCAAGATCACATAAAGCTTTGAAATCAAAGTCGTTCACTTTCATATTAATGATGGGTTCCCAACCATCTTCTTGTTTAATAGAAATAGAAGCATTATGTTTCATCTTTTCTTCTTTAATCTTTATGAGAGCATTAGTAATGTGTTTTGTAAAGGCCATGTTCATAGCACTAGCATTAGGACTTTTAGCAAGCTTTTGTAGGATCTTAATAACTTTAGAGATATTGCAACCATCAAGATCAAAATCACATTTATCATCTAGAGTAGTAGAACTATTACTAGCCTCAACACTAGTGGTGGTAATAGTATAAACACTAATGTTTCTAGCAATTTTATCTTCTCTTTCCCACTTAGCATGTAATTCAGCTAATAGTCTAACATTTTCATCAATTCTTACGTGTATGGCATTAGTAGCTGCAAAGGGATTATCATTAGTTTCAGGTTTAGCAACCATTTTATTAATTAATGAAGATTGAGATTCAGACAAAGATGATATATAATCCTTTCAGCGTTAGAGAGTTTCAATTGTAAACTAGGAATTTCCCTATTTAGACTCTCAAGTTGATGGCTAATGCTCTTCAAGATGGTAGATTATTCCTCCATAGTTTTAGTAAATAGTTTATTTTGCTCATATTGCATTTGCATGAAGTTTTTAGTGGCTCTTTCAACTTCTAAAATTCTTCCTTCACTAGGTAATCCAGATTTACCATTATAGCCATAAGTATTATTAGGAGGGTAGGGCCTATAATTGTTATTACCATAAGCATTGTTGCCAAAGTTGTTATTTCTTATGAAGTTCACATCAACTTGCTCTTCTTGAGCAACAAAAGAGGCTAAAGGAACATTATTTGGATCAATATGGGCTTTCCCATTAGCAAGCATAGACATAATAATATCAATCTTATCACTCAAGGAGGAGGTTTCCTCAACAGAATTTACCTTCCTACCTTGTGGAGCTCTCTCAGTATGCCATTCAGAATAATTAACCATCATATTGTCCAGAAGTTTTGTTGCAGCACCCAGAGTAATGGTCATAAAGGTACCTCTAGCAGCAGAATCCAATAGGTTCCTTGAAGAATAGTTCAATCCTGCATAAATTTTTTGGATGATCATCCAAGCAGTCAGTCCATGAGTGGGAAAATTCTTTACCAAAGATTTCATTCTTTCCCAAGCTTGAGCAACATGTTCATTATCAAATTGTTTAAACTTCATTATTTCACTTCTCATAGATATAATCTTAGCAGGAGGATAGTATTTTCCAATGAAAGCATCTTTGCATTTCGTCCAAGAATCAATACTATTCCTAGTTAAGGAATTCAACCATTCTTTAGCTTTTCCTCTCGAAGAGAAAGGAAACAATTTCAGCTTAATAATAACACCATCTATATCCCTATGCTTTTGCATCTCACAAAGTTCAACAAAGTTATTTAGATGGGCAGCAGCATATTCATTACCAATACCAAAAAATTGTTCTCTCATAACAAGATTGAGTAAAGCAGGTTTTATCTCAAAGAAAGTATCTTCAGGCACAGGTGGAGCAATAGGTGTGCTCATAAAATCATTGTTGTTGGTGCTAGTGAAGTCACACAACTTAGTGTTTTCAAGAGTAGTCATTTTTTGTGTGTTTTCAAATAAGAAAGTAAACTAGTAGAACTAATTTTTGTGTGTGTTTTTGATAAAGAACCAAGCAAACAAAGAAAAAAGAAACTAAGCAAAACAAAAACAACAAAGTAAAGAGATTGGTTATGAGGGACTCCCCTTGTGAAGATGTCCTTGACTCCCCGGCAACGGTGCCAGAAAAATGCTTGATGGCTCGTGTTGATGTAGAGCTCGTTGGGAACCCCAAGAGGAAGGTATGATGATCACAGCTGCAAGTTTCCCTCAGTTATGAAACCAAGGTTTAATCGAACCAGTAGGAGCAAGGAAACACCCCAAAGGTGTTGCTAGCTGATCCTTGCCAGGGCGCACTACCGGTGCTAGTAGCAATGTGGAGACCTGCACAACACAACCACGGAACTCTGTCCCCAACTTGCGATGAGGTTGTCAATCTCACTGTGTTTTGCTGAAAACAAAGGATTAAACGTATCGAATGGAAGGAAGTAATAGTTTGCAGAAAGTAAACACAAAGCACTAAACAGTTTATAGATTGTATGTAAAGAAAGAGGACCGGGATCCATAGTTCACTAGAGGTGGCTCTCCTTAAGATAGATAACATGCTGGGTGAACAAATTACAGCGGGGCAATTGACAAACATCGAGAAACCAATACATGCATATATTAATCATCTTGACTCCTTTGGAACTTGATTGGGCATTACAACATTATACATAGACCGCCATCCAACTGCATCTATGACTAATAATCCACCTTCAGGTTATCATCCGAACCCCCTCTAGTATTAAGTTGCAAGCAACAAATTATTGCTTTACGAACTGCGTGTAAAGTAAACAATACGATTGTTCTATGAACAAAGGATTGTTGTTTTCTCCCTAGTAGCAATAGCACATCTAGTACCTTAGAGATTTCTGTCACTTCCCTAGAGGCATGAAACCACTATCGAGCATAAATAGTAGCTCTTGGAGGTTCTAGCATCTAATTGGCCAAGATAGCTACTAACAACGGAAAGCATGCAAGATCACAAATAACAAAGACATGATAGAATCAATAATCAATCTGAAATAGCATCTCAATATCCATCGGATCCCCGCAAACACGACATGCAGAATTACAAATAGATGATCTTGATCATGAACGGAGCTCACAAGATCTAAACATGAAAGCACAAAGGAGGAGAACCAGCCATCTAGCTACTACATGGATCCGTAGTCCAAGGATGAACTACTCACGCATCACACCGGAGGCTTGCATGGTGATGAAGAAGGCCTCCAGGGTGAAATCCCCTCTCCGGCAGGGTGCCGAGAAGAGCTTGAGATCCCTCCCGATCTAGGGATGGAGATGACGGCGACTACAGACTCTTTCGTGGATTTTTTGATCGGGTACTTAGGGTTTTCGTCCCGAGGGCATCTTATAGGCGGAATGGGAGGCCGAGGGGGTGCCGGAGGCGGCCAGACCACCCCCTGGCGTGGGCCAGGCTGGGCCGCACGGCCAGGTGGTGTGATGGCCCCCTGGCCCCTCTCTGTCTCGTACTCTGGCATCTGATGACTTCCGGAAAAATAGGCACTTTGGCTTTTGTCCCTTCCAATTCCGGGAATATTCATTTTCTGACTTTCCTGGAACCAAAAACAGGAGAAAACAGGAAGCTGGCACTGTGGCTCTTGTTAATAGGTTAGTCCAAGAAATCATATGAAAAGTACTCCAAAGTGTGGACAAAACACAAGAAAGTTGATAAAACCAAGCATGGAACATCAAAAATTATAGATACATTTGCAATGTATCATAGAGCAGAACGCCAAGCTAACCTAGCCACTCTTCAATAGATAGCTCACATGGCCCACAATAATCAAGGCCATGGAAACCAGGATCACCATGGATCTAAGCTTAAGAACTTTCAGAATACCAATCCCCCCATCTTTAGTAAGTCTGAGGATCCCTTAGATGCTGATGACTGGTTGCAAACCATGGAGAACAATATGGAAGTAGCAAGAGTTGAAGCCAAATAGAAGGTATTGTTTGCCACCCATTATCTGGTAGGAGATGCAAGAGCCTGGTGGAATAGCATCCGTACCATGAATGACAGTCAAATGATGACTTGGGAAGCATTCAAGATCAAATTCAGTCGCACCCATGTGCCACAAGGTTTAGTCACCAGGATGAGAGATGAGTTTAGAGAACTGAAGCAAGGAAGGATGACGGTAGTTGAGTACCATGACAAATTTTTGTCCTTAGCTAGATATGCCCCTGATGAGATTAACACTGAAGTCAAGAAGAAGGTTCCTGAATGGATTGCATATTGTTCTAGTCAACATCCGTTTTGAGGATCTAGAAGAGCTCGTAGACTCTTCCATTCAGATGGAAGGAACGATCAACCAAGCTAATGACAACCGCAAGTGTAGGATGATGCACCAGAGTGGATCCAACCATACCCAGAAGTATCGCCCCAACCCGTCTGTAGGATATGCCCCAAGGAACAACAGAACCCCTATATCCCATCCAAGCTATCCCAATCGTAGCAGAGGAAACTTGAAGTCTGGAGGAAACAACAACAACCCCGGAAACTCCAATAACTTCAATTGTGCACCGCCCAAGTCCAACAACAACAACAACAATACTACCCCAAGGACTGGAAGTAATGTTGTGCCTGTTGCAGCCAAATACAAGTCCCAGATCACTTGCTTTGAATGTGGAGTCAACGGTCACTACTCCAATGAGTGCCCCAAGAAGCTTGAAGCAACCACCAATGTGAATGCACCCACTCAGCAGCAACGCCGTGTTCAGCCTAGAAGGAGATTTGACCTAGGGAATTCACTCAACCGCTATGGCCGTCTGTTCCACATGAATGCTGAAGAAGCCCAAGAAGCGCCAGATGTCGTGTTGGGTATGTTTTCTGTTAACTTAGTATTAGCACGAGTGTTGTTTGATTCTAGAGCATCGCACTCGTTTGTTACAGAAGAATTTGCATGCACTAGTAAGATTCAACCAACCAAATTGAAGCATGTAATGATAGTTCAAATACCTGGTTCAACCACCAAAGCTAGAAAAATTTGCATGGTTGTGCCAATCAGAATCCATGGAATAGATTTTTATGCCAATCTAATAGTACTTAGAACCAAAGGTTTGGAAGTAGTACTAGGAATGGATTGGATGTCAAAACATAAAGGATTAATCGACTGTGCCAAGAAAGCCATAACCATGACCAGTAGGACTGGAGTATCAGCAGAGCATGTATCTAAAAATTTGCCCCATCAATTCAAATGCAACAAGAGTCTCGCCCAACCAACCCTAGACCAAGTTAGAGTAGTCTGCGAATACTCCGAAGTGTTCCCAGATGAATTGCCCGGTATGCCCCTAGATCGGGATATCGAGTTCATCATTGAACTAATTCCTGGAACCGGACCCATAGCTCAGAGACCTTATAGTATGAACCCCTCAGAATTAGTGGAGCTGAAGAAGCAACTTGATGCTGTGCTGGAGAAAGGTCTGATTCAACCAAGTGCATCGCCATGCAGATCGCCTGTTCTGTTTGTGGATAAGAAAGATGGAGGTAATCATTTGTGCACGTATTACCGGAAGCTGAATGACGTCACCATCAAGAACAAGTACCCATTGCCGAAGATAGAGGATCTGTTTGACCAGTTGACTGGTGCTAGAGTGTTCTCTAAGATTGATCTTAGAATTGGTTATCATCAACTCAAGATTCGTGCAACGGATATCCCAAAGACCGCATTTAACACTAGATATGGATTGTATGAGTACAGTGTCATGTCTTTTGGATTAACCAATGCCCCCGCTTATTTCATGAATCTCATGAATAAGATTTTTATGAACTTCCTGAATAAGTTTATCGTTGTTTTTATCGATGATATCCTGATCTATTCCAAGTCAGAAGAAGACCATGAGCTACCCCTTGAACCATCCTTGAAACCCTTAGAGAACATCACTTGTATGCTAAGTTTAGCAAATGTGAGTTCTGGTTGTAGGAAGTAGGATTCCTAGGACATATTGTGTCGGCGGGAGGAGGAGCTGTTGATCCTGCCAAGATCAAATATGTTGAAGAATGGAAAGCCCCAACCACTCAAACCCAAGTCCGTGCATTTCTCGGATTAGCGGGATATTACCGCAAGTTTGTTGAAGAATTTTCGAGCATCGCAAGACCGATGACCCAGTTGTTGAAGAAGGATCAGAAGTTTGAATGGACGGACAAATGTGAAGCAAGTTTTCAAGAGGTAAAGAAGAGATTAATTTTAGCCCCAATTCTGATTATGCCACATATCAAGAAGCCTTTTGATGTGTATTGTGACGCATCCAAGATTGGTCTCGGATGTGTGTTGATGCAAGAAGGCAAAGTCATATCATATATGTCCCGACAACTGAAGCAACATGAGCAAAACTACCCTACCCATGACCTTGAACTAGCAGCCGTAGTTTTAGCCTTGAAGACCTGGCGTCATTACCTTATGGGTAACCGCTATGAGATATATTTAGATCACAAGAGTCTGAAGTATACCTTCACCTAGAAGGAGCTGAATATGAGGCAAAGGAGATGGATAGAGTTAATCAAGGATTATGACCTTGACATTCACTATCACCCCGGCAAAGCCAATGTGGTAGCGGATTCTCTTAGCAGATTGTCGTGTAGATTAAACACCATGATTAAAGAAGCCCAGCCAAGTTTGCATGAAGAGTTGGAGCAGTTTAGAACGGAGCTAGTTAGCAAAGGATTTTTAGCTAGCATAGAACCTCAACCCACTTTGATTAGTCAGATCAAGAAAGCCTAGAAAGGAAATGCAAGTATCGACGGAATCAAGCGTCGTATCGGTACAGGGAAGTTACCCGGGTTCACCAAAGATGAAGAAGGAGTTTTGTGGTACAAAGGACGTATCTGTGTGTCAACAGATTCCGAGTTCAAACAAGTCATCATGCAAGAAGCTCATGATAGTCTTTATTCTATCCATCCCGGAGAAACGAAGATGTATCAGGATTTGAAGGAGCAATTTTGGTGGCACAAGATGAAGAGAGAAATCGGAAGCTACATAGCCAATTGTGATATCTGTCAGAGAGTCAAAGAGGAACATCAGTGACCCGCAAGACTTTTGCAACCATTGCCAGTTCTGGAATGGAAATGGGATTTTGTCGGAATGGATTTTATCACCGGTTTGACTACTTCTAGTAGGGGAAATGATTCTATTTGGGTCATAGTTGATCGACTGTCCAAGGTATCCCATTTTATACCTGTCAACACCACCTACCAGAGTTTGAAACTAGCAGAGCTGTACATTGCTAGAATCGTCAGTTTGCATGGAATCCCTAAAACCATAGTAATGGATCGAGGAACCTAGTTTACCTCAAGATTTTGGCAGAAAGTCCAAGAAGGATTAGGAACCAAGCTACACTTCAGCACAGCTTATCACCTACAAACCGATGGACAAACTGAAAGAGTCAACCAAATCTTAGAAGATATGTTGAGAGCTTGTGTGCTAGAATATGGATCAAAATGGGAAGATTGTCTGCCTTTCGCAGAATTCTATACAACAGCAGTTATCAAGCCAGTTTGCAAATGCCTCCCTTTAAATTTCTGTATAGAAGGAAGTGCCGTACCCCCTTGAATTGGTCGCAAGTAGGAGAGAGTCAGATTTTCGGACCCGACATCCTACGAGAAGCCAAACAGAAGGTTCACAAACTCCGTGAACACCTCAAGACCGCCCAAACCAGACAGAAGAGTTATGCTGAAAAGAGACATCGAGATCTGACCTTCAATGTCAGAGTTTTTGTGTATCTCAAAGTATCACCCTTGAAGGGAATGCAACATTTTCGTCTGAAAGGAAAGTTAGCCCCAGGTATATTGGACCCTTCAAGTTTTTGAATCGCCGAGGAGAAGTATCATATCAACTGGAACTACCGGAGGAGATTTCAGCCATACATGATGTGTTCCATATCTCGTTACTTCGCAAATGCCTAGAAGTTTAGGAGAAGACCGAAGTTTTCAAGAACATCGATCACCGAGCCATAGATATCAACAAGGATCTAACCTATCGTGAAGTACCCATTCGTATTTTGGAAGAAGCCTTCAGAACCACCAGGACCAGGAGTATCAAGTTTCTCAAGATCTAGTGGAGCAACCATACTGAAGAAGAAGCTACCTGGGAGCGAGAAGATTACATTAGGACTAAGTTTCCAAATCTCTTTAGTTCCTAGTTTTTCCTAAATCTTGGGACGAGGTTTTGTTTAAGGAGGGAAGGTTTGTAACACCCCAAAAATATTAATCAAGATTATCAAGTTCTAATCACCCAAGTTTTAGGGTTAACAAAAACTTTTATTATTAAATTTAATATGACTATATGTGTGATTTGCATTAGTGTATGAATGAGTATAATTGCCATGTTTGATTGCTACAAATAATAAGAAATGTTTTAAAGATGAATACATCATCTAAGCCAATTACAAACAAAATAAAAAAATCAAATATGGATCATATAAGGAAATGGTCATGTTGACCAATATTAACCACTAGACCACTTTGAGTGTTTCTAGTCAAAGATTTCTAATAGAAACATTCCCAAATTTTTCAATCCTTGCTAGACCAAGTAAAAGTGAACCCAAGCCCACTTTACAAACTCACAACAACTATTTTCAAATCTATTTAAAGGACAATTCAAAATTGAATCAATTTTATGTACTAAGATCACCATTTTGCAAAAACCAATCAAATAAATTCACCTTGACTTTTCCAAGCAACCATAGACACTCAAGCAAGTGCTCAGAACACTCACCAAATTTCATCCAAAAATTTGAAACTTGAATTCATGCGACCATTTGGTCGAGCACCTGGCAGACACAGAAAAACACTGCCTAACTTCCACTGTTTTGAGTAGTGATCGCTCACCCATATATCCCCTCTGCACTCCACTGGTCTCCCCCAACACCCAGCAGCGCAGGACACGCATCCCCCTTTTGCCGTTGCGCCAGTGCAACGCCGCCTGAAGCTTCCCACGCCGACCGATCAAGAACCGCTCGCCACAGCCAGCGTCGCCCTCGTCCATGATGTCCAGGAGATAGGCCACCGTCCACCGCCACCCCCTATCCTACCCTCGACCACAGGCAAGCCATGGACCACCCGTGATTGTCACGGCCATTTCTCTGCTAGCCATGCCGAGAGCGCGCCAGAGCGCCATAGCCGACCAGCGCACACATGCCGCCCCTTGCCATCTCCGCATGTGCTCGCACTCGGCGTGCCCCTAACTACCCCCTAGACATGCCCGTTCGCCGCCACATGGACCGTAGCCACTATGCACCATCTCGAATGCCGCCGCTCCCGCGCAGAGCACCAATCATTCCCGACCAATCTCAACCGCCCCTTCCTGCGCCATTAAGCGTGTGACGACCGCCCTGAAGCACCACATCAACCCCTACCCTCAGCCATACCGATAGCTCTCTGTAACGCCGGCGCCGGAGGAGCCCGTCCATGTCGCAATGTCTCCATCACCGGTGTATAAATAGATGCCACCCCAGCCCTCATTCGCCACACCATCTCACTCCCCACTCCTCACAGAACCTCCCACACCCTTCCTCGGAGCAAGGCGAGCACCACATCGCCGGAATTTCACCGGAACCCGCTGCTGGAGAGGAGAAGAGGAACCGGAGCTAGGAACCGCCCTAGGAGCCACCGCGACCACCATTCGAATCGTCGTTGTCTACAACGTCGTTCGCCCCCATCGCCGACCCTAGCTGGAGCCCTGGTGAGCCCCCACATACCCCCACCATCGCGTTAGGGTTCGTTTCTCGCCGGAGCTGTTCACTAGAGACGACGAACCACAGCCGTAGATCCTTCTCTAATCGCACGGCCCAGATTGAAACATGCTGTTTCGGGTTAAATGAGCCACTAGCTAGCAGGACCCCCCTGTCAGTAGCCCGCTGCGCTAGCGTAGTGCAGTTGGGACAGCCCGTTTACTTTCCCGCGCAAGCCTGACAATTCAAATAGACTTTTTCTATTTTAATTAAAACTAGATTCTGTCAGTAGATTCAAAAATCAATTCAGAGAGATTCACTAAACGAAATTGCATGATTCCAATTTTGTTAGAAATATATTCAAATAATCTATCCAAGCCCGTTGGATTCAAACCATTTGAAATTATTGATCACCTATAGTAAAAATAACAAGACAAAGGCTTTTGCCACTTCAATTTTTTTCGAAAATCAACCACAAATGCTTTTGAGTTGATTCCAACTCTCAAAAATCACATTTGACAAGATCTATCTGAATATGTAAAAATATTTAGGTTTACATGCAGTGATCTTGAACTAGAACTAAAAGAATGCTATATAGGCATTTCTAGTCACTTTAATTGTATTTAAAAAGTAATTTTAAACTTTATAAAATGTGACCAACACTTTAAATCACATTCCCAAGTATTAGAATATGCGGTGATGACATGTGTCAACATGATCCCATATTTTAATTGGACAATATTAAATCTTAAGTATTTTCAATGAGTAGAAATTACTTTTCTAAAATAAAATAAATAAGACTAGGTCTTTATTTCATGTGATGTTTGTGATGATGCTAGATCATCAAGTGTGAGCGTTAGTGTGCTAAATAGAAGTAGTTAAGTATTGTTTGGTGATTGTGTACCTCGTATTCATTTATAGACGCTAGTACCGACCCGGGATACTAGGAGGAGGAGTACTACGAGGAAGAAGAAGAAAACTTCAACCACTGCACTACTCAAGGCAAGCCTAACACTACAAGTTAACTATGCAAGCTAACACTTGCAAGTTTCATAACTATGCAAGCTAGAACTATGCAAGTTAACACTTGCCAAACTTATAACCTATGCAAGATGCATTAGGCATGCTTTGGTTATGTAACCTTGATTATGCTAATCCCAATTTTTACTTGCAAGCTTTATTCTTTTACTTTTACCAAAGTTCCTTACCTTTAATTAGTGAATTGTGAGTATTAGAAAAATAGGATAGATACCATAAAGAGTATAAAACTAGGCCTAGATAGTTATACTTAGATGTCATCAAAAGGCATAAAACTAGAGTTGGATAGTTACACTTGATTAGCACCCCTCATTAGTGAATACCCTCAACTTTAGTAGCTAGTGCTAAGCATAAAAGTTGATCACTTTAGATGGGAATACTTGGTGAAAATGATTATGAAAACCTTGGAATGATGATTCATTCTATTAAAATGTTTTGACATGTGTTGAGAAACACAATGATTGATGATGAAAATGTTGAGGCATGAGCCTTGGCCCTTTACAAAAACTGATGGTTGGGTTCGGATGCGATACCATTCCAATTTTACTATACAACCACAATACCTGAATTGGTTAGGGCTTAACTAGAAGTTTATATGCCTTAGTATGGGTTCCCTTGTGGAAGAGGTTGAGTTGAGGCTACCTTATGATGAATGTCCACCTGTGCAGTGCCTAGGACGACGGATGGCTTTGGCTGGGAGGCCAAGCTCATAGGGGAGGTGCCTATACTATAGTGTGTAATTGAAAGGTTATGATTGATTATCCGCATACTAAGTATGATTGATTCAGGGTTATCCCTGACGGATGTGTCGAATTTTGTGGTGAAAGTGTACCACCTCTGTAGAGTGTAAAACTATTCGAATAGCCGCGTCTGCGGTCATGGACAGTTGGAGTGGCCATACTGTTTCGTTGTCAGATATTTTCAAAAATGACTTGTGAATTGAACTATGACTTTGACTTGACCACAATAAGATTGTGGACATGAAAACTAGGTTCCCACTTAAGTGATGTAAAACATTAATTTTTTTCTTTACTTCTAAACTCAGTATGAGATAAACCTGGCTTTTTGCAAATAAACCTAGAGCTTAAGATTCCTACTAGAACTACCTTCTTGTTAGTGATAGTTTGCGAGTACTTAAAGAGTACTCATGGCTTTGTCCCTGGCTATTCCCATGGCCAGACTCTGAGGAAGACTACCAGGATGATGGACAGCAGGAGGTCTACAACAACTAGGATCATCTCCCATGGTCAGCATTGCCTATGACTTTGAAGATGGAGCCCCTACTACATTTTATTTTCCGCTTCTTGATTTGTATTAAGACTGGATCATGAGATCCTTTATTTCTAAGACCTTTATTATGGTTTGTAATGGATGATGTACTATGGTACCAATTCTGTTATGTCTCGCAAAAATGGTATTCCTGGGATTGTGATGTATGGCATAACAGGCATCTAGGATTAAAAATCCCGGTGTTGACATGACCCTTGGGGTGGCTCGATCTTCATGAATTTGGGGTCGAGGTGAGGAAAAACACATGGAGCGCGATGAACTCAACTCGGATGCAAGGTAAATATACAAATACACGCAAAACACACACTATCCGATTTGCTCTCGTTGGTTCGAAAAACCAATCCAATAGAATCCTTGGGAGGGAGACCTTGCGGTAGAATCACCCGAGTAGATATTGGCAAGCAAGTGGTAGAATCCAAATCAAGGAGAGAGTAGCAACCAAGTATGTTGTCGGATTGAGGAAAAGTACGCCATGAGGGAGTCCTCGAGGCCTGTGGAAGAGAGGGGTGTGAGACGTACGGTATCCTGGTACGGTGAGCACACAAGTTTACCCAGGTTCGAATCCGCCGGCTTTGCACAGATCCTACTCCTGCTAGCAATCCAGTAATACGACAGAGCCGGAATATGGGTTACAAGGGATTCGCCTGTGCGAGTTGAGGGTCTAAAGTATTGGTTATGCCCTAAAGGCTCTCCCTAGGACGGCTTATATAGATATCCGGCCTAGGGTTTACAGGAGAGATCAATCCGGCTACGACTAAGAGTTGGTTACAGAGTACATCTTGAACTACAAGTAACATTACAAGCCTAAGTCGATAAGTCTTCTGGGCCTTCCCGTATCCGGATTGGACTCCGTCTTTCTCCCTCACTGGGCCGCCCGTGAAGCAAAGCTCTAACCTGAAGTGGGCCACCCTGGTCAGTGGGGAACTCTGAGGATACCCGGAAAGTATATCCCCAACAGCAGCCCCCGGAGGCCTCCAAGATCCAAAGTCGGATTTATCATCGTCTAGCTTGATCTTCGGCTTGCAGGATCTTGAAGGGTTCCTGAAACTTCACAACAAAATATATGATCCGGGTCTTAAAAATAAGTCGGACCTATCAACAGGTTACTCGGATTTTCTAGCTTGATTTCAAACTAAGCCGGAACTTGGTTTCTAACGCCACCTGACACAAGTCATGGTCTAGTCACGTCAGTTGACAGGCATGCCGTCAGCACGACCGTTGGTGGGTCCGCGATCCGCGGAACCGAGGCGCCGTTTCAATGCGTGTGTGGAGATCGAGGTGACGCAATCATCGCGTGGGTCCTTCCCAGTTCCTTCCACGACGTGTGGCGGTTACACTGTAGCATTTGCACAAATCTTGGCGCAGGTAGGTGAATATAAGTGGTTAGGATTTTCTCCTTCTCCTTCCACCACTCCTTGCCTTTTCCTCTCCTTCCCAATCCTCCTGCGCGCACAGAGCTTCCTCGTTATCCCTCCACAGAACTCCCAGCGCTGCCCCTTTTAGGTCAACCTCTCTCTGGAGAAATGGCTTCATCTTCTTCCTCCGGCTTGGAGGCGGCGGCGACGGTGGAAGCAATGGCGGAGAAGGAGAGCTTCCGTGGGATCTGGATTCCCTACGCCCTCAATGAGGAGGGCCTCAAGAACGTGGAGAAGGAGGGGCTTCTCGCCGCCGGCAACTAGCGGAGCAGCTTCGAAGAAACTGTCCCCAACCCGCGCGACAGCGAGCGGGTCCACTTTGGCACCCACCTTGATAGAAGTCTGTCCTTTCCTCCCTCGGAGTTCTTCTCCGAGGTGGTAGATCATTACGGAGTTCAACTCCAAAATCTTCCTCCCAACTCACTCTTAGAGATTAGTGCGTATGCTTCGCTTTGTGAGGGCTTTCTTGGCATTAGGCCGAGTTTGACTCTCTTCCGGTATTATTTCCATGTCCAGAGAAATTCCATTATTGCCGGTGTTCCTTACATCACCGGCACTATTAGTTTTTCGCTTAGACGCGAGCGCGCATATCCCAAAATTTTAGCTAGTGACTCGGTCAAACAATGGCCAGCCACATTTTTCTAACATAAGGATATTCTGGCTCCCGGCAAAGCCACTGCTTTGCCGGCTTTTGTCGACGGAGCTGCCATGGCCCAACCTTCCTGGGACGAGGCTGCTCCGGCTCTCACCGACAATCTGATCCTCGCTAAGAGGCGGATCGAATATTTGATCAAACACAAGGGTCTGAAGGGATCCGACTTGGTCCAATGTTGGGTCTCACGTCGGATCCAGCCCCTTCAGTACCACGGGGATCAACTGATGCACTCCATCACGTCATCCAAGAAAGATTCCCTCCGCATCAGCTCCAAGGCCTACACCACGCAGGGCTACATAAGCGAAATCAAGTGGCTGGTCAACGAGCGGATCGAGAGGAGAATTCCGGAGGTTTCTCTGGAGATGCACACGGCGGAAAACCCCGTAGTGCCGGTAAGTTTCCATCAATACACCTTTTATGTGTTTCAATCTTTGAGTTATATTGCAATACTGATATGTTTTCTTGTTTTCAGCTTGCCGACCTCCCCGAGTCGGAACTTGCTCCGCTCGAAGGATATCCTCCTGAGTTTTCTCAGGAGACAGAAGTAGTCCCATTGCCAGACCTTACGCTCAAGTAGCGCAAAGCTTCAACAGTGGTTGTGGGCACAAAGGAGGTGCCTATTGTGAAGAGGTAACTTTCAATCACAATTTCCGCCTTTGTACTTTATTCGAATTTCTTTCCGAGATGTAATGTTTCTGACTTTATTACATTCTCAGAGCAAAACCGCTCGTCAAGGGCAAGGGGAAAGGGATTCCTTCAAAGCCCCTGCGACAGACGAAGCTCACCATAGCTTCCCCTGCCGTGGCTCCTCCAACTCCTGCCCCTCAACCTTCTGCAACACCGGTGATCACTCCTTCCGCGGTCGTCGCAGAAGATCCGGCTCCTTCCACAGAGCCCGCGATCCTTGAATCGCATACTGACGTCACCATGGGTGAGTCAGTTCTAGATAAGGGTGAACCCTCTTTGGGTAATGATCCCTCGGCAGAAACCTTTGCCGAAAACCACATCAGCAATCCGGGACTTGCCAAGTTTGGCCTGTCCCGGAAATCTGCAGAAGAGATCCAGCGGCTAGCCAGGCAATGCCTGGAGAAAAGCTATTTATCTCCCGAAGAAGAAGCGCAAGAAGCAGAGGACGTCAAGTTCTCTGACCTTCTCGCCCAGGTCCGCCTTCGCGATGAGAGGATTAGGACCGGTGAGCTTCCAACAGCTCCAGTGATTCCTCTGACTCTCGCCGAAAAGGTGGCTGCTGAAGTGAACGCGGGTTTGGATAAGCTCACCCGCGAACAATATGTAAGTCGGACTTCCAACTCCTGTTTTTTCCTTTATTTTATATCATATCCTCTAGCCCCCAAGGATGAAGTAAGATATAATCCGGGTTTATGCTTCATTAGGATGCCAAAGAATGAACTAGTGTAGCCCCCAAGGCTCGTGCTGATATTTAGCAAAAATATTAGCCCGAGTCTTAAGTAGCTTTCTGACTTTGGGTATTCTGACTTACAGAAAGTATGTTCCTATAACCAGGAATTACTGAAGAATGTTTGCGATAAGCGGAGAGAGATCAAAGCTCTCCGGCTTAAAGATGCTGAACGCAAAGTAGCCAAGGATGAAGCCGAAGGTAAACATTCTGAGATTCAAACCTTGCCCTTGTATTTTCAATGTCGAATTTGTTCTGAACTTTTGTTCTTTTTTGACTTACAGCGCTGGTGAAACAATCCTTCGCCATGATTTAAGAGGCCGAGAACCTCAAGACCTTGGTGGTGGAAAACAAGGAGCTTCGCCAAGAGCTGGGTCAGCTCAAGGCATATCATGAAAAGAGCATAGCTCAAGTCCTTGAATCCTCCTCCATGGCCACTGAAGAGCGTGATCGCAAGATTGCTGCTCAAGATAAAATAATCTCGGACCTGAAGAATGAACTTGGCAGAGAGAAGGACATCTCCCAGGCGCTCCGGGCTGAACTCTAGAGTCTCCGGGAGGAGAAGACCAAGATTGACGACGTCATTCTTGGTACGTTCCATCTGTTTGACTTATCTTTTTTCCTTCAACTTTTATCAATGTCGGATTTTTCTCAACTTGTTTTGTGTATAGGTCCTCTGAACTTGAGGGACTCTTCCGGCTCCGAGCCCCGCACCCACCGGCTTACCAAAGTCGGTGACCTACTTCATGACTTCCGCCAGTCCCTTGAGGACATCGGCGAAGCCCTCAAGATTCCGAACATGCCAAGCATGTCGGATTTTCAGGTGCGGGACAAGGCCAAGGAGATGCCGCAACTCGTTCGGGACTGGAACATGTCCTACGCGCGAACTGCTACGCAGAACGCTCTCACCATGGTCATGAGCCACCATGGAAACATGGAGATATGGCAAGTGACCAGAGGGTACTGCAAGGTAGATGAGGACGGCCAGGAGCGGGACCTTCAAGCCATCATGCACTCATGCGCCAGATATGGGTGTCGCGTGTGAAAGGGAAATGGACGTCGCCTAGAGGGGGGGTGAATAGGCGTTTTAAAAATATTACGGTTTAGGCTCTAATAAATGCGGAATAAAACTTAACGTTTAATTTATCAAGCCAAAACCTATATCCACTAGGTTCACTAAGTGCACCAACAACCTATGCTAAGCACGACAAGCAACAAGGTGATAACAAGATAATATACTTCAAGCACGAAGGCTATCACAATGTAAAATGCATAAGTAAAGGGCTCGGTTGAGAGATAACCGATGGACGCGGAGACGATGATTTGTTTCCCGAAGTTCACTTCCAAAGAAGCTACGTCTCCGTAGGAGAGGTGCGGGAGCGCAATGTACTTCGAATGCCACAAGTGGCTCACCTCGAGGTGTGGTGGCTCGATGCTCACCCAACGCCACACAAGGCCTCACCCCAAGATGCGAAGGAACGCAATCTACCGACGCCACAAAAGGCTCACCCTATTCTCCCATGAGCTCGCCACGAAGGCCTACTCACGTTCCACTATGGGACACTTGAGGGCGGTCACCAAACCCGTACAAGGCTTGGGGCAATCTCCACAACTCAATTGGAGGGCTCCCAAGAAACGCCACAAAGGCTCCACAATGCCACAAAAGGCCAACAAGCTTGGGAAACCTCCACAACTCAATTGGAGCCCCAAGAACACACCACAACTCCACACAACCGTCTAGGGTTCCAAGAACCCAAGAGAAACAAGCCCAAGGGCTTGAACTCGCTGAATCTCGGAGGAGAACTCAAACCTATGCACCAAATGCAAGAGGCAAGTCCTTCACTCTCAAATTCCACCAAAGCTACAAAAGCTATTGGGGGAATAAGGGAGTAAGAACACAAGAGGAGAACACAAAACTCTCAAAGATCTAGATCCCAAGGATTCCTTCACAAAGAAGGGATTTGGTTTGGTGGGGATAGTAGATCTAGATCTCCTCTCTCAAATCCCTCAAAGAGATGCAAGAATCATGGGAGGGAGAAGGGAAGAGAGCAAGCTTTTCAAGGTCGACAATGGAGGAGAGAGAGTGGAAGAGCTAACAAAAATGACCTCCAAAGTTGGGGAAACTTTTGGGAAGAGGGGGCCCTTAAATAGGGCAAGAGAAATCTGCCCGTTTGGGCCAGATTCGCGCCCCACCGGAACTACCGGTGCCCCACCTGTACTACCTATAAATAGAAACACAAGATACATAAGAAAAACAAGATTTACCGGAACTTTGGCCGGAATTTGGGCCGGTACTACCGCTCAAGCAAAAACGTTGGACAGCATTGCACGAAAACTTCAATAACTTTTGACTCCAGACTCCGATTTTGATGATCTTGGGCTCGTTTTGAAGACAACAAAAATCTCTACAATATTATGAAAATAAACATCATAGTACAACAAGATAGGATAAATTAAAATGGAGAAAGGAATGACCTCTCAGAAGCGACGAACCGGTAAAACCTCCAGAACCCAAAACGCAAGAAGTTGAGCTTGGAAACTCTAATTGGGATGAAACCAATTTTGTTGGAAAGATAATAAAGAGTAGAATCCAACAAAAGGTAAAATGTTGGATATCACCAAGGGATAAAATACCATGAATATATATGTGAGATACCTCCCAAGGTGTGGAGCCGGAAAAACCCGCAAGATCAAAAACACAATAAGATATGCAAGGAAAATCTGTTTTTGACGAACTAGAGCTTGTTATGAAGATAACCACAAGATCTAGATCCTCACATGGACAAGAACCAAACAACAACCAAGAATGATGGTGCTATGTATGCAAAGGTTTGAGCTCTCTTCGAAAGATACGGATGAGTCACCCACTCGAGAGCCCCTCTTGATAATACGGCTATCTATCCTAAACCCGGTCTCCCAACACTACAAGAACACTACAAGAGACCGGTAAAATAGAAACCCTATCATGATCATACCTTTTCCTTGAGCATCCCACTTGAACTTGATGTAGACGATCTTGTCACCTTCAAGATGGAACACCTTTCTTGATTGCACTTGCTTGATGAAGTCTTAAGAAATGCTCCCCCATACTCCATGGGGAAGCCTCTTCTTCGAACTTGTCTTCATCATTCCATGATTGCCGAGGATGGCAAGCTTCAAGAATGAGATATTATAGAGATGAAGCATCTTGAGCTTGCACTTCAATTCTTGATGATGTCTTGAAGATTTCCATGAGGAACTCCATCTTCTTCTTCTTCTTCAAGACATACTTGATCTTCTTCTTCTACTTGATTCCAATAGGCACAAAGCCCTTGGACATTGCTTCTTCTTTTTCATCCTTGAAACCAACACATGGTCCAAGCGATGCCAATGGACAAACCTACAAGTGAAACTCAATTTTCACATTAGTCCATAGGGATTGTCATTAATTACCAAAACCACACATGGGGGCATACATGCCCTTTTAGTCTCCCCCATTTTGGCAATTGGTGACAATCCCTTTGAGAGGGTTTAAATCTGGAATTTAATGAACAAAATGGTTGCCCCAACATCAAATACTACACAAGTATGTGATGTTGGTACAACCACAATATATAGAGCAAACTCCCCCACAATCTATGCACGTGTGATGAACTTGAATTTCAGTGCATAGATTGCCAACCATTATTGGTGGTTGAGTTTCCTCTATATATTAAACATGCAAAGGAACAACAAAGATGCAAGAGCATGCAAGGCTAAAGCATAATAACCAACTCAGAGCATAAACCAACTTCCCTTAAACCCTCTAAAACTTCTCCCCCAATGGCATCGATTGCCAAAATGGGTGAAAAGTTCTAGATGGCCAATATAGTGGGAATTCCTCAAAAGGTGTGCATATGCACATATCCAATGATGAATACTTGGGAGGAAGTAACACTGTATTGAGGACCCAAAGATTGCAAAAAGAAAAGGAAAAGGAACGAAGCTTCAACAAATGAAGCGAGCAACCAAAAGATCCAAAAGGACCAATTGACAACAACAATTGATACCAAAAGATATTATGATACGAACAAATGAGTGTTTAGATGTAATAGGGAGGCTCCCCAATCTTTGTTCACAAATTAGAATCATTGATTTGAATCATCATGCACAAGTATGGAGTCCTCACTCCCCCATAGACATTTAAACCTCAAACAAAGAGAAAGGCAAATTAGCATTATTAAGTGAGTTAGATAAGCTCCCCAAGGATTATGCACCAATTATAATAATTATATTTGGAAACAAAGTGCACAATCATGGAATCCTCACTTATACAAACTCATTTAACAATACATGGCAAGAGAGATCAAATTATGAGTGCTCGGAGATGCAAGCAAATGGGACAAGCACTCATAGGCAAATAACTTTGGAAGCCACCAAAAAGTCACAAAGAGATAAAGGGTGGTATCCAAGGGAAACAAACACAACCAAAGATTTATCTTCTATTGTGTGTATAAGTTTCTAGGTGGAGAAAATCACATAGACATATGCCCATAAACAAACATGCACACACAAAATAGATACTCAAGAAAGCACATGAACAACAAAGTGAAGTCATATAATGTACCAATAGGATTTTTGCATGAAAGCATGGCCAAAGGCTCAAATATATCTTATTGTACATCAATGAGATTCAAACACCAACACACTACATACATTACAACTATTACCAAGGAAAAAGGGAATAGTTGGAATATATGGAGAAAGGAAACAAGAATCATAAAATAAAATCAACTTTGCAAAATACTCACTATTGCACATGGGAGAGAATTGAGGAAAGGATAGGCAATATAATTGCTAGAATGACATATTTGGGATAAGTGAATCATGAGCATGATTTTGTATAGTACCCATTATATGAACTCCTCTCAACATACTCACATTTGCAATAGAGAGATCTCCTAAAAACCAACAAAAGAAACACAAAAAATGAAAAAACACAAACTCATGCAAACAAGCAACCTACAAAAGGTTGGAAGCAATATTTGCATGCAAGAGAGAGATACTTGTTACCGAGATATAATTGGTGGGATGTAGAGGATGAGAATTTGTTGATCATCCTAGCTTTCCTCCAATTGACATGTAAGCACCACTTCTTCCTAATTGATGAGACAAGCATCCAATATATCTCCAATGTACCTACACAAAAATAAGTACACTATGTCCCCAAACAAATTGGGTCCAAAGGGGTTAGTGCAACTACAATATATAGGAGAAGCTCCACATAAATATGTGCATATTAATATGAAATTGAATTTCATGCACATCTTAGCCAATAAGAATTGGTGGAGTTTCCCCTATACATTGGATCATAGAAAGAAAGCATGTCATAATATATACAAGAAGTAAATATGCATGCACAAGACTCTCAAGAACCAAAAATGAGATACAATTTGAACTAAAACACTAAGTAAACCAAGTAGCACACAAGAGTGTGACACGACAAAAGGTGTCCAAATTGTATCAAAGAGACAAATCAACACATGAAAGGACACAAATTCAACAAATGAACAAGGCAAAAGCCAAAGAGCAAAAGATGCACAAAACACACAATGCTCAAGGATTTATCTCATTCTAAAATATCAAAACAAGTAACAAAGAATGAGACAAAGCCAACTCCCAAATAGAGCAAAGTTCCAACACACAAACCAAACTCTCTACACTTTTCATGATGGCACAAAGTACCAAGAGAAAAGATCAAGCATCCAAGCACAAGAAACACTATGTGGATCAACACAAAAAGCATAAAAGGAGTGTTCTAGATAATATAGGAGAGCTCCCCCATGAATGGTGCATTATATTGAATTTTGCTTTTGAATGCAAAATGCACACAAAAGAGATCATCACTACTACCTACATTAAATAAAACACAAGGGAATACCAATAAACTAAAGGGATCCACAAGAGGCAAGGAAGACATGGGAGAAAAGGAAACAATCTCTTGGCCAAAGATGGGACAAAGAAAAACAAAGGCCAAAGTGAACATGATCAATAAATCCTACCATATATGGAGTGTCACTTGTCCAAGGACAAGGATTATGGGGAAAGTTTTCCCGAGGTAGTTTGCAAGGAAATCATGATCATATTCACACAAAGAATCATGTAACAAGATATAACAATTATGCTTGATGCTTCGAGAGAGATTCTTGATAGCTCTAAATAGTCACACAATCACTAGTGATTAGAGTAACTTGAATCAAATGGTTTCCATGTAGGATATGGAGGTCCAAATAAGAGGAAACACATATCAAGAAAATCTCTCACAAACAAGATCAACAAGATGAGCAATAAAAGAAACAAATCAAGTTAGAACTTGTTTGAGCTAAATGTGCCACAAAGGAGCTAGATAAATAAATATCAATTCTAAGTGGCACTACCTCAAATGTTCACATTTTCTAGGTTTGTAATATGCACCAAGCATATGACTCCCCCATAATGTGATAACCAAGAGATCTCGACAAGAGGCAAAAAGATCAAAAAGGAGATGATTAATGGACATTATGGAATTCAAATTCTTCATGAGAATGACATACCACATAGAGAGAAGATAAACATGTAATGTCAACAGTAAGTGGTATTCCTCATGTACACACATTTTAGGATTGTGGAATGCCCAAGCATAACACTCCCCCAAAATGGGATAGTCCATTAATCTCTCCCAAGAGAAAAGTGAGATACCAAATGAATTCAACAAAGGCTCAAACACAAGAACACAAATACATGATGTGCCAACCAACATACACGAATATACTAGACAACACAATATAGGTATGAGGGAAGCACAACATGAACAAACACATATAATGGTACACAACCACACATGCACAAGGGAGAAAGTAACTTTCAATGTAAAGAGTTGAGCACATGTTACCGCAAGGAGGAACATTGGATATGAGATAGAGGCAAGATAATCCAATTGGCTTGACTTGACAAAAATAAATGATGAAGATCCCTCAATTCTTCATAATGTATCCAAGCCTCCAATTCCCTCCAACAACACCTATTGATCAAGTTTTAGCTTGTTGGTCCCCAACCAAGTTGGGTCCTAAGAGGTTAGTCATAATAGGCTTGGCCACCCAAATGGTTCTTTTCTTGACACCACTTTGGGCACCAACAAATTTGGCAAATACATTGCCCACCTCATCCTTACCAAGAGAATATGCATCATATATCAAGATAGGATTGGATGAGGAGTTACCCATGGTGCATGAGGAAGAAATGTGCCCCTTCTCGCGGCATATGTAGCAAGTTCTTCTCTTGCTATCTTTCTTCATGGAAGATGCCACCCCTTGAGGAAGAGCTTGAGTCTTGGGAAGAGGCCCTCTTCTAGCTTGAGGTTGAGCTTGAGGACGCTTCCCTTGATGCTTCTTCTTCAATGGGCAACATCTCACATGATGGCCTTCTTCCTTGCACTTGAAGCACACAATGTTGGCCGGATTCTTCACTTGACCTTGGCCATTCTTCCGATTGCCCTTGTGCTTCAACATGTTGGTGGGATTGTTCTTGATGTTGGAGTTATATCCAAGCCCACTCTTGTCATTTGGGGATCTTCGCCCACCCAAGATGTTCTTTAGTGTGGTCTTCCCTTCATGACACTTCTTCAAGTCATTCTTCAAAGAATTGACTTGAGCCTTGAGCTTCTTGTTTTCCTCTACATGGTTAGTATCAACAACAATACTAGAGGAAGTAGATGCTACATTGTTAGAGCAACAAGGAAAGGGATGCAATTCATCATAAGATATAGCAATAGCATGAGTGGATGAATTACAAGGACTAGCACATGGCAATATGATACTAGGAGTAGATGTAGTGCTAATGTCCACATGAGGCTCACTAGATGTTACCTTTGACATAGTATCCTCATGAGCCAACTTTAGCCTACCATGGGAAACTAGAAGATCCTCATGCGAGCTTGAGAGCTTAGCATGACTCTCTTCCAATTTCCCATAGTTGCTAGTTAGCGAAGCAAGTTGAGCATGTAGATCAACATTATCCTTCACAATAGATGCTTCACAAGAGAAAGAGTTAGTAGCACAAGCATAATCAAAAGTAGTAAGAGGCGAGGGCAACTTGTAAAGCTCTTTAGAATTTGAAGCTTTAAGTTTCTCATGTGACTCGGTGAGTTTGATGAGCTCCCCCTTAATAACCCTAGAGCCATTGTTGAGGTGCTCAAAATCCTCAAGGAGTTTGGCATAAGCAACTTCAAGTTCATCATTCTTAATTTGGAGGTCACTAGCCACCTCAAGATCTCTATCATGAGATTTCTTTACTCTAGATAGCTCTAGAGCAAAGGTCTCCTCAAGAGATTCCTGGTGGTCTGTTCCTCCTCTAGAGCTTCATTTAGGTTTGCAATATCATTAGCATACTCACGCTCAAGACTACTCATTTTTTCAATTGTGTCCTCGTGCTCATAAATTAGTTGCTTACTTTCAAAGGCAAAGTTAAATATTTCAATGAAAGTAGAGCAAGCATTTTTATCATTGTGTAGAGCACGAAGGACTAGCTCCCCCTTCTCTTTTAAAGAAGCAACATCATCTTATACTTCTAAGTCAACATTCACATCATCATTAGGTGCAATGGGATCCAAAGGAGAAGTTACCTTTGATTCCTTAGCCATGAGGCATAAGTGAATGTTGGTAGAAGGTGATGATGGGGGAACCCTTGAAGCTCCAATCACACCCTTTCCTTGGTCCACACATTCTTCGATTTCCTCTACATGGTTAGCAACACAAGTACTAGAGGAAATAGAAGTACATTTATCATGGCAACAAGGCAAAGCAAGCATATCATCATGAGATATATTCAATCCATTTATACATGATATGCAAAGGCAATCACAACTAGGATGTAAATCACATATGGTCCTACATGTGTTCATGCCCAAAGATATAACATTGCAATGAGATAGATATGAAGAATCATCAATGACAAGCTCACTATCCACATTGCAAGTTCTATCACCACTCACCATGTCATTACCTTGTGACAACACACATGTAGGTGAAGTGGAGGAAGATGATAAATCATCAAGGCCGGAGGTGGAGGGAACACAATCATCCTCATTAAGCTTGGACACATCATATTTTGCTTGAAGCTTGGTCCAAATATCATGAGCATTCCAAAAAGGCATGATTGAGGAAAGAACTACAAAGCACACAACATTAACAAGCACATTAGATGCTTGAGCTTCGAGATAAGAGTTTGTCTCCTCCTCCAAAGATAGATTTTGGGGATCCTTAGGAGGAGACAAGCCCATATCTAGAATTCGCTCAATATTTGGGTCAATGACCCAGAAATGACTAAGCATGCGAATACGCCAAACATCATAATTTGTGCCATCAAAAGTAAATGTGTGAGAGTGCACTAAACCCCTAGGAGACATCCTTACTCTCGAGGCGGTGAAGCCAAAGAAGCGAGAGACCTCGCTCTGATACCAATTGAAAGGGAAATGGACGTCGCCTAGAGGGGGGGTGAATAGGCGTTTTAAAAATATTACGGTTTAGGCTCTAATAAATGCGGAATAAAACTTAACGTTTAATTTACCAAGCCAAGACCTATATCCACTAGGTTCACTAAGTGCACCAACAACCTATGCTAAGCACGACAAGCAACAAGGTGATAGCAAGATAATATACTTCAAGCACGAAGGCTATCACAATGTAAAATGCATAAGTAAAGGGCTCGGTTGAGAGATAACCGATGGACGCGGAGACGATGATTTGTTTCCCTAAGTTCACTTCCAAAGAAGCTACGTCTCCGTTGGAGAGGTGCGGGGGCGCAATGTACTTCGAACGCCACAAGTGGCTCACCTCGAGGTGTGGTGGCTCGATGCTCACCCAACGCCACACAAGGCCTCACCCCAATATGCGAAGGCACGCAACCTACCGACGCCACAAAAGGCTCACCCTATTCTCCCGTGAGCTCGCCACGAAGGCCTACTCACGTTCCACTATGGGACACTTGAGGGCGGTCATCGAACCCGTACAAGTCTTGGGGAAATCTCCACAACTCAATTGGAGGGCTCCCAAGAAACGCCACAAGGCTCCACAATGCCACAAAAGGCCAACAAGGTTGGGGAACCTCCACAACTCAATTGGAGCCCCAAGAACACACCACAACTCCACACAACCGTCTAGGGTTCCAAGAACCCAAGAGAAACAAGCCCAAGGGCTTGAACTCGCTGAATCTCGGAGGAGAACTCAAACCTATGCACCAAATGCAAGAGGCAAGTCCTTCACTCTCAAATTCTACCAAAGCTACAAAAGATATTGGGGGAATAAGGGAGAAATAACACAAGAGGAGAACACAAAACTCTCCAAGATCTGATCACAAGGATTCCTTCACAAAGAAGGGATTTGGTTTGGTGGGGATTGTAGATCTAGATCTCCTCTCTCAAATCCCTCAAAGAGATGCAAGAATCATGGGAGGGAGAAGGAAAGAGAGCAAGCTCTTGAAGGTCAACAATGGAGGAGAGAGAGTGGAAGAGCTAGCAAAAATGACCTCCAAAGTTGGGGAAATTTTGGGAAGAGGGGGACCTTAAATAGGGCAAGAGAAATCTGCCCGTTTGGGCCAGATTCGCGCCCCACCGGAACTACCGGTGCCCCACCGGTACTACCTCTAAATAGAAACACAAGATACAGAAGAAAAACGAGATTTACCGGAACTTTGGCCGGAACTTGGGCCGGTACTACCGCTCAAGCAAAAACGTTGGACAGCATTGCACGAAAACTTCAATAACTTTTGACTCCGAACTCCGATTTCGATGATATTGGGCTCGTTTTGAAGAGAACAAAAATCTCTACAATATCACGCAAAGAAACATCATAGTACAAGAACAGAGGATAAATTAAAATGGAGAAAGGTATGACCTCTCAGAAGCGACGAACTTCGGTAAAACCTCCAGAACCCAAAACGCAAGAAGTTGAGCTTGGAAACTCTAATTGGGATGAAACCAATTTTGTTGGAAAGATAATAAAGAGTAGAATCCAATAAAAGGTGAAATGTTGGGTATCACCAAGGGATAAAATACGATGAATATATATGTGAGATACCTCCCAAGGTGTGGAGCCGGAAAAACCCGCAAGATCAAAAACGCAATAAGATATGCAAGGAAAATCCGTTTTTGACGAACTAGAGCTTTTTATGAAGATAACCACAAGCTATAGATACTCACATGGACAAGAAGCAAACAACAGCCAAGAAATATGGTGCTATGTATGCAAAGGTTTGAGCTCTCTTCGAAAGATACGCACGAGTCACCCACTCGAGAGCCCCTCTTGATAATACGGCTATCTATCCTAAACCCGGTCTCCCAACACTACAAGAACGCTACAAGAGACCGGTAAAATAGAAACCCTATCACGATCATACCTTTTCCTTGAGCATCCCACTTGAACTTGATGTAGACGATCTTGTCACCTTCAAGATGGAACACCTTTCTTGATTGCACTTGCTTGATGAAGTCTTAAGAAATGCTCCCCCATACTCCATGGGGAAGCCTCTTCTTCGAACTTGTCTTCATCATTCCATGATTGCCGAGGATGGCAAGCTTCAAGAATGAGATCTTATAGAGATGACACATCTTGAGCTTGCACTTCAATTCTTGATGATGTCTTGAAGATTTCCATGAGGAACTCCATCTTCTTCTTCTTCTTCAAGACATACTTGATCTTCTTATTCTACTTGATTCCAATAGGCACAAAGCCCTTGGACATTGCTTCTTCTTTTTCATCCTTGAAACCAACACATGGTCCAAGCGATGCCAATGGACAAACCTACAAGTGAAACTCAATTTTCACATTAGTCCATAGGGATTGTCATTAATTACCAAAACCACACATGGGGGCATACATGCCCTTTCAGCGTGGCTGACCTGACGAGCTACGAGATCCCCTTCTTCACGCGCGTGGCTACTCCGCCTCCTCCTCCAGAAGAAACAGCTGAAGTTTCCGACGATGAACGCACCACCTTGGATGCGGACATCTCGGAACAATACAAAGGCGGCGGAACCAGCGAGCCGGCAGCTCCTGCATCTCCTCCTGCATAATAGATCAGAAATTTTTGTATTATCCCGAAAAAACATGATGCATCTGTAAATATTAAGTACTATTTATTTTTCTAGTGCTAAGCTTTTAATCTATTCAACACTTTTGGGTTTAAGTTTTTTTTTGTGTGCCTGAAATATTTTCATAAGCACTTGTATTTTTTCGTCTCTACTTATCGTTTATCTGGCTTTCCGCCTCGTTCCTTTCGTGAGCCGGCTAAACCTTCCGCCGGAAACTTTACCGAGCAACGGAGCTCAATTGCTAAACCAGTTTAAACTCGGAAACAAAGCCGACTTCCAGTACCAGCAATTCACTACTCGGAAAATGCCCGCATCCAGCAATCAGACAAATAACCAAAGTAAAGACTAGAAATTTTAGATTTATACCCGAAGGTAGCAATTTTAGAATCGGAAATCTAGACCAGAACGAACATGAGCATAAAGTACTTTCAAGCATTCTGGGATTTTCGACTATGACATGATCATTTGGAAATAAGATGGTAAAAACTTCTCAGAAAAACTTGAGGCAACCAAAACTTTTATTTCTCACAGAACATGCACATATATATGCTTACAAAGAAGGATAAACTAAGAATAAAAGGGACGTAGCTGAGCAGTATTCCATGGTCTGTCTAACTCATTCGGATTTGTACTGCCTCCAGCTCTCTTTCTCTTCTTAGTAGCAGGTCATTCTTTGACTGGCCTCATGTCAGTTAAGTAATACGAACCATTGTGTAATACGAACCATTTGTGCTTTCTTTGTTGCACAAGCCGGAGAACCAAATCACCTTTATTGAAAGATCTATTTCGGACTCTCTAGCTATGATACTTGTGTAACTTCTGCTGATAGGTTGTAGATCTCATTTCAGCAACGACGCGAACTTCTTCGACTAAGTCGAGATCATTTTGTCGAGAAATCTCGGCATCCTCTTCAATATACGTGGCCACTCTATGAGAAGTGTGAATCAAATCACTAGGAAGAACTGCTTCTGCGCCATAGACCAAGAAGAAAGGTGTGTATCCCGTTGACCTGTTTGGAGTTGTTCGTAAACTCCAAATTATAGAGGGTAATTCCTCTGCCCAAACCCCCGCAGCATGTCGTAGTGGTGCTTCGAGTCTCGGTTTTAGGCCTTGTAGGATTAAACCATTTGCTCTTTTGACTTGTCCGTTAGCTTGTGGATGTGCGACTGACGCAATGTCAAGCTGGATATTTTGCTCGTTGCAGAATTCAGCCAATTCTCCTATAGAAAAGTTACTCCCATTGTCCTTGATAATGCTATGTGGATAACCATACCGGATTATAACATCCTCGACAAATCTTTTGGCTGTTTCTCCATCACAATTAGTGATAGGTTTAGCCTCAATCCATTTGGTGAATTTATCCACCACCACTAAGAGGTGAGTAAATCCACTTGGAGCTCGTTTAAATGGGCCTACCATGTCAAGCCCCCAGACCAAAAAGGGTCATGTTATAGGTATTGTTCGCAGCTGATCAGCTGGAACATGAGCTTGCTTGGCGTACTTTTGGCAGCCTTTGCACGTCTTGACTAATCGTTCGGCATCTGCCTGAGCTGTAAACCAGAAAAATCCGTGTCTAAAAGCTTTTGCCACTAAAGATTTGGCTGCAGCGTGGTGACCACACTCGCCTTCATGGATTTCTCTTAAGATTTCCACTCCTTCTTCCGGAGATACACAACGCTGAAAGACCCCAGAAACACTCCATTTATGGAGCTCACCTTTAATAATAGTATAGGCTTTTGCTCATCGGATAATCTGCCGGCTCAGCACCTCGTCTTCGGGTAATTTGCCATCTACCAAATAATCGAGGTAGGGTTGAGTCCAGCTGGGGATTACAGCCAGAACTGCTATCAAAGGTGAGTCGGATTTGGTCGGATATTCCTCATCTACTCCCTTTATTGAGGGAACTTTGAGGTGCTCTAGAAAAGCGCCATTCGGGACCTCTTTCCGCACAGAACCTATCCGAGATAGTGCATCTGCTTCCTCATTTTCTGCTCGAGGGATGTGTTGAACTTCAAACCCTTCAAACGATTTAGATAGATCATCTATGATAGCTTTATATGCTGCCTTGTGTTTATTTGCATTACAAATATCCGACACTTGCTGAGCGACAAGATCCAAATCTCCGTAACACATCAAACGTTCGATGCCAATATCCTTAGCAATCCGGATTCCATGCAGCAGTGCTTCATATTCAGCAATGTTGTTTGTCGTTGTGAAGTGGATCTGCAACACGTATAAAAGTTTATCTTCTTGGGGTGATTTGAGCACCACGCCAGCCCCCGAGCCCCCTCGAGCCTTAGACCCATTGAAAAAGAGGGTCCAATATTCCGACTCAGGGAGCATCATGTCCTCCTTCGTCTCTGTCCAATCAGTGACAAAGTCAGCAAGAATCTGGGATTTGATTGTTGTCCGGGGTTTATACTCAATATCGAAAGCTGAAAGCTCTCTGCCCCATTTGGCCACGCGTCCTGTGGCGTCACTATTGTTGATTATATCTCTCACGAGAGCTTTGCTCACCACGGTAATTGGATGCTCCTGAAAATAATGTCGTAGCTTACGAGATGCTAGAAAAACACCGTAAGCCAACTTTTGATAGTGCAGATACCGCTGTTTTGATTATGTCAGGACTTCGCTGACAAAGTACGTCAGACACTGCACCAGGTGTTCCTGATTTTCCTCTGGTCTCTCCACCACCATAACGATACTGACGACCTTATTTGTCACAGCAATGTAAAGCAACATCGGTTCCTGAGGTTCCAGCGCTGCAAGGATAGGAGCAGATGAGAGTACTCTCTTCAGATCTTGTAGTGCAGCTTCAGCTTCGTCAGTCCAGATAAAATCCTTGGTCTTTTTCAGGAGTTTATATAATGGTGCAGCTCTTTCACCAAGCCGGCTTACAAATCGACTGATCGCAGCAATGCAGCCAGTTAATCTTTGTACGTCCTTCAGGCGAGTTGGCCTAGAAATATTGAGTATAGCCTTGATTTTGTCCTAGTTCACCTCTATGCCCCTTTGAGACACGATGAAACCTAACAATTTTCTGGTTGGTATTCCAAAGAAGCATTTCTTCGGGTTAAGCATGATGTTGTATTTTCGCAGATTGGCAAACGTCTCCTCCAAGTCGGAAATCAGTGTTTCCTTCTTTTTGGACATCACCGTGATATCATCCACGTATGCATGTACATTGCGTCCGAGTTGGTCGTGGAGGTAACGCTGCATCATGCGCTGGTACGTAGCTCCTGCGTTCTTCAGCCCAAAGGGCACCATAACAAAACAGAAGGTTCCGAAGGGGGTTATGAATGAAATTTTGATTTTGTCAGATTCCTTCATCCGGATTTGGTGATAACCGGAATATGCGTCGAAAAAACAGAGGAGTTCCGAGCCTACCGTAGAATCGATGACTTGATCAATTCTAGGCAGAGCGAACGGATCTTTTGGACAAGCCTTGTTCAAGGCAGTATAATCAACACACATCCTTAAATCAGTGGTGTCCTTTTTAGGGACCATTACAGGATTGGCCGACCACTCAGTGTGGATGACCTCTTCTATGAATCCGGCTAACTCGAGCCATGCTAGTTCCTTAGCTATTGCCTTACGCTTTTCGTCGCCAAACCGTTGTAGGGACTGTTTGACGGGTTTAGCGTTCAGGTTTACATTTAGAGAGTGCTTGACAAGTTCCCTAGGTACGCCTGTCATGTCAGATGGCTGCCATGCGAAGATATCTTGATTTCCTTGGAGGAACTTGACAAGCGCGCTTTCCTATGCACTACCCAGGCCTACGCCTATCTGGGTCACCTTGGAGGGGTCATCATCCTTCAATGGCACTTTCTTCGTCTCTTCTGATGCCTTGAACTCCGGATTTGGCTTTGTCACCTCCTTCTTTGTTGCGGGCATCTCGGACGGATCTATGCTCTTCTTGATCTCCTGGTACTCCTAGGCGTGCAGCACGGCTTCGGCAAAGGCGGCATTTCCATCCTCGCACTCTCGCGCTTTCTTCGGGTCTCCCTTGATGGTGATCACGCCGTTGGAACCTGGAATTTTCATCATATTGTAAATGTAACACGGACGAGCCATAAAATCCCAGTAAGCCGGACGTCCGAATATAGCGTGGTATGTGCTCTTGAACGGGACAACTTCGAAGGAAAGTGCCTCCGTCCGATAATTCTTTGGAGTTCCAAAGGTAACATCCAAAGTAATCTCTCACAGGGAATTAGCTTGTCTTCCTGGGATAACTCCGTGAAAAATCACAGAGCTATGGTTCAACTGGGTTTCCGAGATCTTCATCCGGCGTAGCGTTTTGACATAGAGAATATTGATGCTGCTACCACCGTCCATGAGGGTCTTGGAGAAACCATAACCGTCAATAAGTGGATTGACGATTAAGGCGTATTTTCCTCGCCTATGCAACTTAGGCGGATGATCAGCGCGGTCAAATGTGATTGCCACTTCCGACCAATCCAGATATTGAGGGACAGCCGGAACTGTTGCATTGAGCTCGTGGAGAACTGCTTTCTTAACCTTTGTTGGTTGAGATCCGAGGAAGGTGACATAAGTGTCTTTCTTGGTGGGAAAAGTTTTCTTCCCTTCCGGCTTGGGATTTTAAGTATCAGCTTCCTCCATGTCGGAATCTTCCTTGGTCTCTTTGTCTTTTCGGGATTCTTCTTTCCCTTCTTCCGCTTAGCTTTGTAGCCCGTGGTATCATCTCTCTTGATATCGTCGTTAAAATGACATTCAGCGTTGGTGTGGGATGAGCCCCCATTGGCGTCTAAGTGATGCACACATGGGTTATTGGCAATGTCGGCCCAAGAGTAGGTTTTGCCTGGTTGTTGTTCTCCTCTACCTTGGACCCTTGAAGTGCCACGGCCACGCCGGCGGCCTCCGATGTGTCCTCCTCGTCCTCCAGACCCGGAAACAGTAGTAACCACCGTTGTTTCCGCGTTGGGTTTTTCTTTCGAGGTATTTTTGCGCTTGTGAGCTTGTTGCTTTGTCTTTGCTGACTGAGGTACAGCCAGGACATTGAGTAATCCCTCTGCATCGTCATCAGCATCTGCATACTTGCTCGCTGTTTCTATCATCTCTCCCAAATCAGTGACCTTGTCACACTTCAAGCGATGACGTAATAGACCAATTGGGAGTCCTGCGATGAAAGCTTCAATCGCGGTTTGATCGTTTAATCCTTCACAGGAGTTCTTGGTGTCGATCCATCGTCCGAGGTAATCCCGGCAAGTTTCTCCGGCTTTCTGGGTGCAACGCTATAGGTCTCCGACCGAACAGGGCCTCCGATATGTGCCTTCGAAATTCCGAAAGAACGCACTTTGCATGTCATACCAGTTATGGATGGTGTTCTCCAGAAGTTCATTGAGCTAGGATCGCGCTGTCTTCCGCAGCATAAGCGGGACATATCGGGTTGTGACCAGGCTGTTTCCGCCTTTGGCGATGCAGCAAGCTTGGAAAAAATCCTGTAGCCAAGTGTTTGGCCGAGCAATGCCGTCGTAGGCTTGGATATGCCTTGAGATAGAAAATCCTTCCTTGAATCTTGTAGGTCTGATGCGTGGTCCAAAGCACTTTGGGCCCACGTACATGTCATTGTTTTCATAGCGCCGCGCCTCTATGTTGGAATTGATCTTGTGCCTTGCATCGCTCGGGGATAGAGATCGTCCCAAATGTCGGTTGTGGCTGGGGTGCCTTGGAGCTAGACTTTGGCTTCTGCCGCCACCTCCTCCGCCACGTCGTCCTCCTTGTCCCCCTTGGGAACCGTTGTGATGGCTGCTTGGTGGAGAGAGTGGGGCAGTTGAACTGTTTCTGGCCGATCGCCGGCCTCCGTCCGGAGCGTCATTATTCCGGTTCCAGGGAGGATCTTGACCACAACGAGCCCCCTGCCGGCTCGTACCAGCATGGTTTCCGCGTTCCTTCGTTCGTCGTTCCCACCATGGTGAGGCTCAGCCGGACGGCTTGCATGTCTAGGAGGTGGCATTTTTTGGCGGTCCTCCTCCCGACGTTTCTCTTTATCTTCTCCTCTTCGATCGTTGGACTCTCGTCGGGGAGGGTTCTTCGGATTCAGTGCAGCAATGGCATCTTTCTCGGCTTCTGGAGCGACGTTGCTCTAGTTACGGGTAGTTCTGTGATGTTGTCCTGACGATCCGGTTCTTGAATAATTGTCTTCCCGTTGTTCGGGGTTATGATACTGCGCCCGAACGTAATGGGATCTTACGCCAGCCCATGTTGGATCTGTGCGACATTGGTCAGAATCCGAGACCAGTTTTTGACTTCCGGACAGGGCAACCTTTTGCTGCTCCAGTCCCTTGTTGAGTCGTTTAATACCCAAACGGATCTCCTCCGGTCCTGGATTAGCCGATAGAATTTCTTGGGCTGCCACGATATTTTGTACTGGGGTTGGGTAAACCCAATCTCCATTGCTATCTTTCCGTGGCTTCCCCATCTCATCTCCAAAAAGGACAGCACGGACACGTGGGAATTGGTCGTCATCTGTGTGACGCTTCCGTGTCTTCTGATGTAACCTAGACATGTAGTCCTTGTTTGACATGCGTTTCTTCTCCACCTTGATGTTTTGGCTTCATCGAGGAGTTGTTGACGACGTGCTTCTAGGGCCTGCGCCCTTTCGTCCAGCTCATCTGTAGTAAGTTCTACAGCTGTAGGGATAGGTGTGGTTAATGCAACATCGATGAGTTTACGCGCACCTTCGGTGATCACGTGTCCATCCACCGATGCTTCTTTTTTCGGCTCTTCTGGGATAAGTGCTCCATCCGAGTGTTCCTCGTATTCCTCGGCAATCACCTCCTCTGTCAGAGGGTCTTTTGCCGGGGTCTTGTTCTTCTTGTTCCTCTTCTTTGCCTTCTTGGCAGCGCCGGTAGCAAAGACGGCTTTGGGTCCGTTTCTCGAAGTCAAGATCTGATCGGTACTTTCGGACATCTGGACTTCAGGATTGTCTCCGACGTCCATGTCATCCTGCGCTTTGGGAGAGTGTTCCCCGGATCCTTCATCCATGGCTTCTCCTTCTTCTGCAGCTTTGGAGTTGTACTCCTCTTCATATTCCACGGAGAACTTTCGGAAATCTGCCGACGTCATAGATTCATCCGAGGATGTGGGAACGTCGGCGTTTGTTCCAATTGCCTCCAGCACAGAGTCGGTGTTTTCTCCAGCATCGGCAGAGCCAGATCCGGATCCTACATATTCGACGAAGTGCGTCGCGTGCTTCCTGAGGTACCTGCGGCCTTCGCGATCAGCCTTGTCGAAACTTTTGATGGTCTCGAGGATTGCATCTACGCTTTCACCTTGCAGTGTCATAAGTCTTAGTGTGTACCTCAGGAAAGTCCTGTCTATCCCGGCGTTGTCAGAGCCAGAATCAGTGTCATTGATATGTTCCTCCTGAATTTCGACTTCCACGGGTGGGTCGATCTGCGAACCGGCTTCTCCAGGGAGATCCACTCCAGATTCGACTTAGACCGCTAGTTCTTCTTCAGGCTCGGATTTCTCCACTATCTCCGCAATTGGTGCGGGCTGGGTGGGATTAAGGTTTTCTGAGATCCAGAACTCTGCCGCCTCCGCAGACAAAGGGGACCTAGAAAATTCTTCTGCCTCTATCATCACCGCTGGGGTGGGTTGGGCAGGTTCAGCGAAACCGATGTAAACATCGATCTCGCCAAAAGACATGATTGTGTAGGCAGTCACAGCCTCCCTTGCCGGAATCCAAGTCTCGTCGAGAACGATGAGAGGGACATCGCTGGCGTAGAGGATGCGACCGACGGTGATAGTCTCGCCGATGCCGATTCTTGCAGATTCCGCTCGGAACGCAGATCCGAAGCTCACTCGCCCCACGGTGGGCGCCAACTATCGTCGCATTGAGGACAAGTACGCCATGAGGGAGTCCTCGAGGCGTGCGGAAGAGAGGGGTGTGAGACGTACGGTATTCCGGGACGGTGAGCACACAAGTTTACCCAGGTTCGAATCCGCCGGCTTTGGACGGATCCTACTCCTGCTAGCAATCCAGTAATACGGCAGAGCCGGAATATGGGTTACAAGGGATTCGCCTGTGCGAGTTGAGGGTCTAAAGTATTGGTTATGCCCTAAAGGCTCTCCCTAGGACGGCTTATATAGATATCCGGCCTAGGGTTTACAGGAGAGATCAATCCGACTACGACTAAGAGTTGGTTACAGAGTACATCTTAAACTACAAGTAACATTAAGTCGGTAAGTCTTCTGGGCCTTCCCGTAGCCGGATTGGACTCCGTCTTTCTCCCTGACTAGGCCGCCCGTGAAGCAAAGCTCTAACCTGAAGTGGGCCACCCTGGTCAGTGAGGAACTGTGAGGATACCCGGAAAGTATATCCCCAACAAAGTAGAATCCCAAAGGGAGGAGACCAAGTAACTACTATAATCCCTGAATTAGAGAGGCCACATGCTTGAGGAGGGACTTGATACAACTCATAGATTCTATCTAGAGAGAGGGTTCACATCCACGGTTTGACTCATGCCAAGAGTCTCAAATAAATTCATCATCTCTAGGGTTTCTAGGAGGAGGTGGGGACATATATATATAGGTCATCCACTTAAATATGGGCGTTCTAGGCATAAATAGGAAGTTCCGGGCGTGATAGGGCATTACATGGGCCAGTCCCAACTTCCAGGCTCGCATGCCCATTGTGCAGGCCGGACAGTCCGGTGTGTGCATGAAGGATACTCCAGGTCAGCCGGACACTCCGGTGTGGTCGACGTGGAGACTCCGGTCGATAGCCAGGATATCGGAGATTTCGAGAGGAGTCCGGGTGGTGTTCGATCCAGTGTTTTGCAAGGTGTCACCACGGGCGTGTCGACGACGGAGACTCTAGTCTGGGAGTAGCTTCTTGTGCCTTCTCTTCCATGTTTTTTGCTTGGCGGTCTTGACTCCGGGTGCATCCTTGTCTCCTTCTCATCATGGTCTTAGTCATACAATAGTCACTTGGCTCAAGTAGGATCCCATTCAAGTGATGATCAAAGGAAGACAAGAAATGTAAGGAATTCAACTTTGTTGAAACGGTTGACGAAGTATGATGTGGACCAATGGTGATTGCCATGTGTTGAGATGCATCAGATTATCCCTAGTCATAATATTCTTTAGGTCGAGGAGCCAGAGTAAAATGTGAACTCATGGGCAAATATGAAGTTTCCAAATAGCAGTTATAAATACTAGAGTGACACCACCAAAGCTAACTATAGAACATAAAGAGAGAAGAAATGTATCCTCTTTTACTCTCATATCATTGCATCAAAGCATCTATATATGATAAAAAAAAACACAACTGTTATCGATTTATAACATCATCTATGGTTAAAGTACCTTCTAAAGGAGAATCTTGGCTAACGTTGGCGGTGAACCCGTGAACCTGTACCTGTAAGTGCCTGGGTGGGTCCCATGGTAAATAAACGAGTCGCATATGCCTGGTCGCGTGGCGTTCGACCGCGTCGTCAATCCCCAACCGCACCGGCTCGTGGCACTGACACGCCGCCATTAAAGCCATAGCGCAGCAAACCCAGTGCGCCCCGACCCCTCCTGCTTCTAGATTCCCAGTGAGAAAACCAGCAGCTAGCTGGCTTGGTCTCTACCCAGTACGTACCGAGCCATGGCCAGGCTAGCTGCCGCCGGTATACAGTTCGCCAGTACCGCTGCCGGACGCGCTGAGCTTTCACGCGCCCGCATTAAAGGACACACTGGAGCTCGCATTCATGGCTCCTTTCAGACGGTGGCTGGCTCGCATTTACTCCCTGCCACAGTACCCCTCGTCTCCTTCCTCCTCGCTATATATCGCTCCACCCACCCTGTCATCCACCATATGCCTGACCTCAGCTAGCTAGCCCCTCCACTTACTGCATGTTACACCACCGGTAGCTATAGCTAGCGCTCACGAGAGTTCTGTCCATCCAGCGTCGAGTGCCAGGAAGAGACCTTGAGCTCCGGCCAGCGTCCGGGACGATGAACGTGAACGACTTGCTGCTGCTGCTGTCGGTGGTGGCGCTGGGCGTGGTGTGGTGGCGGCGGTGCTCCAAGACGGGCGGCGTGGACGGCCTCCCTCCGGGGCCGCCGGGGTGGCCGGTGGTGGGCAACCTCTTCCAGGTGATCCTCCAGCGGCGGCCCTTCATGTACGTGGTCCGCGACCTCCGCACCAAGTACGGTCCCATCTTCACGATGCGCATGGGCCAGCGCACGCTGATCGTCGTCACCGACCCCGACCTCATCCACGACGCGCTGGTCAAGCAGGGCCCCATGTTCGCCAGCCGGCCCGCCGACAGCCCGATCCGCCTCCTCTTCAGCGTGGGCAAGTGCACGGTGAACTCGGCCCCCTACGGCCCGCTCTGGCGGGCCCTGCGCCGCAACTTCGTGTCCGAGATCGTGTCCCCGCCTCGGGTGAAGGGGTTCTCGTGGATCCGGGAGTGGGCCATGGGCGCGCACCTCCGGCGGCTCCGCGCCGAGCACGCCGCCACGGGCGCCGTCCGCGTCATGGCCAACTGCCGCCTCACCATCTGCAGCATCCTCGTCTGCATCTGCTTCGGCGCCAAGATCCCCGACGAGCTGATCGTGGAGATCGAGGAGGTGCTCAAGGAGGTGATGATGATCTCGCTCCCCAAGCTGCCCGACTTCCTGCCCCTCCTCACGCCGCTGTTCCGGCGCCAGCTCAACGAGGCCCGCGCCCTGCGCCGGCGGCAGCTCAACTGCCTCGTGCCGCTGGTGCGCGCGCGCAGGGAGTTCCTGCAGACCGGCGGCAACGCGTGGCAGGAAGGCGGCGGGAACAGGGTGGTCCGCGGCGTGGAGATGATGAGCCCGCCTGGGGAGGCGTACGTGGACTCGCTCTTCGACCTGGAGCCGCCGGGGAGAGGAAAGCGGCTCGGCGAGGAGGAGCTCGTCACGCTCTGCTCCGAGGTCATGAGCGCCGGCACGGATACCAGCGCCACCGCGCTGGAGTGGGCCATGATGCACCTCGTGCTCGACCCGGCCGCGCAGCAGAGGGTCTACGACGAGGTGGTGGGCAAGGCCGGCAAGACCTCCCGGATCACCGAGGCCGACGTCGAGCAGATGCCCTACCTGCAGGTAATCCATCAATTTCTAATTCTAGCATGCATAGTAGTACTCCTCCACAGTTCATCTTGGCATCATTAATTAATTCCAGCACCATATTTAGCACAAAATTGATCCAAACATACTACTCCTTTTTTCGGCAAACAGCCACTTTCATTTCATAGTAGGAGCATTTTGAAACAGATCGACACCGGTAGGCATGAGCCGATAAATAATATCACTGGCTGGCTGAACTTGATGAGATGTTACATGAGTGTCACCATCGATCGATCGGTTACATGTTCTGTTTCCCGTTTTCTGTTCCGACCTGCGAACCAAGAGCGCGGCTACTAATTAGTGACGGTTTCACGTTGGGATTAAATTGAAGAGACACTCAGCAGCTGGTGGCCAGTCAACTCAAGTAGCTGGTGTCTGCACAAATCAATGGCCGATTAATCCCAGCACAATAGTACTAATAAACACCACATTCCTGGCACGAAAACGACGTGTTCATCAGGCTTCAGAGTCAAGCGAAAGCGACGGATTAGGCATATATTTCGCTGTACTAAGTTTCCTTGAATTCTGACGGCGACATGGACTGACGACCATGGCTGGCATGCATGCAGGCGGTGGTGAAGGAGACGTTCCGGCGGCACCCGCCGAGCCACTTCGTGCTCTCGCACGCGGCGACCCAGGACACGGAGCTGGGCGGGTACCGCGTGCCGGCCGACGCAAGCGTGGAGTTCTACACGGCGTGGGTGACGGAGAACCCGGAGACGTGGCCGGACCCGGACGCGTGGCGGCCCGAGCGGTTCCTCGAGGGCGGGGAAGGCCACGACACCGACATCACCGGCACCCGCGCGCTCCGCATGATGCCATTCGGGGCCGGCCGCCGCATCTGCCCCGCCGCCACGCTCGGCGTGCTCCACATCCAGCTCACCCTCGCCAACATGGTCCGGGAGCTCCGGTGGACGCCGCCCGCCGGCGAGGGCCCGCCAGACCCCACCGAGACCTTCGCCTTCACCGTCGTCATGAAGCACTCACTCCGGGCCGGCATCGTCGAGCGCAACCGCAACCACACGCCGCCGCCGCCACCGGTAGTGGCCGCGAATTGATTGCGTTGATCCGTATGTATGAATGAATGCACGGCGCGGTGGCAACTGGCAAGTGCTACGGCCTACGGCTAGGGTGATTATGGCGGGGGTTTCGTTCATCTCGAGATCTATATATATATAAATACTCCATGCATGATCCGTTCCACTAGTAGCTCTTCTCTTCGGTGATGGAAGGTTGGATATGCATCATGATTCATCAAGTTTTAGTGTACTACTACTGTTTTCTTGATTTTTAGTGCTCTCTTCTTCTCTTCTTCTCCTCTTCAATTCTTGATTTCGTCCACAAGTGTACCTATAGCCTGCTGCTGCTCGATCCATCTGCTCATATATATTTTTCTTGTTCCTTGAGAGAGAAAAATAACTACCACTAGCATTTTCATTTGCTTCGTACTTTGAGTGAGCCTGTGAGCGAGTGAACGATGTTTGCTGTACAGGCATGGGCGCGGGAGAGCTAATTATAGCCATTAAAATATGTAGGCTGGGGTGACTGACTGAAAATAAAATGTGTCAAGGCTGGAACCTATAAAATGTGGTCTGGTCAGATGTACCTATTGTTGTTTCATGCGCCGAAAGACAGTTGGCAGCTTCAAAAACCTTGATGTACGTGCACCAATTTTAGCATTTGGATTTGATTGAGTACCTTGCATCAGCTGAAAGCCTGATATATGGTTTGATAGTGGCTATTCGTTGATGGGAAGGATGAATATCCATCAACAAGTTTCAGGGTCCTGTTTTCTTCTTGATTTTCAGTGTTCCCTTCTTGTCTTGAATTCTTGATTTGGTCCACAAGTGTACCTATAACCTGCTACTGCTCAATCCATCTGCTCATATATATTTTTGTTGTCACGTCTTGGAGAAAATAGTACTACAAAGCATGATGTTTGCTGTACATTCTGGTTGACAGCTAATAAAAGCCATCAAAACCAAACCTGTAGACTGGTGTGACAGAAAATAAGAGGTCAAGTCTGCAAGCTATCAAATGTGGTTTGGTCAGAGGTACCAATTGCGGTTTCATGCGCCGAAAGAGAGTTAGGCCTTGTTTGATTCAAAGGAATCACATAGGATTTTTGGAGGATTTTGATCCTTAGGAATTTTTTCCTATGTGCATCGTTTGATTCATAGGATTTGACCCTTAGGATTTTTTTCCATAAGATTGCATTGCACTATGTTTTGGAGGAAACTTTCCATCCACCTCAACCTCATGTTACAATTCCTTTGCTTTTCCTGTGAATCAAACACTTTTTTAAGATAAATTCCCGTAGGCTCCAAATCATGTAGGATTCAACTGGACATGACATTCTAATCCTGTGTTTTTTCTATTCCTATATTTTTCCTATCCCGCGAATCAAACAGGCCCTAGCAGCTTTCAAAAACCTTGATGCGCACCACTTTTAGCACTTGGATTTGACAACTTCAAAGGCTGTCTTGTATGGTTCAACTAATTGAACGCTGTGTTGTTTACTCTTTTGGCTCTTTTGCTCCTTTTGAAAGAAAAGAAAAGAAAAAGGGTTTCTTCAAGGGGTTTTAGCTAATGTGCGGCAGTTGGGTGCACGGTGGAGACAGAGCCCATTTTTGAACAACTAATAATTCTATTTTGAGGTTTCAAGAAAATCCAAGCAAAAGAATTAGGTGTAGAAAATAATGTACTCTGCTTGCGTGAAAGAAATCTCAACTCAAAATACCCCATATTTTGGGCTACACAAAAAGTGACAAAATTTGATATCTAAAATAGTGAACCGTTCAAATTTCAATGATCCTAATTCTGTCAGATTTTTTATTTCGTTTTTAAGCCTAGAATAAAGGGTTTTTAAGGCTTGAGATTTTGTATATGTTGTAAGAGCACACCATTACCTCAGTCTAAGATTTTTTTTCTGATTTTATTGAAACTTCAAAAGGTTGTTACATTTAAAAAAAAATCAGGCTCCATGTAGCTCAAGCTCTAAAGCGAATTTCTATTCAACCATGGAACATGCAATGTTCCGATGTTTGGTCAAAAGTAGTGATCAGTAGTAGGACTTATAAATGAGTGGCAGTTAAGCACTGTGTTCCATCTAAATGAGAGCCATGCTGCTTGGTCAAGAGTATCAAGGGTGGCACATTTATGCCATAATGCATGCTTGGTCCAATAGGAGTGGGGACATGAATTAGTTATTAAGATCATGATAACCGTAGTATTTTGGAAATCATTTGTAACTCTCGAGCACCCCCTGGTGATCTCGCTATTAAAAAAATCAAATACTTCATTTTTTATGTCTCTAAAAATCCCGAAAAAAACATATATGAACATATACATGTCTGGCATGCACCATTAAATTTGCATCGAAATATCTTTTTATATGTGGTCTCAAAGAAAAATAAAGAGTATGTTATATTTTTGCCTTTTTTGCGCCTTTGCTCCTTCTGAAAAAAATGAGAAGGGGTTTCTTAAAGGGGTTTAAGCTAACGTTCCAACCATGGAACGTGCAATGTTCCTCATGTTTTTTTTGCGAGAATTGTGTTTTGTTTGGGACTACTAGTAAGCAGTAGTGATCAGAAGTAGGACTTATAAATGAGTGGCAATTAAGGGCTGGGTTCCATCTAAACGAGAGCCGTACTGCTGGGTCAAGAGTAAGGGTCGAACATTTTTGCCATAATGCATGCTTGGTCCAATAGAGATGGGGACACTGTTTATCTTGTTGGTGAATTAATTAAGATCATGATAACGGTATCCACATTATGCGTGGAGTCATTCATTCTAGCGGATTTTCGAAAATGATTAGTAATAGTCCCCAAGCACCGGCTATCCTGCTTTTTAAAGAACTCGAAAACATCATTTTTATGTCACTAAAAAACCTGAAAAAAATCATAAATGCACATATAAATGTCTGGCATTCACGAATAAATTTGCATCGAATTATCCTTTTGTATGTAATAAAAAACAAATAGACAAATGTTGGGGAAAAGGTTACCTTTTAAATTTTTTCCAAGCCACAATTTTGTGTTTTTGTGTAGCCTACAGTAGCATATGTTAGATGTTATAAACGCGACAAGCAAAATAGAAAAAAAAACCATACACATGGGACATGGGATTTTAATGTGGATACCCTCTTGAACAAAGAGAAGGAAAAAACCATGAGCACTAGCCAGTGAAACTTTACTCTACGATGAGTGTTTACGTAATGCCGCAGACTATCTCAGATGCGACTTCTCGCAACCAACAGCTTAGAAGAGGTATATATAACGGTCAAAATCTCTTCAGCGATCCGTACCATGGGGCTATTTCCTCCCCCTCCGCCCGCTCACGCCAGTTGTCCCTGTAAGTCCCAAGCCTACTAGTGATAGGCCTCGTTGACTCGTCAGAAGTTATCCTTCTTTATGGATTTGGATCAAACTTCAACAAACTCTGCCTTGAGATAAATTCTTTCTTGTAGCATCAACAACAACATCTCCGTGGACAACAAAGAAAATACTTTTGGCGCCAATAGCACTTGGGCCAATGGATGCTAGATGCAGCTGTCTGCTTATGGTTAAACATGGCTTTTATTTCCAGGCTATTGGGTGGCGGCACGTTAGTAGAATTCAAAATGAATAGTGTCTTGTTGCTTCTCATTTTAGATGGTTGATACATGTTTCAACCATTTCTGATCCATGAATGTAATAACTTGAATAGTGTTTGGAATGATGCAATAAATTAGGCTGTGTGCATCACTTGATGCAGAGGCCGGGATTATGCTTCCCATTTCAAAAAAGCTAATGGAGCGAATCAGTTAAACCAACTAGCTCAAACTTAGCAACATGAACATGTTTAGTCATCATATCAGGGATTATCATTAGTAATGATCTTGCATACCTTTAGTTTGCCTTAAACAACAATGTCTCTAAAAAATAATACCTGATATTGATCTTAATGTGCTGTCTTCTCTCATGACACATTTGATCCTTTGTAAGGTATATAAAACTTTGATTGTCACAAAACAAAGTAATGCAAGAATTATCTCTACAAAGCTCAACAAACAAATCTTTCAACCAAATAGATTTTTTGCAAACTTTTGTAATAGCCATGTATTCGGCTTGAGTGGTAGATTGGACAGAAACAACAACATGCAACGTAGCCGTCCAGCTAACACTACAATCACCAATATTAGTTAAACACATAACCTGTGAGGGATCTTCTCTTATACAAATCGGCAGAAAATCTAAATCCACGTAGCCAACAAGTCACTCAGCAGTCCTGCCAAACTTCAAACAAGTTTTGGAAGTGCCATGGGGTACCTGAAAACCCCTTACAATGTTCTTTACCAAGACTAGCCATGTATGTACTTATCAACTCATAGCATATGATAAATCAGGATGAGAATAAACCATAACATAAATTAAGGAACCAAACCATGTACTCAAACTCTTTATCAGTAGTAGGACATTGAGAAACTGACAATTTTCACCACGACCTAGAAACGCCATCTCGTTACGTGGGGAACCCCACCACGAGAAGAGCCTCGCATGCCCATGACTCCGAGACACCCCCTCGGCTCTCGCCTACAAGAAACCGCAAAGGGCGGGTGTTTCTGCTGCCAGTTTGGCCAACGGCGGGCCCCATCACCTAGTGGGTGAGGAGTGCATGTCTCCCTCGAAACACCTCTCACATAGGACGTCCCCCCATGTCCGCTGACGGCGGGCCAAAGGCGCGCGTGCGGCCCACCGTCCGGCGTCGTACAACAGGAAATGGCGTGCGAGACATCCGCGCCAAGGAACCTAGGGCAGTGGGCACCGCCTCCCAAGGAGATTCGGGCTCCTTCGCGATGGCACTATGTGTCCACCCTGTCGCCCATCCCACGGTCGAAAAGAATCATGGCCTCGTGGATAACAGAATCAGGAAAAACTTTCATGCGCTATTATTTACTCTGATTTTGAATTATGCAAGCATTACTCAAGAAAAAAAGTATATACGTCCACCATGAGAAAAAAATCCTAATCTCCCAGAAATGACCACCCAACATGACCTAGCATTGGCAAAAACTGTCATGGGGCCTTAGGCATGAGGAATTATTGCTCCTGCTTTGGAAAAACCCATCAAGGAATTCAAATTTCTGGATTTCAAAAATGAAAAATCAACTTTTTCATAGAACACCGAAATCCCTAGTAGAGAAGTTGTTTGATGCCAAGAGGCACGTCTCCGCCAAGTTGGGCTCATTCCATTGAGGGATGCCATGTTTTTAGCAATGAGCATGATAACTAGGGTTGAAACCTAAGTTAACTCCTACTTGATGGCCATACGGGTGAAGGCTTGCATGTCCAAAGTATCTAGATGTCTTGTTTATAAGTTTTACTGGGTAATAGGTCACAAATAAGAACTCTATATGTAGGTTTTAATTTTTTTTATTTAATTTCATTTGGTATGATTTAAAAAAGGTCAAACTTGTCGGAGTGTGCAGCTGCATAGAACTTTGAAATCCCTAGTTAGAGCAGTTTTTTGCAATGCTAAGATGCCCATACCAAACAACTTAAGTTTGGGCTCATTGCATTGGGGGATGCCATACCAAACAACTTAAAAAAAATCAAAAATGACAAGTGGGTTTGTGACCTAGTTTAGTTGGAAAATACTAAAATTGCATTTTGGTTATTTGTACGACATATCCAATTTTTTACAAAATGACAAGTGGGTCCGCATCATTGGAATTTCTTAGAATCCTGGATTTCCCTTTTTCTTATCCCTAAACTAAAATTGTGGGATTTGTTTATGCTCGAACCTTTTCCACAGAGTAGTTGCCACTAGGTGGCTTCTCAATAAAAACCAACACGCGACACGACCGTTTCGAACAACACACAACACACCTGCCACCGACTCCTCCACTGACGCACCCCCAAAATTATGGTTGTGCCAATATGTCCTCAGAGCAGAGAGAAAGCGAGTCGTCCCATCGGCTTCGCTTCGTCTTGATCTTCAACATTGATTTCCCCCTCGGTTCTGCTCATACACCCCTCCCCCCAACTAATCCCCGATCACCTTCTTACTATTTAATGTCACCTCTTCCCCAAAATTGTAGCTCACCTTACCATATCCATCCCCCACTTCATTGACAAACGGAAGGTGTCTCTAACAGTGTACCCATGGTCACCTTCCAACTCCCGCCACTTCAGAGGAGCTCCTGCCGTTCGGGGTCTGCGAGGACAACGCCCTGCGCATTTGGACCTTTAGCCCGAGGAGGAGCTGGTGCAGCTGGCGTGTGCCTTCCTTTGCGTGGGCTATGGCCACCATCACAAGCGCCCACTACTAGGAAACAGCTCTTCTGTGGCGCATATCCTAGTCGCCACTGTTATCTCGCCACTGATATCTGCTTCCTGTGGCGCATATGGATATGCGCCACAGAAGTCCTTCATATGCGCCACATGAAGAACTTCTGTGGCGCATTTACGTGTATGCACCACAGAAATGCCATGCGCCACTAACTATATAATTATATGCGCCACTGATTGCGTAACACGTATTCAAAGTAAAATACTTTCCTGGTGTATAATCAACTTTTTTTATAGGATTTATACAGTATTTATCCAGATGAGTATAAAATACATTGCACAAGTAGTAGATGCATGAAAACCGACATATATATAATACAAACACTTAAATCCCGATCGAGATACATATATAGTGTCAAGTGCCAAATTTTTACACAAGCGCCGAATACAAAGTTCATATCATCCCACATTACAAATATGAAGTGGCCACCGCCGCCTATACTAGGATCAAATAGAATACAGTTGTGATAATGGTGAGCAAGAGCATTAGCCCGACCAATATCTTCATCCGGTTCTTCTTCCACAAGTGGTTCCTCCACTTGGCTATCGCCTCCTCTCTAGTCGCGTATCCTTTGTAGATGTTGCCGCTGAACTTATTCACTTGTTTGTGGTAATCCTCCCACTCCTCGTAGACTCCTGAAACCCTACCCATGTACACCACATACCACCTCGTCGCCATCTCTATAGACGACAAGGCATATTAGTAAAAATACAACCAAAAGAATGAATAAAGGGTTCACATCCATATATATATATATATATATATATATATGTTCATAGAATATAAAACAAATGATCCATAAACCTAAAAGTTAGATCATCATAGAAGCAATAAGTTCAACGACAACACGACCACAAGGTAGTTTAAGTCTAACAACAATGACCATTTCGACCATGAGATAGTAAGTTTATGACACACACACTAATACAGCAGACGTCCATCAAAAATATACACACACTGGATCATGCTAGAGGCACACATCGATCATGATGAAGACTTCCTCTTCTCGCTCAGCTTCGGGAACGGTAGATAGCCCTCTTTCGTCATCCACGTCCTTGTGTCACCCTGCTTACGGAGGCGTTCTTCGATCTCCCTCTTACTCAACCCTCTGGCTTGTTGTAGGGCACCGCCCCTTGTGTTGACATCTTCAATAATGATTTGCGACAACTTCATCTGAATGCGATGGAAGTCTTCTCTAAGATCAGCATCGTCGACTTTCACCAAAGTTTCGGCCCATCCTCGGAGACTAGATAGCAGCGTTAGGTTCTGGCAATCCCGAACATAGCCTTTAAGGTGATGGAGGACATAGAAGGCCTCCTTGGCACCAGTAGTCTACTGCTTGACGCAGGGGAAGTCGAGCACGTGCTTGAACACGTGTTTGCCATCCTTGATACATTCCCCCTTATCTACGAAGGTGCATCCCTTCTTGGTGTAGCCCTCGAGAGCCTCATTGAGAACACCCCTTATTCTGGTGTAGTCTTTCATCTTCGTCAAACTCCCCGAGTCGAAATACGTGGCTAGCGAATACCTCGGGGCAAGGATGATGAGTGTGCAGTATTTGTCTCTGTGCAACACAATTGGAACGGAATGTTGGAAAAAGAGCAAAGGAAGAAATCTATAAGAAATGCATAAGTTACGGTGGCGATGAGCGAGTGTGTGTACTTACTCGGGAAAGAAAGGCAAAATAAGTGTGCCCTTCCTCTTGTTGTCCACCATGAACTTCTCGAGTTACGCCGTCGCCTTGGTCCGTGTCTCTGATCCTTCGACCAACTGGTTGTCCCGCATGTAGTAGGGATCCACTATCACGATTTCTGGGGTACTTTCTCTCTTAATCGTGAGCGCCAGATTGAGCGCGTATAGGTGGACCAAGTTATAGTCCAGCCGTTTCGTGAGAAACAACTTGAATATGTCCTCGAACGCTATGAAGAATATATCCGCGGGGGGGTCATCAACGAAGCCCACGTCCAATGGCACCTTGGCTGTGAAAACCGGGTAATTTGGATCTTCGTCTTTAAGAAGGAGGGCCTCTAGTGTCTTGACACCCTCCTGCAAAGTTAACATGGCTCCAACCGCAATGTGGATCATATCCAGAGTCAATATCGGATCACCAGCTACATGCACTCGGGGCAAGCCAAATTGTGTGGATGGTACGACGACGGCGTGCTGACCCTGGATCCTCTTCGGAAGATGTTGGCTCGCACCCTTATTATTATTATTACCTCTCTTCCTGTAGTGCTTCTTCTTCACAACAGTGTCAGCCACTGCCATCTGCTCATCAGTCGCCTTTCGGAGTGTGTTGGGGCTGAAAACCGATCTCGGTTTCTCTTGTGGTGGATCGGCGGCCGGAGGCGTCTCTTGAGAAAGACCATGGAAGACCAGGCAATGCGTGCATGTATTGGGCCGACCAGCTTGATGGTCGTCGTGAGCTGCGAAGGGTTCTTCATCCACAGAAAGGCATATACAATCCTTTGGTGGCGCCGGTGTTGATGAAGTTGTCAACGTTGACCAATTCATCATCATCTTCATGGGTGCCATCATGTGGTGGTGGTAGCGGGGGCGACGGCGGTTGCGGCACAACGTCTTTGCCATGTGGCGGTGCACACGCTGCCAAGAGTTGATGGTGACGGCTGGTGGTGGTGACGACGGCGGCTACTGGCTTCCGAGGTGGTGGCCGGGTGATCGGTCGAGAGGTGGCGCCGGTGCTCCCCCCCCCCCCCGAAGACGAATCTGGGTCTTCGGCCATGTCAAGGGCCAGTTGTAGCATTCCCCAAGGGTCTTGTGTTCGTCGGCTCCCTGAGGTTGAAAGGGGGGGTCCATGTCGTCGCACCTTGGGAACACCCGAGCCAACCTGACCCTCATCACGTCATCATCCATTGGATTGTTGTGCATCGTGCGGCTCGCCGGTTGTATAAGAGTGCCCTTGGCAACATCCTTAAACTCACCGCCGACATCTTTAAGCAGGACTACGTAAGAAGTGTCCTGAGGCAAAAACAAGTTGTTGGGCGTCATGAGATGGCAGCAGTCATGCATCAAAGGCATAAAGGAGATGACGTGCACTAACTAATTAGTTACCTTGGTGATGGCGTGGATCTCGGCTAATGTAGAGACACGACCGATGCCGGCGGCCGGCCTATCATCATGTGCAATCTCCCGCTCGGGTGCCTCATGAAGCACCACCGCCGTCGGCTGCGCCTTATTGGTATCTTTGGCGGGAGGGGGCGTCGGTGTGACCAAAACGAGCGTCTGCTTCCCGACGTTGATGGCCGGCGGGGTCACCAGGTCCGGCGACACGGTAACATTGATGCCCGAGTTGCTGCCGCTTAAGCTGGGCAGATGTATCGGCCCCTGTCGACCTCCCGCATTCCAAGCAGTAAGCCCCTCGAAAAACTCAGGGGGATCATCGAGCGGAGCTTCTCTTCCACTAACTTGTCCACCGTTTTCTCGTCCACCGCCTTCTCCTCCAGTGTCTGCACCTTCATCTTCAGCTCTACAATAGCGGCTTTATCCTGGTTCTTCCTCTCCCTTCTTTTCTTGGCGTCCTCTTTGTAGTACTCCTTGAACTTCATGCTCGTACCGAAGCTGGACACACGGCCAGCTGAGGACGGCAGCAACCCCTTGTCCCTCTTCTTGTAAGCATTGGTCGCCCTGTTGAAAACCGTGTCTCACGGCTCCGTTGAATCCTGGGACGACTCTGTGGCAGTAGCGTTCAGTTCATCCTCCTGCAGAGACAAGGAAAGGTGAACCCATTTAGATTCTTGACTTCATTATCTTAATTAGAACGCAATAGACTTGAGATCGGCGATAAATTCCTTACCAGCTTCTTCTCGAATTCCTTCACCTCCGGATCGTCGGTGATGAACTCCCCTGTTTCCTTGTCCAGGTAGTAGCGGGCCCGAACAAATTGCCTAAGCTGCAAGTCCGTGATTTTAAGCCAAGGGTTGTCTTTACCAAGGCGGTGGTTACCTATGTTCTGTTCCCGCATACTCCTTCCCCAATTAGTCCATTTTATAGCGTCAGCGGTAGCTATATCCGCCTTGAATATCCTAAACTCCTCTTCATCGAGCATCGGATTTTTCTTACTAATAACCTCCCAGCTTTCACCTTTGTCAATGCTATTCTTCACCCGGGTTTTCCAGCTGCTCAAGGCGTTGCTCATCTTCGTGAGGGCTAGTTTGTTCACCGGGTTCTTTCTCTCGAGGTTTCTAAACCGCTCTAGGAATCTGTATCGCTTGTGAAGCTTCTTAAGGAGGTTATCGACCAAAGCTGCATTGTCAGCATGTCTAATGTACTTCGTGTTGATCGACATGCTTTCCCGGACGATGCACCCGAGTTGCAGGCCGTACCCTTTAGCAATCGCCTCTGGCGCAATGGGTTGGCCACTTTCTGTGACCTCAGTGAACTCATCGCAGACGGTGGCGAGCACTGGCACCTTCCGCTCCTTCTGTTCCTTCTTCTTCTTCTGAGAAGCGGCCGGGTTACCGCTACCGCCATCCGTGCGCTCTCCGCCATCCGTGCGGGCGCCACCATCGGTGGTGTCATCCTCTTTGCTGCCGCCTTCACTAGTTCCATCGTAGTCGTCTTCGTCCCCCTCGTAATCAGGATCTCCGCCCTCATTGGCCCCAGCAGCTCTGGCGACGGTCGCCTCCTCCTCTGGTGGTGGTGTCATCCTCATCGCCTCCTCCTCCTCCTGTTGGGACCCCTGCCAGAATGACTGGTTGGCCTGTCTAGCTTGTTCTTCGACGCTGATCATGTGCTTAGAAGGGCCAGACTCCTTGTTGCCCGACATGTTTGCACTACTCTATTTAAAAGAGGCAAAAAGTTAGCACAAATCTCGGCTGAAAAATTCGGCAGGACCTTTGCTAATTTTTTGACCTAGGAGTGCCCATTTCTCAACCGAAACGGAAGTGAATCGACACTTCGGAAGAAATGGGCAACTCAAATGAAATCCCTGCAAGACAAAACACCCCATCCCCATATTGACAGCCCCATGCATTGACCCCAGCATCCATCATATCCGTCATCCACATGCAGTATATATATAACAGATATACTAGTCCATCATCACATCACAGCCCCATGTATATATATAACAGATATAGTAGTCCATCATCACATCACAACCCCATGTATATATATAACAGATATAGTAGTATAACAGAAGTACTTGCTGAACAGCAGAAGTGTAACAGAAGTGTAGTACTTGCTGTAGTACTAGGCTGAAGTGTAACAGAAGTACTTGCCGAACAGCAGATAACAGTTTAACATCCTAATAAATCTAGTACAAGTTATAACAGTATAAATTTTTCTTCTGGCTGCTTCTTCATGACAAACTAAATACTAGAAATCTGCTTGGTACAAAAAATCTGCTTCTTGAGGACATTAAAGCCAAGTTAAATGTACCTTTTGCCATGGAAAAATTAATCACTGCAGCTAGGGTACTTTGGATAATCATAAACAACAGAGTCTTTGAAAACAAAAGGCCAAATTTTGAAATTTGGAAGGGAGTTTACATGCAGGAACTTAAGATGGTCTCTCTCGGAATGGAAAAGCAGCATGCATAATCCTTCAAAGAATGGCTCCAATCACAAGATTAGATAATTGGTAGCTTTCTTTTCTTATTTTTCTTTCTCTGTTGTAATCTTTGTACTTATATGTAACTAAAAAAAGTTGCAGTTGGGTTTTCCAACACTATTTTAGCCCCCGAAAAAATGCCTCGCCTCCAAGAGCAGCTACACTGTCTGCATCATGTCCTTTTTTGTGTTGAACAATCTTTGAGACATCAATGTGTGCAATGGAACATAAATTCAAGTCAAATGCACCTTTTGTGTTCATATACGTTTAAGAAATCGTAAAAAAGGATACTTCTTCTTGTGAAATATATAAATTTACCGAAATAAGAATATCCAATACGTAACTTTCTACAATTTCCGACTAATGGAGTTAACATGAAACTGTAATAAGAGTGAGTAGAAGAAACACTATATGAGTTTTTCATGACAAAAAATATTATTTCATAAATAAGATAAATTGCAAACATGGGAATTGAACACAAGACCAAATGATTGAGCATATTCTTTGTACCAACTGAGCTACCACACTATGAATGTCACAATAGGACAGTTGGCCCTAATTATATATTTCATAGAACATTGAAGTACCACCATTTTGTCAAAATATTTGGGTACCTCCCAATCCTACGACATGCCAACTTGTGAACTCAACATTTAATCACGAGAGACCGGTTGATCATTAGTGTAGTTAAAAGTATCCGTTCATCATGCAAAATCAGACGACAACAACAACAACAACGGGGCAATTGTTAGGGTTTCGATGGTGTAGTCTGTGGTACCTAGGGACGGTGGACGGCGGACGGTGACGAGGTGGATGGCGAACGGTGAGGTGGACGGCTGACGGCAAGGTGGCTCCTCCTCCACGGGCTCCGGCAGGGTGGCTGCGAACGGGCTCCTCTTCCTACGCGCTGCGGACGGGCTCCTCCTCCACGGGCTCTGGCGATGGGGGCGGCTCTCCTCCACAGGCTCCAGCGCGGCGGTGATGGCGCTGCGGACGGGCTCCTCCTCCACGGGCTCTCCTACACGGCGGCTCCGGCGCTAGGGTTGCGACGACAGAGAGAGGCGACAGATTGGCCAAGTGTGGATCGAGAGAGAGAAAGGGGGGATTAGGAGGAGAGGCCGAACCGTTCTGTGGCTAAGTGTGAAAGTTTTGTGGCGTATTCCCACAGAATGCGCCATAGAAGTTGGAACATCTATGGCGCATTAGAACTTCTTGATATAGTAAAAACCGTGGCGTCTCGTAGTATGACAAGATCTGATACTTAACCTAGTGGTCTTGCTCGCTTGCTCTCTCCTGGGGCAGCCAGGTTCGAATCCTGGCTGTCTCACACATTTTTTTTAAAATATTTTTAATTACATACATATGCATATTTATTCAAAAAAAGTAAGAACATATGCATATATGCACATTTATTTACATATGCATATTTATTCAAAAAGCAAGAACATATACATATATGCATATTTATTCACGTATGCATATTTATTTAAAAAAAGCAAGAACATATACATATATGCATATTTATTCAAAAAAAGCAAGAACACATATGCATATTTATTCATACATATATATTTGTGTGTTTTCTTGTCACACACAAATGTAAATTTGTATACCCACATGAGTATCACATTATATGTCTAACTAATACCCACACGAATTAATACACCAAAAAGTCACACAATTGCTAGTGTCTCTTCACAATCTTCTTGCCCTTTTTCGTCGCGGTTGAATATTTTAGCCCGTGCACTTTGAGATTTCTTCTTGTGTATGGACAACCTTTAGTAGGCAGTGTGGTCTTCCTTCTTACTTTAGTAGTAGTAGGCATGTCGAAGTACTTGTCGAATTCCTCTTCGATCTTCGGGTCGCCTTTTTGTCGAAGTTTTGCTCGTTGGCGGCTCCTTCCATTCCGATGATGCTCCTCTTGCCCCTCCTAACTACAACACGGTTGGGATTCGACGGGTCGGTAATAAAAAAGCATTGATCAACTTGGCTAGCGAGTACCCAAGGCTCATTTTTTGCGGAGGCATTCTTCGGTGATTTGGCATCTGGTATAACCATTGTGGTGAAATAGCGGCCTTCTTTTTCCACGTTCTTCGAAACATCGGTACGATCTCTCCACAGTAGTCGAGCTCTCATATCTCCTCGATCCTTCCATAGAATCTTTCCATCACAGTAGTCTCGTCATCAGCAAAGGATAACATAGTTACTCCTGAGTTTTGATATTCACTATTCTTGTCCTTTTCCTCTGTGTAGAATTTGTAACCGTTTGTGTCATATGACTGATAGGTCCTTAGGTTGTGCCCTGGGCCCTACGACAAGGAGAATATGAGTTTTTGATCTTCCGTAGAAGGCGTCTGTGGGGGATTGTCCAGTTGCCTTTTCTTGAACCAACCCGTGAAGCTGGAGTTGTGCTCTCTGGTTACGGCTCCCTTCTTCCTCGGCCGGTCCTGGTTGACGTACTCCTGCTCGATTAAGCTTCTGTGCTCTTCGACCCAAGGGCCGACCACTTCAATGTGCTGTAGCGCGACTCGGTGTGCCCTTTCAAACTAAGTGCGTCGACTATCAATGCCGACATGCACTGGGGCGGCAGCCCTCGCGGTGACCATATCCACCGAGCCTGCCGAGGTGCTTCTTTGTGGGTATTCCAACATCCTCGTTCTCGGTGGTTAAATAATTCTGGCAGAAGGAGATGCACTCGTAGATCAGAAAGCCCTTGGCTATGCTTCCATCTGGACGAGACCTGTTGCGAACGACACCGTTTAGCCTTTCAAACAATATCATGTTGTGCAGGACTGTCGGCCCGAGCTGGATGATGTCGTCCACGACATGTACAAGCAGATACACCATGATGTCGAAGAATGCGGACGGGAAGTAAATCTCAAGCTCGCATAGTATCATCACGATCTCTTCCTGTAGCCTGTCGAGCTACTTCACACCGATCGACTTCCTAGATATGACGTCGAAAAAGTTACAGAGGCCAAACAACGTCTCACGGACATGCTCGTCCATTATCCCACGGATCACAACGGGGAGTATCTGCGTCATCAGCACGTGACAGTCGTGAGACTTCATACCGCTGAACCTCTTCTTCGCCACATCCAGATATCTGCTTATCTTCCCCGAGTAACCGTGAGGAACTTTCACTCCTAAGAGGCACCTGAAAAACTGCTCGATCTCCTCCAGACTCAGAGTGAAGCAGGCAGCGCGAAGCACCACCTCATTCTTCTTAACTCTTTTGCGGCGACCTTGAGTCCCTTCCGTCTGATCATCATCATCATCATTATCATCATCATCACTATCAGGGTACTGAAGATCTTTCTTTATGCCAAGCAATTTAAGGTCATTTCTTACTTTCAGCCCATCCTTGGTCCTCTCTGGCATGTTCAGTAGAGTGCCGCAGACTCTCGGTAACGTTCTTCGTGATGTGCATTACATCGAGGCTATGAGGAGTGTGAAGGACCTTCCAATACGGCAGGTCCCAGAAAACAGACCTTGCTTTCCATACACCCAGCAGCGGCTTTGTCCTCGGTCGTTTTTTTTTCAGGCGCAGGGCAATCTACCTAATTATTCAAAAGCTCCTCGGACACAGGGCTCTTTCGAGCTCGTCCTTACCATTGAACAGGTCACCACGTTTTCTCCATGGGTGATCCATGCGGAGCCACTTTCGAGTACCTTGGAACACGGTTTTCGAAGACCCGGAATCCCTTGGTAGCTGGAGATGCGGTGTCTCATCCATGCACTTGACGCATGCATTGTGTCCGTGGTTCACTTGGGCCGATACATATGCGTAACCAGGATAGTCCTGCACGGTCGTGAGCAACGCGGCTCTCAGATGGAAATATTCTTTAGTGTAGGCATCCCACGTATGGGCCGGCGTCTCCCACAAGCTGGCTAACTCCTCTCTGAATAGCCCGAGATACAGATGCATATCGATACCTGGTTGTTTCGGCCCCTGAATAAGAATGCTCATGTGTACATACATTTGCTTCGTGCATAGCCACGGGGGGAGGTTGTACGGCCATACAAACACGGGCCAGGTGTTATGCGTGCTACTCTGGTTTCCAAAAGGATTGAGTCCATCGGTGCTCATACCCAGCCTGACGTTCCTTGCATCACCCCCGAACTCTTCGAACTCGATGTCTAATGCATTCCACTGGGTAGCGTCTGAAGGGTGTGTCAGGATCTTGCCCTTCTCTGGATCATCTTCGGTTTTCTCTCTTTCCGCGTGCCATTGCATGAGCTTTGCTTCCTTAGGATCTACGAAATATCGCTGCAGACGGGGGGTGATAGGAAAGTACCATACCACTTTTCGAGGAACTTTCTTGTTCCCTCTCTTGTACCGTCTTGTCCACACATCGGACATGTGGTTCTATCCTCGTACTCGTTCCGATAAAGTGCGCAATCATTGATGCATGCGTGGTATTTAATGTGTGGTAGGTCGAGAGGACACACAATTTTCTTGGCCTCCTCGATACTTGATGGCAATGTGTTCCCCTTAGGAAGTCGGTCGAGCCAGTATTCCATGTTCGCGTTGAAGCTCACATCGGTCCATTTGTGTTCGGCCTTCATCTCCAGAGCCTTGAGCGTTACACTCAAACGTGTATCCTCGGAGCGACACCCAGGATACAATGGAGTCATCCCGTCTACCTCCATTTGGGCCAGCTTGGCTTTCTCTCTGGCTGCAGCTTTGTCGTTGCTCGTCTCCTTGAGGAGCATTTCTTGAACATGAGGGTCCTGCAAGACCGAAGTTAGCAGCGTCTGTGTGTTCGCGTCTTCTCCTTCTTCATGATCATGATCATGCCCGTCGCCATCTCCTTCTCCATGCTGATCATGCCCGTCGGCATCTCCTTCGTCATGATGATCATGCCCGCTGGCATCTCCTTCGTCATGATGATCATGCCCGGTAGACTCTTCGTCTTCTCGCCCGCCCACGTCTTCGTGACCACCACCATGTCCTGCCAGCGCCTCATTGAGGTCGCGCATGAAACCGTGCCTGAGCAGGTGACCTTCCAATTGTCCAGATTCAGGGTCGATCCAGCGCTGCAGTTTGCATGTTCGACATGGACATCTTATAATGGTCTTATCGTTCAGAATCATGTCCTCCTTCGCGCCTTTCTTGTACCTAGCAATTCGACCTTCGCTCATCGTGAGGACCATGGTTGCCTGAGCGGTCAAAACAGAGAGTATAGGTGAGAACCACACCATATGAACACACACATGCATGAATGCTAGCTGGAAAAAATTCGGCATGACCTTTCCTAAAATTAGGACATATGGGTAGTGCAAAAATTTGCCGAAATGGAAATGAATCAACATTTCGGCAAACATCCATGCAACCACACCGGCCGGGCCCGACAACAACAAGCAAGCAACAAAAAACTTCCTCCCATTGCAAACATTCATGCACCACACAAGCATCGTCTCGCCATGGATCGCACACACACACCGCCCGCGTGACAAGCTTCACCTACATGTTCATGGCCAAGTACTCACCTAGTAGACACAATAATAGCGAGACGAGACCGCGCGATGAGAGAGTGTGGAAAAATAGATCTACAAGTTGGTGGACAGGAAATTAGTAAACAAATAGAGATGAGAGAGAGAAAAGTAAGAAACTTTTAGATCTAGAAGTTGGAGTGAAGCTTCCACTTACCAATCTATGGATTAAAGTAGGTTTAGTTATAAGAAAATGGAGAAACTATGGGCAAGATGGGATGTGAGGGAGGAGGAAGACGAGTTGGGAGGAGGTAGAGATGTGAAATGGGTGGTGGTGGATAGATAGATAGATAAGAGAGCTAGCTTTTGTCACCTTTTTAACATGGATCTGGACACCCTCATCTGTGGCGCATATGTAGCAAATGCGCCACAAATGATGAATCTTCTGTGGCGCATAAGTCCATATGCGCCACAGAAGTGGGTGAATTAGATTCCCTCTGTGGGGCCCACCTCCAAGTTCTGTGGCGCATGTGGGGATATGCGCCACAGAAGTGAAAAACATCTGTGGCGCATGTCAGTACATGCGCCACAGAACTTGGGTGAATTAGATCCCGTGGTGCCCCCCTCCATGTTCTGTGGCGCATAAGGAAATATGCGCCACAGAAGAGGCAACTTCTGTGGCGCATATCTCAGAATGCGCCACAGAACTTGGATCAACCCACCCCGGCTGGCGGGTCCCACCAATCTTCTGTGGCGCATGTTCTGGAGAATGCGCCACAGAACTTCCAATCTTCTGTGGCGCATGTTTTCTGGTGCACCACTGATGTTTTCCTGTGGCGCATGGTTTCGCATATGCGCCACTGAACATCTTGTCTATCTATAGGCTGTTTCCTAGTAGTGGCCGCATGTATCACCTTGAGCACAATTTAGACTCGACGTTGATAGTCCGCTTCGTCAATCCCAAGGACGCCACTCTGCTCTACGACCGCGCATACCACTGCGGCTACGTGATGGTGGGTGTTCACCCACGCCAACATGCACACCAACTACGGGTCTAGTTCCCAAAATGGTGACAGATTCATCCACTGTGTCATGTTGGAGTTGCCGATGGCAGCGGCGGAAGAGGACTAGATGCGAATGGTGGATGTGCCAATGGTGCTGGAGTAGGCGTGAGGAGGCGCCGGACCAGCAGTAGAAATGACACTTGTACTGTCAGTTCTGCCAATATCGAGTAGTCGTTTATATTTATTGTAAACTTCTGTTCGTAATAAAAACATCTATTTCAGTTTCGTCAGATAAGTACAAACTCCTTCTTATTCTAGTTCTGTGAGAAGATGTTAGTCAAAAATACCTGAACTTGGTCACATTATAATCATACACGGCCAACGAACTTGGTCTGTTATCGTCAAATTCCAACGAACTAACCCAAGGCGCATCAAGGTTTGAACCCGCAATTTAGGAAAATTAATTTGCGTCTGCCTTTGCTAATCCTCTGCACCACTAACGCACTTTGAAATAATACACAGTGCCACATAATTCGCGTCCTATAACTCAGTGATCCCCTGTCAATCCAACTCTGCCACACTACAAAAAACTAGCCAGTAAGCTTGCCATCAACTAGATGCTTCTTTCTTACAATCTATTTCAAATTTGAATGAAATGCTAGCCATTGGTACCCATATTTTCACATATACATCCACAATCTCTAGACCCATGCCATGAACGGAATCAACCTAAGGCTATGCAAGGTATGCTTCTAAGGACTTCCTATAGAAGCCTTGAAGAAACCAGATCCTCCGCAACCTTGGCGGGTAGGTGCTGGAGGTGGTACCCCAGGAGAGCCAGTTCTTCCAGGTGAAGGCCTGGCTTGAGTACCCGGCCTTGCAAAGTAGTACGATCTTGACATCGTCTGAGACTTTATTGGATCACCGACCGCCTTGAATCATCGGGTCACTGTGCTTGTCGCCGCTTCAGTAGGCCACCACGCGTGGCTAGAGGACATGGTCACGGGTCATCAATGAGTAATAAAAAAGAGAGACTACAAAGTATATAAATCAGTTGGGGGTAGATTCTGAAGACGGACAAGCATACACATAACCATCGGAGACCATGCCTATTCTGATCTAATCGTTGTATTTATATTTGCGATGGTTTAATAGATCGAGAAAATTTAGATTCGTTCAATTAGTTCACATCTAGTTCATCATCAAACATCTAACGTGCAGTACTCGCATTGGATCAAAACTAGGATCGGAATCTTTTATTTCCATGGTTCTAATGTTCTTGTACAAATAGAGTGTGCTAGGCTAGGTATGATCAATGGTATCGTGGGGTACCAAGATTGGCAGAAGTTGACTGGCATGGCTATGTAGCCACGATTTTTTTAAATAATACACTTTATTTAATAATTTTTAGATGTATTGCATGATTTTAAAAATTTACAAAAGTAGCACATTGTTGGCTTCGGCTTGGGACTGACCAAATGGAGCATGCGGTCTGTCGGGACCTGACCGAATGGGCATTCGTTTTAGGTCTGACCAAATGAAGAATGCAGTCGGTTCGATGCTGACCAAATAGGCATTCAGCTTGGTCCTGACTAAACGAAGAACATCGCGCCATGCACGGTAACAGAACCAGCCTGCCTCAGCCATGTTTAATCACCTCTATTCCGGTACGGAACGAAGACGATTGAACAGGGCGATGAAACCGAGCTGGCCGTACGTCTCTGGCTTGGCTCGGCCTGCGAGAGGCTGCTGTGACCTGTCCGTCCGGCCGGCCGGCCAACTCGATCGTCAGTCAGAGCTTCAGAGTTTCACATGCACACATTCACTCTCCGTGAACCCCACTCAGCAGAGAGAACACACAGCAGTAACCAGCTCTAAATGGATCCAACAGCCTCCCCCGTCCATCCGTAGATCGAGCTGGGTGCAGACGCGCGCGGAGATGCCAGGAATTGAACGCGGCCTGGGCCACCGCCGGAGTAACTCGATCCTGCGTGCTCCGCACGGCAGCACGGCCGGTCAATTACGTGTTTGTTCACCGTGGCCGGCCGTGACCACGACGACCGCATCTACTCCACGGCCTGAGCTAGTCCAGCATAGATCTGAATACGGCTCGAATAGTTAGGTTGCACGGGCAAGACACCCGCACGAATCGAGAGAGGCAGTCCCTCCCCTGTTTTGAGAGTCGCCCTGGGTCTGCGAGCGCCGCCGCCGCCGCTTGGGGAAGGAAGGATGGGGCTGCTCGCCTTGTACAGAGTAGGTTTAGGTTTGGCCTCATGCCGGAGGTCGGCTATATGCCTGGTAGATGGAGACGTCCTCTGAATCTTTGCGGCCAGATCCAGAGGAATCTAGGGTTCTTCCTCGCTGCGGCTGAAGCTCGAGGCAGAGGGGTGGAGCACCGTCTCCCACCATAATAAAACTGCTGCTCCTGGATTTTGTGCGATCCCGACGGCGCTGTCTCTCCTGGCCGCCTGTGGTGGCGGGGATGGGAGGCTCGTCGTCGAGTGCGGAGGGGCTTCCGCTCCGGATCTTCTTCTGGCTGACCGTGGCGGCGGGAGGGAAGTGGTCTTGGAGCCGGTCTTCCGCGGCATCGGCAAGGTCTGGGCGCTCGTACGTTCCGGCGCTCTATCGCGGTACCGGGCGGTCCTCGTCCTCTGTCCTTTGGATGGGGAACGGGACGGGCGAATCAATCAAGCGGCGCTGGCCTCGGTCGTCTTCGTCGGCGTCCTACTCCTCCCTCTTCTCTGGGCCTCCCGTGGTGGCGAGGTTTGGGAGGGGGAGTCTGTTCGATGCGGAAGTGCGGCGGAGGCCTTTCGAAGCTGCATCCTCTGTTTCTTCTTCGCAGTGGCTCAAAGGTAGCAGGGCTACCGGGCTGCTGCCTGTTCTGGCCGAAAGCGGCCATGGGATTCTATCTCCAGTGGAGGCCCTGCTCTGAAGCGTGCGGCTGGAGCTCGACAACTCGTTTTTGGCAAGTGGTTCGTCCCCGCCGAACGCGAGATGGCTGGTGGCGTCGCTTCCTCTCCGCCTCGTGGGGCGTCATGGGCAAGAGACCCCCTTGACCTCGTCGTCGGCTGGAGGTCACCGGAGGGAGGTGGTGGAGACACTCAAGGGCTCGATTGCTTTTTATTTCTTAGTCCGAGGGTGTTTGTTGTAATGTGGAGGCCCTTTTCCGTTTTTCTAGTCTGGCTAGGGTGCTTATGCAAAAGGCCTCCCGACAATCTGTACCACCCAGGTTAAAAAGAAATGTGAATACTGAATACTGTTCCTGCACTGAGCTAGCTAGATCTACCACCGGTACTGTACCCGCAGCTTTTATCGTTCACCATGGTCGTGAGTCGTGACCACACGACCGCGCGCATCTAGCGCAGCATCGTATTCGCATTGATCTGAATTTACGGTTGTTGCACTCCCGAGCTACTACTACCAGGACATGCAATGACTAGCTAGCAGATGTACTATTCCGTGTAGTAGGCATGGCCGCGTGGTCTTCTGCGCTTGCTGCCGTTGCCATTGGTCGACGCCCGTATACAGTATACAGTACTCGTTTTAGCCTTTTGAAATGAATATATCTAGACACATTTTAGTATTCCTTCGATCCAAATTAATTGACTTGTATTTGTGTAGATTCGGATGTATCTAACATGTTTTATATTAGTGCTAGATACATCCGAATCTAGGCAAATCCAAGTCAATTAATTTAGGTCGGAGGGAGTATTTAGATTCACTCCGAACCACTACGAACCTATATATTAAAAAAAGTCTAAATACATTTGATTCACAAAGCTAAAACATCTTATATTTCTAAACGGAGCTACGTAGTACACGTGCACACCCTGGTTAGTAACTCATGTATATATGTCCCGTGACATTATTAGTGGAGCAGCATAGTCGTATCTCTCTACTGGCTCATGCGTCCTCTTGTCTGCCGGCCCATTACAACATGTGCACGCAGGACAGAGACGTCTCAGCTAAACAATGATCAAGCAGCTCCTCGCTGGCTTAACTATGGAGAGCAACTGATCATCATCAACCGGTCCACCGGATCAAGTCTAGGGGGTCATCATTCAGAAGCGTTTTGAGGGCATTCGGCATGGTGCATGCAATATCAGGGAGAGGTGTGTACCATACCAACAAACGGACGAAACACGGACCGAGATCAACCAACAACAAGAAACAGATACAAGTAGTGGTGTTAGCGAGTTAGGGTACCTTGCTGTGTAGGTACCTTGTGCAACCGCATCGAGATGATAAGGATTGCTGGTTAGTACATAGTTAGATTCTATCTCTATCTCTTTGTAACAACTCTTGATGTAATCCCTTTGAGGTTGTTGGTTAAATCTCTATATAAACACGCAAGGTGTGCCCTCAACAGGGTAAGACACTTTAACCAAATTATCACATGGTATCAGAGCTACATACCTCCACACACGTCTAGATTAGATCGAGAAAACCATCGCCAGAAGCCAGCGTGCGCACATGGCAACCCCTTCATCCTCCTCCTCGCCGGCTCCTTCCTCTCCCTTCGGCACCAGTGTCACGGAGAAGCTCGGGAAGGGGAACTTCGTCCTCTGGCAGGCCCAGGTGTTGCCGGCGGTCAGAGGTGCCTGTCTTCTTGGTTTCCTGGACGGAACCAACGAGGCGCCCAAGGAGGAGATCGACGTCAAGCATGGCAACGACACTGTCACCGAGCCCAACCTAGCTTATGTTGACTGGGTGGCGACGGACCAAAAGTTCCTAGCTTTCTCATCTCCTCTCTATCATGAGAGGTCCTGCCCCATGCTGTCGCTACCAAAACGGCGGCAGAACTGTGGAAAACCCTACAGGAGATGTACCAGGCAAGGTCACGCGCCCACACCACCAACACGCGCATCGCCCTCGCCAATGCGGACAAGAGCAACAAGTCCATTGTTGAGTATGTCGCCAACATGAAGACCCTGGAGAATGAGATGGTCTCCGCCGACAAGGTTCTCGAGGACGAGGACATGGTATCCTACATCCTTGCTGGCCTCCGCGACCCCAACTATGACTCCCACGTCGCCGCCATCCTTGCCAGAACTGATCCCATCACGGTGAGCGAGTTATATTCCAAGCTTTTGTCCTATGAAAGTCGCCAGCATATGCTTCGCGGGGCTGGTTCCTCGCAGTCTTCTGCCAACGCCGCAATGCGCGGAGGCCGTGGCCGTGGAGGCTTCGGTCGTGGAGGAGGCGGTCGCGTCCAACAAGGTCATGACAACTTCGGAGGCGGCAATGGTGGCCAAGGAGGCTACAACAACGGCTACAACAACTACAACAACAACGGCGGACGTGGCCGCGGCAACTACAACAACAATGGCCGCGGCCGTGGCAATGGAAACAATGGAGGCGGAGATTGCCCTTGTTGCCAACTCTGCAATGTTACGGGCCACGTAGTCAAGGACTATTGGTACCGCTATGATGAGGACTTTGTCCCAAGGGAGAGGTCCACCGCCAACGCCAACTACAACAACAATGGCAACGGGGGCTAGGTCATCGACACCGGCGCCACCGATCACATCACCAGCGAGCTAGAGAGGCTCCACACCCATGAGAAATATCATGGAAATGATCAAGTCCACACCGCTAGAGATGCAGATATGAATATTAACCACATTGGTAATTCTACTATTCAAACCCGTGATCATAATCTATACCTAAAAGATGTCCTCCATGTTCCTGATGCTAAAAAAATGTCCTTTCTGCACACCGTCTCACTGATGATAATAATACCTTTCTTGAAATTCATCCAAAATTCTTTTGCATCAAGGATCAGGTCACGAGGAGGGTTCTGCTTGATGGTCCATGTCGAGGCGGCTTCTACACTCTTCCTGGCACATCATCTTTGTCTTCGCATAAGAAAGCTTTTGGAGTCACCTCGCCGTCCCATCATGATGGCATAGCCATTTAGGTCACCCGGCTTCATCAATTGTTCATCGTATTATTGGCAAAAATATTCTTCCATGTTCTAGTGAAAATAAACTGTCGGTATGCGAGGCATGTCAAAAAGCTAAGAGTCACCAATTACCGTATTCCAGGTCCACTAGTATTTCCCATCATCCATTAGAGTTGATTTATTCCGATGTATGGGGCCCTGCCCCCGACTTTTTTGGTCGCAAGAATTATTATATTAGCTTCATCGATGATTTCAGTAAATTTACATGGATCTATCTTATCAGACATCATTCTGAAGTTTTTAATATCTTTCATCAATTTCAAGCTCTTGTTGAACGGAGTTTTGAGAGAAAAATTATCACCATACAGACTGATTAGGGAGGAGAGTATGAGAGACTAAATTCCTTTTTCAAACAAATTGGTATTACTCACCATGTTTCATGTCCTCATGCCCATCAACAGAATGGATCTGTAGAACGAAATCATCGCCATATCGTTGAAGTTGGACTATCACTCCTTGCTCAAGCCTCCATGCTTCTCAAATACTAGGATGAAGCTTTTCTTACTGCGATATAATTTGATAAACCGTCTTCCCACAAAATTACTCAATTTTTCCACGCCTCTAGAAATACTTGAACATATCAAACTAGATTATGCCTCTATGCGCACTTTTGGGTGGGCTTGTTATCCCAACCTTCGGCCATTCAATGCAAGGAAACTAGAATATCCATCTATGCAATGTACTTTCCTTGGCTACAACAATATTCATAAAGGTTAAATGCCTTGATATTAATTCTGGACGCATTTATATTTCTAGAGATGTCATCTTTGATGAAACAATTTTCCCGTTCTCTAAGCTCCATTCCAACGCAGCCATGAGACTCCACTCCGAAATTCTTCTAATTCCATCCCATCTCCAAAACCCAAACCAATTTGATTATGGCGGCGAAAATAATAATGATCCAATTGTGGCTAGTATTCCTGTAAATCCTGCTACTGCTAACAATGTACATCAGTCTACTGTTCATCTCAGGGAAGATGCTCCAAAAGAAACGGAAGCAATTGTGGAAGAAACGGCGCAAAACGAGCATGAAATCACGTCCAGAACAAGGGGCACGGAAGCCCAGGGTCATGCGGACCCCACCGGGAGACAAGCTGAAGAAACCGCGTCGTCAGGTGGCCCCGGATCATCCTTGCCAAACGCGCTAACACCGCGCGACGAACCCACGAACGCCACACAGTCGCGACAGCGGGCAGGCGCGCACTCATCCATCGCTGCGGGGCCCGCCACGCACTAGCGCCCTGCATCAGCAAGATCTTCTGCGCCACGATGCTCAGCCACACGCGGCCACACCGGCTTGACAGGATCAAGTGCACAGGGTACCGATCCCGACATAGATCCTCGCGCTGATCCCGACGCCGATCCGCTGATGGGATCTAGAAGGACAATGGGAGCTGGATCTTCTGCTCTAGGTGATCGTGCAGAACCTGCAGCACCTCGTATCTCCACAAGGTTACAAACTGGCACAATTCAACCCAAGGGATACAAAAACTTGGTAAGATATGCAAATCTCACTACTACAGGAGAACCTGATAATTTAGATGAAGCACTAAAAAATAAAAATTGGAAGCGTGCCATGGCTGAAGAATATCAAGCTCTAGTAGAAAATAAAACTTGGCATTTAGTTTCTCCAGAGCAAGCAGGCAAAAATATTATAGATTGCAAATGGGTATATAAGATAAAGCATAAAGCTGATGGTAGCAAATATAGATATAAGGCTCGCCTAGTAGCTAAGGGCTTCAAGCAAAGATATGGTATAGACTACAAGGACACTTTCAGTCCCGTGGTCAAGGCATCTATTCGTCTTGTATTGTCTATTGCAATATCCAGGGGATGGAGCCTACGACAACTAGACGTGAAGAACGCGTTTCTTCATGGTGTTTGGGAGAAAAGTGTCTATATGAGACAACCACCAGGTTTTGAGGAGAAAGGAAAAGCTAATCACATCTGCAAACTTGATAAAGCATTATATGGGCTAAAACAAGCTCCAAGAGCATGGTTCTCAAAACTCAGCATAAAGTTGCAAGCACTTGGTTTCTCACCCTTCAAGGCTGATACTTCACTATTCTTCTATTCCAAAGCAAATACTTCTATTTTTGTACTGATTTATGTTGATGATATAATTGTTGCTAGCTCCTGTCCTAAAGCAACAACAACTCTGCTTCATGATCTTCAAAAGGAGTTTGCCTTGAAGGATCTTGGTGATCTACACTACTTCTTGGCGATTGAAGTGAAGAAAACACAAGATGGATTACAACTAACACAAGAAAAGTATGCCATAGATTTGCTGAAACGAGTAGGGATGATAAACTGCAAACCTACAAGCACACCCATGTCAACAAGTGAAAATTTATCTGCTCATGAAGGAAGTCCTCTATCAGCAGATGATGCCTCCAGGTATAGAAGTATTGTTGGTACATTACAATATCTTATTCTTACTAGACCAGACATTTCCTTCTCTGTCAACAAGGTTTGCCAGTTCTTACATGCACCAACTACCTCACATTGGACTGCTGTTAAAAGAATATTGAGATACCTCAAGGATACATCAAAACTTGGTCTAAGGTTCAGCAAATCCTCCTCTATGCTTGTGAGTGCCTTTTCAGATGCAGACTGGGCAGGATGTCCAGATGACAGAAGATCCACAGGTGATTTTGTTGTCTTCCTTGGCTCAAACTTAATTTCATGGAGTGCAAAAAAACAAGCCACGGTGTCAAGATCAAGCACTGAGGCAGAATATAAGTCATTAGCTAATTCCACAGCTGAAGTCATGTGGGTACAAACCCTACTTGATGAACTCAGGATTCCTCATCCTCCAGCAACACAGCTGTGGTGTGATAATATGGGTGCAACATATCTTTCAGCAAATCCGGTTTTTCACGCTAGAACTAAACATATTGAAGTTGATTATAATTTTGTGCGAGAGTGAGTAGCTCAAAAGTCATTAAACATTAATTTCATTCCAACAGGAGATCAAGTTGCAGATGGGTTTACTAAACCTCTCATAGTACGCCAACTCGAAGCCTTCAGGAACAATCTCAACTTAGGAAAGTTGTGATTGAGGGGGAGTGTTAGCGAGTTAGGATACCTTGTTGTGTACGTACCTTGTGCAACCGCATCCAGATGATAAGGATTGCTGGTTAGTAGTTAGATTATATCTCTATCTCTTTGTAACAACTCTCGATGTAATCCCTTTGAGGTTGTTGGTTAAACCTCTATATAAACACGCAAGGTGTGCCCTCAACGGGGTAAGACACTTTAACTAAATTATCACAAGTGGAACCTTTGCATCCATCAATGTATTATGATTGCGTTGGCCGTAAAGATCGTCGGTCGAGGGATGCGTGCGTGTAAATGAGCCAGCAAGCTAGATGATGCAGCTACTGTTTACACTGTCAGGAAGTGTAGAGGGACAGGTGTTAGAAATAATGGGCCAATATAAATAAACCCATGTAGATTTCAGATTTTCCCTTAAATCTAAAGCCCATGTTTGATGGCAGCTCACATGTGTTTGGGCCCATGTTTGGGGCAGCTCACATGGGAGCGGAGCGGGAGCTAAAGTTTAGTACCACATGAAAAGTTGGAGGAGAGTTACACAGCTTATAAGGTGGAGTGTTGCACCACTTTGTAAGTAAGTGACAATAAGAGAGCTACACGCGGGCTCCTCCTGCGACGACGCCGCTCGCACACACGCACCGACGCGAGCACGCGGGCCGCGGGTTGCGGGAATCTTGTCGAGCCGAGCTTTATTTTTGCTACTCAGAAAAACTTGTGAGGTTTTGCCAGGCGTGTCAACAGTCAGCCTATTTGGGCCGCTCCCGGATCGTGGGCCACTGTAACTGACACAAACGTGCGCAACGTGGACTCGACCCATGTTTGTCTCCGTTAGGGTTTCCTGAGCCGCTCTAGACCTAAACGTTAGGGTTTCCTGACCCCAAACGTGCGCGGCTACCGCCATAGAACACACCGAATCCAATCTAGGTTTTTGTCAACCTCTCTGCTTGCGCCGCCACCGTAGCCTACTCCATCCCGCTTGCCGGCGTGCACCGGCGAACGGGAGAGCAGGTCTTCGGAACCACTCGCCTTTGCGATCCTGTACGGGAGAGGATGAATAAGGTTTTTGGGAAGCGCTCTGCACGACTGCTCGAGTTCTTCATCACGGGTCGTCTTGCATCCAAGTCGGGTGGTGCTGCCTATCGTCGTCTTCACCGCCGTCTGCTTCGATCAATCTTCCCTAAGGTTACTGCTGCGACTACTTCTGCAAGCGAACGGTACGTGCGACGTGCTGCTGTCTGGTTATTCACCATGTTCTGCGAGTATATGTTTAGCTGCTGCTTGTTTCCCTTCATCTTGTTGTTTAGTACATCTAGTATGTTCGAGTTATATGTGCCAGTAGCTAGTTTTGTCATGTTTAACATTTTAAAATTAATCATGAAAATTATGCCTAATTATCCAACAACAGGATGCTACACTACACTAATAATGTGGTGATCATTGAGTAAGCGCTACGAAGGTCGGCATCGTATCTTTTTTTTTATTGATCAGACCTGCCGTGGACGCTTGCCAGTCATGCAACTTTTGTGATCTGTACAAGGTAAATCATTCTTTCTGCATAGTTTAAAAATGATGAGTTCATCTGGCACCGGAGTGTACTCTCGATCCGGCCTTCTCCCGGCCGGCCGTGGTCCGCACGTCGGCATGGTGGTCGATGAATGTTTGTGTTCACTATGGTCGTCGACGAGCTGCACCCAATTAGGCGCGCGCGAACCAATGCACATACAAACGTCATATACGCACACATCTCTCTCACCCAAGTAGTACTACTTGGCATCATGTCAACTTGTCTGCAAACATGACAGAGACGTCTCAGCTAGCTAAATGATCAGGCACATACAAACAGAAACAGGCTCCGTCCGGTGCTCGTTGCTAGCTGCTGGATCGAACGGGTCCACGAGATCAAATCTTTGGCCACCTATATATTGATTGGATCAATGCTGTAAGCATGCTGCATGCAAGATTAGGAAGCCAAGCACGACAGACGTGTCGTACCAAACGGATGATGATATATACAGGGACCGATCAATCAACGGCAAGAACCCGATGGAAGTGGAACCATACATCCATCAATGTATTCCGTTGGCCGTCCAAGTCATCGGAGGAGGCGCATGTTAATGCCAGCCGCTGTTTACGTACACTATCTCCAGAAATAAACTTGCACGGCTAATGTGGCGCATGCTGACCTCTACTGAGTTTCATTTCCAGGTCACCACACTTGTGGCCAGTGGCAGACCTCGAACGAAAACCTAGGGGGAGCAAGTTGGTTCCCGACGTGTATTCCGAAATTTTGTGGTTCATGTTTTTTATTTTACGTGATATATATGTACTCACTTTTAGTAAAAAAATACACACAAAATAGGTTGGCCCTACCGAAGGTCTGCCAGTGCTTGCGGCCATCGCTACCCGCGCCAGAAAATGGATAAGTTTGACGTACATGAACTCATGAAGGAAGGTCTTGGACATCTTATCAAGGAGAGTAGTCCCGCGAAAGTGAATGGTGGTGGGCAGTGGGACAGCACTGAGACGTGAAAGTAGCAATATGTTTGTTGGAAATAAGACGAACTAGTTTCTCCTCGTCAGCAGCGAATAAAGAGACTTGTTGTCTGTGGCCGAACGCTATCGATCCATGGCGACTTGAGCATGCGAGTGTCACACAGGAGCTCGACTGGCTGCGAGGTAAAAAAACTTCATCTCCATGGCTCCATTGGTGGCAATGTGGCAACATTTAGCATTCCGACAGAAGGCATAAACGACTAGTCCCGTTCTCAAAATGAGCTCGCTCCTAACTGCTCATAGTGGGGGTAACTAAGGTGTAACATGCATCCTCATGCATTGCCAATTCGTAGTTTGGATAACATGACACGTAATTTAATGAGTAGAGGTGTGTTTGTGATAACTAGCTATATTACTGTAACATCACATACTTCATGAAAATATGAGTTTACAATATAATAAATAAGATCTTGCATGACTCCACACATATATGTACTATGATGGTAGTAAATGACTAACCTAATTAGGTGCAAACCCATGCACATGCAACTGTTATATGCGCGCACACACTAGATAACTTAGGTCCCGTGACATTATTATTTAGTGGATCATCGTATCTCTCTGCTCGCTCATGTGTAATCTTGTCTGCCCATTACATATGGCTTATATGTGCATGACAGAGACATCTCAACTAAATGATCAAGAAGCTCGCCAACTTAACTATGGAGGCAACTGATCATCAACTGGTCCACCGGATCAAGTCTGGGTGATCACCCAGAAGCATTTTGACTTTTGAGGGCATTCTAAATGCAATATTAGGATGACATGTGTGTATGGTACCAAACGGATACAAGTGGAACCGATCAACCAACAACAAGAAACGGATACAAGTGAAACCTTGCGTCCATCAATTAATGTGGCTGTCCAGATCATCGGGGGAGGCGTGTAAATGAGCTGCTATTTACACTCCATATGGACATAAATAAATATCAAAACATGCACGGATTAAGGGGTCCGTTATTTGGGAACGAATCCATGCATGGAATTGAACCCCACCGGGATTTCGTTGATCCCCATGCTCCACCCAATCCAATTCTGGATTAATTATCATAATTAATGAATTATTTTTTTCGTTCGGTTATCTCAGAACGCGTAGAAACCTCGCGATGGAAAAAGCACAGCTGCAGCGTGCCTTCGCGTCGCTCATGTGGCGAGAATTTTTTTCCAGACGTAGATACGTAATCCCAACAGGGACTAAGTGAACATGTCGCACTCGCTAAGCGGGAAAATTTACCACGCAGGCCGGACTGGACACCCTGCATCAGGCGGCAATCTAGACCGAACAATGCATGTATTTCATTAGACAATTCGTTTATAAAGATTACATATATAGTCAAGACATGAGACAATCATACGTGTCACACAACTTTGCACAAAGAAACCCACAAGAAGTAAAATTATAATTTCACCCTTTGGAAAACTTGTGCCTCGCCGGAACATTGTCCACCATCGTCCTCTGTCACAACCATGGCAGCAGCGGAAAAAGAGACGAACAACCACCGTACCAAGATCTGGGAGAGCACCTTTCCATACAACAATGTTTTTCAAGCCGGTGAACTAGACCATCGCAAGCGATAAGACCAAGACTATGTGGCACGTCGGCCAATGATCTTCCTCGTGATCATCAGATCCAGACGCCAATAACTTTAACCGATGCAGTCGAAGAAGAGGAACTCCGCCGCCTGCCATCATCCATGGACCTAACCGCTAGACACCAAACACAATTACAGAAGCCAAAACGACTGCTACCCCGCGAGAGTACCAACCGCCGACCACCAGACACAAATCTCACCAGATTCAAAGATCGGCGAGATGACCGGGCCACCTTCACGCCTATGCCACCGGTTAAAGTCGTGCCGAGATGGAGAAAAAACAAGGACGTTCCGACACGGCGCCATCCTCTCCATGGAAGCAGCGTCCCAAGGAAGCACTATACCAACCCTAACTACAGCTGGATCCAAAGCACCAGGGTCTCCAACCCCTCCCGTGGCTGGAGCGGCCGACACACAACTACAGCTGGATCCAAAGTACAAGTTCCAACACATATAATGCATTTGCTCAACTCGGCCGACACACAACAACATGAGGCTAGTGATATATTTTTCCTACCCAATCGCCCTGCACATTAGTTTGGCTTGGGAGACATCAGGACAAACATATCCGAGGAACCACAAACATAGCCTTAGACCAGAGAGTACGGTAGTATGTATATTTCAATATTCACATGCAGAAAGCATGCGCATAGCACGTTAGATCGTCTTCTATCTTGGGATGCTTGGTGTCCGTTGAATGCTCTCCAAATATCAACACAAGGTTCAGGGCAGCGTTCCGTTGGGCATGACATGCGCCTTGGTCCACCAACGACGTAGCCTCCTTTTTCTTCCTCGCTAGGCTGCCTTAGCAAGCTCCTTCGTCAAAAATTTGTGTGGCCGTAGTCTTGCCTACCCATTAATTCTTCTGAAAGATTTTCTCAAAAAAAAAAAACTCTTCTGAAAGATCCGTCACTCAAGAGGTGTGTAATGTCTCCTCATGAGCTTTTTCACTATTCCATGTATGCACTTTAATATTAGAGTTTATTCTTTTATTTTCACGTATAGCATATATATAATTAATTGGGATAATATTTCGGCCTAGCTGTCACTCCGTGTCTCCCATCGCTGCTGCCGTGCGAATTTACCCCATCGTTGACTACATTCGGCCTCGCTGCCGTAATCATCCTAGCCGCCACCAGGTATTCGCTCCGTCCTTGCACTCCTCAACCTCATCGGCCGCGACTCGTATGATACCAGAAAAATCGCGAACTTTTCAGCACCCTAAAATCAACTTTCTTTATAATAAAATTTATGTCCGGATCATTCTTAAGCTCCTCGTGATGCCTGGATTTCAACCGAGACTCTGAATAAATATTCGATATCACCAATATAAATATCTCATTTCTACCGTAACATCAACGAATGTTAAGTGTGTAACCCTTGTGGACATGATGAGCCACCTCTCCGATCAATAATCAATAGAATGTTAAGTGTGTAACCCTTGTGGACATGCTGAGCCACCTCTCCGATCAATAATCAATAGCGGGACTATGAATGTCCATAATGATTTTCACAAATTCTACATAGATCTTTTATCGGTTCAATCTCGATGTCGAGGATTCAAACAATCTAGTATTCCATTCCCATGTTCTCGCGATATTTTGTTTCTTCGATATTAGATCGTCGGTATCAACATATCTAGTTTAGTCTTGTTATTTTCTATTTACTCGTACCGTAATACAATATGCCTATGGTCAAACTCATGAGAAAACTGCATGTAAGCTATTGAGAATGTTGTGCTACCGAGTGAGTCCAGAGTTATCTCTCCGTCACATGAAGTGACAAATCCCAGTCTTGTTACATGCAACTAAACAAGTACTTTTCGATATACATGAAGGACACCTTTATGATCACCTTGTTACATAGTGATGGTTGATTTCCCAAAGTATTCTTCTCGAGGTAGTGAATAACATGATCTCATGGTCTAAAGAATAGGATACTTAATATTACAAAGGTACTTAAATTTATACTTAGTGGCACGATCAAATTATTATACTTAGTTTAGGGCTATATATTACATCATTCTCCTAACGATATGACCTTGTTATTAATTAACAACACATGCCATGGTTCGGAAACAAGACTCTGTAGCCCGATGAATCTGCCTTTTGTCCTTCCCGAAGTGTATGAACTATAATTTCGTCTGTATCTCCCAATTAGCGATTCGAGTCTGTGCTAATAGAAAAGATATGCGTTGATAACCATAGGAAGTCTGCCACATACGGTTTTTTGCTCAAGATTCGACACGGGTATAGGACTAAAACCTTGCTCGATGCTAGAATTGAAGTTAACGCTGGTTTTAATTATTGATTGACATCACACGTGACAAACCTAATTTTATGTGACTTGTAGATGGAATTTGACGACTTTTCTATTATCAAAACAACGAATTCGTACGCAAGTACTACCACACAAATTCTGGGAATTTCTGTGACATCGGGACTAGTGAGGCCCTTTCCATGACATGGGGTAAACATCTGGGCATGAGCACTATGCTGATGTTTTTCCATATTATTAACAAAGATATTGGGGAAGATACCATCGCAAATGATTTCGTACCATCTATAATACAAACAATTCAACCGACCATAACAAAGCAGCCTCTCCTCATGATATAGAGCGCAATCGCCTATCTTGTCCTTGAGCATGATGCGTTGCCAAATGAGTAGGAAGATATTGAGATAGTGGGAGGTGGGGATACTTTTGTGTTCGGAGATTATGGTGATGAGAAAGCATACGTAGACGTGGTTACTGATCCTAGTAGGATGTAAAGTAGAGAATACTTGGTTGGTTCAAACTTTGAGACTGCCTATGTGACTATTCTACCACGTCCAACATCCGTAGATCCGATCTTTCTACCGCGTGATGCCTGCTGGGTTTCCTATTCTAGATCGATCACTGTACATGGTCGTCATCGTGTGCGGACCGAAGATGCGAAGATGAACAGATGGAGAATTTAACGCGGGCCGGGCCGGGCGGCTAGGCCACCGAGTAACTCGGCCCGGCGTGCTCCCGGCCGTGATCTGCACGGCGGCATGGTGGTCGATTAATGTGCCGTTCACCATGGCCGACCGCATCTAGCTAGTCCAGGTCCTGGCCTAGTCCAGCATCCATCTGAATTTCTGATTGCTGTTTCCTGCACCGAGCTAGAACTCGTTGACACACACTGCCACATGCGTCAACTGACTAGCAAGGCCTGCCGATGTACTAGTGCTTGGCCGTGTTGATCGCGTCGAAATTGTTGCCACTTGGCTGGGCGGTTTGGCCGGGAGACGCGCGCGCAGCGCGAGACGAGCACCTGCATTGCCAGTTGGCTACGCACGGACGCACCACGGCGCCGGCCACCTCGTGCCGACGCGCAGGGGCACGGGCAGAACTCGACCGCGGAGAACGCGAGCACCGTCGTGATGCCGTTCGCGCGCAGCTCCCCGTGCGGCCGTGACATTATTACCGGAGTGTATCTCTCTACTTGTAGAAATGCCGCCGTCCTGCCTGCCCACTGTGATTTACATATGCATGACAGAGACGTCTCAGCTAAATGATCAAGCACGTGCATACAAAGCCTGGGTTCTCATTGCAAGCTGCTCAAACGCCGACTTAACTACGGAGACCAACTGATCATCAATTGGTACACCGGATCAAGTCTCGGTCATCCAGAAGCGTTTTGACTGGTTAACTCATGTATGTCCCGTGACATTATTAGTGGAGCATCGTATCTTTCTACTCGCTCATGTCATGTGTCGTCTTGTCTGCTCATTTCCTAGCATTATGTTTTATATGTGCAGGGCAATGACGTGTCAGCTAAATGATCAATCAGCTCGCCAGCTTATCTATGGAGAGCAACTGATCATCAACTGGTCCACCGGATCGAGTCTTGGTCATCCAAAAGCCATTCAACGCTGGATCAATGTAATCCTACGTGCAACAACGAAAATGCTATACTTACGAATTCCTTTTTACGGAACAATCTTACTGGATGACGTGCTAACGGTCGGTTGGTGCAAATAAATCCATCCTCCATGATTTCAGGACTTGATGAATTGATCAGCTGCTCTCCACGTCTACCCGTAGCCAGGATTCCATAGAAAACTGCCCGTAAGTGTAGCATTGTTGATGCAAAAATGCAGGATTAAGAAGCAACATGGAAAATTTTACCGGAACCATTACCTACCGGCACGAGATTCACCGTTAATTCATGCCCTAAGATTCGTGTCCAAGATGAAACCATAATGAATCTAAAAATTCCTGTGATGAAACCATAATGAATATAAATTTCTGATTCTGGCACAAATCTTATAGCATGAATCAACGGTAGATCACGTGCTGATAGGTACCGGTTCTGTAAAAATGCATTCGCCGATTAGGAATCCATGTGTATCGTACCAAACGGATGAAACACTGAATGAACAATGAACAACAAGAAACGGATGGAACCATAACAAGAAGCAGCAGCAGCTGCCGTTTAAAGTGCCGTCATACTTGGGTCCATTAATTTGGCACACAAGTAGTACCACCAGCCATTTTTTTCAGAGGCATCATACTTGAGTTCACTATTATTGCGCGCATCGAAAGTTGACTAGTGGTCGTCGAAAACTGGCCCTAGGGTTGCGCGCATCAAGTTGGGACACTCGGCTGTACTAGAAGAGACTAAGAGAGCTATGTCTTTTTATGAACAGAGCCACGTTTATCCACTTAGGTGTTACTCCCTCCGGTAGAAAATATAAGATGTTTTACACTTTCTGAAACGAACGTATCTAAACGCCTTTTATTTATAGATTCAGTCCAAACCTACACAGTGAAAGACGTCTACATACATTCGCTTTACAAAAGGTAAAACATCTTTGAGCAAGTACAATAAATCCTACTACCTCCTTAAGGCATATAGTTTTTTGAAAAAATCAAACTATGTAAAGTTTGACCAAGTTTTTAGAAAAAAATATTAATATCTATAATATGAAATATATACCCTTTGATACATTATGAGACATATTTTCACATGATATCTATATAATATCATAGCTCTTTATAGTTTTTTCAAAAAGTTTGGTCAAATTTTCCGTAGCTTGACTTTTCAAAAAAATTATATGCCTTAAGCCTTGAAGCGGAGGGAGTACTCAACATGCTATAAGCAAATCTACATCAGAGCAAGTACAATAGGGTGACATCAGCTGTCTATAAGCCATTAAATATATATTTGTTCTGAGTTGGAAGAGAGAGAAAGAGAGTGGACTCTCATGCAAGAGTCAGCTCTAGCACGTGCTCCTAGGCACTTTGTGAGAGTGAATGGTGGGCCAAGTATTGATAAATTAGTATGTTTCTATAGCTTGCTATTGTACATGTTAGCTATTGAGTTGATTATAGATGACATGAAACTACCTTATAATCAACAGTGGCTATACTATTATTCTTGCTCTCAGCAAAATACTAGTTGAAAAGGTTAGAACGGAGAAGAGAGAGAGAACAAGGCCGACACTTCATCGGTCGTCGACGGCAGCACAGAAACAAGGCCCTGCAGCCGGCATGCAGCCTAGTGCTGGCTCTTCTACCGGCTCCATGCATTAAATACAAAGTGGCTGAGTCCTGCATGCAACGATACAAATTAAAAAACCAAATATTTAAATATTCAATATAGCCAACCTAATAGTCAGACTATTGTACAAATACTTATTTATGGTGGCTCTAGATGACATGGCATGAGACATATAGCCAGCAACTAGCTACACTATTGTTCTTGCTCTTGTTAGTCATAGTGGGGATAACTTTACTATTCCCTCCGGTCCGGTTTATTAGGCACGCACGTAGTTTAAAAAAATCTTTGACCATCAATATTAACCAATAAAATATGCAATATATGTCTCAAGAAATATACCATTAGAAACTACTTTTGAAGATGAATCTAATGGTATAATTTTTGTGACATATTATGTAAATTTTGTTGACCAAAACTATTAGTCAAAGTTGTTCTTAAACTACGTGCGCGCCTAATAAACCGGACCGGAGGGAGTAGTAACTAAGAGTCCAAGTCAACATTTTTGCTTATGTGGCAGTGAGTTAATAAAGAGAGGGACAGATATAGTAACTAGCTATGTTACTGTAACATCACACATATCAAGGCAAAATGAGTATACAACCTAATTAATATAACATTAGATGTTACTACACATAAGTTATTTCCCACTGTGGAGGTAGTAACATAGACTAGTAACATATGTATGTTACTACTCTATGTTACTTTGCACTATGACCAGCCTTATATTTTGGGAAGGAGGAGTTAATTTTACTTAAGTGGTGGGATTATCCGTGCATCTTTATTTCCATCCCTCCCTCCACATTTGATGAGAGAGTTTTAACGGTACCCTTGTACTCCACAAAGATTAGAAGGAGTACCAACTAAATCTCGCCATTAGTTTAGAAGGGAAGTTTAGACATTTTGTCATTGAGGCTTGCTTCGATACCCCCCTGATACGTCCATTTTGCATCACTATTCTGATATTATAATTTACTGTTATTCATTGATATATTTCATATTAAGAGATGATACTTATGTAATTTCATCTGTTTTTGCATGGATGATAACTTTTGGAGCATGGGCCACTGCAGTCAGGATTCTGATGGAAAAGGACTGTTTGGAGGCGAAATTCACAAAGATCAGAAAATCCGGAAAATACTTGGAAAATCCTATTTTTCCAGAAGACGAAGATAGCCAGAAGGGGGAGTGGAGATGGGCCACAGGGGGCCCACACCACCCCCTGGTGCGGGCCACCCTAGGCCGTGCCACCAGGTGGTGTGGCCGCCCTGGTCCACCCCTGGCTCTCCCCTCTAGCGTATATTATCCTCCCGAAACCCTAAGACTCAGGGAGCGACCACATAAAGATTCCGCCGCCTCTGTAGGGAGGAAAACACCGAGAGAGAAAGATCTCTCCGGCAGACAGAATTCTGCCGGGGGAATTCCTTCCCAGAGAGGGGAGATCGTCGCCATTAACACCACCATCAAGCTGGACTTCATCGGGATCATCATCATCATCATCACCAACACCATCATCACCACCATCATCTTGCTGTAACAATTGGGTTGAATCTTGCATAGTTCTTAGGGAAAACTTTCCCGGTGTTGATTACTCTTTGTAGTTGATGCTATTGAGTGGAACCATTGAATTATTGTTTATGTTCAGATTGTTATACATCATTATTCCATCTCTGATCATGATCCATATGTTGTCTTGTGAGTAGTTCGTTTTGTTCTTGAGGACATGGGAGAAGTCATGTTGTTAGTAGTGGAGTTGTGTTGAGAAAGATTCAATGGTTTGTTAATTAAGTTGTGGTGTATTTCTTCTAGTGGTGTGATGTGAACGTCGACTACATGACACTTCACCTATATGGGCCTAAGGGAATGATTGTGTATTTTGCTACTAATCGTATGGGTTGCCGGAGTGACAGAAATCTGAACCTCCGTTAGGAAACTATTGCACAAGGGATGTAAGGGTCTTAGAGTTTAAAGCTGTGGTTAGGTTTCTACCTTAATTACTGATACATTGCAAATGTATCTATAATTTTTGATGTTCCATGCTTGGTTTTATCTACTTTCTTGTGTTTTGTCCACACTTTGGAGTACTTTTCATATGATTTCTTGGACTAACCTATTAACAAAAGCCACAGTGCGAGCTGCCTGTTTTCTGCTGTTTTTGGTTCCAGGAAAGTCAGAAAATGAATATTCTCGGAATTGGACAGGACAAAAGCCAAAAAACCGATTTCACCAGAAGACTCCCGGAGCCAGAATATGAGACGGAGTGGGGCTAGGGCCCAGCCACACCACCTGGCCGCGCGGGCTAGGCCTGACCGCGCCAGGGGTGGTCTGGCCGCCCCAGACACCCCCTCGGTTCCCTCTTCGCCTATAAGTTGCCTTCTTACCTAAAAACCGGAGGGGGTTCGATGTTTTTCCAGAAGGAGTTCTGCTCCGCCGCCACCACCAGATTCCATGAAACAGCACCAGAAACTCCGTTATGACACCCTGTCGGGACGAGGAATTGGAGGAGATCATCGCCATCACATCCATGTTTCCCCCATCTATAAGTGAGTAATCCCCTGCTGTAGGCTATGGGGATGGTAGGGATTGGATGAGATCGTTCATGTAATGGCATCAGATTGTTAGGGCACGGTGCCTAGTATCTTTTGTTAGTGTTGTTTGACTTTGTTGCAACTTGTTATGCTTAATGCTTGTCACTAGGGCCCGAGTGCCATGATTTCAGATCTAAACATGTTATTGATTCATTATGATAGTATTGTTTTTGGTCTTACCTGCAAGTTGTATACACACGTTGTTGTCCAGAACCAATGGCCCCGAAGTGACAGAAATCGGGATAACTGGAGGGAATGGCTTTGCTGTGAGGATCACATGTGTTCACGGCGTGTTAATGCTTTGCTCCGGTGCTCTATTAAAAGGAGCACCTTAATTAACAGTAGTTCCCTTGAGGCCCCGCTGCAAACAGGCTGGCAGGATAAAAGATGTTGTGCAAGTTCTCATTGCGAGCATGTATGACTATATATTGAACACATGCCTATGATTATCTAGTACTTGGATATTTTATCTTATTTATCTGTAATTGCCCTATGTCTGTTTTCCATGTGAATTGTCTTGTCCATGCATCGCCCATCCATCCATCCCTATGCCTACCGCACTCGAATCCTACTGTTTACTGCTATTGTTACTGCTGTCTTTACTTTTACTATTGTTATTACTCTGCTGTTACTTTACTATTGCTTTCATGAAACTGTTGCTACTGACAAACTGCTGTGAGCAAGATTGTTTCCAGGTGCAGCTGAATTGACAACTCAGTTGTTAAGGCTTATAAATATTCTTTGGCTCCCCTTGTGCCGAATCAATAAATTGGGTTTCACTTTCCTCGAACATACTGCGATACACCCCCTATACTTGTGGGTCATCAAGACTATTTTCTGGCGCCGTTGCCAGGGAGCATAGCTTTGTTTATCAAGTTCACTTGGAATCACTATTGTTCAAGCTTAGTTTATTTCTGCCTTGTTTGCTTGTTTCAAAAATACAGAAAAAATTAGTTCCTACTCTAGTCGTTATTTTCGTTGGTCTGTTATTGTCTTGCTTTATCATGCTTGTTGTCAATGGTTGGTTTCTTTAAAACTGAATCTTTTTGGCTAGGTGGGTTCACGGAAGATCAAAAATATTATTATAAGGAACACCGCTTATCACAAAAAGGGAAACACTTATGGGAACAAATTGATAAATTGTATACCATTGCTAGAAACGTCTGCTCTACTTATAATGTTACTTATTGCTTTGATAAATCTTGTTGCTGTAAGAGGTATAAACACCTCCCTTTTTAATGTGAGTATAATGATAATGTTACCATATCTTCTTATGTTAAAGGAAATTATGACTTTTATGATGTGGAACAAATTGAAGAATTTATTGCTTAGAAGAGTGCATTTGAACTTGCTAGTTTGCTTGAAAATATTGATGATTCACCTTATAAACATGAGGTTTATAATATACTTAAATTTTGCTTTGATAATTACAAGGAAGAAAATGGCTATATTCTTGAATATATTAATAGATGCTTTCCACCAATGGAAGAGAATAATGCCTTGCAGGATCTTATGGAATAAGTAGATGAACCTGAAAGCTCATTAAATGAAAAAGAGGAGGAGAGTGATGAACAAAAGGAGGAAGAATGGATTAGCTACCCGTGCCTACCTTCTAATGAGAGTAACTCTTTATCCCTTACATTATTTGATTGTCCCCCATGCTTACCAAAGGAGGATGAATGTTATGCTCATGTTATGTGTGATAATCCTTTATTTGTGCCTAACATCGAGGTGCATAGTACTAAAGAGTTTTGCTTAGAAATTGTTTATGATAAAGCTCTAGACGATGGGCCTATATTGAATGATCAGTCATCGTGTTATAGAATTGTTAAAAGTGGGTTTGAAGGTTTTAATCCCACTATCTTTGAGCTTGATAAAAATTATGTTTTTGTAGAACATGAAATGCTCATGTGATAGTTATATTGTTGAGTTTATTCATGAGGCTACTAAAAATTATTATGAGAGAGGAAAATATGGTTGTATAAGTTTTCATAGTATTGAAACACCTCTCTATGTGCTGAAAGTTTTGAAGTTACTCTTGTTTTATCTTCCTATGCCTGTCACTTTGTTCTTTGCGAATTTATTTGCATACAAGATTCCTATGCATAGGAAATGGGTTAGACTTAAATGTGTTTTGAATTTGCTTCTTGACGCTCTCTTTTACTTCAATTCATATTTCTTATGTGAGCATCCTCCCAAACTATCATGCCTAACTTAAAGGCGTTAAACAAAAGTACTTATTGGAAGATAACCCAAAAGTTTTAGATGGGTCTTGGAAGTTATTACTTCAGTAATAACCTCTCCTTATCCTTTTTATTTTCTTTTTGTGCCAAGAGTAACCTCTAATGAGAGAGAAGTAATGGTTGAGAAAGTTGCTGTGCCGAAACAGATTTCTGTGCTTCACCGTAAAAATTCGTGTAAAATATGTGTACGTCATTTTGAGGCGTGAATTTTTGTGCTTCTGCCCCAGGTTGTTATCTAACTTTTGTTAGTTCAACACTTTTTGATTTGAGCAACAGAAGGTCTTCGGAAAAATTCGTCTTTGCCTGCTAGTCTGTTTTGACAGATTTCTGACTTTATTTGCATTTGCTTCTTGTTGGTTCCTTTTTTAGTTCTTTTGGGGAATTGAGCTTTCTGGGGGAAGTACTACAATAGCTTGTGTTTTAATGGAAGTTTTATTCGTGTTAGAACTGAACCTTAAAGACTTATTATATTGAGTGCATTAATGTTGCTAATAAAGATTGTGTGAAGTTTTGTATGAAAGAATTTTTTTAGCTGTATGGAAGGAATGAGTAATGAGATGAAGGATGCACTAAAGCTCAAGCTTGGGGATGCCACGCGTGTCACCCCAAGAAATATCCAAGAAGTACAAGCGTCAAAGCTTGGGGATGCCCAAGGCGTCCCCCTCTTCATGAATAAAAATCCCAGATTTCTTCCAAACGCTTCATTTTTATTGTTTCATGCACAATTTTTTTTGACTATCTACTGTGAGGCATAAAGCCCCACAACCTCCCACTTTATTAAGAAAGAAACAAAAGTTTATGTACAAAAAGTGAAGAGAAAAAACAGAAAAAGGAAACCGAACTGTTACAAGCTATGAAGGCAACCTCCCAAGTATACAAAGGGATTACTGTAAAGTGTCAATCCACCTGAGTAATTTCTCTCTATTTGCTTGTTTCATTCTGTGACTTTGAAGAGTGAGGTCAAAAACAAACTGGCTCTTCCAGGTAGCAAAATGAGGCTTGATATTCTGAAAAATCATCTCATTTGTCACCTTCCAAATATTCCAACATGCAATGAATACCACCTCAGCAAAGAAAGGCTGAGAAAAGTTCTTCCTGGCAGCAAGTGCAGTCTGTAATCTATCATTCCCATCACCCCAATCAATCTGGAGGTAAACCCAGATCCTTACACTGAAAGTGCAGTTAAAAAATAGATGGTCCCTGTCCTCATGATGTTTGCCTGGGCATAAAGCACAATCAAAAATGTCCGTGACATTCCAGTGTCTTCTTTGCAACATATCACGAGTGTTCAGTCGATCACTAAGCATCAACCACACAAACATCTTAATTTTCATCGTGCACTTGCTTCTCCAAATCCACTTGTATAACGGGCAAAAAACAATATGGTCAAAGACATGATGATAGTAACTTGCAGCTGTGTAATGACCCCAAGAACACTGCCAACTATCAACCGCACTCTCCTGCAAGGAAAGGTGGTCAAGCCACTCCCCAATCTACAGGAATTCATCATATGCCTGTCCAGATAAAGGTAGATGAAATTCAGACGATCTGTCCTGGAGAAGAGCCATTTCCTTAATAGAGATTTTATCATCCTTGGCAAAGGAAAACAGCCTAGTAAATCTATCCCTCAAAGGCACCCTGGAACTGCCAACTTCCCAGGCATCAGACCAAAACAGAATAGTGTCTCCTGAAAGGACCTCATGCAGGGCGATCTGTCGAAAATTATCCATGAGGGAAGCAACATCACGCCACCAATAGGATCCACAAGCCTTAGAAGCATGAGGTACAACATTTACATAATAGCAATCCCAAACTAGCTTTACCCAGGGAATATGAGTCTCCTTATTATAGAACTTGTTTAGGAATTTGATAAGAAGAGCATCATTTTTCTTTTGGAAATCAATGATACCAAGGCCACCCTTCATCTTAGGTTTATAGATCATTTCCCAAGCACCCAAGGATTGCTTCGGAGTGTCAGCATTATCCCTCCACAGACACTGTCTGATGATTCTGTTAAACTGTTTAGTAATACTAGGAGGTACATGGATAGTGCACAGCAAATGCAGAGGCATAGAGGGCAAGGCTGAAACAACTAGCTGGAGTCTTGCCCCCTGAGACAGGAAGCTATAAGTAGCAGTTAATCTTCGTTCCAAACGATGAACCACCGGAGAGAGATCTTGAATGGTGGGACTAGAAGTACCAACAGACAGGCCAAGATAGGTGAAAGGTAAAGAATCCACCCTACAACCAAATTCCAGAGCCAGCGTCTGAGACAAGGTTCCTCCACATTGATACCAATCATTGAGGACTTGTGATCATTGATATGCGACCCAATCGATTCAGAGAAGACCTGAAGCACTTTTTTGAGAGACACTACCTGCTCAATCTCGGCAGGCATGATAAGAAGAGTATCATCTGCATATTGGATAATGGGAAATCAGGATCACCAGTGTTGATTGGCAGTTGAATTCCACCTTCTCTCAGCAAGTTGTTAACAGCTGACTGCAGAAGATCACCACCAAGAACATAGAGAATGGGGGAGAGAGGGTGCCCCTGTCTCACACCTCTTCGGCACTGAAACTATTTCCCAGGTACTCCATTGAGCAGCATAGAGGACACTCCAGAAAAAAGAAAGTCCTTCACCCATCTGATCCACTCAAAACCAAAACATTTATGCTCCATAATCTGTATCAAAGCCTCATGCTCAATGGAGTCAAAAGCGTTCTCAAAATCAATCTTAAGAATGATAATAGGCCTCCTAGATTGGTGAAACTGGAAGAGATATTCAAGTGACCAAGCCAAACAATCTGGGATAGTCCTAGACTTAATGAACCCATATTGGTTTTTATGAACACAGTGGAGGATCTTCTCCTGAAGTCTGTTTGCAGCAAGCTTAGTGATAAATTTCAAGCAAACATTGGTTAAGGAAATAGGTCTATAGTCACCCACTCCCTCAGGAGAATTGACTTTAGGCACCAGAGTAATGTAGGAGGAGTTAATTTTCCCCGGAGAGATAGTCCCAACATGGAAATCATTGGCCACTTTGTAAAAATCAGGAGCAATAATATGCCAACACTTTTTAAGAAGGAGCCCATTAAATCCATCAGGCCCATGAGCCTTATCAGCTGGCATATTTTTAATAATAAGATCCATTTCCTCCTTTTCAAATGGTTTAGTCAAGTCAAGGAGATCAGGAATGGGTTTCAGGAGAGAGGCAAGATTAAATCCCATAGAAATACCCTTTGCCTGACCCATCCTCTCTTTAAATTTGCTCAACACCAGACAAGCCATTTGCTGGTGGTCAGAGATAACTTCCCCATCATCATCTTTAAGAGAGGAAATGGAATTCCTTCTGAATCTTTGACTTGCCATGGCATGGAAGAACTTTGTATTATCCTCACCCACTTTAATCCATCTGATAGAGCACCTGTTTCTCCAATAGGTACATTGTGCCTTTAGTAGCTTTTGCAGATGAACCTTAACAATATTTCGGAAGTTAAACTCTGGTTTTGTGAGGGCCCTAAATTCCTCCAATTGGTCCAGGGAAAAATGATTTTGTTGGAGCGTCTTTTTTTTGTTTTGGTTTTGGTTTCTCGTTTGCTTGGTTTGCTTAGTTTGCTGAATAAATTGGTTAGACCCCCTCTTTCATACATTGGTTTTCAAATAGTTTGGTTTGGTTTGGAAAAGAGTAGGAAAGCTCATGCTTAAGTGGTAAAGAGAGCTTGTTTTTTACTGTGGCCTATGCTTGGTCATGCCATGCTTGATATTGTTTTGGCTTTATGCTTAGTATTCTTTGCTGTAGCATGACTTGTTATAAACAATTGAGATTGCTTGATGTGCTTTGGATGAATCATGCATTGTTTTAGCATATTAAAGCATAGTATTGTGGTATTCTCCTTTGATGCTTTATTTGGGTTGACTTGGCGCATGCTCACACCATGTTATGACTATCCAAAGTCACCATAGCCTTTATGATCCTTTAGTTTTCAACTTGTAGTATCACTTTATGCTTTGATCAATGATGTTTTGTCGCACTACATGATAATGGCCATTATTGCTCTCTTAGTTTGTCGCTCCCAGTCTTTTGCTAGCCTCCACAACCAAGTATGAGTTCCACTCATGCATCCAACTCCCTAAAACAAATTATTCCAAAAGAGTCCACCATACCTACCTACTAGCATACGCTATTCCAAGTATATTCATGCTTTTGTTTACCTTCCAAATTACACTTGTTATGGGAAAACTAGTGATTAAAGCTCTCACGAACTTGATGGCACACTTTACTTTTCTTGCCCTTAATAAACTTGAACCATTGTGTCGTCTATGTTGTATATGCTTGCACTTATTTGTTGGAGATTAGCAGAACCATGCTGTCATAGGGAACGCTTTCAACATTGCACTGGTACATTGTACCTAGTTGATATCATGCTCTTTTGTCTATGGATGTCGTCGGTGTGAAATGAAAGAGGAGTTTGTAAGTCCATGGAGTTATGTATATGTGTTCGAGAAATGCCTGGGCCACTGGTCTAATCCATGCTGACATGGTGGAAACCTGCAGCGTAACCATAATGAGCTGTCTATGAAGCATTCTTCTTATAAAAAAAGAGTCCTATATTGAGAAAAAAGAGAAAAAAGAGATTATGAAAAGAGGAAAGAGAGAAAAACGCACCATATTCCCATGGTAAATAAGAAGATTGCTGAGATGCTCGTTGTCTACTTGCCTTGTCATTTTGATATGGGGATTCTTCCGTATCATCGGGCAAGGGGTACCCCGTTGGCGGTTCTCTATGATACACATGTACTTACGATGACAAGAACTTACCAGTGACTAAACTTGAGTAGCATGAGGAGCGGCCCTCGTATTCAAGGGACATGAGATTTCTAATTTATACTTCGTCAAGCATATACACCATACTTTGTTCACTTTAACCTTAATCACTTCAAGATGCTTATGATAGGGGCAATGAGAGCTGAAAGCTATTAAGTACCATAATTTTTGGAAGCTCTTTATGAAACTTGAATCCCTACTTCCTCCTATGAAGGCCTTTCTTCCACTATATATGTTGAGTCTCCACCTTCTACCTTTATGCACTTACTTTGAGAGCATAGTGGCCATTCTTAGTTCTATGTGTATTGTCCCAAGACTTGTTGATTGATGCATAGCATGATATTGCTTGTTTTAAACTATTTGTATCTAGTCACTCTTATGAACTTTGAAGGTGTCCTATGCATTTATGTTTGCTACTCTATGAGGGACAAGCTGAATACTACTATGCTATGTTTTCTTTATGTGAAACAAACAAACGTCTTGCAAAGCATTGTTATTCATGGATCTTTTGTTTGTGCCTTTTCATGTTGCAACATAGTTTCTTTGTCTTATTGCTAGAACTTTGTCTTTCATGTTATGATTGAAGTACTATGATCCCAGCTTTGAATGTTTTGCAAACACTTTGATCAAGTTTATGATGGTGCATGTCACCTCAAAAATTATTCTCTTTTTATCACTTGCCTACTTGAGGACGAGCAGGAGTTAAGCTTGGGGATGTTGATACATTGCAAATGTATCTATAATTTTTGATGTTCCATGCTTGGTTTTATCTACATTCTTGTGTTTTGTCCACACTTTGGAGTACTTTTCATATGATTTCTTGGACTAACCTATTAACAAGAGCCATAGTGCTAACTGCCTATTTTCTGCTGTTTTTGGTTCTAGGAAAGTCATAATACAACCGGTCATCTTAAGTAACGTTTGGTCATCTTAAGTAATACAACCGGCTTGTCCTTTGCTGCCTAAAGGATTGGGCCACTCGGTGCATTTATTCTTATTGTCTTTTATTTACTCGTACTTTATTTACTTGCATTATCCAAAACCCCTAAAAATCCGTTTGCTAAGTATTTGCAGAGAATTCCGGTTCCATACCACTAGCCATCACCTTCTGCTCCTCGTTGGGTTCGACATTCTTACTTATCGAAAATACTGTGATACACCCCCTATACTTGTGGGTCATCAAGACTATTTTCTGGCGCCGTTGCCAGGGAGTGAAGCGCTATTGGAGAGTGGAACTGGTAAAGGAAACTTCTACTGTGAGTATTGTTTACTGATGTTAGTTACTTTATTTTCATTATGGATAATTCGCTGAGTTTCTTATTTTGTAATGCTACTATCACTACTAAGGTAGTAGATGAACCACCACCTGCTGAGAGTGATGCTTTTAAAATACCTACAAGAATTATTGATCGTGTTATGGATAACTATTATGTTGGGGATGGAAATGTCCATCCCGCTGATCATTTGCTCTTTATACACGAATTATGCGGGTTGTTCAAGTGTGCAGGTATTACAACAGATCAAGTTAAGAAGAAGTTATTCTCATTATCACTGAAAGGAAGAGCTAAGGAATGGTATAAGTTGCTGAAGAATGGTCAAGCTCTTGAATGGGAGGAAATAGTACCTCTCTTTTATTCAAAGTTTTATCCTCCTAGTGAGATTCATAAAGATCGGAATCAAATTTATAACTTTTGGCCTCTTGATGGAGAGAGTACAGCTCAAGCTTGGGGGAGATTGAAGTTACTAATGCTCAAATGTCCTATTCAAGAGCTCCCCAACAATATTATTATCAATAACTTTTATGCAAGGCTTTCTCTTCATGATAAGGATTTATTGGATGCCTCTTGTGCTGGATCATTCACTCGCATGGAAGAAGAAGTCAAATGGGATCTTCTAGACCGTATTCAAAACAATGCTGAAGCATGGGAGAATGACAAAGGAAGAAAGTCAGGTATAAACTATGATTATGAAAGCATTGAATCTTTTATGGGAACTGATGACTTTCAAAATATTAAAAATGCTTATGGTCTAGACTCTCAAGCTATTGCAACTTATTTTAAGGCTTTTGCTTCCTATATTGAAGTGCCTAAAAAGAAGTGGAATAAGTATCATGAACCATATAAAGATGTTGCTAAGAGTGTTCCTACAAGAAATACTGAAGTTTATACTGCTAATCATGTTTTACCTAAGCCTTATATTGAGAAAATGCCTTTCCCAGTCAAGGTAAAGGAACATTCTATCATAGCTAGTATGGTTAATGAAAGTACAAATAAAGCTGTTGAACTGGATAAACAAATGAATGATGAGCCTATAATAGCAAAAGTGAAAGACTTTGTCACTAAATATGTAGAAGGGGGACACACTATCCTTTGTACGGACCCTTCTAATATGGTTTCACAAAGTAGTGTTATGAGAGCTAGTATTCCTGTGTTTTCTGCTAGAATAAGTGATCATTGTTACGCTGGTTCTTTTGATAGTTACATTGTTAAGTTTATGCATGATACTGAAAGTTACTATGAGAGAGCGAAAAGTGTTCTTATGCATCTCAATAATATCAAGTTTCCTCGTTTTATGCTGAAAGTTTTTATGTCACACTTGTTTTGCCTTCCTATACTTGTAGCCTCTGGTTTCAACAACTTGTTTGCTTACAAAATTCCCTTGCATATGAAGTGGGTTAGACTTAAACATGTGTATTTTTGCTTCTTAATGCTCTCTTTCACTTCAATTCATATTTCTAAGTGAGCATCATCAAAATTATCATGCCTATCTTAATGGCTATAAAGAAAGAGCTTTTTGGGAGACAACCCAATTTATTTTTGCTTTCAGTTTGTTTTTGTTTCTTTGAGTCTTGGAAGTTATTACTTCGGTAATAACCTCTCCTTATCCTTTTTGTTTGGTTTTTATGTCAAGATCAACCTCTAATGAGAGAGAAGTAATACTTGGGGAAGTTGCTTTCCCGAAACAGATTTTTGTGCTTCACCATAAAAATTCGTGAGAGATCTCTATACTTCGGATTGAGCTATAATGTTTTGTGATTCTGCACCAGGTTGTTATTTAACTTTCGTTAGTTTTGCACTTTTTGATTTGAGCAACAGAAGTTTTTCGAACAAATTGATCTTTACCTGCTGGTCTGTTTTGACAGATTTTGCCACTCTTGCATTTGCTTCTTAAAGCAATTTCCTTTTTGGATTCTTTTTGGGTTTTCAGAAGGACTTGTTTCAGTAGCTTATGTTTTGATGGTTTTAGTTGAAATTGGACCTAAAAGGTTTTATCACTTCACTTATACTAATGTTGCTAATGAGAACTGTGTGAAGTTTTGTGTGAAAGAAAATTTCAGGTTAGTGGAGAAAATGGTGTCATAAGAAAGTGAAAGGTTTCATGACTCAAGAAATATGTGTATGAAGATGAAGATATTGATGTTATTCAAGTGGTGACTCCAGAAGAATATACTAAGTACCAAATTCAGAGACCTGTAGAGTCCGTTTTCGAATAGGTAACAATTCTGTTAAGAAAAGTTCCGTGAAAGATCTATCCAGTTATATTTTTTCAGTTTTTATCCAACAAGGAAAGTTACGAAGCAAAAAAGCGACGGAAACGGAGCCAGGGTGACTCACTCCAGCCTGTGGCACGGGCCCTCCCCTGGCCGCACCACCAGGTGGTGAGGCCACCCGGACTCTGTCTCCGACCCGTTTTCTCCTAGTACCTTCCTTTTGTTGTAAAACTTTGTAATATATAATCCCCCGGATCCCCCGAGGTTCGTATATCGTGTTCTGGTTGTGTTTTCGTTTCGATCTGTTTCTGATAGGTAGAGTCCTAGTTTTGGAGCCACAATGTCTTCCTCTGGATCAGCCAAAGAAGATTCCTCAGCGGATATCATCAACCCATACATGCGTGAGTTGAAGATTCACCCCAAGGAGTTGCTGCTTGAAGAAGGGGAGGTATGGATAAAAGAAGGTCAAGGCCCTAAAGGTGAAGGAAGTTTGGAGGACAGGATGGAAGTGCTAGAGCAAGAAGTCTTTAGGTACAAGAAGATGGCGGAACGCAAAGTGGATATCATCCATAAGATTTGTTTCGAACTCATCGCTGAGCACCAAAAGGAGACCGCTGAGCTCAAGGATGAAATCCTCTCACTCCACCAAACGACCAACCAACTTCAAGCACAACTCTACGACGTTCAAAATCAAAACTGTGACTATGAAGTTAGGTTTAAAGGCGTAAGTGCTGCTGCTAGTTTCAGGATGATGGAGACCAGGATGTCTTTTGTTGATGGGGAGCCTTTACCTTGGAAGTCCGACAAAGATGAGAGAACACCACCACCACCGAAGGAGTAATTTGTCATCAGGTTTGGCATCCCCTTGGTTTGTTCCAAGCTTGGGGGAGTGTCGCGGTATCACATCACTATCTTCTATCTTTTTACCTTTTTAGTAGAGTCATATCATGAATAGAGAAGTTATCGTGTAGGATGGTTTGCATTATGGAAGTGTCCCCTCTCTTGTTAGATATGTATCCCTTGGTGTGAGTTACCGTTATGGAATATTAATGAGAAGTTCTATCATTTACTATTTTGCATATCTTATATTAGTTTTCAATTCATGGTTATATGATTGATCTTGTTGTTAGTATTGGTATCACTTTGGGATCATTGAGTTAATTTAGTTGGTTTAGGCAAACATGGCTTGGTCTGTAGCAACACTATTTTTGAGAGTTGAATGAAAAAGATAAAAAGTACTCTAAAGAAATATAATTTCCTCATATTTCTTTCTTGATTTGCTCATAATCTTAGTATTCTCTAGTTAAGATCTTTTGTGCTTCCAAGGAAGATTGCATTTTTGTTTTTGTCATATGTATGTTTGTCTGTTTCCTTCAACTGTTATACTTGCTACCCAGCCTTGCTAGCCAAAAACCTATACTGAGAGGGAATTCTTCTCGTGCATCCACTCCTTAACCAAAACATATGCCATTTGTGTCCACCATACCTACCTATTAGCATTATTGCTATTCCAAGTAAATTCATGTTTTTATCTACCTTCCAAATTAAACTTGTTATGTGAAAATTAGTGATTAAAACTCTCATGAACTTGATGGCACACTTTACTTTTCTTGCATTTAATAAACTTGAACCATTGGGTTCTTCTTTGTTGCGTATATGCTTGCTCTTTATGAGTTGAAGTTAGCAGAACCATGTATTATGGGGAACACTTTCAACACTGCATTGGTACTTTGTACCTAGTTGATACCATGTTATTTTGCTTATGGATCCCGGCTGTGTGAAATAAAAGGGGAACTTGTAGGATCATGGAGTTCGTATATGTGTTAGAGAAACGCCTGGGCCGCTAGCTTAAGCCATGCCTAATCATGGTGGAAACTTGCAGCATAACTATAATGAGCATTCTATGAAGCATCCTCAATAAAAACCTATGAAAATAGCGAATAAAAAGATCGCTGAGATGCTCATTGTGACGGAAATATGCCCTGAGAGGCAATAATAAAGTTGTTATTATGTATTCCTTGTATATGATAGATGTTTATTTTGCATGCTATAATTGTATTGATAGGAAACGTCAATACATGTGTGTTTAATAAACAAAAAGGGTTCCTAGTTATGCCTCTCTTATAGACTAGCTCATTGATTAACAAGATGATCAAAGTTTCCTGATCATGGACATTGGATGTTGTTAATAACGAGGTCACAACATTTGGGAAATGATGTGATGAACATTCATCCGAAGTATAGCATTACGATCAAAGTCATTATGTTTATATTGCTATAACAACATACGAAGTAATCTTAATCCTCAGTGAGCATCTCAGCGATATTTTTATTTGCTATTTGCATAGGTTTTTATTGAGGATGCTTCATAGAATGCTCACTATAGTTATGCTGCAAGTTTCCACCATGATTAGGCATGGCTTAGGCTAGCGGCCCAGGTGTTTCTCTAACACACATATAAACTCCATGATCTTACAAGTTCCACTTTTATTTCACACCGCCAGGATCCATAAGCAAAAGAACATGATATCAACTAGGTACAAAGTACCAAATGAAGTGTTGAAAGCGGTCCCCATGATACATGGTTCGGCTAACTTCAACTCATAAAGCGCAAGCATATACGCAACAAAGAAGGACCCAATGGTTCAAGTTTATTAAATGCAAGAAGGTAAAGTGTGCCATCAAGTTCGTGAGAGCTTTAATCACTAATTTTCACATAACAAGTTTAATTTGGGAGGTAGATAAAACAAGAATTTACTTGGAATAGAAATAATGCTACTAGGTAGGTATGGTGGACACAAATGGCACAGGTTTTGGTTTAAAGGAGGTGGATGCATGAGAAGAATACCCTCTCAGTACAGGTTTTTGGCTAGCAAGGCTAGGTAGCAAGTATACGAGTTGAAGGAAACAAACAAACATACAAGTGATAAAGACAAACATGCAATCTTCCTTGGAAGCACAAAAGATCTTAACTAGAGAATACTAAACTTATGAGAAAATCAAGAAAGAAAGATGATGAAATTACTTTTTCTCTAGAGTACTTCTATCTTTTCTTTCAACTCTCAAAAATAATGTGCTACTGACCGGGCCAGGTTTGCCAAAACCAACTAAATTAACTCAATGATCCCAAAGTGATACCAATACTAACAGCAAGATCAATCATATAACGACGAATTGAAAACTACTATAAGCTACGCAAAAGAGTGGATGATAGAACTTCTCATTAATACTCCATAACGGAAACTCACACCAAGGGATACATATCTAATGAGAGAGGGGACACTTCCATAATGCAAACCATACTACATAATAACTCCTCTATTCATGATATGACTCTACTAATAAGGTAAAAAGGTAGAAGATAGTGATATGATACCGCGGCACTCCCCCAAGCTTGGAACAAACCAAGGGGATGCCAAACCTGATGACGAATTACTCCTTCGGTGGTGGTGGTATCCTCTTGACGAGCTCTTTGATCAGTTTCCCCAAGTCCTCAATCTCGAAGGTGAGATTACGAATCAGCTGTGAGTTTTGCTCAATGCGGCTCATGATCATGTCGTGTTGAGAATTCCAGCTCTTGCTATTCTTTCCCCACTCTTCCTCCTTGGAGTCTTCTTTTCCTGCATGGGTAGAACGTGGAAAATCCCAATTGGAGGGTAATTTCCCTTTGGGCATATTCTGGTGTTGATGCTCATGGATAAGAGTGTGGAAAGGATTCTTGGTGCATGGAGGAAGTGACCAGGGATCTGAACGGTGATGAGGAGGCTTCCCTCCAATGGATGGGTTTGCCACCAGTCCAATGCTTGCAATGGTAGTGCCGGTGTGTTTTGCCTCCTCTTCACCTTCGCTCTTAATCTCCTTCTCCTGCCCGGGGTCTTGGAGGTCTTCCTCCATAGGCTCCTTCCCTTTATCCTTGGCGGACACCATGGTGCTTCTAATCTTTCAAAGAGTATGTCCTGGCAGAAACAGATCGAAACAAAAACACGACGAAAACACGATATACGAACCTCGGGGGATCCGGGGGATTATATATTACGAAGTTTCATGTCAAAAGAAAGGTACTGGGAGAAAACAATTCGGAGGCGGAGTCCGGAGTGGCCACACCACCTGGTGGCGCGGCTAGGGGTGGGCCCGTGCCACAGGGTGGTGTGAGCCACCCTGGCTCTGTTTCCGTCTCTTTTTCGCTTCGTAGCTTTCCTTATTGACTGAAAACTGCAAAAATATAGTTGGATTGTATTTTCGCGGAACTTTTCTTACCAGAACCGTTTCCTATTTGAACACGGACTCTACAGGTCTCTGAATTTGGTATCTAGTAGATTCTTCCGGAGTCATCACTTGAATAACATCAATATCTTCATCTTCATACACTTATTACTTGAGTCATAAAACCTTTCTCTTCCTTATTAAACCATTATCTCCACTTCCTGGAAATTTCTTTCACACAAAACTTCACACAATTCTCATTAGCAACATTAGTATAAGTGAAGTGATAAAACCTTTTGAGTCCAAGTTCAATTGAAAACCATCAAAACAAAAGCTACTGTAGCAAATCCTTCCAAAAACACAAAAAGAATTCAAAAAGGAAATCGAATAAAGAAGCAAATGCAAGAGTGGCAAAATCTGTCAAAACAGACCAGCAGGTAAAGATCAATTTTTTACAAAATCTTCTGTTGCTCAAATCAAAAAGTGCAAAATTAACGAAAGTTAAATAAAAACCTGGGGCAGAAGCAAAAAAAATTACAGCTCAATCCGACATACAGAGATCTCTCACGAATTTTTACGGTGAAGCACAAAAATCTGTTTCGGGACAGCAACTTCCCCAAATCTTACTTCTCTCTCATTAGAGGTTGATCTTGACACAAAAACCAAACAAAACGGATAACTTCCAAGACTCAAAGAAACAAAAACAAACTAAAAGCAGAAATAAATTGGGTTGTCTCCCATAAAGCTCTTTCTTTATAGCCATTAAGATGGGCATGATAATTTTGAAGAAGCTCTCATAGGGATATGAATTGAAGTGAAAGAGAGCATTAAGAAGCAAAAACACACACACATATTCAAGTCTAACCCACTTCCTATGCAAGGGAATTTTGTAAACTCACAAGTTGTTGAAACCTAAGGCAACTTGCATAAGAAGGAAAAAGAAGTACGACATAAAAACTTTCAGCATAAAACGAGGAAACTTGATATTATTGAGATACATAAGAACACTTTTCCCTCTCTCATAGTAACTTTCAGTATCATGCATAAACTTAACAATATAGCTATCACAAGGACCATCATAACAATGATCACTTATTCTAACAGAAAACATAGGAATACTAGCTCTCATACCACTACTATGTGAAACAATATTAGAGGTATCCTTACAAAGGATAGTGTGTCCCTCTTCCTCATACTTAGTGACAAAGTCTTTCACTTTTGCTATTATAGGTTCATCAACCATTTGTCTATCAGGTTCAACAGCTTTTTTCATACTTTCATCTACCATACTAGCCATCATAGAATGTTCCTTTACCTTAACTGGAAAAGGCATTTTCTCAATATTAGGTTTAGGTAAAACATGATTAGCAGTATAAACTTCAGTATTTCTTGCAGGAACACTCTTAGCAACATATTTATAAGGTTCATGATACTTATTCCACTTCTTTTTAGGCACTTCAATGTAGGAAGCAAAAGCCTTAAAATAAGAAGCAATAGCTTGAGAGTCTAGACCATAAGCATTTTTAATATTTTGAAAGTCATCAGTTCCCATAAAAGATTCAATGCATTCATAATCATAATTTATACCTGACTTTCTACCTTTGTTATTCTCCCAAGCTTCAGCATTGTCTTGAATACGATCTAGAAGGTCCCATTTAGCTTCTTCTTCCATGCGAGTGAATGATCCAGCACAAGAAGCATCCAATAAATCTTTATCATGTAGAGGGAGCCTTGCATAAAAGTTGTTGATAATAATATTGTTGGGGAGCTCATGAATGGGACATTTAAGCATTAGTAACTTCAATCTCCCCCAAGCTTGAGTTATACTCTCTCCATCAAGAGGCCAAAAGTTGTATATTTGATTCCGATCTTTATGAATCTCACTAGGAGGATAAAACTTTGAATAAAAGAGAGGCACTATTTCCTCCCATTCCAGAGCTTGACCGTTCTTCAGCAGCTTATACCATTCCTCAGCTCTTCCTTTCAGTGATAATGAGAATAACTTCTTCTTAACTTGATCTGTAGTAATACCTGCACACTTGAACAACCCGCATAATTCGTGTATAAAGAGTAAATGATCACCGGGATGGACAGTTCTCATCGTAAGTTCTCCATGGATGTATATCCACCCGTTGATCTGTATCTAGTAGATAGATCTTGGCGTATAGTTCTCATCGTTGGAATTTTTTTGTCTATGCTGTGGACCCAACAGTGGTATCAAATCCTGATCTATGCGTAGGTGCTTTGCACGGGTAGTACACATATGTTTAAATGTGGGCAATGATGATCATGTTATTGCATCTTCTATGTATTTTGGATATTGGTGGCATAGTGGGATGAAGCGGCCCGGACCAACCTTACATGTCATCGTACATGAGACCGGTTCGACGATTGACATGCAACTAGTTTTGCATAAGTGGCTAGCGGGTGTCTGTCTCTCCTACTATAGTCAATATCTGATTTACAACGAGTTGCTAACAACTTGGTTATCCTCGTTGTGGTTCATGTTCGTAGGTAAGACCAGTTCTATCTTCGAAATCCCTAAGCCACGTAAAACTTGCCATTGATAAATTAGAGGCGTCTAGTTTAGATCGTTGCTGGGCTAGTGTCTTGATATGGTATTGTTGTAAGTAGATGTATGATAGATACTCTTAGAACACACTCAACGTGATAGAGATCATACCATGATGCAAATGATAGAGATCAAATGCATGGACCATATCATCTCGCTTTACACATTAGATGTTGGTATCTTATACTGCTAGTTTGGCGCTTTTGGTAGCATTGTAAGATGATCCCTCATTTAGATATCAAGATAAAATGTGTTCTTCCTTAAGTATGCACTGTTCTATGGATCGTTTTTCGAGACATCACGTGATGATCGGGTGTATTCGACTCTACGCTTTCATACAACGGGTGTAAGACAGTTTTACACACGTGAATACTAAGGTTCTTACTTGGCGAGCCTAGCATGTTGATGACCCACAAGTATAGGGGGTGTATCGCAGTATTTTCGATAAGTAAGAGTGTCGAACCCAACGAGGAGCAGAAGGTGCTGGCTAGTGGTATGGATCAGGAATTCTCTGCAAATACTTAGAAAACGGATTTTTAGGGGTTTTCGATAAAGCAAGTAAACAAAGTACGAGTAAATAAAAGACAGTAGGAATAAATGCAGCAAGTGGCCCAATCCTTTATGCAGCAAAGGACAAGCCAGGTGTATTACTTAAGATGACCAAACGTTCTCGAGGACACATGGGAAGACTGTCAAGTGCTTTCGCTTCATATAGTCGATTAATCTTCTTTAGCTTGCTAAGTGTTGTGTGGGTGAACCTGTGCTAATGTACCGCCCCATCCAAGACTAATACATACTTGTGATTATACCCCTTGCAAACATCCGTAAGTACAAGAAAGTAATTAAGGTAGAAACCTAACCATAGCTTTAAACTCTAAGACCCTTACGTCCCTTGTGCAATGGTTTTCTAACGGGGGTTCAGGTTTCTGTCACTCCGGCAACCCCTACGATTAGTAGCCAAATACACAATGCATTCCCCTAGGCCCTTATAGGTGAAGTGTCATGTAGTCGACGTTCACATGACACCACTAGAAGAAGTACACCACAACTTAAATAACAATCTATTGAATCTTTCTCAACGCAACTCCACTACTAACAACAAGAGTTCTCCCATGTCCTCAAGAACAAGACGAACTACTCACAAGACATCATATGGATCATGATCAGAGATGGAATACTGATGTATAACAATCTGAACATAAACAATAATTCAATGGTTCACTCAATAGCATCAACTACAAAGAGTAATCAACACCGGGAAAGTTTCCCCTATGAACTATGCAAGATTCAACGCAATTGTTACAGCAATATGGAGATGGTGATGAGGGTGCTGATGGTGATGATGGTGGTGATGATGATCCCGATGAAGTACAGCTTGATGGTGGTGTTGATGGCGACGATCTCCCCTCTCCGGGAAGAAATTCCCCTGGCAGAAATCTGTCTGCCAGAGAGATCTTTCTCTCTCGGTGTTTTCCACCCCACAGAGGCGGCAGAATCTTTCTGTGGTCGCTCCCCGAGGCTTAGGGTTTCGTGGGGATGATATACGCCAGAGGAGAGAGGCTGGAGTGGGCCAAGGCGGCCACAACACCTCCAGGCGCGGCCTAGGCCTGCCCGCGCCATGGGGTGGTGTGGGCCCCATGTGGCCCACCTCCACTCCATCTTCTGGCATCCTTAGTCTTCTGGAAAAATAGGATTTTCCGTACATTTTTCCGGATTTTCTGATATTCGTGAATTTTGCCTCCAAACAACACCTTTTCCATCAGAATCCTGACTGCAGCGGTCCATGCTCCAAAAGTCATCAACCATGCAAAAATAGATGAAATAACATAAGTATCACCTCTCAATACGAAATATATCAATGAATAATAGTGAATTAAGACATAGAATAGTGATGCAAAATGGACGTATCACATGTACAGACATGGACTCGTAACACAGACCGAAAGGTTAAGCATGAGTCATATAGTTGATATGATGCCCATATAGATGCTCGCCTTTGAAGCTACACCGACTCACGTGATGATCAGACTTGGTGTAGTGAATTTGGTTCATGTAATCACCAAAAATACACGAGGGATGTTGTTTTTGAGTGGGAGTTCATTAGTAATTTGGATTAGTTGAACTCAATCTATCACAAACTTAGTCTAAATAAACTTTACAAATTATGTTGTAGATGGCACCACCTGCTTTTAATTTCAATGTGTTCATGGAGAAAGAGAAACTTGCTGCGAATGGTAGCAACTTCACCAACTGGGCTATGAATTTGAGGATTCTCCTCACTGCTGCACAAAAGAAATATGTGATAAAGGCGCCACTAGGGCCCCCACCAGCTCCTGATGCCCCTGACGAGGAAAAGAATGTCTATATAACTCGTCAGGAGGACCACAACTTAGTTCATTGCGGCACACTGTATGGGCTAGAGCCAGAACTTCGAAAGCGTTTCGAAAATGGCAATGCCTTTGATACCATGGGAGAATTGAAAATGATTTTCGATACCCATGCTGCCGTAGAGAGTTATAATGCTTCTGAAAAGTTCTTTAGCTACATGATGGAGGAGAACAACTCCGTTAGTGAGCACGTACTCAAAATGTCCGGGTATGCACTAGAAACCGTTGCATTCACTTTAAATCGGGCACCATCTAAATCCGTTGAAACGACAATGTATGGAGTATGGTTTGGAAACAAACATAAGCTATCATTTCTTAAAGTTTGGGGATGCGATGTTTATGTGAAGAAACTTAAGCCGGATAAACTCGAACCCAAAGCGGAAAAATGCATCTTTATAGGATACCCTAAGGAAACGATTGGGTATACCTTCTATCAAAGATCTGAAGGCAAGGTTTTTGTTGCCAAGAATGGATCCTTTCTTGAGAAGGAGTTTCACGCGAAAGGAGTTTCACACTTAAGAAGAACTAGGGATATGTTTCTTGTATACGGAGGTGAAGAAGAGCTAGTCGCTAAGTGTTATGTCGATGCTAGCTTTGACACCGATCTAGATGACTCTAAGTCTCAATCCGGATACGTATTTCTCCTGAACGGAGCAGCAGTTAGTTGGAGGAGTTTCAAACAACATGTGGTGGCTGGATCAACGACGGAGGCATAATATGTTGCTGCTTCAGAAGTGGCGCAGGAATCGGTTAGAATGAAGGAGATCATAACAGAACTAGGTGTGGTTCCTAGTGCATTGGACCCAATGGTGATCTATTGTGACAACAATGGATCCATAGCCATCACCAAGGAACCAAGGTCTCACAAGAATTCCAAGCATATTAAGCGCCGGTTTCACTCCATCCGCGAGCATGTCAAGGATGGAGATATAAAGATTTATAAAGTACACACGAACCTGAATGTAGCAGATCTGCTGACTAAAGTTCTCTCTAGGGCAAAACATGATCAACACCAGAACTCCATGGGTGTTAGATTTATCACTATGTAAACTAGATTATTGTCTCTAGTGCAAGTTGGAGACTGAAGAAAATATGCCCTGCGAGGAAATAATAAAGTTGTTATTATGTATTCCATGTATATGGTAGATGTTTATTTTGCATGCTATAATTGTATTGATAGGAAATGTCAATACATGTGTGTTTAATAAACAAAAAGGGTTCCTAGTTATGCCTCTCTTATAGACTAGCTCATTGATTAACAAGATGATCAAAGTTTCCTGATCATGGACATTGGATGTTGTTAATAACGAGGTCACAACATTTGTGAAATGATGTGATGAACATTCATCCGAAGTATAGCATTACGATCAAAGTCATTATGTTTATATTGCTATAACAACATACGAAGTAATCTTAGTCCTTAGACCATGAGATCATGTTAATTGCTAACATCGGAAGAGTATCTTGATAACATCAAACGTCACACCATAACAGGGTGACTATAAAGGTGGGTTCAGTGCTACGAAGGTGTTATGTTGAGGCTCATGGATCAAGAGTTGAATTTGTCAATCCCGATGATGGATAGATATACTCTGGGCCCTCTCGGTGATATCACATTAAGGTAGCTTGCAAGCAAGTGATATGATCACTAGAATGTTATATCACGGGAACGAGAAAATAGTGCATGTCGATAACGACATCAAAGTAGGTATTTCGATACCGATGATCGAATCTCGGGCATGTATTATATCATGAGACAAAGGGATTAAGTTACTAGCATTAAAGGTTCTCACGATCACAGAAGTCATCGTTGAATGTGCAGGAGTCAGTATGGATCTCCAGGTTCCGCTTCTGATTATTGATCTGAGAGAAGTCTCAATCATGTCAGCATTATTCGCGAACCGTAGGGTGACACACTTAAGGGTTTCCGGACACCATTTAGTAGCACATATGTTTCAGACGAAAGGATTGCAAAGCGCAGGAATTGTTTCCATAGAAACAGGAATTGTTTCGATAGAAACTGGAATTGTTTCGGGTGAAATTGCAGAAAGTGGTTCTGCATGTGATATTTAAATGTTGCAAGGGGTTTTATGTGAATGTTTGTTAATTAAAGTAATTAACAAAATTCTGAATAAAATAAATAAAAGAGTTTTATTAATTGAGAGTTGCATTAAATTTGGTGGAAATTTAATGCATGTGAGTGGAATTTTGGGTGGAGTCAAAATTGATGTGAGTGGAGCTTCCACCACATGAATGAGGAAGAGGTGGGGGCACCCCGCCTCCCTCTCCTCCCTCACAAAGCACACCTCCTCGTGAAGGATCTCTCTCCCCCTCTAGACATTCCCCCATGGTCTCAGATTAGCGAGATACATGTTCCCGGTGGCCTTGCGTCTGGAACGAGTTGCTGCTTCCGCTGATTCGCTAGAGCAAGGAGGTGGACGTTGTCAGTGATGGGTTCATAGCATGGAAAACAAAAAATTTCTACCGCAAGAACGAACAAAACCTAGATCTAATCTAGATAAATGCCAAGATCAAATCTATTAGACATGTGCAACGAGATAGATAGGAACTAACCCTCGTAGATCCGAAAGTGTTAACGAGATTAGATCTCGTGGTTGATGTAGTCGATCACTTGCCGATCTCAAGATCGTGTGGACGATCCTTCCGGCGCCGCATTCCGGCAGCGCTTCGGCAGTCGGTCACACGTGCGGAGTCGAAGCAGACCTTCCTCTCCTCGTTCCAGCGAGCAGCAGAGGTAGTAGATCTTCTCCATGGAATCCCAGCAGCATGACGGTGTGGTGGTGGTGGAGTAGAGAATTCTGCAGGGCTTCGCCTAAGCCGGAGCAGAGGGAAGGAGGAGGAGAGAGGCGGCAGCTAGAGCTTGTTATGAGAGAGAGCTAGGAGGGGGCGCCCCTGCCCTTCTATTTAAGGGGGGAGGCACGCCTGGGGAGGGGGAGTCCTAGTAGGACTCCCCTCCTATGGCCGGCGGTGGGAAGGGGGGAGGAGTCCTCCTCCCCCACGAATCCGTGTATTGCCCCACTAGGTTTCCTTTGACCCTTTCTTGGTTTTCAAGCAAACTCCAAGAAATCCTCTAGAACCTTCCAGAACATTCTGAAACCTTCTAGAATCTCCATACAAACACTCCGGAACATTTCCTAACTCAGAAAATGATCCCTAATATATGAATCTTATTCTCCGGACAATTCCGGATCTCCTCGTGATGTCCCGGATCCAATCCGAGACTCCGAACAACATTCGGTCTCCAACGCATATTCCATATCTACTTAAAACAACTTCGAACCTTAAGTGTGTCACCCTACGGTTCGTGAATATGCAGACATGACAGAGACACATCTCCTATCAATAACCATCAGCGGGACCTGGAGATCCATAATGGCTCCCACATACTCAACGATGACTTCGTGATCGATTGAACCATTTACATACGAAACCAATTCCCTTTGTCACACGATACTTTACTTATCCGAGGTTTGATCGCCGGTATCTCTATACCTAGTTCTACCTCATTACTGATAAGTACTCTTTACTCGTTCCATGTTATGTCATCCCTTGTGACCCAGTCACATGCTTGCCAGCTAATTAGATGACATTCCACCGAGAGGGTCCAGAGCATATCTATCCATCATGTGGATGGACAAATCCCAATCTTGGTCCATGCGCTTCAACACATACTTTCAGAATACCCAATGACACCTTTATGACCACCCAGTTACGAAGCGGTGTTTGATGTCATCAAAGTACCCATCCGGTGATGGTGATTAACATAACCTCATGGTCGAAGGATTAGGTTACTATGTATTTTAAAGCTTATAGCAAACGAACTTAATGACTTGATCTTATGCTATGCTTACTACGGGTGTGTGTCCATCACATCATTCTCCTAATGATATGATCTTGTTATTAACGACATCCAATGTCCATGATCAGGAAACCATGATCATCCATTAATCAACAAGCTAGTTTAACAAGAGGCTTACTAGGGACTCTTTTATGTTTACAAAACACACAAGTATTAATGTTTCCGGTTAATATAATTATAGCATGGGATGTAAACATTTATCATAAACATAAAGATATAATAATAACCACTTTTATTATTGCCTCTTGGGCATATCTCCAACAGTCTCCCACTTGCACTAGAGTCAATAATCTAGTTAAAAACTTGTGCATTCAACACCTATGGCTTTCTGGTGTTGTATAAACACTATTGCTAGTGGTAAACATAATCTTCGGATCTGACACTTCCAGGTCCGTGTGTATTTGCATGTCCTTGCGTCTCTACGCATTGCTCATTCTCCAATGAGATGGCATTGTATAAATTTGGCTCTTTGGTGAGACCTTTAGTTCCTTGGGATTAAATTATGTTGATAAAATTGTCATACAATGTATCTTCATAATATTATCCCGCTATGAACCACACCTAGTTTGATAACAAACTACTTAACACAAATGCCCTCCTTTGCTGCTACTATAGCAGTTAATATACTTAGCATTTTGTTGTAGTATCCGTCACAATATCTCAACTTTGGAACTCATCCAAATCCATCATGGAACATCCTTTCCATTATATTGTGCCACCCATAGTCTAAATTGAGATAAATTTAATTTGTATCTTGTGACAGAACTAGTATTAATGTAACACTTTACAATGAACTACCTTTAACTATTTGTCACTTATACATGATATATTCTTAGTTCTTCCAAAGCTCATAAGAATATCTTTACTATTGTCCAATGATCATCTTATGAATCATTCTGGTATATGCTCATAACATTTAGAGCATAGGACATATCTGGATGTGTACATCTCAAAGAATGACTGATCAAAATATTCTTGTGATTTCACCAAGTGTCAAAACACTTGAATCTTGTGTCAACACACTTGAATCTTGATTTAGTCCTTTCCGTGCGTCAAGAACCTTTCTTGTTGTTTCCATATTGAACTCATTCAACATCTTATCTATGTACATTTGGCAAAATCATATTAGCGCCTCAATCTATCCATATAGACATTGATGCCTAATTCTTGAGTTATGCCTAAGTCTTTCATCGAAATGAAATTCTTAACCTGTGTCAATAAAAGATACATCATTTCTAATCAACAATATGTCTTTCACATAATGTATTAGAAATATGCCTTAGCGCTCCCACTTAATTTCTTGCAAATGCAAGCATCTTCATCATCTCCGATGAATTTAAACTCTTTTAACAGTTTCATCATGGGGAAGATTCCAACTCCGCTATGCTTACTTCAACCATTGAAGTTTTGCATACTCTTTTAGCATCCTTTGAATTAACAAAACCCTTTGGATCGTGTCATTTACACGTCCTAGGTAACCATTCTATTAGAAGAACTGGTTTTGTTTGTTCAACTACCATATACCAAAATATATGTGTAGTGGTTGCTACATTAATCCGTCCAGACTAAATATCGCTATGAAAGATCAAATCTTATCATAGTCAATTCCTTGAACATTGTCGTAAACTCTTTCCTACATATCGACTATTTCATAGATTTGAAACATCCATGTCTATTTCTTTATAGATCCAAACACGACCGATAGGCTTCACGCCTTTCCGGAGGGTCTTCAAAGTTCAGAAACTTGATTTCTCGTGTATGGATGCTATCACGGATTCCATGACTTCTAGTCATTTTATGGAGTCAGGGCCCATCATCGCTTCTTTGCATGTAGTCGGTTCATCATTGTCAAAACAATAACGACTTGCTTATCAAATCTTACTATTTGATTCTTACCGACCCACATGGTTCTATAGGAACTCTAATCTCCGAGATCACACCTTTTGTAATCACGAGAGCCATGAGCATTGTGGCCGCCACCGGGACACTTTCCGGCGCTGCTCTACTTAGCACATATAGCTAAGGTTCAACAACCTTATCAAAGTTCTATTGTCCTCCCACTTAACTTTTCACGAAAAATTCCTTCTCAAGAAACTTGACGTTCCAAGTAACAGACTCTTTTGTCCTCGGTGTTTATGGAGAAATTCCCAACAAATTCTTTGGAATAACCTACAAAGATGTGCTTATCCGACTTTGGTTGTAAAAATTTTACTTATGCATAACATACCAAAATTTTAAGAAAAGACAATTCGGGTTTTATCCCAAACCATGACTTATATGGTGTCATTTCAACGGATCACGATGGAGCTCTTTTCAGTGTAAAAGCGGTAGTCACTAAAGCTTTAATCTTTAATATATAATGGCAGTTTTATAAATGACACCTTTGATCTTACCATGTCAAACAAGGTTTCATTACATATCTTGAACACTCCATACTCCTATGGTGTTTTGGGAAATGCAAATCCATGGAACGATTCCTCAAATCTTAGGTGTTTTGCTAAACTTGTAACTCAAACATCTTTCTTTATGATCCAATCATAAACTCTCTTATTTTCTTGTTACAATGATTTTCCACTTCATCTTGAAAGTTTTTGAACATTTTTCAAATGTTTCATACTTCTTCCTTATTGAGTAAGTATATACATATACTCACTCAAATCTTCGGAGAAAGCATATGAAGTTGAAATCCATCGCCCACGACTACACATAATGCACTATATACATCAATATGTACAAATTCCAATCAGTTAGTCGTCCGTTCCTCTTTTGGCCTATGAACGGAATTTTAATTATCTCCAGGAAAGTATCACAAGCGTCATTTGATCCAAATCAAAGACTCCAAAAATCCATCAACATGGAGTTTCTTCATGTATCCCTTTCAATATAATTTAAACGGCGATGTCACTTCGCAAGTGATCTTTCAATCATTTGTCTTGCGATATTTTAGCATTAGTTTTATGGTCGTTATTTCTCCTACCAGACTTGTATATTATCCATCTATTATGGAATACGGTAATTATTTGAACAACCTTTTGTCGTCATAATACCTGATCACAATAACAATTATTGAAACAAATCTTGAAGGCAAGCTTTGATGTTAACGAGAAACACAACAACCCTTTGTTTGTTTTCGATGAACATCATCACATTTTCTCTTGCTAGTTACTTAGGCCATTGCAGTTCATGAATTATGTTGTCCTGTATGACACTTCATACCAACCAATTCGGTATCCAACACCAGAGAACCACATTGTTTAACAAGCAAGGAATACAACCATAACATGTATATCTTCTATATGCCTAAGTTGGACATCTCCAACCTTTTATTTTCTGCCAAATATTTTATAGCTTCTCTTTCAGCAATTCCTTTTCTTTTAAAAGAATCTATCAACATCAATAGTGGTGTCATCAACATGACACATGGTACAAAGTGTGTATAGTCAAATACCAATACCTTTGGACTTGCACTTTGAAGTGGATCACCTTCATCAAATGTTTGGCATTCTTTCAAAATTCCATTCTTTAGTAATCTTTTAGTGTAGTAAACATTTTACTTACATCTTCTATTCATCCTTATCATGACAACTTTCAAGATCAAGCTGCTATAGCTTATAAAGGTGAATTGCGAGTATAATGTTTCTTTTTCAAAACCTTTTGGAGGATTAGGACGACTAGCGTCTCCATCCTTCACAAATTCTCATCAAATATGAGGACGTATACTCTATCATGTTGTAACCAACACATTGTTTTAGATATCTCAATACCTTTCACATATGATGGTTTCTGAAACATTGCTTTCAGCTCTTAGATAAACTTGATTAAAAAACAATCTTTTGAGTATCAAGAATCATGGAGGCAAACATGATACATTACATACTAACACTGGAATTGTTACTCTTGATTTAATACTACTTATTAAACTTCATGGAGCAAATAGAGTTTGCTGAAAGTTTGCAATAGGACTTATAAACTTTAGATTGACATTCAAAACAATACGATACCAGTTCGTAAAGTAAATATCCAGAATTTCTATAGTTCCACTATCTCAACTATAACTAAGCGTAAGGTGGTGAACGGATGCCAATGACTACAACAAACTATGCAAATTCACTTTGATTGTGTTTATGATAAATTGAGTTCGACTAATCCAAATTACAAATGAACTCCCACTCAAAACAACATCCCTCGAGTTGTTTTAGTGATTACATGAACCAAATCCACTACACCAAGTCCGATCATCACGTGAGATGATGTAGCTTTAAAGGCGAACAATCAACATGTTCATCATATCATCCATATGACTCATGCTTTACCTTTCGATATTCCGTGTTCCGAGACCATGTCTGTACATGCTAGGCTCATCAAGGTTAACCTTAGTTTCCGCATGTGCAAATCTGGCTTGCACCCGTTGTATGCACACGTAGAGTCTATCACACCCGATCATCACGAGATGCTTCGAAACGACGAGTCTTAGCAACGGTGCCAACTAAGGACGAACACTTTATTACTTGATATTTAGTGAGAGGGATCATCTTATAATGCTATCGTCGCGATCTAAGCAATACAAGATGCAAAAAGGATTAACATCACAGGCAATTCATAATAAGTGTGATATGATATGGCCCTTTCTTCTTGCGCCTTTGATCTCCATCATCACCAGCATTGCGTCAAGGTCAGTGGCGCCGCTTCATGGTTGTCCATCATCACTAGTAACTATTACAACTACTTGGAATAAAGCTATTACAAGATGAATAGACACGCAGGTCTTAACAGAATTAAAGACAACCATTAGGCTCCTGCCGGTTGCCATATTACAACAAGGATCATTGCATACATCAAATACAATCATAATCACATGATGGCCATATCACATCACAAAACCCCTGCAAAAACAAGTTAGACGCCTTTAATTTTCTTTGCATGTTTTACGTGGTTTGGGGCTTTCGCATAAGACCGATCTTACCTACGAACAAGGACCACAACGTTGATACAAGTGTTGTCAGATGCTCATTGTAAATTGAATCTTAACTATGGTGGGAGAGACAGACACCCGCAAAGCCACTTGTGCAAAGCAAGTTGCACGTCAAGCGTGGAGCAAGTCTCATGTGCGATGACATGTAATGTTAGCCCGAGCCGCTTCATCCCACCATGCCGCAAGATGCAAAGTACACGCTAAGACACCGACAACAAAAGCATCAACGCCCACAAAAACATTGTGTTCTACTCGTGCAACAGATCTACGCATAGATACGGCTCTAATAACACTGATGGGTTCGTAGCATGGAAAAAAAAATTGTACCGCAAGAACGAACAAAACCCAGATCTAATCTAGATAAAAGACAAGATCTAATCTATTAGACATGTGCAACGAGATAGATAGGAACTAACCCTCGTAGATCCGAAAGCGTTAACGAGATTAGATCTCGTGGTTGATGTAGTCGATCACTTGCCGATCTCAAGATCGTGTGGACGATCCTTCCGGCGCCGCGTTCTGGCAGCGCTTCCGCAGTCGGTCACACGTGCAGAGTCGAAGCAGACCTTCCTCTCCTCGTTCCAGCGAGCAGCGGAGGTAGTAGATCTTCTCCATGGAATCCCAGCAGCATGACGGTGTGGTGGTGGTGGAGTAGAGAATTCTGCAGGGCTTCGCCTAAGCCGGAGCAGAGGAAAGGAGGAGGAGAGAGGCAGCGGCTAGAGCTTGTTATGAGAGAGAGCTAGGAGGGGGCGCCCCTGCCCTTCTATTTAAGGGGGGAGGCGCGTCTGGGGAGGGGGAGTCCTAGTAGGACTCCCCTCCTATGGCCGGCGGTGGGAAGGGGGGAGGAGTCCTCCTCCCCCACGAATCCGTGTCTTGCCCCACTAGGTTTCCTTTGACCCTTTCTTGGTTTTCAAGCAAACTCCAAGAAATCCTCTAGAACCTTCCAGAACATTCCGAAACCTTCTAGAATCTCCATACAAACACTCCGGAACATTTCCTAACTCAGAAAATGATCCCTAATATATGAATATTATTCTCCAGACAATTCCGGATCTCTTCGTGATGTCCCGGATCCAATCCGAGACTCCGAACAACATTCGGTCTCCAACGCATATTCCATATCTACTTAAAACAACTTCGAACCTTAAGTGTGTCACCCTACGGTTCGTGAATATGCAGACATGACAGAGACACATCTCCTATCAATAACCATCAGCGGGACCTGGAGATCCATAATGGCTCCCACATACTCAACGATGACTTCGTGATCGATTGAACCATTTACATACGAAACCAATTCCCTTTGTCACACGATACTTTACTTATCCGAGGTTTGATCGTCGGTATCTCTATACCTAGTTCTACCTCGTTACTGATAAGTACTCTTTACTCGTTCCATGTTATGTCATCCCTTGCGACCCAGTCACATGCTTGCAAGCTAATTAGATGACATTCCACCGAGAGGGCCCAGAGCATATCTATCCGTCATATGGATGGACAAATCCCAATCTTGGTCCATGCGCTTCAACACATACTTTCAGAATACCCAATGACACCTTTATGACCACCCAGTTACGAAGCGGTGTTTGATGTCATCAAAGTACCCATCCGGTGATGGTGATTAACATAACCTCATGGTCAAAGGATTAGGTTACTATGTATTTTAAATCTTATAGCAAACGAACTTAATGACTTGATCTTATGCTATGCTTACTACGGGTGTGTGTCCATCACATCATTCTCCTAATGATATGATCTTGTTATTAACGACATCTAATGTCCATGATCAGGAAACCATGATCATCCATTAATCAATAAGCTAGTTTAACAAGAGGCTTACTAGGGACTCTTTTATGTTTACAAAACACACAAGTATTAATGTTTCCAGTTAATACAATTATAGCATGGGATGTAAACATTTATCATAAACATAAAGATATAATAATAACCACTTTTATTATTGCCTCTTGGGCATATCTCCAACAGTCAGGTGGCTTGAACGTGTGTGCGAGGACAGATGCGCTTTTGATTTGCGGTGCTCAGACTTCCACACGATCTTGAGATCGGCAAGCGTACCACTACATCATCCACGAGTTCCAACTCGTTAAGAAAACTCGGTTCTCTTCGAAGGTAAGTTCTCCATGGATGTATATCCACCCGTTGCTCTGTATCTAGTAGATAGATCTTGGCGTATAGTTCTCATCGTAGTATTTTTTTTGTTTTCTATGCTGCGGACCCAACACATTGTCTACTTGCCTTGTCATTTTGATTATGGGATAGCTCATGTGTCATGTGCAAGGGGTATCCCGTTGGCGGTTCTCTATGATACACATGTATTTACAATGACAAGAGCTTACTCGTGACTGAAGTTGAGTAGCATGAGGATCGATCTTTGTAAGTAAGGGGCATGGGACTTCAATTTATAACTTGTCAAGCATATCCTCTTAGTTGTGTCACTTTAACCTTAATCGCCAAAAGATGCCTATGATAGGGGCAATGAGAGCTGAAAGCTAGTAAGTATCATAATTTTTGGAAGCTCTTTATGAAACTTGAAATCCCTGCTTCCCTCTGTGAAGGGCCTTTCTTTTACTTTCTAGTTGAGTCAGTACACCTATTCACTTCTATCCCAGCAAGTATTTTGAGTTGTTGTGTTTCATTCATTCATATGATGATTTATTCAATCATGTTTTTTATGTTCCTTGTTTTGCACTTTGCTCTTATCTTGGTGTTTACTTCTTTAAAAGCTATCATTGAAAACCAGTTATTTGTGAACTCCAGCAAATTGTCAACTATTCTTCGACCAAGAGCTAAGTTTGCCATTACCAATTATGATTTACTTTATGTATCTTTATTGTGTTTCCTTTACCTATTGCAAGTTAAGTTATATAATGGTGAGTTGTCTGCTTTTATGATCTATGTATTGATGAATGTGATGCTTCCTGTCCGTATTCTTTTATCGACTCTTCACTCCATAAACCCGATGTCATGTTTATTGAGCTCAGTTTCGCTTGGGGACAAGCGAAGTCTAAGCTTGGGGGAAGTTGATACGTACATTTTGCATCACTATTCTATATCATAATTTACTGTTATTCATTGATATATTTCATATTAAGAGATGATACTTATGTAATTTCATCTGTTTTTGCATGGTTGATGAATTTTGGAGCATGGACCGCTGCAGTCAGGATTCTAATGGAAAAGGGGCTGTTTAGAGGCGAAATTTGCGAGGATTAGAAAATCCAGGAAAATACATGAAAAATCCTATTTTTCCAGAAGACGAAGATAACCAGAAGGGGGAGTGGAGATGGGCCACAGGGGGCCCACACCACCCCTGGCGCGGGCCACACTGGGTCGCACCACCAGGTGGTGTGGCCGCCCTGGTCCACCCCTGGCTCTCCCCTCTGGCGTATATTATCCTGCCGAAACCCTAAGACTCGGGGAGCGACCACAGAAAGATTCCGCTGCCTCTACAGGGCGGAAAACACCGAGAGAGAAAGATCTCTTCGAGAGATAGAATTCTGCCGGGGGAATTCCTTCCCGAAGAGGGGAGATCGTCGCCATCAACACCACCATCAAGCTGGACTTCATCGGGATCATCATCATCATCACCATCATCACCACCAGCACCATCATCACCACCATCATCTTGCTGTAACAATTGGGTTAAATCATGCATAGTTCTTAGGGGAAACTTTCCCGGTGTTGATTACTCTTTGTAGTTGATGCTATTGAGTGGAACACTTGAATTATTGTTTATGTTTAGATTGTTATACATCATTATTCCATCTTTGATCATGATCCATATGATGTCTTGTGAGTAGTTCGTTTTGTTCTTGAGGACATGGGAGAAGTCATGTTGTTAGTAGTGGAGTTGTGTTGAGAAAGATTCAATGGTTTGTTAATTAAGTTGTGGTGTATTTCTTCTAGTGGTGTCATGTGAACGTCGACTACATGACACTTCACCTATATGGGCCTAGGGGAATGCATTGTGTATTTGGCTACTAATCGTAGGGGTTGCCGGAGTGACAGAAACCTGAACCCCCGTCAGAAAACCATTGCACAAGGGACGTAAGGGTCTTCGAGTTTAAAGTTATGGTTAGATTTCTACCTTAATTACTTTCTTATACTTACAGATGTTTGCAAGGGGTATAATCACAAGTATGTATTAGTCCTAGGAAGCTCTGTACATTAGCACAGGTTCACCCACGCAACACTTAGCAAGCTAAAGAGGATTAATCAACTATATGAAGCGAATGCACTAGACGATATTCCCATATGTCCTCGAGAACGTTTTGTCATCTTAAGTAATACAACCGGCTTGTTCTTTGCTGCATAAAGGATTGGGCCACTCCCTGCATTTATTCTTATTGTATTTTATTTACTCGTACTTTATTTACTTGCATTATCAAAAACCCCTAAAAATCTGTTTGCTAAGTATTTGCAGATAATTCCTGATCCATACCACTAGCCAGCACCTTTTTCTCCTCGTCGGGTTCGACACTCTTACTTATCGAAAATACTGCGATACACCCCCTATACTTGTGGGTCATCACCCCCCTAAGGGAAGCTTTGGTGGGTTTGTGTGTGGACGGGTTGTGGGCGGGCCGAAGTCTGATTCATTCTCCCGTAGTGCCCACTTTATAGTCGTATTGTACAAAAAGGGCCGGTCCTACGATCGATCGAGACTGCATGTCGTACAGGACCTGACTCGGGACGATCTAAAGAAATCACCGTACGGGACCTGATACCGCATGTCGTACGTGACCTGACTTGGTTACTGCTGAGGCAATCTAAAGAAATCACGTATGGGACCTGACTGAGCGACTCAGACAATGCCGGAACCGATCGACGGCCTCCACGAGCGGTAATGCAGTTCTCCGCCACCATCCATCGTCGACCTCCACGAGCCGGTGATGCAGTTGCAGGTTCCGTTGCCAACTGGAAAAAATAGAGGAAACTAGAAGGCGACGGGAACTAGGAGGAGCGACGGTTCGGTGAACACCGCCCACGTCTCCCTGTACAGATGGAGTACATGCGTACACATTGGCAGATGGACAAACGGGTAATACGGGATGGATCTGGGCCGCGTGGGAATGGAGGTGGGCTTCCAGGGCCATCGCTAGGTGATAAACGTGCTGATAAGGAATGATCCAGACCTTCCAATGCATCGCTGCCAACATAAGGGGGGTACCGAAGCAAGAGTGTTTGCCATTGTAATGAGGGGGTATCATACTTGATCTAATTCGCTGACTCCTAATTGCGACTGATTTGTGCGCACGTTGCTGCCTGCTGATCGAGCGAACGCTGCTGTGGCTGCCTTCTGACATCCTCCTTCCCCATGGATCCGCTCTGTCGACTCCACCATCCACTGTCACTGTATCTCAGACCTCTCCGCCCTCTAGCTTTTGCATCTCAAGACACACAAGTCTTTCCAAATCTCTAATCTTTAGCACCGCTGCTGAGACGCCTCTCCTATAGGTCAGGTGAGCAAATCCCGTCGAATAAGGAATATTCAGTTCACACAAGATCAAAGATTGATTTTTTTTGTTTTCTTTCTTTTGCCCGGTGCTTAAGATGCGTAAATAGCCAAATCAGTTCATGTAATATTGCTTCTAAAGCTCGTGGTTTTGATTTTGATTCCTCCTGATGCAACAACTAAGGTGTTCTGATTTCATGTCCTAGGGTTGTAAACCTGCTCTCCAAGTTTTGATGTTCGGATTTCATTTAATCCTTCTCACAACAAAGTGTCCTGATTTCATGTCCCAGGGTTCTTGATATTATGCATCTGAAGGCCATCGAACTTGAACGAAAACTTATCTGGCTTTTACCTTGATCCGACATTATTGGAGTAGTGAGAAAAGAAAATAAAAAAAATAAGAAGGTAGCAAAATAGCTGGGATTACCGTTTGCTGACTATTGGAGTTAGTACTCCATGGGCTGATAGTAGAGTCCCGGAGCACATGAGCCCTTGGATCGCTAAAATTGGATGGCACCTATTAGTTTTGGTTTTTGTAAATGTCCTCGACGATAAAGGTCTTATGGTATATGTATGAATTAACTTACCCTTGTTTATATTCCTACCCTCTACTTGCCTATTTATGTAAGTCCTCCTTTCTCCACTTCCATGTAATCTCCAACCACATCGTAGTAGTTCTAACCCACACAATTTGGTTGGTCAGCTAGGTTGACAAATAAGATGATGAGACTAGTGATATTGTTTTCTAGCCCGTTGCACTGTCCATTTAGTTTCTCATAGGAGACATTAGAAAAAACGGATCCGAGGAATGCCAAATGTAGCCTTAGCCTAGAGGGCTAAAAGGTATATGGATTCCAATATTCAGATGCCACATGAGAACAACATGGACATTATAGAGTATTCGATCTCGATATTGTTTGGTGATATTTATGTCCTCTGAAGACACCAGCCACGTCAATATGAATATTAGCAATGGGTGCAGGGACGAAGCTACAATGGGGCCAACCTAGTCCGTGGCCCGCCCATGATTCAGCCCATCATTCCTTTCTCTTGCTGGGATGCGTAATGGCTAGTCAAGGCTCCTATTTCTGGAAAACAAAGTTGTGCGGATGTAGGCTTGGCCCGCCTAGAATTTTTTATAAATCTGCACCGGTGAGTGTGTATAGATCTCCTCAAGATACTTTTAATTGTGTCTTTTTGAGAGCAACCACATATTTCATTAATCGAAAATCAAGTTACATGGAGTAACACATGTGGACACTAAAAGACAGATCGGGATAAAATGATTATCCTGAAAATTATGCAGATAAAATCCTAAAAGACCGAGAAATACAAAACGATCCCTAGGGTTTTCCGCAACCACCGAAGCCAGCGGCTGCCGCCCAATCCAGCGATGCCAAGACGCAGACCGGAATAGACGCCGAACCTCCAACATTGCAAGATCCAAAAAAGCATCATCGCCAATGAGGCTTTGTGAGTCGATGAACAGGCCTGCTGCACGCAGCGAGGCACATGTCACTGTGGCACGTCGACCGGGGGACGTCCCCGTGCTGTCTTGAACCAAGATCCGCTGCCTCTCATCGACAAACTCGGAGAAGAACGACAGATCCACCACCTCCGGACCAACATCCTCGCTCCAGAGAAACCATCTCGCCCCGGCCACCAGCGCCGTCGCGGATAACAACGAACGCCAGCGACACACTGAGAAACTAATCTCGCCAGATCTGACGAACGGCGAGAAGACCAAGCTGTCGATCTGAAGGAACGACCAGCACACCTTGCCATCAACTCCGAGGCGCCGCCGTGAAGGTCGTCGCCGGTGTGGCAGTAGAGTTGAGGCAGATTTATTGCCCGGACCTCGCTCCCACCATCCCAACGATGCCCTACAACAGACATACCCTAACCCTAACTACTAGGCGGATAAACGAGGTGTTGGAGATATGCCCAAGAGGCAATAATAAAAGTGATTATTATTATATCTTTGTGTTTATGATGAATGTTTACATCCCATGCTATAATTGTATTATTAGGAAACACTAATACATGTGTGTTTTGTAAACATATAAGAGTCCCTAGTAAGCCTCTTGTTGAACTAGCTTGTTGATTGATTGATGATCATGGTTTCCTGATCATAGACATAAGGATGTGATTAATAACAAGGTTATATCATTAGGAGAATGATGTGATGGACATACACCCATAGTAAGCGTAGCATAAGATCAAGTCATTAAAGTTCGTATTGCTGTAAGCTTTTTAAATGCATAGTAACCTAATCCTTCGACCATGAGGTTGTGTTAATCACCATCACCGGATGGGTACTTTGATGACATCAAACACCGCTTCGTAATTGGGTGGTCATAAAGGTGTCATTGGGTATTCTGAAAGTATGTGTTGAAGCGCATGAACCAAGATTGGGATTTGTCCATCCATATGACGAATAGATATGCTCTAGGACCTCTCGGTGGAATGTCATCTAGTTAGCTTGCAAGCATGTGACTAGGTCACAAGGGATGACATATCACAGAACGAGTAAAGAGTACTTATCAGTAACGAGGTAGAACTAGGTATGGAGATACCAACGATCAAACCTCGGATGAGTATAGTATCGCGAGACAAAGGGAATTAGTTTCGTATGTAAATGGTTCAATCGATCACGAAGTCATCGTTGAGTATGTGGGAGCCATTATGGATCTCCAGGTCCCGCTGATGGTTATTGATAGGAGATGTGTCTCTGTCATGTCTGCATATTCACGAACCGTAGGGTGACACACTTAAGGTTCGAAGTTGTTTTAAGTAGATATGGAATGTGCGTTGGAGACCGAATGTTGTTCGGAGTCTCGGAATGGATCCAGGACATCACGAGGAGATCCGGAATGGTCCGGAGAATAAGATTCATATATAGGGGATCATTTTCTAAGTTAGGAAATGTTCCGGAGTGTTTGTATGAGGATTCTAGAAGGTTTCGGAATGTTCCGGAAGGTTCTAGAAGATATCTTGGAGTTTGCTTGAAAATCAAGATAGGGATCAAGGAGTCCTGGTGGGTCAAGATACGGAGTCGTGGGGGAGGAGGACTCCTCCCCCCTCCCCAATCCGCCGGCCCTAGAGGAGGCTAGTCCTACAAGGACTACCCCTCCCCAAGGCGCCCTCCCCCCTTAAATAGAAGGGCAGGGGCGCCCCCTCCAAGCCCTGCTCCCACAACTCCAATCTCTGCCGCCTCTCTCCTCCTCCCTTCTTCTGCACAGGCATAGGCGAAGCCCTGCAGAATTCTCTACTCCACCACCACCACCACGCCGTCGTGCTGCTGGAATTCCGTGGAGAAGATCTACTACCTCCGCTGCTCGCTGGAACGAGGAGAGGAAGGTCTGCTTCGACTTCGCACGTGTGACCGACTGCGGAAGCGCTGCCGAAACGCAGCGCCGGAAGGATCATCCACTTGACCGACTGCGGAAGCGCTGCCGAAATGCGGCGCCGGAAGGATCGTCCACTTGACCGACTACGGAAGCGCTGCCGGAACGCGACGCCGGAAGGATCGTCCACACGATCTTGAGATCGGCAAGTGATCGACTACATCAACCACGAGATCTAATCTCGTTAACGCTTTCGGATCTACGAGGGTTAGTTCCTATCTATCTCGTTGCTCATGTCTAATAGATTAGATCTTGGCTTTTATCTAGATTAGATCTGGGTTTTATTCGTTCTTGCGGTAGAAATTTTTTGTTTTCCATGCTGCGAACTCATCAGTGGTATCAGAGCCGTATCTATGCGTAGATCTGTTGCACGAGTAGAACACAATGTTTTTGTGGGCGTTGATGTTTTTGTTGTCGGTGTCTTAGCGTGTACTTTGCATCTTGCGGCATGGTGGGATGAAGCGGCTCGGGCTAACATTACATGTCATCGCACATGAGACTTGCTCCACGCTTGACGTGCAACTTGCTTCGCACAAGTGGCTTTGCGGGTGTTTGTCTCTCCCACCATAGTTAAGATTCAATTACAATGAGCATCTTGACAACACTTATATCAACGTTGTGGTTCTTGTTCGTAGGTAAGATCGGTCTTATGCGAAAGCCCCAAACCACGTAAAACTTGCAAAGAAAATTAGAGGCGTCTAACTTGTTTTTGCAGGGGTTTTGTAATGTGATATGGCCATCATGTGATTGTGATTGTATTTGATGTATGCAATGATCCTTGTTGTAATATGGCAACCGGAAGGAGCCTAATGGTTGTCTTTTATTCTGTTAAGACCTGCGTGTCTATTCATCTTGTAATAGCTTTATTCCAAGTAGTTGTAATAGTTGCTAGCGATGATGGACAACCATGAAGCGGCGCCACTGACCTTGACGCAATGTTGGTGATGATGGAGATCATGTTCGTGCTTTGGAGATGGAGATCAAAGGCGCAAGAAGAAAGTGCCATATCATATCACACTAATTATGAATTGCCTGTGATGTTAATCCTTTATGCATCTTGTATTGCTTAGATCGCGACGGTAGCATTATAAGATGATCCCTCTCACTAAATATCAAGTAATAAAGTGTTCACCCTTAGTTGGTACCGTTGCTAAGACTCGTCGTTTCGAAGCATCTCGTGATGATCGGATGTGATAGATTCTACGTGTGCATACAACGGGTGCAAGCCAGATTTGCACATGCGGAAACTAAGGTTATCTTGACGAGCCTAGCATGTACAGACATGGTCTCGGAACACGGAATACCGAAAGGTAGAGCATGAGTCATATAAATGATATGATGAACATGAAGATTGTTCGCCGATGAAACTACATCTTCTCTCGTGAAGATCGGACTTGGTGTAGTGGACTTGGTTCGTGTAATCACTAAGACAATGTGAGGGATGTTGTTTTGAGTGGGAGTTCACCTAGTTAGTTTAATAATTAAATTTGAACTCAATTTGTCATAAACTTAGTCTAAACTACTTGCAAATTGTTGTAGATTATGGCGACCCCCTCCATCAATTTCAATGCGTTCCTAGAGAAAGAAAAACTTAAGAACAATGGAAGCAATTTCACGGACTGGTTCCGTGGACTAAAGATCGTCCTCAGGGCTGGTCAGTTGACCTATGTGCTCGATGCACCGCTAGGTGACCCACCTGCAGATAATGCCACCGATGACGAAAAGAATGTTTTCGCCACTCGGAAGAGTCATTACTCCACAGTTCAGTGTGCCATCCTGTACGGTTTAGAAGCGGAGCTCCAACAGCGTTTTCAGCACCACGACCCGTTCGAGATCATTAAGGAGCTCAGGCTAATTTTTGAGACTCGCGCGGCCATGGAGAGCTATGAGGCCTCCGAGAAATTCTTTAACTGTAAGATGGAAGAGGGAAGCTCCGTTAGCGAGCACATGCTCACCATGTATGGGTACGCTAAGAAGCTCCAAGAGTTGGGAATATCGATTCCTAATGAATTGGGGATTCACCGTCTCCTTCAATCACTGCCACCAAGTTACAAGAACTTTGTGATGAACTACAATATGCACTGCATGAACAAGACGTTGTCTGAACTGTCGTCCATGCTGAAAACTGCTGAAGTGGAGATCAAGAAGGAGCAACAAGTGTTGATGGTCAATAAGACCACCAATTTCAAGAAACGGGGCAAGCCTAAGAACAAGGGCAACTTCAAGAAGGACGGCAAGAAAGCTGCCGCACCTGCTAAGAAGCCCAAGGCTGGTCCTAATCCTGAAACTAAGTGCTTCTACTACAAGGGTGCTGGTCACTGGAAGCGTAACTGCCCCAAGTACCTGGCGGATCTGAAGAACGGCAACATCAAGAAGAAAGGTATATTTGATATATGTGTTATAGATGTGTATCTTACTAGTAATCGTAGTAGTGCCTGGATATTTGATACTGGTTCGGTTGCTCTTATTTGTAACTCGAAACAGGAGCTGCGGAATAAACGAAGACTGGCAAGAGACGAGGTGACGATGCGCGTTGGAAATGGATCCAAGGTTGATGTGATCGCCGTCGGCACGCTCCCTCTACATCTACCTTCGGGATTAGTTTTAAATTTAAATAATTGTTATTTGGTGCCTGCGTTAAGCATGAACATTATATCTGGATCCTGTTTATTGCGAGACGGTTACTCTTTTAAGTCCGAGAATAAAGGTTGTTCGATTTATATGCGTAATATCTTTTATGGTAATGCACCTGAGATGAATGGTTTATTCTTACTGAATCTCGATAGTAGTGATACACATGTTCACAACATAGATGCTAAACGAATTAAATTGAATGATAATTCTACATACATGTGGCACTGTCGTCTTGGTCACATTGGAGTGAAGCGTATGAAGAAACTCCATTCTGATGGACTTCTCGAATCACTTGAAAGATGCGAAGCATGTCTAATGGGAAAAATGACTAAGACTCCATTCTCTAGAATAATGGAGCGAGCTACAGACTTATTGGAAATAATACATACCGATGTGTGCGGTCCAATGAGTGTAGCATCGCGTGGTGGATATCGTTATGTTCTCACTTTCACGGATGACTTGAGTAGATATGGGTATGTCTACTTTATGAAACATAAGTCCGAAACTTTCGAGAAGTTTAAGGAATTTTAAAGTGAAGTGGAAAATCATCGTAACAAGAAGATTAAGTTTCTGCGTTCTGACCGCGGAGGTGAATATATGAGTTATGAGTTTGGCATGCATTTAAAGAAATGTGGAATACTTTCGCAGTTGACACCGCCGGGAACACCACAGTGTAATGGTGTGTCCGAACGTCGTAATCGAACTCTCTTAGATATGGTTCGGTCTATGATGTCTCTTACAGATTTACCGTTATCATTTTGGGGCTATGCATTAGAGACAGCCTCATTCACTTTAAATAGGGCACCATCTAAATCCGTTGAAACGACACCGTACGAATTGTGGTTTGGTAAGAAACCTAAGTTGTCGTTCCTTAAAGTTTGGGGTTGCGAAGCATATGTAAAAAGGTTACAACCTGATAAGCTAGAACCCAAAGCGGAGAAATGCGTCTTCATAGGATACCCTAAAGAAACAATTGGGTATACCTTCTATCATAGATCCAAAGGCAAAGTTTTCATTGCAAATAATGGATCCTTTCTTGAGAAGGAGTTTCTCTCGAAGGAGGTGACTGGAAGGAAAGTAGAACTCGATGAGGTTATTGAACCTTCTCTCGGATTTGAGAGTAGCGCAGCACCGGAAGATGTTTTTGTGCCGCCTGCACCAATTGAAGAGGAAGCTAATGATAATGATCATGAAACTTCAAACGAACTTACTGCTAAACCTCGCAAGTCAACGAGGGTTCGTACCACTCCTGATTGGTATGAATCTGCCTTGAACGTCATGTTGGTGGACAACGCTGATGACCCTGCGACGTATGAAGAAGCTATGGTGAGCCCAGATTCCGACAAATGGCTAGAAGCCATGAAATCCGAAATGGGATCCATGTACGAAAACCAAGTGTGGACTTTAGTGGACTTACCGGATGGCCGTAAGGCTGTCGAGAACAAATGGATTTTCAAGAGAAAAACAGATGCTGATGGTAATGTTACCGTCTATAAAGCTCGACTTGTCGCGAAAGGGTTCCGACAAATTCAAGGAGTTGACTATGATGAGACTTTCTCACCAGTAGCGAAGCTAAAGTCTGTGAGGATTTTGTTAGCAATTGCTGCACATTTCGATTATGAGATTTGGCAGATGGATGTCAAAACGGCGTTCCTTAATGGTGACACTGAGGAAGAGTTGTATACAACCCAAGGGTTTTGTCGATCCTAAAGATGCTAACAAGGTATGCAAACTTCAGCGCTCCATTTATGGACTGAAGCAAGCATCCCGGAGTTGGAATCAACGTTTTGATAAAGTAATCAAAAACTTTGGATTTATACAAACTTATGGAGAAGCTTGTATTTACAAGAAAGTGAGTGGGATCTCTGTAGCATTCCTAGTACTATATGTAGATGACATATTGTTGATTGGGAATGATATAGAACTTCTTAATAGCGTCAAAACCTATTTGAATAATAGTTTTTCAATGAAGGATCTTGGCGAAGCGGCATACATTCTAGGCATCAAGATTTTTAGAGATAGATCAAGACGCCTAATAGCGCTTTCACAAAGTACATACTTGGACAAAGTTCTAAAGAAGTTTAGAATGGAAGATAGCAAGAAAGGGTTCGTGCCCATGTTGTCAGGTAAGACCTTGAGTAAGGCTCAAAGTCCAGCTACGATAGAAGATAGAGTGAAAATGAATAATATTCCCTATGCCTCGGCCATAGGTTCTATCATGTATGCTATGCTGTGTACAAGATCGGATATAGCACATGCTGTTAGTTTGACTAGCAGATATCAAAGTGATCCTGGAATGGAGCACTGGACAGCGGTCAAGAATATCCTAAAGTACCTAAATAGGACTAAGGATATGGTTCTTTCTTATGGAGGTGATGAACAGCTTGTTGTAAACGGTTACACCGATGCTAGTTGGAACACCGATCCGGATGACTCAAAGTCACAGTCGGGATACGTATTTATTTTGAATGGTGCTACAGTGAGCTGGAGGAGCGTGAAGCAAAGCGTTGTGGCGAAATCTTCAACTGAATCGGAATACATAGCTGCTTCGGAGGCTGCACAAGAAGCCGTTTGGATGAAGGAAGTCATTACTGAACTTGGTGTGGTTCCCAGTGTGTTGGACCCGATGGCCATCTACTGTGACAACACAGGTGCCATAGCTAATGCACAGGAGCCAAGGTCACATAGCAAGCTGAAGCACATCAAGCTACGTTTCCACGCTATTCGCGAGTATGTCCGAGATGGTGACATAAAGATTTGCAAAGTACACACTGATCTGAATGTGGCAGATCCGTTGACTAAACCTCTCCCTAGGGCAAAGCATGACCAACACCAGAACGCCATGGGTGTTCGGTATATTACCATGTAATCTAGATTATTGACTCTAGTGCAAGTGGGAGACTGTTGGAGATATGTCCAAGAGGAAATAATAAAAGTGATTATTATTATATCTTTGTGTTTATGATGAATGTTTACATCTCATGCTATAATTGTATTATTAGGAAACACTAATACATGTGTGTTTTGTAAACATATAAGAGTCCCTAGTAAGCCTCTTGTTGAACTAGCTTGTTGATTGATTGATGATCATGGTTTCTTGATCATAGACATAAGGATGTGATTAATAACAAGGTTATATCATTAGGAGAATGATGTGATGGACATACACCCATAGTAAGCGTAGCATAAGATCAAGTCATTAAAGTTCGTATTGCTGTAAGCTTTTAAATGCATAGTAACCTAATCCTTCGACCATGAGGTTGTGTTAATCACCATCACCGGATGGGTACTTTGATGACATCAAACACCGCTTTGTAACTGGGTGGTCATAAAGGTGTCATTGGGTATTCTGAAAGTATGTGTTGAAGCGCATGAACCAAGATTGGGATTTTTCCATCCATATGACGGATAGATATGCTGTGGGCCCTCTCGGTGGAATGTCATCTAGTTAGCTTGCAAGCATGTGACTAGGTCACAAGGGATGACATATCACGGAACGAGTAAAGAGTACTTATCAGTAACGAGGTAGAACTAGGTATGGAGATACCAACGATCAAACCTCGGATGAGTATAGTATCGCGAGACAAAGGGAATTAGTTTCGTATGTAAATGGTTCAATCGATCACGAAGTCATCGTTGAGTATGTGGGAGCCATTATGGATCTCCAGGTCCCGCTGATGGTTATTGATAGGAGATGTGTCTCTGTCATGTCTGCATATTCACGAACCGTAGGGTGACACACTTAAGGTTCGAAGTTGTTTTAAGTAGATATGGAATGTGCGTTGGAGACCGAATGTTGTTCGGAGTCTCGGAATGGATCCGGGACATCACGAGGAGATCCGGAATTGTCCGGAGAATAAGATTCATATATTGGGGATCATTTTCTGAGTTAGGAAATGTTCCGGAGTATTTGTATGAGGGTTCTAGAAGGTTTCGGAATGTTCCGGAAGGTTTTGGAAGGTTTCTTGGAGTTTGCTTGAAAACCAAGAAAGGGATCAAAGGAGTCCTGGTGGGTCAAGACTAGGAGTCGTGGGGGAGGAGGACTCCTCCCCCCTCCCCAATCCGCCGGCCCTAGAGGAGGGGAGTCCTACAAGGACTCCCCCTTCCCAAGGCGCCCTCCCCCCCTTAAATAGAAGGGCAGGGGCGCCCCCTCCAAGCCCTGCTCCCACAACTCCAATCTCTGCCGCCTCTCTCCTCCTCCCTTCTTCTGCACAGGCATAGGCGAAGCCCTGCAGAATTCTCTACTCCACCACCACCACCACCACGCCGTCGTGCTGCTGGGACTCCGTGGAGAAGATCTACTACCTCCGCTGCTCGCTGGAACGAGGAGAGGAAGGTCTGCTTTGACTCCGCACGTGTGACCGACTGCGGAAGCGCTGCCGAAACGCGGCGCCGGAAGGATCGTCCACTTGACCGACTGCGGAAGCGCTGCCGAAATGCGGCGCCGGAAGGATCATCCACTTGACTGACTGCGGAAGCGCTACCGGAACGCGACGCCGGAAGGATCGTCCACACGATCTTGAGATCGGCAAGTGATCGACTACATCAACCACGAGATCTAATCTCGTTAACGCTTTCGGATCTACGAGGGTTAGTTCCTATCTATCTCGTTGCTCATGTCTAATAGATTAGATCTTGGCTTTTATCTAGATTAGATCTGGGTTTTGTTCGTTCTTGCGGTAGAAATTTTTTGTTTTCCATGCTACGAACCCATCACGAGGTTCCCCCTCCCTCCTACCGCCAGAGCGGCAAGCGGAGGGAGAGGGAACCGGCGCTCTCGCCGGCTGAGATCTGGAGGGAGAGAGAGCCGCCGCCTGTGCAGATTTATAAAAATGCCGGAGAGCAGAGCGGTAACCACCTCATATCATACCCTCTTGAGTATGGTCTAGACCTTTCTTAAATTTATCGGTACAATTTTTCTCGTTGAGTGACATGGCATTAGAGCGACCCAACAAATTTTTGCATGTTGCGCCACATCCACTCGGCCTAGCAGTTACTATCTACAGGGGATTTGTATTTTCGGATTTGTATTTTCTTGCCCCTGGTTAACTTTTTTCTCTTTTGCCCATCTCCTTCTACAAAACTCATCAAATAGCTCGAACGGTAGCTGCCGTAAGGTTGACCGTTGGCTGACGTGTGGGGTCACGCGGTTTGGGACCACATGGGGTCGTGTGATCAGGAACGCGTTATGCTGACATGTGGGACCATGCCATGTGGGACTGCGTGGGGCCGGTTTGTTGGGAACGCGTTATGGGGGACGTGGTGTGGGACCATGTGGGGTGTGTTTGGTGGTTAGATGCGCCTCTCGCCTAAATTGGAATTTTTTTGTTGTTATTTTTATGATTGGCCTTTTTAAGAGACATTCCATTCTCTCGCTAATAGTTGTGTTTTTTCCCAAAAGGGTAGCAAATTTAGAGAAGCTTCTCTCTTTATTTATTTTTTATTTTGACTCTCGTTTTTCTCAGTCTGGTATCAAATCTAGAGCAGCAAATCTAACCAGCACCATAAATACATTCAGTAAATAGAGCAGATATAGATAAAGCAACTAATATAGGATATATAACAGGTGTAGATAAGGCAGCTAATATAGGATATATATAGTACGGTACTTAACGAGATTCGACACAAACAATACAAAAGAAGCTGCTTCATAGCAGCAACAGAAGATTAGTGGATCCTCATGGCCTCCGCCTCCTCCCTCTGGCTCCTCCTCCACTTTTTGTTGCCCAGTCCCTTGACCTTGGGCGCCTTGGACTTGATCGGGGGCATGCAACCCTCCTCGATTGCCACTTTCTGGAGGTGAAGACCGAGCGGCTGGTGCTTGGCTCAAAAGCCGTGGACATTCATGGACTCGCCATAGGTCCTCGGCATGCTTCACGAGAGAGTTGAAGTCGGTGGTATGGAGCCTCCTGGTGGTGCAGAAGGGGAACATGTAGACGTCGCTCGAAAAAATTGTCCTAGTACTAACTAGGAAATCCCTTAACTGCAACTCAGTGGATAAATAAAATAGGATTAAAATACGAATGGAGGATTTATCGAAATACAAGATCTAACACAATATGATTAGCTACTGTATAAATACCTAGCATCCAATGATTAAAAATACGAACACGCGACTATGCACAATCTGATAACTCAGGCCCCGTGTGGCCATAACATTATTAGTGGAGGAGCAAATATATCTCTACTTGTTGATACGTCGTCTTGTCTGCCCACTACTCCCCCTGTCCCAAGGATTAAGGCGTAAAAAAAAGTTCGATTTTTCCCTACGCTTAAGGCGCATGATCCATGGTGGCGATAGTCTCCCATTTTTGCCCCTGTTTTCCCGGCCCCAATTCCTCCTCGACTCCTGGGCGAAGCAAATACCCTGCATGCAACTTAATAATCGTGGGCAGTTACGCTTCACATTTAATTCTCCTTACTTTTATCGCATCTCTAGCAACGCTAATTGGCTGCGCATGCAAGAAGGTCTCCTAAATCTCCGATGCCATTTATCCTTCGTGCATGCATTGGACTCTCCTCAAAATCCGGCGGCAGTAAATATAACAAATTGGGAGCAATTAATTAGGGGTAGAGTGGGAAGGAATTTTCAGATTCGGTTCTCCTTAATATCTGTGCCAAAAGTTTTACGCCTTAAGCCTTAGAACGGAGGGAGTATGATTTACATATGCACGACAGAGACGTCTCAGCTAAATGATCAAGCACGTGCATACAAATTACAAAAGCCTCGGTTCTCAGTGCGCGCTAGCTGTTCAGTCGCCGACTTAACTATAGAGAGCAACTGATCATCAACTGGTCCAGCGGCCGGATCAAGTCTCGGTGGTCATCCACAGACCACAAGCCATTGAACGCTGGATCAACGTAATCCTACATGCATACAACAATGCAGGATTAGGAAGCCATGCATGACAGGTGTGTATCGTACCAAACGGATATGATGAAACACTGACCGAACAACCAACAACAAGAAACAGATGGAACCATGAATCCATCGATGTAGCCCGACTTCCGTTGGCCGTCCAAGTCATCGCAAAGGCGCGTGTTAAAGCGCTAGCAAGCAGCAGCAGCTGGCGTCTACACTGGCTTCATACTTGCGTCCACTAATTCGGTAGCACCAGAGGCCATTTTATCAGTGGCGTCATACTTGAATCCACTAGTATAATTGCGCGCATCGAAAGTTGACTTGTGGTCATCGAAAGTTGCGCGCATCAAAGTTGGGACGACACTCTGTTGTACAAGAGACGACTAAGAGAGCTATGTCTTTTTATGAACAGAAGAACCACATTGATCCATTTAGATGTTATTACTCCCTCCTCCTTTCGAAAATATAAGATGTTTTACCTTTTGTGAAATGAATGTATCTTGATGCCTTTTTTGTGTAGAATCTGTTCGAACCTGCACACCAGATGACGTCTAAATACATGCGTTTCACAAAAGGTAAAGCATCTTATATTTTGGGACGAGGGGACTAGATTTTACTTGAGCGGTGGGATTATCCCTGCATCTTTATTTCCATCACTCCCTCCATACTCGATGAGAGATAAAGGTCTTATGGTAGATGTATGAATTAACTTACCCTTATTTATATTCCTACCTTCTACTTGCCTATTTATGTAAGTCCTCCTTTCTCCTGTTCCATGTAATCTCCAACCACATCATAGTAGTTCTAACCCATATAATTTGGTTGGTCAGCTCGGTTGACAAACAAGACCATGAGACTAGTGATATCTTTTTCTAGCCCGTTGCAATGCCCATTTAGTTTGGCTTAGGAGACATCAGAAAAAACAGATCCTAGGAATGCCAACCGTAGCCTTAGCCTAGCGGGCTGAATGGTATATGCATTCCAATATTCAGATGCCACATGAGAACAACATGCACATTATAGAGTATTTGCTCTCGATATTGTTTGGTGATTTTATGTCTGCTGAATACACCCGCCATGTCAATATGAATATTAGCAGTGGGTGCAGGGACGAAGCTACATGGGGCCAACCCGCTGGGATGCGTAATGGCTTGTCAAGGCTCCTATTTCTGGAAAAAAAAAGTTGTGTGGACAAGGCTTGGCCCGCCAAGAATTTTTGTAAATCTTCACCAGTGACGGTGTGTATAGTATCTCCTCTAGGGCGCGCTAGGGCAACACATCCTACTCTTTCGATTCCGACAAATCAATAAATAACACGAAAAGTCACTCTGGATCAGGGGCACCGAAGTTCCTATTGTCAAATCCTTTTTAAATCACTAAAAAAGTTCACACACAGGGTAATCTACATATGTGTTTAGCCAACAAATATTCACAAAAGAATTAAAAACTAGTCACTTTCCCCTTCGTCCTCTCTCCTCGCTCTATAGTACTTTGAGAGTCTTCCTCGCCAGATCGGCCGCTCCGATGGCCTCTCCGCCGGAATAGCCGGCCGGAGCTGGCCTAGGAGCGGCGCCGGAGTAGATAGGTTCTCTAGTAGTTCTAGTATTAGGTGTTTTCTTTCTGTAGGTTGGCCAGAGTTTGGCGATATGCCGGGAGCTGTGCGCTGGATTTTGCTGGCCAAATCCAGGGCTTGCTGATGGTGTTCCTCCTCGTCGTGGCGCTCCGATGGACGGAGCCAGATGCGACGTTGACGACCTCTACCAGCGGCTTCATATATAAGGCTTGTGGTCTCCGGGAGCGGCGATTCCTGGAGTCGGCTCTTTCTTCTTCTCTGGCCGGCCTTGGAGGCAAGGAGCAAAGAACCTGGGTTCGAGCCCCGGGAGTTCAACCTTGGCGGAGACGGGAAGCTGCTGCGACAACGAAGAGCTGTTCCATGGTGGTCCATGGCGAGTCACCGATCTTCGCTACCAAATAAAGACATCTGCTGATGCCATGGGAGCGTCTTATCAACCTCCAACAACGGAGGCCCCTTCTCGATGGTGCGACGGTGGCGTTCTTCGCCCTCTTCTTCCCAAGTGGTGTAGTCCCTAGTGAGGAAGATGGTGGCCGACGACGGCATCCATCTCAGATCTTGGGTGGTGAGGCACAGGGACTCGATTGCGTTTTCAGAAATCTTTCTGAAGTCTCCTGTGTGTGTTTCAAGGGCATGTCTGTAACTTTTACTTTTCCTGAGGTCCCTCTTGTAATTTGTACCACTGCCCCGAATTAATGCAGCAATCTCGGTCCTTTGGGACCTTTCTCTTTCAAAAAAAAAACAAAAGAACTAAAAAAATTTGACATATGGAAAAGTAACTCTTATGCTACTAAACTTATGAACCACCGTAAAATTCAGAATTTGTTCTTGCAGCCCTTGCCCGTATAAAAAATAAATAAAGTGCATTACTTTATCAGAGATTGCTCAGATCACAATTTTGATATGAATTTTTACTGGGACCCACTATCTCTATTATTTGGACTCATCCTAATCCATTAATCCGTTCCTGTATGGCGGATCTCCTTCTTCCCCAAATTGTCTCCCTCCCCGTCTCTCAATCTCTCCCAAAAATGAAATTAGACACAAATTTATGTATCAAATCAACAGAGACTTCAATTTAGATGCCTCAAATCCAGGGCTCATCCCATTCCATCACTTTGATTTCGAAGCTCAAAAGCTCACCAATTGGGGATCGGGCGCATAGATGGGAGCAGAGAGTACATGCCAAGGCAACACTATCGCATGCTGGCGCTGATGCATACGCGGGAGGATCGATCATCATGGAGTGGCAGGCGCCATACTCCTCCGCATCGGGACTAACGAAAGCGCAATTAGACGGCGCGGCCCGCCAAATACGGTGCTCGGGAAGCCGCTATATGGACGCCTCTCCGAACACTCAGCCTCCTGCATCCGCCATCCAGTCCTCCTCTCTGGCTCGACACCCTCGTATTTTTCAGGGCTAGTTGTTTTTTCGTTCAGCTTCCTGTGTCCAGGGCTCATCGCCACCATTGCCGTTCCGTTTTCATCTCGATCTCATGATTGGCTTGTTGATAGCTCATCTGTGAGAGTATACAAACAGGTGTAATTTGGTTTAAGATAGCCAGGTGGTACTATTTGCGACCAACCTAAGCGATGGTCAGGCTTGTAGTTCCACATAGAGCATATAGAAGAAGCCTAGCCAGGAAATGCACGTTTAGGATTTAGGATAGCTCTTTGTGTAGAGGACTCTCTAGGCCTGCCGGCCCAGCCACCAGACGAACAGCCCACCTTGGCTTGGTCCAGCAAGCCTCCCAGCGCCCGGAGTGCAGCGTCCGGCATCCATGCTAAGAAAAACAATAAAACTAACCGAAAGAAAAAAGCGAACCGGTGCGGGTGATCCTTTTTTTAAACAGGGCAAAGTGCGTAGTATTTATTTTTGTGGCAGGATAAATTGGCCTAAAAAAATATTGTACCAGGAGAAACAATCCGTCCTTTTTTATTACTAGCAAAATGCCCGCGCATTGCGACGGGAGAATTTAGTCATTGTTGTGCCGATGGTGAGTTTAAAAAAATCGTTGGCACATCGCATCATAGATAGTTTTTTAACTTGCTCGGTGACATCTGCTTCTTGATCCATTGATTGTTCTAATTCGCAAGCATAATATTTCCTTTCTCCAAACCCCCTCGTCCTCTTCCTTGGTGTGCTTTCATTTCATCATCCTGTTTAATTAGCGCATGCATTTAGTTTATTATCAGTCCACACAATCCCTCTCAATCAGTCCCGTTCAATTAGGTAGCCATAGCTTCCTTTAAATCAGCCCACAACCCCTCCGCTTAGTTGTTTCTTATTTTGATATTGTTCCTTTTAATCTTGCTAATAACTGGCGGAAGCGATTGTACTCCCTCTATTTAATATGCATTTATCTAAATTTAGACAAACTTTTAATATCTATTTTGAGACGAAGAGAGTAATATAAACTGGTGTCGATCATTGTAAGGGTGTGACCAGGCTTCATAGAGGACGATGTCGATCGTGCCAGCCGTCCTAGTATAGGTCGTGCGATGAGTTTGGTAGAATTCTTATGTGACAATCAACTTGATTGCTCAACAATGATATACTGAAACGACTCGAGCTGAAGTTTGCATGCAAAATCGTCCAATAAGCATACGCGTATGTTATGATTTCCAACCTCTTCCATCTTCCTTGACACACTTAAGCAAGAAAATCACTGGATAACCCAATATCCTAGCTAGCCTACAATTTATCGTCCTAGCTAGCTTGTTGAATGGCCGGGAGCAGCAAGCAGCCTGGTGATGGTGTTAACTTGCTGCCCACAGAGCTCACAGGGGGCAACGCATCCTCCAAGTCGAGCCCATGCATGGGTCCGTAGAGCACAACGGAGAGCGGCACAGGCGTATCTGCTCGGACGATCCATGCTAGCTGACTTGTCCCCTCCCCGGCCGGGCGAGCGAGAGCGGCCCAACCAGCTAGCAGACATGAGAACGGTCATGCCGCAATCCATAAAAAGTGTGCCCGCTGGCGGTCTTGCGGAACGCTCCTTCGCGGGCCTGTTCCTGTGCCGACCGCGTCGGAGAGCCCCTTTTCCATGACCGCCCCACGGTGAGGGGCCGGCGGCTCTACTTTGTATCCGCACACGTACGCCACATACCTAGGCAGCAAGGACACGGTGCAGGTCACGCCACAGGGAGTCGTGGACATGATGAGCACCGACGTGTCTGCGTCCGGGGAGCTCATCCCTGTCGCGTCGTACGGCGAGAGGCCATGGGCATTGGACTTGCGTCATTGTCCAAATTAAATCAGCCAATCCCTCGATCGTGCCCTCCAGAGCCGAGACACGCGCCGACGGGCGTGCACTGCTTCACCCCGCTGCCACTGCAGAGGCCCTTGGATCCCTGTGGCGACACGACGGAACGGGCGTGTGCGGCGCCACATCGATCACGGCTCCTTTTTCGTCACGGTCGATCTCGCCTTGTTGATCTCGGGTGTCCTCGATCTCACGTGTATATTAAGAGAACCAGGGGTGAAAGCTAGGGTACGCGCCCGCTACGAAAGCTTGTACCTGATCGACCTTGAGTCCTTTTCTTTCACGAGAGTCTAAACCGACAGGGAGAGGACGTAATTGGACAGACTCTTTTTTCTAGCCCAGACCTGATACGTGAGACCAATCTGATATATGTATTTTTGGTGGAATCGTTTTTTGTGTTGACGGTGGCAACTCCTTTAATTTGTGTTTGGTGGGAGGGTAAAGTCGTTCAAAAAAGTATTGGACTGGAAGAAACAATCCGTCATTTATTACTAGATACTAGGTATAGATTATTATATATATATATATATCGAATCTATATATATATATATATATATATATATATATCGAAAATAGTGGAATACTCAGGCGGCTAACTACGCATACACATATAACCATTGGATTAGCTACAACGTTTACTAGATATGAACCCTGGAGCAAAAACATACACTCACGGCGTCACACCAGGTTCATATTTTCTAACCCAAACCACGGTCATGCATAGCCACGGAAAGTGATCTGCCATATGTAACACCACACGGTATAAACATCCACAGAACCAGTCTATATGGTACTCGTAAAGAGAATGTCCATAGCAAACGCCACAAATATTTTTTACCCACAATAAAATTCCATGGAGAGTTCCTTTTTACTACCAAAACCATAATTAAAGGTCTCTCATGGATGTGTTCACATGGATGCCTAAAAAGAAATAGCCACGAAAAGTGATCTGCTATATGCAACACCATACGGTATAAACATCCTCAAAATCAGTCTACATGGTATTAGTAAAGAGACGTCCATAGCAAATGCCACAAATATTTTTTACCACAATAAAGTTCAATGGAGAGTTCCGTTGTGCTACCAAACCATAATTAAAGGCCTCTCATGCATGTGTTCACATGGATGCCTAAAAATAAATAGCCATGTGTTCACATAAAAAAGTCGTATATATGGTATATGCTCCATCTAAAAAGAAAGTCGTACATACTCCATTACTGAAATTTGGTATATACTTCATCCTCAAATATATACCCCATCTAGGAATTTTGTTCTGTAATAAATGTAGAACTTTGGTTGATTTCAAAAGGGAATAAAAGGAGGCGGGTGTTATACTGGCAAAACAATTGTCAAAATATTTTAATTTTTTTGGCAACCACATGCATGATCCTTGGATGTAGGATCGAGTACTTGCGAGCAGCCATGCATATGCGCTTAAAAAGGGGACTATTTGCATACACACGGCAATTCAGCCAGTTTATTTTTTTATTTACCAAGGGAAACTAGTCTTAATCCGTGACGTGGATGAGCGGTGTGGATGGATATTTTCGCAATGATGAAAAGAGAAACACTAGCCATAGTTCGGGATCGTGAATGAACGGCATGGACAAATGCTTTAGCCACCGTGGTGGTTTTACTGCCATGGCATCAACCATTGTTCGCGACAGTCGGTCGTCCTGGATTAATGATTTTCGCAAACTACGCATGGTTGGAAAAAGGGACGCGTCTTCACATCACTTGACGGAACCCTATTCAGCATCCAGGGTGCAGAATAGTTATTTTGCACCCCACATATTTTTATGTTCTCACATACATAAATTTATGTTTTGTATACTAATAATTATGTTCATATTCATTAAAAACGCAAAAAAATCGACATAAAAATAAGATTTATGAGTCATTATAGTGTAAAAAACATAGAAAATTCGCATTTTACGCCATATTTTTTTACGGCATGTAAATATTCTTTTTACGACATGTCTAAAAAAAATTATGTTCTTCTTGACTTTCGGGATAAGAGAAAATTTACATGACGTAAAAATCATGTACGGTTTGAAAGATAGGGGATGGATGAAAAATAACTATTCTACACCCTGGGTGTCAAATAGCGTCAATATATAGAAACCCTATTCAGCATCCAGGGTGCAGAATAGTTATTTTGCACCCCACATATTTTTATGTTCTCACATACATAAATTTATGTTTTGTATACTAATAATGATGTTCATATTTATCAGAAACGCAAAAAAAATCGATATAAAAATAAGATTTATGAGTCATTATAGTGTAAAAAACATAGAAAATTCGCATTTTACGCCGTATTTTTTTACAGCATGTAAATAATTTTTTTACGACATGTCTAAATTTTTTTATGTTCTTCTTGACTTCCGGGATAAGAGAAAATTTACGTGACGTAAAAATCATGTACTGTTTGAAAGATAGGGGGTGGATGAAGAATAACTATTCTACACCCTGAGTGTCAAATAGCGCCACGCACGCGCGTGAGTGCGTGCCTGTGTGCGTGTGTGATTCAAATAATCGGTCAGATACTTCATGCCTATATATATGTGTGATCCATATACCTAACATCCCACATGTCATTCTTTCAATAATATTTCCAACAACCAACAACTAGGCTAGAATCATTTAACGTTTACGTCATTATACAAAAAAAACACGTGCCAATGTTTATATTTTCCCACAACAACACATTATTTATTATTATTATACCATATTCATGATTTATCATATTTATTTGGAGATTCGTCTTCGTAAGTATCGTAAGTTTCATATCATGTAAGCTATTATCACACTTTTCTCATCCACAACCAATTTTTTTCCGAAGTCATGATAATGATCGACTAAAGTCTATTCATGGTAATTATATTAGAACACATCAACAGTTTTATTTTTATTCACTATTTTTGAAATTATCTTATTACTTGCATCCTTCCATGTCTAAAGTCTTACTTTTTCTCAACAAAATTGTCAACTTGAGTTAAAGGTTGTAATAACAATGGAAGCTATGAGTGTGCTCAGAGTTATATGTAAAATAATTACTATCTTTACAGCTCAGGAATGGCATGGGCTGATTTTGGAGGTCACAAAACCCATTTTCCGTGGCAGTTACTCTTGCTTTATTTTTCTCATATTGTATGTTGTAGAGGTTTAACATGCTAATGTCCCGCAACAATGTACGGATTATCATCTAGTTAATCAAGTCAGGATGGGCTACGGGGCCGGTGCACACCACCTGAGACCGCATTTCAACTCGTAGAACGTCTCTACATGAAAAGGAGATACGCAACTGAACCAAGTGTGAAAGCCATGATACGTGCGCGCACAGAGCACGTACCGTACATGCGATTGATTATGTTAATATGGATACGCACGACGACCCATCGATCCGGTGCATGAGAAGTTGAGAACCACGCGAAGCGACCACCAGTCTAGCTTGCCAAGCCATGTGGACGACCGCACGTCCAGCGCAATGCCTGCACGTGGTGGTACGACCGTACAAGGATTAGTTTGAGCGATCTCCCGGCTCCCGCCGCGCGCAGACATTTGGTCCAGAGGTAGCTCCGGTTTTACTATAAACCGGATTAATGCCTCGGTCCAACGGCTAGAACTGGTCTTAGAGGTGGTAGGCACTAGCCCTGGTTCGAACGGGACCTTGAGCCCCCAATCGTGTAACAAATCGGGGCTAAAGGATTTAAGGCAGGCCAGGTCGGACGCCAGATCCTTTAGTCCCGGTTTGTTATACGACCCGGGGCTAAAAGTGGACCTTTAGCCCCGGTTCTAGACACGAACCGGGGCTAAAGGTCTGACTATATCTTCTTCCCCTGCCCGAGCCACCATTCAAGCTGGTGGCTCTCCTGTCTCTCTCTTTCTTGCTTCAAGCTCGAGTTCATGCCCATTTTTTCCTCAAGATTTGTCTATATTTTGTGGTGCCTCAAAGGTATAAAAGGTGAGCAACTTTATTCTTTGAACACTCATTGCTATATTAGCTCATTTCATGCTCTATCTTATAGATGGATTTGTGGATTTAGTTTGGTAGTAATTTTTGCAATGATAGCATGAGATCGATGTTTAGATTCTATCTATCTTGTATTAATGTAAGGAACTCTAAGGTAAATATCACAATATGTGGATTCTATCTATATATATCTTGTTTTGGCACATAGTCTCGAAATTTGATTTTAGAAGCACACACATGCGTGAGTTCATCATTCTAACTAGCTAGCTGGGCAAAATATCCTTCTTCAGCTACCTGCGTTCAACAAACTGAAAAAATGTAACAAAGATAGGGTTAATTCATAAAAGCTTGATAAGAAGACATCACAATTCACATATTAGGGAGTGCCTCTATGACGAGCTCCTCGAAGATGTCTGAGGACGGGATCCTAAGACATCTTCGAGAAGCTCTGCCGTAGTGGTGTCCCTGCTCTCCCACACCATCTTTCGGTGTATATCTTCTCTAGCTAAATCAGTATGCTGGTGGAGCTAACTAATTTCACATATTAGAGAGTGCCTCTACGGCGAGCTCCTCGAAGAGCTCCGCCGTAGTGGTGTCCCTGGTCTCGCACACCATCTTGTTTTTCACAAGAATGCATACCTATTTATAGATTAAGCAGCACAACATAGTGTCGGGCACTGATGACATAATGTCGACACACTCACCCTGACATAGTGCTGCCACCCACCCAAAATAGTGTCGGCATTTAATTTACTTGCTTAGTGCTGCCCACTGAGGACATAGTGTCGACATGTTGTCTCCACATCCACATTTAGTCCCGGTTGGTGCCTCCAACCGGGACTAAAGGTTCATCATATCTTTAGTCCCGGTTGCTAGCTTTAATTTTGTTTTTTTAGATTAGTACTAATTAATTATGATTATGTTTGATGTACTTAATTAATTATATAATGCAGATGAGCCGGCAATGGATGTACGCTGACCGACTCTCTAATGAGTTCATTAAAGGCGTGCTTTCTTTTCTTCTTGTGGCCGAGGCAAACAAGCGGAATGGTTTTATGTCTTGTCCATGTGGTGTCTGTCGGAATCATAAAGAATACTCTTCCTCAAGAGTCCTTCACAACCACCTATTTCGGTCCAGTTTCATGACCGGCTATAATTGTTGGACCAAGCATGGAGAAAGATGGGTTATGATGGAAGACAACGAAGACGAGAATGACAACGACTACCCTGAATACGATGGTACTATAATGGAAGACATTGATGAAGAAAAAGATGAAGAACGGGCATCAAATCTACCCGATGATGATCTTAGTCGGGCCATTGCTGATGCCCAGGAAGAATGCGTAACTGAAAGGGAGAGGTTGAAGTTCAAGAAGATGTTAGAGGATCACAACAAATTGTTGTACCCAAATTGTGAAGATGGGCACAAAAAACTAGGTAGCACACTGGAATTGCTGCAATGGAAGGCAGAGAACGGTGTGACTGACAAATGATTTGAAAAGTTGCTGAAAATAATAAAAAAGTTGCTTCCAAAGGATAACGAACTGCCCGCCAGTACCTACGAAGCAAAGAAGGTTGTCTGCCCTCTAGGATTAGAGGTGCAGAAGATACATGCATGCATTAATGACTGATGACCCACAAGTATAGGGGGTGTATCGCTGTATTTTCGATAAGTAAGAGTGTCGAACCCAACGAGGAGCAGAAGGTGCTGGCTAGTGGTATGGATCAGGAATTCTCTGTAAATACTTAGCAAACGGATTTTTAGGGGTAGTAAACAAAGTACAAGTAAATAAAAGACAGTAGGAATAAATGTAGCAAGTGGCCCAATCCTTTATGCAGCAAAGGACAAGCCGGTTGTATTTCTATAGATGACCAAACGTTCTCGAGGACACATGGGAAGACTGTCAAGTGCTTTCGCTTTATATAGTCGATTAATCTTCTCTAGCTTGCTAAGTGTTGTGTGGGTGAACCTGTGCTAATGTACCGTCCCATCCAAGACTTAATACATACTTGTGATTAAACCCCCTTGCAAACATCCGTAAGTACAAGAAAGTAATTAAGGTAGAAACCTAACCACAACTTTAAACTCTAAGACCCCTACGTCCCTTGTGCAATGGTTTCCTAACGTGGGTTCAGGTTTCTGTCACTCCGGCAACCCCTACGATTAGTAGCCAAATACACAATGCATCCCCCTAGGCCCATATAGGTGAAGTGTCATGTAGCCGACGTTCACATGACACCACTAGAAGAAGTACACCACAACGTAAATAACAATCTATTGAATCTTTCTCAACACAACTCCACTACTAACAACAAGACTTCTCCCATGTCCTCAAGAACAAAACGAACTACTCACAAGACATCATATGGATCATGATCAGAGATGGAATAATGATGTATAACAATCTGAACATAAACAATAAATTCAATGGTTCACTCAATAGCATCAACTACGAAGAGTAATCAACACCGGGAAAGTTTCCCCTATGAACTATAGCAAGATTCAACGCAATTGTTACAGCAGTATGGAGATGGTGATGAGGGTGCTGATGGTGATGATGGTGGTGGTGATGATGATGATCCCGATGAAGTCCAGCTTGATGGTGGTGTTGATGGCGACGATCTCCCCTCTCCGGGAAGGAATTCCCCCGACAGAAATCTGTCTGCCGGAGAGATCTTTCTCTCTCTGTGTTTTCCGCCCCGCAGAGGCGGCGGAATCTTTCTGTGGTCGCTCCCCGAGTCTTAGGGTTTCGGCAGGAAGATATACGCCATAGGGGAGAGGCTGGAGTGGGCCAGGGTGGCCACACCACTCCCTGGCGCGGCCTAGGCCTGCCCGCGCCATGGGGTGTTGTGGACCCCCTATGGCCCACCTTCACTCCATCTTCTGGCATCTTGAGTCTTCTGGAAAAATAGAATTTTCTGTATATTTTCCCGGATTTTTTGATCTTCGCGAATTTTGCCTCCAAACAGCACCTTTTCCATCAGAATCCTGACTGCAGCGGTCCATGCTCCAAAAGTCATCAACCATACAAAAACAGATGAAATAACATAAGTATCACCTCTCAATACGAAATATATCAATGAATAATAGTGAATTAAGACATAGAATAGTGATGCAAAATGGACGTATCAACTCCCCCCAAGCTTAGACTTTGCTTGTCCCCAAGCGAAACTGAGCTCAATAAACATGACCTCAAGTTTATGGAGTGAAGAGTTGATAAAAGAATACGGACAAGAAGCATCACATTCATCAAATACATAGATCATAATAGAAGACAACTCACTATTATACAACTCAACTTGCAATGAGTAAAGGAAACACAATAAAGATACATAAAGTGAATCATAATTGGTAATGGCAAACTTAGCTCTTGGTCGAAGAATAGTTGATAATTTGGTGGAGTTCACAAATAGCTGGTTTTTCAACAAAAGCTTTCAAAGTAGTAAACATCAAGATAAGATCAATGTGCAAAACAAGGAACATAAGAAACATGAATGCATAAATGATCGTATGAATGAATGAAACACATCAACTCAAAATACTTGCCGGGATAGAAGGGAATAGGTTTACTGACTCAACTACAAAGTAAAAGAAAGGGCCCTTCAAAGAGGGAAGTAGGGATTACAAGTCTCATAAAGAGCTCCCAAAAATTATGATACTTACTAGCTTTCAGCTCTCATTGCCCCTATCATAGGCATCTTTAGGTGATTAAGGTTAAAGTGACACAACTAAGAGGATATGCTTGACAAGTTATAAGTTGAAATCTCATGCCCCTTACTTATGAGTACCGATCCTCATGCTACTCAACTTAAGTCACGAGCAAGCTCTTGTCATTGTAAATACATGCGTATCATCGAGAACCGCCAACGGGGTACCCCTTGCACATGACACAGGAGCTATCCCATAATCAAAATGACAAGGCAAGCAGACAGTGAGCATCTCAGCGATCTTTTTATTTGCTATTTGCTTAGGTTTTTATTGAGGATGCTTCATAGAATGCTCACTATAGTTATGCTGCAAGTTTCCACCATGATTAGGCATGGCTTAGGCTAGCGGCCCAGGCGTTTCTCTAACACACATATAAACTCCATGATCTTACAAGTTCCACTTTTATTTCACACCGCCGGGATCCATAAGCAAAAGAACATGATATCAACTAGGTACAAGTACCAATGAAGTGTTGAAATCGGTCCCCATGATACATGGTTTGGCTAACTTCAACTCATAAAGCGCAAGCATATACGCAACAAAGAAGGACCCAATGGTTCAAGTTTATTAAATGCGAGAAAGTAAAGTGTGCCATCAAGTTCGTGAGAGCTTTAATCACTAATTTTCACATAACAAGTTTAATTTGGGTGGTAGATAAAACAAGAATTTACTTGGAATAGCAATAATGCTACTAGGTAGGTATGGTGGACACAAATGGCAAAGGTTTTGGTTTAAAGTAAGTGGATGCACGAGAAGAATTTCCTCTCAGTACAGGTTTTTGGCTAGCAAGGCTGGGTAGCAAGTATAAGAGTTGAAGGAAACAAACAAACATACAAATGGTAAAGACAAACATGCAATCTTCCTTGGAAGCACAAAAGAACTTAACTAGAGAATACTAAACTTATGAGCAAATCAAGAAAGAAAGATGATGAAATTATTTTCCTCTAGAGTACTTCTATCTTTTTATTTTCAACTCTCAAAAAGGGTGTTGCTACTGACCGAGCCAGGTTTGCCAAAACCAACTGAATTAACTCAATGATCCCAAAGTGCTACCAATACTAACAACAAGATCAATCATATAACCACGAATTGAAAACTATCATAAACTATGCAAAAGAGTGAATGATAGAACTTCTCATTAGTACTCCATAATGGAAACTCACACCAAGGGATATAAATCTAACGAGAGACGGGACACTTCCATAATGCAAACTATACTACAAAATAACTCCTCTATTCATGATATGACTCTACTAACAAGGTAAAAAGATAGAAGATAGTGATATGATACCGCGGCACTCCCCCAAGCTTGGAACAAACCAAGGGGATGCCAAACCTAATGACGAATTACTCCTTAGGTGGTGGTGGTATGTTCTCATCTTCGTCTGTCTTCCAGGGTAAAGGCTTCCCATCAACAAAGGACATCGTGGTTTCCAACATCCTGAAACTTGCAGCAGCACTTATGCGTTTAAATCTAGCCTCATACTCACAGTTTTGATTTTGAACGTCATAGAACTGTGCTTGCAGTTCGTTGGTTGTTTGGCAGAGTGAAAAGACTTCATCTTTGAGTTCAGAAGTCTCCTTTTGGTGCTCGGCGATGAGTTCGGAACAAATCTTGTGGATGATGTCCACTTCTCGCTCCGCCATCTTCCTGTACCTAAAGACTTCTTGCTCCAATGCTTCCATCCTGTCCTCCAGATTTCCTTCACCTTTAGGGCCTTGAACCTCCTTAATCCGGACCTCCCCACCTTCGAGCAACAACTCCTTGGGATGAATCTTCAATTCTCTCATATATGGGTTGATGATATCTTCTAAGGGATCTCCCTTGGATGTTCCAGGGGAAGACATTGTGGCTCCAAATCTGAGATTGCACCTGGCAGAAACAGATCGAAACAAAAACACAACGAAAACACGATATACGAACCTCGGAAGATCTGGGGGGTTATATATTACGAAGTTTCATATCAAAAGGAAGGTACTAGGAGAAAACGGGTCGGAGACGGAGTCCTGGGTGGCCTCACCACCTGGTGGCGCGGCCAGGGGTGGGCCCGCGCCATGGGGTGGTGTGGGCCACCCTGGATCCGGTTCCGTTCCTTTTTCGCTTCATAGCTTTCCTTATTGACTGAAAACTGCAAAAATATAGTTGGATTGTATTTTCGCGGAACTTTTCTCACCAGAACTGTTACCTAGTTGGAAACGGACTCTGCAGGTCTCTGAATTTGGCCCTCAATGAATTTCACTGGAGTTATAACTTGAAAGGCATCAACATCTTCATTGTAAGAATCTCCAGCAATATAGTGTTTGAGTCGCTGTCCATTCACTACTTGTGTAGTATTATCTTTTAGAGAAGAAATTTTTATTGCTCCTGAACGGTATACTTCTTCAATGATGAAAGTTCCTTCCCATTTTGATAGTAGCTTACCTGCAAAAAATCTGAAACGAGACCTATACAATAGAACTTCCTCACCAACATGAAATTCTCTCTTAAGTATTCGCTTGTCATGCCATCTTTTAACGTTTTCTTTAAAGAGCCTAGCATTCTCATAGGCTTCACTCCTCCATTCATCTAAAGAGCTTAAGTCAAAAAGTCTTTTATCACCAGCTAGCTTACAATCTCTATTTAGTTCTTTCACTACCCAGTAAGCTTTGTGTTCTAATTCTAAGGGTAAGTGACAAGCTTTCCCATAAACCATTTTATAAGGAGACATTCCCATGGGATTCTTATAAGCAGTTCTATAATCCCATAAAGCATCATTCAACTTCTTAGCCCAGTTTTTTCTAGACCTATTAACAGTCTTTTGTAAGATAGATTTAATTTCTCTATTTGATAACTCTACTTGCCCGCTAGTTTGGGGGTGATAAGCTGAAGCAATCCTATGATTAAAATCATACTTAGCGAGGTCTTCCTAAAACCGCCATGAATGAAATGAGAACCTCCATCAGTCATGAGATACCTAGGCACTCCAAACCTAGAAAAGATAACATCCTTAAGCATTTTTAGAGAGGTTTCTCCGTCAGCACTTTTCGTAGGAATGGCTTCTACCCACTTAGTAACATAATCAACGGCAACAAGAATATGAGTGTAACCCTTCGAAGGAGGGAAAGGACCCATAAAGTCGAATCCCCAACAATCAAAAGGTTCAATTACTAGAGAGTAATTCATAGGCATTTCATTACGTCTAGAAATATTACCAACACGTTGACATTCATCACAAGATAAAACAAATTTTCTTGCATCTTTAAAAAGGGTAGGCCAGTAGAAACCTAATTGTAATACCTTTTGTGTAGTTCTATCTCCTGCATGATGTCCTCCATAGGCGCTCCCGTGATATTTATGCAATATCTCTTTTTGTTCATACTCTGGAACACATCTTCACATAATACCATCAACCCCTTCTTTGTATAAGTGTGGGTCATCCCAAAAATAATGCCTCAAATCATAAAAGAACTTTCTCCTTTGCTGAGCTGTAAAAGTTGGAGGCAAATACTTGGAGACAATAAAGTTAGCATAATCAGCATATCAAGGGCTTCCTCGCGAGTTCACCCCTACTGCGGCTAATTGCTCATTTGGAAAACTAACATTAACATGCATAGGATCAAAAGAGATGTTTTCCAAGCGAGATAAATTATTAGCTACGGGATTTTCGGCACCCTTTCTATCTACTATATGTAGATCAAACTCTTGTAAAAGCAGTACCCATCTAATAAGCCTAGGCTTAGCGTCCTGCTTTGTCATAAGATATTTAATAGCAGCATGATCAGTATGAATGGTTACTTTTGAGTCCACAATATAGGGCCTAAACTTATCACAAGCAAAGACAACAACTAGAAATTCCTTTTCAGTAGTAGCATAATTCCTTTGAGCAGCGTCTAGAGTCTTACTAGCATAATGGATAACGTTCAGCTTTTTATCAATACGTTGCCCAAGGACAGCACCTACAGCAAAATTACCATTATCACACATTATTTCAAAGGGTAAACTCCAATCAGGTGGTTGAACAATAGGAGCTATTGTTAAAGCCTTTTTAAGAGTTTCAAAAGCTTCCTTACAATCGTCATCAAAAACGAAGGGTACATCCTTTTGAAGAAGATTAGTAAGGGGTTTTGATATCCTAGAAAAGTCTTTAATAAACCTTCTATAGAAACCAGCATGACCAAGGATACTACGAATACCTTTTATGTCTCTTGGGCATGGCATCTTCTCAATTGCCTCAACCTTAGCTCTATCAACTTCTATTCCTCTTTCAGAAACTTTATGCCCAAGAACAATCCCTTCGTTAACCATGAAGTGGCATTTCTCCCAATTAAGAACAAGATTAGTTTCTTCACATCTCTGCAAATTTTTATCAAGGTTGTGCAGACAATTATCAAAAGAAGTTCCGTAGACAGAAAAGTCATCCATGAACACTTCTACAATTTCCTCACAAAAGCCATGAAAGATAGCAGACATGCACCTTTGGAAAGTAGCATGAGCATTACATAAACCAAAAGGCATACATCTATAAGCATAAGTTCCATAAGGGCAAGTAAAAGTAATTTTTTCTTGATCTTGTTGTTTAACAGCAATTTGAGAGAAACCAGAATAACCATCAAGAAAACAAAAATGGGTCTTTTTAGATAACCTTTCCAACATTTGATCAATAAAAGGAAGCGGGTAGTGATCTTTCTTAGTGACTTTATTGACTTTCCTAAAATCGATGCACATCCTATAGCCTACTACTATTCTTTGAGGAATAAGCTCATCGTTATCATTAGGGACAACAGTAATACCTCCCTTTTTAGGAACACAATGAACAGGACTAACCCATTCACTATCAGCAATAGGGTAAATAGTACCAGCATCAAGGAGTTTCAATACCTCATTCCTTACCACTTCCTTCATCTTAGGATTTAAACGTCGTTGGTGCTCCACTACTGGCTTCGCATCTGGTTCTATGTTGATAGAATGCTGACATATAGTAGGTGAAATCCCTTTCAAATCATCCAGAGTATAGCCCATAGCTCCTCGGTGTTTCTTCAAAACATCCAATAATCTTTCTTCTTCCTCCCCTAAAAGTTTAGCGCTAATAATAACAGGATATATCTTTTTATCATCAAAGCATATTTAAGATCATCAGGGAGAGGTTTCTGATCGAAGACCGGGTCCTTTTTAGGTGGCAAAGTGGTACCCAAGTCTTCTACAGGCAAGTCATGTTTAAGCAACCTAGGTTGACGACGGAGGATCTCGTCAATCTCATTCCTTTCATCCATGAAGATCTCACTTTCGTGATCTTCCATAAATTGCTGCAAAGCATTGTTAGGAGCAAGAGAGATAGAAGCAAGTTGTTCAACTCTAAAATCCTCATTAGGGGTTTCCTCTTCGCAAGGTTCTTTAGTAAATTTCGAAAAATTAAACTCATAAGATTCCCCATCAAACTTAGTCAAGATTTTCTCCCTCTTGCAATCAATAATAGCACCACAAGTACTCAAGAAAGGTCTACCAAAAATTATAGGATAAGTTTTACTAGCAGCTGAACCAAGTACTAGAAAATCAGCAGGATACTTGATCTTACCACAAAGGACTTCCACGTCTCGCACAATGCCAATTGGAGAGATAGTCTCTCTATTAGCAAGGTGAATAACCACATCAATCTCCTCCAACTCACAAGGACTTATTTCATGCATAATTTCTCTGTAAAGCTCATAAGGAATATCACTAGAGCTTGCACCAATATCACATAAACCATAATAGCAATGATCACCAATTCTAACAGAAAGCACAGGAACACTAGCCTTTTTAGATCTATTGGGATGTGAAACAATATTGGAAGCATCCTCACAGAAGACTATGTGCCCATCTTCTACACTTTTAGTAACAAGGTCTTTCACAATTGTTACGACAGGTTCAATGTTTATTTTTTCATCAGGTTTTACAGTTTTCTTTCCACTTTTAGTGATTACATTAGTTATCATAGGATGATCCTTTACCTTATCTGGGAAGTGAATCTTCTCGATGTAAGGTTTAGGTAGGATATGATCAATAATGCAACACTCAGTGCTCCCAATAGGAACATGGTCAACAATATCTTTATAAGACGCATGGTACTTATTCCATCCCTTTTTTGGAATTTCAATATACGAAGCAAAAGCTCTAAAGCAATTTGTAATAACTTGCAAATCAAGACCATAAGCATTATTAATATTTCGAAAGTCATCAGTTTTCATAAAAGATTCAATGCATTCATAATCATAATTTATACCTGACTTTCTACCTTTGTCATTTTCCCAAGCTTCAGCATTGTCTAGAATACGGTCTAGAAGGTCCCATTTAACTTCTTCTTCCATACGAGTGAATGACCCAGCACAAGAAGCGTCCAATAAATCCTTGTCATGTAGAGGGAGCCTTGCATAAAAGTTATTGATAATAATATTGTTGGGGAGCTCATGAATGGGACATTTGAGCATTAGTAACTTCAATCTCCCCCAAGCTTGAGCAGTACTCTCTCCATCAAGAGGCCAAAAGTTATATATTTGATTCCGATCTTTATGAATTTCACTAGGAGGATAAAACTTTGAATAAAAGAGAGGCACTATTTCCTCCCATTCCAGAGCTTGACCATTCTTCAGCAGCTTATACCATTCCTCAGCTCTTCCTTTCAATGATAATGAGAATAAATTCTTCTTAACTTGATCTGTAGTAATACCTGCACACTTGAACAACCCGCATAATTCGTGTATAAAGAGTAAATGATCATCGGGATAGATAGTTCCATCCCCAACATTGTAGTTATCCATAACACGATCAATAATTCTTGTAGGTATTTTGAAAACATCTTTCTCAGCAGGTGGTGGCTTATCTACTACCTTAGCAGTGGTAGTAGCATTACCAAATAAGAAACTCATCGAATTATCCATAACGAAAATAAAACAACTAGCAGAAGTAAACAATACTCACAATAGAAGTTTCATTTACCAGTTCCACTCTCCAATAGTGCTTCACTCCCTGGCAACGGCGCTAGAAAATAGTCTTGATGACCCACAAGTATAGGGGGTGTATCGCAATATTTTCGATAAGTAAGAGTGTCGAACCCAACAAGGAGCAGAAGGTGCTGGCTAGTGGTATGGATCAGGAATTCTCTACAAATACTTAGCAAACAGATTTTTAGGGGTTTTCGATAAAGCAAGTAAACAAAGTACGAGTAAATAAAAGACAGTAGGAATAAATGCAGCAAGTGGCCCGATCCTTTATGCAGCAAAGGACAAGCCTGTTGTATTTCTTAAGATGACCAAACGTTCTCGATGACACATGGGAAGACTGTCAAGTGCTTTCGCTTCATTTAGTCAATTAATCTTCTTTAGCTTGCTAAGTGTTGTGTGGGTGAACCTGTGCTAATGTACCGCCCCATCCAAGACTAATACATACTTGTGATTATACCCCTTGCAAACATCCGTAAGTACAAGAAAGTAATTAAGGTAGAAACCTAACCACAGCTTTAAACTCTAAGACCCTTACGTCCCTTGTGCAATGGTTTCCTAACGGGGGTTCCGGTTTCTGTCACTCCGGCAACCCCTACGATTAGTAGCCAAATACACAATGCATTCCCCTAGGACCATATAGGTGAAGTGTCATGTAGCCGACGTTCACATGACACCACTAGAAGAAGTACACCACAACTTAAATAGCAATCTATTAAATCTTTCTCAACGCAACTCCACTACTAACAGCAAGACTTCTCCCATGTCCTCAAGAACAAAACAAACTACTCACACGACATCATATGGATCATGATCAGAGATGGAATAATGATGTATAACAATCTGAACATAAACAATAATTCAATGGTTCACTCAATAGCATCAACTACAAAGAGTAATCAACACCGGGAAAGTTTCCCCTATGAACTATAGCAAGATTCAACGCAATTGTTACAGCAATATGGAGATGGTGATGAGGGTGCTGATGGTGATGATGGTGGTGGTGATGATGATGATCCCGATGAAGTCCAGGTTGATGGTGGTGTTGATGGCGACGATCTCCCCTCTCCGGGAAGGAATTCCCCCGGCAGAAATCTGTCTGCCAGACAGATCTTTCTCTCTCGGTGTTTTCCGCCCCGCAGAGGCGGCGGAATCTTTCTGTGGTCGCTCCCCGAGTCTTAGGGTTTTGGGAGGAAGATATACGCCATAGGGGAGAGGCCGGAGTAGGCCAGGGTGGCCACACCACTCCCTGGCGTGGCCTAGGCCTGCCCGCGCCATGGGGTGGTGTGGGCCCCCTGTGGCCCACCTCCACTCCATCTTCTGGCATCTTGAGTATTCTGGAAAAATAGAATTTTCCGTATATTTTCCCGGATTTTCTGATCTTCGCGAATTTTACCTCCAAACAGCACCTTTTCCATCAGAATCCTGACTGCAGCGGTCCATGCTCCAAAAGTCATCAACCATGCAAAAACAGATGAAATAACATAAGTGTCACCTCTCAATACGAAATATATCAATGAATAATAGTGAATTAAGACATAGAATAGTGATGCAAAATGGACGTATCAATGACTACATCCTCTACCGCGGCGAGGAGTACGAGAATTTGGATACATGCCCAGTATGCACTGCATTGCGGTATAAGATAAGACGAGCTGACCCTGGTGATGTTGAGGGCGAGCGCCGCATGAAGAGGGTTCTTGCCAAGGTGATGTGGTATGCTCCTATAATACCACGGTTGAAACGTTTATTCAGGAACAAAGAGCATGCCAAGTTGTTGCAATGGCACATGGAAGACCATAAGAAAGACGAGATGTTGAGACACCCCGCTGATGGGTTGCAGTGGAGAAAAATCGAGAGAGAGTTTTCGGACTTTGCAGGTGATGCGAGGAACTTATGGTTTGGTCTAAGTACAGATGGCATGAATCCTTTTGGGGAGTAGAGATACAGTCATAACACCTGGCCTGTGACTTTGTGTATCTATAACCTTCCTCCTTGGTTGTGCATGGAGCGGAAGTTTATTATGATGCCAGTGCTCATCCAAGGCCCGAAGCAACCCGGCAATGACATTGATGTGTATCCAAGGCCATTAGTTGAAGAACTCTTACAGTTGTGGCACGGACAAGGTGTACGTGTGTGGGATGAGAACAAGCAGGAGGAATTTGACCTACGAGCGTTGTTGTTCATAACAATCAATGATTGGCCTGCTCTTAGTAACATTTCAGGACAGACAAACAAGTGATACAATGCATGCACACACTGTTTAAACGATACTGAAAGTATATATTTGGATAAATGTAAGAAGAATGTGTACCCGGGGAATCGTCGTTTTCTTCCGCCGACGCACATCCTAAGAAAGAAAGGTAAGTATTTCAATGGTGAGGCAGACAACCAGTGTAAGCCTATCCGCAGTACTGGTGATGATGTATTTGACATGGTGAAGGATTTAAAAGTAATCTTTGGAAAAGGTCTTGGTAGAAAATCTGTTCCGAAGGACGATGTCAGACACGCACCCATGTGAAAAACAAATCTATATTTTGGGAGCTACCCTATTGGAAAGTCCTAGAGGTCCGCTCTGCGATTGAAATGATGCACCTGATGAAGAATCTTTGTGTGACGCTACTAGGCTTCTTGGGCGTGTATGGGAAGAGCAAAGATACACCTGAAGCACGGCAGGACCAACAACGTATAAAAGACCGAGACGACATGCATCTAGAGCTGTTTGAAGGTACTGCTAGCTACGCTCTTACCAAAGAAGAGAAGGAAATCTTTTTTGAAGTCCTTTATAGTATCAAGGTCCCGCCTGGTTTCTCGTCGAACATAAAGGGAATAATAAATATGGCAGAGAAAAAATTTCAAAACCTAAAGTCTCATGACTGCCACGTGCTTATGACCCAGCTGCTTCTAATTGCATTGAGGGGACTCCTGCCGGAAAATGTTCGAGTACCCATTGTGAAGCTATGTGCGTTTCTCAATGCAATTTCTCAGAAGGTAATCAGTCTAGATAGTCTACTAAGGTTACAGAAAGATGTGCTCCAATGTCTTGTCAGCTTCGAGTTTGTGTTCCCACCATCCTTCTTCAATATTATGACTCACCTCCTAGTTCACCTAGTCGATGAGATTAACATTCTTGGTCCTGTATTTCTACACAATATGTTCCCCTTTGAGAGGTTCATGGGAGTGTTAAAGAAATATGTTCATAACCGTGCTAGGCCAGAAGGAAGCATCTCAAAGGGATATGGAACAGAGGAGGTCATTGAGTTTTGTGTTGACTTTATTCCTAACCTTAAGCCCATCGGTGTTACTGAATCATGACATGAGGGTAGAATTAGTGGAAAAGGAACGCTAGGAAAGAAAGCAATGATATGTATGGACGGACATTCTCTCACTAAATCACACTACACAGTTCTGCAAAGTTCCACCTTGGTGGCTCCGTATATCGAGGAACACAAGAATATTGTACACTCCAACAACCCGGGGAAGCCTGGCTCCTGGATTAGAGATGAACATATAAGGATTTTCGGCGGTTGGTTGCAGACACATCTCATGAATGACATAAATGTTGGAGAGCCGTTGTACTTGTTGGCAAGGGCACCATCTTCGATTATATTGACATTCCAAGGGTACGAGATAAATGGGAATACATTTTACATGATCGCCCAAGATAAAAAGAGCACCAATCAAAACAGTGGTGTCTGATTTGATGCAACAGACAAGAATGGGCAAAAGGATACATATTATGGTTACATAGAGGAGATATGGGAACTTGACTATGGACCTTTTTTTAAGGTTCCTTTGTTTCGGTGCAAATGGGTCAAGCTGACAGGAGGCGGGGTTGAGGTAGACAAGAAATACAGAATGACAACAGTGGATCTCAACAACCTTGCGTATAGAGACGAACCATTTGTCCTAGCCAATGATGTGGCTCAGGTTTTTTATGTGAAGGACATGTCTACCAAACCGAGAAAAAGGAAAGATAAGCAAAAGAATACAGCATCCGATAAGCCAAAGCGCCACATAGTTCTTTTAGGAAAAATAAACATCGTGGGGGTGGAGGATAAGACAGACATGTCAGACGATTATGATAAGTTTCATGAAATTCCACCCTTCGCTGTGAAGGATGACCCAAGCATCCCGTTAAGTAAGGAAGATGCTCCATGGTTACGGATTAGAAGAAAACCCTAACATGTGTGGATGTTGGTGATGTACAATATTATTAAACCTTTATTTTTATTGATCTTCTTATATGTATATGGATATGAACTATCTCGATCTCAATAGGTAGTATTGCAACTTGTTGTGGCCAGACATTTATTAATATTAAAACGTAAAAATTAGTCATAATCATATCTAGCCCTATAGTACACAGCTTCTGGGTCGTCTTCGGAATCGTCATCGTCATCGTCGTCGCTCGTAGCATGTGGATGGATCCTTAGCCCTTCCTCGTAGCACGCGGATGGATCCTCCAGCCTCGGATTCATGACGCGCGGGGAGGGGGCTCCCGGATGACGACCCCAGTACGCCCTAGGCCTTCACCGCCACCACCATTCTTGTGGCTATGCTGCTGGTGAAAGTGCGGGTACCTCAGGCGAGGATGGTCTCCCATGGCGATGTAGCGCATCACACCGGCGATAGTCCGGTTCGCCCACCACAGGCGGCGACCAGCCTCATTGTGGTTCACTGGGGGTAGGCCGTCACCCTCGTACCTGGCGAGCTCTATTTCCTGCCGGTTTGCGAAGAAGGCATTCCAGGTGTCGAGGTTGTCGGGATCCCAATGGGGATCCATCCGCTGCTCTGGCGTGAGCTCGAGGTAGAAGTGGTTCGTGATGGCCGCCTAGCGGGCCGAACCTTGAGGCATAGGAGGAACAGGAACCCCGCCAGCGCTCAGCATCCAGCCAGCGGGCAGCCGGTACCCCGACGAGCATGGGTAGCTGGAGGCGCACAACGCCTTGGTCTCCTCGGCCGTCAGAAAAGCCCAGTAATCGGTGTCCATTGTTGTGAGAGAGAAGGTGTGGATGTGTGGATGGACATGGCGGTTGGCCTAGATATAGAGGGACATGGCGGGAGAACATGGTGGGAAGCGGGAGAAATGGCGGGAGAACATGGCGGGAAGCGGGGGAAATGGCAGGAGAACATGGCGGGAAGGAGGGGAAATGGCGGGAGAACATGGCGGGAAGCGGGAGAAATGGCGGGAAAATATGTGTTAGTCCTAGTTAATAGATTTAGTATTAAATATTATATTTCTAATAAGTCTATTATTTTTTTGTGAATATTTTGGTATATTATATGTATTTTTCTATTTTTAAATAATAAACTATATTTTTATTATTTTTTGTGAACATTTGTACTAAATATAATACTTGTTAAATAATAGATAATTTCATTTAAGTTGTATAATAAAGTATGATAATAGATTTAAATTATAGATCTTCTTTTTCTGAAAATTTTGATATATAATACATAATTTTCTGAAAACTATAAACTATTTTTGGTTTTGGCGCCCAAAATAACCTTTAGCCCTGGTTTGTAATAGAAACCGGGGCTAAAGGGTTGTGGCGCGCGGGAAGTGTGGCGGGCCGAAAACACCTTTAGCCCCGGGTTGTAATACGAACCGGGGCTAAAGGTCCCGGTTCGTATTACCACCTGGGGCTAAAGGGGGGTGGTATAAATACTCCTCCCCCACCCCGGGTCGTGCCACGACCCGGAGATCGCCATTCTTCCCAGCGCCGCGCCCACGCCGTCCACCGCACCGTCGCCCGCGCCCGTGAGAAGGAGCCCCGCGCCGCCGCCCGCGCCCATCTTCGCCCTGCGCCGCGTCTCCGCGTCGCCCCGCCCCGAGACGCCGCGCCGTCGTCTCCGCCCCGCGCCGCCTCGCCGTCTTCAGGTTAGTGTTAATTAGGGTTATTAGTATTTTATTTAGTGTTAATTTTGGTTAATTAGGGTTATTAGTTAATTTTGGTTAGTAGTAGTGTGTTAGTGTTTGTAAATTAGTAGTATTAGGATTTTGGTTAGTGTTAGTTAGTAGTATTAGTATTTTACTTAGTGTTAGTGTTAGTGTTATTAGTAGTATTAGTATTTAGTTAGTGTTAGTGTTAGTGTTAATAATATTAGTATTTTGGTTAGTTAGTGTTATTAGTTAATTTTGGTTAGTGGTAGTGTTAGTGTTTGTAAATTAGTAGTATTAGTATTTTGGTTAGTGTTAGTTAGTAGTATTAGTATTTTAGTTAGTGTGTTAGTGTTATTAGTAGTATTAGTATTTAGTTAGTGTTAGTGTTAGTGTTAGTGTATTCTCCGGTGATGGTTCCTCTTCTTTGGCTACAGAGCTCCCGTAGCACAGAACGCGGTAGCCGCGTTTGCTAGTTTGATATGGGCGAGATGTATTAATAATGTACTTTATATTATGAGCAAGATGTATTAATAATGTACTTTATCTTATATTATTGTACTTTATCTTAATCACTAAATACTGCATCCGAGTTGTCGCAGTTGTAATATTATTTTACTTACTGCAATATTCTTTTTCTGTATTAGTTAAGGTATGGACGGTAGACAGAATGAAGAGGAGCTTCTCAACATTATAGATGAGGGTACTGGGGGGGGGGTCTTATTATGATGGCTCCGAATATCTTAATTTGTCCGGAGGAGACGATGGTGGATAAAATAGTGGAGACGATGGTGCTGACCATGGTGGAGACCATGGTGAAGACACCATAATAATGACAAACTCCGTCGAGGTATATAAAGCCTCTATCGATCGTTCACTAGTATAGATGCACTAATTGATTCGTATATATGTACTGACGAATGTTTCTTCTCTTAGACCTCCGCTTCTGGCCAATCTTCTACAAGGACAAGAGGCCCAACACAAAAGTTGCCCGCTGATGTCTGTTTCAGCATTGACTTAGTCTCTCCGCAGGGTCAACCGCTGGAGCCCAAAGAATCTACGAATGCATTTACAAGTCAACGCGGAGTGATTGTTAGAGACAAATTCCCGATCACCACGCAAAATTGGAACAAGCCAGGAAAGAAAAAGGATCCAGCAGGGGCTAGTTTTGTAGATGACAGAGCGAAAGATACGATGTGGAATTCTCTCATGACACATTTCACCCTACCAGTCTTGGAGACTGATGAGCTCACACAGCAAATGACGAGGAAAGTCAAGCACTTTGCTCTTAAGTAGATGGCTAAACTATTCAAGGAATGGAAAAAAGATTGTACCACAAGTATGTCTTGAAGAAAAAAACTCCTCCATTCACTGCCCCACTAGTGTTGCAGCAGGATAAATGGGCTGCATTTGTGGAATACAAGACCTCGGAACTAGCTAAGGCAATATCAGCAAAAAATAAGTTAAATGCAGCCAAGAAATATCACCATCATATGGGCACAGGTGGCTACAGGAGTGCCATGCCTAAGTGGGATAAAGCTGAGGCTGACCTGGAGGCTAAAGGGGTCACTCCAGCTACGTCTAGTTGGCCCTTGAGGTAAAAGATTTTGGGTATTCGGGCATGGGGCATCATTAGACCCAGAAACATGCGAGATTGTTGCAGCCGCAGAAATTTCTTCACCTAAGAAAGAACTTATTAAAGTGATAAAAGAGGTTGAAGAGGGAACGTTTGTTCCTGACAAAGAGAACGATGAGCTGACAAAGGCTCTCGGGGATCCTGAAAAGGCTAGACGAACAAGAGGGTTCGGACCTTCTTATCCATGGGTTATCGGGTTTCCCGAGCACCGTGGCACGTACAGAAGCCGATCGAGAAGAACAAAGCGGCAAAAAGAGGAGGATACGGAGCGGTTCGCGAGGTTTGAAGCCATGCTGCAGGAGCATCGCCAGGATCTTAATGAACTTAAAGGACTCCGACAGCAAGATCCTGCACCGGACAGTACGGTCGGCCCATCGCAACAGAAAAACAACATGGCTTCCACGGAGGGCCACGGTAATGATGCAACGATGTATGTGTACCCCGTGGATGCAATTAAGGAGAAGACTAGTTGTGAGCTGCATGTTGAACTGAAGAATATAGCCATGAAGGTGGTGGTCGGCTTTGCTTTACCTTCTGCACCGGGAGCGACCTACCATTGCAATCCGATTTCAACTAGTTATGCTCGTGTCGGTGTGGATGAAATTCAACCTATGTGTCACTCACTACAGCTTGACATCCCTGGAGGTGAAGGGGAGACACCACTGGGAGAAGTCACAAGTGTCTTCATTCTTTGGAAAAAAGAATACAGCAAGTTTCCAGGCTCGACACCAAGGCCACCTTCTCCACCGAGAAACAATCCATCACCTCCAAGGCAACCGTCTCCTCCTAGTAAAAGTCCACCTCCAAGTTTACTGTCTCCTCCCAGTAAAAGTCCACCACCTCCAAGTCCAATCCATGACCCCAACACGAGTCCATCTCAATCTACACAGCCGCCTCCACCCACTAAGGGCCAAAAGCGGAAGAATATCACCGCTCCGTCCGATAACCGACGCCCAAAGTGACAGTTGTCGCCCCTCCCAAGAGTACCACCGGTTCCTCCCAATAGGGCTTACGACCTGACCGATGAGGAGACCGATGTGGTCGTACGGGCCGAAGTGGATGCTCATTTAAAAAAGAAACAACCTGAGCCAGAGGTCCAAATAAAACCGGAAACCAAGGAGCACTTTAGGAAATTACTGACGCAGCCATCCCAAGCTCAGTTAAATGCGCCAGATGACTATACACGATGTCTTCAGAAGACACTAAAACAGAACAGATCAAGCGGTAGAGGAAGCATCACAAAAGAGGTTCCCCAGCAGGGGGAACAAGCAAAACAATCGAGTGGTAGAGGAAGCATCAGAATGGACGCCCCCCAGCTGGGGAAACAAGCAAAACAGTCGAGTGGTAGCCAAAGAACCAAAAGAGACGTTCCCCAACTTGGGAAACAAGCAAATCAATCACTCCCCCGCTCCAGGTGCAGATAACTGAACCTCAACTATATGAGGTAGTTCCTATAGATCCGGAAACGGCTAGGATATTGGCCAAGCAATATAATATGTCTATTCATGACATTCTTCACAGCGATATGCCCAAGGCTGAGGTAGCACCCAAATTTGTTCACGGGGAGCCTCTGGTCAGTTCTGAGAGGGTTTGGGAAGTGCCAACAAAAATGCGACGATTCCATGAATGGTACATGAAAGCATCAAAAGAACAGCGAAACTGGCTCTTAGTGAAAGTTTGAAAATCGCATTACTTCACTGAAGACGAGGTCCCTATTGAATTTACATAATTATTTCAGTTATTCAATCTAAAGGAACTCGACAAAACTATCCTCAGTTCGTATTGTCTATAAGTGATTACTTTATTTATGTAATTAGGTCTCTATCTCAGCTTGTTCAATTCATTGTCGGTAAGTATACTCACTATATTCTTTTGTACGCTATATATAATGATGCAGAATGAAGATGCTCGATTGTAAAAGAAAGGCTATCAATGGATTTGGGTTCATTGACCCACATCGAGTTCATGGAGCTATACTAAAGGATAAACCACTGGAGACCGAGCACAAATTGTTGCGGTTTCTCACGAAACAGCATTTCTGTAATGAAATACTATTTCCTTACCACGACGACAAGTGAGTTTTTGTACACATTAACTTTTTCTTACTCGATGTTCAGTGTAAATGATGAGTTACTGACGTATGTAAACCTTGCGTAGGTACCACTAGATTCTTCTAAGCATTTCAGTTGACTTGGGAGAGTTCACAACATCGACTCACTACACAAAGACATTGAAAACTACCGTAGCATTATCAATGCGGTCCAGAGGTAATTTCAACCATTATAGCACTATATCGGTTTCTTTCGGTCATTTTTCTAGGATATCAAGTAGTTATTAACTCATACATTAATTTTCTTTGTCGGGTAGGGTTTGGACACAGTTTAAGAACCATGTCCGCGGTCAATGGCGTGAGGAGCTATTTTTTAAATCACTCTCGGTAAGTAGTAAGAGCTATGTCCGCGTATCTATTTAATTCTAGTTTATGTGCATTTATCATGCTAGAGTTATTATTTGATTGAATTCTATTCTTGTAAAGTGCGCAAGGCAGCCACATGGAACTAATCTAAGTGGATTCTACGTGTGCGAGTTCATTCGCATCAGTATTGAGAAGCCCTCGGAAAATGTTCGAGTAAGTAAACAATATATTCACCTTTTATTTTTATTACAAAAATTTGTGTTGAGTCTAATTCATACGATCTCCTTTTTATATAGTTGGACGCGATGCGGGACAAGCTCCTACCAGAGGACCGCCTAATAGCAATCCAAGAGGAATTTGCTGCATTTTTTGTCGACGAGGTCATAGACCCACGCGGAGAATACTCTATACGTAGACCCTAAAGCATCCATGTAATGATCTCCATGTAATCAAATAGACATGCTCTGGACCCGGTTGGGAATCCATGTATGCTTGTAAGAGAAATTATATTATATATTGCGTTAATGTGTACAAGTACTGTGTAGTAGCGTTCTATATGTATATGAAAACTTGTTTCTAATGAAAACACAGAATGAAAAATAATTGAACACAAAACACAAAATGAAAAGAAAAACACAAAACCCTAAAACCCCATCCCCTGCCGCGGCATCCAAATGGCCCAAAATGCTGCCGCGGCAGGGAACCTTTAGTCCCGGTTCGTAACACGACCCGAGGCTAAATGTCCTGCCGCCCAGCGCGCCTCGCAAGCCACGTGGTTTGACCTCTAGCCCCGGTTCGAATACGAACCGGGGCTAAAGCTTGGACCTTTAGTCCCGCTTTTGCAGTCCCGGTTCGCAATCCGGGACTAAAGGCCCTTACGAACCGGGGCTACAGGCCTGGTTTCTACTAGTGAGTGGACCAGCTAGCTACACGCTTACCCGACTCATTATATCGCCGTCGTTTTGAGCGGCATGCAGTTTACACTTTACAGGCAAGCGCGATCGACCTAGCTAGGACGAATGGGGTATCTTGGAAATAGAGGCAGGGTGAAGGAGAAAGTCCTCTGTTGTGCACTCATACTACGATGTGGTTGGCAAAGGCGCCATTGTAGAAATATATTTGTCTCATAATTGATTGCATTGTTTGGGGATTATAAGGAATATATATATATAGGAGCAGCCGGCCTAATCTAATTTAAGTTACAAGTAAACCCAAACCGACTTATAATCTAACATCCCCCATAGTGTTAACGTGTGGTTCACCAACGTTGAGACTGAAACGAATGTCGGTGAACGAAGCTATCAGAAGACCCTTGGTGAAGATATCGATAAAATTGTGTGAAGTGGTTGGAACATGAGGAACTCGAACTTGCCCTAGGACCACCTTCTCTCGGATAAAATGAATATTAATCTCAATGTGCTTGGTCCGATGACACTGCACTAGATTGCTGGACATGTAAACAGCTGAAATGTTATCACAATAAACCACAATAGCCCGCTGGACATGACGACAAAGATCCGAGAGAAGATGACACAACCAAACCGTTTCAACGACAACATGTGCCACTGCACGGTACTCAGCCTCTGCAGACGAACGTGAAACCGTAACCGGCCGTTTTGAAGACCATGAAATCAAGTTGTTACCAAGAAAAACATAGTATCCAGATGTGGATCTATGAGTATCTAGACAACCAGCCTAGTCGGCATCGGAATATGCTATCAAAGTGTGTGAATAGGAGGAATATATGTGGAGACCATGATCAAGAGTACTTTTGAGATAACTAAGAACACGTTTAACATGATTATAATGTGGAATGCGAGTATCATGCATGTAAAGACAAGCTTGTTGCACAACAAAAGAGATTTCTGGTCGAGTGAGAGTGAGATATTGGAGAGCACCAGTTAAACTATGATATAGAGTGGAGTCGGAAAAGACTTCACCGGAGGAGGAGAGTTTTGTTATTGTGTCTATAGGAGTTTTAGAAGGTTGATAGTCAAGCATGCCGGACTAAGTTAGTAGATCAATGATGTATTGTCTTTGAGAAAGAAAAAGACCAGAAGTATCACGAGTGACAACAATGCCTAAGAAGTGATGGAGAAGGCCAAGATCAGTCATAGAAAACTTAGATTGCATCAAGGAAATTATGTGATCAAGAAAGTGTTGAGTGGAGGCTGTTAAGACAATATCATCGACATACAATAGCATATATGCGGTGTGAGAATTATTATTACAGACAAAGAGAGAGGAGTCAGATGGAGATGGTTGAAAACCGATAGTGAGAATAAATGAAGAAAAATGTTGAAACCATGCACGAGGAGCTTATTTGAGACCATATAAATATTTTTTGAGAAGACATACGTGATTGGGATTAGTTGAATCTTCAAAACCGAGAGGTTGCTGACAATAAACAGTTCCATTGATAGATCCGTGTACAAAAACCAGTTTTAACGTCAAGTTGATGGATTGGCCAAGAAGAGGTGACTACAATACTAAGAACTATGTGAATAGTACTTGGTTTAACTACATGGGAAAATGTTTCATCGTAATCAAAACCATGTTGTTGAGAAGAACCACGACAGACCCAACGGGCTTTATAACGAGAGAGAGTGAGCCATCAGAGTGATGTTTTTGACGAAAAACCCATTTACTAGAAAGGTCGAGGGACGAGTTGCGAAGTTTGATTGTCTATGAGAGCTTGGAATTCTTCACGCATAGCAGAACTCCAGTGGGGATCGAGAAGGGCTGATTTATAAGTTTTAGGGATGGGAGATATAGAGGGAGTGACATGGAGATTAAGTTTTTGAGTTGGTAGTCAAAATCCTGATTTTGCATGAGTGTGCATGACGTGATCATTAGTAGGTTTGGTGATAGGAACGACATGAGCTAGAGCTTGTAGAGGAGAGGGGAGGGAGGTGCCCGGTGCGGTGGAGAAGTTTGTCGCGGAAGAGTTTTCTGCCCTGGTGTTATCGCATGCTGCCACGGCAGAAAAAGCGGTGAAATTTCTGTCGCGGCAGGGCTAGGGTTTGGGTCCGGTGGGGCTGGGGTTGGTACAATGTGTAGAGGGTGTAGGACGACACAACGGGTTGGCGGAGACGTTGAAGAGGGTTCGATCTCGATAGGCTGGGAGCGTTGGAAAAAGGGAAGATGTGTTCGACTAAAGTGGCGTGACGAGATATGTGATTTCGGCCAGAAATAAGATCAAGACAACGAAAGCCTTTGTGTTCATCGAAGTAACCGAGAAACACACAGGAGATAGATCGGGGTGCTAGTTTGTTAGGTGACGTGGCATACATGTTAGGAAAATAAAGGCGACCAAAAACACGTAGCTTAGAGTAATCGGGATGACAACAAAAAAGAGAAAAATAGGGAGTATTATTGGGGTTTGATTTAGTTGATCTTATGTTTAGGAGATATGTGGCAGTGCATAGCGCCTCAGCCCAATATTTTGGAGGCATAGATGAGTGAATTAAAAGGGTGCGAATAATATCATTGATTGTGCGTAGAGCTCGTTTGGCCTTACCGTTTTGAGGAGAGGTATAGGGATAGGAAAAACGCAGGAGAATGCCATGACTAAGGAAAAAAATTCTATTTCGATTATTATCAAATTCTTTACCATTATCACATTGAATAAATTTTATAGGAAGAAAGATGTGTGTAGCTACATAACGATTGGAAATTTGGAAAAAATGTGAGTACATCAGATTTTTTGCGCATGGGGGAAGTCCAAATAAAGTGAGTAAAATCATCAAGAATAACAAGATAGTATTTGAAACCAGAAAAACTCTCATGGGGGATGTCCATAAATCACAATGTATTAATTCAAACGGAAAAGTACTAGATGATTGAAAGGTACTAAAGGGAAGACAAACGTGTTTGCCTAATTGACATGACTCACAATCCAAAGTATCGTGGGAATCTTTATTACATAAAATTGAAAATTCACTAAGAAGATGAGATAGCATGGCAGCTTGGGGATGTCCTAGTTGATGCCATAGATCCACCAAAGCAACCATGGAGGAAGGCTGATGGTGGGAGCGCCATTGATGGAATAGAGGTCTCCGGAACTATTGAAGCGTGCGATCTCCGCTTTGGTTAGGTAATCCTTTATAGACAAGCCAAGCAATCAAATTTGATGGAGACAAGATTATCACCTGTAAATTGTCCGATAGAGATTAAGTTTAAATTAGGGCAGGGGCAATAAGAACATCTCGAAGGAGGAGGGGTTTTGAAGTGAAGGGAAGATGGGTTTGGCCAACACAATGAATAGGAATTAAAGAACCATCTCCTAGAGTAATAGAGGAAAAGGGTGAAGAAGTGCACGATGACAGCATATTGTGCGAATTAGACATGTGACTAGATGCACCGGAATCAAAAATCCAATCTATACCTGAGTTTCCTTGAGCAGCGAAGTTGTTCATGGCCTGGAGGAAAGCAGCTTGGTCCCATCTTGGCATTGTTACAGGAGACGGAGTTGGTGCAGATGGCATCGCTGGGGCGAGCGGAGGTGGCGGCAGCTGGTACATCGAATGTGGCCGCTTGCTGAGGTGTTGTAGTTTGTCGGAGACTGGGTGCCATAGGGGTAGTATGATGGTGCAGCAACGTAGGCCTGTGACGGAGGGCGCATGCCGAGTAGTCCAGGAGAGCCGGTGTGAGGGCACATGCCCGTCATCTAGGAGTCGGAGTAGGCGGGTGGGGCGCCGATCGGAGAGGGGGACGCCCAGGGCATAGACCAGGCCTACACAAGACCGGTCCATGGGTCATGTGGAGGGCGCCAGGTAGGCAACGTTGCAGGCGCAGGATCCGGAGGGGGTGCGCCGCTTGGAGGAGCGGGGTATGGCGCTAAAGGTCGTGGAGGCCGGTAGATCGGCTTGTTGTCGCGGTAGTTGGGGCTAGGGCGCCAGCCTAGAGGTGGTTGCACCGTGGTCGGAGGAGGTGGTGTTGGTGGAGCAAGAGGGGGCGGGCGCGGGATGGCCGCAAAAACTTGAGGGTGAGTCTCCTTGTTGGTGATGGCGTGATCGGCCCACTGTAGCATGGAGCGAACCTCGACGAAAGAGGGATGTGGCCGCATCATGGGGATGAAGGAGGCTTGCTTCTCGAAACATTCACTGAGCCCGATGAGGAGGACGTTGCACTACTAGAAAGCCCCTTATTTCCGACGGTGAAAATCCAATAGACGACGCGTTGTCGGCTATTTTGGTGATAACTGATACATTGCAAACGTATTTATAATTTTTGATGTTCCATGCTTGATTTTATGTACTTTCTTATGTTTTGTCCACACTTTGGAGTACTTTTTATACACTTTCTTGGACTAACCTATTAACAAGAGCCATAGTGCCAGGTGCCTGTTTTCTGCTGTTTCTAGTTCTAGGAAAGTCAGAAAATGAATATTTTCGAAATTGGACGGGATAAAAGCCAAAGTCAGTTTTTCACCAAGGGGGACATGGAGCCATAATACGAGACGGAGAGGGGCCAGGGGGCCGCCACACCACCTGGCCGCGCGGCCAAGCCTGGCCTGCGCCAGGGGTGGTCTGGCCGCCTCGGGCACCCCCTCGGCCTCCCCTTTCGCCTATAAGACGCCTCCGATACAGAAACCCTAAGTACCCGATCAAAATTCCACGAAAGAGTCTGTAGCCGCCGTCATCTCCATCCCTAGATCGGGAGGGATCTGAAGCTCTTCCCGGCACCCTGCCGGAGAAGGGAATTCACCCTGGAGGCCTTCTTCATCACCATGCAAGCCTCCCATGTAGTAGCTAGATGGCTGGTTCTTCTCCTTTGTGCTATCATGTTTAGATCTTGTGAGCTCCGTTCATGATCAAGATCATCTATTTGTAATCCTACATGTTGTGTTTGTGGGGATCCGATGGATATTGAGATGCTATTTCAGATTGATTATTGATTCTATCATGTCTTTGTTATTTGTGATCTTGCATGCTTTCCGTTGTTAGTAGCTATCTTGGCCAAGTAGATGCTAGGAACTCCAAGAGTTAGTATTTATGCTCGATAGTGAGTTCATGCCTCTAGTAATCTAGGGAAGTGACAGAAATCTCTAGGGTACTAGATGTGTTGTTTCTACTAGGGAGAAAACAACTATCCTTTGTTCATAGAACAATCGTATTGTTTACTTTACATGCAATGCGTAAAGCAATTATCTGTTGCTTGCAACTTAATACTGGAGGGCGTTCGGATGATAACCTGAAGGTGGATTATTAGTCATAGATGCAGTTGGATTACGGTCTATGTATAATGTTGTAATGCCCAATCGAATCTCAAAGGTGTCAAGATGATTAGTATATGCATCTATTGCTTTCTCGATATTTGTCAATTGCCCCGCTGTAATTTGTTCACCCAACATGTCATCTATCTTAAGGAGAGCAACCACTAGTGAACTATGGACCCCGGTCCTTTTTTTTACCATCAATCTACAACTTTTTACCGTTTTCTGTTTACTTTCTGCAAGCTATTACTTTCTTCCACACAATACGTTTAATCCTTTGTTTTCAGCAAAACCGGTGAGATTGACAACCTCACTATAAGTTGGGGGCAAAGTTCTGTGGTTGTGTTGTGCAGGTTTCCGCGTTGCTGCTAGCGCCGGTAGTGCGCCCTGCTAAAGTCCAGCTAGCAACACCTTGGAGATGTTTCCTTGCTCCTACTGGTTCGATAAACCTTGGTTTCATAACTTAGGGAAAACTTACTGCTGTGCTCATCATACCTTCCTCTTGGGGTTCCCCAACGAGCTCGTTAATACACGAGTGAGCAAGTATATTTTCTGGCGCCGTTACCGGGGAGTCAAGGACATCTTCACAAGGGGAGTCCCTCATAACCAATCTCTTTACTTTGTTATTTTTGTTTTGCTTAGTTTATTTCTGCTTTGTTTGCTTGTTTCTTTATCAAAAATACAAAAAAAATTAGTTCCTACTATAGTTGTTATTTTCGTTGGTCTGTTATTGTCTTGCTTTATCATGCTTGCTATCAATGGTTGGTTTCTTTGAAACCGAATCTAATTGGTAACATGGGTTCACGGAAGAATAAAAATATTATTATAAGGAACACCGCTTGTCAGAAAAAGGGAAACACTTACGGGAACAACCATTGCTAGAAACGTGTGCTCTACTTATAATGTTACTTATTGATTTGATAAATCTTGTTGCTGTAAGAGGTATATGAAGGGAATATGTCCTAAGAGGCAATAATAAAGTTGTTATTATACATATTCCAAGTATATGATAGATGTTTATTTTACATGCTATAATTGGATTAATTTGGAAACGCTAATACATGTGTGTTTGATAAACAAAAGGAAAGTTCCTAGTTATGCCTCTCTTATAAACTAGCTCGTTGATTAACAAGATGATCAAGGTTTCCTGATCATGGACATTGGATGTTGTTAATAACGAGGTCACAACATTAGTGGAATGATGTGATGAACATTCATCCAAAGTATAACATTACGATCAAAGTCATTGTGTTTATATTGATATAACATCTAACAAAGTAATCCTAGTCCTTAGACCATGAGATCATGTTAATCACTAACACTGGAAGAGTATCTTGATAACATCAAACATCACACCGTGAAAGGGTGATTATAAAGGTGGGATCAGTGATACAAAAGTGTTATGTAGAGGCGCATGGATCAAGAGTGGGATTTGTCCATCCTGATGACGGATAGATATACTCTAGGCCCTCTTGGTGATATCACATTTGTTAGCTTGCAAGCAAGTGATAAGATCACTAGAATATTATATCACGGGAACGAGAAAAGAGTACATGTCGGTAACAAGATCAAACTAGGTATGGAGATACCGATGATCGAATCTCGGACATGTAATATATCGCGAGACAAAGGTATTTAGTTACTAGCGTTAAGGGTTCTCACGATCACAGAAGTCATCGTAGAATGTGTAGGAGTCAGTATGGATCTCCAGGTCCCGCTTCTGATTATTGATCTGAGAGCGGTCTCGATCATGTATGCATTATTCACGAACCATAGGGTGACACACTTAAGGGACACCCACACCATTTGTAGCAAATATGTTTCAGACGAATGAATTGCAAAGCGCTGGAATTATTTAAATAGACACCGAAACTGTTTCGGGTGAAAGTGTAGAAATTGGTTCTGCATGTAATATTGAAATGCTACAGGGGTTTTTATGTGAATGTTTGTTAATTAAAGTAATTAAAAAAATTATGAATAAATTTAATAAAAGAGTTTTATTAAATGAGAGAGCATTAAATTTGGCGAAATTTAATGCATTTAAAGTGGAGACTTTAAAAGAGAATGTGAAGGGGCATTTTAATGTGGAGGGAGTTACCACCACATGAATGGGGGAGGTGAGGGGTCACCCCCCATGAGGCGCCGGCCATGGGGAGGGGCACCCCCCTCTCACCCTTCTTCCACACACCTCCTCGTGAAGGACCTCTCTCCCCCTCTAGAATTATTCCGCCATGGTCTCGGATTAGCGAGATACATGTTCTCGGTGGCATTTCGTCTAGAAGGAGTTGCTGCTTCCGCTGCATCGCTGGAGCGAGGAGGAGGAAGTTGTTCGGTGGCCTGAACGTGTGTGCGAGTGCGGATGCGTTGCTGGTTTGCGGCGCTAGGACTTCCACACGATCTTGAGATCGGTAACCGTACGACTACATCATCCACGAGTTCCTACTCGTTAACAAAACTTTGTTGTCTTCGAGGGTATGTTCTCCATGGATGTGTATCCATCCGTTGGTTGTATCTAGTAGATAGATCTTGGCGTATAGTTCTCATCGTAGGAATTTTTTTGTTTTCTATGTTGCGAACCCTTTAGTGGTATCAGAGCCTGACCTATGCGTAGGTGCTTTGCACGGGTAGTACACATATGTTTATATGTGGGTGACGATGATCATGTTATTGCATCTTTCATGTATTTGGGATATTGGTGGCATAGTGGGATGAAGCAGCCCGGACCAACCTTACATGTCATCGCACATGAGACCGGTTCCACGAGTGACATGCAACTAGTTTTGCATAAGTGGCTGGCGGGTGTCTGTCTCTCCTATTATAGTCAATATCTGATTTACCGCGAGTTTCTAATAATTTGGTTATCATCGTTGTGGTTCCATGTTTGTAGGTAAGAACGGTTCTATCTTCGAAAGCTCTAAGCCACGTAAAACTTGCAATTGATAAATTAGAGGCGTCTAGTTTAGATCATTGCTGGGCTTGTGTCATGATATGGTAATGTTGTAAGTTGATGTATAGTCGATACTCTTACAACACACTTAATGTGTAAGTTCCATAGACCTTGGCCTTACACACAAAGGAATGATAGAGATCATACCACGATGCATATGATAGTGATCAAATGCAAGAACCATATCATTTCACTTTACACATATGATGTTCGCATCTTATATTGCTTGTTTCGCATTTTAGTAGCATTATAAGATGATCCCTCATTTAAATATCAAGATAAAAATGTGTTATTCCTTTAGTACGCACCGTTTATGTTTCGTCGTTTCAAGACATCACGTGATGATCGGGTGTACTTGAATCCACGATCATATTTCGGGTGTAAGACAGTTTTACACACGCGAGTACTAAGGTTATTACTTGGCGAGCCTAGCATGTACAAACATGGCCTCGGAACACGGACCGAAAGGTTAAGCATGAGGCATATAGTTGATATGATGCCCATATAGATGCTCTCCTTTGAAGCTACACCAACTCACGTGATGATCGGACTTGGTGTAGTGGATTTGGTTCATGTAATCACCAAAAAGACACAAGGGATAATGTTTTTGAGTGGGAGTTTAGTTGAACTCAATCTATCATAAACCTAGTCTAAATAAACTTTACAAATTCTGTTGTAGATGGCACCACCTGCTTTTAATTTCAATGTGTTCATGGAGAAAGAGAAACTTGCTGCGAATGGTAGCAACTTCACCAACTGGGCTATGAATTTGAGGATTCTCCTCTCTGCTGCACAAAAGCAATATGTTCTAGAAGCGCCGCTAGGCCCCCCACCAGCTCCTGATGCCCCTGACGAGGAAAAGAATGTCTATGTGACTCGTCAGGAGGACCACAACTTAGTTCATTGCGGCATATTGTATGGGCTAGAGCCAGAACTTCGAAAGCGTTTCGAAAATGTCAATGCCTTTGATACCATGGGTGAATTGAAAATGATTTTCGATACCCATGCTGCCGTACAGAGTTATAATGCTTCAGAAAAGTTCTTTAGCTGCATGATGGAAGAGAATAGCTCCGTAAGTGAGCACGTACTCAAAATGTCTGGGTACGCCGATAAGCTTGTGTCCTTAAGAATAATGATTCCCATTGACTTAGGCATACATCGTGTTCTCCAATCTCTACCACCTAGCTACAAGAGCTTCGTGATGAACTATAACATGCAGGGCATGAAGAAGACTCTCCACGAGCTTCTGTCAATGCTTAAAACTGCACAAGTGGAGATTAGGAAAGAACATCAAGTGTTGATGGTCAATAGAACCACCGGTTTCAAGAAAGACAAGAAGGGTAAACAGAAGGGAAAGAAGGGCAGAAAATCTACTGCTGCGCCTGAAAAGAAATCCCAGGCTGGCCCTAAGTCTGATACCAAGTGCTACTATTGTAAGGGGACTGGCCATTAGAAGCGCAACTGCCCCAAGTTTTTGCCAGACAAGAAAGCCGGCAAGGCAAACAAAGGTATATAAGATATACATGTTATTGATGTGTACTTGACTAGTACTCGTAGTAGCACCTGGGTATTTGATACCGGATCGGTGGCTAATATATGTAACTCGATACAAGGGCTGCGGAACAAGCGACATCTAGCAAGGGATGAGGTTAAGATGCGTGTCGGCAATGGATCAAGAGTTGATGTGATTGCCGTCGGATTGCTGCCTCTCCACCTACCATCGGTATTACTTATAAACCCAAATAATTGTTATTTGGTGCCTACACTAAGCATGAACATTATATCAGGATCTTGTTTGATGCGATGTGGTTATTCGTTTAAATCCGAAAACAATGGTTGTTCGATTAATACGGATAATATCTTTTATGGTCATGCACCCGTGATGAATGGTTTATTTCTGTTGAATCTTGATAGTACTTGTACGCACATCCATAATGTTGATGCTAAAAGGATTAAACTTAATGATGATATATCTGCATATATGTGGCACTGTTGTCTAGGTCATATTGGCGTTTGATACATTGCAAATGTATCTATAATTTTTGATGTTCCATGCTTGGTTTTATCTACTTTCTTATGTTTTGTCCACACTTTGGAGTACTTTTCATATGATTTCTTGGACTCACCTATTAATAAGAGCCACAGTGTCAGCTGCCTGTTTTCTGCTGTTTTTGGTTCAAGGAAAGTCAGAAAATGAATATTCTCAGAATTGGACGGGACAAAAGCCAAAGTCAATATTTTATCGAGGGACACCTAGAGCCAGAATAGAGGGGTTGGGGCCTGGCCACACCACCTGGTCGCGCCGCCAGGCCTGGCTTGCGCCAGGGGGTGGTCTGGCCGCCCCAGTCACCCCTTCGGCCTCTCCTTCCACCTATATATTGCCTCTGATACATAAACCCTATGTACTGATCAAAAATCCATGAAAGAGTTTGTAGCCGCCATCGTCTCCATCCCTAGATCAGGAGGGATCTGAAGCTCTTCCTAGCACCCTGCCAGAGAGGGGATTTCACCCTAGAGGCCTTCTTCATCATCATGCAAGCCTCCGGTGTGATGCGTGAGTAGTTCATCTCTGGACTAGGGGTCCATGTAGTAGCTAGATGGCTGGTTCTCCTTCCTTTGTGCTTTCATGTCTAGATCTTGTGAGATCCGTTCATGATCAAGATCATCTTTGTGTAATTCTGCATGTTGTGTTTGCGGGGATCCGATGGATATTGAGATGCTATTTCAGATTGATTATTGATTCTACCATGTCTTCGTTATTTGTGATCTTGCATGCTTTCCGTTGTTAGTAGCTATCTTGGCCAAGTAGATGCTAGCAACTCCAAGAGTTAGTATTTATGCTCGATAGTGGGTTCATGCCTCTGGTAATCTGGGGAACTGACAGAAATCTCTAAGGTACTAGATGTGCTGTTGCTACTAGGGAGAAAACAACAATCCTTTGTTCATAGAACAATCGTATTGTTTACTTTACACGCAATTCGTAATGCAATAATCGGTTTCTTGTAACTTAATACTGGAGGGGGTTCAGATGATAACCTGAAGGTGGATTATTAGTCATAGATGCAGTTGGATGACGGTCTATGTATAATGTTGTAATGCCCAATCAAGTCTCAAAGGAGTCAAGATGATTAGTATATGCTTGTATGCTTTCTTGATGTTTGTTAATTGCCCCGCTGTAATTTGTTCACCCAACATGTTATCTATCTTAAGGAGAGCCACCTCTAGTGAACTATGGACCCCGGTCCTTTCTTTTACATTCAATCTACAATCAAACTATTTACTGCTTTGTGTTTACTTTCTGCAAACTATTACTTCCATCCATTCGATACGTTTAATCCATTGTTTTCAGCAAAACCAGTGAGATTGACAACCTCATCGCAAGTTGGGGACAGAGTTATGTGGTTGTGTTGTGCAGGTCTCCATGTTGCTACTAGCACCGGTAGTGCGCCCTACCAAGGCTCAGCTAGCAACACCTTTGGGGTGTTTCCTTGCTCCTACTGGTTCGATAACCTTGGTTTCATAACTGAGGGAAACTTACTTCTGTGGTCATCATACCTTCCTCTTGGGGTTCCCCAACGAGCTCATCAATCATGAGCCATCAACGTATTTTTCTGGCGCCGTTGCCGAGGAGTCAAGGACATCTTCACAAGGGGAGTCCCTCATAAACAATCTCTTTACTTTGTTATTTTTGTTTTGCTTAGTTTCTTTTTGCTTTGTTTGCTTATTTCCTTATCAAAAACACACAAAATTAGTTTGACAAGTTTGCTTTCTTTATTAAAAACACACAAAAAATTAAGTCCTCTATAGTTGTCACCTTTTTCTTAGCTCACCATGTTGATCCCTAAGTTTACCTTGAAAGACCTTTCAATAGGTAGTTGCTCGATAATTGGGAAAGATAATATTGAAGAATTCTTTAATCATGTTAGTAAGCATGAGGATAGATCCCTTGCAGATCTTGCTCCAAATTATGAAATTGCTGCAGCTTCTTTAGTTCACATGTTGGAGGCTAGGTTTGTTAACCTTAATCCCTTAATGCAAGTAATGTTTCTCAAGCTTAAAGAAATTGAGGACCCTGAAAAGAGGGATTTTATTCTAGAAACTTTGCTTAAGGAATTCCATGATGTTGCTAAGGAAGCTAGAAAAGTTTTTGAACGTTTTAATATGCTATCCTCATGTGTAGATGTTATTGGTACACGAAAAAAGATGAACAAAACCGAACCTAATGGGGAGGAACCTAAGATACCAATACCCTTTAAACTAGTAGCAATACATGTAGCCATAGAAAAGAATCTTGATTGGATTGTTCCTAAAAACCCTTTTGATGAAAATAGTGAACCTAAGAGCAGTGAGAGAGGATCCTCTAGAACTCATTTGGATGATATACCTTGCCTTATTGAAAATATTTCTACTATGGATCTTAATGCTTCTTCATTTGAGAATACTTGATTATTTTTCTTGCTTCTTATGCCTAACTTAAAGGCGTTAAAGAAAAGTACTTATTGGGAGATAACCCAAAAGTTTTAGATGGGTCTTGGAAGTTATTACCTCTGTAATAACCGCTCCTTATCCTTTTTATTTGCTTTTTGTGCCAAGAATAACCTCTAACCAGAGAGAAGTAATGATTGGGAAAGTTGATGTCTCGAAACAGATTTCTGTGCTTCACCGTGAAAATTCGTGTAAAATCTCTGTACGTGCTTTTGAGGCGTGCATTTTTGTGCTTCTGCCCCAGTTTGTTATCTAACGTTCGTTAGTTCAACACTTTTTGATTTGAGCAACAGAAGGTCTTCGAAAACATTCGCCTTTACCCGCTGATCTGTTTTGACAGATTTCTGCCATTTTCTGCATTTGCTTCTTGTTGGTTCCTTTTGAGTTCTTTTGGGGAATTGAGCTTTTTGAGGGAAGTGCTACAGTAGCTAGTGTTTTAATGGAAGTTTTATTGGTGTTGGAAGTAAACCTAAAGACTTATTATCTTGATTGCACTAATGTTGCTAATAAAGATTGTGTGAAGTTTTGTATGAAGGAAATATTTTAGGTGTATGGAAGGAATGAGTAATGAGATGAAGAATGGACTAAAGCTCAAGCTTGGGGATGCCACGCGTGTCACCCCAAGAAATATCCAAGAAGTACAAGCGTCAAAGCTTGGGGATGCCCAAGGAACCCCCCTCTTCATCAATAAAAATCCCAGGTTTCTTCCAAACGCTTCATTTTTATTGTTTCATGCACGGTTGTGTTGTTCTTGGAGCATCTTCTTTTTCATTTTTGTTTTGGTTTTTTGTTTGCTTGGTTTGCTTAGTTTTCTGAATAAATTGGTTGGACCCCCTCTTGCATACATTGGTTTTCAAATAGTTTGGTTTGGTTTGGAAAAGAGTAGGAAAGCTCATGCTTAAGTGGTAAAGAGAGGTTATTTTTGACTGTGGCCTATGCTTTGTCATGCCATGCTTGATATCGTTTTGGCTTTATACTTAGTATTCTTTGCTGTAGCATGACTTGTTATAAATAATTGAGATTGCTTAATGTGCCTTGGATGAATCATGCGTTGTTTTAGCATATTAAAGCATAATATTGTGGTATTCTCCTTTGATGCTTTGTTTGGGTTGACTTGGCGCATGCTCACACCATGTTATGACTATACAAAGTCACCATAGCCTTGATGATCCTTTAGTTTTCAATTTGTAGTATCACTTTATGCTTTGATCAATGATATTTTGTCGCTCTGCATGATTATGGCCATTATTGCTCTCTTAGTTTGTTGCTCCCAGTCTTTTGCTAGCCTCCACAACCAAGTATGAGTTCCACTCATGCATCCAACTCCTTAAACCAAGTTATTCCAAAGATTCCACCATACCTACCTACTAGCATATGCTATTCCAAGTATATTCATGTTTTGTCTACCTTCCAAATTAAATTTGTTATGTGAAAACTGGTGATTAAAAACTCTCACGAACTTGATGGCACACTTTACTTTCTTGCACTTAATAAACTTGAACCATTGGGTCCTTCTTTGTTGCGTATATACTTGCACTGTATAAGTTGAAATTAGCAGAACCATGTATCATGGGGAACGCGTTCAACATTGCACTTGTACTTTGTACCCCGTTGATGTTCTTTTGCTTATGAATACGAGACGGAGAGGGGTTGGGGCCTGGCCACACTGCCTGGTCGCGCAGCCAGGCCTGGCGCGCGCCAGGGGGTGGTCTGGCCGCCCCAGTCACCCCTTCGGCCTCTCCTTCCACCTATATATTGCCTCTGATACATAAACCCTATGTACCGATCAAAAATCCATGAAAGAGTTTGTAGCCGCCATCGTCTCCATCCCTAGATCAGGAGGGATCTGAAGCTCTTCCTGGCACCCTGCCAGAGAGGGGATTTCACCCTGGAGGCCTTCTTCATCATCATGCAAGCCTCCGGTGTGATGCGTGAGTAGTTCATCTCTGGACTAGGGGTCCATGTAGTAGCTAGATGGCTGGTTCACCTTCCTTTGTGCTTTCGTGTCTAGATCTTGTGAGCTCCGTTCATGATCAAGATCATCTTTGTGTAATTCTGCATGTTGTGTTTGCGGGGATCCGATGGATATTGAGATGCTATTTCAGATTGATTATTGATTGTACCATGTCTTTGTTATTTGTGATCTTGCACGCTTTCTGTTGTTAGTAGCTATCTTGGCCAAGTAGATGCTAGCAACTCCAAGAGTTAGTATTTATGCTCGATAGTGGGTTCATGCCTCTGGTAATCTGGGGAACTGACAAAAATCTCTAAGGTACTAGATGTGATGTTGCTACTAGGGAGAAAACAACAATCCTTTGTTCATAGAACAATCGTATTGTTTACTTTACACGCAATTCGTAATGCAATAATCGGTTTCTTGTAACTTAATACTGGAGGGGGTTCAGATGATAACCTGAAGGTGGATTATTAGTCATAGATGTAGTTGGATGACGGTCTATGTATAATGTCGTAATGCCCAATCAAGTCTCAAAGGAGTCAAGATGATTAGTATATGCTTGTATGCTTTCTCGATGTTTGTCAATTGCCCCGCTGTAATTTGTTCACCCAACATGTTATCTATCTTATGGAGAGCCACCTCTAGTGAACTATGGACCCCGGTCCTTTATTTTACATTCAATCTACAATCAAACTGTTTACTGCTTTGTTTTTACTTTCTGCAAACTATTACTTCCTTCCATTCTATACGTTTAATCCTTTGTTTTCAGCAAAACATGTGAGATTGACAACCTCATCGCAAGCTAGGGACAAAGTTCTGTGGTTGTGTTATGTAGGTCTCCACGTTGCTACTAGCACCGGTAGTGCGCCCTGCCAAGGCTCAGCTAGCAACACCTTTGGGGTGTTTCCTTGCTCCTAATGGTTCGATAACCTTGGTTTCATAACTGAGGGAAACTTACTTCTGTGCTCATCATACCTTCCTCTTGGGGTTCCCCAACGAGCTCATCAATCACGATCCATCAGCGTTAAACGCATGAAGAAACTCCATTCCGATGGACTTTTGGAATCACTTGATTTTGAATCATTTGATACATGTGAGCCATGACTTATGGGCAAGATGACTAGAACGCCATTTTCCGATTCAATGGAACGGGCGACAGATTTATTGGAAATCATACATACTGATGTATGCGGTCCAATGAGTGTGTCGACGCGAGGTGGATATCGTTATTTTGTTACTTTCACGAATGATTTGAGTATATATGGGTATATCTATTTGATGAAACACAAATGTGAAACCTTTGAAAAGTTCAAAGAATTTCAGAAAGAGGTGGAAAATCATCGTAATAGAAAGATCAAATTTCTGCGGTCTGACCGTGGAGGTGAGTATCTAAGTTACGAGTTTAGCACACACATGAAAGAGTGTGGAATAGTTTCACAACTCACGCCTGCCGGAACACCACAACGTAATGGTGTGTCGGAACGTCGTAATCGTACTGTATTGGATATGGTTCGATCTATGATGTCTCTGACTGACTTGCCACTCTCATTTTGGGGTTATGCACTGGAAACCGCTGCATGCACTTTAAATCGGGCACCGTCCAAATCCGTTGAAACGACACTGTATGAATTATGGTTTGGAAACAAACCTAAGCTATCATTTCTTAAAGTTTGGGGATGCGATGTTTATGTGAAGAAACTTCAGCCGGATAAACTCGAACCCAAAGAGGAAAAATGTGTCTTCATATGATACCCTAAAGAAACAATTGGGTATTCCTTCTATCACAGATCCGAGGGCAAGGTTTTCGTTGCCAAGAATGGATCCTTTCTAGAGAAAGAGTTTCTCGCGAAAGGTGTGAGTAGTCGAAAGGTAGAACCCGAAGAGGTTATTGAACCTTCTCTTCATGAAATGGCGAGTAGCACAGCGCCAGAAGTCGGTCCGTAGTTGACTTCACCAAATGAAGAAGGAACTAATGATAATGATCATGAAACTCCGAAAGAGAACACTATCGAACCTCGCAGGTCTAGCAGGACACGTGCAGCTCCTGAACTGTATGGGAATCCTGTTGTGAATTTCATGGTTGATGCAATGGATGACCCTGCGACGTATGAAGAAGCAATGATGAGCCCAGATTCCAACAAATGGCTAGAAGCCATGAAATCCGAGATGGAATCCATGTACAAAAACCAGGTTTGGACCTTGGTGGACTTGCCTCATGACCAAAAGGCCGTTGAGAATAGATGGATTTTCAAAAGAAAAACTGATGCTGATGGTAATGTAACCGTCTATTAAGATCGACTTGTCGTAAAAGGGTTTCGACAAATTCAAGGAGTTGACTACGATGAGACATTCTCTCCCGTAGCAATGCTAAAATCAGTTAGGATTATGTTAGAAATTGCTTCATATTTCAATTATGAAATATGGCAGATGGATGTCAAAACTGCGTACCTCAATGGTAACATTGAAGAAGAGTTGTGTATGATACAACCAAAGGGTTTTGTCGATCCAAAGGATGATAACAAGATGTGCAAGATTCAGCGATCCATCTATGGACTGAAGCAAGCATCACGGAGTTGGAATCTCCGCTTTGATGAGGTGATCAAAGAGTTTGGATTTGTCCAAACTTATGGAGAGGCTTGTATTTACAAGAAATTGAGTGGGAGCAATGTGGCATTTCTGATATTATATGTGGATGATATATTATTGATTGGAAATGATATAGATCTTTTAAACAGTGTTAAAAGTTATCTAAACAGCAAATTTTCTATGAAAGACCTTGGTGAAGCGTCATATATATTAGGCATAAAGATCTATAGAGATAGATCGAGATGCCTAATAGGGCTATCGCAAAGTACATACCTTGATAATATTTTAAAGAAGTTTAAAATGGACGAAAGTAAGAAGGGGTTCTTACCTATGTTGCAAGGCAAGACATTGAGTAAGACTCAAAGTCCGGCTACGGCGGAAGAAAGAGAGATAATGGATAAGATCCCCTATGCTTCATCCATAGGCTCTATAATGTACGTCATGCTATGTACAAGACCAGATGTGGCACATGCTATTAGTTTGACTAGTAGGTACCAATCTGATCCAGGTTTGGAACACTGGATAGCGGTCAAGAATATCCTTAAGTACTTGAGAAGAACTAAGGAAATGTTTCTTGTACACGGAGGTGAAGAAGAGTTGGTCGCTAATTGCTATGTCGATGCTAGCTTTGACACTAATCCGGATGACTCTAAGTCTCAATCCGGATACGTATTTCTCATGAACGGAGCAGCATTTAGTTGGAGGAGCTCCAAACAACCCGTGGTAACAAGGTCAACAACGGAGGTGGAATATATTGCTGCTTCAGAAGCAGCACAGGAAGCAGTTTGGATGAAGGAGTTCATTACCGAACTGGGTGTGGTTCCTAGTGCGTTGTATCCAATGGTGATCTATTGTGAAAACAATATAGCCATAGCCAACGCAAAGGAACCAAGGTCTCACAAGAATTCCAAACATATTAGGCGTCGATTTCACTCCATCCGTGAGCATGTCAAGGATGGAGATATAAAGATTTGTAAAGTACATATGGATCTCAATGTAGCAGATTCTTTGACTAAAACTCTCCCTAGAGCAAAACATGATCAACACCAGAACTCCATGGGTGTTAGATTTATCACCATGTAACTAGATTATTGTCTCTAGTGCAAGTGGGAGACTGAAGGGAATATGCCCTGAGAGGCAATAATAAAGTTGTTATTATACATATTCCAAGTATATGATAGGTGTTTATTTTACATGCTATAACTGTATTAATTTGGAAATGTTAATACATGTGTGTTTGATAAACAAAAGTAAAGTTCCTAGTTATGCCTCTCTTATAAACTAGCTCGTTGATTAACAAGATGATCAAGGTTTCCTGATCTTGGACATTGGATGTTGTTAATAATGAGGTCACAACATTAGGGGAATGATGTGATGAACATTCATCCAAAGTATAGCATTACGATCAAAGTCATTGTGTTTATATTGCTATAACATCTAACAAAGTAATCCTAGTCCTTAGACCATGAGATCATGTTAATCACTAACACTGGAAGAGTATCTTGATAACATCAAACGTCACACCATGAAAGGGTGATTATAAAGGTGGGTTCAGTGCTACGAAAGTGTTATGTAGAGGCTCATGGATCAAGAGTGGGATTTGTCCATCCCGATGACGGATAGATATACTCTAGGCCCTCTCGGTGATATCACATTAGTTAGCTTGCAAGCAAGTGATAAGATCACTAGAATATTATATCACGGGAACGAGAAAAGAGTACATGCCGGTAACGAGATCAAACTAGGTATGGAGATACCGATGATCGAATCTCGGACATGTAATATATCACAAGACAAACGGATTTAGTTACTAGCATTAAAGGTTCTCACGATCACAGAAGTCATCATAGAATGTGTAGGAGTCAGTATGGATCTCCAGGTCCTGCTTCTGATTATTGATCTGAGAGGGGTATCGATCATGTCTACATTATTCACGAACCGTAGGGTGACACAGTTAAGGGACACCAACACCATTTGGAGCAAATATGTTTCAGACGAATGAATTGCAAAGCGCTGGAATTATTTCAATAGACACCTAAACTGTTTCGGGTGAAAGTGCAGAAATTGGTTCTGCATGTAATATTGAAATGTTGTACGGGGTTTTATGTGAATGTTTGTTAATTAAAGTAATTTAAAAAATTATGAATAAATTTAATAAAAGAGTTTTATTAAATGAGAGAGCATTAAATTTGGAGAAATTTAATGCATTTAAAGTGGAGACTTTAAAAGAGAATGTGAAGGGGCATTTTAATGTGGAGGGAGTTACCACCACATGAATGGGGGAGGTGAGGAGTCACCCCCATGAGGCGCCGGCCATGGGAAGGGGCACCCCCTCCTCGTATAAAAGGCCACCCCTCTCACCCTTCTTCCACACACCTCCTCATGAAGGATCTCTCTCCCCCTCTAGAATTATTCCCCCATGGTCTCGGATTAGCGAGATACATGTTCCCGGTGGCATTTCGTCTGGAAGGAGTTGCTGCTTCTGATGCATCGCTAGAGCGAGGAGGTGGAGGTTGTTCGGTTGCCTGAACATGTGTGAAAGTGCGGATGCACTGCTGGTTTGCGGCGCTAGGACTTCCACACTATCTTGAGACCGGCAAGTGTACGACTACATCATCCACGAGGTCCTACTCGTTAACAAAACTTTGTTGTCTTCAAGGGTAAGTTCTCCATGGATGTATATCCACCCGTTGCTTGTATCTAGTAGATAGATCTTGGCGTATAGTGCTCATCGTAGGAATTTTTTGTTTTCTATGTTGCGAACCCTTCAGTATAAACACCTCCCTTTTCAATGTGAGTATAATGGTGATGTTACCATATCTTCTTATGTTAAGGGAAATTATGAGTTTTAGGATGTGGAACAAATTGAAGAATTTATTGCTTGGAAGGGTGCATTCCAACTAGCTTATTTTCTTGAAAATACCGATGATGCACCTTATAAATATGAGGTTTATGATATACTTCAATTTTGCTTTGATAATTACAAGGAAGAAAATGGCTATATTCTTGAATATCTTAATAAATGCACTCCACCAGCGGAAGAGACTAATGCCTTGCAGGAGCCTATGGAAGAAGAAATTGCTGAAACTGGAAGCTCATTGGATGAAAAAGAGGAGGAGAGTAATGATCAAGAGGATGAAGAATGGATCTACCTATTCCTACCTTCTAATGAGAGTAACTCTTTACCCCTTACAGTATTTGATTGTCCCCCATGCTTACTAAAGGAGGATGAATATTATGTTCCTGAGGATTCTTTTGAAAATGTTTATAATAAAGCTCTAGTTTTTGTAGATCATGAAAAGCATGCTTTATGTGATAGTTAAATTATTGAGTTTATTAATGAGGCTACTGAAAATTATTATGAGAGAGGAAAATATGGTTGTAGAAGTCATGGTACTGCAACACCTTTCTATGTGCTGAAAGTTTTGAAGTTACTCTTGTTTTATCTTCCTATGCCTGTCACTTTGTTCTTTGTGAATTTATTTGCATACAAGATTCCTATGCATAGGAAGAGGGTTAGACTTAAATGTGTTTTGAATTTGCTTCTTGATGCTCTCTTTTACTTCAATTCACATTTCCTATGTGAGCATCTTCTCAAACTATCATGCCTAACTTAAAGGCGTTAAAGAAAAGTACTTATTGGGAGATAACCCAAAAGTTTTAGATGGGTCTTGGAATTTATTACCTCTGTAATAACCGCTCCTTATTCTTTTTATTTGCTTTTTGTGACCAGAGTAACCTCTAATGAGAGAGAAGTAATGATTGGGAAAGTTGCTGTCCCGAAACAGATTTTGGTGCTTCACCGTAAAAACTCGTGTAAAATCTCTGTACGTCCTTTTGAGGCGTGAATTTTTGTGCTTCTGCCCCAGGTTGTTATCTATCTTTAGTTAGTTCAACACTTTTTGATTTGAACAACAGAAGGTCTTCAAAAAATTGGTTTTTACCCGCTGGTCTGTTTTGACAGATTTTTGCCACTATTTGCATTTGCTTCTTGTTGGTTCCTTTTTGAGTTCTTTTGGGGAATTGAGATTTTTGAGGGAAGTGCTACAGTAGCTTGTGTTTTAATGGAAGTTTTATTGGTGTTGAAACTGAACCTAAAGACTTATTATCTTGAGTGCACTAATGTTGCTAATAAAGATTGTGTGAAGTTTTGTATGAAGGAAAAATTCCAGGTGTATGGAGAGAATGATGTAATGAGATGAAGAATAGACTAAAGCTCAAGGTTGGGGATGCCACCTCGTGTCACCCCAACAAATATTCAAGAGGTACAAGCGTCAAAGCTTGGGGATGCCCAAGCATCCCCTTCTTCATCAATAAAAATTCCAGGTTTCTTCCAAACACTTCATTTTTATTGTTTCATACACAGTTGTGTTGTTCTTGGAACGTCTTCTTTTTCGTTTTCGTTTTGGTTTTCTGTTTGCTTGGTTTTCTTAGTTTGCTGAATAAATTGGTTGGACCCCCTCTTTCATACATTGGTTTTCAAATAGTTTGGTTTCGATTGGAAAAAGAGTAGGAAAAGTTCATGCTTAAGTGGTAAAAGGAGCTTTTTTTGACTGTGGCCTATGCTTTGTCATGCCATGCTTGATATTGTTTTGGCTTTATGCTTAGTGATCTTTGTTGTAGCATGCCATGTTATAAACAATTGAGATTGCTTAATGTGCCTTTGAAGAATCATGCGTTGTTTTAGCATATTAAAGCATAGTATTATGGTATTTGATACGTCCATTTTGCATCACTATTCTACATCATAATTTATTGTTATTCATTGATATATTTCATATTAAGGGATGATACTTATGTTATTTCATCTGTTTTTGCATGGTTGATGACTTTTGGAGCATGGACTGTTGTAGTCAGGATTCTGATGGAAAAGGTGATGTTTGGAGGCAAAATTCGCGAAGATCAGAAAATCCGGGAAAACACATGGAAAATCCTATTTTTCCAGAAGACGAAGGAAGCCAGAAGGGGAGGCTAAGATGGGCCACATGGGGCCCACAACACCCCCTGGCGTGGGCCAGCCTAGGCCGCGCCACCAGGTGGTGTGGCCGCCCTGGTTCACCCCTAGCTCTCCCCTCTAGCGTATATTATCCTCCTGAAACCCTAAGACTTGGAGGGGGGCCACAGAAAGATTCCGCCGCCTCTGCGGGGCAGAAAACATCGAGAGAGAAAGATCTCTCCGGCAGATAGAATTCTGCTTGGGGAATTCCTTCCCGGAGAGGGAAGATCGTCGCCATCAACACCACCATCAAGCTGGACTTCATCGGGATCATCATCATCATCACCACTAGCACCATCATCACCATTTTCATATCGCTGTAACAATTGGGTTGAATCTTGCATAGTTCTTAGGGGAAACTTTCCCGGTGTTGATTACTCTTTGTAGTTGATGCTAGTGAGTTGAACCATTGAATTATTGTTTATGTTCAGATTGTTATACATCATTATTTCATCTCTGATCATGATCCATATGATGTCTTGTGATTAGTTCGTTTTGTTCTTGAGGACATGGGAGAAGTCATGTTGTTAGTAGTGGAATTATGTTGAGAAAGATTCAAGGGTTTGATATTTAAGTTGTGGTGTACTTCTTCTAGTGGTGTCATGTGAACATCGACTACATGACACTTCACCTATATGGGCCTAGGAGAATGCATTGTGTATTTGGCTACTAATCGTAGGGGTTGCCAGAGTGACAGAAACCTGAACCCCCGTTAGGAAACCATTGCACAAGGGACGTCAGGGTCTTAGAGTTTAAAGCTATGGTTAGGTTTCTACCTTAATTACTTTCTTGTACTTGCGAATGCTTGCAAGGGGTATAATCACAAGTATGTATTAGTCCTAGGAAGGTAGGTACATTAGCACAGGTTCACCCACACAACACTTACCAAGATAAAGAAGATTAATCAACTATATGAAGCGAAAGCGCTTGACGATATTCCCATGTGTCCTCGAGAACGTTTGGTCATCTTAAGTAATACAACCGGCTTGTCCTTTGCTGAATAAAGGATTGGGCCACTTGCTGCATTTATTCTTATTGTCTTTTATTTACTCGTACTTTATTTACTTGCATTATCAAAAACCCCTAAAAATCCATTTGCTAAGTATTTACAGAGAATTCCTGATCCATACCACTAGCCAGCACCTTCTGCTCCTCGTTGGGTTCGACACTCTTACTTATCGAAAATACTGCGATACACCCCCTATACCTCTGGGTCATCAGTATTCTCCTTTGATGCTTTATTTGGGTTGACTTGGCGCATGTTCACACCATGTTATGACTATCCCAAGTCACCATAGCCTTTATGATCCTTTAGTTTTCGACTTGTAATATCACTTTATGCTTTGATTAATGATGTTTTGTCGCTCTGCATGATTATGTCCATTATTGCTCTCTTAGTTGGTCACTCCCAGTCTTGTGCTAGCCTCCATAACCAAGTATGAGTTCACTCATGCATCCAACTCCTAAAACCAAGTTATTCCAAAGAATCCACCATACCTACCTATTAGCATTTGCTATTCTAAGTATAGTCATGTTTTTATCTACCTTCCGAATTAAACTTGTTATGAGAAAACTAGTGATTAAAGCTCTCACGAACTTGATGGCACACTTTACTTTTCTTGCCCTTAATAAACTTGAACCATTGTGTCGTCTATGTTGTATATGCTTGCACTTATATGTTGGGGATTAGCAGAACCATGCTGTCATGGGGAACGCTTTCAACATTGCACTTGTACTTTGTACCTAGTTGATATCATGCTCTTTTGTCTATGGATGTCGTTGGTGTGAAATGAAAGGGGAGCTTGTAAGTCCATGGAGTTATATATCTGTGTTAGAGAAATGCCTGGGCCACTGGTCTAATCCATGTTGTCATGGTGGAAACATGCAGAGTAACCATAATGAGCTGTCTATGAAGCATTCTTCTTATAAAAAAAGAGTCAGATATTGAGAAAAAGAGAAAAAGAAAAAAAAGATATGAGAAAAGAGGAAAGAGAAAAAAGGCACCATTTTCCCGTGGTAAATAAGAAGATTTCTGAGATGCTCGTTGTCTGCTTGCCTTGTCATTTTGATATGGGGATTCTTCCGTATCATCGGGCAAGGGGTACCCCGTTGGAGGTTATCTATGATACACATGTACTTACTATGACAAGAACTTACCGGTAACTAAACTTGAGTAGCATGAGGAGCGGCCCTCGTATGCAAGGGACATGAGATTTCAAACTTATACTTCGTCAAGCATATACTCGATAGTTTGTTCACTTTAACCTTAATCACTTCAAGATGCTTATGATAGGGGCAATGAGAGCTGAAAGCTAATAAGTACCATAATTTTTGGAAGCTCTTTATGAAACTTGAATCTCTACTTCCTTCTATGAAGGCCTTTCTTTTACTTTTATGTTGAGTCTCCACCTTCTATCTTTATGCACCTACTTTCAGAGCATAGTGGCCATTCTTAGTTCTATGTGCATTGTCCAAAGACTTGTTGATTGATGCATAACTTTGATATTGCTTATTCTTAAACTATTTGTATCTAGTCACCCTTATGAACTTTGAAGGTGTCCTATGCATTTATGTTTGCTACTCTATGAAGGACAAGCTGAATGCCACTGTGCTATGTTTTCTTTATGTGAAACAAACAAACGTCTTGCAAAGCATTGTTATTCATGAATCTTTTGTTTGTGCCTTTTCATGTTGCAACATAGTTGCTATGTCTTATTGTTAGAACTTTATCTTTCATGCTATGTTGAAGTACTATGATCCCAGCTATCAACGTTTTACAAATACTTTGATAAAGTTTATGATGGTGCATGTCACCTCAAAAATTATTCTTTCTTTTTATCACTTACCTACTCGAGGACGAGCAGGAGTTAAGCTTGGGGTTGTTGATACATTGCAAACATATCTATAATTTTTGATGTTCCATGCTTGGTTTATCTACTTTCTTATGTTTTGTCCACACTTTGGAGTACTTTTTATACACTTTCTTGGACTAACCTATTAACAAGAGCCACAGTGCCAGCTGCCTGTTTTCTGCTATTTTTCGTTCTAGCAAAGACAGAAAATGAATATTCTCAGAATTGGACGAGACAAATGCCAAAGTCAGTTTTTCACCGAGGGCGACACGGAGCCAGAATACGAGACGAAGAGGGGCCAGGGGGACGCCACACCACCTGGCCGCGCGGCCAAGCCTGGCCCGCGCCAGGGGGTGGTCTGGCCGCCTCGGGCACCCCCACGGCCTCCCCTTCGCCTATAAGATGCCTCCGATACAGAAACCCTAAGTACCTGATCAAAATTCCACGAAAGAGTCTGTAGCCGCCGTCATCTCAATCCCTAGACCGGGAGGGATCTAAAGCTCTTCCTGGTACCTTGCCAGAGAGGGGAATTCACCCTAGAGGCCTTCTTCATCACCATGCAAGCCTCTGGTGTGATGCATGAGTAGTTCATCTCTGGACTACGGGTCTAGGTAGTAGCTAGATGGCTGGTTCTTCTCCTTTGTGCTATCATGTTTAGATCTTGTGAGATCCATTCATAATCAAGATCATCTATTTTTAATCCTACATGTTGTGTTTGCGGGGATCCGATGGATATTGAGATGCTATTTCAGATTGATTATTGATTCTATCATGTCTTTGTTATTTGTGATCTTGCATGCTTTCCGTTGTTAGTAGCTATCTTAGCCAAGTAGATGCTAGCAACTCCAAGAGTTAGTATTTATGCTCGATAGTGGGTTCATGCCTCTAGTAATCTGGGAAACTGACACAAATCTCTAAGGTACTAGATGTGCTGTTGCTACTAGGGAGAAAACAACAATCCTTTGTTCATAGAACAATCGTATTGTTTACTTTACACGCAATGCATAAAGCAATTATATGTTGCTTGCAACTTAATACTGGAGGGGTTTCGGATGATAACCCGAAGGTGGATTATTAGTCCTAGATGCAGTTGGATTACGGTCTATGTATAATGTTGTAATGCCCAATCAAATCTAAAAGGAGTCAAGATGATTAGTATATGCATGTATTGCTTTCTCGATATTTGTCAATTGCCCCGTTGTAACTTGTTCACCCAACATGTCACCTATCTTAAGGAGAGCCACCACTAGTGAACTATGGACCCCAGTCCTTTCTTTTACCATCAATCTACAACTATTTACTATTTTCTGTTTACTTTCTGCAAGCTATTACTTTCTTCCACACAATACGTTTAATCCTTTGTTTTCAGCATAACCGGTGAGATTGACAACCTCACTATAAGTTGGAGGCAAAGTTCTGTGGTTGTGTTGTGCAGGTTTCCGCGTTGCTGCTGGCGCCGATAGTGCGCCCTGCCAAAGTCCAGCTAGCAACACCTTCGAGGTGTTTCCTTGCTCCTACTGGTTCGATAAACCTTGATTTCATAACTGAGGGAAAACGTACTGCTGTGCTCATCATTCCTTCGTTTTGGGGTTCCCCAACGAGCTCGGTAATACACGAGTCAGCAATAACCGATGGTCGCATCTATGACCGACGGTTTTTGACAACCTCTCGGGCATGACTACCAATAACCTACGGTACAGTCCATTATCCGACAGGGAGAAACTAACTCTCGACTATTAGAGCATCTTTACTCGTTGGACGTTCCCAGGCCGAAATCCGGACCTAAATAACACCGGACGGAGGAAGGTTTCGGCCTGGGAATGGCCGATTTCCCACTCGCATTCCCAGACCGAGTTCCCATGTCAGCGTGTTTTTGCCCAAATTTGGCTCAAATTTGTCCAACTTTCGGCATATTTCAGCATAATACGAATACAGAGCAATGTTCGACATAGTTCTGGATGAAATTAACCACAGTTCGGCATAAATCTAAACATAGTTTGGCGAACAATAAAAATACAACATATTTTAGCCTAGTTCGGCCAGATTCATGCTATGCATCTATGTGTTTCCCCTGCGTATCCATATAGGTGCTCAACCGGATCATCCTGCAGCTGTTGATGCACTACCGGGTCTCGAATCTCCTGACGCATGGCGATGAAGGCAACCCAGGTTGGCGGCACCTGGTGATCAGGCTGTGCAAGAGGTCCCTGTATGTAGTATGGCTCGTTCTGCTTGACCAAACTCACTAGGTCCTTACTCTCATCCTCAATGATCATGTTGTGCAAGGTCACACAACAGTTCATCACTTCCCACGTCTGATCTTTCGACCAGGTCATTGCAGGGAACCGTACAACTGCAAACCTCTGTTGGAGCACACCAACTGCCCGCTCCACGTCCTTCCTGCAAGCTTCCTGTTCCTTGGCATACTAAGCATGCTTGGGGAGTATCGGATTTGACATAGTCTTCACAAATGTTGGCCATCTTGGATAGATGCCATCTGGAAGATAGTATCCCTTGTTGTAGTGGTGCACATTGATCTCAAAGTCCACGGGGGAGCATGACCCTCAACAAGCTTGGCAAAGACATTTGAGGAGTTGAGAATGTTGATGTCGTTGTTCGATCCTGCCATGCCAATGAAGGAGTGCCAAATCCAAAGATCATGTGTAGCAACTTCCTCAAGTATCACAGTGCAACCTCCTTTGTGGCCTTTGTACATCCCCTACCATGCGAATGGCAGTTCTTCCAATGCCAATGCATGCAGTCTATGCTTCCAAGCATCCTAGGGAATCCTCTTCTTTCATTGACTGCGAGGATCCGAGCAGTGCCTTCAGCAGTGGGTGTTCTCAAGTACTGTGGCCTAAACACTGCAATCACCGCCATGCAGAACCGGTACAAGCAATCGATGGCGGTGGACTCAGCCATGCGAAGATAGCCATCAGCATTGTCACCTAGCGCTCCATATGCAAGCAACCTCATCGCCACTGTGCACTTCTGCAGTGAGGAAAACCCAACCATGCCGGTGCAGTCTTTCTTGCACACGAAATAGGGGTCGAATTCCCAGACAGAGTGCACGATCTCGAGGAAGATCTTTCGGCTCATCCTGAAACGGCACCGAAACACGACCTCTTCGTGGAGCAGCTCGTCGGTGAAGTACTCGGTGTACAACATGCAGTAGCCCTCCGCCCTCTGCCTTGCTTTGCACTTCCGGCGATCCTTCGCCGAGCCTCTACGCTTCGGCGTTGCAGTCTGCATGTACAGCCGTGCCAGAGAGGCGAGGATCTGCACGTGCTCTACATCTTCGGCGGCTGCGGCGTTCTCTTCCTCCAGCAACACGGCGAACAACTCTTCGTCGTCGGAGTCCATGGCCGAACGGGCCAATTGTCAAACACTTGGCGTGCGAGGTGGTGGGAGCTAGAAGCATGGCCAAGCTACGACGAAGGAGGGGCGGAGAAAGTGACCTAGACTGCAGGGGAACTTGCGGTGGTGGTAGTGGACCTATCTACAGGCGCGAGTTCGGCTTGAGTCGGCGAAGCTTCGCTGGCGCAAGCATGGCGACGAGTCAGCTAGGGGGAATCCTTTTCCGCGGGAGAGGCGACGGGTGATGAGAAATGGGATGTCTCGCCGACAGGGCTGGCCCACCCTCGTTTTTCTCTCCATCCGGTGTTCCCAGGCCGTTCCCAACGCCTCGGGTTTGGCCTGGGAACGCCGGACCAATTTTGGGCCAAATCCGGATGAAACCGGCGTTCTGGGAACGCGACTGGACGAAACTTCGCCGTCCGGACAAAAAATAGGCGCTGGGAACGCCTTCCTAGGAACGCGAGTGGGGATTCTCTTAGGTCCCATACCCGACGGTTAATACTAATAGCCGACGGTCATCCTTACACGGTAAGATATTAGTTTTAATAGCCGACCGTCATATTGGAACTCTCGGCTATTCCCTGCAATGACCAACGGTTAATTTTAGTAGCCGACCATCCTAGTGTAACACTCGACTATTTACATGGTTTGCATCATGCCCATTGGATGCGGCTGACAACTATGTCCCATAATTCATAGAATATTTTTTTGTTGAAACTAGAAAGCCATCATTTCTTAGCTATTTGTGTTATTACTTGGAAATATATAGTCGCAATTAAGAGGCGCAAATAAGTCATGTACGCGTACATGATTCAAGAATAAGTTTGGCAAATGTAGCTCAATTGAGTTTCAAAGTTGACACGTTATATTTCATCTCTCTTAGAATTAGTTTACGTAGTAAGCCGCCAGGAGAGGCAACTCTGACAGAAAAACCCATCTAGGATTCAACACCCCTCGCTGGCGACGTCGCCGGTCTGCTCCGTCTTCGGTGGCCTTAGGGCCTTGGAGGTGTGGCGGACCACGGCCTCTCATCGGCGGAAGGTTTTTTGTTCTTTGTTTCGTCTGTTTTTTAGTGTCTTTTATGGGATGTTGACGCGACGGCTATGTCCTGAAGTCATAATAAGGTCTCCCCGCTCTATCCTCGCTTCGGTGATGCATCTAGCGCTAATGGAGGGCGCGTGGAGTTGTTTGTCCAACGGATCTCCTGGGATTCTGTCTGTTTTCATGTTCTTCAGTTTGTTTTCATGTCAGTCTCTTCCGTTCTACGGATGTCATCATTGGCGATGGTTACTGCTCTAGTGCGCTAGTCCATTGTGACCTTAGCACGACGACTTCCCGTCTGTCTACTACAACAATCTCAGTACGACAAGTTTTGCCTGGCTCCGGTGATGGAGGGGTGAGGGCGACGGCGCGCCTTCGGCTCGCGCTAGTGTTTGTAGTCGTCGCTAGGTGGTCCAATGACCTATTTATAATTTTTATTACTTTTGGGTCTCTTTGTACTGCTGTTGATGATTATTAATAGATCGGCAGAATTTCACAAAATAAAAAAAACTACTTTCGTCTTTCGCCTAGGGAATGTGAAGCAATACTGCAGGAAGTTCCAGCTGTGAGAATGATCGATGATGATGACATATATGGAAACTTAGGAGATTATCTTATGGCAAGGGTGATGAAGATGGTTATGGCGATGAACGATATGGCAATGGGCGTAATAATATCTATGGCAATGATTGTGAGGATTGGTGATAACTCTGATGACCTTCAGGAAGATTTGAAGTTTGGAAAATATAGTGTATGCAAAATGTTTAGATCATTCACTAGTAGAAACCAACCCTCTAGCCCCGATTTGTAAGGCCCTTTAGTCCCGGAATTCGACCCGGGACTGCAAAAGCGGGACTAATGGTCCAAGATTTAGCCCCGGTTCTGTTACGAACCGGGACTAGAGGTCTAACCACGTGGCCCGCGAGCCGCGCTGGGCGGCAGGACATTTAGTCCCGGTTCATAACTGGGACTAAAGGTTCCCTGTCGTGGCAGCGTTTTGGCCATTTGGCTGCCGCGGCAGGAGATGTGGTTTTAGGGTTTTGTGTTTTGTGTTCAATTATTTTTCATCCTGTGTTTTCATTAGAAACAAGTTTTCGTATACATACAGAACGCTACTACACAGTACTTGTACACATTGATGCAATATATAATATAATTTCTCTTACAAGCATACATGGAGTCCCAACCGGGTCCAGAGGATGTCTATTTGATTACATGAAGATCATTACATGGATGCTTTAGGGTCTACGCAGAGAGAATTCTCCGCGTGGGCCTATGACCTCGTCGACAAAAAATCCAGCAAATTCCTCTTGGATTGCTATTAGGTGCTCCTCTGGTAGGAGCTTGTCCCGCATCGCGTCCAACTATATAAAGAAGGAGATCGTATGAATTAGACTCAACACAACTTTTTGTAATAAAAATAAAGGGTGAAAATATTGTTTACTTACTTGAACATTTTCTAAGGGCTTCTCAATAGTGATGCGAATGAACTCGCACACGTAGAATCCACATAGATTAGTCCCCTGTGGCTGCCTCACGCACTTTTCAAGAATATAATTCAATCAAATAATAACTCTAGCATGATAAATGCACATAAACAAGAATTAAATAGATGTGCGGACTTAGCTCATAGTACTTACCGAAAGCGATTAAAAAATAGCTCCTCACGCCATTGACCACGGACATGGTTCTTGAACCGTGTCCAAACCCTACCCGACAAAGAAAATGAATGTATGAGTTAATAACCACTTGATATCCCAGAAAATGAACGATAGAAACCGATATAGTGCGATAATGGTTGAAATTACCTCTGGGGCGCATCGATAATGTTGCGGTAGTCTTTAATGTCTTTGTTTAGTGAGTCCATGATGTGAACTCTTCCCAAGTCAACTGAAGTGCTTAGAAGAATCTAGTGGTACCTACGCAAGGTTTACATACGTCAGTAACTCATCATTTCCACTGAACATCGAGTAAGGAAAATTTAATGTGTACAAGAACTCACTTGCCGTCGTGGTAAGGAAATAGTATTTCATTACAGAAATGCTGGTTCGTGAGAAACCGTAACAAGTTGTGCTCGGTCTCCAGTGGCTTATCCTTTAGTATAGCTCCATGAACTCGATGTGGGTCAAGAAACCCAAATCCATTTATAGCCTTTCTTTTACAATCGAGAATCTTCATTCTGCATCATTATATATAGCGTACAAAAGAATATAGTGCGTATACTTACCGGCAATGAATTGAACAAGCTGAGATAGAGACTTAATTACATAAATAATGTAATCACTTACAGACAATAGGAACCGAGGGTAGTTTTGTCGAGTTCCTTTAGATTGAATAACTGAAATAATTCTGTAAATTCAACACGGACCTCGTCTTCAGCGAAGTAATGCGATTTTCGAACTTTCAGTATGAGCCAATATTGCTGTTCTTTTGATGCTTTCATGTACCATTCATGGAATCGTCGCATTTTTGTTGGCACTTCCCAAACCCTCTCAGAACTGACCAGAGGCTCCCCGTGAACAAATTTGGGTGCCACCTCAGCCTTGGGCATATCGCTGTGAAGAATGTCATGAATAGACATATTATATTGCTTGGCCAATATCCTAGCCGTTTCCGGATCTATAGGAACTACCTCATATAGTTGAGGTTCAGTTATCTGCACCTGGAGCGGGGGAGTGATTGATTTGCTTGTTTCCCAAGCTGGGGAACGTCTCTTTTGGTTCTTTGGCTACCACTCGACTGTTTTTCTTGTTTCCCCAGCTGGGGGGCATCCGTTCTGATGCTTCCTCTACCACTCGATTGTTTTGCTTGTTCCCCCTGCTGGGGAACCTCTTTTGTGATGCTTCCTCTACCGCTTGATCTCTTCTATTTTAGTGTCTTCTGAAGATATCGTGTATAGTCATCTGGCGCATTTAACTGAGCTTGGGATGGCTGCGTCAGTAATTTCCTAAAGTGCTCCTTGGTTTCTGGTTTTATTTGGACCTCTGGCTCAGGTTGTTTCTTTTTAAAATGAGCATCCACTTCGGCCCGTACGACCACATCGGTCTCCTCATCGGTCAGGTCGTAAGCCCTCTTGGGAGGAACCGGCGGTACTATTGGGAGGGGCGACAACTGTCGCTTTGGGCGTCGGTTATCGGACGGAGCGGTGATATTCTTCCGGTTTTGGCCCTTAGTGGGTGGAGGCGGCTGCGTAGATTGAGATGGACTCGTGTTGGGGTCATGGATTGGACTTGGAGGTGGCGGACTTTTACTGGGAGGAGACAGTAAACTTGGATGTGGACTTTTACTAGGAGGAGACGGTTGCCTTGGAGGTGATGGATTGTTTCTCGGTGGAGAAGGTGGCCTTGGTGTCGAGCCTGGAAACTTGCTGTATTCTTTTTTCCAAAGAATGAAGACACTTGTGACTTCTCCCAGTGGTGTCTCCCCTTCACCTCCAGGGATGTCAAGCTGTAGTGAGTGACACATAGGTTGAATTTCATCCACACCGACACGAGCATAACTAGTTGAAATCGGATTGCAATGGTAGGTCGCTCCCGGTGCAGAAGGTAAAGCAAAGCCGACCGCCACCTTCATGGATATATTCTTCAGTTCAACATGCAGCTCACAACTAGTCTTCTCCTTAATTGCATCCACGGGGTACACATCCATCGTTGCATCATTACCGTGGCCCTCCGTGGAAGCCATGTTGTTTTTCTGTTGTGATGGGCCGACCGTACTGTCCGGTGCAGGATCTTGCTGTCGGAGTCCTTTAAGTTCATTAAGATCCTGGCGATGCTCCTGCAGCATGGCTTCAAACCTCGCGAACCGCTCCGTATCCTCCTATTTTTGCCGCTTTGTTCTTCTCGATCGGCTTCTGTACGTGCCACGGTGCTCGGGAAACCCGATAACCCATGGATAAGAAGGTCCGAACCCTCTTGTTCGTCCAGCCTTTTTAGGATTCCCGAGAGCCTTTGTCAGCTCATCGTTCTCTTTGTCGGGAACAAACGTTCCCTCTTCAACCTCTTTTATCACTTTAATAAGTTCTTTCTTAGGTGAAGAAATTTCTGCGGCTGCAACAATCTCGCATGTTTCTGGGTCTAACGATGCCCCATGCCCAAGTACCCAATTTCTTGACCTCCTGGGCCAACGAGACGTAGCTGGAGTGACCCCTTTAGCCTCCAGGTCAGCCTTAGCTTTATCCCACTTAGGCATGGCACTCCTGTAGCCACATGTGCCCATATGATGGTGATATTTCTTTTTGGCTTCATTTAACTTATTATTTTCTGACATTGCCTTAGCTGGTGCCGAGGTCTTGTATTCCACAAATGTGGCCCAGTTATCCTGCTGCAACTCAAGTGGGCCAGGAATGGAGGAGTTTTTTACTTCAAGACATACTTGTGGTACAATCTTTTTTTTATTCCTTGAATAGTTTGGCCATCTTCTTAAGAGCAAAGTGCTTGACTTTCCTCATCATTTGTTGTGTGAGCTCATCAGTCTCTAAGCCTGGTAGGGTGAAATGTGTCATGAGAGAATTCCACATCGCATCTCTCGCTCTGTCATCTACAAAACTAGCCCCAGCTGGATCCTTTTCCTTTTCTGGCTTATTCCAATTTCGCGTGGTGATCGGGACAGTGTCTCTAACAATCACTCCGCATGGACTTGTAAATGCATTCGCAGATTCTTTGGGCTCCAACGGTTGACCCAGCGGAGAGACTAAGTCAATGTTGAAACGGACATCAGCGCGCAACTTGTGTGTCGGGCCTCTTGTCCTTGTAGAAGATTGGCCGGAAGCGGAGGTCTAAGAGAAGAAACATTCGTCAATACATATATACGAATCAATTAGTGCATCTATACTAGTTAATGATCGATAGAGGCTTTATATACCTCGACGGAGTTTGTTATTATTATGGTGTCTTCAGCATGGTCTCCACCATGGTCAGCACCATCGTCTCCACTATCGTCTCCACCATCGTCTCCTCTAGAAAAATTAAGATATTCGGAGCCATCGTAATAAGAACCCCCAGTACCCTCATCTATCATGTTGAATAGCTCCTCTTCATTCTGTCTACCGTTCATAGCTTAACTAATACAGAAAAAGAATATTGCATTAAGTAAAAGAATATTACAATTGCGACAACTCGGATACAGTACTTAGTGATTAAGATAAAGTACAATAATATAAGATAAAGTACATTATTAATACATCTCTCTCATATCTCGCTCATAATATAAAGTACATTATTAATACATCTCGCTCATATCAAACTAGCAAACGCGGCTGCCGCGTTCTGTGCTACGGGAGCTCTGCAGCTAGAGAAGAGGAACTATCACCGGAGAATAGCTCGGGTGAGATCCGTGAACCTGCCAGATATTGGAGAACCTAGTCTCCAAATGATGCATGTATCGTCGTACGTGCTCATCCTCCTCCCTGATACGATGACGTACCACCTCCTCGGGGGCCGGCTCCCTCTGCACCGCTCCAGGACCTCGTGGACGCCACCAAAGAAGCTCTGGGTACGATGATACCCGGATTCCTCACCAAGGTACGAGTCCCGACAGGTAGCACCTCCCAGTGCCAACCCGGCGGAGCCCAGACTCGGACATCTCCCGAACCGACGGAGTCTACTAGGCTCGGACAAGGTGGACGCGACATAACTAAATAATAGCAATAAACAATGATAAAACATAAACAATAACTAAATCACTAAGTATTGCCCCAATAACACTAACCCTAAACCTAACATCCGGGGTGGAGGTGGGGGTATTTATACTAACTAATAACTAAATTAACCTAATAGTTAACCTATATACTAAATTAACCTATATACTAAATTAACCAATATACTAACTATATACTAACTTAACCTAATACCTAACCTAATACTTAACCTATATACTAAATTAACCTATATACTTAACCAATATACTAACTTAACCTATATACTAAATTAACCTATATACTTAATCTATATACTAACTATATACTAACTTAACCTAATACTTAACATATATACTAAATTAACCTATATACTAACTTAACCTAATAGTTAACCTATATACTAAATTAACCTAGCCTAATAACTAAATTAACCTACTTAACCTATATACTAACCTAAATTAACCTAGCCTAATAACTATATACTAATTAACCTAGCTAATACGTACTTAAATCGACCTCACCTACAGGGGCGGTGGAGGAGGTGCGGCGGGGCGGCGACGTGGAGACGGGGCGATGCTCCTCTTCTCACGGGCGCGGGCGGCGGCGCGGCGGACGGCGTGGGCGCTGGTGTGATATGGCGGCTCTCCGGGTCGTGCCACGACCTGGGGTGGGGGTGGGGTATTTATACCACCCCCCTTTAGCCCCGGTTTGTATTATAACCCGGGGCTAAAGGTGTTTTCACCACAGCTATTCCCGCGCACCACAACCCTTTAGCCCCGGTTATTTTTGGCGCCAAAACCAAAAATGGTTTATAGTTTTTAGAAAATTATGTATTATATATCAAAATTTTCAGAAAAAGAAGATCTATAATTTAAATCTATTATATACTTTATTATACAACTTAAATGAAATTATCTATTGTTTAACAAGTATTATATTTAGTACAAATGTTGGAAAAATATAGTTTATTATTTAAAAACAGAAAAATACATATAATATACCAAAATATTCACAAAAAATAATATACTCATTAGAAATATAATATTTATTACTAAAACTAGTAACTAGGACTAAAACATATTTTCCTGCCATTCCCCCTGCTTCTCGCCATGTTTTCCCGCCATTTCCCCCGCTTCCCGCCATGTTCTCCCGCCATTTCCCCCCGCTTCCCTCCATCTTCTCCCGCCATTTCCCTCTATATCTAGGCAGACCGCCATGTCCATCCACACATCCACACCTTCTCTCTCACAACAATGGGCATCGCTTACTGGGCCTTTCTAACGCTCGAGGAGACTGAGGCGCTGTGCGCCTCCAGCTACCCATGCCCGCCGGGATACCGGCTGCCCGCTAGCTAGATGCTGAGTGCTGGAGGGGTTCCTGTTCCTCCTATGCCTCAAGGTTCAGCCCGCCAGACGGCCATCACGAACCGCTTCTACCTCGAGCTCACGTCGGAGCAGCGGATGGATCCCCATTGGGATCCCGACAACCTCCACACCTGGAATGCCTTTTTCGCAAACCGGCGGGAAAGGGAGCTCGCTAGGTACGAGGGTGACGGCCCGCCCCCAGTGAACCACAACGAGGCTGGTCGCCGTCTGTGGTGGGCGAACCGAACTATCGCCAGCGTGATGCGCTACATCGCTATGGGAGACCATCCTCGCCTGAGGTACCCGTACTTTCACCAGCCGCATAGCCACAATAATGGTGGTGGTGGTGAAGGCCTAGTGCGTACTGGGGTCGTCATCCGGGAGCCCCCTCCCCCGCACGTCGTGAATCTGAGGCCGGAGGATCCATCCGCGTGCTACGAGGAAGGGTTGAGGATTCATCCGCGTGCTACGAGCGATGACGATGACGATGATGATTCCGAAGACGACCCTGAAGCTGTGTACTACAGAGCTAGATATGATTCTGACTAATTTTTATGTTTTAATATTAATAAATATCTGCCCACAGCAAGTTGCAATACTACCTATTGAGATCGAGATAGTTCATATCTATATACATATAAGAAGATCATTAGAAATAAAGGTTTAATAATATTGCACATCACCAACATCCGCACATGTTAGGGTTTTCTTCTAATCCGTAACCATGGAGCAGCTTCCTTACTTAACGGGATGCTTGGGTCATCCTTCATAGCGAAGGGCGGAATTTCATGAAACTTATCATAATCTTCTGACATGTCTGTCTTATCCTCCACCCCCATGATGTTTCTTTTTCCTGAAAGAACTATGTGGCGCTTTGGCTCATCAGATGCTGTATTCTTTTGCTTATCTTTCCTTTTTCTCAGTTTGGTAGACATGTCCTTCACATAAAAAATCTGAGCCACATCATTGGCTAGGACAAATGGTTCATTTCTATACGCAAGGTTGTTGAGATCCACTGTTGTCATTCCATATTTCTTGTCTACCTCAACCCCGCTTCCTGTCAGCTTGACCCATTTGCACCGAAACAAAGGAAAAAGGTCCATAGTCAAGTTTCCATATATCCTCTATGTAACCATAATATGTATCCTTTTGCCCATTCTCGTCTGTTGCATCAAATCAGACACCACTGTTTTGATTGGTGTTCTTTTTATTTTGGGCGATCGTGTAATATGTATTCCCATTTATCTCGTACCCTTGGAAAGTCCATATAGTTGAAGATGGTGACCTGGCCAACAAGTACAACTGCTCTCCAACATTTATGTCATTCATGAGATGTGTCTACAACCAACCACCGAAAGTCCTCATGTGTTCATCTCTAATCCAGGAGCCAGGCTTCCCCGGGTTGTTGGAGTGTACAATATTCTTGTGTTCCTCGATATACGGAGCCACCAAGGTGAAACTTTGCAGAACCGTGTAGTGTGCTTTAGTGAAAGAATGTCCGTCCATACATATCCTTGCTTTCTTTCCTAGCGTGCCTTTTCCACTAAGTCTACCCTCATGCTGTGATTTAGGAACACCGATGGGCTTAAGGTCAGGAATAAAGTCAACACAAAACTCAATGACCTCCTATGTTCTATATCCCTTTGAGATTCTTCCTTTTGGCCTAGCACGGTTATGAACATATTTCTTTAATACTCCCATGAACCTCTCAAAGGGGAACATATTGTGTAGAAATACAGGACCAAGAATGTTAATCTCTTCGACTAGGTGAACTAGGAGGTGCGTCATAATATTGAAGAAGGATGGTGGGAACACCAACTCGAAGCTAACAAGACATTGGACCACATCTTTCTATAACCTTGGTAGACTATCTAGACTGATTACTTTCTGACAAATTGCATTGAGAAATGCACATAGCTTCACAATGGGTACTCGAACATTTTCCGGCAGGAGTCCTCTCAATGCAATCGGAAGCAGCTGGGTCATAAGCACGTGGCAGTCATGAGACTTTAGGTTTTGAAATTTTTTCTCTACCATATTTATTATTCCCTTTATGTTTGACGAGAAACCAGACGGGACCTTGATACTGTAAATGACTTCAAAAAAGATTTCCTTCTCTTCTTTGTAAGAGCGTAGCTAGCAGTACCTCCAAACAGCTCTGGATGCATGCCGTCTCGGTATTTTATACGTTGTTGGTCCTGCCGTGCTTCAGGTGTATCTTTGCTCTTCCCATACATGCCCAAGAAGCCTAGCAGCGTCACGGAAAGATTCTTCGTCAGGTGCATCACGTCAATTGTAGAGCGGACCTCTAGGACTTTCCAATAGGGTAGCTCCCAAAATATAGATTTCTTTTTCCACATGGGTGCGTGTCCGACATCGTCCTTCGAAACAGATTGTCTACCAGGATCCTTTCCAAAGATTACTTTTAAATCCTTCACCATATCAAATACATCATCACCAGTATGGCGGATAGGCTTACACCGGCTGCCTGCCTCACCATTGAAATGCTTACCTTTCTTTCTTAGGGTGTGCGTGGGCGGAAGAAAACGACGATTCCCCGAGTACACATTCTTCTTACATTTATCCAAATATATACTTTCAGTGTCATTTAAACAGTGTGTGCATGCATTGTATCCCTTGTTTGTCTGTCCTGAAATGTTACTAAGAGCAAGCCAATCATTGATTGTTATGAACAACAACGCTCGTAGGTCAAATTCCTCCTGCTTGTTCTCATCCCACACACGTACACCTTGTCCGTGCCACAACTGTAAGAGTTCTTTAACTAATGGCCTTAGGTACACATCAATGTCGTTGCCGGGTTGCTTCGGGCCTTGGATGAGCACTGGCATCATAATGAACTTCCGCTTCATGCACAACCAAGGAGGAAGGTTATAGATACACAGAGTCACAGGCCAGGTGCTATGACTGCAACTCTGCTCCCCAAAAGGATTCATGCCATCTGTACTTAGACCAACCCATAAGTTCCTCGCATCACCTGCAAAGTCTGGAAACTCTCTCTCGATTTTTCTCCACTGCGACCCATTAGCAGGGTGTCTCAACATCTCGTCTTTCTTACGGTCTTCCATGTGCCATCGCAACAACTTGGTATGCTCTTTGTTCCTGAACAAACGTTTCAACCCTGGTATTATAGGAGCATACCACATCACCTTGGCAGGAACCCTCTTCATGCGGCGCTCGCCCTCAACATCACCAGGGTCATCTCGTCTTATCTTATACCGCAATGTAGTGCATACTGGGCATGCATCCAAATTCTCGTACTCCTCGCCGTGGTAGAGGATGCAGTCATTAATGCATGCATGTATCTTTTGCACCTCTAATCCTAGAGGGAAGACAACCTTCTTTGCTTCGTAGGTACTGGCGGGCAGTTCGTTATCCTTTGGAAGCAACTCCTTCATTATTTTCAGCAATTTTTCAAATCCTTTGTCAGTCACACCGTTCTGTGCCTTCCATTGCAGCAATTCCAGTGTGCTACCCAGTTTTTTGTGCCCATCTTCACAATTTGGGTAAAACAATTTGTTGTGATCCTCTAACATCTTCTTGAACTTCAACCTCTCCCTTTCAATTACCCATTCTTCCTGGGCATCAGCAATGGCCCGACTAAGATCATCATCGACCAGATCTGATGCCCGTTCTTTATCTTTTTCTGCATCAATGTCTTCCATTGTAGTACCATCATATTCAGGGGACATAGTAGGGTAGTCGTTATCGTTCTCTTCTTCTTCGTTGTCTTCCATCATAACCCCTCTTTGTCCATGCTTGGTCCAACAATTCTAGCCGGTCATGAAACCGGACCAAAACAGGTGGCTGTGAAGGACTCTTGAGGAAGAGTATTCGTTATGATTTCGACAGACACCACATGGACAAGACATAAAACCATTCCTCTTGTTTGCCTCGGCCACAAGAAGAAAAGAATGCACGCCTTTAATGAACTCATTAGAGAGTCGGTCAGCGTACATCCATTGCTGGCTCATTTGCATTATATAATTAATTAAGTACATCAAATATAATCATAATTAATTAGTATTAATCTAAAAAACAAAATTAAAGCCAGCAACTGGGACTAAAGAGATATGATGAACCTTTAGTCCCGGTTGGAGGCACCAACCGGGACTAAATGTGGATGTGGAGACAACATATCGACACTATGTCCTCAGTGGGCAGCACTAAGCCAGTAAATTATATGACGATACTATTTTGGGTGGGTGGAAGCATAATCATAATTAATTAGTACTAATCTAAAAAAACAAAATTAAAACCAGCAACCGGGACTAAAGATATGATGAACCTTTAGTCCCGGTTGGAGGCACCAACAGGGACTAAATGTGGATGTGGAGACAACATGTCGACACTATGTCCTCAGTGGGCAGCACTCAGCCAGTAAATTAAATGGCGACACTATTTTGGATGGGTGGCAGCATAATCATAATTAATTAGCACTAATCTAAAAAACTAAATTAAAGCCAACAACTGGGACTAAAGATATGATGAACCTTTAGTCCCGGTTGGAGGCACCAACTGGGACTAAATGTGGATGTGGAGACAACATGTCGACACTATGTCCTCAGTGGGCAGCACTAAGCCAGTAAATTAAATGACGACACTATTTTGGGTGGGTGGCAGCACTATGCCAGGGGTTAGTGTGTCGACATTATGTCATCAATGCCCGACACTACGTTGTGCTGCTTAATCTATAAATAGGTCTGCATTCTTGTGAAGAACTGCAAGATGGTGTGCGAGACCAGGGACACCACTACGGCGGAGCTTCTCGAAGATGTCTTAGGACCTCGTCCTCAGACATCTTCGAGGAGCTCGTCGTAGAGGCACTCTCTAATATATGAAATTAGTTAGCTCCACTAGCATACTGATCTAGCTAGAGAAGATATAAACTGAAAGATGGTGTGCGAGAGCAGCAGGGACACCACTACGGCAGAGCTTCTCGAAGATGTCTATGATGTCTTCTTATCAAGCTTCTCGAAGATGTACTATAATGTCTTCTTATCAAGCTTTTATGAATTAACCCTATCTTTGTTACAATTTTTTCAGTTTGTTGAACGCAGGTAGACGAAGAAGGATATTTTGCCCAGCTAGTTAGAATGATGAACTCACGCATGTGTGTCCTTGTAAAATCAATTTTCGAGACTATGTGCCAAAACAAGATACATATAGATAGAATTCACATATTGTGATATTTACCTTAGAGTTCCTTACATTAATATAAGATAGATAGAATCTAAACATCGATCTCATGCTATCATTGCAAAAAATACTATCAAACTAAATCCACAAATCCATCTACAAGATAGAGCATGAAATGAGCTAATATAGCAATGAGAGTTCAATGAAGTTGCTCACCTTTTAGAACCTTTGGATAGATGGGGCACCACAAAATATAGACAAATCTTGAGAAAAAAAGGGCATGAACTCGAGCTTGAAGTAAGAAAGAGAGAGATGAGAGCCACCAGCTTGAATGGTGGCTCGGGCAGGGGAAGAAGATATAGCCAGACCTTTAGTCCTGGTTCGTGTCTAGAACCGGGGCTAAAGGTCCACCTTTAGCCCCGGATCATATAACAAACCGGGACTAAAGGATCTGGTGCCCGACCCGGCCTGCCTGAAACCCTTTAGTCCCGGTTTGTTACATGATCCGGGGCTAAAGGTCCCGTTCGAATCGGGGCTAGTGCCTGCCACCCCTAAGACCAGTTCTAGCCGTTGGACCGGGGCATTAGTCTCGGTTTGTAGCAAAACCGGGGCTAATACCCATGTACCAAAGGTCTGTTTTCTACTATGATTATATATATTCTATTTTGCACAACATTTCCTAGATGTATCTTATACTTCCGAGGTTATACTGAATATAATATATGTTCTTTGGTCATGTGCGGTGGGCTGTACTATGAGATGTTCCTGAAATATTAATTTTCTAAAATGCTGAGACTGACTTATACCATCGGAATTTCTACCTCTCAACTACAAGAATCAATGACGTGGTGTATGCACCATTGGTAATCCTGTAACTGATGGTTTGACTCTGTTAGTTATAGCAAACCCCTACAGGACAAATATGGCATCGGCTATTATGAATATCGATGGGACATGATAACTGTCAGAAAACTAATGCCCGAGGGGGAACCGTCATCTATGAGAGTTGTCAAGGTACTGTGAGGCGGCGGGTGGCTAATGCATGACCGACGGTTCACTGTCAGCTTTTTACCGTTGGTAAATATATTAATCGACGGTAGCGTCGGATATTATAGTAATGGCCGACCAAGCACACCCGACGGGAGATATCCGACGGTATACTGTCGGTTATAAGGATATCCGATGGTGAACTAAAATAACCGACGGTAATTTGACCCTTGGCTATGTTGTGATATCTAGTAGTGTTGATGAGTTGACGATCGTCGATGGGGTCGCCGAGTTCGCGGAGCTCGTCGGCGAGGGACTTGAGCCGCTGACAATAAACCCCCACTTGGGAGTCGCCTTTGACGGTGTTGCGGAGTTCGGTGTGGAGGGTGTTGACGCGAGCTTCAACTTGAAAAAGCTGACGAAGAGCCGCCCAGAGCGCGGCGGCGTTGGAGGCATCATGGAAGACGAGATTGAAGATCTCGGTGGACACCCGTTGGTAGAACCATTGGATGATGGCGAGGTCGTCCTTCACCCAGCGAGGATTCGAGGGCTGGGGTACCGAGTTAGCGTCGGCGTGGCCGAGTAGATTGCATCGGCCTAGATGAACTTCGAAGAGGTGTCGCCAATGGTAGTAGTTGTGCTTGGGAAGATCTTAAGTGATGGGGATAAAGGGACTAACATCTGAAATAGTACCGGCATATTGGATGGTGGGTGGGTGGGAAGAAACTAGGGTTTGGGTAGAGGAAGAAGAAGGGGAGATTTCCGCGGCGGTGGCGAGCTTGGAGGCGGCGAGGGCGGCGCGCCGCTCGAAATAGCCGGGCGGCGGCGACGGGGGTGGGTTGGGCGACGACATGCCTTAGATCGTTTTAGTCTGATACCATGTAGAAATATATTTGTCTCATAATTGATTGTATTGTTTGGGGGATTACAAGAAATATATATATATATATATATATATATATATATATATATATATGGGCCACCCGGCCTAACCTAACTAAGTTACAAGTAAATCCAAACCGACTTATAATCTAACAGCCATATCCATGCGGGACGCCGAATCCGGCACCGACTTTGCCAGCCTAAATCCCTCGTTCATCTCCAGTGGTGGTTGGTGGCGAGTTCGTCTTCGGTCAGTGGGGGTGCGGCCCTGAGGCCATCATGTTAGTTTGAGCGGTGGCTTCGGTCTTTCTCCTGCGCCTGTTGCGTTGAGATGTGGTGTCGATCTTGTTGGCCGTCGATCCGTGTGGAGCGCAGCCGTTGGGCTAGCGTGTGGTGTTATCTTGTACGCCATCAAGCCTGTAAAATTGGTAGGAACAGGTAGAAATTCCAGAAAAATTATCTATAATTAGTACTTTAAAGTTAACAATAAACTTTATATTTATGAGCCCTAGTTATGCTGGATAATGATCTACATTTTGCACCCAAAAAAGGATCGCATTTTGTGATTTGTCCACTATTGACCACTCGAGCAAGTAATATTGGAAGATTATAAGGGTAAAATCTCGAGTATCTTGTATGAACTATGAACAACTTTTTGCCTCGTCTCTAGCTCCCCCCATGTCTAAATCTTGGCTCCGTCCCTGGTTGTATGGTTTTGCGGCCGCAAACTCTTTTCTACTGTAAGAAATCTCCAGTGTACAGCACAACCAACTGTATATAGCGGCTCCAGCGTAAATATTACTATTCCTGCTTTGAGCGGCAGTGATCTCCAGCGCGACCGACCAAAGATAGTACAGTAGCTGGAACGCCCAAAAGGCAACCTCTACAGTTCGCAGTGGCTTGAGAAAATGCGGAAGCAAGTTGAAAACAGCAAGTCGCGGAAACAGAGGCACGCAGGGGAAAGGAGAAATCCCGTCGTCTGTGAGGCTGCAGTGCGGCGGCTGGGGGCGCACGGGCAGAAAGCGGGGGCGACAGGTTAGCCCGCGGTTTCGTGCGTGACGGGCCCGTGAGTCACCACGCGGGTAAACGAAACAGTATTTTTTTTCTCAGTAATTACGCTGGTATATTAGCGGAGAAAGAAAACGTAAACGTATAGATACGCGTAATATACTCGATGCATATCCAAAACAACGTGTGGCCGCGTCAGCCCCACGCGCCGACCCCAGCCGATTTGTTTTTCTGATTTCCGTGACTTCCGTCACCTGCCGTCCTGCTTGGATAGTGCGTGGACTTTGCGTCCCGGCCCTCGTTGAGATGGTGTTTTGCAACCACACGCAGATGGATTCGAGGTTTTCTTTCTTGGAGGAGAGGCTATGCTATCGTCTAGTATGCTCTTCTCACAGAGGTTGACTTTAAAATTAAAACCTGCAAATTCACATGTGGTTGACCTGGAATTAAAAATGATTTCGAGGTTAAGTTGACCTCAAGATAAAATGATAACCGGTTCTAAAGCTATATATATATATATATTATAAGAAAACAAGTTGTAGAATTCCGAGAATCGGGTTAATTACACAGTAGAGCCAACTATCACTCCATGAGGCACTGTTGTTTCTAACAATCTATACCGTTAATCATTGCATATCTGAAAAGGTGAATACAATTGCGGAGGAGCTAAACATCAACAAAGTTTTTCGTGTGATCCAAGACGTCCTGCACATGCATGTCTCTGTGGCATAGGTGTCTAGACCAGCCATGGCGGGTGGTCAAAGACGTGCCAAAACCTCGCCCATCTTTTTTCGTCCTCCATTGTATCATGTCAATTTGATTTGGAACTCGAGAGAAAATAGCCATTTGCGAGCGCCGAAACTCCGTCATCAAACATTGCCAACCAGTGATGGATCTATAAACTTTTGAGGGCTCGACAAACATGTCTAAGGTGTCATTTTTCGGACAAAATCATTGTATGAAATTATGTAACAGAAGCTATGGAGCTGGCGGCCGCCCCAGCTAGAGGGACCTTGGGTCCGCCCATGTAGCCAACCATCTACTTTCTACAATTATCGTGTCTGAATAATCCTAACGTAATACAATTGGTTGTCTTTTCCTACATGGATAAATTGTAGTAAATCACCACAACTGAACCTCAAAACATGAAAGACATCAAAATTCAAACTGGTCATTGCACATAAACCAAAAAGATGTTTCAAGTATGTATTAGCGATTCTTAGAACCGTGGATTAATTTTGGATGGAATTTTATGAAGAATCTGAAAAGAATAATCAAGAAAATTGTAAATAGTTCATGGCGCGAACTATTGAAATGCTAGATCAATTCAACTATCGTTAGTCAGAATTAAGGTTTCAAGTTTGAAACTTCAAACTTTAATTGAAAGTTATATTTCTAGAAAAACATAAAAGAAATCCAGAATATCATGAATGGTTTCCCCAATGCACGGTTAAATTCTCAGCTGAACTAATTAACTATTTGGCCAAAAGTAGTTTTCAAGCTTGAAAACATGCATTTAGATTATCCACAGTAGCCTATCCAAACAGCGGTAATTTTTTGCTCAATGTTATTGAAGTCAAAGTTATGAGAAAAGATCCAATCGTGGTGATTTTGTAAGTAAAATAAAAAGGGGTTGGATGAAAAAAAAAGTGAAATCACTGATGAAGGAAATACTATACACATTTTTTTGAAAGTAGATTTAGTGACAAGAAACGCATACTGTTTTGGGGGTGAAAAGAAATGAGCGAGTCCTCGCGAGTAACAAGCTCACAATAACACAAAACGAGGGGAGCCAAACGTAAATAGTGTATGATACTCATTTAATTCGTTTTGAAATTCAACCTTGTCCCTTCCTACTGTCCTCGACGTTCGGCGCATCCTCTATAAAACCATTGTTTCCAGTCTCCTCGTCACCAAACATCAAACCCATTCAATTCGTATACAGAAACTGTTAATGGGATCAGGCCTTTCTCACAATAACCGGAGCAGCGTCTCGCCTCAGCAGCAGCCGTCGTCGGCCCGCGTCATCGCCGCCGACGGCTCGCTGACGGAGTTCCCTGCCTCCTCCCCTGTCAGCATCTCCGATGTTCTCGGCGACAATGCGGGACGCCGGTTCTTCGTGTGCAGCTCCGACGCGCTCTTCTTCGACGAGGACGTGCCGGCGCTCCACGGCGGTGAGCTGCTCCGGCCTGGCCAGATATACTTCGTGCTTCCCGCGGCCATGCTCAGGCGGCCCCTGTCGAGCGTTGACATGGCAGCCATGGCGGTGCGGGCGAGCGAGGCGCTGGCGGCGAGAGCACGGCCGCTTGGGCGCGCGCGCGGCGGCAACGGCGTCAGGAAGGCGCGCGTCTCGCCGGTGCACGCGGAGAGCGGGCGTCCAGACGTCGACGGCCAAGTCAACGAGAAGCTGAACGAGAGGACTCTCCGGGAGGACTCATTGACAGGTTCGGGTAGTCCGGCGACGGCGAGAACTGGCAAGAGGCTGGCCGTGGCGGCATTTCCGCCGGCGAAGAGGGCGCTCACGCGGCTGGGCACCATCGAAGAAGATGCCGAGTGACGGAATGGCATAAGAACATGGCCAAGCGATGCCGATCGATAAAGTGGAACGGAAATATATATAATTAAGATTTGTTGATAGGTTTCTTTGTGTCCTGTTGTTTAATTTCTACTACACCGTTCAATCCAAATTAATTGACTTGGATTTGTCTAGATTCGGATGTATCTAGCAGTAAAACATATCTAGATACATCCGAATCTAGATAATTTCGAGTCAATTAATTTGGATCGGAGGGAGTAACTATTCTTTGATCTGATGGTCGTTCGATTGTTAAAGGTTAGGAAGAAATGAAAAACATAGATAAATGTGTCGTTTGGTTAATCTGCCATATATAGTGCCGTCGTACATGTATTTGGCAATAAAGGGGGATGAAATTTGGTTAAATGGTCAAAGAAAGCCTGCTTTTGATCATGCATGTGATAATGTGCGGTTGACTATCGCACATGACTTCTTAGTCACAGTTGAGATGCCTAAGATCTTTCTGTGTATGCGAGACTTTAGAAAAGGAAAAGGTTTAAGCATTGGACCGAGATCTCATGGCTAATTTATTAGAACATCTCTGCTCATGCTCCTTAGAACATCCAGGAGCTGCTTTTTTATTAGGACGGCGAAAACAGCCAAGTCGTGCCATAGCTTCTCGTTTTCAGCCGGATTTAGGTCAAAATCTATCCGGAGAACACAAGCCAAACCTACCGCGCCGGGGTTCGCCTGGGGTGCCGGATGAAGCGAAAAGGCGAGCGGGCCCTGACTGTCGGTGACGGAAGCCGATTTCCCTGCTTTCCTTTTCGTTTTCCCTCCTCCCCTTCCCAACCCCCCCCCCCCCGCCCCCCTCCCCCCGCCCGCCGCATATTCCCCCATCGCACCTGCGAGGTCCCGCCATTTCCCCCAGATCTGTTCCACCATACCGCTGAAGAAATTCAATGGTCCAAGTCTCGCTGCCGAAGCAGAGGAAGGCGGAAGAAAAGCCCTCGGGCATGATCAACACCGAGTGGTTGAAGAATGTACAACACAGAGAGGCCGAAACAGACGGCCGCCGTGAGAGGGGAAGAAGATCAATGCGAAGCAAGATATCCTAGCGCAAGCGGATGAATCCCAGACGTGGGCGGCGGTGATGGTGTCCATGGTGTTCCCACAACACCACGACATCTAGTACTTCCCCGGAGTTGTGTGGTGCAGCTGAACCTGGATAAAAACCTGTGTCTCTCTTTGTGTGTGTTCATCCAGCTCGCCGACTGAGCTCGCCGGACGTTGCGCCCCTAGCCGAACTAGCAAAGGGGTCCCTATCCCCGGTGTAAAAAATCTAGACATGACAAATGGGTACTCCAACAATAGCTGGTCAACATAGACACGCGCGCACTAGTATAACGGGATTATCCTGACAGACAGAACCCATGCGCCTCCGTATCAAGGCAAGTCTCGGAAAAAAACCGTTTGGCCAATATTCATTCAAAAGGACACTCTCGGTAAGTAGCACGTGAACTTTACAAAACAAAAATAATTAGGGCATCTCCACTGGCCCGACCCAAACGGGCGAGCGAAACGGTCCGTTTCTATCTGTTTGGGTCGGGCCACAGTCACTTTGGGGTCGCGGTCCAGCCTGTCCGGCCAACCTCGCCCAGCGGCCCGACCCATTTGCCCATCTCCCCCCGTTGTCACCACTTGACACCCCGGCAATGGGACATTAATGGCGACGCGATGTTGGCTATCAGCGCTGGCGGTTTCCCACGCGACCAGCGTTTCCCGCCATTGTAGCTTTTTGTTTCACGCGCGTGCCTCCCCGACCGTTTCCTTCCTTCACCGTCATCTATAAAAGACAGCTGTGCGGCGCGGCTGAGACAACAAGCTCAGCCAGAGCAACCACCGCCAGAAAAAAGCTCCTACTGCGGCCATGCATCACCGCAAGATGGCCAACTGGACCAAGATCAGGGAGTTGTGCCACACCCGCTTCCAGGATGCTGACATCGATGTTGTTAACCTCCAAGCCACATTGTTGTCCTAGCGCATGCCCGAGGCAGAGGTGGTGGCCTTCGAGGAGGAAGGTCGTGTGGCCGAGGCGGCGCTAGAGCAGGTGGTGGAGGCGGCCGCATAGGTGGTGGCCCAATGGGTGGTGCACGAGGTTCACCACATCACCGCCAAGGAGGCGGTGGCCAAGGAGGACGCATTAGCGGCCCTCCGCAAGATCCGCCACGAGGCAGCCATGGCCAAGCTCGACGAGGTGGCCAAGGAGGCGGCCAAGATCTCCATCCGGGAGCTTCGCCATGCTGCCGCTACGTGCAGTGTGGTGGAAGTGGTGGAGCACGGTGTTGCCACAATGGAGGAGGAAGTACGCATGGCTACGACCAACGGGGTTGCAAGCGCGTGGGCTCTCGTCGACGGGTACGACACGGAGGTGGGGAATGAGGAGGAGGAGGAGGGGGAGGAGGTGGATCAGGTGGTGGCGGAGGAGGGGGCGGGGAAGGAGGAGTCGATTGCAATCCCCTGCAGATTGCGTAGGTCCTGGGCTTCGGCCCCAGCGGAGCTCCAACGATGGTGGCCCCCTTGGCAGTGAGGGCGTCGACGGCGACGGAGCTGGAGGACCAGGAGGCGAGGGACCACTGGGCGGCCGAGAAGGAGAAGGACCTGGCCTCCCGGATGGTAGCGGACTGCGCGAAGGCGGCCAACAAGAAGGAGGCTCGTGCCCGAGTGTGCGACCGTTACCATGAGTGTCTCCAGCAGAGGGTCATCTAGGCGGCTAGGGCGGCGACCGACGGGGCTAGCGGCAGCGGCAACGGCAGCTAGTAGCCATAGGGATGGCCTCCTCCAGTAGTAGTAGCAGCATTTCGGAAGGGAATATGCCCGAGAGGCAATAATAAAGTGGTTATTATATTATTCCACGTTTATGATAAATGTTTATTTTGCATGCTATAATTGTATTAATTGTAAACGTTAATACATGTGTGTTTAATAAACAAAATACAAAGTTCCTAGTAATGCCTCTCATATAAACTAGCTCGTTGATTAACAAGATGATCAAGGTTTCCTGATCATGCACATTGGATGTTGTTAATAACGAGGTCACAACATTGGTGGAATGATATGATGAACATTCATCCGAGGTATAGCATTACGATAAAAGTCATTATGTTTATATTGCTATAACATCATATGAAGGAATCCTAGTCCTTAGACCATGATATCATGTTAATCACTAACACAAGAAGAGTATCTTGATAACATCAAACGTCACACCGTAACAAGGTGACTATAAAGGTGGGTTTAGTGCTACGAACGTGTGATGTAGAGGCTCATGGATTAAGAGTGGGATTTTCCCATCCCGATGATGACTCGGGGCCCTCTCGGTGATGTCACATTGAAATAGCTTGCAAGCAAGTGATGTGATCACTAGAATGTTATATCACGGGAACGAGAAAAGAGTGCATGTTAGCAACGAGATCAAACTAGGTTTTTAGATACCGATGATCGAATCTCAGATATGTAATATATCACGATACAAAGGGATTTAGTTATGACATTAAAGGTTCACACGATCACAAGAGTCATCATTGAATGTGTGGGAGTCAGTACGGACCTCCAGGTCCTGCTGCTGATTATTAATCGGAGAGGGGTCTCGATCGTGTCTACATTATTCATGAACCATAGGGTGACACACTTAAGGGATACCGACACCATTTATGATCAAATATGTTTGAGATAAATATTATGAGAGCACTGGAATCATTTCGATGGAAACCGGAATTGTTTCGGGTAAAATTGTAGAAACTGGTTCTGCATGTGATATTGAAATGTTGCAGGGGGTTTTATGTGAATGTTTATTAATTAAAGTAATTAACAAAATTATGAATAAAATAAATAAAATAGTTTTATTTAATGAGAGCTTGCATTAAATTTGGTGGAAATTTAGTGCATGTGAGTGGACATGAGTGGAGGTGTGTGTTTATGTGAGTGGGAGCTCCACCCACATGAATGGAGAGGTGGGGCACCCACCATGGCTGGCACCATGCCCCCTTGGGCTGCCCCCTCCCCTATATAAGGAGCACCACCTCCTCCTCCTCTCTCACACCTCCTCGTGAAGGATCTCTCCCCCCTCTAGAAATTATTCCCCATGGTCTCGGATTAGCAAGATACATGTTCCTAGTGGCTTTATTTGGTAAGAAGTCGCTGCTTCCACTGCATCACTGGAGTGTGGACACGGAGGTTGTCGGGGTACTGGACGTATGTGCGATCACGGATGCACTGTTGCTTTGCGGTGCTGGACTTGCTGGAGCTGGACTTGCTGGAGCTGGATCTGATGGACGTGCTGGAGTTGGACTTGCTGGACTTGCTGGACTTCATCACAATCTTGAGATCAGCAAGTGTACGACTACATCATTCACGAGTTCCATCTCGTTAACAAAGCTTTGTTGTCTTAGAGGGTATGTTCTCTATGGATGTATATCCACCTGTTGCTTGTATCTAATAGATAGATCTTGTCGTATAATAGTTCCCATCATAGAAAAAAATTTGTTTTCTATGCTGCAAACCCAACAGTGGTATCAGAGCCTGATCTATGCGTAGGTGCTTTGCACAGGTAGTACACATATGTTTATATGTGGGCGATGATGATCATGTTATTGCTTCTTTCATGTATTTTGGATATTGGTGGCATAGTGGGATGAAGCGGCCCGAACTAACTTTACATGTCCTCGCACATGAGACCAGTTGCACGACTGACATGCAACTAGTTTTGCATAAGTGGCTAGCGGGTGTCTATCTCTCCTATTATATTCAATATCTAATTTACAATGAGTTGCTAATAACTGAATTATCATCGTTGTGTTTCCATGTTCGTAGGTAAGACAGGTTCTATCTTCGAAATCCCTAAGCCACGTAAAATATGCAATTGATAAGTTAGAAGCATCTAGTTTAGATTGTTGCTGGGCTAGTGTCATGATATGGTAATGTTGTAAGTTGATATATAGTAGATACTCTTACAATACACCTAACGTGTAAGTTCCATAGATCTTGGACTTGCACACAAAGGAATGATAGAGATTATACCACGATGCACATGATAGTGATCAAATGCATGTACCATATCATTCCACTTTACACATATGATGTTTGCATCTTATATTGCTAATTTGGCATTTTAGTAGCATTATAAGATGATCCCTCATTTATATATCAAGATAAAAAATGTGTTCTACCTTAAGTACACACCATTTATGTTTTCCGCTTCAAGACATCATGTGATGATCGGGTGTACTTGAATCCACGATCATATTGTAGGTGTAAGACAGTTTTACACACGCGAGTACTAAGGTTCTTACTTGGCGAGCCTAGCATGTACAAACATGGCCTCGGAACACGGACCGAAAGGTTAAGCATGACTCATATGGTTGATATGATGCCCATATAGATGCTCGCCTTTGAAGCTACACCGACTCACATGATGATCGGACTTGGTGTAGTGGACTTGGTTCATGTAATCACCAAAAAGATACGAGGGATGTCGTTTTTGAGTGGGAGTTCATTTCTAATTTGGATTAGTCGAACTCAATTTGTCATAAACTAAATCGAAGTGAATTTGCATAATTTGTTGTAGTCATTGGCATTCACTTACTACCTTGTGCTTAGTTTTAATTGAGATAATAGAACTACATAATTCTGGATATTTACTTTATGAACTAGTATCATATTGTTTTTTGAATGTCAATTTTAGAAGTCCTATTACAAACTTTCAGCAAACTCTATTTACTCCATGAAGTTTAATAAGTAGTATTAAATCGAGAGTAAGAATTCCAATGTTAGTATCTAAAGTATCATGTTTTCCTCCATGATTCTTGTTATCCAAAGTTAATTTTAATATCAAGGTTATCTAGGAGCTGAAAGAATTGTTTTAGAAGCCATCTTGTGTGGAAGATATTTTGATATCTGAAACAATGTTTATGGTTGCAATATGATAGAGTATAACTTAGCAAAATACATATTCTCACATTATATGAGAATTTGCGGATGTTGGAGACGTTAGCCGTCCTAATCTCCCAAAAGGTTTTGGGAACTGACATTATACTCGCGATTCGTCCTTATAGGCCATAGTATCTTGATAATGAAAGTTGTCATGATAAGGATGAATATAAGATGTAAGTAAAATGTTTACTACACTAAAGGATTACTAAAGAATAGATTTTTGAAAGAACACCAAACATTTGATGATGGTGATCAACTTCAAAGTGCAAGTCCAAAGGTATTAGTATTTTATTATACATGCTTTGGACTATGTGTCACATGTATGGCGCCACTGTTGATGTTGATAGATTCTTTTAAAAGGAAAAGGAAATCATGAAAGAGAATCAATATTTGGCAGAAAATAAAAGACTAGAAATGTCCAGCTAAGGTTTATAGATTATATACATGTTATGGTTGTATTATTTGGTTGTTAACAATGTGGTTCTTAGGTATTGGATACCGAATTGGTTGGTATGAAATATCATACAGAACGACGCAATTCATGAAATACAATGGCCTAAGTAACTAGCAAAAGAATATGTGATGATGTTCATCGAAAACAAATAAAGTGTTATCGTATTCATCATTGACATCAAAGTTTGCCTTCAAGATTTGTTTAAATAATTGTTATTTTATTCCGGTATAATGAGAACAATGGTTGTTCAAATAATTACCGTATTCTAGAGAAGATGGATGAACTTTTACAAGTCTAATTGGAGAAATCATATCCATAAAAACTAATAATAAAATGTCGCAAGACAAACGATTGAAACATCACTTACGAAGTGACATCGCTGTTTAAATTATATTGGAAAGATAACATGAAGAAACTCCATTTTTAATAGATTTTTGGAGTCTTTTGATCTTGATCAATTGATGCTTGTGAAACTTTACTTGAGATAATTGAAACTCCGTTTATAGGCCAAAGAGGAACAAATAACTAACTTATTGGAAATTGTGCATGTTGATGTTCATAGTCCATTATGTGTAGCCATATGCGATGGATCTTTTTGGTTCATATGCTTTCTCCAGAAATTTGAGTGAATATATCTATATATTTACTTAATAAGGAAGAAGTATGAAACATCTGAAAATTGTTCAAAGACTTTCAAGATGAAGTGGAAAATCATTGTAACTAGAAAATAAGGATTTTATGATTCGATCATAAAGGAAGATATTTGAGTTACAGGTTTAGCAAGATACCTAAGATTTCGGGAATTATTCCATGGATTTGCATTTCCCGATAAACCACAGGAGTATGGTATGTTCGAGAGATCAAATCGAACCTTGTTTGACATGGTAAGATCAAAGGTGTCATTTATAAAACTGCCATTATGTTTTAAGGATTAAAACTTTAGAGACTACCGCTTTTACACCGAAAAGAGCACCATCGTGATCCGTTGAAATGACACCATATGAGTTGTGGTTTGGGATAAAACCCGAGTTATCTTTTCTTAAATTTTGGTATGCTATGCATAAGTAAAGTGTTTACAACCAAAGTTGGATAAGCACGTCTTTGTAGGTTATCCCAAAGAATTTGTTGGGTATTCCTCCATAACACCAAATACAAAAGAGTTTGTCGCTTGGAACGTGAAGTTTCTTACAGAAGGAATTTTTCACAAAAGTTAAGTGAGAGGACAATAGAACTTTGATAAGGTTATTGAATCTTAGCTATATGTGCTAAGTAGTGTAGTGCCGGAAAGTGTCCCGGTGGAGGCCACAATTCTCATGGCTCCCGTGATTACAAAGGTTGTGATCTTGAAGATTAGAGTTCCTATTTGAACCGTATGTATCGGGTAACAATCCAATAGTAAGACTTGATAAACAAGTCGGTATTGTTTTGAAAATGATGAACTGACCGCATGCAAAGAAGCAATGATGGGCCCTGACTCCATAGAATGACTAGAAGTCATAAAATCCGTGATAGTTTCCATACACGAGAAATCAAGCTTTTGAACTTGGAAGACCCTCCGAAAGGCATGAAGCCTATAAGGTGTGTTTGGATCTATAAAGAAATAGACATGGATGTTTGACATCTATGAAATAATCGACATGTCGGAAAGGAAGTTATGACTATGTTCAAGGAGTTGACTATGACAAGATTTGATCTTTCATAGCGATATTTAGTCTTGACGGATTAATCTAGCAACCACTACATATAATTTGGTATATGGTAGTTGAACAAACAAAACAATGTTCTTCTACTAGAATGGTTACCTAGAACGTGTACATGACATGGTCCCAAGGGTTTTGTTAATTCAAAGGGTTCTAAAAGGGCATGCAAACTTCAATAGTTGAAGTGAGCATAGCGGAGTTGGAATCTTCACCATGATGAAAATGTTAAAGGAGTTTAATTTCATTGGAGACGATGAAGATGCTTGCATTTGCAAGAAATTAAGTGGGAGCACTGAGACAAATTTCCAATACATTATGCAGAGTACACATTGTTGATTGGAAATAATGTATCTTTTATTGACACGGGTTAAGAATTTCCAATACATTATGCAGAGTACATATTTTTGAATAGATTTTCATGAAAGACTTGGGAAAAACCAAAATATTTGGCATCAATGTATATATGGATAGATTGAGGCGCTAATATGGTTGTGCCAGACGTACATATATGAGATATTGAAAGGGTTCAATATGGAAACAACAAGAAATGTTATGAGCATATGCCAAATTTTGATCAATAATACCATGATATGTACATATCCATATATGTTTAGTGCTCTAAATGTTATGAGCATATACCAGAATGATTCATGAGATGATCATTGGACGATAGTAAAGATATTTTTACGAGCTTTGGAAGAACTAAGAATATATCATGTATAAGTGACAAATAGTTGAAGGTAGTTCATTGTAAAGTGTTACATTGATACCAGTTTGTCACAAGATACAAATTATATTTATCTCAATTTAAACTATGGGTGGCACAATATAATGGAAAGGAAATTCCATGATGGATTTGGATGAGTTCCAAAGTTAATACATTGTGACAGATACTACAACAAAAGGCTAAGTATATGACTGCCATAGTAGCAGCAAAGGAGGGCATTTGTGTCAAGTAGTTCGTTATCAAACTAGGTGTGGTTCACAGTGGGTCAATACTATGAAGATATATTGTACGACAATAATATCGACATATTTTAACCCAAAGGAACTAAATGTCTCACCAAAGGACTAAATTTATACAATGCCATCCCATTAGAGAATGAGTGAAGCATAGAGACGCAAAGACATGCAAATACACACATACCTAAAAGTGCCCGATGAGGGTTAAACTCATCAATGCCCATTGTTATGGAATTGGGTTTTGGAGAAGGAGGGAGCGCTGGAGGCATCCATCGTCTAGCAAACAAGCACACAGGGACACAAGGTTTACCCAGGTTCAGGCCTCGTAGAGGTCCTACTCCTGCTTGTCTGCTCTTGGGATTATCGAGGGAGTCGAAAGTTACAAGGGGTGCGCAGATGCAATCTGGTGATGGTTGTGGAAACTAGGATTGTGATTGTCCTCCTCGCCGCCCCCTCCCAGCCTTTATATAGATAGGCTAGGTCTCGGGTAGCAGGTCGAGTCGGTTATAGTTTAGGGTTTGTCCCTTTAAACTTTCTATCTTAAGCTTTGCCTTGTGCCACAAGCAGTCGGAGTCTCCGTAGGTCACCCGAATCCTGTATTGGGCCCTGGTAACACCATGGGCTTCTATTAGATCAGGCTGTGTATACCAAACTCGAGTACCTGTAAGGTATTCCCACGTTAGTAGCCCCCGAGTGTCCAGTGGAATCGCAGATTCGAGTGGAGACTTTATGAAGTCTTTCGAGTGCGTATCTGAGCATATTTTTCGAGTGCTCTGTTTTGTATCATAGGGATTGTTGATATACGTGCCTGATTTATCCGTTGTATTGGGATCAGTTAACTGCCTTAGGGCAAAACAACGCAATCTACTCAAACTCGAGTCCCTGGACTCGAATTCGGAAAAGTTTGGTGTAATTAGACTCAGGCCGCGGAGGTCTTACATGAGTTGAATCCTAGTGTGTAAGTGTGAGCACTCGACGCATCTATCAAGGCTTATTCATCGTACCTGCAGGTACGAATTTATTTCTGGTAGCGCACAACAGATGCATTGCGAGACCTTATTCAAGTCTTATCTTCACGCTGTAAGCGCGACATCTGAATTTTTGTCATCATGGAGATGATTCGGGTGACCCATGAGATGGAGTCTCTTTGTAGGGAAAGATATGAGGCAGAGTCGCCATAGCATTCGAGTGTGGATGTTATCAACACACGGTGTAACGTATAAGAAAAAATAATCATAGGGTGCGCGGCCAGCGCTCCCTTTGGGAGTAGCCCCCGGGTGCCTATTCGAGTCGTAGACTCGAGTGGGGACTATAAGTATTTTGCGACTGCTGTCATCTTTTGCTTGTTTAAGTCGAATGTGCTTTCAGCGCTCCCTATGGGAGTAACCCGAAGTCCACAATCGAATCATAAATTTGAGTGAAGGGTTTTCATGATGCTTGGATATCTTCACTAATTTCTTCGGGTGCGCAGCCAGCGCTCATATTAGGAGTAGCCCCCGAGTTCTTGGTTGAGTCGAAGACTGAAGTAAGGACTAAAGTAGTCAAAATGTTCTCCTGCTAGAGTTGATGACATCAGTGCTGATGATGAGATGACCTCTGTTGCCCGCGTGAGCGGCTTTGACGGGACGTGACTAGTAGTGGGTCCCACTTTCTGACCTGGACTTGACCGGGCGTGCGTAATCTTCTGTTTTAACTATGTCTCCTCGATTTCCGCGTGTAATGGGAGTACTGGGGGACGGTTCGTGGTTTACCCTTGCCACACGTCAATGTCGATGTACGCCACGCGTCTGGTAGATTTTCTTCTGGCCATTGGATGGCATCTGCTAGGAGGTTAAGTAGGGGCACGCCATGCGGTAATTTCACCACATCTCTCTTCTTGCTTGTGCTCCTCCGCCATTGTTGTTCTTACTACTACTTTGCACATGTCTCCTCCGTGGCACTGGACCAACTCCGTATCTTTCCTAGCTACTTCTTGTGCTCACATCACCAATGCAAGATGGGCAAAAAGAAAGGAGGTGCCGCCGCTAGATCTACTTCTGCCATTGTGGCACCCAAGAAGGAGGGTGCCACCACCGCGGGTACCAGTGCTGACGCCGTGGCGGGGAAGAAGAAGGGCGCGGGCACTCGCGTCACCAATAGGTCATAGCGCCCATCCATCGTCAAGCCATCGGAGCTGTTCACCCAGCGCCAGGACGGGGTGCTCTTTATCGTGGAGGACGACTCGTGTGTTTCTGACGGCGAGGTAATCCTCTATCCTCATGCGGGTTTTCGAGTGATGTTCCTTGCGTTCATCATTCACGGTCTTTCTCTCCCCCTGCATCCATTTGTTAGGGGTCTCCTTTGTTTCTATGGGCTCCAGCTTCATCAGCTGACCCCCAATTCTATCCTCCACATTGCCTGCTTCATCACTCTTTGCGAGTGCTGGCTCGGAATTGAGCCACACTTCGGCCTCTTCAAGAATATCTTCAATCTCAAACATCAATCGACATCGGGTTCAATAGTTTATGACATGGGAGGCTGCGGTACCCACGTCGATTCCAAACTCACCTACTTCAACATCAAGCTCACCGTGTCTATCCAAGGATGGAGAGAGAAGTGGTTCTACATCCGCGACCAGAAAGCGGATGGATAGCACTACAGACTCGCACCCTTTGATCCGGTGGTGCCCCGCAAGTGGGGGAGGTCCTAGAAGAACGTTGTGATGCCTGCCAAAGTCAAAGAGATAGAGGCCCTCTATCAGCGTGTCTGCGACCTCGAAAAGCGCATATGCAAAGAAGTAGGCAGCGTAGAGCTCATTCGCACTTGGATGCGTTGCCGGGTGCAGCCTCTGCAGGCTAGGGCGCACCCAATGTTCTGCTGGACTGGTGCTGATGATGCCACTCGCATTTCTGCCGAGGGCATCTCTTCGAGTGAAGTGGACAGGAGGTTGCGACTGCTGACTAAGTACACCGCCAAGGAGGATTTCCCGGGTGACTCAGTCATGCCTCCATTCTGTGCCAGCAATCCTCCGCCTGAGGTGGATTTCTCTTCGAAGTTTCTTGTTTTTTCGATTGCTTGTAGGTGCTTTTGTGTACTAATGCTTTTCCTGTTGTTAGGACTGGGCCGTGGCCGCCAACTTGCCTCCTCAGCCTGAAGGAATTATTCCTCGCAAGGTGGTTAAAGAGGACGAGTCGGGCTCTATCGTCCCTGTGGAGGAAGTGGAGGAAGGCCTCGTTTCCAGCGATCACGGGACTCGCAAGTGCTCCCGTAGCAAGGATTTGGATGCCTTCTCACCGACGATGCCAAAGGGTCCTCCTGCTGCTGCAGAGGAGCCAATCCCCGCCGTTCCTGTACGCGCCATGGATCGTCCCGCTTGGAAGAAGCTGAGGTTTCCGAAGGAGTCGTCGGGAGATTCCTTTGACCTCGAAAATTTTGATAGGTAAGTCTTTATATTTCTTGAGTTCGTCTTGTTTTCCTTGAAGTTTTCTCTTCTGAAGTGGTGCTTGGTATTTGCAGTCAAACGGCGTTGTCGTCTTCTGATGACTGCCAATTTTTTAAAGAACTTGGAGTCGCAGACTCCAAGAACAAGGAGGTGGTGATGTCTACGCACTTCTATTCTTGTAGACAGTTGTTGGGCCTCCAAGTGTAGAGGTTTGTAGAACAGCAGCAAGTTTTCCCTTAAGTGGATCACCCAAGGTTTATTGAACTCAGGGAGGAAGTGGTCAAAGGTATTCCCTCTCAAGCAACCCTGCAATCAAGATACAAGAAGTATCGTGTGTCCCCAACACACCAAATACACGTGTCAGGTGTATAGGTGCACTAGTTCGGCGAAGAGATAGTGAAATACAAGTGGTATGGATAATTATAAGTGGTAACGGTGATAGAAAATAGCTTGATGGCGTGGAAGAGACTAAAGGCAAACTGAAATAAAGATGGAAGCAAGCAAACATGTAACAGATCTAGTTGCAAACGGTGTATCAATGCTTAGAAACAAGGCCTAGGGATCATACTTTCACTAGTGAACACTCTCATATAAATATCTTCTCTTTATGATACTACTCTCCGGTTGGACACTCTAATCGATGGTAGGGCTATAACAACACACCTGAAAGTTCATATTTCCCATCTAGATAACCCCACACTGTCACCTTGAGTACTAGATAGGTCCAACAAACACCACAATTTCATAAAGACATCCAACTCCAAATATAACTCATAACAAGTATTTGTAATCTCTAGCCTAAGTGCCACCATGGTGAGCACGCTGTCACTTTCACACACATGGGGAGAGCAGAGATTCATTAAAGCACTTGAGTAGCAGAATAGATCTATAGATTACAAGCTCATGATCTCAATAAGATCATGCATAGAGAGAGATGAACACATAGCTACCGGTAGAGCCCTTAGCCTCGAGAGAGAACTACTCCCTCCTCATCATGGGAATCAGCAACGGTGATGGAGATGGTGGTGGAGATCGATGGAGATGGCTCAGGGGGCACTTCCCCGTCCCGACAGGGTGCCGGAACAGAGACTTTCTGTCCCCCGAATCTCCCCTTCGGTGGCGGCGGCTCTGTGGAACTTTTCGTGGCTGGAGGCTTGACTTTTAGGGTTTTCGCATCGGGAGGAATATATAGGCGAAAGGGCAAGGTCGGTGGGCGGCCAGGGGCCCACACCATGCCCTGGCGTGGCCTGGGGGGACCCGCGCCATGGGGTGGTGTGGCCACCCTGTGGCCCCTCTCCGACTCTCCTTCTGGCCCCGTGAGTCTTCCGAGAAAATATCAACTTTGGCTTTTGTCTGGTCCAATTCCGAGAATATTGTTTTTCTGACTTTTGTGGAACCAAAAACAGCAGAAAACAGGCAACTGGCACTGTGGCACTTGTTAATAGGTTAGTCCAAGAAATCATATGAAAAGTACTCCAAAGTGTGGAAAAACACAAGAAAGTAGATAAAACCAAGCATGGAACATCAAAAATTATAGATACATTTGCAATGTATCAACATCCCCAAGCTTAACTCCTACTCGTCCTCGAGTAGGTAAGTGATAAAAAGAAAGAATAATTTTTGAGGTGACATGCACCATCATAAACTTGATCATAGTATTTGTAAAACATTCGAAGCTGGGATCATAGTACTTCAATCATAACATGAAAGACAAAGTTCTAGCAATAAGAGAAAGAAACTATGATGCAACATGAAAAGGCACAAACAAAAGATTCATGAATAACAATTCTTTGCAAGACGTTTGTTTGTTTCACATAAAGAAAACATAGCATAATAGTATTCAGCTTGTCCCTCATAGAGTAGCAAATATAAATGCATAGGACACCTTCAAAGTTCATAAGAGTGACTAGATACAAATAGTTTAAAACACGAAATATCAAGATATGCATCAATCAACTATTCTTGGGACAATGCACATAGAACTAAGAATGGCCACTATGCTCTCAAAGTAAGTGCATAAAGATAGAAGGTGGAGACTCAATATAATGGTGGAAGAAAGGTCTTCATAGAAGGAAGTAGGGATTAAAGTCTCATAAAGATCTTCCAAAAATTATGGCACTGATATCTTTCAGCTCTCATTGCCCCTATCATAAGCATCTTGAAGTGATTAAGGTTAAAGTGAACAAACTATGGTGTACATGCTTGACGAAGTATAAGTTAGAAATCTCATGTCCCTTATATACGAGGGCCGCTCCTCATGCTACTCAAGTTTAGTAACCGGTAAGTTTTTGTCATCGTAAGTACATGTGTATCATAGAGAACCGCCAACGGGGTACCCCTTGCCCGATGATACGGAAGAATCCCCATATCAAAATGACAAGGCAAGCAGACAACAAGCATCTCAGCAATCTTCTTATTTACCATGTGAATATGGTGCTTTTTTCTCTCTTTCCTCTTTTCATAATCTTTTTTTTTTCTCTTTTTTTCTCAATATAGGACTCTTTTTTTATAAGAAGAATGCTTCATAGACAGCTCATTATGGTTACGCTGCAGGTTTCCACCATGTCAGCATGGATTAGACCAGTGGCCTAGGCGTTTCTCTAACACATATATATAACTCCATGGACTTACAAGCTCCCCTTTCATTTCACACCGACGACATCCATAGACAAAAGAGCATGATATGAACTAGGTACAAAGTACCAGTGCAATGTTGAAAGCGCTCCCCATGACAACATGGTTCTGCTAATCCCCAACAAATAAGTGCAAGCATATACAACATAGAAGACACAATGGTTCAAGTTTATTAAGGGCAAGAAAAGGAAAGTGTGCCATCAAGTTCGTGAGAGCTTTAATCACTAGTTTTCTCATAACAAGTTTAATTTGGAAGGTAAACAAAGGCATGAATATACTTGGAATAGCATATGCTAGTAGGTAGGTATGGTGGACTCTTTGGAATAACTTGGTTTAGGGAGTTGGATGCATGAGTGGAACTCATACTTAGTTGTGGAGGCTAGCAAAAGACTAGGATCGACAAACTAAGAGAGCAATAATGGCCATAATCATGCAGAGCGACAAAACATCATTGATCAAAGCATAAAGTGATACTACAAGTTGAAAACTAAAGGATCATAAAGGCTTATGATGACTTGGATAGTCATAACATGGTGTGAGCATGTGCCAAGTCAACCCAAATAAAACATCAAAGGAGAATACCACTACACTATGCTTTAATATGCTAAAACAATGCATGATTCATCCAAGGCACATTAAGCAATCTCAATTGTTTATAACAAGTCATGCTAAAGCAAAGAATACTAAGTATAAAGCCAAAACAATATCAAGCATGGCATGACAACGCATAAGCCACAGTCAAAAACAATCTCTCTTTACGACTTAAGCATGAGCTTTCCTACTCTTTTCCAATCCAAACCAAACTATTTGAAAACCAATGCATGAAAGAGGGGGTCCAACCAATTTATTTAGAAAACTAAGAAAACCAAGAAAACAAAAAACCAAAATAAAAACGAAAAATAAGATGCTCCAAGAACAACACAACTATGCATGAAACAATAAAAATGAAGCGTTTGGAAGGAACCTAGGATTTTTATTGATGAAGAGGGGGATACCTTGGGCATCCCCAAGCTTTGACGCTTGTACTTATTGGATATTTCTTGGGGTGACTCGCGTGGCATCCCCAAGCTTGAGCTTTAGTCCATCCTTCATCTCATTACTCATTCCTTCCATACACCTGAAATTTTTCCTTCATACAAAACTTCACACAATCTTTATTAGCAACATTAGTGCACTCAAGATAATAAGTCTTAAGGTTCAGTTCCAACACCAATAAACTTCCATTAGAACACTAGCTACTGAAGTACTTCATTCAAAAAGCTCAATTCCCCAAAAGAACTCAAAAAGGAACCAACAAGAAGCAAATGCAGAAAATGGCAGAAATCTGTCAAAACAGACCAGCAGGTAAAGACGTATTTTTTAGAACACCTTCTGTTGCTCACATCAAAAAGTGTTGAACTAACGAAAGTTAGATAACAACCTGGGGCAGAAGCACAAAAAGTACTCATCTAAAACTTTTGGCTTATCTCTCAATAAGTACTTTTCTTTAACGCCTTTAAGTTAGGCATGATAGTTTGAGAAGATGCTCACATAAGAAATATGAATTGAAGTAAAAGAGAGCATCAAGAAGCAAATTCAAAGCACATTTAAGTCTAACCCACTTCCTATGCATAGAAATCTTGTAAAGAAACAAGTCATGGAAGCACAAAGCAACAAGCATAGTAAAGCAAAACAAGTACAACTTCAAGACTTTCAACATAAAGAGGGGAAACTTAATAGTTTCCCTCTCTCATAATAACTTTGAGTAGCATCATGAATAAAATTAACAATATAACTATCACATGAAACATTCTTATCATGAGCCACATGCATATAATAATTATTACTCTCCACATAAGCATAGTCATTCTTATTAATTGTGGTGGGAGCAAATTCAAAAAAATAGCTATCATTATTATTCTCATCACCATAATCATCAAATATAGGAGGCATATTGTAATCATAATCAATTTTCTCCTCAATAGTAGGTGGACTGAAAATATCATACTCATCATTGTAATTATCATATATTGGAGGTTTGGTATCATCATAAGCAATAGAATAGCTATCTTCCAAAGCTGGGGAACTAAAAAGATCATTTTCATAAAAACTAGCTTCCCCAAGCTTAGACTTTCCCATAGCATTAGTAATAATGGTGTCCAAAGAATTCATACTAATAACATTGCTCTTAGCATGCAAATAAAGTTCCATAGGTTTTTTAATTTTCTCTTCAAACACTTCATGTCCTAAATCAAGATAAATACTATAAAGCTCTCTAATTTTGTTGTTGTTTTCCATTAAGCCTAACTAGTGAAAACAAGAAACAAAAAGACAAAATTGCAGAATCTAAAGGAAATAACTTTGAGCACTCACACCGGAGGATGTGAGTACCTTTTACCTTGCCTCCCCGGCAACGGCGCCAGAAAATAGGCGTTTGCCGTGGGAGGTTCTTATTCTTTAATCCTCCGGTGTGAATACCTTTTACCTTTCCTCCCTGGCAACGGCGCCAGAAAATAGCTTGATGTCTACGCACTTCTATTCTTGTAGACAGTTGTTGGGCCTCCAAGTGTAGAGGTTTGTAGAACAGCAGCAAGTTTTCCCTTAAGTGGATCACCCAAGGTTTATCGAACTCAGGGAGGAAGTGGTCAAAGGTATTCCCTCTCAAGCAACCCTGCAATCAAGATACAAGAAGTCTCTTGTGTCCCCAACACACCTCATACACTTGTCAGGTGTATAGGTGCACTAGTTTGGCGAAGAGATAGTGAAATACAAGTGGGATGGATAATTATAAGTGGTAACGGTGATAGAAAATAGCTTGATGGCATGGAAGAGACTAAAGGCAAACTGAAACAAAGATGGAAGCAAGCAAACATGTAACAGATCTAGTTGCAAACGGTGTATCAATGTTTAGAAATAAGGCCTAGGGATCATACTTTCACTAGTGAACACTCTCATATAAATATCTTCTCTTTATGATACTACTCTTAACTACTCTCCGGTTGGACACTCTAATCGATGGTAGGGCTATAACAGCACACCTCAAAGTTCATATTTCCCATCTAGATAACCCCACACTGTCACCTTGAGTACTAGATAGGTCCAACAAATACCACAATTTCATAAAGACATCCAACTCCAAAAATAACTCATAACAAGTATTTGTAATCTCTAGCCTAAGTGCCACCATGATGAGCACGCTGTCACTTTCACACACATGGGGAGAGCAGAGATTCATTAAAGCACTTGAGTAGCAGAATAGATCTATAGATTACAAGCTCATGATCTCAATAAGATCATGCATAGAGAGAGATGAACACATAGCTACCGGTAGAACCCTTAGCCTCGAGAGAGAACTACTCCCTCCTCATCATGGGAAGCAGCAATGGTGAGGGAGATGGTGGTGGAGATCGATAGAGATGGCTCCGAGGGCACTTCCCCATCCCGACAGGGTGCCGGAACAGAGACTTTCTATCCCCCGAATCTTCCCTTCGGTGGCGGTGGCGCTGCGGAACTTCTCGTGGCTGGAGGCTTGACTTTTTAGGGTTTTCGCATCGGGAGGAATATATAGGCGAAAGGGCAAGGTCGGTGGGCGGCCAAGGGGCCCACACCATGCCCTGGCGCAGCCTGGGGGGACCTGTGCCATTGGGTGGTGTGGCCAACCGGTGGCCCCTCTCCGACTCTCCTTCTGGCTCCGTGAGTCTTCCGAGAAATTAAAAACTTTGGCTTTTGTCCGGTCCAATTCCGAGAATATTGTTTCTTGACTTTCCTAGAACCAAAAACAACAGAAAATAGGCAACTGGCACTGTGGCACTTGTTAATAGGTTAGTCCAAGAAATCATACGAAAAGTACTCCAAAGTGTGGACAAAACACAAGAAAGTAGATAAAACCAATCATGGAACATCAAAAATTATAGATACATTTGCAATGTATCAGGTGGCCATACAATCTCCTTCTCCTCCGGTGGCGGCCCACTCCGCTGCCAACTCTTCTAGTTCCCCCCATGCTGGGGCACCAGATGGTTGCACGAACACCCACTCGATAGGAATCTTCAGAGTCCCTGGAGGAGCATGTAAGTTTCTTTTGTGGCTGGCATTCAAATTTTGATTTGATGTGTGCACTTTATTCATTTTTGCTAATGCTGATGCTTCTTATCCTTTGATGTAGCCCATCGTGAAGGATTCCACTTGCCTCGTGGAGCAGATTCTTGCCTTGGGTCGATAGCATGCCTTGCTGGACAACCGCCATCGTGGAGTCGAAGGTCTGTGTTAATCTTGTCTCTCCACTCTTCTTCAATAGAGGTTTATAAACTCATGCGTTGTCATGTGCTGTCCCTTGTAGGTGAGCATAATGAACTTCTCCGTCGTGTTACTTCCCTCGAAAAGGGACTTTCCGCAGCAGAGATGAAGCACGATGAAGCTGTCGTGGCTCTGGATGAGTCAAACAAATGCAAGGAAGATCTGCGTGCTTCCACTGCCGAAAGGGAGAAGTTGTTCGTAGAACATCTTTTCTCGATTGCAAAAGCACTCTCAGGTATTATTCTGCTTCACTTTCATTTTCCCCTATTTTTGTTTTTATGTCGCTGTGCTGATACCTTGTGTTTTCAGATGCGGCCAACGTAATCTTCGACGCTCAGGCCTTGCACCGCGCAGATCCCTTGGCTGGCACCATGGCCGTAGTCGGGGACCATAGTGTCTCCCTCTGAGACACGCTCAGAAAAGCCAAGGGCATGCTTAGCCCCCTCCGAGAAGATATGGTTCCTAGGCTAGCTTAATCAAAAATCTCGATGGCTTGGTGGAATCCTTCGCATAAGGCATCCCGATGGACTTCAAGAATGCGCAGTGGTCTATCGGCGCCACAATAGCACTAACGACGGCGCAAGCACATGGTGCAGAGTTGGACCCAAGCGTGATCTCTAAGGCGATGTCTGTCGACGCAGATGGCTAGCAGGTAGTGTTCGCTCCCTTCACCACTAGTTGCAGTAAGTATGGGCCTCGTCTCATTGAGACAGTCGCCAATTATTCTGAGGAACTGTGGCGAGTGAAGGCGGCCAAGGCTGCAGCGTCTAGGGCTACCACTGGGAAGTCTGTGGCGTCAGAGACTGCCACGGATTCGAGGAAGCCCCTGAAGTTGAAGTCGAAGTCAAAGAAGCAAAACGTGCCTTAGCTTCCATATGTAATAGTGTAGCTTCCCTTTTGCTGAACCATGTTTTGTGGGGGTACTCCTGTTGATACTTTGCTGAATTTGAATGTACTCTGCCCTTTATCAATGTATAGTTGGTCTTATTTGTCTCTTGTTTGGCTGTAATAGGGTCCTTCGAGTGGTCCTCCTAACTCTCCTCCCATTGATGAAACTATGGCGCAACCACGTTCAAGAGTGGAGGAGTTTTCGTTGCTTGCGCGACTGCGCGATCGCGTGAAGCAATTGGAGCAAGAATTGCCTGTGATCCGTGGTAATGCGGATGTATGGAAGTCGAAGGCTGAGAAAGCCACTGCTCGCGAGAAGTATCTCCTTGACGAAGTTGCACAATTGAACGAGCAATTGAAATGTTAGCTCTCTATCTTCTTTTCCTTTTCTTTGGCCATTCGTGGCGATGCTCTGTCTTATGCTATTCCCTTGATTTTTTAGTTGTTAGCGCTCGTCATCCGTAGGATGAGAGGGATCAGGTTGCCATTCGCCTGCATAATCTGACCCAGGAACAACTGCAAGTTAGCGGTTACTTCTAGGTGGATCATGACCGCGTAGTCGTGTTGGCAACATTGCAGGATCATGCCTCGTGAGTGCTTCAGTGTTTGAAGAAGGCACAGTCGTGTCTTAGGCATATCTTCTAAGCGATGTTTCCTCTGGATGCGGTGCCATCAAGCTTGCTAGCTTTGCTGGTGAAGTTTCAAGATATCAATGCAGTCCGCGAGTGCATGCACCAGCAATTGGTCACGGGTGCCAAGGCTGCGTTGACGCTTGTTCGATTGCATCGGCTAGACGTGGATGCCGTGGCTGTGGCCGCTGGGCCGCCGCCACCGCTAGAAGGGATGACCTGGAACATGGTCCCACACTACCAGGCGGTTGATCGGCTAGCCGAAGATATCGTTGATTTCTTTGAAAATGAAACAAATGTCCTCCTTTTGCAGCAGTAGTGTAGTTTGTATCCTGCACATAGATGTATAAGTGTTGTAAAATACATATGATTATGTCGAGTGTGTTTGATACCCATTAATATGTAAAGAGCCTGCTAGCTTGCATGTTTTTCGAGTGTATTGTAAGATACAGGTCCTTTTCGTTAGCCTGGCGTGTATTCATCTCAGCACCTTGCCAACTTGTCAGGTGCATTGCAGCTAGGTTGGTGTTATCAAGGGTTCAATTGGTGGTGTGTTAGCTACTCAGGATACTGTGTTGTTCGTGGAACACGATGTGAAGGACGACGCAACCCCCAAGTGATATAATTGTAAGTAAAAATGAAAAACACAAGGTTTGGGGCACTTAGCTTTATTTATTTGAAGAATATCACGAGGTACAATGTGTGGCTAAGTAGCCTTATTTGTAAAGTAAAAACATCTAAGGGTAGAAACGGCGCAGCTGCATGACGTTTCAGGGGTTGGAGAATGCGACTCCGCTCTTGAGGTCTTTAAGGCGATAGGCGCCACCTGGGATTACTTCGGTAATCACATAAGGTCCTTCCCAAGGGGACTCGAACTTAAGGTTCCCTTGTTGCTTCAGTCGCAGGATCAGGTCTCCTTCGACGAAGGATCTGGGGCGTAGCCTTCTATTGTGGTAGTTGCGTAGGTTTTGCTGGTAGATCGTGGATCTCTTCGCTGCAACCTCACATGCCTCATCGAGGAGGTCACGGAGTCTTCGAGTGCGAGAGTTGATTCTTTCTCGCTGTATGCAACCACCCGCGGGGCTTTGTGGCGCACTTCTGCGGGTAGTACTACTTCGGCACCGTGCACCATGAAGAATGGAGTGTAGCCTGTGGCGCTGTTTGGAGTTGTGCGTAGGCTCCAAAGTATTGTTTGCATCTCGTTTGGCCAGCACCCGGCATCTTGTTCGAGTGGCCGGAGGAGCCTTTTCTTGATTCCGCCGCAGACGAGGCCATTGGCCTTTTCAACTTGACAGTTGGTCTGAGGGTGGGCCACCGAGGCGTAGCTAATGTTTATTCCTAGGTTTTCTCAGAATTCCTGGAACTCCTTGGAGGTGAAGTTCGTCCCATTATCCGTGATGATGTTATGTGGCACCCGAAGCGGAAGACAATGGACTCGAAGAACTTGACAACGCTGGCTCCTAATTAGTTTGTCAATGGCATGGCCTCAGTCCACTTGGTGGATTTGTTAACCGCAACTAGGAGGTAGACGTATCCTCCTCGTGAGGATCTCGGGAGCTTGCCGACCATGTCGAGTCCCCATTACACGAAAGGCCAAGCCACTAGTATGGGTCTGAGCTCCGCGCCAGGTGTGTGCGGTTTGTCTGTGAATCGCTGGCAAGCATTGCAGCGCTGGACGATGTCCTTGGCGTAGTGCATGGTCGTTAGCCAGTAGAATCCAGCTCGTAAAGCTTTGGCGGCGAGGGCATGACTGCTGGCGTTGTGTCCGCAAGTGCCTTTGTGTATGTCGAGGAGGATGGCTCTTCCGTCCCCGTTAGAGACGCATCGGTGAAGGACTCCTGTAATGCTGCGCTTGTATAGTTTGCCGTTGATAAGGGCGAATGCCTTGGATCGCCGTGTTATATGTCGTGCATCAGTCGGGTCATCTAGCAGCCTTTTGCTGAGTAGGTATGTGATGTACGGTTGCGTACACGATGGCTCGATCATCATAATCTCCATGGGGCCTTCGAGTCCTGTCTCTGGCTCCATGTTGTCGAGTGGCGTAGACTCGCTCGGTGGCGTAACCCCCGAGTCCTTTGTTGTGCCAGCTTTAGGCTCTGCAGCCTTTGGTTTGATGGAGCGTTCGCATATGCGCTCTAGAAATACGCCAGGTGGCACTTGGGCACAGGTGGAACCAATATTGGCGAATATGTCTGCCTCCTCATTGCTTTCATGGCCGACGTGGCGTAGCTCGCAGCCATCAAAGTCCTCTTTGAGTGTGTTGTAGAGGTCGCGGTAGGCGATCATGTTGTCGCTCAAGGCGTCACACTCATTCATTGTTTGGTTGACCACCAATTTGGAATCGCCGTAGATGACAAGTCGCTTGGCGCCGCAGGCTTTTGCTATTCGCATCTCGTGGGGCAAGGCTTCATATTCGGCTTCATTATTGGAGGCTGTGAACTGCATTCATAGAACGTACTTCACCTTGTCACCTTGGGGCGATGTCAGTATGACACCTACACTAGCTCCTTCCTTGTGCTTGGACCCGTCAAAGTGCATTGTCCATAGGTAGGACATGTCTGGCTTGTCGGGGAGCTGGTTCTCGATCCAGTACAAGAGAAAGTCCAGGAGAACTTGCGATTTGATCGCACCGCGCTTCTCGTATGTGATGTCTCGGGGAGACAGTTCTATGCCCCAGAGCATGACTCGTCCAATGGCGTCAGGATTATTGAGTATGTTCCTGAGCGGGGCGTCGTTCACCACTACGATTGGGTGCTCCTGGAGGTAGTGGTGCAATCGCCTGGTGGTCATGAAGACATCATAGGCCAGCTTCTAGTAATGCGAGTACCGCTGTTTTGTTGGTGTGAGCACCTCGCTGAGGTATTAGACTAGGCGTTGTACCCTGTGGACTTTATTTTCTTCGGTTCGCTCCACTACGAGCATAGTGCTGACCACCTGGTTGGTGGCGGAGATATATAGCAACAACGGCTCCTTTTTGTGGGGCGTCAGCAATACTGGCGAGGTGGATAGTAGACGCTTGAGGTCTTCGAATGCTTCTTGTGCTTCGTCTGCCCATTTGAACTTGTCAGCTTTACGGAGAAGTTGGTAGAAGGGTAGTGCCTTTCCTTCATTCGAATCTAATTGTAGCCTGAGTAGGCGTCGAGGAAGTAGAGGCGCTCGCATCCCGAAGTGGAGTCGATTATTTGATCGATCCGTGGCAACGGGAAGTGATCCTTCAGGAATTTCTTGTTCAAGGAGGTGAAGTCCATGCACATCCGCAGGATATCCATGTACTTTTTAGGCACAAGCACTGGATTTGCGAGCTAGGTGCTTTCCTTGATCTCCCGTATTAATTTTGCTTCGAGGAGTCTGTTGATTTCCATACCGACCGCTTTTGCTCTTGGTTCAGACAATCGCCTTATTGTTTGCTTGACTGGCCTTACGTCTGGATTCACGTTGATGGAGTGCTCGGCGAATTCCCTGGGAACTCCTGGCACGTCCGCTGGACACCAGGCGACGATTTCCTAGCGCTCACAGAGGAATTTGACAAGCGTGAGTTCCTATGCGGGACTCAAGTTGTTGGCGATGAGGGCCGTCTTGGTCGGGTCCATTGGGTGGACCTGGACTTTCTTGGTGTGCATCAACGAGTCGAAGGATAGGTCAAGTAAGCTTGGCTTGCTCAGGGGAGGCAGACTATTGTCTGTCGACTCCTTCAACCTTGCGAGTTCCTCTTGCATGCCGAAGGACTAGGAAATTATGTTGAATTCCCTATCGCACCTGTCAGACCTCTCGAAGCTTCTGTTGATTGTGATGATGTCGTTTGGGCTTGGCATCTTCATCTACAAGTAGGCATAGTGTGGTACCACCATGAACCTCGTGAACACGACACATCCGAGGATGGAGTGATACTGTGAAGGCCAGTCGACAACTTCAAAGTCAATGCGCTCTCGCCAAAAATTTAGCAGCGTGCCGAAGATGACGTCGAGGTTGATCTTGCCCAGGGGGTATACACCCTTCCCTGGGACGATGCCGTGGAACATTGTGTATGAAACTTCCAGACATCTCAGAGGGATCCCATTGCACGCAAGGTACTTGCGAACATGAGGTTGATGCCACTTCCGCCGTCCATGAAGACACGACTCATCTCGAAGCCCCCAATTTTTGCCTCGGGTATGAGGGGACAATGGCCTGGGCGAGGTACTTGGCGTGGGTGGTTGCGCTTGTCGAAGGTGATGCATGACTCGCTTCCACTGAGGTACTCAGTGGTGGAGGGCGGGGAATTTATCGCCAAATTGACTTGACAAGTGATTGCCTTCTGCACTCGATTTGAGGGGCGCCCTTTTTGGATCATCCCCATGTTGCCCAGCGCTTGCGGGTATGGCTCGCCTCCATGGCTCTGGACTGGCGTAGCCGCAGGTGGTGGCGGTGGTGCTCCGTGAGCCACGGCGCCCGGGGCATCTCCGTAGCGATTCATCTGGGCTAGGCCTTCGTGGAGCTTGAGGAACTCGCGGCAGTCTTTGAGAAGGTGAATGGACTTTTTTTTGCCATCGTGCTTGTCGATGTAGAAGTGTATGTTGCACGGTCCGGACAGTTTTTCCTGGATGGATGTCTAGGTGCCTCGTCGCGAATGTGGCACTGCCACACCTGCATGGTTTTTCCGCTGTCGTGGTATCCATCGCTGCGGTATCTGCTGTTGAAGTTGTCGTCATGTTTGTCCACGTAGCCAGCCACGACCATATCGACCTCTTCACGGTCCTCGTAGACGCACATTCTACGTTTTCCTCGGCGATCACGTCTGCGCCCGAGGTCGTCGTCATCGTCGGAGTATGCATGGTTTTTCACCGAGTCCTCTCCATAAGCCCACCGATTTGCGATCTCCATCACGTGGTCGATTGTCTTGGGCTTCGAGTGGCCCAACTCCTCCCTGAGCTCTCTGCGGCGAACGCCGTTGTTGAACGTGTCGATTGCGCGATCCTCAGAGATATCTTCTATAGAATTATTGATGATGGACCATCTCTGGATGTACGAGCGCAGTGACTCGCTAGACCTATGGTGGCAGCCTCTTAGTTCCTCGATTGATGCAGGCCTTTTGTAAGTGCCCTTGAAGTTGCGCACGAAGCTGTAGACCAGCACTTCCTAGCTGCGAATTGATCCGCGCAGGAGATTATTGAGCCATGCGCAGGAGGTGCCTTGTAGCTGTAGGCATTGCATTGTCGTGCTTGAGCTTCCGCCATGCAGCCTGGCAGAGGAGATGTGGTCTTCCAGCCAGATCTTTGGGTCCTGCAGGCCATCGAATTTCGGGTTCTCTGATGGGAGTTTGAACCCTTTAGGCATTCGCTTCTGCCTGATGGCTTTGCTGAAGCATCTAGCGCCACAAAGCTCTACTTCATCGTCTTCTGAATTAGTCGAGTGAGCACACCTTGCGTGCATCTTGTCGACCTTTCGCTGCGTGATGTCATCACGCGCGTCATAGTCCTGGTCATGACGCCGTGAGCGGCGTCGCCGTGACAGATCGTGGTTGTCATCGCTGGAGGAGTATGAGTAGTAATACTTGTCCAGAGCTTTACTTTTCTTCGGCTCCGGTGTTGGCTCCATGACGAGGGAGCTTCGACTAGCCCCAAGCCTGCGATCATAGATTAGTGCATGGTAGCTCGCAGATCCCCAGCTGGTGGCTGGTTGTTGAGGAGGTACATGGTGGCCACTGTCACCACTACTTGCGGTGTCTTTGGGAGCATGTTGCCCTGCGTATCCACATTCATGGAGCCAAAATCAAGGACTCGCGCGGCTTCTTCTTGGTCCTATCCGGTGAGGTGGGCCAGTCAAGATCGCCGTTTGGCGGCCATGTAGTTGCTGCCCTTGGAGGAGGATCCTCACATGGAAGAGAGTTGAGCCCGTCGAAGACTCGACTCATCCGCCGCCTTTCTACACGTGTCGAGTTGCGCGATTACTTGTTGTTGGCGCTTGTACTCCTCTTTGAGCAGCCAATGGTAACCCATCAACATCTCTTGCGATGAGTTCAGGGAGAGGGAATTTCCCGTAGGGCCTCCTGACAGCGGGCCCACTCATTGTCGTTGAGCTTGATCAACACGTGCTCTTCGGTGCGCTCATTCACCATGAGGTTCTGGTCTCCTTCTATCCCATTGTTGGTGGGTGTGTCGTTGGCGGGGCCACCGTTTTTGCCGTTGGTTGGTCTAGTGCCGGTGTTGTCACGATTGACACCGGTGTCTCCTACATTGATGATGGTGCACATGAAGTGATTGGGGAAGCTGTTGCTCCCACAACTTTTAGATCCGGAGTCGTAGACTCCATCTTCTGTGGCCAGATCACCCAGATCAGTCCCGCGAGTGATGTTGCTGTCCACGCCCCCAACTGTTGTCAGGGCTTTGAGCTCGCCTAGGGTGCCAATTGGAGGTGGGAACCACGATGCGGGAGAAATCGCGGGAACCATCGGCTGGTCAGGGAGGCGAAGTGTGCCCAACTGACCAACTTGGAAGTGTAAGCTCCCGATCGCCAGGCTGATCCCATCGCCCACGGACTCAAAAGCCAGGCGAGTAGCCGATGTGTGGACTGTGAAGTTGAAGGCACTGAAGAGGAGGCGAATCTCCAGAGTTATAGAGTTGTAGATCGCGGTTGTCGTGGCTGAAGAAGCCGTGACATCAGCAGTCTCAGTTCCCACAGATGGTGTCGATTTACGAGGGTTAAACTCATCAATGCCCATTGTTATGGACTTGGGTTTTGGAGAAGGAGGGAGCATTGGAGGCATCAACCGGCTAGCAAACAAGCACACAGGGACACAAGGTTTACCCAGGTTCAGGCCTCGTAGAGGTCCCTACTCCTGCTTGTCTTCTCTTGGGATTATCGAGGGAGTCGAAAGTTACAGGGGTGCACAGATGCAATATGGCGATGGTTGTGGAAACTAGGGTTGTGATTGTCCTCCTCGCCGCCCCCATCCTTTATATAGATAGGCTAGGTCTCAGGTAGTAGGTCGAGTCAGTTACAGTTTTGGTTTTGTCCCTTTAAACTTTCTATCCTAAGCTTTGCCTTGTGCCACAAGTAGTTGGAGTCTCCGTAGGTCACCCGAATCCTATATTGGTCCCTGGTAACACTGTGGGTTTCTGTAAGATCAGGCCGTGTATACCAAACTCAAGTACCTATAAGGTATGCCCATGTTAGTGCCAGATCCAGAGATTATGTTAACCACTAGAAAACGCGTATATTCAACACCGAGGTGTTGTATATAAATGTTTACAAACTAGATTATTGACTCTAGTGCAATTTGGGAGACTGAAGGGAATATGTTGGAGAGGCAATAATAAAGTGGTTATTATATTATTCCATGTTTATGATAAATGTTTATTTTGCATGCTATAATTGTATTAATTGAAAAAATTAATACATGTGTGTTTAATAAACAAAATACAAAGTTCCTAGTAATGCCTCTCATATAAACTAGCTCATTGATTAACAAGTTTCCTGAGCATGGACATTGGATGTTGTTAATAACAAGGTCACAACATTGGTGGAATGATGTGATGAACATTCATCCGAGGTATAACAATATGATCAATGTCATTATGTTTATATTGCTATAAGATCATACAAAATAATCCTAGTCCTTAGACCATGAGATCATGTTAATCACTAACACCAGAAGGGTATCTTGATAACATCAAACGTCACACCGTAACAGAGTGACTATAAAGGTGGGTTCAGTGCTACGAAGGTGTTATGTAGAGGCTCATGGATAAAGAGTGGGATTTGTCCATCCCAATGACAGATAGATATACTCGGAGCCCTCTCGATGATTTCACATTGAAATAGCTTGCAAGCAAGTGATGTGATCACTAGAATGTTATATCACGGGAACAAGAAAAGAGTGCATGTCGGCAACGAGATCAAACTACATATTGAGATACCGATGATCAAATGTCGGACATGTAATATATTGCGAGACAAAGGGATTTAGTTGCAACGTTAAAGGTTCACACGATCACAAGAGTCATCGTTGAATGTGTGGGAGTCAGTACGGATCTCCAAGTCCCGCTGTTGATTATTGATCGGAGAGGGGTCTTGATCGTGTCTGCATTATTCGCGAACCATAAGGTGACACACTTAAGGGATACCGACACCATTTAGGAGCAAATATGTTTGATATAAATATTATGAAAGCGCTGGAATCATTTCGATGGAAACCGGAATTGTTTCGGGTGCAATTGCAGAAACTGGTTCTGCATGTGATATTGAAATGTTTCAGGGGGTTTTATGGGAATGTTTGTTAATTAAAGTAATCAACAAAATTCTGAATAAAAGAAATAAAATAGTTTTATTTAATGAGATCTTGCATTAAATTTATTGGAAATTTAATGCATGTGAGTGGACATGAGTGGAGGTGTGTGTTTATGTGAGTGGGAGCTCCACCCACATGAATGAGGGAGAAGTGGGGGCACCCACCATGGCCGGCGCCATACCCCCTTGGGCTACCCCCTCCCCTATATAAGGAGCACCTCCTCTTCCACTGTCACACCTCCTCGTGAAGGATCTCTCTCTCCCCCTCTAGAAATTATTCCACATGGTCTCGGATTAGCGAGATATATGTTCCCGGTGGCTTTATCTGGAAATGAGTTGTTGCTTCCGCTGCATCCTTGGAGTGATGACGTGGAGCTTGTCGGGGTATTGGACGTGTGTGTTATCACGGATGCACCGCTACTTTGTGGTGCTGGACTTGGTGGTGCTGGACTTGCTAGAGCTGGATTTGATGGACGTGCTGGAGTTGGACTTGCTGGATTTCATCATGATCTTGAGATCGGCAAGTGTACGACTACATCATCCATGAGTTCCATCTTGTTAACAAAGCTTTGTTATCTTCGAGGGTATGTTCTCTATGGATGTATATCCACCCGTTGCTTGTATCTAATAGATAGATTTTGGCGTATAATAGTTCCCATCATAGGAATTTTTTTGTTTTCTATGCTGCGAACCCAACTTTATTTTTTGTAAATTTTGTTCAAATGTGCCCATTTTGTAACTGGCAGGGCCTAATCGAATGACAAGTAAGTTTAATTACTAATGTTCCACTTACATATGGCCCCGAGCAGCCGACAAGCGGACACCCGCGCGGTCCTTGCGTTACCCAGGCCGACGCAACGGTCACGCAAATTAGGTGCACGGATGGATCGAGTCGGACACATCGGGACGAATGGGTCATGCCGTTGCGATGCCGCGCACGTGATGCGCATCCGCGTGGACGAGCTCTGACGTGCTTGGATAGGTTGGATAGAGCCGGTGGAGATGCCTTTACACGAATCTCTGGCCCAACTTGAAGTGAAAGCCCGTTCGGTAGCGCCGCGCCGGGCTAGCTGAGCCATGTGACAGGCAGCCAAATTCTATCCTCACGCCGCACAATCAAGCTACCTAGCTAGCCGGTGGCCGATCGATGTATAGTGCTCATGTCTCGCAATCAATATAGTAAAGTAGCTGGAACACCCAAAAGGCAACCACAAAAAGGTTCACGTCTCGCTGATATCTCTAAGGATCACAGTGGCTTCAGAAAATGCGGTGCAACTAAACAGCAAGGAGGAACCAAGTTGAAAACGGCAAGTCACGGAAACAGAGGCATGCAGGGGAAAAGGAGAAATCCCGTTGTTGTGTACGATGAGGGCATCTCCACCAGACTGACCAAAACGCGCGACTAAAATGGTCTGTTTCTGTCCATTTGGGTCGGTCCACGGTTATTTTGGGGCCGCGGTCTGGCCTGTCCGGGCGACCACGCCCAGCGGCGTGATCCAAATGTCCGTGCCTGGCCAGCGCTGTCCAGACCTGCCCCTTTGTATATGAATAGTTGACAGGCAATTTACATAGATAAATGTATATTTTGACAAGCAAATAAACTAGCTGTGGTAATATAATTAAAATACTGCTTATATATGAATAGTTCACACTCACATGGGTTCAATAAAAAACAACCAAATGTCACTCAAATTGCAGAAAACAAATTAGGGGTTAAGCATTTTGGTTTCCTGCACAAGCCCATAGATGCGCAACCAAATCTAGTTGAAGCCGGTCATGGGTGTGCCTGTGACACAAATTTTCATGCACTTTCATGAATTCTTCCCAAGACGCTACACCTGGCTCTGGCTCAACCAATTGACCCTGGAAATCCTAGCCTTGGTCCAAAATGTCGTCATCACGCTCGTCCTCGATGATCATGTTGTGCATGATCACACACTCAGTCATCACATCCCTCATCCTCTCCGTGCTCTAGGAGAATATCATTTTGCGGCCTGAAAGTTAGGTCGCCCAGCAAAGCGGTACCCAAGTTGCTTACAATCAGCTGCGTTGCCCAAAGTTGGCGTGCCAAATACTCAGAGGGTCTTTTTCGGCATGAATTCAACTTTACGTTTCAATACAAAATATCAGGCTAACGGCCGTCAAGTTGCCCCCCTGTTAGCTTTTGTCGTTATGTCGCTCCCGTCGTGGCTGCCATGTAGGTTTGCAGTGTTGGCGCATACATCCTTTACGCGTCTTCTTCTTCCTCCGGGGCGTCAATCTGTGGTCGCGGCCATGGCGCGGAGCTAGGACTTGGACGAACCTGCTCGGCCTGGCTCTCCTCCCCATCCCGAATCGGAGCTCGCCCTCACCATGGCCGCACCCATGGCACTGCACGGGGACGTGAATTCATTCCCGGGTGAGATCTGTCACTATGCCGACCATGCTCGGTCATGTTGGCCTCCTCTAGAATCCGAGCTCGCCATCACTGTGGTCGCACACGCACCAGCCATGACGCCTTCCTATCTGAACCCGAAAGCCACATCCACCCAGTTCGACACAACACCAAGAAGGTGAAAATGCATCAGGTTTTCTTCTTGTGATTATAGAAAAACATGTATGTACCCTAGTCGTAGCATACTCAAACAATGTACACATATGTTGTTTACTAGATTTTCATTTAAAATTAGTAGCTCCATGATGACGAAACATAGAGAGCCTAAATGGAATGACGATGATGACCATGTTCTGTACTTTGCATTGCATCAACAAGTGCTCACGGACGAAGCATGTTACCAAGAAAGTGGAGTTCATCTGCCATTTCCAAAAAATATGTGAACAAATCAATGAGCAATTCAATGCAAATACGCGCAGAAAAGGTAGATCCATGTCATCAATTATCAATAGGTGGCACATTCTAGTGATGCGTTCAAATGCGTACACCATGTATTATTTACTTGAAGTGGTTGTTATCCTGAGCAAAAATGCCTAGTATGCACATTACCTTTGTATGTTCTATGCTGCAATTCTGTTGTTATGGGCATGGAAAGAAAAGCTGGGCTTCACTAAATATTACGAAGTTAGGCCTAACTTAGTCTTACACAAATAAGCACAGCTTAGTCTTTACACAAATAAGTGTAACTAATGATAAAGATAAAGACAAATGGTTCATCGGATATGCCAATATGAGCACTAGGTCCCTGGAGCTGGTGGTATCGTCGGAACGAACCAGAATGCTGCGTTTGGCCGTGTGTCATTCTCCATCAAATCGTACGACCCCACTGATGAGCCAATTGTAGGTCCCCTCCGCCGACGTGGATTCGGCTCCAGGTCGAATCTGGAGTGTCAACATGATAGGCGCGTGAGTGTGCAGCAAACACATAGTCTGCTATAAACACTGGAAGTGCTGGCACCTCAGCAACAACACCAGCATGTTCTTCCTAGACTCCGGAAGCAGCCTCAGCAGGTATTTCGTTAGCTTCACCAGCAACAACATTAGCAAGTATTTCGTCAGCTTCACCAGCAACAACATTAGCAAGTATTTCGTCAGCTTCACCAGCAGCAGCATCACCAAGTATTTCGTCAGCTTCACCAGGAGCAACAGCAGCTAGTTCTTTGTCAGCTCCACCACCACCAACACCACCACCAGCAGCAGCATCAGCATCAGCATCAGGAGCCAGGGCTGCCTGAGCAATTATAGGTTCAACAGCTCCAGGGGCTCCGACAAAGAAAGGGTAGTTGATCCCAAGATCACAGATTGTCCCTTCAGATTGTCGACTCTGCTCTAGACTTGCTCTACTAGGTCTTTGGATGGGCATGCAGACCTCGAGAAAATGCCACACCGTAGCGATGGGTATAAAGAAAGTTGTGTCCCCATATGTTCTATTGTATCACCAACACTGTTTAGTGCTCCCCTGATATGAATCCACATGAGTTCAACATCCTGTTTCGTGTCGCCTCTGAGAGGTGTCAGGAACCAGCGCCATGTCCCAAGTTCAGCATCTACTACTGCATCTTCGATGACCGGAGCTGGAATGATGCGCGAGGGTGCGTGGGTACCTGCGTGTTACTTACAGTCAGTAACCAGAATTTTGAATGGGATTTTACATGTTATATGACACCATGACCCACCCCAAATGGACGGCTCCCAAACACGCGCGTCGCCGCCAGGTTTAGTGACCGCATAAATGCGTTGCGGTTTGTACGAATAGTAGCTGGAGGTGAAGATGGCGTCGACATACTTCTCCGTCCGTAGGAAGTCGTCACGCAAGACTGTCCATTCCTTGTCTTCTGGGCATCTAATGACTGTGATTTCCTTGTCGAACACCGCTAAGAGGTCATACAACCAGTCATTCTACGCCTCCCGCGGTCTATGTGGGAACTATACCTTCAGGAGCTCAAGTTTTCCATGTTGAACCTATAAGCAAATTCAGAAATGGGCGGCGGCCACCCATTGTTGAATGCAGTAATGCCGACACCCTCCAAAGATGGCAATGTAAGTCTCAACGATTTGTAGCAATTTTTTAGAGTCCAAGTACTCCCATCCTAGGATAAAAGGACTAGCCACTCGCCGTTGCCACCCAACCAGTTCTGGTGATCTCCCATTTCTGTCTCGTCTTCTTCCTTGATGTTCACCACTACTGATTCCGACCACTTATCCAGCAACATCAGTTTTGCATGAATATTCTGTAGAGTTTTTTGTCAGTTGGTAGAATCACCTAGCATGGATTCCATTGCAAATACAATTTGACAACTGGACCTTCAGATTAAAGTACACAAAATATCGCCTAAATACGAGTGTCTCCTCAGATATCGCCTAAATTGTGCCTGTGTCACTACAAAGATGCCCAATATATGGAGTAGGAGCAGAGCCCCCCAAAACAAACTCCTAACGATGATCATAAACAGCTCGGGGCATAACAGCCTTAAATCGTCTAATCTTTTTGTTTTTATTTTAGGAAACAGAATATCACCTAGCAGGCATTCCATTGCAAATCGAAATTGACAACTCGTCTATCACCTATAGTAAGACTATGTCACTACGAAAATACCAGAATATCCGGTATGAGCAGAGCTTCCGCTGTACAGAATAGTCTTAAATGGTTCAATTTGTTCAAACCGCGCATGCACACAACACATTCGACGAAAGGAATAAAGGATTCCGATGAGAGTTCAGCACATATGAATCAACGATATGACTGAACCAATAAGCAAGATACTGGAACTTACGTGGCCATCGCGGTCGTTTGGCCATTTGCTGGTATCGGGGTAAAGAAGGTCTGGCGTGCCAAACGGTTGTTCGTCCATGTCCCGCTTCGTGAAGCGATAGCCAGGGATGCAGCGAGCGAGGCGGCCGGCAGAGATGATGTCCAACCCCGTGGCGATCCTGTGCATGTTTGCGGTGCTGAGGTTCGGCCATCCCCAATCCGCGCGGTGACGGTCGCCCTGGCCATCCGCCTCATCGTCACATGCCTTTCGCTTCAGCCTGCTGCTACCCCAAGCTCTACCCATAGCGGCAAATGGAGTCTGGAATCTTGTAGATTAATGGAGGCATTGTGATAAGGAGGTGGATGGATTCGAGAGGGGATGGAATCAGGGATGGGGGCAGTTGTTCGAGTAGGGAGTGACCCGGTGAGGAACCGCCGCCGCCGGTTCTCATTCACGTGGAAGACAAGGAAGGGGGCCGTAATTATTGAGGGCGCGGACCGGAACCATCTAGAGGAAGTGAAAAAATAAATCGTCAGAGAGAGAAATGTGCGGCCCGCCTGTCAGTGAGTGAAGGTCGGCACGCGCAAATGTGACTATGTTTGACTTTGATCGTGCATGACAGACCTGGATTCCACCGCATGCAAGTGGCGCAGAACAAATTTTAGGTAGCGCTAGCGTCGACGTGTAAAACCGCCGTTTTTCTCCACCTTCACCCTACTACGAACAATCGTGCACCTATCCAGATATTGGTAAGGGCGGTTCCAATCTTTCACTTCTTTGTCTCATTTCCTCCTCCACGGCCTCATCGTCTTTCTTGTCCACGGCCTCATCCATTTCCTCCGCCACGGCATCACCATCTTCCTCCGCATCCTTTCCCTCTTGCCTATAATCCTGGACTTTTTGGATGTTCGAAACAACGGCAGGTAAGCGACTTTGCACTTTGACATAGAAGTACATGGCGAGAAGAAGATCAATGTCGTCTACACCACCGATCATGTGACCGTGAAGAAGACTCTGAGTAATTACACAAGTTGGTTGTGGTTCGAAGAAAACAAGTTGGTAGGTCTCGACCTCGAGTACAGCCACGATCACCGTAGGATCGCCGTGGTGTAACTTTCCATGAAGAGGCACATCCACATCCTCGTATACCAGCCTTTTTGTGAGAAGGGGCCTGACGGGATCTGGTAGACTTTGATGTCTTTTTGTTCCTGAACCGTATGTTTGCAAAAGTTATTGCTATATTATTTGTCTGGATTCATTTTCATGCAGGTGGGGCGAAAGCATTAGGGATCTGTTTCATGAATTCTCGTGAACCAGCACATAACATTTACTAGTGTTGACATCACCAATGACACTAAACTGCTTGAAAGCCCGACTATCAATATTAGAATCCCAAAGGAGTGCAGAGTGGACATCCAGGAAATTTACTAGATCCTAGGGATGAATGGCGGCAGGACCAGGATGGCCGATCTTGCCTCCGAACTCATCAACCCGTGGTACGCTGAAATGAAGGGCAAATTGCCGAGATCTTCGTGGAGGCGTTTAGGGCATGATTACTGGGAGGATAAGCCGCATTCTAAACCTAATCTGAAGTACGCTGCAATTGACGGGTATGTTAGCCACGAGCTATACCGCCAGATTGTAAAATCTCGTTCCAAGCATCGCATCATTGAACCACCACCAAGGCAGGTTGTTTGCCCTAGATGTTGGAGTGTAGATGAATCTACAAGATGGGGCAAGCGACCGAAGGCATCCTAGGATTAGTTGCCTTCTCCAACAGGCTGGGATGTAGAATTTTAGTGCATGGTTGTTGTGTTTGTATGGGGCTTGTTATGTTTATGAAAACATGTTATTTCAGAAGTACACTATGTGAGCAATTACGAACTGTTGTGTATTACCTTTGGTTATGATTGTATCCTTCGCTATAATCTGGGTTTGGTTATTACTTATGACTGTATCACACCTTATGCATGTCAGTCTTGGATTCTTCCGCATGCAAATGGCACATACAGAATTTGTAAGAATAAATGTCGAGCATACAAAAGGGGGGAGTGTAATTCATACAGGTTAAGTAGCTAATAGCACAGGGATCATATGAGCTTGGTTCTTACACACAGAATGTTTAGAAAATACATGCGAGATAAAATACAGGCGAGATAAAACTGGGAACGAAATGCGAAACTAGTAGTGGTAAATAGCACACTCACCCACCCGCCAGATCCTGTTGAGCATCTCGTACCAGACATACGAGTCCCTGGCTGCGTACTTGATCGCATCGTAATCCAGGTGCATCCACTCCCATCGCTCGTGCAGGTGCTTCGAGAACTCGACTTTCATGCCGGCGTAATCGCGGTCGATGATGTCGGCAGCGAGTCTAGCAATGTTGGGTTTCCCCGTATCGCCATCCGAGTACCTCCACAAACATTGGAGATCGACGTGATTGACGACATGAACAAGGAGATCCCGCTCTAGCTTCGGAGTGTCGTTCTTCATGTCGATGCTGGTGAAGTAGATCTCCCTCGTGTGTAGGAACTCGCGAAGCTCTAGGCATACAGATTTGGCCCTACATACGTTGTATAGGAGGCAGTGGTTGCGCATGGACAGCTGCAAAAGCGCCGTCCTCTTCCTATCTCCGGTATACTCGAGGTCAAGGCTGATGATCTTGTACCTATCCATCGGCTCCTATAGCCACCGCTCGTACATTGCGATGACCTTGGCAACCTTCGCTGACGCATTTGTGTGGATGACCATCATCTTGGTGGTGCCATGGGCAGTGACGGTGTACTCGTCGGTGAAGTCGCTCCCGTCGCCGAACACGCCGTACTCTGCATCCATGGCAGCAGCTAATGCGGCGGTGGTGGCCTAGGGTCGGTAGCGGTGGCTGGGACTAGGCGTGGCAGTGGAGTGATCTGTTGCGGTGGTATGGCCCGGCGGAGGCGGTGCCTGCGGCAGCGTTGATGGTTCTTGCGGTGGTTGCGGCAGCCGCGGAGGGCGGCGGAAGGAATGAGTTGGGGATATTTGCATAGTGATGTGCTGAGGAGACGGAAGACGATGCTTAAATTGTGTTTACCAATATTCCGGTCATACCCATGTGGAAGCAAGTTTGACCAAGAGAGCACCATTGTTTTCCAATCCTAGCGATTAAATTCGGCGTCTGTCCCGGTAGGCGATGGGACGTGGCTTTGGCGTGGCAGAGACCGGTCACGTAGACCACCGTCCCATTGCTGATCCGTAGCGGGTGCGTGGTGCTGACACGACGTAACGTGACAGGATAGAAGGAAGTGTACAGCTATTATTCCTAACAAGTTTAAGAAGTGTAAGCATAGATATGGTCCTTAGCATCCCTGCACCCCGGGGCAGCCACCCATCCGATCAGGCCTGCCGATTGCGCAAAGCTTGCAATTTCCTTTCTTTAATTTGGTGATTTTTTCTAGAATTTGCCAAATTGAAGCTCGTTTGCCTATGCTTCTATAAGTTTCTGTGTAGGCCACTTGTGTAAGCATGCACGATCAAGCAACTTTGCAACACACGTGTCGATGGAAAAGCATGAGGTTTCAACGCACCACATAGTTTAGGGATTTAGAATAGCTACATTGTGGAGCTCTAGCCAAATTGCATGGTAAAGCCAAATTCAGCTTTTTGTCGGATTTAGGTATAGCAACATTGTGTCTCGTTTGTCCTCACTTTTGCCCTCCCGATATTCCGAAGCCCTCACATGCGCTCGAAGGGGGGTGCCGTCTGGTCAAAGGCTTGGCCATTACGTGCTCCCTGACACCTAAATTGGAAGTTTTTTTTTGTTATTTGGCCTTTTTAAGAGCGCCTTTTCCCCTCTCTCTCTAGCGTTCTTTTGCCCAAAAAGGCAGGGAGTCTAGAGCAGCTTCTCTCTTCATTCATTGTTCATTTTGCCCTCATTTTCCCCAATATGGTAGCAAATCTAGAGCAGCAAAACTAACTAGCACCATAAATAAATTTAGTAAACAGGGTAGATGTAGATAAAGCAGCTAATATAGGTTATATAGTATGGTACTTAACGAGGTTCGACAATTAGGCTGCTCAGCAGTAGCAGCTGACAGGTTCAAAACAGACAAGACAAAAGAAGCTGCTTTACAACAGCAGGAGCAGCTGATCAGTGGCCCCTGGTGGCCTCTTCCAGGAGGGCCTCCGCCTCCTCCCACTAGCGCCTCCTCCACTTCTTGCTGCCCAGCCCCTTGACCTTGAGCGCCTCGGGTTTGATCGGGGGCATGCAACCCTCCTCGATAGCCACCTTCTGGAGGTTGCAGAGATGAAGACCGAGCGCCTGGTGCTTGGCTATGAAGTTGTGGACATTTACGGACTCGCCGCAGGTCCTCACGTCCTCGGCATGCTTCACGAGGGAGTTGAAGTCCGTGGCGTGGAGCCTCCTGGTGGGGCAGAAGAGGCACCTATACACGTCGCCGGTGAAGAAGTTGTTGTACTAGCCAGACTTTAGCCTCCTCAGCACATGACGAGTCTTGGTGTCCTTGGACTCGTCATCGCTATGGACATCGCTGCTATCGTCCTGTTGGAAATAAACAGTAGAGTACAATAAGGACATGATTGAGATACTTTGATTATCGGGATTGATTACGTGCATAGATTGACCGATTGAGATCTCCTGATTATTCTGCAAATCTCAAACCAAATTGAATACTGATCCCAACTACGAACAGGGGGATTCACCGAAAATCGTGATCTAACACAAGAGGATTAGGTACTATAAAAATACGAACAACCGAGCCCTAATAACATACGATCTAGCATCCAACGATGGGAACGGGGGAAGAACAAGTGAAGGGGAGAAAACCCTGGTTACCTCCGACCATGGGTCAGCGATGCTGGTGTCCTAGGGGTTCTCCGGCCTTATGTAGACAACCTCCTCGTAGGGGTCCCAGCCGAGCGGGATCTGTCCAAGACTGGCTGGGGCCTCCTCGCCGGCGGCTACGGCGGATGCAGGGACGGGGATGGGGGTCTGTACGGGGACGGGGGACTCCTCACCGGCGGCCTTGGAGGCGCCAATGGCCACCGCGCTGTTCTTCTCCATCACCAGCGTGGTTGGGGTTTTGTTGGGCGTTTGCAGAAGGTGATGGGACAATGGAGATGGTTGAGTGAGCGAGTGCGTGATGAGTGGGAGTGGGGAGGCCTCTATTAAAGGAGAAGGGAAGCGACATTTCGTTGCACTACCGTGCACCGCGTACGCTACTGCACCGTGCACGGCCACACGTGTCCGCTACCGCCCCGTGCACCGCACACGCGTACCATGAGTCACGTTTTTTTCATTGTGTCTAACCCACGTGATTCAGTTGTACTCAAATTTGCCCTCGAGCGTAACACTCTCGATTTGGTTCCATTTTTATATCATTTTCTATTTTCATTTGAATCCCTTTGTCACTCTTGCCCTTGGGTTTTTAGTTCTACTCAGTTTTGCCCTTGGTTTTTATGTTCTACTCAGTTTTGCCCTTGGTTCTTAAGTGCTACTCGGTTTTTCCCTCTCTTTGTATCCATCTCTCGCACATGTGCTCATCTTTGCTGCTACGCTCTGATTGGTCGAGACAGTTGTCACACGGATCGTGCCCACCAACCGTTGATCCTCTGTGATCTAGCGGACAGGATAACCCTTATATCTGTCGGGGACACCCCTCTATCCATACAAAATAATGGGTATGCCACCGGAACTTTAACTCCATAAACAAATGAACTTGAATATAATTTGAAGGATACGAAAATAGAAATCCACATAGTTTAAGGGTCTAGATACGGTAAGAGAATTAAATATTATTAGTGGCCAGGCCAGCACATGGACAGGTTGGTTGGCTAGAAGTTGTTGATTCCTAAGTATGGGGACACTAGGCCGGTCTTGACATACTCCCTCAGAAATTTGCCATAAGCAGCATGCTTAGCCTTGGTCATCGACTTGTGTTTACTAGCCGGGATTTTACCGATGCCAACCGCATGCGGAATCAAGCTGGCAATCCTCGGGTTGACTCATTTCTTATAGAAAGGGCACCTGAGCTCCCCAAGTCGAGTGCGTAAAGGGATTATCCCACTCTTGAGCTTCTTCATGACATGGCGGCTCTTGTTGTCCCTGGTCTCCTTGTTAGAGTCCATCTCACTTGAATCCACCTGTAATGTATGGAATGCAAACCGAAATGAGCAAAATAATAAATATATATTCCTTCCACCATTCTGAGTTACTTTCGATGCAATAACATGTCTATATAGGTTCAGCAGTTCATTACGAGCGTCTACCTAGCTCGCTCCTAAATTAATGTGGTTTGTGTTCTTGATAAATTATTAATAAATAAACAGCGTGGATTCATTCAGAACAGACTAGATCTCTCCATGTACCGGTTGTATGTTGCATCTAATCATTAGGACTAGATTTTTTATGACGCCAGGATAGATTAAGCTCGAGCATAAAATATGAAGCATGTAGAAATAGATGTACCTCCGGGTACACGAGCAGAGCGTGTTCGTCAAACTCCACGCCCTCATCGGGGCCTCCGAAGTCGTTAGCACAGGCGAGCGCATGGTCCCCCAAGGGGTTGAACTGCACGTCCTCCTCGCCTTGTGCTGCGTGATGCTCCTCCAGATCTGCCGCGTGAAGCACCACCCCGGCGGCGATGCCCACACACTCATCCCCACGCACTGGTTTCATGGAGAAGATTCATGCAAGTACGTTCAAGATTGTGGGGTTTCGCTAGATAGGGAAGAGAGAGTAGTGGATGAGTGCGAATGGAGGACACGATAGGCTGGGTTTTTAATGCGGGGGAGTTTAGGCCTCCTCGAGGGCCCCGGTAGGTAGCTCTTCCGGCTGCGGCTGCTGCGTGGAAGGTTCGTGTGGTGGGGGCCTTTCGAAAGTGAGAGTGCAGGCACGCTGCGTAGTAAAAATGGTATCGCCCGTGGGCCATGGATGACTAGTTGCCGTGTAGTAGACTTGTAGCCTTTGCAGACTAGATTAAACGTGACATGACCACTCGACGACTTTTTCCATGGACAACATCGTGTTCCATCTTGTAGATGTCCTGTTGACGTAGACGTCCATGTTGTCTCGCGCTGTCCTGTGAAGGGCACGACATGTGCAACGAGCCTCGTTGGATCACACAGGATCAACGGTTGGTGCGCACGATCCGTGTGACAACTGTGACAACCAATCAGGGCGTAGCAGACAGAGTGGGGACAGGTTTGGGCTTCTCCAAAACAAAGAGGGGACAAGCTGGGTAGTATCAAAAAACCAAGGGCAAAGCTGAGTAGTATAAAAATGGAAAGTGAGTGTCTTTTACAATGAAATACATCATGGCCTACATCAAATTATGCACAGAGAGGCTCGCATCAGGAACCCACCAGATAGAACATACAAGGCTGCATCGGGGACCCACAAGCCAGAATATGCTGACATAAGGGCCCCAGCAGTAAGACCATACACGGTTGCCACGGTGAAAACAACGGACACGGCCGAAAAAAGTCCATCATACACACGTTGCACTTACAAAGAAGCTGACATGTCGGACCCAATAGGCCCAAGCATAGCCCATGAAATTAGTCAATCAGCCCCAAGCATAGCCCAATACCTTCCAATTTGGCCTTTTCGTGGTCTTGTGGCCACCGACCATAGCCCATTCAACTTAGGAGTGAGCCCATGGAATATAAGCCATGATGAATAGGGTATCTGCCCCGAGTTAGTCCAGAATCTTTTTAATTCGGCCTTTATGAGAAATTTTTGTACTCTGAGGCTGACATGTGGGACTGGAAAAAACAGTCCAACATACACACGTTTCTTTGAAATAGAGGTTGTCAGCTGGGACCCAACATAGACATGTTTCCTGCACAGAGGTGGTTGACATCTGGAACCCAGCAAGTTGCCAAGGTCAAAACAACGGACATGGCCAAAAAAAGTCCATCATACGCACGTTTCATTTACAGAGAGGCTGATATGTGGGACCCAGCAGCGCGACCTTATATAGATGCTGCATCGAGCAACGTAGCCAGTTCGAAATAGGGAGGCGCGAGCGAGAAAAAAGTTCAGCATGTACACGTTTTTTTTAATGAGATGCTGAAATGGGGGACCTAGCAGCGTGAGAAAATGGCAAATTCGTCGAGCAACGCTATCTAGTTCGGAACAGGGTAGCGCTAGAGAAGAAAAAATTCCATCGTACCCACGATTCTTCTAATGTGAGGCTAACATAAGGGACCCACCAGCCTGAATAAACAGCTGATGCAGCGAGCAAAGCTATCAAATTTGGAACACAAAGGCGCTACAAAGGGTAAAAAACCCATCATACACACGTTTCTTCTAATGAGAGGATGACATATGGGGTCCAACAGCGTGATTAAACGGTGTATGCATCGAACAACACTATCAAGTTTAGAATAGGGTAGTGCGAGCGAAGGAGAAAAATCCATCATACATATGTTTCTTCTAATGAGAGGATGACATGTGGGGCTCAGGAGGTTGGTTAAATGGTAGATGCGTCGAGCAGCGCTATGAACTCGGAACGGGGTAGCGCCAGTGAAGGAAAAAATTCCACCATACACATGTTTCTTCTAATAAGAGGATGACATGTGGGGCCTAGCATCGTGATTAAACGGTAGATGCATCGAACAACGCTATCAAGTTCGGAACAGGGTAGCATGAGTGAAGGAAAAAATCCATCATACACACGTTTCTTCTAATGATAGGATGACATGTGGGGCTTAGGAGGTTGGTTAAATGGTAGATGCGTCGAGCAGCGCTATCATTCGGAACGGGGTAGCGCCAGCAAAGGAAAAAATTACATCATACACACGTTTCTTCTAATGAGAGGATGACATGTGGGTCCTAGGAGGTTGATTAGACGGTAGATGCATCGAGCAGTGCTATCAACTTCGGAACAGGGTAGCGCGAGCGAAGGAAAAAAATTCCATCATACACACAATCCTTCTAATGAGAGGCTGACATGTGGGACCTAGCAGCCTGACTAAACGGCAGATGTCTCAAGCTACGTTATCGAGTTCAAATTAGGGAGGCGCGACTGAAAAGTATGGTCCGCTAGAGACACTGATGTCCGGGACCGACACGCCTCAAAAGACTTTGGCAAATCAATATCGCATGAGGAAACGAAAATCTTGCTTCTTCCACGCGCTAGCCGAGCTTCCTCCATGTTTTTAGCAGATTCGTCGTAGTAGAGGGCCACGAAACCGGAAAAAAAATTCCATCGGCCATGGCCTAGCCAAGAATTTCGTCGCGGAAGACACGCCTTCTACGACGACTGTCGGACCAATTCGTTGCAGAAGGGAACTTTTCTTGTAGTGGCCATGATATTGATATGACTCATGATCCTGCTCCTTCTATTCTTTTTGATCCATCGAAGTACATTGTCTAGGCGCTAGAAAGATCAGGTGGATCCGCACATTGCAACTGAGTCCATTCCATGATGAAATCAGGTAGAACTTGTGACTTAATCGCTTTGCGCTTCTAATACGTGATGTCCCGAGGAGATAATTCAATACCCCGTAGAGAGACACGCCCAGTTGCTTCTGGATTATTGAGGATGTTGGATAGAGGTGCTTCCCTCACCACTATGATCGGATGTTCCAAAAAATAATGGACTAGCTTACGTGTTGTCATAAATACTCCATATGCTAATTTTTGATAATGAGGGTACCTCTGTTTGGATGGCAAGAGGACCTCGCTCAAAAACTAAACTGGCCTCTGAACACCATGGGTATTTCCTTTTTCGAGTCGCTCCACGACCAGAATCGTGATAACCACCTGATTTGTGGAGTCAATGTAAAGAAGTAGTGGCTCTTTCTGATGGAGACACACCAACAGGAGGCGTTGAGAGTGTCTTTTTGAGGTCTTCAAAAGTGTGTTGAGCTTCTTTGGTCACTTATATGACTTCCTCATTAGAGCGTAAAATGGCAGTGCTTTTTCTCCTAGTCTAGCAATGAAGCGGCCGAGTGCTGCCACTCTCCCAGCCAACTGTTGTACACGTCATGGATTTGTTGGTTTTTTCATTATCAAGATTGCCTATATTTTCTCGGGATTGTCTTCGATTCCTCTTGCTGATACCAAATATCCGAGGAGTTGTCCTGTTGGGACTCCAAAGGAACACTTTGTCGGGTTTAATTTGATGCAAAACTTATCAAGCTTTTTGAATGTTTCTTCAAGATCCTTGATGAGTGATGATCCTTGCTTTGTTGTAACTATGATATCATCAATATATACTTGTACGTTTGTGCCAATTTAGCTTCCCAGGCAATTCTGTATCATCCGTTGATATGTTGCTTCGGCGTTCTTGAGGCCGAAGGGCATTGTTGTGTAACAGAATACACCATAAGGTGTAATGAATGTTGTTTTCTTCTGATCTTCTTCCTTCATCCGAATCTGGTGGTATCCTGAATATGCATCCAAAAAGGAAAGACGTTCACATCCTGCAGTTGAATCGATTATTTGATGGATTCACGGTAGTGGGAAGTGATCCTTTGGACAATGTTTATTTATTGCGGTGAAGTCAATGCACATCCTCAACTCTTTGGCGTTTTTCTTCAGGACGCATACTGGGTCTGCGTCCCATTATGCTTTCTTTAGTTCCTTTATAAAGTTAGCATCAGTGAGGTGATGTAGCTCTTTCCCAATAGCTTTGTGCTTTGGTTCTGTGAAACAACGAAGTGATTGCTCTACCGGTTTTTCTTTTGGATCTAAGTTTAATGCATTCTCAGCGAGTTCCCTGGGAATTCCTAGCATGTCAGACAGTAGCCATGCAAAGATTTCCCAGTGCTCACAAAGGAACTCGATGAGCACGCTTTCCTATGCAGGACCAAGGTTGGAAGCCACACATGTCGTCTTCTTCGGGTCGGTGGGATGGATCTGTACTTCTTTTGTGTCTTTCGTAGTGTCGAAGGCTTGGTCGGGATTGACACGTTCTACTGCTAGAGGTTCCGTGGTTATTGTCATTTTGAGCTGCTCAAACTCTGTTGCCATCCTGAAAGATTTAGAGATTTTGTTGAACTCCCTATCGCAATTGTCGGAACATGTGAAACTTCCTTTTACTATTATGATTCCCATTCGTGCTAGCATCTTCATGACTAAGTATGCATAGTGCGGGACTGCCATAAATCGTGCAAAAGTCAGGTGTCCCAGGATCGCGTGATACTGTGATGGCTAGTCCATAACTTCGAACTTGAGTTTTTCCTGCCTAAAATTTTCTTTGGATCCAAAAACGATGTCAATGAAAATTTTACCTAAAGGAATTTCAGCTTTACCTAGTACTATGCCATGGAAGGATGTTTCTATTGGTGCTAGATTTTCCAAGGGGTAGTTCATTGCCCTTAGTGTTTTGGCGTAGATCAAGTTTATGTTTCTTCCTGCATCCATGAAGACCTTGCTCATGTCGAACCCGCCAATTTGTGCTTCAACTATCAAGTCCGAATGACCCGATCTGATACTCGATGTGGGTGATCAACTCTGCTGAATGTGATTTCCTGCTCTAACCAATGGAGATAATCGGGTGTGGCTGGTGGATCCACCTCTGCCATGTTGACTTGTCTTGTGATTAGCTTCTAAATTCTATTGGATGGACGCCCTTTTTGAATCATTGACATTTCCCCCTTTGACCTATGGTATTCGGTGTTTTGATCAGTTGTGTTTTGTGGTTACCCTGCTGGCGGAGCTGGAGCACCGATGGCTAACATGCCAGGCGTGGATGCGTATCCTCATCTTGATGCTTTGGTTGCTTTTGCATTGCATATCTCTTGCATTTTTTAGAACGTTCGATAGCCTTTCATGAGGTGGTTGGATTGTCTTCTTCCTGCTGAGTCGACATAAAAGTGCATGTTGTAGGGCCCTTGCAATATTTGCATTGCAGACATGGGTGGGTCCCGAGCTTTTGTCTAATATTGATGCATTGACTGGCTTCCCCACCTTCATCCCTATTGTGGTGGTACCCACTGTTGTAGTCATTATTCCTGTTGTTGCCTTCACCCAAAAAACTGGTTGCGACGTAACTTGGTCCAGTGTTTCCTTCATTGTTTTGTCGCCTCCTATCATTGTTGCACTTATCCCTGTCTTCTTCGGGCGATTGTGTTTGTTTGTTGTGTAGCACGTCTTCTCCATTAGACCAGCGATTTGCTATATCCATTAACTGTGAAATTCTCTTGGGTTTAACTCGACCCAGTTCTTCTATGAATTCTCGGCGACGGATGCCTTCATTGAAGGCATCAATGGCTCTTTCTTCAAATATGGATTCAGCTGTATTTTTGACAATGTTCCGTCGCTGGATCAATGCTCGCATTAGCTCTCTAGTCTTTTGTTTGCATGCCCGCAATTTCTCTAAAGACGCAGGTCGTTTGAATGTGGACTGAAAGTGTCGGATGAACTTATCTTCAAGATCGTTCCAACTACTAATAGAATCTTCAGGTAGTTGTCTGAGCCATAACCTTGCAGCGCCGGCAAGGTGCAATTGTAAACTTTGGATTGCGGTAGCTGTGGAGCCGCCCTATAACTTGATAGTGGACAAATAATCTGCCAGCCAAGCTTCGGGCTCTTGAAGTCCATCGTATTTTTGGCGGTCATGCGGAAGTTTAAAGTCTTTGGGTAGTGAAGTTTTCCGAATCCGCTGAGTGATGCAGCTAGCTCCGCATAGTTCATAGTCATCTTTGTTGTCGCCATCATGGTATCTTCGCTTGTGGTTTTTGTCTCCTGTGTTAATTTTTGGATCTAGTCCTTAAAGATGTTCCTGATGTGGGGATCGCGATCGCCAGGTGTGCCCCGCTTATCGAGGGCTTCTATGACGGCACGGTGATCTGTTGGCTTGATGCATAATTCCTTGTTCTGCTTGTGCGAGAGTTGCTCCTACCATGCCGAGGTTCATCAGGGTGGAACGGTGAAGAGCCGCACGAGGATCGTCGGGTGCGGGTTGAGTTGTGATCAAATATGTTTGTGTGGCCACAATAGCTGCTTGAGCTATTTTTGCTTTGATGTTTCTTTCTTGATCTACTGACATAAACGATAGATAAAGGTCTCAGATCAGTGTGTTCCTTTTGATGGGTTCATAGCGTGGAAAACAAAAAAATTCTACCACAGGAACGAACAAAACCCAGATCTAATCTAGATAAAAGCCAAGATCTAATCTATTAGATATGTGCAACGAGATAGATCTGTACTAACCCTTCTAGATCCGAAAGCCTTGTGCGAGATCGGATCTCGTGGTTGATGTAGATGATCACTTGCCGATCTCAAGATCGAGTGGACGATCCTTCCGGCGCCGCGTTCCGGCAGCGCTTCCGCAGTCGGTCACACGTGCGGAGTCGATGCAGACCTTCCTCTCCCTGTTCCAGCGAGCAGCGGCAGTAGTAGATCTCTCCAAGGAATCCCAGCAGCACAACGGGTGGTGGTGGTGGTGGAGTAGAGAATTCTGCAGGGCTTCGCCTAAGCCTGAGCAGAGCGAAGGAGGAGGAGAGAGGCGGCTAGGGCAAGGAGTGGAGGGGCCAGGGGGTGGCGCCTCCACCCCTCTATTTATAGAGGGAGGGGTGGCGCCTAGGGTTCCCACCCCTAGGGCCACCTCTAGGGCCGGCGCACAAGGGGGCTTGGGGGGAGTTTCCTTCCCTCCCAAGTTTCCCCCTTTCCTTTCTTGGTTTCAAGTAAACTCCATAGAAATTTCTAGAACCTTCCAGAACATTCCGAAACCTTCTAGAATCCCCATATAAACACTCCGGGACATTTCCTAACCTAGAAAATGATCTCCATTATATGAATCTTATTCTCTGGACAATTCCGGATCTCCTCGTGATGTCTTAGATCCAATTCGAGACTCTAAACTACATTCGGTCTCCAACGCACATTCCATATCTACCTAAACAGCATCGAACCTTAAGTGTGTCACCCTACGGTTTGTGAATATGCAGACATGATGGAGACACCTCTCCGATCAATAACCATCAGCGGGATATGGAGATCCATAACGGCTCGCAAATACTCAACGATGACTTCGTGATCGATAGAACCATTAGCATACGAAACCAATTCCCTTTGTCACATGATACTCTACTTATCCGAGGTTTGATCGTCGGTATCTCCATACCTAGTTCTACCTCGTTACTGATAAGTACTCTTTACTCGTTCCATGATATGTCATCCCTTGTGACCTAGTCACATGCTTGCAAGCTAACTAGATGACATCCCACTGAGAGGGCCCAGAGCATATCTATCCGTCATATGGATGGACAAATCCCAATCTTGGTCCATGCGCTTCAACACATACTTTCAGAATACCCAATGATACCTTTATAACCACCCAGTTACGAAGCAGTGTTTGATGTCATCAAAGTACCCATCCGGTGATGGTGATTAACATAACCTTATGGTCGAAGGATTAGGTTACTATGCATTTGAAAGCTTGTAGCAATACGAACTTAATGACTTGATCTTATGCTACACTTACTCTGGGTGTGTGTGTGTCCATCACATCATTCTCCTAATGATATAACCTTGTTATTAATGACATCCAATGTCCATGATCAGGAAACCATGATCATCTATTAATCAACAAGCCAGTTCAACAAGAGGCTTACTAGGGACTCTTTTATGTTTACAAAAACACACATGTATTAGTGTTTCCTAATAATACAATTAGAGCACGGGATGTAAACATTCATCATAAACACAAAGATATAATAATAACCACTTTTATTATTGCCTCTGGGGGATATCTCCAACAGTCTCCCACTTGCACTAGAGTCAATAATCTAGATTACATGGTAATATACCTAACACCCATGGTGTTCTGGTGTTGGTCATGCTTTGCTCTAGGGAGAGGTTTAGTCAACGGATCTGCCACATTCAGATCAGTGTGTACTTTGCAAACCTTTATGTCACCATCTTGGACATACTCGCGAATAGCATGGAAACGTAGCTTGATGTGCTTCAGCTTGCTATGTGACCTTGGCTCCTGTGCATTAGCTATGGCACCTGTGTTGTCACAATAGATGGCCATCAGGTCCAACGCACTAGGAACCACGCCAAGTTTACTAATGAACTCCTTCATCCATATGGCTTCTTGTGCAGCCTCCGAAGCAGCTATGTATTCTGATTCAGTTGAAGATTTTGCCACAACACTTTGCTTGGCACTCCTCCAGCTCACTGCAGCACCATTCAAAATAAATATGTATCCATACTGTGACTTCGAGTCATCTAGATTGGTGTTCCAACTAGCATCAGTGTAACTGTTTACCACAAGTTGTTCATCACCTCCATAAGAAAGAACCCTATCCTTAGTCCTATTTAGGTACTTTAGGATATTCTTGACCGTTGTCCAGTGTTCCATTCCAGGATCACTTTGATATCTGCTAAACTAACGGCATGTGCTATATCTGGTCTTGTACACAGCATGGCATACATGATAGAACCTATGGCCGAGGCATAGGGAATATTACTCATTTTCTCTCTATCTTCTGCCGTAGCTAGACTTTGAGTCTTACTCAAGGTCTTACCTGGCAACATGGGCACGAACCCTTTATTGCTCTCTTCCATTGTAAACTTCTTTAGAACTTTGTCCAAGTATGTACTTTGTGAAAGCGCTATTAGGCGTCTTGATCTATCTCTATAAATCTTGATGCCTAGAATATATGCCGCTTCGCCAAGATCCTTCATTGAAAAACTATTATTCAAATAGGCTTTGACACTATTAAGAAGTTCTATATCATTCCCAATCAACAATATGTCATCTACATATAGTACTAGGAATGCTATAGAGCTCCCACTCACTTTCTTGTAAATACAAGCTTCTCCATAAGTTTGTATAAATCCAAAGTTTTTGATTACTTTATCAAAACATTGATTCCAACTCCAGGATGCTTGCTTCAGTCCATAAATGGAGCGCTGAAGTTTGCATACCTTGTTAGCATCTTTAGGATCGACAAAACCCGAGAGAAGGTTCAATAACCTCGTCGAGTTCTACTTTCCTTCCAGTCACTTCCTTCGAGAGAAACTCCTTCTCAAGAAAGGATCCATCCTTGGCAACGAAAACTTTGCCTTCAGATCTATGATAGAAGGTATACCCAATTATTTCTTTAGGGTATCCTATGAAGACACATTTCTCTGCTTTGGGTTCAAGCTTATCAGGTTGTAACTTCTTTACATATGCTTCGCAACCCCAAACTTTAAGGAACGATAACTTAGGTTTCTTTCCAAACCACAATTCGTACGGTGTCGTTTCAACGGATTTAGATGGTGCCCTATTTAATGTGAATGCGGCTGTCTCTAATGCATAGCCCCAAAACGATAACGGTAAATCTGTAAGAGACATCATAGACCGAACCATATCTAAGAGAGTTCGATTACGACGTTCAGACACACCATTACGCTGTGGTGTTCCTGGCGGTGTCAATTGCGAAAGTATTCCACATTTCTTTAACTGCATGCCAAACTCATAACTTAGATATTCACCTCCGTGGTCAGAATGCAGAAACTTAATCTTCTTGTTACGATGATTTTCCACTTCACTTTGAAATTCCTTAAACTTCTCGAAAGTTTCGGACTTATGTTTCATAAAGTAGACATACCCATATCTACTTAAGTCATCCGTGAAAGTGAGAACATAACGATATCCACCACGCGATGCTACACTCATTGGACCACACACATCGGTATGTATTATTTCCAATAAGTCTGTAGCTCGCTCCATTATTCTAGAGAATGGAATCTTAGTCATTTTTCCCATTAGACATGCTTCGCATCTTTCAAGTGATTCAAAATCAAGTGATTCAAGAAGTCCATCAGAATGGAGTTTCTTCATACGCTTCACTCCAATGTGACCAAGACGATAGTGCCACATGTATGTAGAATTATCATTCAGTTTTGTTCGTTTAGCATCTATGTTGTGAACATGTGTATCACTACTATCGAGATTCAGTAAGAATAAACCATTCGTCTCAGGTGCATTACCATAAAATATATTACTCATATAAATTGAACAACCTTTATTCTCAGACTTAAAAGAGTAATCGTCTCGCAATAAACAAGATCTAGATATAATGTTCATGCTGAACGCAGGCACCAAATAACAATTATTCAAATTTAAAACTAATCCCGATGGTAGATGTAGAGGGAGCGTGCCGACGGCGATCACATCAACCTTGGAGCCATTTCCAACGCGCATCGTCACCTCGTCTCTCGCCAGTCTTCGCTTATTCTGCAGCTCCTGTTTCGAGTTACAAATATGAGCAACCGAACCAGTATCAAATACCCAGGCACTACTACGATTACTAGTAGGATACACATCAATAACATGTATATCGAATATACCTTTCTTCTTGATGTTGCTGTTCTTCAGATCTGCCAAGTACTTGGGGCAGTTACGCTTCTAGTGACCAGCACCCTTGCAGTAGAAGCATCCAGTTTCAGGCTTAGGACCAGCCTTGGGCTTCTTAGCAGGTGCGGCAGCTTTCTTGCTGTCCTTCTTGAAGTTGCCCTTGTTCTTAGGCTTGCCCTGTTTCTTGAAATTGGTGGTCTTATTGACCATCAACACTTGGTGCTCCTTCTTGATCTCCACTTCAGCAGTTTTCAGCATGGACGATAGTTCAGGCAACGTCTTGTTCATGCAGTGCATATTGTAGTTCATCACAAAGTTCTTATAACTCGGTGGAAGTGATTGGAAGACACGGTGAATCCCTAACTCATTAGGAATCGTCATCCCCAACTCTTGGAGCTTGTTTTCGTGCCCAGACATGGTGAGCACGTGCTCGCTAACGGAGCTACCCTCTTCCATCTTACAGTTAAAGAACTTTTCGGAGGCCTCATAGCTCTCCACGGCCGCATGAGTCTCAAAAATGAGCCTGAGCTCTTTGATGATATCAAACGGGTTGTGGTGCTCAAAGCGCTTCTGAAGCTCCGTTTCTAAACCATACAGGATGGCACACTGAACTGTGGAGTAGTGATTTTTCCGAGTGGCGTAAACATTCTTTACGTCATCGGTGGCATCTTCTGCAGGTGGATCACCTAGCGGTGCTTCGAGCACATAGGTCAACTGACCAGCCCTGAGGACGATCTTCAGTCCACAGATCCAGTCCGTGAAGTTGCTTCCATTGTTCTTAAGCTTTTCTTTCTCTAGGAACGCATTGAAATTGATGGAGAGGTTTGCCATAATCTACAACAAATTTGCAAGTAGTTTAGACTAAGTTTATGATAAATTGAGTTCAGTCTAAATTCTTTAAATCAACTAGGTGAACTCCCACTCAAAACAACATCCCTCACGTTGTCTTAGTGATTACACGAACCAAATCCACTACACCAAGTCCGATCTTCACGAGAGAATATGTAGTTTCATCGGCGAACAATCTTCATGTTCATCATAGCATTTATATGACTCATGCTCTACCTTTCGGTATTCCGTGTTCCGAGACCATGTCTGTACATGCTAGGCTCGTCAAGATTTACCTTAGTTTCCACATGTGCAAATCTGGCTTGCACCCGTTGTATGCACACGTAGAATCTATCACATCCGATCATCACGAGATGCTTCGAAACGACGAGTCTTAGCAACGGTGCCAACTAAGGACGAACACTTTATTACTTGATATTTAGTGAGAGGGATCATCTTATAATGCTACCATCGTGATCTAAGCAATACAAGATGCATAAAGGATTAACATCACAGGCAATTCATAATTAGTGTGATATGATATGGCCCTTTCTTCTTGTGCCTTTGATCTCCATCTCCAAAGCACGGACATGATCTCCATCATCACCAGCATTGCGTCAAGGTCAGTGGCGCCGCTTAATGGTTGTCCATCATCACTAGCAACTATTACAACTACTTGGAATAAAGCTATTACAAGATGAATAGACACGCAGGTCTTAACAGAATTAAAGACAACCATTAGGCTCCTACCGGTTGCCATATTACAACAAGGATCATTGCATACATCAAATATAATGCCATATTACAACAAGGATCATTGCATACATCAAATATAATCACAATCACATGATGGCCATATCACATCACAAAACCCCTGCAAAAACAAGTTAGACGCCTCTAATTTTCTTTGCATGTTTTACGTGGTTTGGGGATTTCGAATAAGAACGGATCTTACATACGAAACTGAACCACAACGTTGATACAAGTGCTATCAAGTGCAAAGTGTAAATTGGATCTATACTATGGTGAGAGAGACAGACACCCGCAAAGCCACTTGTGCAAAGCAAGTTACACGTCAAGCGTGGAACAAGTCTCATGTGCAATGACATGTAAGGTTAGCCCGAGCCGCTTCATCCCACCATACCGGAAGATGCAAAGTACACAAAGCAAAAGACGGCACGAGCACCAACGCCCACAAAACCATTGTGTTCTACTCGTGCAACAGATTTGCGCATAGACACGACTCTGATACCACTGATGGGTTCGTAGCATGGAAAACAAAAAAATTCTACCGCAAGAACGAATAAAACCCAGATCTAATCTAGATAAAAGTCAAGATCTAATCTATTAGATATGTGCAATGAGATAGATCTATACTAACCCTTATAGATCCGAAAGCCTTGTGCGAGATCGGATCTCGTGGTTGATGTAGACGATCACTTGCCGATCTCAAGATCGAGTGGGCGATCCTTCCGGTGCCGCGTTCCGGGAGCGCTTCCGCAGTTGGTCACTCGTGCGGAGTCGATGCAGACCTTCCTCTCCCCGTTCCAGCGAGCAGTGGAGGTAGTAGATCTCTCCACGGAATCCCAGCAGCACGGCAGCGTGGTGGTGGTGGTGGAGTAGAGAATTCTGCAGGGCTTCGCCTAAGCCTGAGCAGAGCGAAGGAGGAGGAGAGAGGCGGCTAGGGCAATGAGTGGAGGGGCCAGGGGGTGGCGCCTCCACCTCTATTTATAGAGGGAGGGGTGGCGCCTAGGGTTCCCACCCCTAGGGCCACCTCTAGGGCCAGCACACAAGGGGGGCTTGGGGGGAGTTTCCTTCCCCCCAAGTTTCCCCCTTTCCTTTCTTGGTTTTCAAGTAAACTCCATAGAAATTTCTAGAACCTTCTGGAACATTCCGAAACCTTCTAGAATCCCCATATAAACACTCCGGGACATTTCCGAACCTAGAAAATGATCTCCATTATATGAATCTTATTCTCCGGATAATTCCAGATCTCCTCGTGATGTCTCAGATGCAATCCCAGACTCCGAACTACATTCGGTCTCCAACACACATTCCATATCTACCTAAACAGCATCGAATCTTAAGTGTGTCACCCTATGGTTCGTTAATGTGCAGACATGATGGAGAAACCTCTCCGATCAATAACCATCAGTGGGATCTGGAGATCCATAACGGCTCCCACATACTCAACGATGACTTCGTGATCGATAGAACCATTAACATACGAAACCAATTCCCTTTGTCACGCGATACTCTACTTATCCGAGGTTTGATCGTCGGTATCTCCATACCTAGTTCTACCTCGTTACTGATAAGTACTCTTTACTCGTTCCATGATATGTCATCCCTTGTGACCTAGTCACATGCTTGCAAGATAACTAGATGACATCCCACCGAGAGGGCCCAGAGCATATCTATCCGTCATATGGATGGACAAATCCCAATCTTGGTCCATGCGCTTCAACACATACTTTCAGAATACCCAATGATACCTCTATAACCACCCAGTTACGAAGCAGTGTTTGATGTCATCAAAGTACCCATCCGGTGATGGTGATTAACATAACCTCATGGTCGAAGGATTAGGTTACTATGCATTTGAAAGCTTGTAGCAATACGAACTTAATGACTTGATCTTATGCTACACTTACTATGGGTGTGTGTGTGTGTCCATCACATCATTCTCCTAATGATATAACCTTGTTATTAATGACATCCAATGTCCATGATCAGGAAACCATGATCATCTATTAATCAACAAGCCAGTTCAACAAGAGGCTTACTAGGGACTCTTTTATGTTTACAAAAACACACATGTATTAGTGTTTCCTAATAATACAATTATAGCATGGCATGTAAACATTCATCATAAACGCAAAGATATAATAATAACCACTTTTATTATTGCCTCTTGGGCATATCTCCAACACCTTTCTATTTCGGGGATGTTCTGCAATCGAGATGTTCTCCTTCCTAGCGGTGCTCCTCCTGTTACGCTCCCAGTCCTTCGGGTAGAGCTTAGTTGTGCATGTCGAAGGCTAGATTCGTCGGCTAATCTCTTGTAGGGGTTCGCGTATGAAAATAATATAATTTTACCCTACGCCCCTGAACCCCTGATGTTGTGAACTTACCCTTGAAGACCGAAAAGCGTTGTCAACACTCAGGAGAGCGTGGTTGATGTAGACGAGCCGAAGCCGACCTCAAGGTCATGCTGAAGTCCTTGTGCTCCTGTGGCTCCAATGAATTGAGTGCCTCAAGTGTGACACCTCGTGGGGAGTTATATGCATCCATTGCCTAACGATGACTCGCGCTTTCATGATCTAGCAGCAGTTGCAGAAGTAGAGCTCCTAGATCCAAATCACGAAACACGACGGTGCTCCATGGTGAAGATGTCTCTCGTTCGTGCAGTCCGAACTTGGGATCACGGTCATGGGAGAGAGAGAGAGAGAGAGAGAGAATGAATTGGAGGTCTCCCCAAAAAGTGAGGAAACCTTTATTGAATATTGTGTGTATTTATCTGGCCAAATACCCCCACTATATATAGGGGGAGGGGAGGTACTACCTCCCTCAAAGTCCCGGGGTGGGACTAAAAGAGGGGGAGAGGGGGTACCCATCGGCCGGCCCTAGTGGGCCCCGTGCGGGGGGCTTGTCCTAGCTGGCCACCCCCTTGCCTCCTCTCTCCTCTTGCCTTTCCCTCACGGGCCCTTCTCCCTCCGGAATTGGCCCATTAAGCCGACCTTTTAATTAATTTTCTCTTTATTAAATGATTATGAATAAATGATTAAATCAATATTTAACATTCATTCACATATTATTCAATCTCTGTGGTTATGGAACACCTTCCATCTCCACTCTAGACATCCTCCGGACTTACCGAAACCCTTCCGGTTTTCTCTCTACTCTTCTTCGGTGATTCTATCGATCTTGTAAACACTCTTTAAGCATCATCAAGCCCTTAATCATGATACCCCGCGGTTCAGGAATAATCCAGACATGGTCGGACACTCCCGGACCAATGATCGAACGAGGGACCTGGATGACCATGTGACCCCTGTGCATTTAACGAAGATCTTTCGTTATTTGAACCGGGACAGTCGTGTCTTATTCCTTTTGTCTCTCGATACTTGCATTGCCCAAGATCTGATCAATGACATCACCATGTTGTGTTCAATCTCGTTACTGAACAATGCTACTTGACTCGTTCCGACAAGTGATATCCCTATGATCAAATCACACGTTGCGCAACTATTGGATATAACTTCTCTGAGTGGGCCCTCGAGTATCTTTCCATCATGCAGATGGACAAATCCTGCTCTTGACATATATTGCCTCTACGGTTCCTCCGAATACCTAAACACACCTTTATTGTCATTGTATTACCAAGTGACATTTGATGCTATATAAGCATTCTTGGGAGATAGTGATTGATATAGCCTCATGGTCTAAGGGATAGTCTACGAGGGTCTATTCTAATCATCGTAACTTGAACTTCGTGACATGATTAGGTCATGATGTTTAGGTTGGGTATTGGTTCATCATATCATTCTCAGAATGAGTTGACTCCATTTCCAACTGGCATAAATGCCACATGATTAGGAAACGTTGATCATCTGTTGACCGAACCAGTGGCTAGAGTTTCACCGAGAACCCCTGGTTATTTATATATCACACGTGTATTGACATGTCCTTTCAATACAGTTATAGCATGATATAAAACTTGATCATAAAGTTTATGAAATATGATAATCCTTATTATTATTTGTCTCTAGGGCATATTTCCAGTAGTCTCCCACTTGCACTAGAGTACAAATAGACTAGTTGCATTTGTTCTTAATTATTGGCACCATATTTCCCGGTACCCTGAACATGCTTGCTCATGGAAGAGGTTGAGTCTTGATCCTATACTTTACAGTCCCAAATCCTTTGCAACTTACTAATGTCACCTTGATTGACATTAATACTTTATCATCACATGATAACATCTTTGTGTATGCATCATCGCTATGGCAGCAAAACGAGGCCGGATTCCAAGAGCCTATAGTGACTTTAGATCAACCTCGAGGGCTTTCTCATGGGCCCTGCGCCCGAGGACAAATCATTCTACGTTAAAAGCGAACTAGCCCCGCCATAACATTATACAAGACTTTAGATGGTACCCTTATCTACTATTATAAATGTAATTACCGAAACACAAGTGCACCGTGTGTAACTTTCGATGTTTTTGTTCACCTTGCTTCCTACTTAACTTTAGTTGGTATTATAGGAGTTTCCAACATATTCCCTTATAACATAACCCTTTATGCTTTAAGATATGTCATCCTTTATGGATTTCAAAAAAACATGTCTACAATTCTCTATTAGACACGGTAGACAAACTTAGCTCAACATTCTGTGATTTGAACTTAATCACTTTTCAAACGTTCCTTATTGGATCATATATTATTATAAGTTATCATCTTGGTTTTCTAAGATAGAACCTATGTCTCAACATAGTGGATGATGATCATCCTTTTCTTTCTTTCAACCATCGATGATAAACTTAATACTATTCCTACCTTGAGTTAATAAGGACCAGTTCCTTAATTAACTTCTATTCTGAAACCCTTTTTAGAATCCCTTAAGGAATACTACATAATATCGTAATATTCTTATTATCAACTTCTACTCCCTATAAATCATTATTTATTGGTACTTGCGCTTATATTCTTAATGTGTCGTATACAAACTTAAGAATCACTCCTTTAAGCTCCCATTCAAAATATGTTCCCAATATATTTGGGTATGAGTCACTAGTCTTACTCAAACTATGTTCCTACATATTTGAATTTGAGACTTATATTGCTCCCACTTAGAATGTGTTCCCGACACATTTGAGTTTGAGACTTACATTGCTCCCACTCAAAAATATGTCATTCACATATTGTTTTAGGAATACTTTCATAACTCCCAATCAATTTCATGCAAATTGCATATCAACTCAGTATTTTGAACGACTTCAAAATCCTTTGATCAAATATCGAAATTGGATATTTACTATGAGATACTAGTACTTTACTAGTTTTAAATCCACCAGACTTTCAGCACACTCGAATCAAATTCATTTGAATTTGTCCAACACTTCACAAACTGTGCTTTTGTCATTCACCCCTTTTCCATTATGGCTTTGCAGTCATTTGGGAAAATCCAAGTAACCCCTTTACTTGTAAGATTCAGCAATGAATTGCTTTCTAATCTCAAGGGAATTTTTCTTTGGGATTTCTAATATCATTAGCTTACCGTTATTTCCTCAGTAGTTCGTAGGTATGTCATATTCCGGTAATCATGACAAATTATTCACAAATGCCTCCATACAAGATATGGGCTACATTTTGAATCCTACTTCATGTAGTGAAAACACCAGTGGGGAAAACACAATGATTATTATCATTGATTCTTTCCTTTGTGAGGAGAATCATCTAGGAACACTTTCCGTTGCGCTTCTCAACACTCTGATGCAGGGTTTTGAATCCTCATCATGTTTTTCATTATCTTCCATTTGCTCCATAATCGAGAAATATCACTGAATGTGAACTTTCTCGAGAATGCACCAAAATCCAAGCAATATGGTTTCAGCTATGGATTTCGTATTCAAAGTTTTCCAATGAATACTCTATAATGACTTATTCACTGTTGTTTTGGTTATATCGAATAACCTCAAAACTTCTACGACGATCCATACTAGATATGGAGCCGATCTCACGAATCCAAATGGTTCACTATATGTTTTAATTGAGTGCTAGCTATTTCTAACTAATGGTCTCTACATCTACACTATAACGATTTATTTGGTGCCATCTATTCACCCACTTGATATCAAATATCATATTGTGATGCTTTGCATTTTGACATTTCAAACGCATTGCACAATTTCTTTTATGCCAATCTTATAAAGTTGAATTTCATTACTATTGATCAAATCGTAGTAATTAGATTCTCATTTATCTTTAATACCCTCTGTTGATGAAATAATTTGATCATATCAAATAGTTTCATACTTATGTTTCCTTTGGTAAACTTTTTTTACACATTTAAACAATCATATAATCACCATTTTGTTAAACTACAATACATCGAATATGTATTCTCTTTAACAATTCATCAAACACTTTCTATTCAAGTAATACACGGTGTTCAAGTTATTTTGCCGAACTTAGACATGATTCATGTGTGACAAGAAATCGAATGAATTTCACATATTATCAACATAACTTTGAATTTAAACAATGGTTTCATTCATTAATGAATATATCATTAAGTTGGGTATTTTTCAAGGCATTTCAATATTTTACAAATGTTCATGCATTATAAATTAGTTTCATAACAAGGATAATTCACACATAATCGAACAAGATATGAACGAAAATAGAAATCATTCATAAAAGTGGAACAACTGTTTGTTACAAGCTCATATGAATAACCGTCTCACGAAGTGTGAGACACACTAATGAAGTTCACAATCTATCGATTACAATAATCATCCTAAACATAAACTAAGTGATAAATGTCGAGGGAGAGTGTTCATCGGCCATCATCATCATGCTTGCCATCAACACACAATGTCACCTCCTCTCCAGCAAGCACCTCTCATGCAGAAGGACCTGTTTTCAGCAAAACAAAACAAGTATCAAATATACTTAACACTGCAAATGTGTTTGAAAGATTATAACATTTATAAAATTGTATATCAAATATATACCTTTGTCATCGATGACCTCACCGACAACGGGTTCAACCATCATATTCCTGAGATGTGATATGAACCTGTGAAAATCCTGTGTTTCCGTGTCGCCTCTCATAATGCAAGTCCTGACATGTGCTTGGTAGCTTGGTGGCAGCGACCGTAGCACAATGCCATTTGCAAAAGAGCTCATCATCCAGCTATATAGGAAGTATGCAGGCCTAATGTACGCATCATGCATGCGCTCCAAGTTGTCGTTAAGTGAAGAGTTCAACTTAATGTAGAGGAAGTCTCCCATCAGCTCATGCTCCCATATGCGTGCTTGTTCCACGAAATGTGTCCTAAGATGTACCATTGTCGCACGAGGGTCAAGATTACCCACGACTGGCCACGGATCATCCACCATATCGTAGCACATTGTAACTAATATGAAGGTGGACATGTCACCATGATAATAGCGGTCCTCTTGCTGTTATGGGGTCTCATAGTAGTAAGGCTGCTCCAAATCCATCTCGTTGAGTATATAGTCGACCACGTTATTCTCTCTAAGGAGAACATGGAGACGCGTAACCCATATAGAGACGATTGATCCATCTAGCATGAGCTTCTCTCCTAACAAATTGTCAACAGGAAAGGTAGCATCAGGGAGAACTATTTTTTTTCTACATTTATAATTGCAAAAGGAATTTAGACTAAGTTTACAATTAAATGAGTTAATAATAACTCCACTCATAAACACCTATCCCCTAAAGGGTTCTAGTTATAACGTGGCCCCTTTTTCTCACATCTCCCCCGATCATCACGGCCATCAATGTGGGTTCTAGGGTGGACGCTAAACATCGGTCACATCATTCATGTGACTCATGCTTGATCTTTCGACCATCCGTGTTCCAAGGCCATGTTTGTTACATGCTAGGCTCGCCAACTCAACCTTAGTGTATTCGCTGTGCAACATGGCTTACACCCACTCTATGCGAACGACTAGATATGTCTGACACCCGATCATCACGACCTACCTCATACCGAAGAACTTTCTTAGTGGTGCACACTAAGGGGGAACACAATCATTGGTATTTAACAGGGATCATCTTATTAGGCTATCGTCGAGTATCTAATACTAGCACACAATAAGATATACAAACAATACATTGAATGTAAATGCGATGTGATATGGTCCTTCACATCATGATCTCCATCCGGCGTCACCGGATTCCGGCGCTAGGGTTCGGACGCCGTAGACACTAGGGTACCAGTGTCTTTCCAGCGTGGTAGTCCGTCACCTCCATGACTATCTACTACTACTACTACTTCGTAACATAAGGTAATCACTTTACCTTCACCACAACCATATCACAAAGCAATGCCCCCTACAAAACAAAGTTAGACGCCTCTACTTTATATTTGTATGTTTTACGTGGCTAAATAGGCTTTCGCACAAGAACCGTTCTTAGATACAAACTGTCACCACAACGCTGATCAAGTAGTTATCTATACTATACCCCTTTTGGGGTCCTCCATTGCAAATGGCATACCAACTAATGCGAAAGAGACAGATACCCCCAAAGCCACTTTATACGGTACAAGTTGTATGTCAAGCGTGGACCAGTCTCGTGAATGAACACGTAAAGTTGGTTGGAGGCCGCTTCATCAAGCATTACTGCGTGTCTTACTCCTTTTGTCTCTCGATACTTGCATTGCCCGAGATATAATCAATGACATCACCATGTCGTGTTCAATCTCGTTACCGAACAATGCTACTTGACTCGTTCCGACAAGTGATATCCCTATGATCAAATCACACGCTGCACAGCTATTGGATATAACTTCTCCGAGTGGGCCCTCGAGTATCTTTCCGTCACACGGATGGACAAATCCCGCTCTTGACATATATTGCCTCTACGGTTCCTCCGAATACCTGAACACACCTTTATTGTCACTGTATTACCAAGTGACGTTTGATGCTATCTAAGCATTCTCGGGAGATAGTGATTGATATAGCCTCACGGTCTAAGGAATAGTCTACGAGGGTCTATTATAATCATCGTAACTTGAACTTCGTGACATGATCATGAAGGAAATATGCCCTGAGTGGCAATAATAAAGTTGTTATTATGTATTCTTTATATATGATAGATGTTTATTTTGCATGCTAGAATTGTATTGATCGGAAACATCAATACATGTGTGTTTAATAAACAAAAAGGGTTCCTAGTTATGCCTCTCTTATAGACTAGCTTGTTGATTAACAAGGTGATCAAGGTTTCCTGATCATGGACATTGGATGTTGTTAATAACAAGGTCACAACATTTGTGAAATGATGTGATGAACATTCATCCGAAGTATAGCATTACGATCAAGTCATGATGTTTACATTGCTATAACATCATACGAAGTAATCTTTATCCTTAGACCATGAGATCATGTTAATTGCTAACACCGGAAGAGTATCTTGATAACATCAAACGTCACACCATAACTGGGTGACTATAAAGATGGGTTCAGTGCTACGAAGGTGTTATGTTGAGGCTCATGGATCAAGAGTGGAATTTGTCAATCCCGATGACAGATAGATATACTCTGGGCCCTCTCGGTGATATCACATTAAGGTAGCTTGCAAGCAAGTGATGTGATCACTAGAATGTTATATCACAGGAATGAGAAAAGAGTGCATGTCGGTAACGAGATCAAACTAGGTATTTGGATACCGATGATCGAATCTCGTACATGTATTATATCAAGAGACAAAGGGATTAAATTACAAGCGTTAAAGGTTCTCACGATCACAGAAGTCATCGTTGAATATGTAGGAGTCAGTATGGACCTCCAGGTCCCGCTTCTGATTATTGATCTGAGAGGAGTCTCAATCATGTCTACATTATTCGCGAACCGTAGGGTGACACACTTAAGAGTTACCGGACACCATTTTGGAGCACATATGTTTCAGACAAAAGAATTGCAAGGCGCAGGAATTGTTTCGATAGAAACCGGAAATTGTTTCGGGTGAAATTGCAGAGAGTGGTTCTGCATGTGATATTGAAATATTGCAAGGGGTTATATGTGAATATTTTGTTCAATTAAAGTAATTAACAAAATTCTCAATAAATTTAATAAAAGAGTTTTATTAAATGAGAGAGCATTAAACTTGGAGAATTTTAATGCATTTAAAGTAGGGACTTTAAAGGGGAATCTGAAGAGGCATTTTAATGTGGAGGGGTTACCACCACATGAATGGAGGAGGTGAAGGGTCACCTCCCCCATGCGCCGGCCATGGAGAGGAGGGGCACCCCCTCCTCCTATAAAAGGCCCCCTCTTCCTCCTTCTTCCTCACACCTCCTTGTGAAGGATCTCTCTCCCCCTCTAGAATTATTCCCCCATGGTCTCAGATTAGCGAGATACATGTTCCCGGTGGCATTTTGTCTAGAAGGAGTTGCTGCTTCTGCTGGATCACTGGAGCGAGGATGTGGAGGTTGTCCGGTGGCTTGAACGTGTGTGCGAGTGCGGATGCGCTACTGAGTTGCGGCGCTCGGACTTCCTCACGATCTTGAGATCGGCAAGTCTACGACTACATAAACCACGAGTTCCTACTCGTTAACAAATCTCGTTGTCTTCGAGGGTAAGTTCTCATTGGATGTATGTCCACCCGTTGCTCTGTACCTAGTAGATAGATCTTGGCGTGTAGTTCTCATCTTAGGAATTTTTTTGTTTTCTATGCTGCGGACCCAACAGTAGTATTAGAGCCTGATCTATGTGTAGTACACATATGTTTATATGTGGGCGATGATGATCATGTTATTGCATCTTCTATGTATTTTGGATATTGGTGGCATAGTGGGATGAAGCGGTCCGGACCAACCTTACATGTCATCGTACATGAGACCGGTTCCACGACTGACATGCAACTAGTTTTGCATAAGTTGCTGGCAGGTGTCTGTCTATCCTACTATAGTCAATATCAGATTTACAACGAGTTGCTAATAACTTGGTTATCCTCGTTGTGGTTCATGTTCGTAGGTAAGAACGGTTCTATCTCCGAAAGCCCTAAGGCACGTAAAACTTGCAATTGATAAATTAGAGGCGTCTAGTTTAGATCATTGCTGGGCTAGTGTATTGATATGGTATTGTTGTAAGTAGATGTATGGTAGATACTCTTACAACACATTCAACGTGTAAGTTCCATAGACCTTGGCCTTACACACAAAGGAATGATAGAGATCATACCACGATGCAAATGATAGAGATCAAATGCATGGACCATATCATCTCACTTTACACATTAGATGTTAGCATCTTATACTGCTAGTTTGGTGCTTTCTGTAGCATTGTAAGATGATCCCTCATTTAGATATCAAGATAAAAATGTGTTCTTCCTTGAGTATGCACCATTTTGTGGATCGTGTTTTGAGACATCACGTGATGATCGGGTGTACTCGAATCTACGCTTTCATAGGAACGGGTGTAAGATAGTTTTACACATGCGAATACTAAGGTTCTTACTTGGCGAGCCTAGCATGTACAGACATGGCCTCGGAACACGGACCGAAAGGTTAAGCATGAGTCATATAGTTGATATGATGCCCATATAGATGCTCGCATTTGAAGCTACATCAACTCACGTGATGATCGGACTTGGTGTAGTGGATTTGGTTCATGTAATCACCAAAAGGACACGAGGGATGTCGTTTTTGAGTGGGATTTCATTAGTAATTTGGATTAGTTGAACTCACTCTATCATAAACTTAGTCTAAATAAACTTTACAAATTCTGTTGTAGATGGCACCACCTGCTTTTCATTTCAATGTGTTCATGGAGAAAGAGAAACTTGCTGCGAATGGTAGCAACTTCACCAACTAGGCTATGAATTTGAGGATTCTCCTCACTGCTGGACAAAAGCAATATGTGTTAGATGCGCCGCTAGGCCCCCCACCAGCTCCTGATGCCCCTGACGAGGAAAGGAATGTCTATGTGACTCGTCAGGAGGACCACAACTTAGTTCATTGCGGCATACTGTATGGGCTAGAGCCAGAACTTCGAAAGCATTTCGAAAATGGCAATGCCTTTCATACCATGGGAGAATTGAAAATTATTTCGATACCCATGCTGCCGTAGAGAGTTATAATGCTTCTAAAAAGTTCTTTAGCTGGATGATGGAAGAGAACAACTCTGTTAGTGAGCACGTACTCAAAATGTCTGGGTACGCTGATAAGCTTGTGTCCTTGGGAATAACGATTCCCATTGACTTAGGCATACACCGTGTTCTCCAATCTCTGCCACCTAGCTACAAGAGCTTCGTGATGAACTATAATATGCAGGGCATGAAGAAGTCTCTTCCCGAGCTTCTGTCAATGCTTAAGACTATAGAAGTGGAGATTAGGAAAGAACATCAAGTGTTGATGATCAATAGGACCACCGGTTTCAAGAAGGACAAGAAAGGCAAGCGCAAGGGAAAGAAGGGTGGCAAATCTGTTGCCGCACCTGAAAATAAACCCTGATCTGGCCCTAAGTCTGACACTGAATGTTACTATTGCAAGGGGACTGGCCATTGGAACCGCAATTGCCCCAAGTAATTGGCGAACAAGAAGTCCGACAAGGCAAACAAAGGTATATGTGATATACATGTTATTGATGTGTACTTGACTAGTACTCGCAGTAGCACCTGGGTATTTGATACGGGATCGGTTGCTAATATATGTAACTCGATTCAGGGGCTGCGGAACAAGCGATAACTAGCAAGGGATGAGGTCATGATGCGGGTCGGCAATGGATCAAAATTTGATGTGATCGCCGCCGGGACGCTACCTCTCCATATGCCATCGGGATTAGTTATAAACCTAAATAATTGTTATTTGGTGCCTGCACTGAGCATGAACATTGTATCTGGATCGTGTTTGATGCAAAGTGGTTATTCCTTTAAATCTGAAAACAATGGTTGTTCGATTTATAAGAATGATATCGTTTATGGTCATGCACCTGTGTTGAATGGTTTATTTCTGTTGGATCTCGATAGTAATATTACGCATATTCATAATGTTGATGCTAAAAAGATTAAACTTGATAATGATATATCTGCATATATGTGGCACTGCCGTCTAGGTCATATTGGCATTAAACGCATGAAGAAACTCTATTCTGATGGACTTTTGGAATCACTTGATTTTGAATAATTTGATACATGTGAGCCATGCCTTATGGGAAAGATGACTAGAACACCGTTTTCCGGTTCAATGGAACGGGCGACACATTTATTGGAAATCATACATATTGATGTATGTGGACCAATGAGTGTGTCGGTGTGAGGTGGATATCATTATTTCGTTACTTTCACGGATCATTTGAGTAGATACGGGTATATCTATTTGATGAAACACAAGTCTGAAACCTTTGAAAAGTTCAAGGAAATTTTAGAATGAAGTGGAAAATCATCGTAATAGAAAAATCAAATTTCTTCGGTATAACCGTGGAGGTGAGTATCTAAGTTACGTGTTTAGCACACACATGAAAGAGTGTGGAATAGTTTCACAACTCATGCCTGCCGGAACATCACAACGTAATGGTGTGTCGGAACATCGTAATCGTACTTTATTGGATATGGTTCGATCTATGATGTCTCTGACTGACTTGCCACTGTCATTTTGGGGTTATGCACTGGAAACAGCTGCGGTCACTTTAAATCGGGCACCATCTAAATCCGTTGAAATGACACTGTATGAATTATGGTTTGGAAACAAACCTAATTTGTCATTTCTTAATGTTTGGGGATGCGATGTTTATGTGAAGAAACTTCAGCCAGATAAACTCGAACCCAAAGCGGAAAAATGCGACTTCATAGGATACCCTAAGGAAACAATTGGGTATACCTTCTATCACAGATCCGAGGGCAAGGTTTTTGTTTCCAAGAATGGATCCTTTCTTGAGAAGGAGTTTCTCGCGAAAGGTATGAGTAGTCGGAAGGTAGAACTCGAAGAGGTTATTGAACCTTCTCTTCATGAAATGGCGAGTAGTGCAGCACCGGAAATTGTTTCGGAGTTAACTTCACCTAATGAAGAGAGAGCTAATGATATTGATCATGAAACTTCGAAAGAGGACACTACCGAACCTCGCAGGTCAAGTAGGACACGTGCAGCTCCTAAACTGTACGGTAATCCTGTTATGAATTTCATGGTTGATGAAATAGATGACCCTGCGACATATGAAGAAGCGATGATGAGCCCGGAATCCAACAAATGGCTAGAAGCCATGAAATCCGAGATGGAATCCATGTACGAGAACCAGGTTTGGACCTTGGTGGACTTACCTCATGATCGAAAGGCCGTTGAGAATAAATGGATTTTCAAAGAAAAACTGATGCTGATGGTAATGTGACCATCTATAAGGCTCGACTTGTCACAAAGGGGTTTTGAAAAATTCAAGAAGTTGACTACGATGAGACATTCTCTCACGTAGCGATGCTTAAGTCGGTTAGGATTATGTTAGCAATTGCTGCATATTTCGATTATGAAATATGGCAGATGGATGTCAAAACTGCGTTCCTCAATGGTAATATTGAAGAAGAGTTGTATATGATACAACCTAAGGGTTTTGTCGATCCTAAGGATGCTAATAAGGTACACAAACTTCAGCGATCCATCTATGGACTGAAGCAAGCATCCCGCAGTTGGAATCTCCTCTTTGATGAGGTGATCAAAGAGTTTGGATTTGTCCAAACTTATGGAGAGGCTTGTATTTACAATAAAGTGAGTGGGAGCAATGTGGCATTTAGGATATTATATGTGGATGACATATTATTGATTGGAAATGACATAGATCTTTTAAACAGTGTTAAAAGTTATCTAAACAGCAAATTTTCGATGAAAGACCTTGGTGAAGCGTCATATATATTAGGCATTAAAATCTATAGAGATAGATCAAGGCGCCTAATTGGGCTATCGCAGAATACATACCTTGATAAGATATTAAAGAAGTTTAATATGGACGGAAGTAAGAAGGCGTTCTTACCTATGTTGCAAGGCAAGACATTGAGTAAGACTCTAAGTCCGGCTCGGCGGAAGAAAGAGAGATAATGGATAAGATCCCCTATGCCTCGGCCATAGGCTCTATAATGTATGCCATGCTATGTACAAGACCGGATGTGGCACATGCTATTAGTTTGACTAGTAGGTACCAATCTGATCCAGGTTCGGAACACTGGATAGCGGTCAAGAACATCCTCAAGTACTTGAGAAGAACTAGGGATATGTTTCTTATATACGGAGGTGAAGAAGAGCTAGTCGCTAAGTGTTATGTCGATGCTAGCTTTGACACTGATCCGGATGACTCTAAGTCTCAATCCAGATACATATTTCTCTTGAACGGAGCAGCAGTTAGTTGGAGGAGTTCCAAACAACCTGTGGTGGCTGGATCAACGATGGAGGCGGAATATGTTGTTGCTTCAGAAGCGGCGCAGGAAGTGGTTTGTATGAAAGAGTTCATTACGGAACTAGGTGTGGTTCCTAGTGCATTGGACCCAATGGTGATCAATTGTGACAACAATGGAGCCATAGCCAACGCCAAGGAACCGAGGTCTCACAAGAATTCCAAGCATATTAAGTGCCGGTTTCACTCCATTCGCGAACATGTCAAGGATGGAGACATAAAGATTTGTAAAGTACACACGGACCTAAATGTAGTAGATCCGTTGACTAAAGCTCTCCATAGGGCAAAACATGATCAACACCAGAACTCCATGGGTGTTAGATTTATCACTATGTGAACTAGATTATTGTCTCTAGTGCAAGTGGGAGACTGAAGGAAATATGCCCTGAGAGGCAATAATAAAGTTGTTATTATGTATTCCTTATATATGATAGATGTTTATTTTGCATGCTAGAATTGTATTGATCGGAAACATCAATACATGTGTGTTTAATAAACAAAAAGGGTTCTTAGTTATGCCTCTCTTATAGACTAGCTTGTTGATTAACAAGATGATCAAGGTTTCCTGATCATGGACACTAGATGTTGTTAATAACAAGGTCACATCATTTGTGAAATAATGTGATGAACATTCATCCGAAGTATAGCATTACGATCAAGTCATTATATTTACATTGCTATAACATCATACGAAGTAGTCTTTATCCTTAGACCATGATATCATGTTAATTGCTAACACCGGAAGAGTGCCTTGATAACATCAAACATCACACCGTAACTGGGTGACTATAAAGATGGGTTCAGTGCTACGAAGGTGTTATGTTGAGGCTCATGGATCAAGAGTGGAATTTGTCAATCCTGATGACGAATAGATATACTCTAGGCCCTCTCAGTGATATCACATTAAGGTAGCTTGCAAGCAAGTGATGTGATCATTAGAATGTTATATCACGGGAACGAGAAAAGAGTGCATTGATGACCCACAAGTATAGGGGGTGTATCGCAATATTTTCAAGGGAAGTTAAACCCAATTTATTGATTCAACACAAGGGGAGCAAAATAATATTTATTAGCCTTAACAACTGAGTTGTCGCTTCAGCTGCACCTGGAAACAATCTTGCTCACATCAGTTTATCAGTAGCAACAATTTTGTTGTAGGAATAGAAAAGTAACAGGAGTAGCAAAGCAAAGACAGTAGTAACGAAAGCAGTAAACAGTGGGATTCGAGTGTGGTAGGCATAGGGATGGATGGACGGGCGTTGCATGGACAAGACAATTCACATAGCAATCAGAACATAGGGCAATTGCAGATAAATAAGATAAAGCACCCAAGTACTAGACAATCCTAAGCATGTGTTCCATATATAGTCATACATGCTCGCAATAAGAACTTGCACAACATATTTTGTCCTGCTAGCCCGTTTGCAGCGGGGCCTCTAGGGAACTACTGGCAATTAAGGTGCTCCTTTTAATAGAGCACCGGAGCAAAGCATTAACACTCCGTGAACACATGTGATCCTCATATCAAAGCCTTTCCCTTCCGGTTATCCCGATTTCTGTCACTTCGGGGCCATAGGTTCCAGACAACAACGTGTGTATACAACTTGTAGATAAGACCAGAAACAATACTATCATAATGAATCAATAATAAGTTCAGATCTGAAATCATGGCACTCGGGCCCTAGTGACAAGCATTAAGCACAACAAGTCGCAACAAAGTCATAAAGCACTAATAAAAGATACTAGGCACCATGCCCTAACAATCTGATGCCATTACATGAATGATCTCATCCAATCCCTACCATCCCCATAGCCTACAGCGGGGGATTACTCACTCATAGATGGGGGAAACATGGATGGTCGATGGAGATGATGGTGCAGATCGATGGAGATGGCTCTGGGGGCACTTCCCCGTCTCGGCAGGGTGCCAGAACAGAGACTTTCTGTCCCCCGAATCTCCCCTTCCGTGGCGGCGGCGCAGCGGAACTTTTCGTGGAAAAACGTCGACCCCCCCCCCGGGAGTTTTTAGGTCAGAAGGCTTCTTATAGGCGAAGAGGGAGACCGAGGGGGTGCCTGGGGCCACCACACCATGCCCTGGCGCGGCCAGGCACAGCTCGCGCCTAGGGGTGGCGTGGCCAGCCCCTGGCCCTCCTCCGTCTCGTATTCTGGCTCCGTGAGTCTTCTGGAAAAATAGGCACTTTGGTTTTTGTCGCGTCCAATTCCGAGAATATTCATTTTCTGACTTTCCTGGAGCCAAAAATAGTAGAAAACAGGCAGCTGGCACTGTGGCTCTTGTTAATAGGTTAGTCCAAGAAATCATATGAAAATTACTCTAAAGTGTGGACAAAACACAAGAAAGTGGATAAAACCAAGCATGGAGCATCAAAAATTATAGATACATTTGCAATGTATCAACATCCCCAAGCTTAACTCCTGCTCGTCCTCGAGTAGGTAAGTGATAAAAAGAAAGAATAATTTTTGAGGTGACATGCACCATGAAAGGCTTGACCAAAGTATTTGTAAACATTCAAAGCTGGGATCATAGTACTTCAATCATATCATGAAAGACAAAGTTCTAGCAATAGGACAAAGAAACTATGATGCAACATGAAAAGGCACAAACAAAAGATTCATAAATAACAATGCTTTGCAAGACGTTTGTTTGTTTCACATAAAGAAAACATAGCATAGTGGCATTTAGCTTGTCCCTCATAGAGTAGCAAATATAAATGCATAGGACACCTTCGAAGTTTACAAGAGTGACTAGATACAAATAGTTTAAAACAAGTAATATCAAGGTATGCATCAATCAACAAGTCTTGGGACAATGCACATAGAACTAAGAATGGCCACTATGCTCTCAAGAAAGTGCTCATAGAATGTGTGGAGACTCAACAAGGAAACGAACAGGTTTTGAAAAGTTTGAAAGGCTTCCAAATGTTGAAAGTATGGTACTCATTAGCATTGAGCTCTCATTGCCCCTATCATAAGCATCTTTAAATGGTTAAGGTTAAAGTGACACAACTAAGAGGATATGCTTGACAAGTTATAAATCGAAGTCTCATGCCCCTTACTTACGAAGACCGATCCTCATGCTACTCAACTTCAGTCACGAGTAAGCTCTTGTCATTGTAAGTATATACGTATCATAGAGAACCACCAACGGGGTACCCCTTGTACATGACACGGGAGCTATCCCATAATCAAAATAATAAGGCAAGCAGACAATGAGCATCTCAGCGATCTTTTTATTTACTATGTGCATAGATTTTTATTGAGGATGCTTCATAGAATGCTCATTACGGTTATGCTGCAAGTTTCCACCATGATTAGGCATGGCTTAGGCTAGCGGCCTAGGCATTTCTCTAACATACATACAAACTCCATGATCTTACAAGTTCCACTTTTATTTCACACCGCCGGTATCCATAAGCAAAAGAACATGATATCAACTAGGTACAAAGTACCAATGAAGTGTTGAAAGCGGTCCCCATGATACATGGTTCTGCTAACTTCAACTCATAAAGCGCAAGCATATGCACAACAAAGAAGGACGCAATGGTTCAGGTTTATTAAGTGCAAGAAAATAAAGTGTGCCATCAAGTTCGTGAGAGCTTTACTAACTAACTTTCTCATAACAAACAAACATTTTATTCGGAAGAAAACAAGACATAATGAATATGCACGGAAATAGCAAATGATGCTAATAGGTAGGTATGGTGGACACTTTGGCAATATTTGGTTTAAGGGAGTTGGAAACATGAGTAAAATACTCAGTGGAAGTGAAAGCTAGCAATAGTAAGGGAGCGACAAACGAGAGAGCAATAATGGCCATAATCATGCAGAGTCACAAAACATCGTTGATCAAAGCATAAAGTGATACTACAAGTTGAAAACTAAAGAATAATAAAGGCTATGGTGACTTGAGATAGTCATAACATGGTGTGAGCATGTGCCAAGTCAACCCAAATAAAGCATCAAAGAAGAATACCACTATACTATGCTTTAATATGGTAAAACAACGCATGATTCATCCAAGGCACATTAAGAAATCTAAATTGTTTATAACAAGTCATGCTACAGCAAAGAATACTAAGCATAAAGCCAAAACAATATCAAGCATGGCATGACAAAGCATAGGCCACAGTCAAAAAAAAGCTCTCTTTACCACTTAAGTATGAACTTTCCTACTTTTTTCTAAACCGAACCAGACTATTTGAACAACAATGTATGAAAGAGGAGGTCCAACCAATTTATTCAGCTAAGTAAGAAAACCACGCAAACTAAAAACCAAAACGAAAACGAAAATGAAGACACTCCAAGAACAACACAACTGTGCATGAAACAATAAAAATGAAGTGTTTGGAAGAAATCTGAGATTTTTATTGATGAAGAAGGGGATGCCTTGGGCATCCCCAAGCTTTGACGCTTGTACTTCTTGGATATTTCTTGGGGTGACATGCGTGGCATCCCCAAACTTGAGCTTTAGTCCATCCTTCATCTCATTACTCATTCCTTCCATACACCTGAAATTTTTCTTTCATACAAAACTTCACACAATCTTTATTAGCAACATTAGTGCACTTAAGATAAATAAGTCTTAAGGTTCAGTTCTAACATCAAATAAACTTCCATTAGAACACTAGCTACTGTAGCACTTCCCTCAACAAGCTCAATTCCCGAAAAGAACTCAAAAAGGAACCCACAAGAAGCAAATGCAGAAAATGGCAGAAATCTGTCAAAACAGACCAGCAGGTAAAGACGTATTTTTTAGAACACCTTCTGTTGCTCACATCAAAAAGTGTTGAACTAACGAAAGTTAGATAACAACCTGGGGCAGAAGCACAAAAAATTACAGCACAATCCGACATACAGAGCTCTCTCAAGAATTTTTACGGTGAAGCACAGAAATCTGTTTCGGGACAGCAACTTTCTCAATCATCACTTCACTCTCATTAGAGGTTACTCTTGGCACAAAAAGCAAATAAAAAGGATAAGAAGCGGTTATTACTGAGTTAATAACTTTCAAGACTCATCTAAAACTTTTGGGTTATCTTCCAATAAGTACTTTTCTTTAATGCCTTTAAATTAGGCATAAGCAAAAACTAGAATGGATAGAATAGAAGTAAACAGAAATAATCATAGGTACACGGGTATTCATACCTATGTCAGGGCCCCTCTTCCCGCTCGCGTTCATGGTTGGCTTTGCGCCGCTTCGCTGAGCCACCTCTACGCGGCGGGATGAGGTAGTTGTCATGCACGATCTGTGCAGCCGCCAGAAGAATTTTGGTCTCACCGTCGGACGATGACTTGACGTAATTCTTGTAGAAGAACTTGATCGTTCTTCCCCTGCTACCCATCTGTCAAGTATACTGCCGTCAATGGCTTCACCAACTCTCGCAGCGGACTAGATTACCAAGAAAAGGCCGGCGAGTGCACCTCCGCAAACGACCGAACATGTCGTGCGCGTCCAATGTAGAGGCGTGGGCCGGGGCGGCGGGTTTGCATCTGCTCTGGCCGCGGGATATGGAAGGCGAGGGTTTTGGCGGAGGAGTATCTTTGTGCCACTGGCTACAGGGCTCGGGTGAACAAGTGGTCGGACACGCGAGGCAGCGCGCGCTGTCCGGGCCGACCCAGTGGTCATGCAAATTAGATGCACGGATGAGTTGAGCCGGACGCGTCGGGACGGATGGGGCGTGCCGCTGCGGCGCCGTGCAAGTCGCGCGTTGTCCGCGCGGACGGGTTCAGATGCGCCCGGATGGGTTGGGTCGATCCGGTGAAAATGACGTGATTCGCAGTAGCGGTGGACATCTGGGAGCCTGCAGTGCCGCAGCTGGCGGCGACAGGGGCCGTGCGGAGGAGAGGAGGGCCAGCCCGCGGTTTCGTGCGTGACGGGCCCGTGAGTCACCACGCGGGGAATCGAAACGGTAGTATTTTTTTCTCAGTAATTACGCGGATATATTCGCGGAAAAAGATAACCTAAACGTACAGATACGCGTAATATACTCGATGCATATCCAAAACAACGTGCGGGCGATGCGTACGTCCGGATCGCCGCCGCGTCAGCCCCACGCGCTGACCCCAGCCGATTGGTTTTTCTGGTTCCGCGACTTCCGTCACCTGCCGTCCTGCTCGGATAGTGCGTGGAGTTTGCGTCCCGGTCCTCGTCGAGTTGGTGTTTTGCAACCACGCACTCGCAGCTGGATTCAACGTTTTCTTTCTTGGAGGAGAGGCTATGCTATCGTCTAGTATGCCCTTCTCACAGGTTGACTTTAAAATCAATACCTGCAAATTCACCTAGTTGACCTGGAATTAAAAATGATTTCGAGGTTATATTTTACTGTATAACACAATAAATTGTAGAATTCTGAGAAACAGGTTAACTACATGGCAGAGACAACTATAAGGCATTCGGCATGGCAAACTCCGATGTTTGCCTATCTAGAAAGATCGATACTATTGCAGAGTAGGTTAAAATTTACGAAGTTTTCCGTGTCTTTGGCACATGTGTCTAAACAAGCGGCGGCGGGTGGTCGAAGACATGCCAAACCATCGACAGGGTTTTGTCCATCCTCTGTTGTATCATGTTGATTTGATTTTGAACTCAAGAGAAAAGATCCCTCTGCAAACTTCATCATCGCCGAACTCCTTCATCAAACATCGTCGACCATCTACTTTCGGTAAATATCCGGTCGGAACAATCCTACCATAATATAGTTGCTTATCTTTTCCCATAGAGTAAACTGCTCTAAACCACCCCAACTGAGGCTCATCATTTCAAAGACATCCAAATTCAAACAAGTAATTGTACATAACCCAAATAGACATTTCAAGTATGTATTATCGATTCCTAGAACCTTTTGGGTTAATTTTGGATAGAATTTTGTGAAGGATCTAAAAATAAAAGGAAATTGTAAATAGTTCATTGTGTGAACTATTGAAATGCTAGAGCAAGTTTACTATCATCGGTCGGAATTAGGGTTTCAAGTTTGAAGCTTCAAATTTTCGTTGAAAGTCACCTTTCTAGATAAACATGAAAGAATTCCAGAATATCTGAATGGTCGCCCTAATGCACGGTCAAAATTTCAGCTGGACTAGTTAACTATTTGGCCAAAAGTAGTTTCCAAGCTTGACAGAACCATTAATCCACAGTTGAAAGCTTCCATTTAGATTATCTACACTAACCTATCAAAATAGCGGTAATTTTTTGTTGAATGTTAATGAATTGGGAATTATTAGAATCCTATCGTGGTGATTTTTGTAAGTAAAAAAAAGGGCTGGCTGAAAAGATTTTGTGATATCACTCATGAAGAAAATAATATACAGAATTTTTTTAAAGTACGAACACTGTATATATGCAACGATTTAATGACAGGAAACTCAGACGGTTTGGGGTTGAAAACAAATGAACGAGTCCTCGCGAGGGGAGCGAAACGTAAATATGATACTGTAATTTAATTTGTTTCAAAATTCAACCTTGTCCCTCCTACTGTCCTCCATGTTCGGCGCGTCATCTATAAAGTCATCTTCTTTCCAGTCTCCTCGTCACCAAACACCAAACCCATTCATTCGTATACAGAAACTGTTAATGGGATCAGGCCTTTCTCACAATCACCGGAGCAGCGTCTCGCCTCAGCAGCAGCCGTCGTCGGCCCGCGTCATCGCCGCCGACGGCTCGCTGACGGAGTTCCCTGCCTCCTCCCCTGTCAGCGTCTCCGATGTCCTCGGCGACAATGCGGGACGCCGGTTCTTTGTGTGCAGCTCCGACGCGCTCTTCTTCGACGAGGACGTGCCAGCGCTCCACGGCGGCGAGCTGCTCCGTCCTGGCCAGATATACTTCGTGCTCCCCGCGGCCATGGTCGGGCGGCCCCTGTCGAGCGTTGACATGGCAGCCATGGCGGTGCGGGCGAGCGGGGCGCTGGCGGCGAGAGCACGGCCGCTTGGGCGCGCGCGCGGCGTCGGCATCAGGAAGGCGCGCGTCACGCCGGTGCACGCCGAGAGCCGGCCTGCCGACGTCGACGGCCGAGTCAACGAGAAGCTGAACGAGAGGACTCTCGGGGAGGACTCGCTGACAGGTTCAGGTGGTCCGGCGAGAACTGGCAAGATGCTGGCCGTGGCGGCATTTCCACCGGCGAAGAGGGCACTCATGCCGCTGGGCACCATCGAAGAAGATGCCGAGTGACCAAATGGCATAAGAACATCGTCAAGCGATGCCGAGCGATAAGTGGAAAGGAAATATAATTAAGATTTGTTGATACAGTAGGTTTTTTGTGTCCTGTTGTTTAATTTGTACTAACTATTCTTTGATCTCATGGTGGTTCGATTGTTAAAGGTTTGGTAGAACCGTAGAAATAAAAACATAGATAAATGTGTCGTTTGGTTAATCTGCCATATATACTGCCGTCCTACATGTACTCTCTCTGTTCCAAGGCTTAAAACCTACTAGTATAATTTTTCTGAAAAATCAAGCTACGAAAAGTTTAACCAAACCTTTTGAAAAAACTATCAAGAACTAGGATATTATATAGATACCACATAAAAATATGTTTCATGATGTATCCAAGGATATATATTTTATATTGTAATATTAATATATTTTTTTCTAAAAACTTGGTCAAACTTTATATAGTCTGATTTTTTCAAAGAGGCCTTAAGCCTTGAGACGGAGGTAGTATTTGACAATAAAGGGGGATGAAATTTGGTTAAATGGTCAAAGAAGCCTGCTTTTGATCATGCATGTGATAATGTGCGGTTGACTATCGCACATAACTTCTTCTTAGTCACAATTGTGATGCCTAAGATCTTTCTGTGTATGCGAGACTTTAGAAAAGCAAAAGGTTGAAGCATTGGACAGAGATCTCATGGATAATTTATTAGAGCGTCTCTACTCATGCCCACGAGCTTCTTTTTTCATCACGACGGCGAAAAACGGCCTAGTCACGCCCCAGCTTTTCGTTTTCGGCCGACTTAGGCCCAAATCCATCCGGTGAACATAGGATGAACCTAGCGCCTGGGGCGTCGGATGAAGAGAAAAGGAAAGCGGGCCCTGGCTGTCGGCGACAGACAATTTCCCTCTTTAGCCCCGCATATTCCCCCACCACCCCTGCGAGCTCCCACCATTTCCCCCAGATCTTCTCCACCATACCACCGAAGAAATTCAATGGTCCAAGGCTCGCCGACGAGTAGTCGCCGCCTCTGCCGCCGAAGCAGAGGAAGGCGAAAGAAAAGCCCCCACGCATGACCAACACCGAGTGGTTGAAGGATGTACAACGCAGAGAGGCCGGAACAGACGGCCGCCAGGAGAGAGGGAAGAAGCTCAAGGCAAAGCAGGAGACCCTAGCGCTGGTGGAGGAATCCCAAGTGCACGCGGCGGTGATTGAGTCCATGGTGTTCCCGTAACACCACGACGGCCAGTACTTCCTTGGCATTGTGTAGGGTAGCCAGTCGAGCATCTCCCGAACGACCTTCTCGCCATCCTCGCCGGTGCTATTCCAGGAGAGCAGCTCGCATGCCACATCGCACACGAGGCTGTCTCCTTTGCCGAAGTACGACGACGACCAACTAGGCGGCTTCAACCCCAACGTCGCATTCCTGGGGATGTCTCCGGTGCTTCTCCCCAGTCCTCTGCCTTTCGCCTCAGGCCGTGGTTCTTCCATGACGTAGTCGTTCGGCGCCGCCACCGCCCACACCGCCACCACCCACGCCGGCAGTTCGTTTGACGGAATGTCGGGCGACTTTGTGATGCACGCTATGATCGTGTCTAGCTCCACAGTCGCTGCTTCGGCGTCAGAGTACTTCACTCAGTAGGAATCTTGTACTGCCGCCGAGCACGGCTTAGGCATGCAAGGGTTCGGCGATGATCTGAACGAAGAAGAAGGCGAGAACCCAAAGGTAGAAGAAGCCGAGGGCGATCTAGAGGGGGGTTCGGTGAGTTGCAAGGGGAAGGGAAAGAAGAAAAGGAAGAGGAAGGACCCATCAGTGACGCTTGGGAAGGCCCATATCAAGTGGACAACGTGGGAGGATGAGACCCTCGCATGTTTCGCTTTCCTATGTGGGACCAATGTTGGAGGGCGGATAGGTCGCTTTTGGGTTTGTGCGGTAGACCTGGTTTTCTGGAGTTTGGTCGATGGGGACGTGCCCTTCGGGTAGCAACTCTGTATCTGCAATTTCAGCTAGGCGAATTTTGTCTCCATCCCGAAAGATTATGATATTTTGTTGAATTTCCGGTCACAATTATCGGAGCGAGTGAAACTTGCTCTCACGGTTATGATTCCATTGGGTTCTGACATTTTCAATACCAGGTATGCATAGTGAGGTACTGCCATAAATCTGGCGAAAGCTAGGCATCCTAGGATCGCATGGTACTACGACGGCCAATCCATGACTTCGAACTCAAGTTTTTCACGCCTAAAGTTGTTCTTTGATCCAAAGAGTACGTCAAGATAGACTTTGCCTAGAGGAATTTCAGCTTTGCCTAGGACTATTTCCGTGGAAAGTCGTGTCCGTAGGTGCCAGGTTTGCTAAGGACCAATTCATTGCTCGCAGGGTTTTGGCGGATATTAGATTGATGATGCTGCTACATCCAAGAAAACTTTACTCATGTCGAACCCGCCCATTTGGGCTTCCACAATCAGAGCTGAATGTCCTGGTCGTGGGACCCAAAGTGGGTGATTGGCCCTGTTAAATGTGATTTGTTGCTCTGGCCAATGAAGATATTCGGGTGTAGGTGGTGCGCTGTTTTAGGATCATAGACATTGTGCCTCTAGACCTTGGATAGTCATATTCCTGGTTTCTGTTTGTTGCGGGTTGTGGTTGCCCTGCTGGTGGATGTACGGTGGCGGCGGTGCACCAAGATCTAGGGTTCTAGGTGTGGTGGCATATCCTTGGTTTGCTGCTTCAGCTGCCTCTGCATTGCATACCTTCTGTATTTCTATGAAAGTGTGGTAGTCCTTCATGAGATGGTTCAGTCGCTTCCTGCCTGCAGAGTCGACATAAAAATGCATATTCCAATGTCCTTCTAGCATCGGTAGTGGAGACATTGGGGGCTCCCGAGACCTTGGCTGGTACCGTTGTGCAGATTGGCTTCCACTAGCGTCTTCTCTGCTGCTGCGGTACCCGCCGCTACGGTTGTCGTTTCTTCAGTTGTTCTCGTCTGAAAAGCCGGCCGCGACATAGCTTCGCCCTCCATAACCGTCGTTGCTGCGTCTTCTCCTATCGGTATTGCGCATGTCCCGATCTTCCTCGGGTGAGTGCCCTCGCTTGTTGTTTATTGCATCCTCACCATCTACCCAGCGATTTGCCATGCCCATTAATTGCGAGATTGTTTGGGCTTGACCTGCCCTGGTTCATCAATGAATTCTCTTCCGCAGAGGTCGTCGTTGAATGCGTCGATTTCCCTTTCATCAGATATGGTTTCGTCTTAATTTTTGATGATGTTCCACCGCTGAATAAATGCTCGTATCGAGTCCCCAGGTTTCTGTTTGCACGCCCGTAGCTGCTCCAAAGATGCGGGTCGCTTAAACGTGGATGTAAAATTTTGGATGAACTTATCTTCGAGGTTGTTCCAGGTGCTAATAGATTGTTTGGCTAGCTGCTTGATCCATGAGCGAGATGCGCCGCTTAAGTGTAATTGCAAACTTTTCATTGCGGTTTCCTTGGAGCCACCTTGAAGTTTTACGGTTGCCAGATAGTCGTCCAACCAAGCCTCGGGTTCCTGGAGACTGTCGTACTTTTGGCGATCGTGGTGAAGTTTGAAGTCCTTAGGTACCCGGGTTTTGTGAACCCACTAGGTAAAGCAACTGGACCCACATAGTTCATATTCATCCCTGCTTTCGCCATCGTAATACATTTGGCTGCATTGCTATTCCCTTAACCTATCGATTATGCGCTGTATAATGTTGTTTCTTGCATCGTCCCTTGGTTCGGAGTTTGTGAATTGCACATGATGTGGTGACCGTGATCGTCGGGCGTGTCCCATGTGCCAAGGGCTGTAGCGACGACGTGGTGATTTATCGAGTTTCCTTGAAGTTCTCTGCTCGCCCTATGCGAGGGATGCCCCACCATGCCGAGGTTCATAAGAGTAGAGCCATGGAGAGCCGCCCGAGAATCGTCGGGTGCGAGTTGAATTGTGAGTAGGTAAGTATGAGCAGCGACAATTGCGGCTTGCAATGCCTTTGCTTTGATGTGCCATGTCGGGTTTACTAACATGAAGGACATGTACAGATCCCGAGTCAGCTCGTGTCTTTTGGCTTCTGGGATATTTTGGAACCGTGAGGTTCCTCTTCATGGTACGCCTCTGGTTACACTACCAGATCCGCAGGTGGAGGTTAGCTGTGCCCACCATATGCTAGATTCGTCAGCTAACCTTTTTCTTTCATCGAGTTGTCTCTGCATCCTTAGAAAATCCCACTTTTTGTGGTGAAGCAGGTACTGGTATGCCATCAAATCCTCGCGTGTGGCTTCCGTCGTCATGGGGACTGCACCCGAGACTACGTCTCTTGCTCTTGCCATGTTTCTGCTGATAATCAAAGGGTCAAGTGTCCGCCGTCGCGTGCTCCTTCCCTTCCTTGTACAACACGATTGTTGGATGGGTCTCCTCCATTTCCGTGATTTTCTGCGTCATCACGTGATAAAATATCATTAGGGCCAAGGAGTGGGTTACCATTGGAGTCGCGCGGTGTTGTTAGTTCGCCGATGATCACGCACACTTGGTGATGCGTTAGGTACGTGTTGCTTCTAATTTTATTGGATCCACAAGAGACACTATCCGTGAGATCCTGCGGGTTCTGCTCTCGATAGATTTTGGCCATACTAATGTCGCGGTCGATGTATTTTTTGCTTTCCTCGGATTCAATGTTTGCTGGGCCTGAGCCACGTGGTTCCGTTAGCTAGGCATCTGACCCGAAGGAGAGACCATCGTATAGATCAGAAAGATCCCCTAGATCTGTGGATTTTCCGAAGTATTCTTCACGATTTACCAGTTCAGGCGTGACTTCTTAAGATGAGCTGACATAAGATGCAGGTATGGCCATGGGTGCTTCATTGCTCCAAAATTAGCCATCTTCCACTACGTTTAAACATTGTTTTTGGTCAAGCAATTGCCAAGAAACTCTCAATCCTTGCTACTAATGACTAATAATTGCAAAGATATGCAAAACCTCCCTTTTGACTTATGTTGTGTAGGAAATCATGTTTTTTAATGCGAAATAAGGAGTCACAATGAAGGTTTTTGAGCAAGTCCACATAACCAAGTAATTGGGAAGTTATTCCAGGGTGTCAGCATTCTTAACGACCACTGGCACGGGCAGGGCCCGCACGTACCGTCCACCCGTACTAGGTTGTGACGACTTCGTATCGTCAAACCCTACAACTTTCATGAAGACGCCTATATATTTTGAGGCTCTAGCCACCGGATAGAGAGCCACCATTCTCATATTACATCACAACACCACAAAAGGAGATCCACACCATTGTTCATCGATTGTTCATCACCTCCACCATCCATCCCATCCACTAGCCATAGCCATTGCTATGTACTTTAGATCTCCTTATGATTTGATGACCATTGTAAAAATATTTGATTTCAATCTAAGTATTTCTATGATGTTTTCTATCTCCGATCTATTTGATATGAGTGAGTAGTCCTCACAGGCTGCGGGTTGGGGAGAAACCTCGTAGCGATTATGTGCATCTTGATCATGGGAGTATTGTATTTTGTTTGCAATTGAGATTTGTACCTCTTGTTTCTTTGTCTCTTGTCTCGATCTGTGGACTTGTAGGTACCCAAGATCCCATAGATTGATAAAGGCTTAAGGTGAGATACTTGGCTAACGGTGATCTCATAGGAACCCTAGTGCCAGAAAGGGTAGTACAGTCTTCGCTTAGCAACCCATTCAGGATCACAACAACATCACCACTTAAAGCTTTGATTTGTGTTTTACAATTAATAATCGTTTGTAGCCCGTTGCTTCAGTGTGCACTCAGTTGGATTAAAAGACTATTGATATGGTTGCTGCATCACGGGGGTTCTAGTATATTAGGAAGTGTTGCCCACAAGATATTATCTCCGTTCAAACATTACACATGACTATGCTTATTATTATTATCTTTTATCCCATATGCTGTGTAGCTGCAGGTGGATATTCAACCCTGCCTATCTACATCCATTGATTCAACCCATTCTAAAGTAAACTAGATTGGTCTGGTAAACTAAGGTAAAATGAACAAACAAAGTCTTGTAGACGTATACTTTTTATTTCCTTTTAGCATTGCTTTTCGAGGTTCGATTAAGCCTAGGTCTTCTAGGGGAAAAGCTATTATACTACATCAGTGAATCCAGATCGAATGTATCAACCCTTTTTCTGGCGCTGTTGCCACGGAAACAATTTTGCTATCCTCGTGAGGTCACTAGAGACCTTGTTTTTAGTTTTATTAGTTTGTAGTTTAATTCTTATTATTAGTTTACATTCTTGTTATCTATTTGAAAACCCAAAAAAATTACTTACTTGTTATTCGTTTTCATTACTTATTTAGATACCAAAAATATAAGAGCCATGGCTCAAAAGAGATTAGGGGAGTATGCTACTCCCACTGATGAATTTATTCATGCACCCATCACTTAGCCCGCAGGTGATGCGTAAACATATGAAATAAAGCCTAACCTTTTAAGTTTAGTTTAACAAAACCAATTTGGGGGCTCATCTGCTAAAGATTTGGGTTTGCACTTAAACACTTCCACTAAAAATTGCGACATGATGCGTATTAAGGATGTCGATCCAAATGTTTTTAAATTAAGACTGTTTCCTTTCTCTCTTAGAGGAAAGGATAAGGATTGGTTGCTAGCTCTACCAAAGGGCACTATTAAATCTTGGGAGGAATGTACTAACTTGTTTATGACTAAAATTTCCCCCCAGCTAAAACTATGCAGCTAAGATCCAACACTACAAGCTTTAGACAAGAAGACCGCGAGCCACTAGCGCTTGCGTGGGTAAGGATGAAAGAAGCCGTAATGAACTGTCCTAGTCATGGGATGGAAGAGTGGCTTATATTACATTTGTTGTATTATGGTCTTAACCCAATGTTTAAGTCTATACTAGATACTGCAGCCGGAGGAACAATCATGGGAAAGCAAATGAGTGTTGCAAAGAAGTTACTTGATGATATGCAAAACAGCCATGCCCACTAGCATGTGGAAAAAACCATGAAGGGAGTAAGTTCAATTACCGAGGTAAATAATGAAGAGCTTACATCTAAGGTGGACAAGCTTCTTAGCATAGTAAAGGGTGAAGAAGATACCCAAGTTAATGCTATCGCTACCGATGTTAATGATGTTAATTTTATAGCTCGCACTCCTTTTAATCCTGCATGGAAAAATAATTATGCTTCCAATGTTCAAAAATATTATTCTAATCCTATAGGAGCTCCTTATAACTATTATGATAACACTAATGGAGCAAATCACAGCAATCTCTCGTTTGAGCAAACTATTAGAACATTTATACAAGCTCAAACCAAGAAAAATAATATGCTTATTAAAATCACAAAGAACCATGAAAGTAGTATAGGAAAATTATCTAACTAGGCCGTTGAAATTAGAAATGATGTGTAGGCTCTACAGGAAATGACAAAGAACGTGGAGGCTCAGCTGGGTAAGGTAGCTGAGCGCTAAGATCTCATACTAGCAAAATTTGCTGGAAAACCGAGCCAAATCCGGTAGAATACCTCAAGATGATGAGGGTGGTAACCAATAAAGAGAAACCTGAAGAGCTAGACTATAGCAACGCACCAACACCGGAATATACCGTGGAAGATCTACTAAAGATGATCACCGTAAAGAATCCAGGTATAGAAGAAGGTAATGATGCTATGTAGCAACAATTTATACAACAAGTAGCATCTAAAGTTTGAGATTTAGAGATGGAGTATAATAGACTAGCTGATAAGCTTCTAGATAAACTAGATGATATATTTGAGCCCACTATTAAAATTAAGTTGGGAGTCAATGAGATATCTGCACTTTGTGATCTTGGTGTGAGCGTCTCAACAATTCTCAAAAGCCTATTCGATAAATCAAACTTGGGGCCATTTGTTACTACTAAACTGAGACTCCATCTACATAATTCAACTTATAAACAAGCTGTTGGGATTAAAGAAAATATAGTTATTGAAATTAAAGGTAGTCCTTCTCTTATTGATCTTGTTATTGTGGACATGCCTGAAGATCCCATAGCACCTATAATTCTAGATAGGCCATTCCTAAGAACTATTAAAGCTTTGTTTAATTTACATGAGGGGAATGTGAGAATAGGGCTACCATCTAGAGATCCGTTTATAGTCCACTTCCCGATGGAAAAACAAGGCCAAGCCTAATGATGATGACGGTGTAATTACTTTAAAAGCCAACTATTTTGGAGTGGGGCTTCCACTTCTTAAACCTAATTAATTCCCATCAAGATCAAGCTAGTTGACCTTAACTAGAAGCGCTTCGTGGGCGGCAACCCATCTGAAATAAAGTTTTTACTTTTGTATTAGTTTTGCTTAGTTTTATTTGTTTTGTTTTGTTTTATAGTTTTTAATAAAGAGTGTTCAAGAAGACCTTTAGAGAGAGAAGAAATAAGGTAGTCCTCTATATTTTATTTTAATAACACATGGACTAAGAAGTATTGCTGATTTTTATGTAGTATATTTGATATTATTTTGTCCTTTGATAAGATGTGCAAAGGAACACGGAGCTTCTAATCAAAATTTTGAATTTTGTAGCTCATAGTGTTCTTAACGACCACTGATACGGACGGAAGGGACCGTACCGTGCGCCCATACCACATCAAACCACATGAAGATAGAAATTCTGATTTTTCCACAGGGATCAGTGCTAGTAACGACCACTGGTATGGCCAGACGCGCCTGTACCACGTGCCCGTACCGTACCCTCGAGCAAACATCAGATTTCAAGCAAAGCTACCGAACCGATAATGACCAGCAGTATGGGCGCGCGTGCCCGTACCGTGCGCACTACCTGGGAGCAGCCGTCACCCCCAAGGTATGTCACCCGGTACGGGCGGGCGGGCTCCGTCTGCACTGCCCGCCTATACCATGTACGCAACCTCCATATTCAGCCCGAGGATATAACCTAAAAATCCCCAAAAGTAATCTTTCTCTTTCTTCTTCCTCCAAACTCCAAACCACCTCCATTGGATCTTCAAATTTACTTAATATTTCTTCAATTCCTCGCACTCATTCGATCTAAGGTATGATTCTCCTCTGATCCTCAACTTATTTGTGCAAAAGCTTCACTCAATCTTTCATCATTGCCAATCTAGACTTAGGTCTTGTTCTTGATTCAATCTTGAGTTGAGCATTGATACATTGCAAATGTATCTATAATTTTTGATGTTCCATGCTTGGTTTTATCCACTTTCTTGTGTTGTTCCAACTTTCGAGTACTTTTCATATGATTTCTTGGACTAACCTATTAACAAGAGCCACAATGCCAGTTGCCTGTTTTCTGCTGTTTTTGGTTCCAGGAAAGTCAGAAAATCAATATTCTCGGAATTGGACGGGACAAAAGCCAAAGTTCCTAATTTACCGGAAGACTCACGGAGCCAGAAGCAGAGACGGAGGAGGGCCAGGGCCTGGCCACACCATATGGTGGCGCGAGCTAGCCCTGGCCGCGCCACCAGGTGGTGTGGGCCCCCTAGAACTCCACCGACCTTGCCTCTTCGCCTATAAGATGCCTCCTGATGCCAAAACCCTAAGAAGTCAAGCCTCCAGCCACGAAAAGTTCCACGGCACCGCCGCCACCGAAAAGGAGATTCGGGGGACAGAAAGTCTCTGTTCCAACACCCTGTCGGGATGGGGAAGTGCCCCCGGAGCCATCTCCATCGATCTCCACCGCCATCTCCATCGCCATTGCTGATTCCCATGATGAGGAGGGAGTAGTTCTCTCTCGAGGCTAAGGGTTCTACCGGTAGCTATGTGTTCATCTCTCTCTCTATGCATGATCATATTGCGATCATGAGCTTGTAATCTATAGATCTACCTTGCTACTCAAGTGCTTTAATAGATCTCTGCTCTCCCCATGTGTGTGAAAGTGACAGCGTGCTCACCATGGTGGCACTTAGGCTAGAGATTACAAATACTTGTTATGAGTTATATTTGGAGTTGGATGTCTTTATGAAATTGTGGTGTTTGTTGGACTCATCTAGTACTCAAGGTGACAGTGTGGGGTTTTCTAGATGGGAAAGGCTTACTTTGAGGAGTGCTGTTATAGCCCTACCAACGATTAGAGTGTCCAACCGGAGAGTAGTTAAGAGTAGTATCATAAAGAGAAGATATTTATATGAGAGTGTTCACTAGTGAAAGTATGATCCCTAGGCCTTGTTTCTTAGCACTAAAACACTGTTTGCTACTAGGTCTGTTACATGTTTGCTTGCTTCCTTCTTTATTTTAGTTTGCCTTTAGTCTTTTCCACGCCACCAAGCTATTTTCTATCACCGTTACCACTTATAATTATCCATACCACTTGTATTTCACTATCTCTTCACCAAACTAGTGCACCTATACACCTGACAAGTGTATTGGGTGTGTTGGGGACACAAGAGACTTCTTGTATCTTGATTGCAGGGTTGCTTGAGAGGGGATACCTTTGACCACTTCCTCCCTGAGTTCGATAAACCTTGGGTAATCCACTTAAGGGAAAACTTGCTGCTGTTCTACAAACCTCTGCACTTGGAGGCCCAACAACTGTCTACAAGAATAGAAGTGCGTAGACATCAAGCTATTTTCTGGCGCCGTTGCCAGGGAGGTAAGGTAAAAAGTACTCACATCCTCCGGTGTGAGTGCTCGAAGTTATTTCCTTTAGATTCTACAATTTTGTCTTTTTGTTTCTTGTTTTCACTAGTTAGGCTTAATGGAAAACAACAACAAAATTAGAGAGCTTTATAGTATTTATCTTGAGTTAGGACATGAAGTGTTTGAAGAGAAAATTAAAAAACCTATGGAACTTTATTTGCATGCTAATAGCAATGTTGTTAGTATGAATTATTTGGACAACATTATTGCTAATGCTATGGAAAAGTCTAAGCTTGGGGAAGCTGGTTTTGATGAAAATGATCTTTTTAGTCCCCCAAGCATGGAGGAGAAAATCTACTTTGATGATACTATGCCTCCAATATATGATGATTACAATGATGAATATGATATTTTCAGTCCACCTACTATTGAGGAGAAAATTAATTATGATTACAATATGCCTCCTATATTTGATGATTATGGTGATGAGAATAATAATAGCTATTTTGTTGAATTTGCTCCCACTATGATTAATAAGAATGACTATTCTTATAAGGAGAGTAATAATGATTATATGCATGCGGCTCATGATAAGAATGTTTTATGTGATAGTTATATTGTTAATTTTATTCATGATACTACTAAAAGTTATTATGAGAGAGGGAAACATGGTTTTATGTGTCTCAACAATATTAAGTTTCCCCTCTTTATGTTGAAAATTTTGAAGTTGCACTTATTTTGTTTTCCTATGCTTGTTGCTTTGTGCTTTCATGACTTGTTTATTTACAAGATTCCTATGCAAAGGAAGTGGGTTAGACTTAAATGTGTTTTGAATTTGCTTCTTGATGCTCTCTTTTACTTCAATTCATATTTCTTATGTGAGCATCTTCTCAAACTATCATGCCTAACTTAAAGGCGTTAAAGAAAAGTACTTATTGGTAGATAACCCAAAAGTTTTAGATGAGTCTTGGAAGTTATTACCTCTGTAATAACCGCTCCTTATCCTTTTTATTTGCTTTTTGTGCCAAGAGTAACCTCTAATGAGAGAGAAGTAATGATTGGAAAAGTTGCTGTCCCGAAACAGATTTATGTGCTTCACCGTAAAAATTCGTGTAAAATCTCTGTACGTCCTTTTGAGGCGTGAATTTTTGTGATTCTTCCCCAGGTTCTTATCTAACTTTCGTTAGTTAAACAATTTTTGATTTGAGCAACAGAAGGGGTTCCAAACAATTCGTCTTTACCTGCTGGTCTGTTTTGACAGATTTCTGCCATTATTTGCATTTGCTTCTTGTTGGTTCCTTTTTGAGTTCTTTTAGGGAATTGAGCTTTCTGAGGGAAGTGCTACAGTAGCTTGTGTTTTAATGGAAGTTTTATTGGTGTTGGAACTGAACCTTAAGACTTATTTATCTTGAGTGCACTAATGTTGCTAATAAAGATTGTGTGAAGTTTTGTATGAAGGAAATATTTCAGGTGTATGGAAGGAATGAGTAATGAGACGAAGGATGGACTAAAGCTCAAGCTTGGGGATGCCACGCGTGTCACCCCAAGAAATATCCAAGAAGTACATGCGTCAAAGCTTGGGGATGTCCAAGGCATCCCTTCTTCATCAATAAAATCCCAGGTTTCTTCCAAACACTTCATTTTATTGTTTGCTACACAATTGTGTTGTTCTTGGAGCGTCTTCTTTTTTGTTTTTTGTTTTGGCTTTTGGTTTGATTTTGTTTGCTTAGATTGCTGAATAAATTGGTTGGACCCTCTCTTTCATACATTGGTTTTCAAATAGTTTGGTTTGGTTTGGAAAAGAGTAGGAAAGTTCATGCTTATGTGGTAAAAAGAACTCGTTTTGACTGTGGCCTATGGTTTGTCATGCCATGCTTGATATTGTTTTGGCTTTATTCTTACTATTCTTTGCTGTAGCATGACTTGTTATAAACAATTGAGATTGCTTAATGTGCCTTGGATGAATCATGCGTTGTTTTAGCATATTAAAGCATAGTATAGTGGTATTCTCCTTTGATGCTTTATTTGGGTTGACTTGACGCATGCACACACCATGTTATGACTATCTAAAGTCACCATAAGCCTTTATGATCCTTTGTTTTCAAGTTGTAGTATCACTTTATGCTTTGATCAATGATGTTTTGTCGCTCTGCATGATTATGGCCATTATTGCTCTCTTAGTTTGTCGCTCCCAGTCTTTTGCTAGCCTCCGCAACCAAGTATGAGTTCTACTAATGCATCCAACTCCCTAAACCAAGTTATTCCAAAGAGTCCACCATACCTACCTACTAGCTTATGTTATTCCAAGTATATTCATGATTTTGTTTTCCTTCGAAATTAAACTTGTTATGAGAAAACTAGTGATTAAAGCTCTCCCGAACTTGATGGCACACTTTACTTTTCTGCATTTAATAAACTTGAACCATTGGTTCCTTCTTTGTTGCGTATATGATTGCGCTTTATAAGTTGAAATTAGCAGAACCATTGTTGGGGGGATACCCTCGGGTAGGGTCACGCCGGGGTATAAAGGCCGAGTTAGCCGAGGTTCGGCAAGGCCAAAGCGGATGCTGGCCGGGTCACCTAAAGGCATGCCGAATCACGGGGTAATCCGGACCAGGGGGCGTTCGCCTGACTAATTCTCAACCGACTTAAGGAGTAAGTCGGAGATGTCTGTTTTACTTGTATGCAGGAACGGGTGTTGCCGGATCAACTATCGTCCGGGTCACGTCTAGCTTCTAGGAGAAGGAAGGAATCTCGCTGGTCAAAAGAAGCCCCGGTACGCACTACCTGAGAGAAGCAAACAAGGGCAGGAACACTGGGGCGTGGCCGACAAGGGTGACGGCGCCCATGTCGGCTGACTCGGGCGCCGCAGAGGCTCACGTAGCCTCTGCGTGTGCGACACGGGGGAAAAGCACCTCGGTCGGCTTACTACTTTGGGAGGAGGCATATTCTTAGGAATATGCCTCCACGTATGCCCTAGGCGGAGACCTAGCTCCCTCTATATAAGGAGGGCTAGGTTTTCAGTAGAAGGGGTTCCGCTATTCTGTTTTGGCTAGGGTTTTGAGGGTGATCTATATGTGAGAGTAAGAGAGCTCCTTCTTCCTCCTCTCGCCAACACAGCTCTAGGAGCACTTGTAATCTTGGAAACAAAGCAAATACAAACTTCTGTGTGGAGAATCACTTCACTATCCCTCCCTGGATTTCCCTACTGTGTATTAGTCCCCACCTTTAGCCTATCCATGGCATCTGCCGTGACACCACCACGACAGTTGGCGCCCACCGTGGGGCTAGCGGCGCTAGCAGGGGTCAAGATCCGGATGGGAAACCTCTTCGGCACCAGCGAACGCATCGTCTCCGGGCTTGTTCAGCGCTTTGGAGCGCTGGACTTCGTCAGTGACAACGTTGGCTGCTTCGGCACGCGCCCACTTCCGCGCAACGGCCTCTTCTTCAAGCTCGGCGCGCACAAGGTCTACGTCGCTGTTGACGTGTCGTGTGTTCATCCACGTCACGTTGTCGAGGCAGGGGAGCCACCCCTCACCGTGGTTTGCGGGGTGCGTATCGCTCGTTCCCCGGACCATGCAGAGGTGATGATGACTATGCCAGGTGCAGGCGCAAGCAAGGATCCGGCGTCAGATCCGGAGGTAACGCCTAAGGTACCTAGGAAAGGTAGAGGTCCTCCACTAGAGAGGACAGAGAATGTGTTGAGGGAAGCAATGGATAGCTTGGCAAATCCTGTGGTAGCAGCAGTAGATCCGGCTCGGGCGCAGGTCGAGCTAGAAGAAACTAGGCAAAAAATACTAGAGGGTGCAAAAAAGAGAGCCGCGGCTCAGCAATCGTTGAATATGACGCTGCGTGAGTACGCAAAGGCGAACAAAGTTGACACAGCAAAAGTGAAGGGAAGAAATCTCATGAGCGAGATGAACAGAGAAGGTGATACTGGAATTGAGGAATCAGAAAACTGTTTGTCCGTGGGGCTGCCGAGGTATAGTACCCCAGCAAAAAACCTCAGAGCAGCGGATGCAGCTGCATCCGAGTTAGAGGGTCTAACGCTGAGGCTCGGCAAAGACAACAAGATAGGGTTAACGAGCTGGTTCGGATCGTGAACAGACAAAATGAAGAACTACTCAGAGCTAACCCGGAGAGAGTTGGAGCCTCAAAGATCGTCCATTCAGCGGTGGTAACCCGGAGAAATCAGCTGGAGCCGCATCGTCTCCTCATGGTGGTCCAAGGAGAGAAGAGGTAGTAACCTCGGCCAGACGGAACAAACAGATCGTCCCGTATGACCCAACGCGGGCAGGGAAAGGAAAAGAAGCACAGAAAAATGATGATCGACGGAGTGTGAGCCGAGGTAAAGCTGGCCGAGGTAACCGCGACCAAGGCAATGCCGGTCAAGGGAACGCCGTCAACGGTAATGCCGGACAGCGAAACTCGGCTGGAGCAGGACAACCGCCGCAGCGGAATATACCAAGGCAAGAGCAAAGTGCCGGCCGAGGTATGCAACAGAAAGCTGCTCCACGAGAGCAAGACAGATATAATGATGGAGATTCGGAAATGGCAAACGCGGGATACTCAAGACCGGACTATCATGTGATAGGGTCAAGACTGGGAAGCAGGGATTTGATGTCGGATGATGCCAGGTTGAAACTGGATCGACTGTATAGGTCGGACCAAATTGAATGTCAAGGTCCACCGGGTCCATCATGTTTTGGACCCCGGATCATGAAGGAGCCACCGGTACCCAACTTCCAGCTACCTAGGGGGACGAAGACGTATGACGGCAGTACAAAGCTGGAGGATTGGCTGATAAATTATGCTACAACTGTGAAAATTGCCACTGGCAACTTGAGATGGGCTATGCGATGCGTACCCCAGATGTTGGAAGGGCCAGCAAGGGTATGGCTGAACAATTTGCCGCCAGGAAGCATCAACTGCTGGATAGATTTCGAGGAAATGTTCATCAGCAATTTCTCGAGTACGTATCAGAGGCCAAAGAGGCCGCAGACCCTAGCTATGTGCAAGCAGAGACCAAATGAGACTAATCGGGAGTTTTTAACCTGGGGGTGTACCGTGAGAAACTCATGTGAAGGCGTGATAGAATCACAGGCCATAGCATGGTTTGCACAAGGGTGCAGATATGCCAGCGAGCTATGGCAGAAGTTGCAAAGGAAAATGCCAACTACGTTAGCAGAGATGATCCGGATTGCAGATTCATATGCTCTGGGTGATCCGACCCAACCTAGGGTCGTGTCAAACGAGTCAAACGATGAGTACTACCAGAGAGGTGGAGCCGGGTCATCCCGGAGGAATGACTACAGAGGGAAAAGGAGAGATGATAGACCGGATCATCGATACAGTTCGCACCAAGTTGCAGCTGTGAATCAAGATCAGCCTGGAGCAGGGGGCAGTCAACGCTAAAAAACTAGAGGGCAGTGGACTCCGAGAAACGATGGCAAGAAAACTTGGACGCTAGAGCAAAAGAAGAAATGGCAAGAAAAGAAGGACCGTCCGAGGTATACTTATGAGTCAATGTTGGACCAGCCGTGTAAGTTTCACACGCCAAATCCGAGTAACCCAGCGGGTCATACGACGAGGCAATGTGAGTGGATGCGCAAGATTGAACAAGGTGGTTCGGGGAATGCTCAGGCACCCCGGAATGATCAGCCTCGGCAGGAGTTACCCTGGCAGCAATTGCTCTCCGGAGCGAACACGCAACAGCTAATGTTGCCTCCCCCTCCACCGAGGTATGATAACAATGAGAGAAGGGATGTGGAGCATCAAGTGGAAAATCAGCATCAGCCGGATCAGAGGTACCCCAGAAATGAAGGGAGAAATGAGTACAGAGAGCATCATCAAAGCTATTGTGTGTTCACCACCGAGGAAACAGATAGAAAGAGCTTGCAGCGTAGGCATATGGAGGTGAATGCATTGATGCCTGCAGTGATGAGGTACATGCCTTGGTCTGATCAGGAAATCACATGGAGCATCAGGGATCATCCCAAGCTTATGCCAAGCCCTGGTTCGTATGCGTTGGTGTTGGATCCGACATTCATTGGACCTAGCATGAACGTAAGGTTCTCAAAGATACTGATCGACAATGGCAGTAGCATTAACATCATGTATGCAGACACAATGCGCAAGTTGGGTATCTCGGAGAACATGCTACAGGCCACGAGGACAACTTTCCATGGTATTGTGCCCTGCATCTCTTGTGAGCCCATAGGCAAGGTCCGGGTTGACGTCTTGTTCGGCACGAGGGATAACTGCCGAACCGAAAATTTGGAGTTCGAGGTGGTGAATTTAGAAAGTGCGTACCACGTGTTACTTGGAAGGCCAGCGCTAAACAAGTTAATGGCAAGCTGTCATATTAGTTACTGGAAGATGAAGTTGCCTGGACCAAACGGGGTGATTACCATTACTGGGGATTTCCGACGTTCCATGGAGTGTGCGTCGGCCGGGTCTAGCTTAGCCGAGTCACTTGTGATTGTGCAGGAAAAAAGGAAAATTCAAGAGGTGGCGGCGTTGGCTCAGTCCGCGCAGCAGTATATGCCGGCGCTGAGTAACCCGCATGGAAGTGTCTCCTTCCAGGCCACGAAAGATACCAAGAAGGTTCCTGTTGATGACATGTTCCCGGAGCGCACCGTAACAATTGGTGCCGGGTTAAGTGATAAATAGGAAAGCGAGCTCGTCAGCTTCCTCCGTGAGAATCGGGACATTTTTGCTTGGTCCACACAGGACTTGCAAGGTGTTCCGAGGGAGTTGGCCAAGCACTCTTTGAATGTGAGACCCGGAGCCAAGCCAGTGAAGCAACCCCTCCGCCGCTTCGCTGAAGATAGGAGGAAAGTCATCGGGGATGAGATAGCTCAGTTGCTAGCTGCAGGATTTATCATGGAAGTTCTTTACCCGGATTGGCTGTCTAATCCAGTGCTGGTGGAGAAGAAGAAGGATGATCCGAACGTGGCAGTGGTTTGGCGAATGTGTATCGATTACACGAACCTGAACAAGGCGTGTCCAAAAGATCCATTTCTGCTGCCAACAAATAGATCAGGTCATAGACTCAACTGCTGGATGTGAACTGTTGTCATTCATTGATGCATATTTTGGTTTCCACCAGATACCTCTGAATCCAGATGATCAAATAAAGACTGCGTTTATTACCCCGTATGGGGCTTATTGCTACCGCACCATGCCGTTTGGTTTACGTAATGCAGGGGCAACGTACCAAAGATGCATGCAAAAATGTTTGCACGACCAAATCGGTCAAAATGTACAAGTGTATGTAGATGATGTGGTTATCAAGACCAAGGAGAGCAAAATGCTCCTTGACGATATCAGGAAAACGTTTGCGAACCTAAGGAGGTTCCGGATGAAACTTAACCCGGAAAAATGCACCTTCGGTGTCCCGGCTGGGAAATTGCTCGGTTTTCTTGTTTCCAGCCGAGGTATCGAGGTTAATCCAACCAAAATCCAGGCCATCGAACGAATGGAACTGCCGAATTGTCTTAACGATGTCCAGAAGTTCACAGGTTGCCTGGCCTCGTTAAGTCGGTTTGTATGTCGGTTGGGAGAGAAGGCATTGCCTCTTTACCAACTCATGAAAAAGTCGGATAAGTTTGTTTGGACACCGCAGGCCGATGAAGCCTTTGTCCACCTGAAGAAGATGTTAGCCACGACACCAGTGCTAGCCTCACCACTATCAAAGGAGCCAATATTGCTCTATATAGCCGTAACCAACCGAGTTGTAAGTGCAGTGATAGTGGTGGAGCGCGACGAGGAAGGTAAGTCGGTGCAAAGACCAGTGTATTACTTGAGCGAGGTGTTGTCAGCCTCAAAGCAGAACTATCCACACTATCAAAAGGTGGCGTATGGCGTGTACATGGCAGCCAAGAAGCTGAAGCACTACTTTGAGGAGCATCCCATCAGGGTCATATGCGAGGCATCCATATCCGAGATAATGAGTAACAAGGACGCGAGTGGCAGAAATGCAAAATGGGCAATTGAGCTAGCTCCTTATGCGCCGCAATATGACAGAAGAGAGGCCATCAAAGCTCAAGCTGTGGCGGACTTTTTCGTGGATTGGGCCGAGGTGCAATACGAATCGCCACTCCTAGATCCGAACTATTGGCGAATGCACTTTGACGAATCAAAAACCAAAACCGGGCTAGGTGCCGGAGTTGTACTTACTTCGCCAAAGAAGGACCAGTTGAAGTACGTGCTGCAGATCCATTTCGCGGCATCAAACAATGTCGCTGAGTATGAAGCACTTGTGCACGGGCTCAAGGTAGCAAAAGATATTGGGATACGTCGGATCATATGTTTTGGCAACTCAGATTTTGTGGTGCAGCAAGTGTCAGGACTGTGGGACGCCCTTGACCCAAACATGGCACTGTACAGATTTCATGTGCAGAAGATATCTGGTTACTTTGAGGGATGCGAATTTCACCATGTACCCCGGGTGGAAAATGAGGCTGCCGACATGCTGCCAAAGCTCGGGTCAACCCGACAAGCAATTCCACCGGGTGTAGCATTAGAGCACCTCAGGAAACCATCCATCAGGCCCTCCCCAGAAACCGACTCAATCTATGTCCCGGAGGACACAGAATCCGGAGTTGTGCCCATGGACATTGACATGGGAAGTGGTGCGCGAAACCCGGGGACTGCCTCGGCAAACCCGGGGGCTGCTTCAGTGAACCCGGGGACTGCTTCGCAAGACCCGGGGACTGCTCAGCGCGATCCGGTTGAAGTTATGCCGATGGATCAAATGGAGATTGATGAGGATGTGTTCCCTGTGCGAGCAATACCAGCTTCGGCACTACCTATATTTCAATTCCTGAAAGATGGAACGTTACCCACTGAGGAAGTGCTGTCCAGGCAAACACAGAGGAGGGCAAAGGCGTACACGATCATCAATTCCGAACTATACAAAAGAAGTGTGACCAATGTCCTCCAGTGATGTGTTGACCCAGAAGAAGGGCTTGACATCCTCCGAGATATACACCAAGGGGAATGCGGGCATCATGCCTCATCCCGAGCCTTGGTAGCAAAAGCTTTCTGGTACGGATTCTACTGGCCAAGTGCCTTAGAGCAAGCAGAAGATCTGGTGATAAAATGTAATGGTTGTCAGAGGTACGCTACCAAGACACATGTGCCTATGTAGGAACTCAAGACCATACCAATCACTTGGCCATTTGCCGTATGGGCTTGGATATGGTCGGCCCGTCCAAACCAGCGAGGGGAAATATGACTCATACTTTGGTAATAGTGGATAAGTTTACAAAGTGGATTGAAGTAAAGCCTATAAGAAAATGTGATGGAGCTACGGCCGTAACGTTTCTCAAGGATATCATCTTGAGGTACGGTTATCCTCACAGTATCATAACTGATAATGGCACAAATTTTGTGGAAGGAGCATTTGCGCGTTTTTGCCGGGATAAGAAGATCCGGCTGGACGTAGCCTCGGTAGCCCACCCCACATCGAACGGACAAGTGGAAAGATCCAACGGATTAGTATTATCCGGGATAAAACCCCGGCTCATTGAGCCGCTGCAAAGATCAGCGGGGTGCTGGATAGAAGAACTACTAGCAGTACTGTGGAGTTTAAGAACAACTCCGAATCGATCAACTGGTTATACGCCGTTTTTTCTGGTATATGGGGCAGAAGCTGTATTACCAGCCGACATAGAGCATGATTCGCCTAGGGTCACCCAATACACAGAAGCCGAAGTGCAAGAAGCCCGGCAAAATGATGTTGATATGCTGGAAGAAGCGAGAGAACTGGCATTGTCCAGATCCGCCATATATCAGCAAAATCTCCGATGCTATCATAGCCGGAAAGTAAGCCCTCGAGTCTTTCGGGAAGGCGATCTGGTGCTCCGGTTGGTACAACGTACTGCTGGCATGCATAAATTATCCCCCCCATGGGAAGGGCCGTTCATAGTGAGCAAGGCATTGCACAATGATTCTAATTATCTTATAGATGCAAAGCCGCAGGAAAAGAACAAGGCGGACAGGTCCGGTGAGGAATCTAAGCGACCATGGAACATAGCTCTACTTTGTTCTTTCTACACTTAGCTAAGAAGTGTATGTATCCGAGTCTTCTCATATGTCGGTATGTATGTCGGCAATGAGCTTATCAATGAAATGTTGGCACCTCGAGCAGTAACTCGGGGACTGCCTTAATAATATTTGTTGTCTTTTGTGCGTTAGCTGGAATAAGTTGTTCTACTTAACTCGGATTAGTAGTGTGTGAGCACCAAGAACCCAACTCTTCGACTTGCTGCTGTCCAACAAGAATTGGCTTCATGGCAAGCAAGAGAACAAGTTTGGAATTGCGTAGCACATGAAAAACGACTAAGGAAAAGAATTTATTCGAGCTGACGTTTGTTTTTCGGACTAACCTTATATTTATTTTTCAAGTTATTATGCAGTTTTATTTTTGAGCTAAGTCTAAAAGTTTCCCAGTATTGTTAAGACATTTTCTTAAGTTCGGATTCGTAAGTCGTAAAACCGAATCAAAAGATTGGACGAACAAGAAAAAGAAACTCGGGGACTACGCCCAAGTTAATCCGGCATAAGAACTTAATAGCAAAATATCACATGTATATGGGATACAACTCCACCCGGCATAGCGGGGATCTGATAAATTTTCAAGTGTTTTCGCTCAAGGAGCAGCAATAGGAGGAAGTTCGGCATCGTCTTCGGTGCCTTCAATATCCGAGGCGTCATCTTCTCCTTCACCGTCCGAGCCATCTTCATCGTGCTCAATCTCTTCGTCCCCAGCGGCTTCCAGGAAGCTCGGTCCCTCAGCCCATTCATGAATGGGAGCGTATTCGATGAGGCTATGGGCACAAGCCTGGCGCCGAGCTACCCACTCCAGGTCATTGGTCCATCTGGATCCTGTGCGTAGACGTGTCAGGAAGTTGAGATCGATCTTCTCATACCACATGAGTATGTGGTGAAGAATGGTATCAGCTGTGGCACGTCCAGCGGACTCTCTCCAGAGGTCGAGCTGGGTCTCGGTTTCCATTAGCTTCTCAACGAGCATTGCGGTGGTCTCGGGAGTATCTTCTCCGGGCCAGAATGTGTTAAAGATGCGAACTGCAACGTCAAAGATGTCCTTGTCGTAATTCTTGATGAACTCCACACGAGATGACAAGCTGACCAACAGGTCCTCCAGGTCATAAGGAATCTCTTCACCATATGGAGCGGCTGGAGTACCCATTTCTCGGCGGAAGTCTGCAACTACTGCGCTCGCACTAGCAGTGCCCTCTAGAAAATTTGCCTGGAAACAAGACAAAAGAAGAAGGTCAAGAAAAGACATATGAAGTAACTCGGAGAAGTAGGTCGGATAAGGGAAAGGAACTTATGTGATATATGGCTGAGGATCCAGGTCAACTCCCTAGTGCAGTCATCACGTCTCTTCCGAAGCTGCTCAAGCTCAGCATTCAACGGCCCAAGCTGGATGTCGGATTCCTTGAGTAGATCCTGGTCCTTGGCAATCTGGAGATTGAGGCGCTCGCGCTCTTCTGTGTAATCCTGGCCAACTTTTTTGAGCTCGGATTGATGCTAGACCTTCATATTCTCCATTTCAGCCTTGAGCCTGGCGATCTCATCGTCCTTGGTCCAGAGGAGGGCGAGCTCATCATCTTTCTTCTTAAGCTCGGCTTGGTGCTGCTCTGCTTGTTCGAGAAAATGCAGCATCATAGCAGGCACGGGTACACTATCTTCAAGCGATGCTGAAATAGTGTGTTGACCCGGCAGAGCCGAGGTATGAATGTTTGCCAAGCCAAGGAGAGAAGGAAATGGAAAGCACTGCAAAGTCGGACAAAAATGACTTACCCTTGATCTGCTCTAGATTCTTCTGCATAATAGTGTTCTCAGCCTCCACCCCAGCTGCGGAAACCGAATGATGAGATTAGTTCGGCAGAGGAAGATGAAGAAAAACGAAGAAGCGCTAAGGAAGGAATTTACCCCTTTTCTCGTATTCCGCGAGAAGTGCAGCCTGCTTTGCGCGTAGCATCTTGTGGGTATCCAGCAAACATTAGAATTCAGCATTCCGGCGATTGGTGGTCACCTGAAAGGGATACAGAAACATAAATTAGCTTGGTGCATATTCGTAGTGTACTAAAATCCGGGCCAAGTGGAACTTAACCTGGCTCTAGGTGTGTGCATATTCGAAGGGTACTAAAATCCGGGCCAAGTGGAACTTAACCCGGCTCTAGGTGTGTGCATATTCGAAGTGTACTAAAATCCGGGCCAAGTGGAACTTAACCCGGCTCTAGGTGTGTGCATATTCGAAGGGTACTAAAATCCGGGCCAAGTGGAACTTAACCTGGCTCTAGGTGTGTGCATATTTGAAGTGTACTAAGATCCGGGCCAAGTGGAACTTAACCCGGCTCTAGGTGTGTGCATATTCGAAGTTCTCATGGAGCTATGTTAGTTTTTTAAAGAGCATCCGGCCCGAGTAATGAGTTACTCCCCCGGAGGCTCGGGGACTAATGGTTATATCATCATTATCTATAGCATGTAAAGGGGAAGCGACGTACTTCCATCATCCGCCCGGCGAGGTTGATTGCCTTAGCGGCTGTGTTCATTTGGGCGGAAAACTCGGCGGGGACGAACCTCTCCAGGAGATCGACGTCTTGGACGAACTCAGCCTTGTTCCAGTTGTTGACAAATTCAATCAACATTGGAGGGTACCGCTCGCCGGTGGGCATATGGGGCGCCACCAAGCCCTTCGCATGCGCCTCTTTCCTCTCAACCAAGGCAAGGGCCGGGGGTAGTATGCAGAACCATCTGTTGTGCATCGGTTGGCTCGGTAGGTGCGTCCTTCGCTGCTGGAGCCTTCTTGGGAAGCATTGATGCAAGGGTACGCTGCCCAGCCTCGACGAATGATGATTTGGTAGTATCGGGAGCCTTTTTGCCCTTTGCTTGCTGAGAAGAGGAAGTAGTTGCAGCGGATTTTCCCTTAGGAGCTGCCGGGATAGTTCCTCGCCAAGGTTGAGAAGACTCGGACGAGGCGGAGGAGCTTGGCGCTGATGTTCTTGATGCTGGACTTGGAGCAGCTGCTGATTTTCTTGCTACCGGGCTTGGTGCTGGTGCCGAGATAACTTCGGTGGCTGCTGGTTGCGGCGAAGCCGAAGTGGTGGATGTCTTCGCCTCAGCTGGGCCGGTCTCCCCCGCTCCAAGGTTATCCTCCTCTTGACGAGGTGGAACAAAACCCGGTGCAGCCGCAAAACCCTCAGGAATAGGGCTCAGCGGGCGTGACTCGTCGTCACGGGGAGAAGAAGGGCTAGGCTGGAGCGGCGAAGAGATGCTAGATCCACTCTGAGGGACCTCCACCGCAGCCCTACCAAATCAAATAATGTCAGAAGAGAAATTACAACAATACAAGGAAGAGCAAGTTGCAGAAGGAAAAAGTGACTTACGCATCCGAGGTTTGGGGCTCCTTGGGTTTCCGAGCCCTTCGTGCTGGGGCCTTGCCTGTTGGCTTGGAGGAAGTTTTGTCTCCGGACTTCTTTCGCCTTTTAGCAGGCTAAGAAGGTCCAGAGGAAGAACTTGGCACCGCTCCGCGCTTCTTCTTCGGCGCTACCGGAACAGGTTCGCCCGTAGCAAGGGGAGGGTCCTCGTGGATATGCCCACCGAGATTGGCTGATGCCGGAAAAGCAAAAGAAAGGGGGAGTGCATCAACAGGTTCAATCACCTCGACATCCGAGCTATCTTCATCATCAGGCCAATCTCTAATAGAAGAGGATTTACCCGTGGGTCGCTTTGTAGCGTCAGTCATCGGGAGGAACATCTCCTGGTCCGGCTCTTCCTCATCCGGGGTCTCCCGGTCCGGCGCCCACTTAAGGGTCGGATATGTGCCGTCCTCAAGGGTCTGCTGAAGGAACAGCTGAGAAAAGGAACGAACAACAGAGTCAAAAATACAACAAGGACCGACATATAATTAGTCCGTAATAAGTTTGCACCACGAAGCTTACCGCGGGAGGAAGCCTGTCACGACAATAATGCTCAATTCCCCAAGTCCACTCAGAGGAGAAGTCCTTGTGGGTGGTGAAAAGAGCCTTAACCCGGCGATATATCTCCATGTTGCTCAACTCAAAGGATGAGGTCCGGTTGGGGTCGCGGCCGAAGCTCATGTGGCACACCATGTGGGTGCGCTTCTGGAGGGGGGAAATTCAGTTGCGCACGAACGTAATCATAGCATCCTCGTTGCGTAACCCTAGCTTCTTAAGCTCCGCGAACCTTTTGTTAACCTGGTTGGCCAAGGCCGTGGACTTCTTGGGAACGATGTCCCACAGTTCCGGGTTAGGTGGACCCGGAGTATAGGGGACCAGCCGGATTAAGTCGTTAGTGCTTGTATTCCAGACATAAAAGAAAGTTCGGGCCCACCCTTTGCAGGAATCCAGCCTAGTGACCCGAGGGAAAACGGAAAGCCTCTGGGGTGAGATGGACGTGGCTCCAAATTGAGTGAGCTGCTTGTCCTCCGGATCAAGTTGGATGTTCGGGATGACATTGCAACGAAGGCCAAAAAAACGGATCCACAGTTCCTTCGTGGGCCAAAGTCCGGCGTAGCCTTCGATCATTGAAGCGAAAGCGGGGAGAGAAGTGATGGCGTTGGCAGGAAGGTGGTGCGGCTGGAGTTCGTATGTGCTAAGCCAATCCCGGAAAAAGTCGCTCACCGACAAACCAAACCCCCGTTGGAAGTGGGACAAAAACACGACGTACTCACCCGGATTGGGTGAGGGGGCCAATTCGGAGGAGGCAAGACGAGCTACAACACCGGCGAGAATGCGCCTGGTATGGTAGAGCCAATCCAGGTCGTCTTGGCAGACCCAAGATCCGGCCCACGCACCACGGTCAGCCGCCGCGGAGTCCTCCTCCATTTCTTGCTCAACGATGACGAGCTCCTCCTCCGTCATCTGGTCTTCGTTGCCCTCGCTGGCGCTAGCGGCGGCAGGGGTCAGAGGCCTAGATTGGCAGCGACCCGTGGTGGAGGAGGCGTGTAGCGGTGGAGAAGATGCAGAGGTGTGGGGAGAAAAGTGCGGCGGCGGCGCTGCTACAGAGAAGCACTGACGGCGGTGCTGTCACGGGGAAGAAGAAGAAGAAGGGCAAGGGGCAGAGGGCGCGGAAGGGGAAAACTCCTAAGGGGCGTGCCCCTCCCCTATTTAACCTCTCCCACGATGGGAAAGTGGGATCGTGTCCTGTAGGCGCGCCACACAATGTGGCCGTGTATTACCCGCATCAGCCAATCAGCACAGAGCCACACAGAAGGCCACATAACGAAATCGATCCCATGACATGACGCGTGGATGCGGTAAACGAGGAGGCAGACGTGACGTGACCCGCGCACAGTGATAATTGACAATCACTGCAGCGGTTACTGTTCTGGCCCTTAAAGTAAGACAACATAATGATTAGCATCCACATGGGTTGGCGTACGAGAGAAGGAGGCGATACCCGGATAGAACCATGGTAACCCGGCCAGCAAGTGAAAACTTGGAATGTGCAGAGGGAAAGTAAAACCATGAGGTCCGAGTTAAAGTGGTAACTCGGCCGGCAAGTGAAAACTTGGAATGTGCGAAGGGAACATAAATCCATATAATCCGAGATAAGTAAGTAACTCGGAAATAACGACCGGAGCACATAATTGAACCTGATGTGGCCTTAGCGGCCAAGGCAGCTAAGACCGCACCAGCTTCAGGGACTAATGTTGGGGGGATACCCCAGGGTAGGGTCACGCCGGGTTATAAAGGCCGAGTTAGCCGAGGTTCGGCAAGGCCAAAGTGGATGCTAGCCGGGTCGCCTAAAGGCAGGACAAATCACGGGGTAACCCGGACCAGGGGGCGTTCGCCTGACTAAGTCTCAACCGACTTAAGGAGTAACTCGGAGATGTCTGTTTTACTTGTATGCAGGAACATGTGTTGCTGGATCAACTATGGTCCGGGTCACGTCTAGCTTCTAGGAGAAGGAAGGAATCTCGCTGGTCAAAAGAAGCCCCGGTACGCACTACCTGAGCGAAGCAAACAAGGGCAGGACCACCGGGGCGTGGCTGATAAGGGTGACGACACCCATGTCGGCTGACGCGGGCGCCGCAGAGGCTCACGTAGCCTCTGTGTGTGACGCGGGGGAAAAGCACCTCGGTCAGCTTACTACTTTGGGAGGAGGCATGCCTCCACGTATGCCCTAGGCAGAGACCTAGCTACCTGTATATAAGGAGGGCTAGGTTTTCAGTAGAAGGGGTTCCGCTATTCTATTTTGGCTAGGGTTTTGAGGGTGATCTATATGTGAGAGTAAGAGAGCTCCTTCTTCCTCCTCTCGCCAACACAGCTCTAGGAGCACTTGTAATCTTGGAAACAAAGCAAATACAAACTTCTATATGGAGAATCACTTCACTATCCCTCCCTGGATTCCCCTAGTGTGTATTAGTCCCCACCTTTAGCCTATCCATGGCATCTACCGTGACACCACCACGACAACCATGTTTCATGGGGAATGCTTTCAACATTGCACTTGTACTTTGTACCCCATTGATATCATGTTCTTTTGCTTATGGATCCCGGCGGTGTGAAATAAAAGTGGAACTTGTAAGATCATGGAGTTTGTATGTGTGTTAGAGAAACGCCCGGGCCACTAGCCTAAGCCATGCCTAATCATGGTGGAAACTTGCAGCATAACCATAATGAGCACTCTATGAAGCATCCTCAATAAAAACCTATGCAAATAGCAAATAAAAAGATCACTGAGATGCTCATTGTCTGCTTGCCTTGTCATTTTGATTATGGGATAGCTCCTGTATCATGTGCAAGGGGTACCCCGTTGGCGGTTCTCTATGATACATGTACTTACAATGACAAGAGCTTACTTGTGACTAAAGTTGAGTAACATTACGTTCGGTCTTCGTAAGTAAGGGGCATGAGGTTTCAGTTTATAACTTGTCAAGCATATCCTCTTAGTTGTGTCACTTTAACCTTAATCACTTTAAACTATTTGTATCTAGTCACTCTTATGAACTTTGAAGGTGTCCTATGCATTTATATTTGCTACTCTATTGAGGGACACGCTGAATACCATTATGCTATGTTTTCTTTATGTGAAACAAACAAACGTCTTGCAAAGCATTGTTATTCATGAATCTTTTGTTTGTGCCTTTTCATGTTGCATCATAGTTTCTTTGCTTATTGCTAGAACTTTGTCTTTCATGTTCTGATTGAAGTACTATGATCCCAGCTTTGAATGTTTTACAAATACTTTGATCAAGTCTTTGATGGTGCATGTCACCTCAAAAATTATTCTTTCTTTTTATCACTTACCTACTCGAGGACGAGCAGGAGTTAAGCTTGGGGATGTTGATACATTGCAAATGTATCTATAATTTTTGATGTTCCATCCTTGGTTTTATCCACTTTCTTGTTTTTTGTTCCAACTTTGGAGTACTTTTCATATGATTTCTTGGACTAACCTATTAACAAGAGCCGCAGTGCCAGTTGCCTGTTTTCTGCTGTTTTTGGTTCCAGGAAAGTCAGAAAATCAATATTCTCGGAATTGGACGGGACAAAAGCCAAAGTTCCTATTTTACCGGAAGACTCACGGAACTAGAAGCAGAGACGGAGGAGGGCCAGGGCCTGGCCACACCATATGGTGGCGCGGGCTAGCCCTGGCCGCGGCACCAGGTGGTGCGGGCCCCCTGGCACTCCACCGACCTTGCCTCTTCGCCTATAAGATGCCTCCCGATGCCAAAACCCTAAGAAGTCAAGCCTCCAGCCACGAAAAGTTCCACAGCGCCGCCACCACCGAAAAGGAGATTCGGGGGACATAAAGTCTCTGTTTTGGCACCCTGCCAGGATAGGGAAGTGCCCCCGGAGCCATCTCCATCGATCTCCACAGCCATCTCCATCGCCATTGCTGATTCCCATGATGAGGAGGGAGTAGTTCTCTCTCGAGGCTAAGGGTTCTACCGGTAGCTATGTGTTCATCTCTCTCTCTATGCATGATCATATTGTGATCATGAGCTTGTAATCTATAGATCTACCTTGCTACTCAAGTGCTTTAATAGATCTCTACTCTCCCCATGTGTGTGAAAGTGACAGCATGCTCACCATGGTGGCACTTAGTCTAGAGATTACAAATACTTGTTATGAGTTATATTTGGAGTTGGATGTCTTTATGAAATTGTGGTGTTTGTTGGACTCATCTAGTACTCAAGGTGACAGTGTGGGGTTTTCTAGATGGGAAAGGCTTACTTTGAGGAGTGTTGTTATAGCCCTACCAACGATTAGAGTGTCCAACCGGAGAGTAGTTAAGAGTAGTATCATAAAGAGAAGATATTTATATGAGAGTGTTCACTAGTGAAAGTATGATCCCTAGGCCTTGTTTCTTAGCACTGAAACACCGTTGTTACTAGATCTGTTACATGTTTGCGTGCTTCCTTCTTTATTTCAGTTTGCCTTTAGTCTTACCACTTATAATTATCCATACCACTTGTATTTCACTATCTCTTCGCCGAACTAGTGCACCTATACACCTGACAAGTGTATTGGGTGTGTTGGGGACACAAGAGACTTCTTGTATCTTGATTGCAGGGTTGCTTGAGAGGGGATACCTTTGACCACTTCCTCCCTGAGTTCGGTAAACCTTGGGTAATCCACTTAAGGGAAAACTTGCTGCTATTCTACAAACCTCTGCACTTGGAGGCCCAACAACTGTCTACAAGAATAGAAGTGCGTAGACATCAAGCATGCTTGGTATTGTTTTAGAGGAGTTTCTTTTGTAGTTAGTGTAGAGAATCACTTATGCTATGTTTCTATTGGACCAAAAAAAAATATTAGCAATTTTATTTACTTTATCTTATTTTTATTATTTTTAGATGAACACAAGGAGCCGTACACATGAGATGGCTGCGGAATCCTCCGCACCAACCATTGAGATGTTGACCCTCGAATCACTTGGCATCGAGTTCATCGAGGAGTTTCAGCTGAATTGTTTCGATCGTCTCAAGCTCTGAGAAATCAAGTGCACCAAGTGGGCATGTCCTTATATCCTGAACTAACTTGGCACTCGTGCGGATTTCGATTTACTTTTCAACAATGTTGGTCTGTATGATTTTGTCTTTCAAGATGTTTCCACGTATCGCCACTTGATGCTTGAGTTCTTCAACATCTTAACACACACAGTGGACCCTTACAGTTGTACTGAGGAACAAAGGTCCGGAGTTGATCTTATCAAATTCCACCTTATGAATTGTGAATACACTAACACTCGACCAATGGGATCAATGCTTTGGGTTTTCCAACATCATTGATGTGCGCACAACTACTTTTGTTTTAGATTCTTCCCCTTCACAATACTTTAATTTGATGAAAATTCATGGAAACACACCAAAGGGGAACCAAATTGATCATCCTGCTATTCGATATTTATTCTATGTGACTGCTAACACTTTGTAGGCACGTGGTGAGTTTACTAGAGTTAATGAGGAGGACATCTTGATCCTTGCAAAAGTGCTATTATTAATTGTAACTTAACGCCAAATTTGGGCACTCTTCTCGTGTTTTACCTTAAGCATCATGCTCTTCAATATCGAGGACCCATATGTGGAGGAGGAGTTGTGACCGTTCTTGCACGCGCACTTCGCATGAACCTAGGTAACATCCAACCGTTGACAGGAAGTCACCGTCTCGGTCGTTCTACCCCAAGAGCATGTGGTGTGATTTCTAAAACTCATGGTAGATACTTCTTTGATATACCTGGAGTGGATCACTTGATCCCGACTCCTTTGCCTAACGGTTTATTCTCTATCGAGGATGGACGTTTGCGTTTTGATGCGTAGGTTGAAGATATCTACCCCAACAAGAAATACCCATGGGAGGAGGAGAAGATGAAGAAGTAGAACAAGGAGGACCCGAACAAGATGAGCAGCCACCAAAATACTACACCACCTATGAAGAAATTTATGCACTCGAAGGAAATATTCAAAACATGAACAACCTCTCCATCAACCTTCGAGATGCTACTGCAAGCCTCACCACCCAGTTCCATGATTGGAGCAGCCAATGGAACGTGGGAGATTATCCACCGCCACCACAATGAGCAACAAAAGGGCTTGCAAAAGCCTGAGCTTGGGGATGTGTTCCCCCGGCAAAGTTATTTGTGTAATAACGAGGTTGTACTCTAGCTCCTTGGGAGCTTTGAAACACTTGTGTTGGCTTGTTCCAACACTTTGCTTTTTTCTTTGCTTTTTAGTTTGCTTTTGTTTTTGTTTTTCATTTTTTTTCTTTGCTTAAAACCCTTGCTTGGTCGCAAGTTCTTTTCTATTGTTTAATCCCTATCCTCGAAAATACAAAAATATTTTTCTATTCTTCCTTTTTCGTAAATATGGATTCACATGTTGCCTCTTTGCTTTAATATCATTATGAGAGTAATCATGTTTGAGTTTTGAAGGAACACATCCCTATAAGGATAAGGATCATGAAGTCACTTATGAGAGGTATGTCCCATGTCTCCCACTTATGAAGTTTGAGTTGTTTATCTTGGTTGGTTGATTTGCTAAGATGCCATGCTAGTGGGAAGTAATTTAATATGGTTAGTGTAAGGCTTTTTATTAGTATGATGATTAGTTGTTCAAGCTCTTGCTCTAGTTCTTTTAGTTAACCGAGTCTTGCCTTGGAAATAATATTGCCAAACAAGTACAATAAGAAAAAGTCTGAAATTTACGACTTGTTGGATGAATGATTGTCTTGAGAGTATAGCCTTGAAGATTCTTAGCCCCGTAGATATTTTGATAGTCTTGACGACACTCATGAAAGGAGTTGTTTGATTGAAATAAAGTCTAGTGGTAATTGTGATGCATGCCAAAGCCAACCTTGTGGATAAAACCGTGGTACTAGCTCAAAAAAGAGAAACAAGCGAGACAACTTTGTTCTATGTCTCTAATGCACACCTTTGGGGTGCCAACAACTCCGCTAGCTTTTGAACGATCTATGGTATAACCCTGGATTTCGGCTATGAGTTGATGACATGAGTGGCATACGTGTCAATATATGGGAAAAAGTAGTGGTACTCTCAAAGGTTGTGTAAACACTTGCAAAAGAAACATTCAGTGATCCTTGAAAAAATAAAAAATAAAGATATCTATGTGGATCCACACAACAAGTCCTTGGCATGGTCTCGTTACTACTTTACGAGTTTTTCTTGAAAAACAATGATTGGATTAGAAGTGTTTTTGATAGACTTGATTTATTGATGTGGGTGTAAATATGACACTTCATTGTTATACTACTTAGGGCATGAAACTCTCTTACTCAATTATGCTATTTAAACAAGGGAAGTGAAACCCAATTTCGAGGGCGTGTATCGCAGTATTTTCGAAGGAAGTGAAACCCAATTTATTGATTCGACACAAGGGGAGCCACAGAATATTTATAAGCCTTAACAACTGAGTTGTCAATTCAGCTGCACCTGGAAACAGTCTTGCCCACATCAATTTATCAGTGGCAAAAGTTTTATGAAACCAATTGTAAAGTAACAACAGAGTAATAGCAATAGTAAAAGTAAAGACATCAGTAACAATAGTAGTAAACAGTAGGATTCGAGCACGGTAGGCATAGGGATGGATGGACGGGCGTTGCATGGACAAGACAATTCACATGGCAAATAGGCATAGGGCAATTGCAGATAAATAAGATAAAGGATCCAAGTACTAGATAATCATAGGCATGTGTTCCATAAATAGTCATACATGCTCGCAATGAGAACTTGCACAACATCTTTTGACCTGCCAGCCCGTTTGCAGCGGGGCCTCAAGGGAACTACTGGCAATTAAGGTACTCCTTTTAATAGAGTACCGGAGCAAAGCATTACCACTCCGTGAACACATGTGATCCTCACATCAAAGCCATTCCCTCCGGTTATCCCAATTTCTGTCAGTTCGGGGCCATTGGTTCCGGACAACAACGTGTGTATACAACTTGCAGGTAAGACCAAAAACAATACTATCATAATGAATCAATAACATGTTCAGATTTGAAATCATGGAACTCGGGCCCTAGTGACAAGCATTAAGCATAACAAGTTGCAACAGAGTCAAATATCACTAATAAAAGATACTAGGCACCATGCCCTAACAATCCGATGCCATTACATGAACGATCTCATCCAATCCCTACCATCCCCATAGCCTACCGCGGGGGATTACTCACTCATAGATGGGGGAAACATGGATGGTTGATGGAGAAGCGATGGTGATGATGATGGCGATGATCTCCTCCAATTCCCCGTCCCGACAGGGTGCCAGAACGGAGTTTCTGGTGCTGTTTCATAGAATCTGGTGGTGGCAACGGAGCGGAACTCCTTCTAGAAAAACGTCAAACCCCCCTGAGTTTTTAGGTCAGAAGGCATCTTATAGGCAAAGAGGAAGACCAAGGGGGTGTCTGGGGCGACCAGACCACCCCCTGGCGCGGCCTGGGCTAGCCCGCGCGGCCAGGTGGTGTGGCCTGGGCCCAACCCCCTCCGTCTCGTATTCTAGCTCCGGGAGTCTTCTGGTGAAATAGGATTTTTGGCATATTTTCCGGGATTTTTCCTGATAGTTGATTTTCTGCACAAAAGCTAGACACCAAGGCAATTCTGCTGAAAACAACGTTAGTCCGTGTTAGTTGCATCCAAACCACACAAGTTTAGAGGAGAAACAATAGCAAAAGTGTTCGGGAAAGTAGATACGTTTTGGACGTATCAACTCCCCCCAAGCTTAGCTTATTGCTTGTCCTCAAGCAATTCAGTTGAAAACTGAGTGCGATAAAAGAAACTTTCACGAACACATTTGCTTCATGTGATGTATATATTCTCAGCATGTGACACCTTAATTGCCAGTAGTTCCCTTGAGGCCCCACTTCAAACGGGCTGTCAGGACAAAAGATGTTGTGCAAGTTCTCATTGCGAGCACGTATGACTATATATGGAACACATGCCTATGATTATCTAGTACTTGGATGCTTTATCTTATTTATCTACAATTTCCCTATGTTCTGATTGCTATGTGAATTGTCTTGTCCATGCAACGCCCGTCCATCCATCCCTATGCCTACCGCACTCGAATCCTACTGTTTACTGCTATTGTTACCGCTGTCTTTACTTTACTACTACTGCTACTTTACTATTGTTACTACAAAACTATTGCTACTGATAAACTGTTGTGAGAAAGATTGTTTCCAGGTGCAGCTGAATTGACAACTCGGTTGTTAAGTCTTATAAATATTCTTTGGCTCCCCTTGTGTCGAATCAATAAATTGGGTTTCACTTCCCTCAAAAATACTACGATACACCCCCTATACTTGTGGGTCATCAATTATCTATACAATTAAGTTAAAAAGAAAAACATGAACAAAGGAAAATGAAGTGCTATCTAAATAGAGTGAGAGAAAGTCATGGTAGAATCTCAAGTCATAAGAATGCTTCATATACAATTGGAATTTGATAACTGAGATCGTTGAACTTTGAAATACCTACATGTAGTGGAATATATGGCTATCTCCTTTGCATAGCACTTAAACAAAAGTATGAGCATATATGCAAAAGAAAAGAAAAAGAAAATAAGAAAAATAGCGAATGTGCAAAGAGCAAATAGGCATATGCCACTGCATTGTAGTATGACAAAGAGACACTTTTGAGATTTTGAATCCCAAGTGAATATGTTGATCCTAAAACACTTGGGACTACCTCGGTAACTCATTCGGTTAAACCAAATTCTTTTACATTATGTTGAGATTCATCTTTTATGAACTACTGATAACTAAGGTGTGGAAGCCTTCCAATACTATTCAGATGGTTCGAGTAAGGTACTATTTATTTACTTATTCCCCCTATATCGTACATGATAAACACATGCTGCAATTGCCTCATTTATTTTATCGACTTGGCTTCATGAATATGAGGATCACATCCATTAAGCTAAACTCTTTCTCGGGATGAGAAAGAGTCTAAGCTTGGGGAAGTTGATGAGTGCATATTTGCATCTTGTTTTACATTATTATTTTGCATTGTAGATGTAGGATTTTGGTATTTTATGGCGCTTGTGCACACATTTTATGTCTGTTTTCACCAGGATCAGGACAGATGATGAATCCAATGGATACAATTATTGAAGCAGATGTACTGTGGAGAAAAGGAGTCAAAAACAACATAAATCGCTCATTTGGGAAATATTAATAATACCAAAAGAAAACCAGAAGCGAACAAAGGAGGCAGAGAGCATAACGACCAACTATACGGTGGGAGAATTTTCTCTGGCCGTATAGATGGCGCTACCTCGCCTCGTCAAATAGTTTCACCTCGTGCAATGGGTTCGGGGAGACGACATATAGAACACCCAGAAATCACGAAAAACTCACCTCCGGAAGGCATCTGGGGGGGAACTTATCCGCCAGGGATCCATCTTCACCCTGCGCAGATCCGGGATGCTAAGGCATCGATCTTCATCAACCATCGCTGCATCACCACCATCCTCATCCATCCCATCTACATATTGTCTAGATCTTGTTCTAATTCCTATAATCATTGTTTCCGGGATGCTAAAGTACTATTCATCTATGATTGTTTCCATTACCATTGATATGATGTTGATTGCTTCCATGGATGAGTAGATCTTTAGTTCTTGGGGAGATGGAGAATCCCTACCATATGACTGAGATGAGATAGAGATTATTATGTTATACATCATTATGTGTACATGTTAATTATCTTCATCTTGATATTAAGGAGAAGTGCACCTTCTTAATATTTGCCTCTTATGGGGACTCGATGGAGGGGATTACCTGTTAGTAGATAGGGGATGATAGTGCTTACTGTGACTATAAGGTTGTTGTCATACCTTACGTACTAACTTGGGGAAGCAAGGAGAACTCATCGATCCATATCCATGCCATGGGAGAAATCCCTTAATAGCGTGGTAATGCGATGGTTGTCAGTGACTGTCTGCTATGGTTATGAGGACGATGTGTGCGGCGGTTGCTGGCAAATCATCCATTTATGGAGCTCCTCCCAGATACATACACACTATGAGAATATTTGTTATAATACTCTCGATTACTTTGTCTACATTGCTAGCGGTGTATCCGCTAATCCCTGAGAACGCATTTTCCCTATTCTAGTTCCAAAGTTCTATTACACACGCGATTCTTACTTTCTGCATTAAGTTTTGCTTTACTTTAAATTACATTGTTCAACCAAAAACCCAAAAACAACTTTATTTATCTTGCATCCTAAAGTTATTTCTTAAGTACTCCGTTTAGTTATAGTCAAAAGTATTTCAGTCTTTCGCCTACTGCTCCCTGTGGGATCGATATCTTTATTTCGAAACTAGCTACAAACGATCTGTGCACTTGCAGTCATCAGGCTCTTTGGGGGCTCCTACACCCGCGCCACCACCATCGAGGACCTGGAGCGATGCATCCAGGGATAGCATGAGTTGACCCTCCACTGGATCCAAAGGTGGCAGGAACTATGGATCAACGCTTCCGGCATCCACCCGGACACGGTGATCCATTGCTTCAAGAAAGTGTGCCGGTATGAGCCTCTGGTCGCTAAGATCAAGAGGGTCTATCAGACGATCGACAACATCCCCGAACTCCTCGAGATCGCCAAACGTTACGCGGAGGAGGACCCGAACCAAGACTTCGATGACAAGTCGGGGGGAAGACTTCGCACAAGCGGCAATGACGATGGGCGACAGCGCGACATGTGCTACAGCGACACTCGCCCCACCAGCAATTGCCGCAACGGGCGAGTCGACTTTGTTGCCAATGCCGGCTATGGGCAACGCGGCCCGAAAAATTTCCGCCGTGATGGAGGAAACTACCGTGATAGCAGAAATTACCGCGCCAACAACACGGTGAGGCCGAAGTTCGACCCCACCGCCCTGCTCAACTAGCCCTGCGTCTACCATAGCAGGCAGGGGAAGCCTGCCACCCACACCACTACAGACTGCCATTCTCTGAAGGAGATTGAGAAGGCAAGGCGAGCAAGGGAGGGCCCCAACAACAACCCGCTAAGGGACAATGGCAACACTAGTGGATTCGGCAACGCCGTCGGCTCGCTACACACCTACACTAGGCTCAGAACCAAACGCGAGAAGATGGTGCTCGCCCGCGCAGTCGCCGTCAATTCGGTGACCCAGATCAACATTCCTCGCTTCCTCAACTGGTCCGAGCAAAGCATCACATGGAGTCACCAAGATCACGCTCCTAGGATCAAATATCCGGGGCGAGTCGCCTTGGTGGTCAGGCCCAAAGTGGCAGACTACTGGCTACCCAAGACATTTTAATGGACGGCGGAAGCTCCATCAACATTATGTACTTGGACAAATTCAAGATGCTACACCTCCCGGAGTTGGCGATCGAGCCGACCCTCACCACCTTCCACGGCATCGTCCCCGGTCGGAAGGCATACCCAATCGGTAAGGTGACGCTGCCAGTCACCTTCGGCACACCAGCGAACTTGTGCACCGAGCAGATCGTGTTTGAGCTGGTGAACTTCCGCAGCCCCTACCACTTCGTCCTAGGGCACCATGCGTTCGCCAAATTGATGGCAAACCCACACTACGCCTACAACATGTTTAAGCTCCCTGGGCCAAGCGGCATCATCACCATCCACAGTGACCCCAACATGGTTGTGGAGTGCGAAGACAAAGGCGCCAAGCTTGTCGACACCATCATCACCGTGGAAACCAACCACACGGATGAGCTGGCGAAATACGCGAGCAACATCGACAAGGACGACCCCACCATCCTGAAGAAGCCCATCTCTGCGGGAACAACTTTCGACGCGACCATGCACACTCACACTATTGAGCTCGTCCTAGGCGTCTCTAGCCAGATAGTCACCATCGGGACGAACATGAGTCCCGCATAGGAAAGCGCGCTCATCGGGTTCCAGCTTGAGGATCGTGACATATTCTCATGGAAACCATCCGACATGCCTGGTGTCCTGAGGGAACTTGCGGAGCACAAACTGAACGCCAACCCAAAAGTGCAACCAGTAAAGCAGTCGCTGTGGCCCTTCAATGAAGAGCGCCACCGAGCATTCGCTGAAGAAGTACAACATCTACTCGTTGCAGGTTTCATTCGGCCCATCAAGTACTCCAAGTGGCTGGCAAACCCAGTCCTAGTTCTGAAAAAGAACAACACCTGGAGAATCTGTATCGACTACACCAACCTCAACAGCGCCTGCCCAAAGGAGGAGTTCGTCCTACCACGCATTGATCAGATCATCGACTTGACCGCGGGATTGAAGTTGTTGTGCTTCCTTGATGCATACTCTGGTTACAACCAGATCAATATGGCGGTCGAGGACAAGGAGAAGGTGGCGTTCATCACGCCATTCGGCACCTTCTGCTACACCGCCATGAAGTTTGGCCTCAAGAATGCCGACGCGACATATCCAAGGTGCATGCAGGAGTGCCTTGCGAGTCAAATTGGCTGCAACATCCACGTACACATCGATGACATGGTAGTAAAATCCACCCTCCAGAGCGACCTACTCGCCGGTCTAGCCGAGACCTTCACAAATCTGCGGAGGTACAAGATCAAGCTCAATCCAAGAAAGTGCACCTTCGGTGTGCCCATTGGACAGATCCTGGGGTACGTGGTTTCCAAATGAGGCATCGAGGCAAACCCCATCAAGATTGACACCATCGCGCGGCTCGGAAAACCCGAGTGCCTACGCGATGTCTAGAAGCCGGCTGGGCGAGTCGCGGCTCTCAGTTGCTTCATCCCCCGGCTCGGTGAGAAGACGATGTTTCTCTACCGCCTGATGCGCAAGAACCCCACGTTCTAGTGGGACGAAGAAGCGGACAACACGCTCAAGGCGCTCAAGGAAGTGCTGCTCGCGGCACCGTTGCTCGCCGCCCCAATGGACAAAGAGCCAATGCTCGTCTACATCGCGACCTCCACTCGAGTCGTTAGCACCGTGATGTTCGTCGAGCGACCAGAAGAGGGAAAGGAGCGCCCCGTCTACTACATCAGCGAGGTCCTAATGGACTCAAGAAAGCGCTACCCGTAGTACCAGAAACTGGTGTATGCGGTCTTCAGAGCCTAGGGGCGACTCCCACATTACTTCCAGGAGCACCTCATCACGGTTGTCTCCTACGCGCCGCTTCAAGACATCATCCGCAATCGCGAGGCGACTGGGCGAGTCTATAAGTGGGCCGTCAAAATCGGCATCCACAACATCAAGTACGAGCCATGCAAAGCGATCAAATCGCAGGCCTTGGCCGATTTCCCCGCTGACTGGGAAGAAGCATAGCAGCCGGAGAAGCTACCCTATCTCCATTACTGGTAGCTCCACTTCGACGGGTCCAAGAACACGGATGGCGCGGGGGCTGGGATCATACGCACGTCCCCAAAGACGACAAGCTCCGCTATGTGCTCCACCTCACCTTCACGCCCTGCACCAAAAACATTGTCGAGTACGAGGCCCTTCTTCATGGCATGCGGGCCACTAAGGAGATGAGCGTCAATCGCCTAAGGTTCTACTGTGACTCTAAACTAGTCGCCGACCAAGTCGATGGGACCTATGATGCCGTCTCCCCCACCATGACAGCGTACCGCCAAGCGGTGGACCAGCTGGGAGGTAATTTCACCAGCTCCTCCATCGAGTTGATCGACAGGCGCAAGAACGAGGAGGTCGACGCTCTCTGCCGCATCGTATCAGGCTGCCAAACGCCACCCGCGGGTGTCTTCCTCGACATCATCCACAAGCCTTCGGTCTCTCCGCCCAAGGAGATCAACATCGGGATACCTCTATAGCCTGAGCCCACCCTAGTCACCATGATCATGGAGCCCAACGATAGGAACACACTATATGTCACCTTCCTCGAGCACAAGGTCCTGCCCAACGATGATACAGAGGCGCGAATGATCGTGCGCTGCTGCAAATCCTTCGACATCATCAATGGCGAGCTCCACAAACGCAGGATGACTGGCGTATTCCAGCGCTACGTACAGCCAGAAGAAGGTCGCAAAATCTAAAAGACATCCATGCCAGCGACTGCGACCATCACGCCAGCGCTAGATCGCTAGTCTCTAAGGCCATGCGACACGGCTTCTACTAGCTCAACGCGCATGCCGACACCATCAACATCATCCAACAATGTGTTGGGTGCCATAAGTACACCAACCAGACGCACATCTCTGGTTCGGCACTCAAGACCATTCCCATCACCTGGCGATTCGCCGTATGGGGCATGGACATGCTTGGCTTGTTGAAGAAGGCCCCATCTGGCTTCACCCACCTCTTGGTCGTAGTCAACAAATTCACCAAGTGGGTCGAGGCCAAGCCGATCAAGAAGTGCAACGGAAAGACCGCCACCAAGTTCCTCCGCAAGCTCATCTATCGGTACGGCTGCCCGCATAGCATCATAACAGACAACGACACCAATTTTGCCAAAGGTGCCATGGCAGATTTCTGCGAGGAGCACAACATAAGTCTCGACCTCACCTCAGTCACCCACCTAGATTCGAATGGCCAAGCAGAGCGCGTCAACCAAAGCATCCTCCATGGCCTCAAGCCGTGACTTCAGGTGCCCCTCGAGCTAACCCTTGGATGCTAGGTATAAGAGCTCCCCTCCGTGATATGGGGCATCCACACCTCTGTCAACCGCTCAACAGGGTTCACACCCTTCTTCATGGTGTATGGCGCTAAAGCCATCATACCAACCAACCTGGAACACGACTCGCATCGGGTCATCAATTGCGTGGAGGCAGAAAACAAGATCACCCGCCAAGATGGGGTCGACCAGCTCGACGAAGCTCGTGACGTAGCTTGCTCTCGCACCACAATCTACCAGCAGGGACTCTGCCGCTACCATAACCACCGAGTCCGGACTCACACCTTCCAGGAAGGCGACCTAGTCATACGACTAGTCCAGGACAAGAAGGGCATGCACAAGCTTTCTCCCCATGGGAGGGGCCATTCGCCATAGGGCGAGTCCTCGGCAACGATGCCTACTACCTCATCAATGTAAGAGGCAATGGCCAGCTCGAAGTTGGAAGCATGGAATGTAAACCTCCTCCAAAAGTTCTATATATAGAACTAAAACTTGTAAGCAGCTGCTATATAATAAAAATTTGGATCACACAAATTGAGTCTCCTCGCCATACTCTTATGCCAATCGCACTCGTACTCTCAGCAATATGCCATCCACATAAGTCAACCCTTGGTTGAGAAACCGGCATGGCTAAGTAGTGCGGCCCAAGGGCACTGAATGTACTCGGGCCTTGTGTCATCCACAAACACGCTACCTGGAGCCACCATTAGAGTCACCCAGGTCGACTAGCCCGTCGGGCCAAGACAACCGATAACGGTTCTCATAGCGACCCATCCTCCCCATCCTTGGCAAAAGTGACTCGAATGGTTAAGTACCACACATGGGGACTCATTTACAATAACCCCTACCTGGCTCGGGAACACACCAAGTAAGAGAGCTTGCCTTGGACTTGCTACGCTACTGACTTCCGAGCCAGGGGGAGAGACGTGTTACAAACAACACACCAGGTCCTCACCTACCTTGGGCATGCGACTATAATGGCTAAGTACCATGCTCGGGGACTCGCCTCAACCGACCCTGTTAGCGCTCGAGAGAAATAGCTAATTACAGAGCTCCCTTGGGGCCGCCAAGCGACTGGCTCCAGGAGCCACGGCGAGTCGACTCCAGTCAAATTAAAAACTTAACACAATGTGGTGACCCAGCATACCACTGCATGATGTAGTACGCTATAGTCGTTGACATAACACCAATGAAACACCGTTCACTAGTATTGCATCCCTCAGAGTGGTACAACAGAAACACAGCAGGTCCAAGACATGAGTATAGATTACAACTCGAATCTTTACAAAAGATCTAGAGAACACACTAGGTTAGAGAGAGAGAAAGAAACTTCTTACAAAGAAGAACCAGAAATAATAACTCAGAACTATCTAGTAACTAAGACTAGCATCTAAATATCTGGCTTGCAATTGCTACTAATGCAATGCCCTATAGAAGTAGGTTTTATAGCTAGAGTAGCACTCCTAACTAAACAGAGACTTTGTCTTCCCTTCAGCTGATGTATATGTTGACTTCATTGACTTTATTAAAGAACTTGAGCTATCCATGATGGTTTCTTGAGAAGAATTTAATGTTGACGTCGCCTTCAATGTCTTAGAACCTAGCAAGGGTTAAGAAGGTACAGTTGAGTTTGAGCATACTCAGCAAGTTCACTAAAAAGGAGTGTATGATGCACTATCTCTACAGCCACAGACCAAAGATCATAGGCAATGCAGGTTTTCATAAACATTTCTTCAAAGTTTGAGTTTATTCTGAAAACTATGTCTGACAGCCTTCACAGGTTGACCAGAACCTTCGTGGTGTTCCTTTCCTGCCGCGTTCGTAGCTCCTTCCTAGAACAGAAAGTAAGATGTCATAATTCTTACACTCTACAGAGGTGCGTCACTTTTCCCATGAGAGACATTAAGCTTTGTTGCACGGCCGGGAGTATGTCCCCGTTCAAACTTCCATGGTTTGAGGCCTAACCTAAGATCCAAACAATCACTGCCCCTTCGCAACCCAGCATGTCCCCTTGGTGTAGGCCATGCCTACATCTTGAATTACGGCATGGTTAGTATAGACCGTCAGATACCAGAACTATCATAGGACGTTGAGGGCTCCCACCCATATGCTGCAGATCCTCTACGAATTACCAATTAATGCACGCTACGAGGAGAACAGCCACGACCTGGCCATCCGGATGCATGCGAGAGGAAGAAGATACAGCTGACTTCTCTGTCCTATTCCAAATCTCATGGTTCACGCGTAATATACAACGCTAGAATCACTGGCGACATTGGTTGTTAAATCCTAGATATTATGTTCCTTTACCACTTGAACTATATTAATAGATTATTACCATTTGGTAAATAATCCATAATCAAATTATTATGAAAATAGTGTTTTCTGACCTTTTTGAAATGCAGGTGATGACAACATTTAAGTTACAAGCATTTGGTAGAAAATAACCAAAGGACATGAGCAAGTTGTGAACTTGCCTTTTGTGATTGCAAGAGTATGCACTCACGGTCTTCAAGACATTAGAAGTTCCAAATTCTGGAAATAGCATCATTGGTCCGGTAAGGACTAATGTTTAAAGAAGCAAGACGCAATTGTGCATAAGTACTGTAATGCAGTTTGATAAACACGAATCCCCAGACTAATCGTATTTGATCTAGGGTTTGAAAGCTTGTGGTGATATCTTTGGAATGTGTTTGACTTTTATACCAGCTTCACGCTTGTGCTTCTTATTAAGTAACACATAATGGCATAGCACCAAAGGTGTTGACAAATAATTCAGAGTTGATTCTATTCAAGTTTTCTATTATAACTTAGAGAGTTAAAGACAGAAGATATACTTCATTTGTATTTTCTTCAAAAGAATTACTTTTCAAGTAAAAACATTTTAATCAAGAACTTACACTTTTAAGATTTCTTATTAACTAAGATGATCAAAGGGAAAAATATTACTACATCAAATAATCACAGCACATGTGGTGGAGATTTACATGTTTTGAATAAGTCATCTTATTATAGGTGATTCACCTTTTAATGATTCCTAAAGTTAGAATACAAGCAACATTGCTTTATGGAATTGGTGTTTTCTTAAAGTTATACTTCATAAATACAAAATATGCATTACTTTAATTACTTAAGAACTTGGCTTAACTTTATGTTGTTTTCCAAACTGGTAGAGGAATTAATAAATATGAAATTGATTGTTTCATAAGTGAATAGAATCCTTTTGATAAACAATATACTATTGTTGTTGATTTTATAATTGATAGAATCTTTTAAGAAAATTCAGATACACTTAATAGTAATTTTAGGAGATACATCTTAAAATGATTAGATCTATTTTTTTACTTCACTTGAATATCAACTGAACTTGTTATTACATTTTTAGACTTTAAACAAATAATGGTAATGGCAATAGCAAGGATTTATATTATTTTAATGAATTAAAATAAAAGAAAAGGTTTTGAATAAGATTTATTAGACCTTTATCTTTAATTTTACTTCAATTCTGATAGAGGACATTTTAATGTGTAGAATTTATTTTTGTGATTATTTTGCTATATTATATGTACTTTTGTGATTTTTAAATAATAAGATATGACTTTTATAAGTTTTATCACTTTATAAATACTAAATAAATATTAAATATTTAGTTAAGTATCACAAAAATGTACAAATAAGTCTATAAATGTATATTTTGTTTTCTAAGAATTTTGATATATTATACCTTTTTTCAATACTAGAATATGTTTATTTAAGATTTATTCTTAATAAGGTATTTACTATTTAATACTAATAATTTTATTTAAGATGGAAAATAAAGTATTATAATAGGTTTACATTATAGATTTATTTTTCTAAGCATTTTGATATATTATATTACAAAAGATATTCAATTAATAAGATTTAATCATTTTCTGGAATTAAAAATAAATAAATAATGGTTTATTGCGTCATGGCTGACGTCAGCCTCTCACTTAAGCTTTTTACACCACAAACACTCCTAGCCTATAGCCATTGACTAATGGGCCCGGGGCCATGTCACATGCCACCGAGGCAACTACGACCGAGTGACCGTGCCGTCGCAGTCAACCGACGTTGGCGACCATTTGGTGGCAGCGCTTCCGTGAATGCGCGGACGTTCCATTGCTTCTGTTCGATGCAGTACACGATGGTCGACTCATCTAGGGCGGTGCGGTGCTCTAGGGTGATCAGAAACGATGTCAACAACGGCCAGAGTAGAGAGCTGGGACGGCGGCGCTCGATGCAACTAGGGCTACAACAAGAATTAGCAGGCGAGAGTGGGGTCTGGAGATGCGCTAGCTTACCCTGGTGCTTGTACAGTGGCTGACAGAGTCCGGCATGGTCGGAGATGAGTGCAGAGTAACGGATTCCGGCGAACACCGACGAAAGGGAACGGCGAAATTCGCTCTCCTCAGAGCTCCCCTTGATGGTCTGCTCCTCCCAGAGGATCTACAGAGCACTACGCTTTTGCTGGACTACTCGAAGATCACCGAGATGACCTATAGTGACGACGGTCGTTATCTCTGACCGGCTAGGGTTGCGCTCCTTTGCGGGGAAGAGAAAGAAAGAGCGCACGTGCGCGCGCGCGCGCGCGAGAGAGAGAGAGTGAGAATTGATGGGGATGAGGGCTTCATCGTGGCGTTCTTATCCTCGAAGGAGTGTCGGCGGTGACGTCACGGCGGCGAGGCGGCATCGGGTGGTTGCCATCCCCTCCAATGAGCTGCTTCATCGGAGGAGGAAGATGACAGATAGGATTGACAAAGGGGTACATTGGGCTGGGCCGGTAGTTGGCTTTGGCCGAGCGAGCGAAAAGTCACTACTGCTGCTCGTGAGCGTTGGTTAGGTGAAAACTTCTCTGGGCCGTGGGTCGGTTCTGGACTCTGCCATTTTTCCCTTTTTTCTAGTTCTCTTCTTTATTCTGTTTTATATTTCTATATCTATTTAAAGTTTAAATTTAGTTGGTGATACTTTGTGAATATGTACTCAACATTTATATATCTATTTGTATCCTTGGACTTCTATTTTTTAGTATTTACACTAATCATGATTATAGAAAGGATTATTTTTGTTAAAGCATATAAATAGGGATTAGGGTTTTAGAGATTTACTCTTTATAATAACATCTTTTAAAATGACTTCCACTTCCACTAAAATAATGTAATGGTGATGGTTTAAGATGGATAATTTTTTTTATAACATCTTATTAATACTTAACCTCATAAAGGAATTGTATATACTTATTATAAGGTAGTAAACCTTGTGGTTTATAAAGTGGTGATTTGAATTCCATGGTTCTCCCTATTTGGTAAGTTCACCAAATCCAATTCTACTTCATTTGTAATGTTTAGAATTAACACAGAACAATCTTGGTTAGGTCATTATGAATCAATAACAATCATTGATGGAGAAATACTAAGATTTATTCAAATATAGGTATATATGTTTCGAGAGGATTTAATAACTCATATTCAATTAGAGATATGGATGATTATTAAGGCTATAGATGAAGAGTTAGGTTTAAAGATACTTCATCTCCATCTATGATTAGGTTGATATCCCCTCTTAGAGTGAGATATTGGAATTACTTCCTATAATACTCTTGTTAATTCATGAGTCTAGGTTTCTATGAGGGTTTAAGACAATAAGTTGGACAAGGATTCCATCTATAAACTCTCATATGGTTTCTACTTATCTCTTGGAAACTTTACTTGACTAAGATATACTATTCTTAGGTTGCTTAAAATTAGGAATTGGTTCCACTTCTAACTTAATTCTAGGGCTTTGGACAAAGATGTAGACTGGGTTCTATTCATGGCTTGATAAGTCCTTGGTTAAAGTTTCTCAAGCACTTCTACCTTAATACCTCACTAAGCTTATCTTTAGTTAAAGAATTCCTTTCCTAAATATACTCTATAAATCTCTCTTATCCTATTCACATGGATTACATCTTCTTGAATAAGTCAATCATCTGACTTCACCATATCCATCATCATATGATGACGTGGTCATGTCACATCAACTTTATTCCTCCTTCATTCTTCTCCTAGTATAACTTCCATTTGCTAAACTACTCTTGATGAATCCATTAACATAGCTACTTCTAACTCCATCCATTAACTCCCTTAAATCCCTCTTGCAACTACTTCCAAGGCTTACAAGATTATAATTCTCTCTATATCACATGTGATATCAATCCTCTAAAAGAGATATGGCATTACTCCCATAATACAAGTTTGTTCTTGTATTAGCTTGGTTAAACTACTATGCATCCAACTACTCCATATACTCATGTTATATACTTCATCATACTCTAGCTTGACTTCTCATGTTCAAGCTAGATGATCCAGCTTACTAAGGTTTTGCCTAATTTGTAATACTCACACAGTACTTTATCAGCTGGTCATCTATTCTCAAATGACTTGAGAATAATGACCACCATCCTTTGATTATGCTAAGCTTAGGCTTCTAATTGTTTGATAAAGAACTATCATCAACTAAGTATTATAATTATGCTAGTCTCTCTATAGGATTTATCTTGTTAAGGAAGCTTACTTTATATTTATATCTACTTGGCTTAACAAGATTACCATTAGATGATCTGATACTACTAGCTTTCTCATAACTCCGTGATCACTAGCTTAACTCTTGGGTTTAGATATTTTCTATAGTTAACTCAGGAGTGAGTTAACTCTTCCAACATCAGATGGTTTGATCTCCACTAAGGATCACATTCCATTGATGATGGCACACTCTACCATACTAGTTCCTTCTTCTTACTAATTTACTTAAGGTCGTTGGAATGTCAATATAATAGGTGAAAGCTAAGAGTCAATAAGTTCTAGGTCAGGAATTGATCACTCAACACTGATGATCACTTGACACCACGACTTGGTTAAATAGGAATGTCACCTCTTAATATCATATTAAGAGGATATGTTAGATGGTCTTGGCTTGCCTTCCTTTCCTACTCTATTTGTGGTAAGAGTTAATGTTTAAGAACTACCATGATACCCATGGTAGGAGTAACTATGGCAAACAAATGTTTCAAGATTTAGTTATTGAGGTTTCTTTATTTGGAGTTATATACTTAACCTCATATTCAGGGTTTGTGGTAGAAAATACCTTGATATCATCTTTGGAATATTAAGTATTCATCCTTGAGTTGTTGTATGGAATACCATGTAATAATCTCTAAAAGATCTAGTACTCCTTATTAACTAGTGTGTTGTGGCTTAGTTTTATTACATTTGATCTACCATTAGATCAAATTATATTACCCAAAGATAAGGTTTTAGCAAAGGTCATATTGAAACTTATCGCAATCAACTTGATGATCTACTTCAGTTCCAAAAAGTTAAGAGAAGCTTCAATCACTTTGACAAGTTTTATTTAAAAGCGTGAAAATTACCTAGATTTTCTATGCATGAATGCAATGCACACACCTGTGTTCAGCTTATTTCTGAGCACTAATGCTGGGGTGTTACAGACTCTCCCCCTTAAAATAAACTTCGTCCCTGAAGTTCGTACTCTCTTATGTTTCGGAATGAGAAGTTGACTTGTACTGATCACGACATTTCTCAAATTCCATTGTGATCACAATTGGGGATAATTGTGGTATCCCGTATCTAGATCTTTCTCCTTGAATCCTCTTCATTTCCACAATATCCACTATCCTCTCTAACTTACCATATAGTTTCTTTTACCATATTTCGTTGGGCTTATGCCCTTACAGTCTTATTTAAGATTGGTTTTGGACACATTTCATCCATTCCGATCAGGCTTTCCTACGACTTTACACTAGACTATTTTAGTAGGCTCTCCTCCTTCTTAAGGACAACTTACCAGCTATTTCCCTTTTATAACTAGTCCACTAGGGTTAAGCAGTTAGGTCAACTTCGATCATTCATCTGGACATCCTCCCAAAAATAGTTTAAAAATGAATTCTCATAACCTTATGAGAATAAGGCTTAACCTCATCATAACTTTGTACTTCTTCTCCAACCTTTAGGCAGAAAGTTAGACAACAACACTCCGGTGTTTATTGTTTACTATCCCCCTTGGGTTTCCCTAATGGTCTCTAATCTGTATGTATAATATCCATTAACTCAATAGTAAGGATATTGGTCTCCATCTAGCTTATATATTACCTATATAAGGTCTCACGAAAGAATCTGCGATACACCCACACAATTGTGGATCTCTGAAATGAATCTTCCAATGTTACTTGTCTTCCTTTTTATTCTTCTGGACAGTACTTTTCACTGGCCAATCCGATGTCACGAAAACGTCTCGAAAACCGTTCACTTAAATTCTATACTCCTTTATGTCATACTTAGCTTAGGTCAAGTTTTATGCTCTTTAAATTATACGATGATGGCCTGACTCGCTAGACTTCTAGGATACTAGCTATGGATACTAGTTGTGGAGCCTCCTGGGTGTATGAATTACCCTATAGGTTCTGACTTACTATTGGCATTTTCTTCGAGTTGACAGAGCTTAAATACCACTTTTGTTCCAAGACTTCTTCTTTGCACTAATTCATGATAATTCCATGATCATGGGACAACTACTTCATTACCTTGTGAGCAACATCACCTATCTTGAGTGAACTCAAGTTCATTCCTTCATGTTGCTCCACACCTTTTCTGCATTACTAATCCTTCTTATTGCCAGCTCATAATGAGTTGGAATTGATCCATCCTTCAAGATAGTGTGGATACACCTTATATTCAACTTCCTTCTTCGTGCAAGTCTTCATCTTGATCTTCGGAACTCGTAACTCCCTTACACGAATTCCCTTTTCTATCTAGGTCTATAACATCAAGTAATAACTTGATGATGCAACATGCATTTGCACATCAAGTCAAACTTCATGCATAGATCCAGTCAATCAAGAAGATCCAAGAAAAACGAAGAAATCCAAATGTGGTACATATAACACACATCATTCTAAGCCTGGAATATAGTAGTTGACCTCTAGAATTCAGGCTTATTTGTGTAGTATATGACACCTCCTAATATAGGTTTACATTGTGATTCTTAACACTTAAGGGTTTAACTACTCTTTGTCTCAATATTTACCCAAATTGCTCAATTGCAATTGGATAATTTTGAGCAAAGTGGTCTCACTTTGGTTCTGACTAACCTCCTACCTTTCTTTCGGGACTACTTAAGACGATCAATTTTCCATTCTATTATAAACTATCCTCACATGATCTCTCAAGACTACTAACAACATTATAGTTACTACCTTAATAAAAAAATTATCGTAAGGTTACGACACCTAGGACTTCTATCATAGACCTACATTGTTCTTTACTTACTATGGTTACAAGATTAATTACTAAATACTGGTCCTAATTACGTACTTATCATGATCTTGGAGTTAATCTCACCATGATCTTGTTAAGATTTACCTAGTCATCATGATTGAAGAGCTAATATCACCATGACGACTCTTCTTCTTAACTTACTATTAATGATTCTTAACAGAATGCTATTCCATCACATGGAATTCTCAAGTGAATGCCACATGATTTACTTCTACTTGTATCTATACATACTCTAATGGTCTACCTTGTATGGTATGGTGGTATCAACTAGTGGTAAGATTCTGCTACTTCACAGGGACTCTAAATATAGACTCCATCGCTAATACTTCTCCACATGATATCCTAATCCTAGTCATAATCTTCTTTGATGTTTTAACTTACTTAAGATATCTTAGTGGTGTTTTACCTATTTAAAGATACACTAACATAGGATTTCTCTAGATAAGACAGATAATTAATCCTTAAGAAATATGATAAGAATATCCAACTTAAGTGTGACAAGGTTTATCCTCGAGTGGATACCCATCACAAATCTTGGTTTAGATAAGATGGCTCCTATAGTCACTATCCAACCTACAGATCTTCCTAAAAGGGTTTTAATCCTAGGTCAAAGAATATGCTCTGATACCAGCTGCGGTGACCCAGCATACCACTGCATGATGTAGTGCACTATAGTCGTTGACATAACACCAATGAAACACCGTTCACTAGTATTACATCCCTCGGAGTGGTACAATAGAAACACAGCAGGTCCAAGACATGACTATAGATTACAACTCGACTCTTTACAAAAGATCTAGAGAACACTCTAGGTTAAAGAGAGAGAAAGAAACTTCTTAGAAAGAATAACCAGAAATAATAAATTAAAACTATCTAGTAACTAAGACTAGCATCTAAACTATCTGGCTTGCAATTGCTACTAGTGCAATGCCCTATAGAAGTAGGTTTTATGGCTAGATTATCTACTCTTAACTAAACAGAGACTTTGTCTTCCCTTCAGCTGATGTATATGTTGACTTCATTGACTTTATTAAAGAACTTGAGCGGTTGATGATGGTTTCTTGAGCAGAATTTAATGTTGACATCATCTTCAATGGGTTAGAACCTAACAAGGGTTAAGAAGGTACGATTGAGTATGAGCGTACTCAGCAAGTTCACTAAAAAGGAGTGTATGATGCACTATCTCTACAGCCACAGACCAAAGAATCATAGGCAATGCAGGTTTTCATAAACATTTCTTCATAGTTTGCTTTTATTCTGAAAACTATGTCCGACAGCCTTCACAGGTTGACCAGAACCTTCGTGGGGTTCCTTTCCTGCCGCGTTCGTAGCTCCTTCCCGGAATAGAAAGTAACATGTCACAATTCTTACACTCTACAAAGGTGCGTCACTTTTCCTAGGAGAGACCTTAAGCTTTGTTGCACGGCCGGGAGTATGTCCCCATTCAAACTTCCATGGTTTGAGGCCCAACCTAAGATCCAAGCCAATCACTGCCCCCTTCGCAACCTCGTATGTCCCCTTGGTGTATGCCATGCCTACATCTTGAATTACGACATGGTTAGTACAGACCGTCAGATGCCAGAACTATCATGGGACATTGAGGGATCCTACCCATATGCTGCATATCCTCTACGAATTACCAATTAATGCACGCTACGAGGATAACAACCATGACCTGGCCATCCGGATGCATGCGCGAGGAAGAAGATACTGCTGACTTCTCTGTCCCATTCCAAATCTCATGGTTAACGCGTAATATACGGAGCTAGAATCACTAGCAACATTGGTTGTTAAATCCTAGATATCATGTTCCTTTACCACTGGAACTGTATCAATAGATTATTACCATTTGGTAAATAATCCATAATCAAATTATTATAAAAATAGTGTTTTCTAACCTTTTTGAAATGTAGGTGATGACAATATTTGAGTTACAAGCATTTGATAGAAAATAACCCAAGGACATGACCAAGTTGTGAACTTGCCTTTCGTGATTGCAAGATTATGCACTCACGGTCTTCAAGACATTAGAAGATCCAAATTCTGGAAATAGCACCATTGGTCCGGTAAGGACTAATGTTTAAAGAAGCAAGATGCAATTATGCATAAGTACTATAATGTAGTTTGATAAACACGAATCCCCAGACTAATTGTATCTGAACTAGGGTTTGAAAGCTTGTGGTGATATCTTTGGAATGTGTTTGACTTTTATACCAGCTTCACACGTGTGTTTCTTATTAAGGCTTGTGAGTGTCTGAAACAATATTTAAATACAATGAAGTAACACACAGTGGCATAGCACCCAAGGTGTTGACAAATAATTCATAGTTGATTCTATTCAAGTTTTTTATTATAACTTAGGGAGTTAAAGACACAAGATATACTTCATTTGCATTTTCTTCAAAAGAATTACTTTTTAAGTAAAAACATTTTAATCAAGAACTTACACTTTTAGGATTTCTTATTTACTAAGATGATCAAAGGGAAAAATATTACTACATTAAATAATCACATCACACGTGGTGGAGATTTACATGTTTTGTATAAGTCATCTTATTACAGGTGATTCCCTTTTAATGATTCCTAAAGTTAGAATACAAGCCGCATTGCTTTATGGAATTGGTGTTTTCTTAAAGTTATGCTTCATAAATACAAAATAAACATTACTTTAATTACTTAAGAACTTGGTTTAACTTTAAGTAGTTTTCGAAACAGGTAGAGGAATTAATAAATATGAAATTGATTCTTTTATAAGTGAATAGAATCCTTTTGATAAACAATATACTATTGTTGTTGATTTGATAATTGATACAATATTTTTCAGAAAATTCAGATACACTTAATAGTAATTTTAGGATATACATATTAAAATGATTAACACTATTTTTACTTCACTTGAATATCAATTGAACTTGTTATTACATTTTTAGACTTTAAACAAATAATGGTAAAGGCAATAGTAAAGATTTATATTTTTTAATGAATTAAAAGAAAAGAAAAGGTTTTGAATATGATTTATTAGACCCTTATCTTTTATTTTACTTCAATTATGATAGAGGATATTTTTAATGTGTAGAATTTATTTTTGTGATTATTTTGGTATATTATATGTATTTTTGTGATTTTTAAATAATAGATATGACTTTTATAAGTTTTATCACTTTATAAATACTAAATAAATATTAAATATTTAGGTAAGTATCACAAAAATGTACAAAATAAGTTTATAAATGTATATTTTGTTTTTCTAAGAATTTTGATATATTATTCCTTTTTAAAAATACTAGAATATGTTTATTTAAGATTTATCCTTAATAAGGTATTTACTATTTAAAACTAATAATTTTATTTAAGTTGGAAAATAAAGTATAATAATTAGTTTAGATTATAGATTTTATTTTCTGAGCATTTTGATATATTATATACCATTTTCCGAATTATAAACAAAAGATATTCAATTAATAAGATTTAATCATTTTCTAGAATTAAAAATAAACAAATAATGGTTTATTGCGTCATGGCTAACGTCAGCCTCTCACTTACCCTTTTTACACCATAAACTCTCCTAGCCTATAGCCACTGACTAATGGGACTGGGGCCACGTCACATGCCACCTAGGCAACTGCGACTGACTGACCACACCGTCGCGGTTAACCGACGCCTATGACCATTTGGTGGCGGCGCTTCCGTGCATGCACGAACGTTCCGTTGCTTCTATTCGATGCAGTACACGATGGTCGACTCATCTAGCACTATGCGGTGCTCTAGGGTGATCGGAAACAATGTCAACGATGGCCAGAGTAGTGCTGGGACGGTGACGCCCGATGCAACTAGGGCTACAACAAGAATTAGTAGGCGAGAGTGCGCTCTGGAGAAGCGCTAGCTTACCCTGGTGCTTGTACAGCGGTTGACGGAGTCCGGCGTGGTCGGAAATGAGTCTAGAGTCACGGATTCCGGTGAACACCGACAAAAGGGAACGACGAATTCACTCTCCTCAGAGCTCCCCTTCATGGTGTGCGCCTCCTAGAGGATCTATAGAGCACTACGCTTTTGCTGGGCTACTCCAAGATCAACGAGATGACCTCTAGTGATGACGGTGGTTGGCTCTGACTGGCTAGGGTTTTGTTCCTCTACGGGGAAGAGAAAGAGAGAGCGCGTGTGAGAGTGGATGGTGATGAGGGCTTTGTCGTGGCGTTCTTATCTTCACAGGAGTGTCGGCGGTGACGTCATGGCGGTGAGGCGGCATCGGGTGGTTGTCGTCCCCTCCAGCGAGCTGCTTCACCGGAGGAGTAAGACGACGGATAAGATTGACAAAGGGGTACATTGGGCTAGGCCGGGAGTGGGCTTTGGCCGAGCGAGCGGAAAGTGACTGCTGCTACTCGCGAGCGTTGGGTAGGCGAGAAACTTCTCTGGGCCGTGGGCCGGTTCTTGACTCTGCCGTTTTCCCCTTTTTTTCTAATTCCCTTCTTTATTCTATTTTATATTTCTATAGATATTTAAAATTTAAATTTAGTTGGTGATACTTTGTGAATATGTACTGAACATTTATATATCTATTTGTATCCTTGGAATTCTATTTTATAGTATTTACACTAATCATGATTATAGAAAGGATTATTTTTGTTAGAGAATATAAATAGGGATTAGGGTTTTAGAGATTTACTCTTTATCATAATATCTTTTAAAATGACTTTCACTTCCACTAAAAGAATGTAATGGTGATGGTTTAAGATGGATAATTATTTGTATAACATCTTATTAATACTTAACCTCATAAAGTAATTATATATACTTATTATAAGGTAGTAAACCTTGTGGTTTATAAAGTGGTGATTTGAATTCCATGGTTCTCCCTATTTGGTGATTTCACCAAATCCAATTCTTCTTGATTTTTAATGTTTAGAATTACCACAGAACAATCTTGGTTAGGTCATTATGAATCAATAACAATCATTGATGGAGAAATACTAAGATTTATTCAAATATAGGTATATAGGTTTTGAGAGGATTTGATAACTCATATTCAATTAGAGGTATGGATGATTATTAGGGCTATAGATGAAGATTTAGGTTTAAAGATATTACATCTCCATCTATGATTAGGTTGATATCCCCTCTTAGAGTGAGATATTGGAATTACTTCCTAGAGTACTCTTGTTAATTCATGGGTCTAGGTTTCTATGAGGGTTTAAGACAATAAGGTGGACAAGGCTTCCATCTATAAACTCTCATCTGGTTTCTACTTATCTCTTAGAAACTTTACTTGACTAAGAGATACTATTCTTTGGTTGCTTAAAATTATGAATTGGTTCCACTTCTAACTTAATTCTATGGCTTTGGACAAATATGTAGACATGGTTCTATTGAAGGCTTGATAAGTCCTTGGTTAAAGTTTCTCAAACACTTCTACCTTAATACCTCACTAAGCTTATCTTTAGTTAAACAACTCCTTTCCTTAATATACTCTATAAATATCTCTTATCTTATTCACATGGATTACATCTTCCTGAATAAGTCAATCATCTGACTCCGCCATATCCATCATCATATGATGACATGGTCATGTCACATCAACTTTATTCCTCCTTCATTCGTCTCCTAGTATAACTTCCATTTGCTAAACTACTCTTGATGAATCCATCAATGTAGCTACTTCTAACTCCATCCATTAACTCCCTTAAATCTCTCTTGGAACTACTTCCAAGGCTTACAAGATTATAGTTCTCTCTATATCACATGTGATATCAATCCTCTAAAAGAGATATGGTACTACTCCCATAATACAAGTTTGTTCGTGTATTAGCTTGGTTAAACTACTATGCCTCCAACTACTCCATATACACATGTTATATGCTTCATCGTACTCTAGCTTGACTTCTCATGTTCAACATCAATGATCCATCTTACTAAGGTTTTTCCCAATTTGGTATACTCACACTCTACTTTATCAGCTGGTCATCTATTCTCAATTGAATTGAGAATAATGACCACCATCCTTTGATCATTCTAAGCTTAGGCTTCTAATTGTTTGATCAAGATCTATCATAAACTAAGTATTAGACTTAGGCTAGTCTCTCTATAGGATTTATCTTGTTAAGGAAGCTTACTTTATATTTATATCTACTTGGATTAACAAGATTACCATTAGATGATCTGATACTACTAGCTTTCTCATAGCTCCATGATCACTAGCTGAACTCTTGGGTTTAGATATTTTCTCTAGTTAACTCAGGAGTGAGTTAACTCTTCTAACATCAGATTGTTTGGTCTCCACTAAGGATCACATTCCATTGATGATGGCACACTCTACCATACTAATTCCTTCTTCTTACTAATTTACTTAAGGTCTTTGGAATGTCAATATAATAGGTCAAAGCTAAGAGTCAATAAGTTCTAGGTCAGGAATTGATCACTCAAAACTGATGATCACTTGACACTAGGACTTGGTTAAATATGAATGTCACCTCTTATCATCATATTCAGAGTATATGTTGGATGGTCTTGGCTTGACTTCCTTTCCTAGTCTATTTGTGGTAAGAGTTAATGTTTAAGAACTACCATGATACCCATGGTAGGAGTAACTATGGCAAACAAATGTTTCAAGATTTAGTTATCGAGGTTTCTTTATTTGGAGTTATATACTTAACTTGATATTCAGGGTTTGTGGTAGATAATACCTTGATATCATCTTTGGAATATTAAGTATTCATCCTTGAGTTGTTGTATGGAATACCATGTAATGATCTCTAAAAGATCTAGTACTCCTTATTAACTAGTGTGTTGTGACTTAGTTTTATTACATTTGATCTACCCTTAGATCAAATTATATTACCCAAAGTTAAGGTTTTAGCAAAGGTCATATTGAAACTTATCGTAGTCAACTTGATGATCTACTTCAATTCCACCAAGTTAAGAGAAGCTTCAATCACTTTGACAAGTTTTATTTAAAAGCGCGAAAATTAGCAAGATTTTCTATGCAGGAATGCAATGCACACACCTGTGTTCAGCTTATTTCTGAGCTCTAATGCTGGGGTATTACACACAACCAAACTTACATACTTACGAGGTAAACCCCATTAAAGGGTGGACGCGCTCGTGGACTCGCACAACTAAATACTCAACATAAAACAGACATCACCCTGCACTGTGAGTCGACTAATTCCTTTTATTTCAACAACAAAATATATTGTTTACATTACAAAAGCGACTAGTCGCCATAACTTACAAAATCTCCTCAGGGAAGTCACTCATTTTGTAGGCTCCGATGAAGAGGCACCGGCATCACCCTTGACTCGGATGTATGGTTCCCAAGGGTTTGTCGGGTACGTCGTCAACTGCTTCGCCAACGATGATATGAAGGGTTGCTCCGACTTCAGGTCACGATGCTCTAATTTGGAGTCGCCCGGCGCCACCACCGTCTCCTGGTATGGCAGCGAATCCCCCATCGCCAATACTCGCTCCGTGAACGGAGCAGCCTTGGCAGTCAACCTAAGAACCTCAGAGATCTCCACTGAGCCAGTCACCGATGGATACCTACTGGTGATGTTGGGGATATACTTTTCGGGTATACTCACAGTTGCTCGCTGACCAGGGTGGCCCACTTTGGGTTAGAGCTTTGCTTCACGGGCGGCCCAGTCAGAGAGAGAGAAGACGGAGTCCAATCCGGCTACGGGAAGGCCCAGAAGACTTACCGACTTAGGCCCATAATGTTACTTGTAGTTCAAGATATACTCTATAACCAACTCTTAGTCGTAGCCGGATTGATCTCTCCTGTAAACCCTAGGTCGGATATCTATATAAGTCGTCCTAGGGAGAGCCTTTAGGGAACACCCAATACTTTAGACCCTCAACTCGCATAGGCGATACCATTGTAACCCATATTCTGGCTATGCCGTATTACTAGATTGCTAGCAGGAGTAGGATCTGTCCAAAGCTGGTGGATTCGAACCTGGGTAACATGTGTGCTCACCGTCCCAGAACACTGTACGTCTCACACCCCTCTCTTCCGCACGCCTCGAGGACACCCTCATGGCGTACTTGTCCTCAATCCGACGACAGTTGGCACGCACCGCGGGGAAGTGAGCTTCGGATCTGCGTTCCGTGCAGAATCTGCAAGAATCAGAATCGGCGAGACCATCGCCGTCGGTCGCATCCTCTACGCCAGCAATGTCCCTCTCATCGTTCTCGACGAGACTTGGATTCCGGCTAGGGAGACCGTGACTGCTTATACAATCATGTCTTTTGGCGAGATCGATGTTTACATCGGTTTCGCTGAACCTGCCCAACCCACCCCAGTGGTAATGACAGAAGCAGAAGAAACTTCTGGGTCCCCTTTGTCCGTAGAGGCGACAAAGTTCCGGATCTCAGAAAACCCTAATCCCACCTAGCCCGCACCAGTTGCGGAGATAGTGGATAAATATGAGCCTGAAGAAGACCTCACGGTCCAAGTCGAATCTGGAGTGGATCTCCCTGGAGAAGCCGGATCCTAGATCGACCCACCCGTGGAAGTCGAAATCCAGCAGGAGCATATCAACGACACTGATTCTGGCTCTAACGATGCCAGGACAGACAGGCCTTTCCTCAGGTACACACTAAGATGTATGATACTGCAAGGCGCTAGCGCAGATGCAATCCTCGAAACCTTTAAAAGTTTCGATATGGCTGATCGCGAAAGCCGCAGGTACCTCAGCAAGCACGCATCGCACTTTGTCCGGTATGTAGGATCCGGATCCGGCTCTGCCGATGCTGGAGAAAACACCTACTCGATGCTGGAGGCAATTGGAACAAACGCCGACGTTCCCGCATCCTCGGATGAATCCATGACGTCGGCAGATTTCCGAAAGTTCTCCGCGGAATATGAAGAGGAGTACAACTCCAAAGCTGCAGAAGAAGGAGAAGCCATGGATGAAGGATCCGGGGAAACTCTCCCAAAGCACAGGATGACATGGACGTCGGAGATAATCCCAAAGTCCAGAGGTCCGAAAGTACCGATCAGAGCTTGATTCTGGGAAACAGACCCAAAGCCGTCTTTGCTACCGGCGCTGCCAAGAAGGCAAAGAAGAAGAACAAGAAGAACAAGACCCCGGCAAAAGACCCCCTCACAGAGGAGGTAATCGCCGAGGAATACGAAGAAGACTCGGATGGAGCACTCATCCCAGACGAGCAGAAAAAAGAAGCATCGGTGGATGGACACGTGATCACAGAAGGTGCATGTAAACTCATCGATGCCGCATTAACCACACCTATCCCTACAGCTGCAGAACTTACTACAGATGAGCTGGACGAAAGGGCCCAGGCCCTAGAAGCGCGTCATCAACAACTCCTTGATGAAGCCAAAAACATCGAGGTGGAGAAGAAGCGCATGTCAAACAAGGAGTACATGTCCCGTCTACATCAGAAGACATGGAAGCATCACATAGATGACAACCAATTCCCACGTGTCTGTGTTGTCCTTTTCGGAGATGAGATGGGGAAGCCACGGAAGGATAGAAACGGAGATTGGGTATACCCAACACCAGTGCAAAATACCGTGGCAGCTCGTGAAATTCTATCAGCTAATCCAGGGCTAGAGGAGATACGCTTGGGTACCAAGCTACTCAACAAGAGACTGGAGCAGCAGAAGGTCGCCCTGTCCAAAAGTCAAAAACTGGTCTCGGATTCTGACCAATGTCGCACAGATCCGGCATGGGCTGACGTAAGATCCCATTATGTTCAGGCGCAGTACCATCACCCCGAACGCAGGGAAGACAATTATTCAAGAACTGGATCGTCGGGACAGCATCGCAGAGCTACACATAACTGGAGCAATGTCGCTCCAGCAGCCGAGAAAGACGCGATCGCCGCACTGAATCCGAGGAATCCTCCCCGACGAGAATTCAACGATCGAAAGGGAGAAGATAAGGAGAAACACCGGGAGGAGGATCGTCAGAGAATGCCACCTCCTAGACAGGAGAGCCGTTTGGCTGAGCCTCACCATGGTGGGAACAATGGACGAAGGAACGACAGAAACCACGCTGGAACAAGCCGGCAGGGGGCTCGTCATAGTCAAGAACCTCCCCGGAACCGGAATAATGACGCTCCGGACGAAGGCCGGCGATCAGCCGGAAACTATCCAGCTGCACCACCCTCTCCACCACACAGTTATCACAACGGCCCCCAAGGAGGTCAAGGAGGACGACATGGCAGAGGAGGTGGTGGCAGAAGCCGAAGTCCGGCTCTAGGGCACTACAGCCGCAGCCGCAATTCGGGACGATCTCTATCCCCGAACGACGCAAGGCACAGGATCAACTCCAACATAGAGGCTCGGCGCTATGAAAACGATGACGTGTACGTGGCCCCAAAGTGATTCGGACCACGCATCAGAGCTACAAATTTCCCGAAAGGATTTGCTATCTCAAGACATATCCAAGCCTACGATGGCATTGCTCGGCCAGACACCTGGTTACAGGATTTCTTCCAAGCTTGCTGCATCGCTAAAGGCAGAAACAGCCTGGTCGCAACCCGATATCTCCCACTTATGTTGCGGAAGACGGCACGATCATCGATCAATGAACTTCCAGCAAACACCATCCACAACTGGTATGACTTGCAAAGTGCGTTCTTTCGGAATTTCGAAGGCACATATCGGAGGCCTTGTACGGTTGGAGACCTACAGCGTTGCACCCAGAAAGCCAGAGAAACTTGCCGGGATTATCTCGGACGATGGATCGACACAAAGAACTCCTGTGAAGGAGTAAAAGATCAAACTGTGATTGAAGCTTTCATCGCAGGTCTCCCAATTGGTTTACTGCGCCATCGCTTGAAGTGTGACAAGGTTACTGATCTGGGAGAGATGATATAAACAGCGAGAAAGTATGCAGATGCTGATGATGATGCAGAGGAATTACTCAATGTCCTGGCTGTGCCTCAGTCGGCAAAACAACCAAAGAAACAAGCTCAGAAGCGCAAAAATACCTCGGAAGAAAAACCCAACACGGAGACAGCAGTGGTCACTATTGTTTCCGGGTCTAGAGGACGAGGAGGATGTGGCGAAGGCCACGGGCGTGGCCGTGGGACGTCAAGGGTCCAAGGCAGAGGAGAGCAACAACCAGGCAAAACCTACACTTGGGCCAACATTGCCAATAACCCATGTGTGCATCACTTAGACGCCAACGGGGGCTCGTCCCACACCAATGCTGAATGTCGTTTTAATGACGACATCAAGAGAGATGATACCACGGGCTACAAAGCTAAGCGGAAGAAAGGAAAGAAAAACCCCGAAAAAGACAAGGAGACCAAGGAAGATTCCGACATGGAGGAGGCTGATGCTTCAAATCCCAAGCCAGAAGGGAAGAAGACTTTTCCCACCAAGAAGGACACTTACGTCACCTTCCTCGGATCTCAACCAGCAAAGGTCATGAAAGCAGTTCTCCACGAGCTCAATGCAACAGTTCCTGCTGTCCCTCAGTATCTGGACTGGTCGGAAGTGGCAATCACGTTTGACCATGTTGATCATCCGCCTAAACTACACAGGCGAGGACAATACGCCTTAATCATCAATCCACTTATTGACGGTTATGGTTTCTCCAAGACCCTCATGGACGGTGGTAGCAGCATCAATATTCTCTATGTTGAAACGCTGCGCCGGATGAAGATCTCGGAAACACAGCTGAACCATAGCTATGTCATCTTTCACGGAGTTGTCCCAGGAAGACAAGCTAATTCCCTGGGAGAGATCACTTTGGATGTTACTTTTGGAACTCCAAAGAATTATCGGACGGAGGCACTTTCCTTCGAAGTAGTCCCATTCAAGAGCGCATACCACGCTATATTCGGACATCCGGCTTACTGGGCTTTTATGGCTCGTCCATGTTACATTTACAATATGATGAAAATTCCAGGTCCCAATGGCGTGATCACCATCAGGGGAGACCCGAAGAAGGCGCGAGAGTGTGAAGATGGAAATGCCGCCTTTGCCGAAGCTGCGCTGCACGCCCAGGAGTACCAGGAGATCAAGAAGAGCATAGATCCGTCCGAGATGCCCGCAACGAAGAAGGAGGTCACAAAGCCAAATCCGGAGTTCAAAGCATCAGAAGATACGAAGACGACGCCGTTGAAGGATGATGACCCCTCCAAGGTGACCCAGATAGCCGTAGGCCTAAGTAGTGCATAGGAAAGCGCGCTCGTCAAGTTCCTCCAAGCAAATCAAGATATCTTCGCATGGCAGTCATCTGACATGACCGGAGTACCTAGGGAACTTGCCGAGCACTCTCTAAATGTAAACCCGAACGCTAAACCCGTCAAACAGTCCTTACGACAGTTTGGCGATGAAAAGCGTAAGGCAATAGCTAAGGAACTAGCGCAGCTCGAGCTAGCCGGATTCATAGAAGAGGTCATCCATACTGATTGGTCGGCCAACCCTGTAATGGTCCCTAAAAAGGACACCACTGATTTAAGGATGTGTGTTGATTATATTGCCTTGAACAAGGCTTGTCCAAAAGATCCATTCGCTCTACCTACAATTGATCAAGTTATCGATTCTACGGCAGGCTCAGAACTCCTCTGTTTTCTCGATGCATATTCCGGTTATCACCAAATCCGGATGAAGGAATCTGACAAAGTCAAGACTTCATTCATAACCCCCTTCGGAACCTTCTGTTTCGTTACGATGCCCTTTGGGCTGAAGAACGCAGGAGCTACGTACCAGCGCACGATGCAGCGTTGCCTCCATGATCAACTCGGACGCAATGTACATGCATATGTGGATGATATCGCGGTCATGTCCAAAAAGAAGGAAACATTGATTTCCAACTTGGAGGAGACGTTCGCCAATCTACGAAAATACAACATCATGCTTAACCCGAAGAAATGCTTCTTTGGAATACCAGCCGGAAAATTGTTAGGTTTCATCGTGTCTCAAAGAGGCATAGAGGTGAATCGCGACAAGATCAAGGCTATTCTCAATATTTCCAGGCCAACTCGCCTGAAGGACGTACAAAGATTAACTGTTTGCATTGCTACGGTCAGTCGATTTGTAAGCCGGCTTGGTGAAAGAGCCGCACCATTATACAAACTCCTGAAGAAGACCAAGCATTTTGTCTGGATTGACGAAGGTGAAGCTGCACTACAAGACCTGAAGAAAGTACTCTCATCTGCTCCTATCCTTGCAGCGCCGGAACCTCAGGACCGATGTTGCTCTACATTGCTGTGACAAATAAGGTTGTCAGTATCGTTATGGTAGTGGAGAGACCAGAAGAAAATCAGGAACACCTGGTGCAGCGTCCGACGTACTTTGTCAGCGAGGTACTGATAGAATCAAAATAGCGGTATCCACACTATTAAAAGTTGGCTTACGGTGTTTTTCTAGCGTCTCGTAAGTTACGACATTATTTTCAGGAGCATCCAATTACCGTGGTGAGCAAAGCTCCCATGAGAGATATAATCAACAATAGTGATGCCACAGGACGTGTCGCCAAATGGGGCATAGAGCTTGCAGCTCTCGATATTGAGTACAAACCCTAGACAACAATCAAATCCCAGATCCTTGCTGACTTTGTCACTGATTGGACAGAGACCAAGGAGAACATGGTCCTCCCTGAGTCGGAATATTGGACCCTCTTTTTCGATGGGTCTAAGGCTCGAGGGGGCTCGGGGGCTGGCGTGGTGCTCAAATCACCCCAAGGAGATAAACTTTTATACGTGTTGCAGATCCACTTCACAGCGACAAACAACATTGCCGAGTATGAAGCACTGCTGCATGGAATCCAGATTGCTAAGGATACTGGCATCCGACGTTTGATGTGTTATGGAGATTCGGATCTTGTTGCTCAGCAAGTCTCGGATATTTGTAATGCAAATAAGGACATGGCAGCATATAAAGCAGTCGTGGATGATGTATATAAATCGTTCGAGGGGTTTGAAGTTCAACACATCCCTCGAGCAGAAAATGAGGAAGCAGATGCACTATCTCGAATAGGGTCTGCGCGGAAAGAGGTCCCGGACGGCGCATTTTTAGAGCACCTCAAAGTTCCCTCGATAAAGGAAGTGGATGAGGAATATCCGACCAAATCCGACTCACCTTTGATAGCAGTTCTGGCGATAATCCCCAGCTGGACTCAACCCTACCTTGATTATTTGGTCGATGGAAAATTACCCGAAGACAAGGTACTGAGCCGACAGATTATCCGATGAGCAAAAGCCTATACTATTGTTAAAGGTGAGCTCCATAAACGGAGTGTTTCTGGGGGTTTTCAGCGCTGTGTATCTCCGAAATAAGGAGTGGAAATCTTAAGGGAAATCCATGAAGGCGAGTGTGGTCACCATGCTGCAGCCAAATATTTAGTGGCAAAAGCTTTTCGACATGGATTTTTCTGGCTTACAGCTCAGGCAGATGCCGAACGATTAGTCAAGACATGCAAAGGCTGCCAAAAGTACGCCAAGCAAGCTCATGTTTCGGCTGATCAGCTGCGAACAATACCTATAACATGGCCCTTTGCGGTCTGGGGGCTTGATATGGTAGGACCTTTTAAACGAGCCCCAAGTGGATTCACTCACCTCTTAGTGATGGTGGACAAATTCACAAAGTGGATAGAGGCTAAACCTGTCACTAGTTGTGATGGAGCAACAGCCAAAAGATTTGTCGAGGATGTTATAATCCGGTATGGTTATCCGCATAGTATTATCACGGTCAACGGGAGTAACTTTTCCATGGGAGAATTGGCTGAATTCTGCGATGAGAAAAATATCCGGCTTGACATTGCGTCAGTCGCACATCCATAGGCTAACGGACAAGTCGAAAGAGCAAATGGTTTAATTCTACAAGGCTTGAAACCAAGACTCGAAGCACCACTACGACGTGCTGCGGGGGCTTGGACAGAGGAATTACCCTCTGTAATTTGGAGTTTACGAACAACTCCGAACATGTCAACATGATACACACCTTTCTTCTTGGTCTATGGCGCAGAAGCAGTTCTTCCTAGCGATTTAATTCATACTTCTCCTAGAGTGGCCGCGTATATCGAAGAGGATGCCGAGATTTCTCGACAAAATGATCCCGACTTAGTCGAAGAAGTTCGCGTCGTTGCTGAAATGAGATCTACAGCCTATCAGCAGAAGTTACGCAAGTATCATAGCCAGAGAGTCCGAACTAGATCTTTCAAATAAGGTGATTTGGTTCTCCGGCTTGTGCAACAAAGAAAGCACAAATTTCCCCAGTATGGGAAGGGCCCTTTTTAGTTAGTTGAGTATTGCACAATGGATCGTACTACTTAACTAACATGAGGCCAGTCAAAGAAAGACCTACTACTAAGAAGAGAAAGAGAGCTGGAGGCAGTACAAATCCGGATGAGTTAGACAGCCCGTGGAATATTGCTTAGCTACGTCCCTTTTATTCTTAGTTTATCCTTCTTTGTAATCATACATATGTACATGTTCTGTGAGAAATAAAAGTTTTGGTTACCTCAAAGTTTTTCTAAGAAGTTTTTACCATCTTATTTCCTAATGATCATGTCATAGTCAAAAATCCTAGAATGCTTGAAAGTACTTTATGCTCATGTTCGTTCTGGTTTAGATTTCCGATTCTAAAACTGCTACCTTCGGGTATAACTCTAAGAATTCTAGTCTTTACTTGGGTTATTTGTCTGATTGCTGGATGCGGGTGTTTTCCGAGTAGTGAATTGTTGGTACTGGAAGCCGGCTTTGTTTCCGAGTTTAAACTGGTTTAGCAATTGAGCTTCGTTGCTCGGCAAAGTTTCCGGCTGAAGGTTTAGCCGGATCACGAAAGGGACGAGGTGGAAAGCCGGATAAACGATAAGTAGGGACGGAAAATTTCAAGTGCTTATGTGAACATTTCAGGCACGCAAAAATTTCAAAAGCCAAAAAGTGTTGAATAGATAAAAAGCTTAGCACTAGCAAAAGTCAATAGTACTTAATATTTACAAAACGCATCATGTCTTTCCAGAATAATACATAGTTTTATGGTTTATGATGCAGGAGCAGATGAAGGAGCTGTCGGCTCGCTGGTTACTTCGTCTTGATATTGTTCTGAGATGTCTGGATCCGAGGTGGTCCGTTCATCGTCGGAAACTTCTTCGGTTTCATATGGAGGAGGCGGCGGAGTATCTACGCGGGTGAAGAAGGGGATCTCGTAGCTGGTCAGATTAGCTACGTGGCACCCGTATCCGGCGCAGGAGTGCATAATGGCTTGAAGGTCTTGCTCTTGGCCGTCTTCGTCTACCTTGCAGTACCCTCTGGTCACTTGCCATATCTCCATGTTTCCATGGTGGCTCATGACCATGGTGAGAGCGTTCTGTGCAGCAGTCCGCGCGTAGGACATGTTCCAGTCCCGAACAAGCCGCGGCATCTCCTTGGCCTTGTCCCGCACCTGAAAATCCGACATGCTTGGCATGTCCAGAATCCTGAGAGACTCGCCAATGTCTTCAATAGACTGGCAGAAGTCATGAAGAAGATCACCGACTTGGGTAAGCCGGTGGGTGCGGGGCTCGGATGAGGAAGAGTCCGTCAAGTTCAGAGGACCTATACATAAAACAAGTTAAGAAATAAACCGACAATGATAGAAGTCGAAGAAAAGATAAGTCAGAGAGGGGAAACATACCAAGAATGACATCGTCAATCTTAGCCTTCTCCTCTCGGAGACTCTGGAGTTTAGCCCGGAGCGTCTGGGAGATGTCCTTCTCTCTGCCAAGCTCATTCTTGAGGTCTGAGATAACTTTATCTTGAGCGGCAATCTTGCGATCGCGCTCTTCAGTGGCCATGGAGGAGGATTCCAGGACTTGAGCTATGCTTGTTTCATGATCCGCCTTCAGCTTATCTAGCTCTTGGCGAAGTCCCTTGTTCTCCACCACTAGGATCTTGAGGTTCTCGGCCTCTTCAATCATAGCGATGGATTATTTCACCAATGTTGTAAGTCAAAAAGAACAACAGTTCAGAAAAAATCGACATTGAAAAAGCAAAAGACAAGGTTTGAATCTCGAAATGTTTACCTTCGGCCTCATCCTTGGCTACCTTGAGCTCAGCATTTTTAAGCCGGGGAGCTTTGATCTCTCTCCTCTTATCACAGACATTGGATAATAATTCCTAGTTATAGGAACATACTTTCTATAAGTCAGAATACTCAAAGTCAGAAAGCTACTTAAGACTCGGGCTAATAGTTTTTGCTAAATATCAGCACGAGTCTTGGGGGGATACACTAGTTCATTCTTTGGCATCCTAATGAAGCATAAACTCGGATTCTATATCCTACTTCATGATTGGGGGCTAGAGGATATGATATAACATAATGTAAAAACAAGAGTTGGAATTCTGACTTAAATATTGCTCGCGGGTGAGTTTGTCTAAACCTGCGTTCACTTCAGCTGCCACCTTCTCGGCGAGGGTAAGAGGGATTACTAGGGCTGTTGGAAGCTCGCCAGTCCTGATCCTCTCGTCGCAAAGGCGGACTTGAGCGAGAAGGTCAAAGAACTTGACATCCTCTGCTTCTTGCGCTTCCTCCTCGGGGGATAGATGGCTTTTGTCCAGGACTTGCCTGGCCAGCCGCTAGATTTCCTCTGCAGATTTCCGGGATAGGCCAAACTTGGCAAGTCCCGGATTGCTGAGGAGGTTTTCGGCGAAGACTTCAGCCGATGGATCATTACCCGAAGAGGGTTCACCCTTATCTTGAGCTGACGCACCCACGGTGACGTTAGTTTGCGACCCAAGTATCGCAGGCTCCGTTGGAGGAGCCGGATATTCTGCGACCACCGGAGAAGGAATGATCTCTGGAGTTGCAGAAGGTTGAGGGGTAGGAGTAGGAGGAGCCACGGCAGGAGAAGCTATAGTGAGCTTCGTTTGTCGTAGGGGCTTCGCAGGAATCCCTTTCCCCTTACCCTTGATGAGAGGCTTTGCTCTGAGAATGTAGTAAAGTCGGAAACATTACATCTCAGAAAGAAATTCGAGAAAGGTATAAAGGCGGAAATTGTGAATGAAAGTTACCTCTTCACAACAGGCACTTCCTTTGTGCCAACAACCACTGTTGGAGCTTTGCGCTTCTTGAGCACAAGGTCTGGCAATGGGACCACTTCAGTCTCCTGAGAAAACTCAGGAGGATATCCTTCGAGTGGAGCAAGCTCCGACTCGGGGAGATCAGCAAGCTGAAAACAAGAAAGCATATCAGCACTGTAGTATATAACTTAGAGATTGGAACACGTAAAAGGTGTATTGATGGAAGCTTACCGGCACCACGGGGTTTTCCGCTGTGTACATATCCAGATAAATCTCCAGAATCCTCCTCTCGATCCGCTCCTTGATCAGCCACTTGATCTGGCTGATGTAGCCTTGAGTGGTGTAGGATTTGGGGCTGATGCGGAGGGAGTCTTTTTTGGAAGACGTGATGGAGTGCATCAGTCTATCCCCGTGGTACTGAAGTGGCTGGATCCGACGTGAGACCCAGCACTGGACCAAGTCGGATCCCTTTAGACCTATGTGTTTGATCAGATATTCGATCCGCCTCTTAGCGAGGATCAGATCGTCGGTGAGAGCCGGAGCAGCCACGTCCCAGGAAGGCTGGGCTATGGCGGCTCCGTCGACAAAAGCTGGCAAAGCAGTAGCTTTGCCGGGAGCCGGAATATCCCTATGATAGAAGAAAGTGGTTGGCCAGTGTTTGACCAAGTCATTGGCAGAAATTTTGGGATATGCCCGGTCACGTCTAAGTGAAAAGCTAATAGTGCCGGTGATGTAAGGAACACCGGCAGTGATGGAATTTCTCCGGACATGGAAATAGTATCGGAAGAGAAGCAAACTCGGCCTAATGCCGAGAAAGCCCTCGCAAAGCGATGCAAACGCACTCATCTCTAAGAGAGAGTTGGGAGGAAGATTGTGGAGTTGAACTCCATAGTGATATATCACCTCGAAGAAGAACTCCGAGGGAGGAAAAGACAGACCTCGGTCCAGATGGGTGCTGAAGTGGACCCGCTCGCCGTCTTGCAGGTTGGGGACGGTTTCGCCGGAGCTGCTCTGCCAGTCGCTGGCGGCGAGAAGCCCCTCCTTCTCCACGTTCTTGAGGCCGTCCTCGTCAAGGGCATAGGGGATCCAGATTCCTCGGAAGTTCTCCTTCTCCGCAGCTGCTTCCGCCGACGCCGCCGCCGCTGCCGCCGCCAAACTAGAGGAAGAAGATGATGAAGCCATTTTTCTCCGGTGAGGAAGTGACTTAAAAGGGGCGGTGCTAGGAGCTCTGTGGGGGGAGGGCGAGGAGGCTCTGAGCGCGCAAGGGGATTGAGAGGAAAGGAACGTCAAAGGACTGGTGGAAAGGAGAAGAAGAAATCCGAACCCCTTATATCCACCTACCTGCGCCAAGATTCGTGTAAAAGCTATAGTGTAAATGCCACGCGTCGTGGAAAGAACTGGGAAGGACCCACGCGATGATTGCGTCTCCTGGATCTCCACGCTCGCATTGAAACGGTGCCTCGGTTCCGCGAACCGCGGACCCACCAACGGTCGTGCTGATGAAACGTCTGTCAGATGACGTGACTTGACAATGCTTGTGTCAGGTGGTGTTAGAGACCAAGTTCCGGCTTAGTTTAAAAGCGACCTGGAAAATCCGAGTAACCTATTGAAAGGTCCCACTTACTTTTAAGACCCAGATCGTATTTTTTGTTGTGAAGTTTCAGGAACCCTTCAAGATTCTGCAAGCCGAAGATCAAGCTAGACGATGATAAAATCCAACTTTCGATCTTGGAGGCCTCCGGGGGCTACTGTTGGGGATATACTTTCCGGGTATCCTCACAGTTCCTCGCTGACCAGGGTGGCCCACTTCGGGTTAGAGCTTTGCTTCACGGGTGGCCCAGTCAGAGAGAGAGAAGACGGAGTCCAATCCGGCTACGGGAAGGCCCAGAAGACTTACCGACTTAGGCCCATAATGTTACTTGTAGTTCAAGATGTACTCTGTAACCAACTCTTAGTCGTAGCCGGATTGATCTCTCCTGTAAACCCTAGGCCGGATATCTATATAAGCCATCCTAGGGAGAGCCTTTAGGGAACACCCAATACTTTAGACCCTCAACTCGCACAGGCGATACCATTGTAACCCATATTCCGGCTCTGCCGTATTACTAGATTGCTAGCAGGAGTAGGATCCGTCCAAAGCCGGCGGATTCGAACCTGGGTAACTTGTGTGCTCACCGTCCCGGAACACCGTACGTCTCACACCCCTCTCTTCCGCACGCCTCGAGGACCCCCTCATGGCGTATTTGTCCTCAATCCGACGACAGGTGACTAATACATTGCAAATGTATCTATAATTTTTGATGTTCCATGCTTGGTTTTATCTACTTTCTTGTGTTTTGTCCACACTTTGGAGTACTTTTCATATGATTGCTTGGACTAACCTATTAACAAGTGCCACAGTGCCAGCTGCCTGTTTTCTGCTGTTTTTGGTTCCAGGAAAGTCAGAAAATGAATATTCTCGGATTGGATGGGACAAAAGCCAAAGTCAGTATTTCACCGAGGGACACACGGAGCCAGAATATGAGATGGAGAGGATCCAGGGGGTGGCCACACCACCTGGCCGCGTGGGCCAGGCCTGGCCGCGCCAGGGGGTGGTGTGACCAGCCCAGGCACCCCCTCAGCCTCTCCTTCCGCCTATAAGTTGCCTCCGATACAGAAACCCTAAGTACCCGATCAAAATTCCACAAAAGAGTCTGTAGCCGCCGTCGTCTCTGTCCCTAGATCGGGAGGGATCTGAAGCTCTTCCCGGCACCCTACCGGAGAGGGGAATTCACCCTAGAGTCCTTCTTCATCATCATGCAAGCCTTCGGTGTGATGCGTGAGTAGTTCATCTCTGGACTACGGGTCCATGTAGTAGCTAGATGGCTGGTTCTCCTCCTTTGTGCTATGATGTTTAGATCTTGTGAGCTCCGTTCATGATCAAGATCATCTATTTGTAATTCTGCATGTTGTGTTTGCAGGGATCCGGTGGATATTGAGATGCTATTTCAGATTGATTATTGATTCTATCATGTCTTTGTTTTTTGTGATCTTGCATGCTTTCCATTGTTAGTAGCTATCTTGGTCAAGTACATGCTAGCAACTCCAAGAGTTAGTATTTATGCTCGATAGTGGGTTCATGCCTCTGGTAATCTGGGGAAGTGACAGAAATCTCTAAGGTACTAGATGTGTTGTTCCTACTAGGGAGAAAACAACAATCCTTTGTTCATAGAACAATCGTATTGTTTACTTTACACGCAATTCGTAATGCAATAATCTGTTGCTTGCAACTTAATACTGGAGTTATATGGAGAAGCTTCCTTTCAAGCCTCTTCCCCCTAAAGAGAAGAAGAAAAATAAGAAGAGGAGGAGTAAAAGGAGGGAGGAAACGGTATTTTCCCCTAAGCACGTTGCTCCTATTATAGTTTTTGATGAGTCCAAACTCGATGATGTTCTTATGCCTGTTACCTATAGTAGTGATCATGATTGGGAAAAGCACACTACATTGATATTGAAAACCTCTTTGGTACCAATTCTGAAAATGATGATATTAAATATTGATGTACTATTAGTGCTATCCATGTTCCTTGCAATGATGATATGTTTACAAACAAACACAATTTGGAAGATAGCTATTCTATTGCTTATGATGGTTACAATATGCCTCTTATAATTGATGATTATGGTGATGAGAATAATAATGATAGCTATTTTGTTGAATTTGCTCCCACTACAATTAATAAGAATAACTATGCTTATGTGGAGAGTAACAATGATTATATGCATGTGGCTCATGATAAGAATGTTTTATGTGGTAGTTATATTGTTAATTTTATTCATGATGCTACTAAAAGTTATTATGAGAGAGGGAAACATAGTTTTATGTATCTCAACAATATTAAGTTTCCCTTCTTTATGTTGAAATTTTCGAAGTAGCACTTGTTTTGCTTTCCTATGCTTGTTGATTTGTGCTTTCATGACTTGTTTCTTTACAAGATTATTTTTCATAGGAAGTGGGTTAGACTTCAATTTGTTCCATATTTGGTTCTTGATGCTCTCTTTTACTTCAATTCATATATCTTATGTGAGGATCATCAAAATTATCATGCATATCTTAATGGCTATAAAGAAAGAGCTTTTGGGAGACAACCCATTATATTTTTACTTTCAGTTTATTTTTATTTTGTTGAGTCTTGGAAGTTATTGCCTCTGTAATAACCTCTCCTTATCCTTTTTGTGTGGTTTTTGTGCCAACAATAACCTCTAATAAGAGAGAAGTAAGACTTAGAAAAGTTGTTGTCCCGAAATAGATTTTTGTGCTTCACTGTAAAAACTCGTGAAAAAACTCTATACGTCGGATTGAGCTGTAATTTTTTGTGCCTCTACCCCAGGTTATTATCCAACTTTCGCTAGTTTTGCACTTTTCAATTCGAGCAACATAAGATTTTCTAAAAAATCGGTCTTTACCTGCTGGTCTGTTTTGACATATTTCTGCCATTATTTGCATTTGCCTCTTAATCTCTTTCTCTTTGAGTTCTCTTTGATCACTTGAGCTTTTAGAAGGAATTTCTACAGTAGATTGTGTTTTAATGGCAGTTTTACTTGTGTTGAAACTAAACTCAAAGACTTATTATCTTGAATACACTAATATTGCTAATGAAGATTGTGTGAAGTTTTGTATGAAGCACATTTTCAAGTGTAGGGAAGAACAATGTGATGAGATAAAGTATGGACAAAAGCTCAATCTTGGGGATGACACCCGTGTCACCCCAAGAAATATTCAAGAAGTACAAGCGTCAACTGTGGCATCTTATTAATAGGTTAGTTCGAGAAAATGTATAAAAATACCTCAAAGTGTGAACAAAACATAAGAAAGTAGATATAATACAAGCATGGAACATCAAAAATTATAGATACATTTACGACAAATCAACATCCCCAAACTTAAATCCTTCTTGTCCCTGAGTAGGTAAGTGATAAAAAGAATAATTTTTTAGGTGACATGCACCATCAAAGTAATCTAAACATAAGCATGAAAGATAAAGTTCTAACAATAAGACATAGCAACTATGTTGTAACATGAAAAGGTACAAACAAAAGGTCATGAATAACAATGCATTGAAAGACGTTTGTTTGTTTCACATATATAAAACATAATAAAAGTGGCATTCAGCGTGTCCCTCATGGTATAGCAAAATATAAATGCATAGGACACCTTCAAAGTTCATAAGGGTGACTAGATACGAATAATTTAAGAGCAAGCAATATCAAAGTTATGAATCAATCAACAAGTTTTGGGACAATGCACATTAAACTAAGAATGACCACTATTCTCTCTCAATTGGTGCATAAAGATAGAAGATGGAGACTCAACACACTACTAGAAACCCCTTATCAGTGTCGCACCTTTTTTCACTATCCGTGGCGCATATCATAATCGCCACTGATACGTCGCCACTAATAACTATCTTCTGTGGCGCATTTCAAAATGCGCCACAGAAGTCTCAAACTTCAGTGACGCATATGGCCAATATGCGCCATAGAAGTTTTTTTTCCAAAATTCAGAAAAAAGGCGGGCCAGATCTCAAACTTCAGTGGCGCATATGGCCAATATGCGCCACAGAAGTTGTTTTCAAATTTCAAAAAAAAACCGGGCCCATCTAGATCTTGCCGGAGTTGTTGTTGTTGTTGTTGGTGGTGGTGGTGGTGGTGGCTGGTGGTGGCTGGAGGAGGGCTAGGAGGAGGTTGCCGGAGTTGGTGGTGGAGGAGGAGGAGGTCGCCGGAGTTGGTGGGGGAAGAGGAGGAGAAGGAGGTCGCCGAAGTAGGTGGTGGAGAAGGAGGAGGAGGTCACCGGAGTTGGTGGTGCAGGAGGAGGGGGACGTTACCAGATGTCACCGGAGTTGGTGGTGGTGGTGGTGGAGGAGGAGGAGGTGGTCGCCGGAGTTGGTGGTGGTGGAGGAGGAGGAAGAGGAGGAGGAGGAGGTCACCGGAGAGTGGAGAAGGAGGAGGGAGGAGAAGGGGAGAAGTGTGGAGGGGAGGAGAAGTGGGAAAAAGAAGTGGGGAGGGGGAGAAAAAGGAAAAAGGGAGGGAGAAGGGCACCGGCGGGATTCAAATTTCAAATCCCGCCCAAGACTTCTGTGGCGCATATGGGGGAAATGCGCCACAGAAGTTTCTCCCCTTTTTATTTTTTTGCAGTAAAAAATCTTCTACCCTAAATAACTTTTTACTCTTTTTGAATTTGGGGATTCTGTAAAATCTAGAACGACCAAAGGTCGTTGAATTTGACTAGGGAATTTTGAGATGATCATGTTGATAGGTTAAAGATTTTTTTCCGACATCGTATGCAAAAGTTATAGCCGTTTTACCGTGCCATGACCTATTTTTGCAAAATACATCGAAATTCATGTTTTTCAATTTTCTCTAGATATATACCCTAAAATCTAACTACAACTCAAAGGAATTATTTTTTTGAAGTTTCTATCATTTTTGTTTATTTTTTACAAAACTGAAAAGGCGATCCATTAGAGGGATCTGTTTTTTGCTTGTTCTAGGGCGCATACACCTATATGCGCCACAGAAATATCACTTTCTGTGGCGCATATGGACATACACACCACAGAAGTTTCTCCCCCTTTTTGGGGGGCTTGGTCCCATCAACCTTCTGTGGCCCATACGTCTATATGCGCCACAGAATCATCACTTTCTATGGCGCACATGAAAATATGCGCCACAGAAATGTGGACTTCTGTGGCGCATATTGGTTTCGTGCGCCACTGAAGTGCCAAACTTCTGTGGCGCATTTTTTCTAGTGCACCACTGATACATACCTGTGGCGCATGGTTTTACATATGCGCCATTGAATATCTTGTCTACCTATAAGCTGTTTTCTAGTAGTGACATAAAAGTAAAAAAGAAAGGCCCGTCACAAAGGGAAGCAGAGATTCAAGTTTCATAAAGAGCTTCCAAAAATTATGGTACTTATTAGCTTTCAGCTCTTATTGCCCCAATCATAAGCATCTTGATGTGATTAAGGTTAAAGTGACACAAATATGAAGATATGCTTGACAAGTTATAAGTTGAAAATCTCATGCCATGTGCTACGAGTACCAAACCTCATGCTACTCAACTTTAGTCACAAGTAAGTTCTTGTCATTGTAAGTACGTGTGTATCATAGAGAACCGCCAATGGGGTACCCCTTGCCCCATGATACAGGAGCTATCCCATATCAAAATGACAAGACAACAAACAATGAGCATGTCAGTGATCTTTTTATTTGCTATTTGCATAGGTTTTTGTCATGGTATTGCCGACGAGTACGCCATGGAGGGATCCTCATAGTGCGTGTTTAGAGACGTGGGGTAAGGCGGAGAGTTGGCAGGTATGAGGTAACACAGCTTACCCAGGTTCAATTCCCACAATGGTGGTGGAACTCTACTCCTTCTATAAATCACTATAATGGCAATACGCCGAGTTATAGAGATATATTCGATGTGCAAGGTGTTGCACATTGTACGCAACAATTAGAGAAGTTGTGCCCTAAAGGCTCCCACATGTCGGCTTCTAAAGGATCCAAGACCTAGGGTTTACAGGGAAAGGTCCTTGCCGGACAAGGTAAAGAGTCCAACACCTACACGAACTAGTCTTCCGTGTCTTGTACTCCAAGGCTCCAAGTATGTCGGTGACTCCTGTGTAGCCTTCCTTTATCCAGCATGTGCCTCCCTTCAGGATCCGTCTAACTGGGCCGCCCAGCAGGCCACAGGCCTTGCTACCAATTATGGGCCACCCGGGTTAGGCGGATTGGTGACATGCTATGAGGATACCCATATAGCATATCCCTAACAGTAGCCCCAGGGGGACTTTGAAATCTTGCACCGTCTTGCTCATTGATCTCTGAATACCCCGTCTAAGTGATGTCGGCAATTCGTCAAGCAATATCTCAAAGGTCTCCCAAAGAACCCTACAAAACACTCTGGCTTCGCAATGTAGCCGGAGATTCCTTGAGTCTTTGTTTCTAGAGTCGGATGGTCTCCGTCTTCGATGGAATCTTCAGACGTGACCCTTCACTGCAACTGTTAGAGGGATGACATAGGGTACAACCTATGCTACCTCAAAACACACAGAAACAGAGAAATTAATCATTAGCTATTTTTACACGGGCGAAATCCGAAACAGTGGAGCGGCAAAAGATGGAGGACGTGGTGAAATTACCGCGCATGTTCACTTCCACATCGGCAACGTTCCATCCATCAGATCCATTTGCACGAATCTTGACGCGAGGCTTATATATTTCCATGGCGGTCAATCTATTTCCTTTTACCCGCATTTGCTTCCCAGTGTTTGTCTTCCTCCAGCCGCACTACCGTTCGAGCTCTCCTATGTAAATCCTAACCAGAGCCCTTCCTTCCTCCACACCCTCATCATCGTAATGTCTTCTCGCAGCTCTGCTCCTTCCACGATGGTGATTCCCGGGGCTATGACGGAGCCATCCCAGGGAGTGATCGTTCCGCTGGAGGGGGTGGTCCTTCCCGTCTCCGCCGTGATGGAGTCCGCCGGTGACGACCAAGAATGAGCGACGCCTGAAGCTACTAAAGAAGAAAGCGACTCCCACAAGGGGGTGTGGAGCGGTTCTGATCTCTCCGCCGAAGATCTCTAAGAGCTGGTCGATGAGGGGTATCTCCCCGCGATGGAGAAGCTTGTCTGACGGACGGTGCCGGCCAGCGAGGTGGTCCCTTCTTCCCAACCTAGAGAGAAGGTGTACCTCAAATCTTAGGTAGTACGTGGCGTAAGCCTGCCAGTCTCCGACTTTTTCTTAGATGTCCTCCGACACTTCCGGGTACTTCCCCACAATCTCTCTCCCAACAGTATACTAGGCCTTAGCAACTTTATAGATCTGTGCGAAGGATATCTAGGGATCAAACCTAGATTAGATTTGTTTGTATATTTCTTCACCGTCAAGAGAGAGTTCGTAGAGTCCAAGGACGAACTGCAGATCTGCGGAACCATTAGCTTCAAGATCCAGCCTAGCCGGCGCTTCCCTGACATTGTACGACACGAGTCTTGCAAGAACTAGCAGCGCACGTATTTCTACGGGCCAGATGTCCCTCTGCCAGACCGTCTTGATACCTACCCCGACTTCGTCGATGGAGCTACCACTGAAGTGCCCGCATGGCGGACCCTAGCCTCTCTTCCCTCCGACGATGAAGCCAATCATGCCGTAAGGCGGTTCTAATGGCTCGTAGACAGAGGTCTAACGGGCTTGGATCTTTCCATGTGCTGGTACGTTAGGCAGATCCAACCTCTACAGCATCGTGCTGAGCTGATGTGCAAATATAGCCAAGACAGGAGGGATCCCATGCAGATTTCGCAGGATAACTTCTCTACTTACTCCATCAAGCTTCGGCTAAAGGACATCGTCAGGGTGAGGGACAAGAAGCGAGGCTTCAATATCACCTACGACATGTTCGACTACGGTACATGCACAGAGGTAGCTTATGTTTCCTTTGTTGCTCGTTACATGCTCTAAGGTTTTTCCGACTTTGAAATTGTCCGTCTAACACCCCTCTGTATCCCAGCTGGCGACCTTGGCAGCGGATCAAATGGCCTCCTAGGTCTATGATCCAAAGCTGAAGGATATCCAGGTGGTGTTCGACGATGACGCCTCCAAGGATCAGCCAGCTCCGGCAGCGCAAAAGCGGAAGAGCTCCACCTCTAACGTTGTTGCCGAGGCCAAGAAGAAGAAGAAAACAGAGAGTGGAGTCTCCAAACAATCCACTTCTGCCTTAGCGGCGTAGAATAAGAAGAAGTCCACCAGCATTCCCCTCGCCAAAGCTCCTACCGTGGAGTAAGTGCTTTCATTCTCCGTCTTGTATTTATAGCTCACACCTTTTTTCAACTCTTCTACTTATACTTTGTACGTTTCAGGAGGAAATCCGGTGTTAGTTTGAAGTGATCCTCCAAAGATGCTGGAGGGTCAAAAAACATATGTGACATGTTGACCATGGGTTTGTCCGCCAAGCCCTATCCCGCCACCGCCCCCTACTCCTGCCACCAAACCCTCTTCTGGTCCCACTAGGCCGTCATCCCACGTCATACCTGAGACCTCCGTCACGGAGACAGATATCAATCCAATCTCTCCATTGGATGCGAATCCTATGATGTTCTGCCTGGATGATCTCATCAAGCAGGCCGACACAATCTATAAGAATGCCCGGACCTTCCATGATTCTTACGCTCATCTGGCCAACAATCTCAGGATCATTGCCATCGTAAGTTTTTTGAACTTTACTTTCTTTACTTTGTGTAGTATATCCCACTGTAGCCCCTGAGCTCTTAGGCGGATAATCCAATAGTTATTGGCCTGAGTGCTCCAAAGAACTAAGTGCAGAACTTGTCTGTGTAGCCCCCGAGCGTTTAGTTGAAACTGCAAAGTTCTGACTAGATGCTCTAGAGAAACTAGTTTACTTTAAAATCATGTGTTGTAGCCCCCGAGCATTTAGTTGAAATTGAATAGTTCCGACTAGATTCTCTAGAGAAACTAAGCATGCTTATGTCATGTGCAGAATGAGAATAAACGAAGGATAGCCGCCAATGAGAGGTTTGCTGCTCTTTGGAAAGAGATGGACCTTGAACAGGGTAAAATCAAATTCCTGAAGGAACATATCAAAAATATCCAGAGTCTGTTTCCTATGACAGCTCCTTGCTTTCCCATTGTATCATTTCTTCCGTCTTCTAATAGCACTTTCTGATTTTCATCTCACAGAAGCCATTGCTAAGGCCAAGAGCATCATCGAGCAATCCAAGCATATCCAGGAGCTCGATGATGAAAATAAGATTCTAAAGAAGGACCTGGCCGAGGCCGTCAAGGGCCATGAGACAACGATGAAGGCTATGCAAGAGTCTGTGGACGTCGAGATGCAGCGCGTGAAGGATGAGATTGCACAGCTCAAAGACCAGAACTAAGCTACCAAAGAGCAGAATTCTAGGAGTCTTGAGATGTTCAAGTCAGTCCAGAAGGAGCACGATGTCTTGGCGGAGACATGCATGCAAGCGGAAACGAGCATCTTCGGTAACCTTTCTCCGTCTTGGTCTTTTTCTGTAAGTTGGACCACCATTTGACTTCTTTTTACTCATGGTCTTTGTATGCTTGTGCAAACCACAGCTCCCATTGGCTTAGCCAACTTGGGTGAAGGTGCTCCAAGTTCCAAGGAACGCATGATTCTTACCGGCAACTTCGTCAGCACCGCCATCGCCCAAGCCAAGAAGATAGCTCAACCTCTGGGCATCAACATCAAGGCAGCAGACTCGGCCAAGTATGCGGAAATCTTGTGCCGAGCCCCCGAGAAAATCAAAGACTGGAAAGCCTCCTGTATCTGGGCTGGTGCTAGGATGACCCTGTCCTTGGTCAAGGCTCACTATGACAATGTCGACATTGACTCAGTGACCTCTAGCATGCCCAGGCTAGACGAGGAAGGACAAGAGATCAATAGCGATGCTATTTGGAACTCTCTTGCCGGCTTTGATACCAGGGTTGCCAAGATGGTCAAGGCTGATGTCTTCGTGCATGCCGAGATCCTCTGGATGACGACATGGCTTCTTCTGAGTCTAGCCCTTCTCCTTCAGAATTTGACAAGCTCTCCCGGCCTGGCTCTCCTGATGATGCCACTCCGAAGCCCCTACAGTAGAGCCATGAAAAACAATGTCTGTATTAAATGTATCTCTGCAGAATGTATGTGGAAAAAACTTATGTTTGCCTAAGGCAGAAAACTTGTATTCAAGCTTCCTGTAACTTATCTGTTTCCTGCATGTGTATATATTTGTTAAGCTAGTGCTGGCTTATCCATTATTCTGGTTCGTATGCTTGAACTTTCATGAGACGGAAGACTCGCAACATAGAACTATGCTCTCAGGCGATGATGCTTAATAGCACCGTCCAGAACCTAAGAACAAAATCGCCGGCTTTGAGTGTCGAAAAGTCACTACTCCGGAATCCACATAAAAACTTTAGAAAACGTGTAGACCATAAAACTTAAGCTAATGCCTACAGGCGGAATTTTCACAAGGGAAAATGCAACCTTGCACATAAAGGGTTTATATGATCCAAAAATGAACAACTAAAGGAGGTAAAAGACTCAGAGAATATGAGTGAACCAAATGCATTGTTTCATTGATCATATAAGAAACTTATTACATAATATAAATGTGCTAAGTGTAAAAGGGACGTAGCTGTGCTATGTCCCATGGCCGATCTGTCTCCGGGTAGTCATCATCAGAGTCACATTGCTTGCGCTTGCGATTTTTTGGCCTATCTTTCAACTCGCGAATATCGACGAGGTAATAGGAACCATTGAGCAATGCTTTGCTTATAACGAATGGTCCTTCCCAAGGCGGGGATAGTTTGTGTGATTTCTCGTGCTTGAGTCTAAGCACCAGATCCCTTCTTTAAACGAGCGATGCTTTACACGGCGACTATGGTAGTCGGCGCAGCTTTTGCTGGTAGACGACAGATCTCTGGCATGCCAGCACGTGCTCTTCTTCAAGTAGGTCCATAGATAGTCGTCTGGATTCTTCAGCGTCATCCTCCTTGTAGGCAGAAACTCTTGGTGCATCGTGGAGGATGTCAGATGGGACAACTGCTTCTGCTCCATAAACCATGAAGAAAGGAGTTAAGCCGGTGGATCTGTTGGGTGTTGTTCGTAAACTCCACAAGACAGATGGTAGTTCCTCCGCCTAGGCTCTAGCTGCTCTACGTAGCGGTGCCTCCAAGCGTGGCTTGATTCCATGCAGAATTAGTCCATTGGCCCTTTCAACTAGCCCATTTGACTGTGGATGCGCCACAAATGCTAGATCAAGGCGGATACCTTTCTCATGACAGTACTCCTCAACTTCTCTAAGAGATAAAATTCTGCCATTGTCGGTGATGATGCTATGTGGGAGACCAAATCTCACCACCAGATCCTGGACAAATTATAGGGTTGTTGCCCATCAAGCTTTCTAATGGGTTTAGCTTCAATCCATTTTATGAATTTGTCTACTGCTACTAGCAAGTGTGTGAATCCACAAGGCGCTATCTACAAAGGTCCCACAATGTCTAGCCCCAGGACTGCAAATGGCCAAGTTATTGGTATTGTTCGCAATTGTTCAGCTGGAACACTTGGTTGTCTTGCATAAAACTAACACCCGAGACATGTTTGTACCAACTTGTTGGCGTCCACCTTGCCAGTTATCTAGTAAAATCCTTGTCGGAAATCCTTGGCCACTAACAATCGGGAAGCAGCATGATGCCCGCAATCTCCGAGATGTATTTCTCTAAGGATTTCAATACATTGCTGCTGGGAGATGCACCGTAGGAAAACTCCTGTGGTACTTCTTTTGTATAGTTGGCCGTCAATGATGACGTAGCCTTTTGCTCTGTGTACTATTTGCCGGCTTTCGACCTCGTCAGCGGGCAGAGTTCCGTCTTGTAGATAATCCATGAACGGTTTCATCCAAGCCAGAGAGGTTATTGTTACTGCGTTAACAAATGAGTCCACTCTATCCGGGTTGTCGGGGTCCACTCCCTTCACAGATGGAGTCCGTAAATGCTCTAGGAAAACACTTGGCGCAATTGGTCGACGAGCTGATCCAAGCTTTGACAGCAGATCTGCCGCCTCATTGTCTTCCCTTTTGACGTACTTGACTTTGTAGCCGTCGAAGCACTCGGCTATTTCATCTACTTCGTCTCAATATGCCGCCATCATAGGGTTTCGCGCGTTCCAGGTGCTAGCTACTTGCTGGGCAACCAAGTCGGAATCTCCACAGCAAACTATATGCTTGATGCCAATATCCTTGGCTACACGAAGTCCGTGAATGAGGGCCTCATACTCCGCCATATTATTTGTAGCGTTGAAGTGGATCTGCAGGACGAATTGCAACTTTTCCCCTGTTGGTGATTGCAATAATACACTAGCCTCTGAGCCATGGTGTAACTTTTATCCGTCAAAGTGCATGACCCAATACTCTGGCTCTAGCACAGGAGTGCCTTCTGGCAGTTCTGTCCAATCTGCAAGGAAATCCGCCAATGCTTGTGATTTGATAGCGTCACATTGCTTGTAGGTGATGTCGAAGGCGGCAAGTTCAATGCCCCACTTTGCCACTCTTCTTGTAGCGTCATTGTGGTTGATGATGTCTGATAGTGGAGCTTTGCTCACTACTGTGATGGGGTGCTCCTGGAAATAATGCCTTAACTTGTGTGAAGCAAGGAAAACTCCATAAGCTATCTTCTGGTAGTGCAGGTAACGCTGCTTGGATTCTGGCAAGACCTCGCTTACATAGTAAACGGGTCGCTGAACTCCGTATTCATGCGTTGGTTCCTTACGCTCCACCACGATGACGATGTTGATTACTCGGTTGGTTGCCGCCATATACACTAACATAGGCTCCCTTGGTACAGGTGCTGCAAGTATAGGTGGGGAGGAGAGTATTCCCTTCAACTCCTGAAGTGTTGCGTCAGCTTCGTCCGTCCATGTGAATTGGTCCGCCTTCTTGAGCAACTTGTAGAGTGGCATAGCCTTCTCACCAAGTCGACTGATGAACCGGATTACTACTGCGATGCAGCCTGTGAGCCTTTGTATGTCCTTCGGGCATGTCGGGCATTTGATGTCGAGGATGGCCTTGATTTTCCCCGGGTTCACCTCGATTCCGTGATGCGAAACGATGAAGCCCAACAATTTGCCGGATGGTAGCCTGAAGACACTCTTCTTTGGGTTCAGCATCATGTCATATTTCCGTAGATTGTCAAAGGTTTCCTGTAAGTCAGTGATAAGGTCATTTGATTTCTTTGACATTACCGCGATGTCGTCCACGTAAGCATGTACGTTGCGACCTATTTGGTCGTGTAGGCAACGTTGCATCATCCGCTGGTACGTGGCATCGGCGTTTTTTAACCAAAAGGGCATCGTGACATAGCAATACATGTCGTAGGGTGTGATGAACGAAGTGGCCAATTGGTCCAACTTTCACATCCGGATCAGGTGGTATCCTGTATAGGCATCAAGAAAACATAGAAGTTCCGAGCTAGCCGTCGAATCAATGACTTGGTCAATGCAAGGCAAAGCAAAAGGATCCTTCGGACATGCTTTGTTCAAGCCGGTGTAATCAACGCACATTCTTAATTCATTGGTTCCCTTTTTGGGGACAAGTACAGGATTTGCCACCCATTGGGTGTGAATAACTTCTTGGATAAAGCCAGCCTTAAGTAACCTAGCTATTTATTTGCATATATCCCTTCGGCTTTCATCACCAAAGCATTGTAGAGGTTGTTTCGCTGGTTTGGCATTAGGATCAATATTCAAGCTGTGCTCAACAAGTTCCCTAGGTACACTTTTCATGTTGGCAGGTTGCCAGGCAAAGATGTCCCTATTCTCATGGAGGAAATCGACGAGTGCTCTTTCCTATTTGGGATCCAGGTCCGTACCAATGGCGGTGGTCTTGGAGGAATCACCTTCGACAAGCTCCACCTTTTTGGTCTTGATGGCGGCCTTAAAGGCAGGTTCGGCAGCAGTGATCTGCTTCTTTGAAGACGGTATCTCCGAGGCATCGACCTGGTTCTGGATCTCCTTGAAATCCTCACCGTAGAGGACTGCTTTAGCGAAGGCGGCTTCACTGAGCTTGCACTCCCGTGCCTTGGTGAAGCTTTCGTCAACGGTGATGACGCCATTTGGTCCGGGAATCTTGAGTCTGTTATAGACAAAGCATGGCCTTGCAAGGAAGGAGTGGAAGATGTCGCGTCCGAAGATGACGTGGTACACGCTCTTGAAAGGTACCAGTTCAAAGGTCATGCGTTCTTGGCGGTAATTGTTTACATCGCCAAAAGCGACCGTAAGGGTGATGCAGCCCAGGGAATTTGCTTGTCGGCCAGGGACAACCCCATGGAACACGGTGTTGCTCTTCCTTAGCTAGGTCTCCGTCAAGTTCATCTTGTGCAGTGTATCCAGGTACATGATGTTGATGCTACTTCCACTGTCCACGAGGCACTTGGTGAACTCCGTGCCGTCAATCAAAGGGTTGATGACCATGGCATACAGGTTCTCTGTTGGGATGAGTTCTGGATGATCCTTCCTATCCCAAGTAATTGAAATTTCCGACCACCTGGCGTACTGGGGAACCGGAGGGAGGGTAGCCATCAGTATCCTCAGAGGTTTTCTAGGCTCAGACGGTTGGAGTGCCAAGCAAGGTGTGGTAACATGGAGCCTTCTTTTCGAAGGGATTTTTCCCTTTATGTCGGAAGATTTTGGATCCATGTCCTCATCCATATCACTTGATTCCTTGGGTTCTTCCTCCTTCTTCCCTTTGCCCTTTCCGCGGGGTCTATTTTTCCGACTTTGCTTGTAGCCGGATTCATGGTCCTCCTTGAGATCATTGACAAACTTGCACTGGCGATTGGTATGAGTGGATTTTCCATTGGCGTCGAGATGGACGAAACACAGCATATTGCGGTACTCTTCGTATGTTTGGGGAACACGGGGCGCTGAGGGTGTAGTGTCACTCCTATGTTGGCCACTTCTAGATCCCCGACTACGTCCACGCTATCCGCCATTGCCTCTACTAGTGAACGTTGCGGTGACCATGTCAGCTACTTGCTTCTCTTCGGGCGGATTCTTCCGCTTGTTATTGTTGTTCTTCTTGGCCTGGGTAGGGATTTCTATCACCGGTAACAATCCGCGCGCGTCGTCATCAGCAGTAGCGAACTCGCTAGCCATGGCGATCATTGCGTCGACGTTGAGGTCATTGTTGTCTTGCTTGCGCTTCAACGTATACCGGAGCAAAGTTCCCTTTTCCAGCCCATCAATGAAGGCGGCCATAGCGGTCTATTCGTGCACCGCTATGCAGGAATTTTTCATATCCAGCCAGCGAGAGAGGTAGGCACGGGAGGGTTGTTCGGGATATACTTTCCGGGTATCCTCACTGTAACTCACTGACCAGGGTGGCCCACTTCAGGTTAGATCTTTGCTTCACGGGCGGCCCAGTTAGGGAGACAAGACGGAGTCCTATCCGGCTACGGGAAGGCCCAGAAGAATTACCGACATAGGCCCATGGTGTTACTTGTAGTTCAAGATGTACTCTGTACCCGACTCTTAGTCGTAGCTGGATAGGTCTCTCCTATAAACCCTAGGCCGGATATCTATGTAAGCCGTCCTATGGAGAGCCTTTAGGGCACCCTCACAATAGTCTACAATCTCAACTCGCATAGGTGAAACCCTTGTAACCCATATTCTGGCTCTGTCATATTACTAGATTGCTAGCAGGAGTAGGATCCATCCAAGGCCGGTGGATTCAAACCTGGATAAACTTGTGTGCTCACCGTCCCGGAATCCCGTACGACTCACACCCCTCTCTTCCACACGCCTCGAGGACCCCCTCATGGCATACTTGTCATCAATACAAAGACAGTTGGCACCCACCGTGGGGCAAGTGAGCTTCGGATCTGCAATCTGAGCGGAATCTGCAAGAATTGGAATCGACGAGACTATCATCGTTGGTCGCATCCTCTGCGCCAGTGACGTCCCGCTCATCGTTCTTGACGATACTTGAATTTTGGCTAGGGAGCCCGTGACCACCTACACCATCATGTCTTTTGGTGAGATCGATGTTTACATCGGTTTTGCTGAACCTATCCCACCCACCCTAGCAGTGATGATAGAGGCAGAAGAAATTTCTGGATCCCCTTTGTTCGCGGAGGTGGCAGAGTTCCGGATCTCAGAAAACCCTAATCCCACCTAGCCCACACTAATTGCGGAGATAGTGGAGAAATTTGAACCTGAGGCAGATCTCGCAGTACAAGTCGGATCTGGAGCTGATCTCCTTAGCGAGGTTGAATCCCAGATCGACCCACCTGTGGAGGTCAAAATCCAGGAGGAGCAGGAAAACAACCTTGGTTCCGGCTCTGGTAGTACCGAAACTGATAGACCTCTCCTGAGGTACACGTTGAGGAGCATGATGATGCAAGACACAAGCATGGACGATATTCTCGAGGCCATCAGGTGTTTCGAGGAAGCCGATCGCGAGAGCCGCAACTATCTCAGGAGGCATGTGTCACACTTCATCAGATATGTTGGTTCCGGATCCGGCTCCGCCGATGCTGGGGACAACACCGACTCAGTGATGGAGGCGATCGGACCAAACACCGATGTACCCGCATCCTCGGATGATTCGATGACATCGGCGGATTTCCAAAAGTTCTCTGCGGAATATGAAGAGGAGTACAACTCCAAAGCTGCACAAGAAGGGGAAGCCATGGATGAAGGATCCAGGGAAAAGTCCCCCAAAGCACAGGATGGTATGGATATCGGAGATAATCCCGAGGTCCAAATGTTCGAAAGTACCGATCAGAGCTTAACTCCAGGAAACGGATCCAAAGCCGTCTTTGCTACCGACACTGCCAAGAAGGCAAAGAAGAAGAACAAGACCCCGACAAAAGATCTTCCGGCAGAGGAAGTGATTGCCGAGGAATACGAGCAAGACTCGGATGGAGCCCTTATCCCAAACGAGCCCAAAGAAGAGTCGGTGGATGGACACGTCATCACCGAAGGTGTGCGTAAACTCATCGATGCTGAACTAACCACACCTATTCCTACAGTTGCAGAACTTACTGCTGAAGAACTGGATGAAAGGGCCCAGGCCCTAGAAGCGCGTCACCAAGTACTCCTAGATGAAGCCAAAAACATCGAGGAATAAAAGAGGCGCATGGCAACTGCGGAGAAGAACATCTCTCAACAGCATCAGAAGACACAGAAACGCCACACGCATGGCGACCGATTCCCGAAAATTCACAAAGTCCTCTTTGGAGGAGACCATGGGGTGCATCGGCTTAACAGCAAGCGAAACTAGGTGTATCCAACACCAGTGCAAAACACTGTCACAACTCGAGAAATCCTAGCAAATAATCCAGGCCCAGAGCAGATTATATTGGGCATTAAGCTACTCAACAAGGGTCTAGAGCAGCAGAAGGTCGCCCTGTCTGGAAGCAGAAAATTGGTCTCCCAATCTGACCAATGTCGCATGGACCCAACCTAGAATGATGTAAGACCCCAACATGCTCTAGAGCATCATCACCACTCCGACCGTCAGGAAGACAACTACTCAAGAACCGGATCTTCAGGACGGCACCACAAAACTGCACGTGACTGGTGTAATGTTACTCTAGCTGTGGAGCAAGAGGTAATTGCTGCACTGAATCCAAAGAATCCTCCCCGGCAAGAGTCGAACGATCGCAGGAAGGAAGACAAAGAGAAACGCCGGGAGGAGGACCGCCAAAGAATGCCACCTACTAGACATGCCAGCCATCCGGCTGAGCCCCACCATGGTGGGAGTGACAGACGAAGGAACGACGGACACCATGATGAGACAAGCCGGCAGGGGGCTCGTCGTAATGAAGATCCTCCCCGGAACCGGAATAATGACGCTCCGGACGGAGGCCGGCGATCAGTCGGAAACAACCTAGCTCCCCCACCCTCTCCACCAGGCAGCCATCACAACGGCTCTCAAGGAGGCCAAGGAGGGCGTCGTGGTGGATGAGGTGGTGGTAGAAGCCGAAGCCCAGCTCCAAGGCACCGCAGCCATAGCCGTCATTCAGGACGATCTCTTTCCCCAAGTGACGCAAGGCACAGGATTAACTCCAATATAGAGGTGCGGCGCTATGAAAATGATGACATATACGTGGGCCCAAAATGCTTTGGACCACGCATAAGAGCAACAAAATTCCCAGAAGGATTTTCTGTCTCAAGACACATTTAGGCTTACGATGGTATGGCTCGGCCAGATACTTGGCTCCAGGATTTTTTCCAAGCTTCCTGTATCGCCAAAGGCGAAAACAGCCTGGTCGCAACCCAATATCTCCCACTCATGTTGCAGAAGACGGCACGATCATGGCTCAATGAACTTCCAGAGAACATCATCCACAACTGGTATGACATGCAAAGTGCGTTCTTTCGAAATTTCGAAGGCACATACCGGAGGCCCTGTACGGTAGGAGACCTATAGCGTTGCACCCAGAAAGCCGGAAAAACTTGCCAAGATTATCTCGGATGATGGATCGACACCAAGAACTCCTGTGAAGGAGTAAATGACCAAACTGCGATTGAAGCTTTCATTGCAGGTCTCCCAATTGGTTTACTATGTCATCATTTGAAGTGTGACATGGTCACTGATTTGGGAGAGATGATAGAAACAACGAGCAAGTATGCAGATGCTAACGACGATGCAGAGGGATTACTGAATGCCCTAGTTGTGCCATAGTTGGCAAAACAACCGAAGCAGCAAGCTCAGAAGAGCAACAACACCTCGGAAGAAAAGCCTAACGCGGAAACGGCAGTGGTTACTGCTACTTTTGGGTCTGTAGGACGAGGAGGACGTGGCGGTGGCCGCGGACGCGGTCGTGGGACGTCAAGAGTTCAAGGTAGAGGAGACCAGCAACCTGGCAAAACCTACTCTTGGGCCAACATTGCCAATAACCCATGTGTGCATCACCTAGACGCCAATGGGGGCTCGTCTCACACAAACGCCGAGTGTCTTTTTAATGACGACATTAAGAGAGATGATACTGCTAGGTATAGGGATAAGTGGAAGAAGGGAAAGAACAATCCCTAAAAGGATAAAGAGACCAAGGAAGATTCCGACATGGAGGAAGCTGATGCTTCAACTCCCAAGCCAGAAGGAAAGAAAAAAAATCGACCAAGAAAGACACTTACGTCACCTTCCTCGGATCTCAACCAGCTAAGGACAAGAAAGCAGTTCTACATGAGCTCAACGCAACAGTTCCGGCTGTCCCTCAATTTTTTGACTAGCCGGAAGTGGCAATCACCTTTGACCGCGCTAATCATCCGCCTAAGTTGCACAGGCAAGGAAAATACGCCTTAGTCGTCAATCCACTTATTGACGGCTATGGTTTCTCCAAGACTCTCATGGACAGCGGCAGCAGCATTAACATCCTGTATGTCAAAACGCTATGCCGGATGAAGATCTCGGAGACCCAGCTGAATTATAGCTATGTGATCTTTCATGGAGTTGTCCCAGGAAGACAAGCAAACTCCCTAGGAGAGATCACTTTGGATGTTACCTTTGGAACTCCAAAGAACTACCAGACGGAAGCACTTTGCTTCGAAGTGGTCCCGTTCAAGAGCGCGTACCATGCTATATTCGGACATCTGGCTTATTGGGCTTTTATGGCTCGTCCGTGTTACATTTACAATATGATGAAAATTCTAGGTCCCAACGGCATGATCACCATCAGGGGAGACCCGAAGAAAGCGCGAGAGTGCGAGGATGGAAATGCTGCCTTTGCTGAAGTTGTGTTGCACACCTAGGAGTACCAGGAGATCAAGAAGACCATAGATCCGTCCGAGATGCCCGCAACGAAGAAGGAGGTGACAAAGCTGAATCTGGAGTTCAAGGCATCGGAAGAGACGAAGAAGACGCCGTTGAAGGATGATGACCCCTCCAAGGTGACCCAGATAGGCGTAGGCCTACATAGCGCATAAGAAAGCGCGCTCGTCAAGTTCCTCCAAGCAAATCAAGACATATTCGCATGGCAGCCATCTGACATGACCAGAGTACCTAGGGAACTTGCCGAGCACTCTCTAAATGTAAACCCGAACGCTAAACCCGTCAAATAGTCCCTATGATGTTTTTGCGATGTAAAGCATAAGGCAATAGCTAAGGAACTAGGCCGGCTCGAGCTAGCCAAATTCATAGAAGAGGTCATCCATACTGATTGGTCGGCTAACCCTGTAATGGTCCCTAAAAAGGACACCACTGATTTAACGATGTGTGTTGATTATACTGCCTTGAACAAGGCTTGTCCCAAAGATCCGTTTGCTTTGCCTAGAATTGATCAAGTTATCGACTCTACGGCAGGCTCAGAACTCCTCTGTTTTCTCGACGCATATTCCGGTTATCACCAAATTCGGATGAAGGAATTAGATAAAATCAAAACTTCATTCATAACCCCCTTCGGAACCTTCTGTTTCGTTACAATGCCCTTTGGGCTGAAGAACGCATGAGCTACGTACCAGCGCACTATGCAGCGTTGCCTCCACGACCAAATTGGACGCAACATACATGCATATGTGGATGACATTGCGGTGATGTCCAAAAAGAAGGAGACATTAATTTCTGACTTGGAGGAAACGTTCGCCAATCTACGAAAATACACCATAATGCTTAATCTGAAGAAGTGTTTCTTTGGAATTCCAGCCAGAAAATTGTTAGGTTTCATTGTGTCTCAGAGAGGCATAGAGGTGAACTGAGACAAGATCAAGGCTATACTCTATATTTCCAAGCCAACTTGCTTGAAGGACGTTCAAAGACTCACTGGTTGCATTGCTGCAGTTAGTCAGTTTCTAAGCCAGCACGGAGAAAGAGCCGCACCACTTTAAAATCTCCTGAAAAAGACCAAGAAATTCGTTTGGACTGATGAAGCTGAAGCTGCATTAAAAGATTTGAAAGAAGTATTCTCGTCTGCTCCTATCCTCGCAGCACTGGAACCAAGGGAACCGATGTTGCTCTATCTCGCTGTGACAAACAGGGTCGTCAGTGTCGTCATGGTAGTGGAGAGACCAGAGGAAAGTCAGGAACACCTGGTGCAGCGTCCGACTTATTATCTCAGCGAGCTCCTAACTGAATCGAAGCAGTGGTATCCGCACTATCAAAAGCTGGCTTATGGTGTGTTTTTTGCATCCTGTAAGTTGTGACATTATTTTCAGGAACATCCAATTACCGTGGTGAGCACAGCTCCCATGAGAGATATAATCAATAACAGCGAAGCTACAGGACGTGTCGTAAAATGTGGCATAGAGCTTTCAGCTTTCGATATTGAGTATAAACCTCAGACAGCAATCAAATCCCAAATCCTTGTTGACTTTGTTGCTGATTGGACAGAGACAAAGGAGAATATGACCCTCCCTAAGTCGGAATATTGGACCCTATCTTTTGATGGGTCCAAGGCTCGCGGGGGCTCAGGGGCTGGCGTGGTGCTCAAATCACTACTAGGAAAATGGACATATGTGGCGCACAAAAAATGGACATCCGTAGCGCACTAGCAGTGCACCACGAGCCGTGTGCTACGGCTAAAATTTACCCATAGTGCACTACCTGGTGCGCTACGGCTAAAAACGTTACCTATGGCGCACCACCCAGTGCGCCACAGGAAGGGGTCCAGGTGCGCCATGGCTATGTTTTTTGAAAAACAAAAAAATGCAAAAAACACCCTCTTTTGTAATTTCAAAAGCAATCGGGTCCCTGCCGTCGTGTCGCCTCGCCGGAGCATGGTGGTCGTGGCGCGGCCACAACCTACCACCGCCGGAGGTGCGGGAGGCCGTGGCCGCGCTAGTTCTCGAGCGGGAGGTGTCGGGCCGAGGAGGAGGTGGCGACCGGAGGAGGAGGTGGTAGCCGAAGGAGAAGGTGGTGGCGATAGCTGGAGGAGAAGGTGGCGGTGGCGGTCGGAGAAGGAGGAGGAGGTGGCGGCGGCAGCCGGAGGAGCGGCGGCGACTGAAGGAGGAGGTGGCGACGGCGGCTGGAGGAGCTTCGTTGTCACTGCAAGGAGGAGGAGGAGGAGGTTAGAGAGAAAGTACACGGAGAAGAAGGGGAAGAGGAGGAGAGGAGGAGAGGAGGAGAGGGGGAAGAAGGAGAAGGGGAAGAAGGAGAAGGAAAAGTGAGGAGAAGGAGAGGAGAAGGAGAATAATCGGAGGGAAAAGGAGAGGGGAAGGTGGCCAGGGTGGTGATTCGAATTTTGAATCCCACCCAACTTACTCGTAGCGCACTACATGGTGGTGCGCTACGGGTAAGTGGCCTCTATTATTTTCTGCAGGAAAAAACGATCTTTTGGCCGTAACTTTTTATTCTTTTCGAATTTTGAAAATCTAAAAAATCGGCAAACGGATGCGTGATTTCGTTCTCGTCATTTTGGTATATTAAACGTTTTTTCCGACTTTGTATGTAAAAGTTATGGCCGTTTTACCGTGGCATGAGCTTTTTTTGCAAAAAAAGTCGAAATTTATGGTTGTTAATTTTCCTAAAAACTAGACCACAATACCTACCTAGATGTCAAAGGATTTTTAAATTTGATGTGTTTTTCATTTTCTTTTATTTTTTGCAAGGCTAAAAAGGCGATCCACAGGGGGGTGGAGTTGGGAAACATAGTCACATACTTACCAATAGGGCACCACATGTGGTGTCCTACGGGTATGTTTCATACCCGTGGCGCACCACTATATGGTGCCCTACGGGTATGTTGCATACCCGTGGCACACCACTATATGGTGCCCTACGGGTAAGTGGCCTGCGTCCACCTCTTCCTTGGCCCACACATAGCCGTGGCGCACCACCGCCATGTGCACCACAGTTATGCCAGTTAGCCATAGGGCACTTGTTGGTACTGCGCCACGCCTATTTTACCCATGGGGCACAATTGGCACGTGCGCCACGGATGTGTGGATTACCTATAGCCGTTTTCCTAGTAGTGAATCACCCCAAGGAGATAAACTTTTATATGTGTTGCAGATCCACTTCACAGTGACAAATAATATTGCTGGGTATGAAGCACTGCTGCATGGAATCCGGATTGCTAAGGATATCGGCATCCGATGTTTGATGTGTTACGGAGATTCGGATCTTGTTGCTCAACAAGTGTTCGATATTTGTAATGCAAATAAGCACATGGCAGCATATAAAGTTGTCGTGGATGATCTATCTAAATCGTTCGAAGGGTTTGAGGTTCAACACATCGCTCGAGCAGAAAATGAGGAAGCAGATGCATTATCTCAGATAGGCTCTGCACGGAAAGAGGTCTCGGATGGCGCTTTTTTAGAGCACCTCAAAGTTCCCTCTATAAAGGGAGTGGACGAGGAATATCCGACCAAATCCGACTCACCTTTAATAGTAATTCTGGCTGTAATTCCCAGCTGGACTCAACCCTACCTTGACTATTTGGTAGATGGAAAATTACCCAAAGACGAAGTTCTGAGCCGGCATATCATCCGACGAGCAAAAGTCTATACTGTAGTTAGTGGTGAGCTCTATAAACAGAGTGTGTCTGGGGTCTTTCAGCGCTACGTATCTCCGGAAGAAGGAGTGGAAACCTTCAGAGAAATCCACGAAGGCGAGTGTGGTCACCATGTTGCAGCCAAATCTTTAGTGGCAAAATCTTTTCGACACGGTTTTTCTGGCTTATAGCCAATGCAGATGCTGAACGGCTGGCCAAGACGTGCAAGGGCTGCCAAAAATACGCCAAACAAGCTCATGTTCCGGCTGATCAACTACGAACAATACCTATAACATGGCCTTTTGCGGTCTGCGGAATTGACATGGTAGGACCGTTCAAACGGGCTCCAAGTGGATTTACTCACCTCTTAGTGATGGTGGATAAATTCACCAAATGGACTGAGGCTAAACCCGTCACTAGTTGTGATGGAGCAACAACCAAAATATTTGTCGAGGATGTTAATCTGGTATGGTTATCTATATAGTATTATTACGGACAACGGGAGTAACTTCTCTATGGGAGAACTTGCCGAATTCTGCAACGAATAAAATATCCGGCTTGACATTGCGTCAGTCGCATATCCGCGGGCTAATGGACAAGTCAAAAGAGCAAATGGTTTAATCCTACAAGGCCTAAAACCAAGACTCGAAGCACCACTATGACGTGCTACGGGGGCTTGGGCAGAGGAATCACCTTCTGTAATATGGAGCTTACGAACAACTCCGAACATGTCAACCGGATACACACCTTTCTTCTTGGTCTATGGTGCTGAAGCAGTTCTTCCTAGTGATTTAATTCACAATTCTCCTAGAGTTTCCGCATATATCAAAGAAGATGCCGAGATTTCTCGACAAAATGATCTCAACTTAGTCAAAGAAGTTCACGTCGTTGCTGAAGTGAGATCAACAACCTATCAGCAGAAGTTACGCAAGTATCATAGCCAGACAGTCAGAAACTGATCTTTCAATAAAGGCGATTTGGTTCTCCGGCTTGTGCAACAAAGAAAGCACAAACTTTCCCCATTATGGGAAGGGCCTTTTCTAGTTAGTCGAGTATTGCATAATGGTTCATACTACCTAATTGATATGCGGCCAGTCAAGGAAAGACCTGCTACTAAGAAGAGAAAGAGAGCTGGAGGCAGTACAAATCCGAAAGAATTAGACAGACCATGGAATATTGCTCAGCTACTTCCCTTTTATTCTTAGTTTATCCTTCTTTGTAATCATATGTGTGTACAGGTTCAAAAGGAAATAAAGTTTTGGTTGCCTCAAGTTTTTCTGAGGAGTTTTTTACCATCTTATTTCCAAATGATCATGTCACAGTCGAAAATCCCAGAATACTTGAAAGTACTTTATGCTCATGTTTGTTCTGGTTTAGATTTCTGATTCTAAAATTGCTACCTTCGGGTATAAGTTTAATTTTTATAGTCTGTGCTTTGGTTATTTATCTTATTGCCGAATGCGGTATTTCCCGAGTAGTGATTTGTTGGTACTCGAGGCCGTCTTTGTTTCCGAGTTTAAACTGGTTTAGCAATTGAGCTCCGTTGCTCGGCAAAGTTTTCGTGCTAAAGGTTGGCCGGCTCATGAAAGGGACGAGGCAGAAAGCCAGATAAACGATAAGCACAGACAAAAAACACAAGTGCTTATGCTAACATTTCAGGCACATAAACATTTTAAGCCAAAAGTGTTAAATAGATATATTTAAACTTAGCAAAAGTATCACACTACTTATTTACAGATCCATAATGTTTTCAGAATAACACGATTGATCTTTTCTGATGATCTATTATGCAGGGGAAGAGGTAGGAGCTACCGGCTCGCTGGATACGTCGCCTTGATAATGTTCCGTGATGACCAAATCCGATATGGTTTGGCCATCATCGGAAACTTCAGTTGTTTCCTCTGTAGGCAGAGGTGGCGTGTCCACGCGGGTGAAGAACGGAGTGTCATAGCTGGTTAAGTCAGCTACGTGACACCCATATCCGGCGCAGGAGTCCATGATGGCCTTGATATCTTGCTCATGTCCGTCTTCGTCCACAGTAGAATATCCTCTAGTCACTTGCCAGATCTCCATGCTTCCATGGTGGCTCATGACCATTGTGAGAGCATTCTATGCTGCGGATCGCGCGTAGGACATGTTCCAGTCCTGGACGAGCTGCAGCATATCCTTAGCCTTGTCCCGCACCTGAAATCCGGACATGTTATGCATATCCGGAACCTTGAGAGCTTCGCCAATATCTTCGATGGATTGGCGGAAGTCATGAAGAAGATCGCCGACTTGTGTAAGCCGGATGGTGCGAGACTCAGCAGAGGCTGACTCTAGTAAGTTCAGAGGAGCTATGCATATAATGCAAAATGGTTAGTAAAAGAAATCCAACATCAAAAGAGTCGAAGAATACAGACAAGTCAGAAAGATGCAAACATACCAAGGATAACATCATCAACTTTGGTTTTCTCTTCTCGAAGACTTTGGAGTTCAGCCCGGAGTGCTTCAGTGATATCCCTCTCTCAGGACAAGTCATTATTGAGATTCGAGATTTTCTTATCCTGAGACGCAATCCTACGATCACGTTCATCGGTGGCCATGGAGGTGGATTCGAGAATTTGAGCAATGCTCTTCTCATGATCCGCCTTAAGCTTATCCAGCTCTTGGCGGAGTTCCTTGTTTTCCACCACCAAGGTCTTAAGATTCTCGACCCTCTTCAATCATAGCACAGGACTGCTTTACCAGTGCTGTAAGTCAAAAGAACAAACAATTCAACAAAATATTCGACTATGAAAACACAAGACAAGGTTTGAGTTTCGGAATGTTTACCTTCGGCCTCATCCTTGGAAACTTTCAACTGTGCATTTTCAAGCTAGAGAGCTTTGATCTCTTTCTGCTTGTTGCAAACGTTCTTCAATAAATCCTAGTTATAGGCATATACTTTTTGTAAGTTAGAATACCCAAAGTTAGAAGTCTACTAAATACTCGGGCTAATATTTTTACTAATATCAGCACGAGCCCTGGGGGCTACACTAGTTCATTCTTTGGGATCCTAGTAAAGCATAAACCCAGACTATCTATCCAACTTCATGCTTGGGGCTAGAGAATATGATATAAAGTAACATAAAGAAAAATGTGAGTTGGAATTCCGACTTACATATTGTTCATGAGCAAGCTTGTTCAAACTCGCATTCACTCCGGTAGTAACCTTCTCGGCGAGGGTTAGCGGGACAACTGGCGGAGTTGGAAGTTCCCTGGTCCTCGGCTTCTTATCAGGAAGACAGACTTGTTTAAGAAGATCAGAGTTCTTGATGTCCTCTGCTTCTTGTGCTTCCTCTTCGGCAGAAATGATTCGGCTTTCAAGGCATTCCTTGGCCAACCATTGGATCTCCTCCGCAGATTTCCGAGATACGCCAAATTTGGCAAGTCCTGGATTGCTCAGGAGGTTGTCGGTGAAAACTTCTTCCGAGGGATCATTACCTAGAAAGGGTTCACCCTTATAAAAACTTGAGTCACCCATGGTGACATCAGTCTGCGATTCAAGGATCGCTGGCTCTGTCGAAGGAGCCAGATCTACTACAACGATCAGAGATGGAGTAATCTCCGGCGCTGCAGAAGGCTGAGGGGCAGGAGTCGGAGGAGCCACGGCAGGAGAAGCCAAATTTAGCTTCGACTGACGCAGGGGCTTTGAAGTAGCTCCCTCCCCTTTTCCCCTGATGAGCTGTTTAGCTCTGAGAAAGTAATAGAACAAAGAGCATTACATCTTGGAAGAAACCACAAATGAAGTACAAAGGCGAAAGTTGTGAAGAAAGTTACCTCTTCACAACAGGCACTTGCTTTGTGCCGATAGCCACTGATCGGGCTTTACGCTTCCGAGGAACAACGTCCGGCAGTGGAACCAATTCCTCCTCCTGAGAAAACTCTAGACGATGTCCCTCGATAGGAGCGAATTCCAACTCGGGGAGGTCGGCAAGTTGAAAAGAAGATAGTATCTCAGTATTGCAAAGTAACTTAAAGATGAGCACATAAAAAGGGGTTGTTGTTAAAGCTTACCAGCACTACGGGATCTCCCGTTGTGTGTATGTCCAGGGATACGTCCAGAATCTTCCTTTCGATCGGATCCCTTATCAGCCACTTGATCTGGCTTACATAATCCTTTGCCGTATAGGCTCTAGGGCTGATGCGGACGGAATCATTCTTGGACGACGTTATGGAGTGCATCAGTCAATCTTCGTGGTGTTGGAGGGGTTGGATCCAGCGTGATACCCAGCACTGGACCAAGTCGGACCCTCTCAGGCCCTTGTGCTTCATCAGATATTCGATCTGCCTCTTGGCGAGAAGCAGATCGTCAATGAGAGCCGGAGCAACCTCGTCCCAAGATTCTCGAGGCGTGGCGGCTCCATCAATGAAAGCCAGCAAGGTAGTAGCTTTGCCGGGAGCGGGAATATCCTTGTGATAGAAAAAGGTAGCCGGCCATTGCTTGACCGACTCACTAGCTAAAATCCGAGGATAGATGCACTCACGCCTAACCGAAAAACTAATAGTACCGGTAATATAAGGATTACCGGTAGTGATGGAATTTCTCTAAACATGAAAGTAGTAACGGAAAAGAGTAAGGCTCGGCCTAATGCTGAGATACCCCTCGCACAAAGACGCGTACGCACTCATCTCTAAGATGGAGTTTGGGGGAGATGGTGGAGTTGAACTCCATAGTGATCCATGACCTCGAAAAAGAAATCTGAGGGAGGAAAACTCAGACCTCTGTCTAGGTGAGTGCCGAAGTGCACTCGCTCGCCATCGCGAGGGTTGGGGACGGCTTCGCCGAGGCCGCTCCGCCAGTCACCGGTGCGGAGGAGCCTTTCTTCTTCTACACCATGGAGCTTGGCGTCATCGAGGACGCACGGGATCCATACCCCGCGATTACTCTCCTTCTCTGCTACCGCTGCGGTCGTTGCCGCCACTGCTGTGCCGGAAGATGACGTGGAAGCCATTTTTCCGGTGTGTCGGTGACCGTGGATGGGCGGCGCTGAGAATTTCTGGGGGAAAGGAAGCTCTGGGTGCGTGGGACGAGTAGAGGAGAAGGAAATGGCGCTGGGAACAGGTGAAGAAGATTAGGAAAAGAGATCCTCACCCCTTATAACCACCAGTCGCGCCAAGATTCGTGCCAACGTTACAGTAAACATGCCACGTGTCGTGGAAAGAACTGGGAAGCCCCAACGCGGTGATTACGCCACCTCGATCTCCACGCACGCATTGAAACGTCGCCTCGGTTCCACGAAAGGCGGACCCACCAACGGTCGTGCTGACAGGAAATGTCTGTCAGTGACGTGACTTGACCATGACTGGTGTCAGATGACGTCAGAGACCAAGTTCCGGCTTAGTTTGAATTTCGAGCTAGAAATCCGAATAACATATTTATAGGTCCGACTCATTTTTGAGACCCGGATCGTATCTTTTCTTGTCAAGTTTCAGGAACCCTTCAAGATTCTACAAGCCGAAGATCAAGCTAGACGATGATGAATCCAACTTTGGATCTTGGAGGCCTCTGGGGGCTGCTGTTGGGGATATACTTTCCGGTTATCCTCACTGTACCTCACTGACCAGGGTGGCCCACTTCGGGTTAGAGCTTTGCTTCACGGGTGGCCCAGTCAGGGAGAGAAGACGGAGTCCTATCCGGCTATGGGAAGGCCCAGAAGACTCATCGACATAGGCCCATGGTGTTACTTGTAGTTCAAGATGAACACTGTAACCAACTCTTAGTCGTAGCCGGATAGATCTCTCCTATAAACCCTAGGCCGGATATCTATATAAGCCGTCCTAGGGAGAGCCTTTAGGGCACCCTCACAATAGTCTACAATCTCAACTCGCACAGGCGAAACCCTTGTAACCCATATTCCGGCTCTGTCGTATTACTTGATTGCTAGCAGGAGTAGGATCCATCCAAAGCCGATGGATTCGAACCTGGGTAAACTTGTGTGCTCACCGTCTCGGAATCCCGTACGACTCACACCCCTCTCTTCCACACGCCTCGAGGACCCCTCAAGGCATACTTGTCATCAATACGACGACAAGGTTTCATCCTTCTCCTGCACACACCGATGTAGGTCTCTGACAGTGCAGGGACGTTTGTACGTGCCCTCGAAGTTCTTGGTGAACGCTGCATGCATGTCCAACCAATAGCATATTGATTTCTCTAGTAAGTCGTCGATCCATTGCTGGGTGGTGCCGGTCAACATGAGTGGGAGGTACTTGACGACAACATTGGGGTTCCCCCTGTGATGTGAATCGCTTCGCTGTAGTCCTGTAACCACGTTGCTGGCCTGGCAGTGCTGTTGTAGGGCTTGATGGTCTTGTCTATCTGGAGGCCCTTGGGGTAGGTTGTGGCTCGTATGACTGGTCCAAAACAACGTGGCCCAAGGTATGGGAGCTCCTGAGCTTCTTGGATCTTGTCCAGCCGCGATCGTGCATCATATGGGTCTGGTTGCTTCCCTTTTCCATCATGGGGAGGGGAGTTGTGGCGTGATTTGTAAGTTCCGCCATGCCCTCCACCATGATGGCTGCTAGGTGGCAATGGCGGCGGTGGAGGCGGTGGGTTAGCTCTCTTGTTGTTCCCCTCCTGCGACTCCCCACGCCTATCGTGGTTGCTTGTCAGACGTGGCGGTTCCTTGTGGGACCTGCTCCTGTGTCCATCATGGCTGTTGCGCTCTCCGGCATGTCGTGGTTGTTTGCCCTGATCGCGTATAACCATGCTAGGCTGGGACCGCCTTGGAGGTGGCATGCTTGTGCGGTGGCGCGGCTCTAGTTCCTCATGATGTCGAGATGGTGGTGGAGGTGGCGAACGATGGGGACGAGCTTTTTCTGTGTGGTCGGAGGATATGGGGATAGCGTCAGTCCTGTTGCGTGGCTCCCTCCGTCTTTGCTTTGTAGAGCCTGTGTGTGATCCTTCGTCACAGGGAGATTTTGGCCTTCTGCGGCTGTTCAGGGTTGACTAGCACAGCTCCGGGTTGGACTCAAGCCTCTGCTAGGCGGCCTTTTCTTGTTGCTTGACTGCCTTAGAGACGAGGTCGTACACCTAAGCAACTGCTTCTAGCGACCTGTCCTGCTCCAGGAGGGTCTTGGCAACGGCGATGTTGAGAGCGGGGGTTGGCATGACCTGCCTCCCCTATGAATCTATGTAAGGGGTGGCTTTTGTTGGCTTAGATCCGTCAAATCCCAAACCTCGCAAAACACCGGGATCTTGGATGACGTGAGCTGATACCTTCTTTGCTTTTTGCTTCAACAGCAATTGCTTGTATTCGGCCTCCATAGCTCTTGCTGCCTTGATGGATTGCTGTGCCTTAGCCATGTCTTCGTCCAGCTTAGCGTCCTGCTCTGCGATACACTTGGCCTCCGCCAAGATTTCCACATGCTTCTCATCAAGCTCCGTAACGCTCTGGATATGGGCGACGGTGATTGGTTCAACAAGAAGTGCGCTGTAGATTGCTTTGTTGGTGGGAGTGGCTAGTGGGTTGCCAGATGTAGACGTTGACGGTGGCATTGGCAGCCGATTCGATTGTCGGGCCGTATTAGGGGCCGTGGTAAGTTCCTGTGCTGGTGGCGGGCGGGTAACCGGAGGAGGCAGAGCCTTGGCTAGAGCCAGAGGCTCGGTGACTTTTTTAGCTGTTGCTGCTCTGGTGACAGCTGGCGTGGGCGGAGCTCTCTCACGTTCCCGTTCATGTCCGTCTTGTTCCACCATGTTCCCAATGGCGACTATCACCTGGTGGGAAGTGTTGGTCTTCTCGGCACGCTCCTCCTTCTTGATCTCCTACTCGATCGCCCTCATAACAGTGTCGTATTCTTCCAAGTTAACGTTCGAGCCACCGGCATCCATATTGATGTCGGCGTAAAGTGCGTCGAGGATGGAGTCGGAGTTGGCTTCGGTGTTGGTGACGGTGGATGTGGAGGGTGATGGAGGCGGGCCATTGTTGTTGTTTCCTTCTCCAGCTACGACGGGGATTGTCGCCATGGCCTCTTCATTGGTCGCCACGTATTCATTGACGATGGCAACCATCTCACCAAGGGTGAGAGGTCCTGCGGCCTGCCGTCTTCAGAGGGTATGCCGGAGGAGTGTTCCAGGCGTGAGCCCTTCCACAAAGTGGTACACGAGCTCGTCAGCATGGTCGCCCTCTAGGGTTTCCCTCACCCTCATCCATCTGTCAAGGTATTCATGGGGAGGTTCCCCATCCATTTGGACGCATCTAGCTAGATCGAAGATGGTGACGACGCCGACAAAGTGTGACCTTCTCATCACTAACGTTCGGGGAAGCCAAACGGATTTGCGAGGTCCTTCCACCTTTATATCCTACACAAGGGCGGTTTGGGTGGGCTTTGAAATTTCCTGATTCGAGCCACCATACTCCAAAGAGAGGTATGAGCCAGATCCTTCCGCAAATGTATCCTGCTCATAGGCAGTCCATGCGGGGCTTGACGAGTTTCCAACTTCCTGGGAGCTAGGACCCGAGTCAGTTTCGCCGATGAAGTTGTGGATGTCTCCAAAGGGGATGGCAGAGCAGCGCATGGGGTTCGTCTTCGTCGGCACCCAAAACTCATCTAGAGGGATGATCGGGACGTTTCCGGATAAGAGAACGCGACCGATGGCTACGGTATCATCGATTCCCGCGAAGAGATTGGACCTCGCCCGGTGTAGAGCTCGAAGCGCCTGTTGCCCCATGGTGGGCGCCAACTGTCGTGGTTTTGCCAACGAGTACGAGGCGCATGTTTAGAGACGTGGGCTAAGGCGGAGAGTTGGCGGGTACGAGGTAACACAGCTTACCCAGGTTCAAGTCCCACAACGGTGGTGGAACTCTACTCCTTCTATAAATCACTATAATGGCAATACGCCGAGTTATAGAGATAGGTTTGTTGTGTGAGGTGTGGCGCGTTGTACATAGCAATCAGAGAAGTTGTGCCCTAAAGGCTCCCACAGGCCGGTTTATAAGGCGCCAAGACCTAGGGTTTATAGGGAAAGGTCCTTGCCGCACAAGGTAAAGAGTCCTACACATACACGAACTAGTCTTTCGTGTATTGAACTCCAAGGCTCCGAGTATGTTGGTGACTCCTGTGTAGCCTTCCTTTATCCGGCATGGGCCTCCCTTCAGGATCCGTCTAACTGGGCCGCCCAGCAGGCCATAGGCCTTGCTACGAACTATGGGCCACCCGGGTTAGGCAGATTGGTGACATGCTATGAGGATACCCATATAGCATATCCCCAACAGTTTTTATTGAGGATGCTTCATAGAATGCTCACTATGGTTATGCTGCAAGTTTCCACCATAATTAGGCATGGCTTAGGCTAGATGCCCAGGCGTTTCTCTGACACACATACAAACTCCATGAGCTTACAAGCTCCACTTTTATTTCACACCGCCTGGATCCATAAGCAAAATATCATGATATCAACTGAATAATAAGTGCAATGTTGAAAGCATTCCCCATGACAGCATGGTTCTGCTAATTCACAACTTATAAAGTGCAAGCATATAAGCAACATAGATGGACACAATGGTTCAAGTTTATTAAGTGCAAGAAAGTAAAGTGTGTCATCAAGTTTGTGAGAGCTTTAATCACTAATTTTCACATAACAAGTTTAATTTGGAAGGTAGATAAAAACATGAATATACTTGGAATGGTGTAACACACCATGCATAGGAATTTATGGTGGACTCTTTGGAATAACTTGGTGTTCTTGGAGGTTCGATGCATGAGTGGAACTCATACTTCGTACAGGTGGAGGCTAGCAAAAGACTGGGAGCAACCAACAAAGAGAGCAATAATGGCCATAATCATGCAAAGCGACAAAACACTAGTAATTAAAGCATAAAGTGATATTACAAGTCATAAACTAAATGATCATAGAGGCTAAGGTAACTTGTTCATATTCTTAACATGGTGTAAGCATGTGCCAAGTCAATCCAAATTAAGCATCAAAGAAGAATACCACAATATTATGCTTTTGAATGCTAAAACAACGCATGATTCTTTCAAGGCACATTAAGCAATCTCAATTGTTTGGAACAAGTCATGCTACCGCAATAATCACTAAGCATAAGGTCAAAGCAACATCAAACATGACACGATAAAGTCTAGGCCATAGTCAAAATAAACTCCGTTTGTACCACTTATAAGCATGAAACTTCCTACTCTTTTCCAACACCAATCGAAATCTAGAGCTAAACGCAGTGCTAGCAAAGGAGAACACTCACAGAACAATGAGTGAAAACTAGAGTGTTCTAGGCAATGAATAACGGGGTGTGTTTCTCTCCAAAAGAAGTGTGTTGGGATCCAACCAACTTATTTAAGAAAACCAAACAAAATAAAACTAAAAATAAAAACAAAGACGCTCCAAGAACAACACAATTGTGCATAAAACAATAAAAATGAAGTGTTTTGGAAGAAAACCTGAAATTTTTATTGATGAAGAAGGGGATGCCTTGGGCATCCCCAAGCTTTTACACTTGTACCTCTTGAATATTTCTTGGGGTGACATGTGTGGCATCCCCAAGCTTGAGCTTTTGTCCATACTTCATCACATCACATTATTCTTCCCTACACTTGAAAATTTCCTTCATACAAAACTTCGCACAATCTTTATTAGCAACATTAGTGTATTCAAGATAATAAGTCTTTGGGTTTACTTTCAACACAAGTAAAACTTTCATTAAAACACAAGCTACTGTAAAAATTCCTTATAAAAGATCAAGTGATAAAAGAGAACTCAAAGAGAAAGAGATTAAGAGGCAAATACAAATAATGGCAGAAATCTGTCAAAACAGACCAGCAGGTAAAAACCGATTTTTTCGAAAATCTTCTGTTGCTCAAATCGAAAAGTGCAAAACTAACGAAAGTTGGGTAGTAACCTGGGGCATAAGAACAGCAAATTACAGCTTAATCCGACGTACAGGAATTTTTCACGATTTTTTACAGTGAAGCACAAAAATCTGTTTCGGGACGGCAACTTTTCCAAGCCTTACTTCTCTCTAATTAGAGGTTATTCTTGACACAAAAACCAAACAAAAAGGATAAGGAGAGGTTATTACAGAGGAAATATCTTCCAAGACTCAACAAAACAAAAATAAACTGAAAGTAAAAATATAATGGGTTGTCTTCCAAAAACTCTTTCTTTATAGCCATTAAGATATGCATGATAATTTCGATGATGCTCATATAAGAAATATGAATTGAAGTAAAAGATAGCATCAAGAAGCAAATATGGAACAAATTTGAGTCTAACCCACTTCCTATGAAAAATAATCTTGTAAAGAAACAAGTCATGAAAGCACAAAGCAACAAGCATAGGAAAGCAAAACAGGTGCAACTTCAAAATTTTCAACATAAAGAGAGGAAACTTAATGTTGTTGAGATACATAAAACCATATTTCCCTCTCTCCTAATAACTTTAAGAAGAATCATGAATAAAATTAACAATATAACTATCACATAAAACATTCTTATCATGAGCCACATGCTTAAAAGAATTAATACTCTCCACATAAACATAGTCATTCTTATTAATTGTAGTGCGAGCAAAATCAACAAAATAGCTATCATTATTATTCTCATCACCATAATCATCAAATATAGGAGGCATATTGTAATCATAATTAATTTTCTCCTCAATAGTAGGTGGACTGAAAATATCATATTCATCATTGTAATCATCATATATTGGAGGTATAGTATCATCAAAGTAAATTTTCACCTCCGTGCTTGGGGGACTAAAAGTATCATCCTCGTCAAAACCAGCTTCCCCAAACTTAGACTTTTTCATAGCATTAGCAATAATGGTGTTCAAAGAATTCATACTAATAATATTGATATTAGCATGCAAATAAAGTTCCATAGGTTTTTTAATTTTCTCTTCAAACACTTCATGTCCTAACTCAAGATAAATACTATAAAGCTCTCTAATTTTTTGTTGTTTTCCATTAAGCCTAACTAGTGAAAATAAAAACAAGAAACAAAAAGATATAATTGCAGAATCTAAAGGAAATAACTTCGAGCACTCACACACCAGCAACAGTACTAGAAGATAGCTTAGTAGCCAGAGGATATGAGTACCTTTTACCTTACCTCCCCAACAACGGCGCCAGAAAATAGCTTGATGTCTACACACGCTTTAGTTCTTGTAGATAGTGTTGGGCCTCCAAATGCAGAGGTTTGTAGAACTGCAGCAAGTTTCCCTTAAGTGGATCACCCGAGGTTTATCGAACTCAGGGAGGAAGTGGTCAAAGGTCTCCCTCTCAAGCAACCCTGCAATCAAGATACAAGAAGTCTCTTGTGTCCCCAACACACCCAATACACTTGTAAGGTGTATAGGTGCACTAGTTTGGCAAAGAGATAGTGAAATACAAGTAATATGGATGATTATAAGTGATAATTACAATCTGAAATAAGAGTGGCAGCAAGCAAACATGTAACATGACTGATTGTAAATGGTGTTTCAATGCTTAGAAACGAGGCATAGGGATCATACTTTCACTAGTGGACACTCTCATATAAATATATTCTCTTCATTATGCTACCATGAACTACTCTCCAGTTGGACGATGAAGGGCTATAACAGCAGACCTTAAAGTTCGCATTCCCCATCTCGATAACCCCTCACTATCACCTTGAGTGCTAGATGGTTCCAACAAACACCACAATCTCATAGAGACATCCAACTCAAATTATACTCATGATAAATATTTCTGTAACCTTAGCCTAAGTGCCACACGGTGTGCACACTGTCAACTTCACATACGTGGGGGATAAGTAGAGATTAATTAAAGCACTTGAGTAGCAGAATAGATCTATTACAAAGCTCATGATAGAGAGATGAACACATAGCTACCGGTAGAGCCCACTCCCTCCTCATCATGGGAGTCAGCAACGGCGATGGAGATGGCGGTGGAGTCGATAGAGATGGCTCCAGGGGAACTTCCCCGTCCTGGCAGGGTGCCGGAACATAGACTTTTGTCCCCCGAATCTCCTCTTCGGTGGCGGCGGTGCTGTGGAACTTTTTGTGGAATTCTGATTTGGTATTTAGAGTTTTCGTCCCGAGAGGTTTTATAGGCGAAGGGGCAAGGTCGATGGAGCTCCAGGGGGCCCACACCCCCTGGTGGCGCGCCTAGGGCTGGCCACGCCACCATAGAGTGTGGCTGCCTCCTGGCCCCCCTTCGGCTGCCCTTCGGACTCCGTGTTGCTTCGGGTAAAATATTGACTTTGGCTTTTGTTCCGTCCAATTCTGAGAATATTTCTTTACTAGATTTTCTAAAACCAAAAACAGCAGAAAACAGGCAACTGGCACTATGGCATCTTGTTAATAGGTTAGTTCTAAAAATGTATAAAAATACCTCAAAGTGTGAACAAAACATAAGAAAGTAGATATAAAACAAGCATGGAACATCCAAAATTATAGATACGTTTATGATGTATCAATAGGCAACATCAGACCTCCTCGAGATCGCCCTGAGCATATAGAGATAGTAGAGCTGCCCCCAACATAAGTAGGTTTGTTATTGAACACTGTTTATCAGGCCTAAATTGTATGCATATGTCTCGTGTGTTTTACCATCCAAGCCTTCCAAATGAGACGCCTCCCAAACAAATTCCTACAGATGTAAGATTTTCTCTTTGTCGTCTGTTGGACGACTGAGAAATATTGCAGAAAGAAAAGGTGCAAAAGGTGTTGTAGGCGGTGTCTGACGGTTTAAGACCGCTAGCAAAGGAAGTTTTCGAACATCCTTTTTCTGAAGAAAAGAAGGTGCCAGAAGCACCAAAACTTATATTGAAGCTGAACAACAGATTACATCATGTATTACAAATTCCTGCCATTGCGGAACTAAAAATTGCTAGCCAAGGGAAGATATTTTGAGAATGTGTTGTTGAGGGGCATACAAGGGTAGGTATAGGAGAAAGATTTTTCTGTACCTTATGAGCATAAGAGTGAGCTATATTATTTTCATCTCTACAGATGTGATTTACTCTAGCATTGTCTTTCTAACAGAATTTAACATTTTCGCTAGAATGTCTCTACAATTCCAATGCATGTACTGTGAGTCAAATTTGTTGATGGCAACTACCTTTGCCACGGTGGGAGTACGAACTACCGTAGGATACTACCTCTATAGTTCTTAGTATCATCTAATTGTATCGTAATCTCATGATATTTAATTATTTATAGAATCTCAATGTAATTTGATGTAGAAGATGTATTTGATATTAAATTTTCTTATTACATGTAATATGATACACTATCATATTATGATAGCACTAGCACCTCTCTCTTTATTAATTATTGTGCCACATCATCATTTTGCCAAGATGGCATGCATGATACACCTTAGAGCATCTCCACTCGTTCGGCGTTCACGGGCCCAATTTCTGCGGTTTTTAGCACCGGACGGATGTAATATTCGGCCTGGGAATGCCCAGCTTCCCACTCGCGTTCCCACACCGAGTTTCCACGTTTGGCCAAAATTCAATCAAACAGGGCGAAATTTAAACGAACATAGATGATTTCATTAAATTATAGGTGAGTTTCATACATAGTATGTAAAATTTGGACATATACCCGAATTTTGACCATATTAGGCTAAGAAAAACTTTAAAAAACATAGAAATATAACTAATGCCGATGCCACCGCCGATGCCGATGCTCGACATCGTTCACATGCCAAAGTGGCGGTAGAACAACGTGTAGTCGGTGTCCTGGGTCTCGTCGTTGTCATCGTCGCTCGCCAGCTGCGGTGACCGAGAGTTGCCCTAGCCGGCGTCGCCGCAGTGCCACGACTGTGAAGGCCCGGCCTCGTATTCATCATCATCGTTGTCGAGGATGATGAGCGGCGCACCCAGGGTAGGTGTGCTGGTGGCGAACGCCCCTCGCGGCCTGACGCTCGACCTGCTCGTGCAGCTGTCGTATGCACTCGGCCTACGCCTGCTCCTAGTCTATCCTGGACCAGGCGCAAGCATCACGGGCCTTCATCGGTGGCACGTCATGGAGCAACGCTTCTATATCCATGTCGGTGGGCACCGGAAGTCCGGCGGCGCCGGGTAGCCAGCCTCGTAGAGCAGCCGTGGGAGAACGGCGGCCGAAGCAGTTCGCCACCGCTGGGTCGTCGGGGTAGTGTTCTGCCATTATTTTACCACGATGTTCTTCTCATTGCCGAAGAGAGCTTGTGGGTGGGGGAATGGGAGGCAAGAGTGTGTTCTCTGTGGGGCAGCAAGGGATCCGGCATTTATAGCTGAAAGAGAAAAGGGCGGCGAAGGCGGGAGGGGTGTAGCGGCGTGGACGGGAAAAGAAGAAGCGGCCGGGAGGTGGGCCGGCAGTGGCGCACCATTACGGCGATGCGTGGTGGAGGAGACAGGTGATCGCTGCCCGGCGATCCGTCGCGGGATATGGCGGGGCCATCAGCGCGGGTTTTTTCCACCAAATTCGTTTCATCCAGCGTTCCCAGGCGGTTCCCAGTGCCCGGGTTCCGCCTAGGAAGCCCAGATGTAAAATGGGTCAGACCCGGTGAAAAGTGAGCATCTGGGAACATGGTTGGGCAAATTTTTACCATTCGGATGAAAAAATCAGCCTGGAATGCACCGGGACCAGTCTAAACTTCACCACCGCCAACTAAGAGCATCTCCACTCGTTGGTCGTTCCCAGGCCGAAATCCAGAGCTAAATAGCACCGGACTGAGGAAGTTTTCGGCCAGGGAATCCCCACTCGCATTCCCAGGCCGAGTTCCCAGGTCGGCGTGGTTTCGACCAAATTCGGCTCAAATTCTTCCAGTTTTTGGCATATTTTGACATAATACGAATATACAGAGCAAAGTTCGGCATAGTTCTGGATGACATTAACTATAGTTTGGCATAAAATTAAACATAGTTTGGCAAACAATGGAAATATAACATATTTCGGCCTAGTTCGGCTAGATTCATGCTAGGCATATATGTGTTGCCCCTGCGTATCCATAGGTGCTGAACCAGATCATCCTGATGCACTACCTGGTCTTGGATCTCCTAACGCATGGTGATGAAGGCATCCCAGGTTGGTGGTACCTCATGATCAGGCTGTGCAGAGGTCCCTGTCTGTAGTATGGCTTGTTCTTCTTGACCAAACTCACCGGGTCCTTCCTCTCATCCTCAATGATCATGTTGTGCAAGGTCACAAACCAATTCATCACTTCCCACATCTGATCTTTCGACCAGGTCATAGCAGGCAACCGAACAACTACGAACCTCTATTGGAGCACACCAAATGACCGCTCCACATCCTTCTTGCAAGCTTCATGTTCCTTGGCATATTGAGCATGCTTGGGGAGTATCAGGTTTGAGATAGTCTTCACAAATGTTGGCCATCTTGGATAGATGTCATTTGGAAGATACTATCCCTTGCTGTAGTGGTTCCCATTGATCAGAGTCCACAGGGGAGCATGAGCCTCAACAAGCTTGGCAAAGACATTTGAGGAGTTGAGAACATTGATGTCGTTGTTCGATCCTGCCATGCCAAAGATGGAGTGCCAGATCCAAAGATCATGTGTAGCTACTGCCTCAAAGTATCATAGTGCAACCTCCTTTGTGGCCTTTGTACATCCACTGCCATGTGAATGGACAGTTCTTTCGGTGCCAATGCATGCAGTCTATGCTTCCAAGCATCCCTGGGAATCCTCTTCTTTCATTGACTACGAGGATCCGAGCAGTGTCTTCCGCGGTGGGTGTTCTCAAGTACTGTGGCCCAAACACTGCAATCTTCACCGCCCTGCAGAACCGGTACAAGCAATCGATGGCGGTGGACTCAGCCATGCGAAGATAGTCATCAGCACTCTCACCTGGCGCTCCGTATGAAAGCAACCTCATCGCCACTATGCACTTCTGCAGTGAGGAAAACCCAACCATGCCGGTGCAGTCTTTCTTGCACACGAAATAGGCGTCGAATTCCCGGACGGCATGCACGATCTCGAGGAAGAGCTTTTGGCTGATCCTGAAACGGCTCCAAAACACGGCCTCTTCATGGTGTAGCTCGTCGCCGAAGTAGTCGGCGTACAGCATGCAGTAGCCCTCCGTCCTCTGCCTTGCTTTGCACTTCAGGCGACCCTTCGCCGAGCCTCCACGCTTCGGCGTTGCAGTCTGCATGTACAGTCGTGCAAGAGAGGCGGGGATTTGCACGTGCTCTACATCTTCGGCGGCTACGGTGTTCTCTTCCTCTAGCAGCACGGCGAACAACTCTATGTCATCGGAGTCCATGGCCGAACGGGCCAATCATCGAACACTTGGCGGGCGAGGTGGTGGGAGCTCGAAGCGTGGCCGAGCTAAGGCGAAGGAGGGGCGGCGAAAATGGCCTAGGCTGCAGGGGAAGTTGCGGCGGTGGCGGTGGAATATCTATAGGCGCAAATTCGGCTTGAATCGGCGGAGCTTCGCCGGCGCAAGCATGGCGACAAGGCAGCTGGGAGGGGGGAATCCTTCGCCACGGGAGAGGCGACTGGTGACGGGAAATGGGATGTCTCGCCGACAGGACTGGCCCACCCTCGTTTTTGCTCCATCTGGCGTTCCCGGCGCCGTGGGATCGGCCTGGGAATGCTAGATGTATTTTGGGCCAAATCCGGACGAAACCGGCGTCCTGTTCGCCGTCCGGACGAAAAAAATGCTCCGGGAACGTCTTCCTGAGAACGCGAGTGGAGATGCTCTAATTAACCTAACGCGCACCGGTTTTCCAACAGCCGACAGAAAAGTCTCGCACGCTCCCTTCTTGTCCAAGAAATAAAGAGGACGCAGCGACCGCGGGGCTTCGGAGCCGCTCAGGTCATCGGCCTTCGGAGCCGCTAAGGTCGTTGTCCGTAGGGTGGCAAGCGGCACCCGTGTAATGACTCGCGAAGCAAATATAGACAAAAAGAAATCTCGAAAGTTAGTAAAATTATAGAAGGATTAGTGAAAAAGTTGTGCCACAGCCCGTCCCCCTCGACACCCTAGCTGGGGCTAAAACTAGTTAACTGTGTTAGACAGGCAGCACTGGTGTACTGCTATATACTGTATATAATCAATCAAAGGATGTTGCAGAACCGCGTTTTGCTTGGGCTTTTGTTGGGTTTTTAAATTTGGTTCAGAAATCGGCGGCGTAGGAACGACGCCAAGGAGGAATCATGGGAATTGATCAATTTGTGAGGCGGAGGCAGAGAGGAACTTTGGTGCCGTCAAGAGCGGGTTCCGAGTATGTGGTCAGGCCAGGTCAGACTACTCGCAGATGGGTTAAAAGACTTTATTATTTGGAGGCAGTAGTGCATAGCTCCAATTATTTGGAGGCTTATTATTATATTATATCGGACGTCCGTACACGAAAAAGAGATACGCGACTGAACCAAAGCAGTGTGACAGCCGTGATCCGTGCGCGTACAGAGTACGTACGTATGGTACATGTGAATATGGAGACGCAGGACCAGACCACTCGTACCTGCAGCCCATACCTACTGTACCTACGAGAAACAAAGGTGCGGGACAGAAACGCGTGGAACGATCAGTCCGGCGCATGACAACCACGGCCTCCACTCTATCTGGCCAAGTCATCTGGATGAATGGATGTGGCGATTGCACCCGACGATCGAGAATTGACCAGGGGATCCACGGCCCACGTTCCTCCAACCGCACGGCCCGCGCAAAGCTAAGGCTGCAGGTGGTGGTACGACGATCAGAGCATCTTCACCAGCATTATCAGGAGGGCCTCCTCGGTCATTTTTACATCCGAACGGCAAAGAATCGTTCGGTTGCGTTTTCAGCCGTCCAGTTTTTGTCAGAATTGGCTCAAATTACATCTGAGGTTCTCAGGCCGAACCCGAAACACCGGGAAATCGTCTGAGAACGCCAGATGAAGCGGAAAAGGGTGGACCAACACCGCCGATGACGAGGGTTTAACTTATCAATGCCCATTGTTATGGACTTCGATTTTGAAAAAGGAGGGAGCGCTGAAGACATCTATCGGCTAGCAAACAAGCACACAGGGGACTCAAAGATTTACCCAGGTTCAGGCCTCGTAGAGGTCTCTACTCCTACTTGTCTGCTCGTGAAATTATTGAAGGAATCGAGGATTACAACGGTGCGCAGATGCAATCTAGCGAGGGTTGTGAAAACTAGAGTTGCGTGTGTCCTCCTCGCCGCCCCCTCCTGGCCTTTATATAGATAGGCCAGGTCTCGGGTAGCAGGTCGAGTCGGTTACAGGTTAGGGTTTTTCCCTTTGAACTTTCTATCTTTAGCTTCTTCTTGTTCTTCAAGAAATCAAGAGTCCGTAGGCTACTCGAGTTCTCTATTTGGGCCTTGGCGACACCGTGGGCTTCCGTTGTATCCAGGCCGTATATACCAAGCTCGAGTACCCGTAGGGTATACCCATGTCAGTAGCCCCCGAGTGTCCAGTGGAATCGCAGATTCGACTGGGGACTTTATGAAGCCTTTCGAGTGCATGGATGAGTATATTTCAACTGCTCTGTTTGTGTCATAGGGACTGTTCATGTGTGTGCCTGATTTAACCGATGTATCGGTATCAGTTAACTACCTTAGGGTAAAACAACGCAATCTACTCGAATTCGAGTCCCCGGACTCGAAACCGGAAAAGTGCTGGTGTAATTCGACTCAAGCCGCGGAGGTCTTACAGGAGTCGAACTCCAGTATATGGATGTGAGCACTCGACGCGTCCGACAAGGCATGTTCATCGTATCTGTAGGCACGGATATATTTCTGGTAGTGCGCAGCAAATGCGTTGCCAGGCCTTATTCAGGTCTTACCTTCACGCTGCAAGCGCGGCATCCAAATTTTTGGTCATCGCGGAGATGATTCGGGTGACCCAGGAGACGCAGTCTCTTTGTAGGGAAAATATGAGGCGGTGTTGCCATAAACCTCGAGTGTGGATGTTATCAACACGCAGTATGATGTACAAATAATCATAGGATGCGCGACCAGCACTCCCTATGGGAGTAGCCCTCGAGTGCCTGGTTGAGTCGAAGACTCAGGCAAGGACTAAAGAACTTTTGCGACTACTGTTGTCTTCTCTTTGCTTGTTTCAGTCGAATTTATTTCCGGCGCTCCCTATGGGAGTAACCCATGTCATAGTCGAATTGCGGATTCGAGTGGTTGGGTTTGCTTTGATTATCCATGTTCCTGTAGAAAAGAAAAAGAAAAAATCGTAGGGTGCGCGACCAGCGCTCCCTATGGGAGTAGCCCCCGAGTGCTTGGTGGAGTCGAAGACTCGAGTAAGGACTAAAGTAGTCGAATTCTTCTGCGGCATAATTTTGGATGACGTCAGTGCTGACGATGTGATGACCTCAGTTGCCCGCGTGAGCGACTTTGATGGAGCGTGACGAGCGGTGGGTCCCATTTTCTTACTCTGACTGGACCAGGAGTGTGTAATCTCTGTTTTAACTGCACCTCCTTGATTTCCGCGCGTAATGGGGGTAGTGGGGGACGGTTCACGCTTCAGGTCCTCCACGTGTCGATCACGATGAACGCCACGCGTCTGATAGGGTTTTTCCTGGCCGTTAGATTGCATCTTCCAGGGGGTTAAGTAGCGATGCTGTGATGGTAAATTTTCACATCTGCTTCTTTTCTCTGCCTTTGCCTCCGTCACCATTGCTGCTGCTCCTCTGCTCCTTTGTGCTCATCTTTCTCGCGGCGCTGGACCAGCTCCACGTATTCCCCAGTTACTTTCTCCGGTCACACCGCCACCGCAGGATGGGGAAGAAGAAGGGAGGTGCCGCGGTGGAATCTGCCGCCGCCACTGTTGCTGCCAAGAAAAAAGGCAGCTCCGCCGTTGCGGGCACTAGCGCCGTCGTCGCCGCGAAGAAGAAAGGCGCGGGCACTCGCGTCACCAATGGCGTGTGGCGCGCATCCGTGATCAAGTCCTCTAAGCTCCGTCTTCTACGCCAAGATGGAGTTTTGTCTGCTGCAACTGCTGACGCGCGCGTCCCTGGCAGCGAGGTAATCCCCTCTCCGCCTACTGGCTTTTGGGTGATGTTCCTAGCGTTCATCATCCGCGGTCTCTCGTTTCCCCTGCATCCTTTCTTCAGGGGCCTTCTCTGTTTCTATGGGCTCCAGCTGCATCAGCTGTCCCCCAACTCCATCCTCCATGTAGCTTGCTACATTACTCTTTGCGAGTGCTGGCTCGGAATCGAGCCGCACTTTGGTCTCTTTAAGCGTCTCTTCAAGCTGAAGCGCCAATCAGCGTCTGGCTCCGTAGTCTACGATGTAGGTGGCTGCGGTATCTACGTCGACTCCTCCGTCACCCACTTTGATATCAAGCTCATGGCGTCCGTCCAAGGGTGGAGGGACAAGTGGTTCTACATCCGCGACCAGAAGGCCGATGGAGACCACTTCGGACTCGCGCCCTTCGAACCCGCAATGTCGTGCAAGAGGAGGCGCTCTGGAAAAACATAGTGATGCCCAGCGAGTCTGCGGAGACAGATGTGTTGTACGAGAGCGTCTGCGACCTCAAGAGTCGCATGGGTAAAGAGGAGGGAGGCTGCGCCCTTATTTGCACATGGTTGCACCGTCGCGTCCAGCCCCTGCAGGCCAGAGTCCACCCTATTTTCCAGTGGGCTAGCATGGACGATGTCACTCGCGTATCTGCCGATGGTATTTCCGCGAGTGAGGTAGATAAGAGGGTGCGACTGGTCACCAAGTACACCGCCAAGGATGTGCTCCCTAGTGAACCAGTCGTACTGCCATTCGATGCTGCTAATCCTCCTCCTGAGATATGGTTGTGCTACGAAGTAGCTTTATTTGTCGAATGCTTCTCTTTGCTTGGTTTGTGCTAATTTGTTCTCTGTATGCAATATTGGAGGGTGTCACCCTGTATGCCCCCTCTTCCTGAGGGGGTTATCCCTCGCAAAGCCTTGGAAGAGGACGAGTCGGAGTCGACCATCCCATCTGATGTGTAGGAGGAAGCCCCCGAGTCGGGTAGTCCGGGCACTCGCAAGCGTTTGCGTAGCGAGGATTCGGATGCGTCGTCTCCTTCTACTCCGGAAGGTGCAGCTGTTGGTGTTGAGGCGCTGATACAGGCCGTTCCTGTGAGTGCCGTGGCGCCACCTTCCCGCAAGAAGATGCGGTTGCCGAAGGAGTCGTCGTCAGAGTCGGGGGATCAAACCTTCAATTTTGACAAGTTTGATTGGTAAGTATAAAAGTTTTCCTTTTGGTTCTTCTTTTCAAGTTGCCTTCTCTTGATGCTGGTTTTGGTCTTCAGTCAGCCGACGTCGTCATCTTCTGGCGACGTCCAATTTGTGAAGGAATCTGGAGTCGCAACCTCCAAGGCCAAGAAAATTGCTGAGCGTGCTCCTTCCCCTCCATTGGCGGCCCATTCCGGGCATAATTCATCAAGTTCTCCACACGATGTGGAGCATCAAATGGTTCCCCGGATGACTGCGCATCAATCGACTTCGGAGTCATTAAAGGATCATGTATGTGTAGTACCTCTTTTTCTGATGTTGTAGTCGAATTTTTTATCTATGCCATCTGCCGAGCCTTTACTGTTTTCTTTATTGCAGCTCCTAGTGAAGGAGGCCGCTCACCTAGCGGAGAGGGTGCTTGCGATGGGTCGTCAGCATGCGATGCTAGACAATCGCCATCGTGCGGTTGAAAGTGAGTGCTCTTTACTTTTCTTTTGCATCCTTGTGATATATTCGACTGACGGTTTATCTTTGTTTGTGTCACAGCTGAACATAATGCCCTCCTTCGTAGCACTGCTTCCCTTGAGAAAACGCTTGCTGCTGCGGTTTAGAGCCGTGATGAGGCAATCATGGCGCTGGACGAATCGCGGAAACGCGAAGAGGATCTGTGCGCCTCCATTGCAGATAGGGAGAAGTTGTTCGAAGAACATCTTTTCTCGATTGCCAAGGCTCTCTCAGGTATGCCCTTGTCTAGGTTTTCGTCGTGTCTCTTCTTTCGAGTTTTCTGTCGTGCTGATGCTTGTTTCTTTTGTAGATGCCAGCGGTTTGAGCTTTGACGCGCAGGCACTCCGTCGCGATGATGCGTTGGCGGGCGCCATTTCAGCAGTCGAAGACCGCAGCGCTGCCGTGCAGGGGACGCTCACCAAGACTAAGGGCGTGCTTAGTCACCTTCGAGAGGAACTAGCGCCCAAGGCTAAGCTGATCGAAAATATGGATGAGCTGGTGGAGTCCCTTGACGGGGGCATTCCGACGAGCTTCAAGAACTCGCTCTGTGCGGCTGGCACTTCAATGTCACTCGCAATGGTTCAAGCCCATGGAGTTGAAGTTGATCCTGCAGCGGTTTCCAAGGCGATGCCTGTCAGCGCGGATGGCCAGCAGGCAGTCTTTGCTCATTTCGCAACTGCTTGTGGCAAGTACAGGCCGCAGCTGATCAATACAGTTGCGAAGTACTCTAAGGAGCTTCAGCGAGCCAAGAAGGCGGCGAAGGCTGCGACGTCAGGGGCCGGCGGGAAGTCTGTGATGTCTGATACTGCCACAGACTCGATGAGGCCCCCAAAACCGAAGTCTAAGTCGAATAAGCCAGTTGCTTCTCAGTAGTCACGCCTTGTAATAGTTAAATAGCATACTTCTTTTGTTGAAGACATGCCTTTTGGCGAGTATATCTGCTGACACTTTTTTTGATCTTGAATGCACTCGAATCCTTTTTTCTGTGCTTTGCCTTGGTCTTCTTATTGTATCTTGCTTGAATTTTGATAGGGCACATCGAGTAATCCTTTGAGGGAACCTCGAGATTTGCCACCACCCCCTGATGACACCTTGGCGCCGCCGCGCTCAAGGGTGGATGAGCTGTCTCTGCTCTCGTGACTTCGTGACCGCGTGAAGCAGTTGGAGCATGAATTTCCTGTACTCCGCGGTAACATGGATGTATGGAAATCAAGGGCGGAGAAAGCCGTCGCCCAAGAACAATATCTGCTGGGAGAGGTGACGCAGCTAGGCGACCAATTCAAATGTTAGTTTTCTTCTTCCTTATATTTTCCCTGTAGTCACTCGCCGTAGTTCGTTGTCTTCATACTTCTGCCTTTTCTTGGTATAGTTGTCAGTGTGCGCCATCCACAGGATGAGAAGGATAGGATTGCTATTCGTATGAATGACCTGACCCAAGAGCAGCTTCAGGCGAGTGGATACTTCTAGGTGGATCATGATCGTGCAATCATGTTGGCGACCCTGCAGGATCGTGCGTCACGAGTGCTTCACTTCTTGAAGAAGTCGCAATCATGCTTGAAGAATATTTACCAGACGATGTTCCCACTAGACGTCATTCCATCGAGCATGCTGGCCCTTCTTGCTAAATTCTAGGACTTGAGTGCGGTCCGCGAGTGTGTACGGCAATAGTTAGTGGCTGGTGCCAAGGCTGCTCTGTCGTTGGTGCGAATGCACAGGCCTGATGTGGATGTTGCAGTAGTTGCGGCCGGACCACCAGCAGGTTCGACTTGGAACATGGTTCCACACTACCAGGCGGTGGATCGCCCAGCGGAGGAGATCGTCGACTTCTTCGAGGAGCAGACCAACGTTCTTTTGCTACAACAGTAGTTTAGTTTGTATCCTGCACATAGTTGTACCAGTGTTGTAAAGTTTATATATATATGCTTGTGTATAATTGATTAATATTGATGTATATAAACAGCTTGCTAGCGTGTATGTTTTGCGAGTGCGTTGCACTATGCGATTCCTTTTCGTTAGCCTGACTTATGTTTATCTCAGCCCCTTGCCAACCCGTCAGGTGCATTGCAACTAGGTTGGTGTTTATCAAGGGCTTCGATTGGTGTGTCAGCTACTCAGGATATCGCGTTAGTTCGTAGAACAGATGTGTATAGGGTGGCGCAGCCCCCGAGTGGATAATGTGCGAAGAATAAAACAAAACACGCACTTTTGGGGCACTTAGCTTTATTTATTCGTAGGGTAGTACGAGGTACAATGTGTGGCTAAGTAGCCTTGGCTGAGTAGCCTTATTTGCAATGTAAAAACAAAAACGACTAAGGGTAAAAGCGTCGCAGCTGCGCGACATTCCAAGGGTTGGAGTATGCGACTCCTGTCTCTAAATCTTTAAGGCGATAGGTGCCACTTGGGATTACTTCTGTAATCACGTATGGTCCCTCCCATGGGGACTCGAGCTTGAGATGCCCTTGCTGCTTCAGTCGCAGGACCAGGTCGCCTTCGATGAAGGACCTGGGGCGTAGTCTCCTGCTGTGGTAGTTGCGCAGGTTCTGTTGATAGATCGTTGATCTTTCCGCGGGGATTTCCCTTGCCTCGTCAAGGAGGTCGACGGAGTCTTTGAGTGCAAGAGTTGACACCTGCTCGCTGTAAGCAACCACACGTGGTGCTTTGTATCGTACTTCGGCGGGTAGCACCGCTTTAGCCCTGTGCACCATGAAGAATAGGGTGTAACCTGTGGCACTGTTTGGAGTTGTGCGTAGGCTCCAGAGTACCGATTGCAGCTCATCTGGCCAGCAGCCCGCGGCCTGTTCGAGTGGCCTGAGGAGTTGCTTCTTGATGCCGCCGCAGACGAGCCCGTTAGCTTTTTTGACCTGACCGTTGGTATGTGGATGTGCTACGGAGGCATAGCTGACGTTGATTCCCAGATTCTCGCAGAATTCCTGGAACTCCTTGGAGGTGAAGTTTGTCCTGTTGTCCGTGATGATGCTGCGTGGCACTCCGAAGCGGTAGATGATGGACTCGAAGAACTTGACTGCATTGTATCCTGATTGATTAGTCACTGGCATGGCCTCTATCCACTTGGTGAATTTGTCGACTGTGACCAAGAGGTAGATGTAGCCTCCTCATGAGGACCTTGGGAGTTTGCCAACCATGTCGAGTCCCTATTGCGCGAAGGGCCAGGCCAATGGTATTGGTCGGAGCTCTGCGCTAGGTGCGTGCAGCTTGTCCGCGAATCACTGGCAAGTGTTGCATTTTTGGACGATGTCCTTGGCGTCGCGCATGTCCGTAGGCCAGTAGAATCCAGCTCGTAGAGCTTTGGCGACGAGGGCGCGACTGTCGGCGTGGTGCCCACAGGTCCCCTCATGGATGTCGAGAAGAACGGCTCTTCCATCGGCCGCGGAGATGCATCGTTGGTGTTGCGCTTGTATAGTTTGTCGTTGATAACAACGAATGCCTTGGAGCGCCATGCGATGTGTCAGGCGTTAGTCGGATCGTCCAGTAGCCTGTTGCTAAGAAGGTACGTAATGTATGGTTGGGTCTAGGATGGCTCGATCATCATGACGCTCATTGGTCCTTTGAGTCCTATGTCCAGCTCCAGGTCGTCGATGTTGGGTCCACAGCATAGAAAACAAAAAAAATCCTACGATGAGAACTACACGCCAAGATCTATCTACTAGGTACAGAGCAACGGGTGGACATACATCCAACGAGAACTTACCCTCGAAGACAACGAGTTTTGTTAACGAGTAGGAACTCGTGGTTGATGTAGTCGTACACTTGCCGATCTCAACATCGTGAGTAAGTCCGAGTGCCGCAACTCAGCAGCACATCCGCACTCGCACACACGTTCAAGCCACCGGACAACCTCCACCTCCTCGCTCCAGCGATCTAGCGGAAGCAGCAACTCCTTCCAAACGAAATGCCACCGGGAACATGTATCTCGCTAATCCGAGACTATGGGGGAATAATTCTAGAGGGGGAGAGAGATCCTTCACAAGGAGGTGTGAGGAAGAAGGATGAAGAGGGTGGCCTTTTATAGGAGGAGGGGGTGCCCCTCCCCATGGCCGGCGCCTCAAGGGGTGACACCTCACCTCCTCATTCATGTGGTGGTAACTCCCTCCACATAAATTTTCCCCTTCACATTCTCTTTTAAAGTCTCCACTTTAAATGCATTTAATGCTCTCTCATTTAATAAAACTATTTTATTAAATTTATTCAGAATTTTGTTAATTACTTTAATTAACAAACATTCACATATAACACTTGCAATATTTCAATATCACATGCAGAACCACTTTCTGCAATTTCACCCGAAACAATTTCCGGTTTCTATTGAAACAATTCCTGCGCTTTGCAATTCTTTTGTCTGAAACATATGTGCTCCAAAATGGTGTCCGGTAACTCTTAAGTGTGTCACCCTACGGTTCGCGAATAAAGCAGACATGATTGAGACTCCTCTCAGATCAATAATCAGAAGCGGGACCTGGAGGTCCATACTGACTCCTGCATATTCAACGATGACTTCTGTGATTGTGAGAACCTTTAACGCTTGTAATTTAATCCCTTTGTCTCTTGATATAATACATGTCCGAGATTCGATCATCGGTATCCAAATAGCTAGTTTGATCTCGTTACCGACATGCACTCTTTTCTCGTTCCCGTGAGATAACATTCTAGTGATCATATCACTTGCTTGCAAGCTACCTTAATGTGATATCACCGAGAGGACCCAGAGTATATCTATCCGTCATCGGGATTGACAAATTCCACTCTTCATCCATGAGCCTCAACATAACACCTTCATAGCACTGAACCCATCTTTATAGTCACCCAGTTACGGTGTGACGTTTGATGTTATCAAGATACCCTTCTAGTGTTAGCAATTAACATGATCTCATGGTCTAAGGATAAAGATTACTTCGCATGATGTTATAGCAATGTAAACATAATGACTTGATCGTAATGTTATACTTCGGATGAATGTTCATCACATCATTTCACAAAGATGTGACCTTGTTATTAACAACATCCAATGTCCATGATCAGGAAACCTTGATCATCTTGTTAATAAACAAGCTAGTCTATAAGAGAAGCATAACTAGGAACCTTTTTTATTTATTAAACACACATGTATTGATGTTTCCGATCAATACAATTATAGCATGCAAAATAAACTTTATCATAAACATGGAATAAGATAATAACCACTTTATTATTGCCTCTCGGGAATATTCCCTTCAGTCTCCCACTTTCACTAGAGTCAATAATCTTGTTTGAAAACTTGGCATATTGAACACCTATGGCTTTCTGGTGTTGCATATACGTGATTGCTAGTGGTTAACATAATCTCCGGATCTGACAGTTTTAGGTCCGTGTGTATTTGCATGTCTTTGCGTCTCTACGCATCACTCATTCTCAAATGGGATGGCATTGTATAAATTTGGTCCTTTGGTGAGACCTTTAGTTTGTTCGAGTTAAAATATGTTGATATTATTGTCACACAATATATCTTCATAGTATTAGCCCACTTTGAACCACACCTAGTTTGATAACAAACTACTTAACACAAATGCCCTCCTTTTCTGCTACTATAGTAGTTATATACTTAGCCTTTTGTTGTTGTATCTGTCACAATGTCTCAACTTTGGAACTCATCCAAATCCATCATGGAACATCCTTTCCATTACATCGTGCCACCCATAGTCTAAATTGAGATAAATTTAATTTGTATCTTGCGACAAAACTAGTATCAATGTAACACTTTACAATAAACTACCTTTAACTATTTGTCACTTATACATGATATATTATTAGTTCTTCCAAAGCTCATAAGAATATCTTTACTATCGTCCAATGATCATCTTATGAATCATTCTGGTATGTGCTCATAACATTTAGAGCATATGACATATCTGGATATTTACATATCACGGTATAATCGATCAAAATCTTCATGTGATTTTACTCACCAAGTGTTGAAACACTTGAATCGTGATACAATCCTTTCCATGCAGCAAGAACCTTTCTTGTTGTTTCCATATTGAACCCTTTCAATATCTCATATATGTACGTCTGGCATAACCATAGTAGCACCTCAATCTATCCATACAGACATTGATGCTAAATATTCCGGTTTTGCCCAAGTCTTTCATTGAAATCCTATCTTAATGAAATTCTTAACTTGTGTCAATACAAGATACATCATTTCCAATCAACAATATGTCCTCTACATAATGTATTAGAAATATGTCTCAGCGCTCCCACTTAATTTCTTGCAAATGCAAGCATCTTCATCATCTCCGATGAATTTAAACTCTTTTAACAGTTTCATCATGGTGAAGATTCCAACTCCGCTATGCTTACTTCAACTATTGAAGTTTGCATGCCCTTTTAGCACCCTTTGAATTAACAAAACCCTTCGAACCGTGTCTTGTACACGTCCTAGGTAACCATTCTATTAGAGGAACATTGTTTTGTTTGTTCAACTATTATACATCAAATTATATGTAGTGGTTGCTACATTAATCCATCAAGACTAAATATCGCTATGAAAGATCAAATCTTGTCATAGTCAACTCCTTGAACATTGCCATAAACTTCTTTCCGACATGTCGACTATTTCATAGATGTTAAACATCCATGTCTTATTTCTTTATAGATCCAAACACGACCGATAGGCTTCACGCCTTTCCGGAGGGTCTTCCAAGTTCAGAAACTTGATTTATCATGTATGGATACTATCACGGATTCTATGACTTCTAGTAATTTTATGGAGTCAGGGCCCATCATCGCTTCTTTGCATGTAGTCGGTTCATCATTGTCAAAACAATAACGACTTTCTTATCAAATCACACTATTTGATTCTTACCGACCCACACGGTTCAATAGGAACTCTAATCTCCGAGATCACACCCTTTGTAATCACGGGAGCCATGAGCATTGTGGCCGCCACCGGGACACTTTCCGGCGCTGTGCTACTTAGCACATATAGCTAAGGTTCAACAACCTTATCAAAGTTCTATTGTCCTCCCACTTAACTTTTCACGAAATATTCCTTCTCAAGAAACTTGACGTTCCAAGTAACAAACTCTTTTGTCCTCGGTGTTATGGAGAAATTTCCAACAAATTCTTTGGGATAACCTACAAAGACGTGCCTATCCGACTTTGGTTGTAAACATTTTACTTATGCTTAGCATACCAAAATTTAGGAAAAGACAATTCGGGTTTTATCCCAAACCATAACTTATATGGTGTCATTTCAACGGATCACGATGGTGCTCTTTTCAGTGTAAAAGCGGTAGTCTCTAAAGCTTCAATCCTTAAAACATAATGGCAGTTTTATAAATGACACCTTTGATCTTACCATGTTAAACATGGTTTGATTTCATCTCTCGAATATACCATACTCCTAAGGTTTATCGGGAAACACAAATCATGGAACAATTCCTCAAATCTTAGGTGTTTTTGCTAAACGTGTAACTCAAATATCTTCCTTTATGATCGAATCATAAACTCTTTATTTTCTTATTATAATGATTTTTCACTTCATCTTGAAAATCTTTGAAAAAATTTCAAATGTTTCATACTTCTTCCTTATTAAGTAAATATATAGATATATTCACTCAAATTTCTGGAGAAAGCATATGAAGCAAAAAGATCCATCGCATATGGCTACACATAATGAACTATGCGCATCAGCATGCACAATTTCCAATAAGCTAGTCATCCGCCTCTTTGGCCTATGAACGGAGTTTCAATTATCTCGAGGAAAGTCTCACAAGCGTCAATTGATCAAAATCAAAGACTCCAAAAATCCATCGACATGGAGTTTCTTCATGTTTACTTTCCAATATAATTTAAAACATCGATGTCACTTCATAAGTGATATTTTAATCATTTGTCTTGCGACATTTTAGCAATAGTGTTTATGGATGTGATTTCTCCCACTAGACTTGTAAAAGTTCATCCATCCTTTATGGAATACGGTAATTATTTGAACAACCATTGTTCTCGTCATATCGGAACAAAATAATAATTATTAAAACAAATCTTGAAGGCTAGGTTTGACCACAACGAAAAACACAATAACACTTTATTTGTTTTCGATGAACATCATCAGTTATTCTCTTGCTAGTTACTTAGGCCATTGTAGTTCATGAATTGTGTTGTCCTGTATGACACTTCATACCAACCAATTCGGTATCCAATACCTAAGAACCACATTGTTTAACAAGCAAGGAATACAACCATAACGTGTATATCTTCTATATACCTAAGTTGGACATCTCCAACCTTTTATTGTTTGCCAAATATTTTATAGATTCTCTTTCCGCAATTCCTTTTCCTTTTAAAAGAATCTATCAACATCAATAGTGGTGTCATTCACATGACACATAGTACAAAGCGTATATAGTCAAATACTAATACCTTTGGACTTGCACTTTGAAGTGGATCACCATCATCAAATGTTTGGCATTCTTTCAAAAATCCATTCTTTAGTAATATTTTAGTGTAGTAAACATTTTACTTACATCTTCTATTCATCCTTATCATGACAACTTTCATGATCAAGCTACTATAGCCTGTAAGGAAGAATCGCGAGTATAATGTTAGTTCCCGAAACCTTTTGGGAGATTCGGATGCCTATCATCTCCATCCTTCACAAATTCTCATACAATATGAGAACATGTATTTTGCTAAATTATACTCTATCATAATGCAACCAAAAAACATTGTTTCAGATATCACCATATCTTTCACACATGATGGTTTCTAAAACAATTTTTAGCTCCTATATAACCTTGATATTAAAACAACTTTTGAATATCAAAAATCATGGAGGCAAACATGATACTTTAGATACTAACATTGGAATTCTTACTCTTGATTTAATACTACTTATTAAACTTCATGGAGTAAATAGAGTTTGCTGAAAGTTTCCAATAGGACTTCTAAACTTTAAATTGACATTCAAAACAATACAATACCAGTTCGTAATGTAAATATCCAGAATTCTATAGTTCTATTATCTCAATTAAAACTAAGCATAAGGTAGTGAACAGACGCCAATGACTACAACAAATTATGCAAATTCACTTCGATTTAGTTTATGACAAATTTAGTTCGACTAATCCAAATTAGAAATGAACTCCCACTCAAAAAACGACATCCCTCGTGCCTTTTTGGTGATTACATGAACCAAATCCACTACACCAAGTCCGATCATCACGTGAGTTGATGTAGCTGCAAAGGCGAGCATCTATATGGGCATCATATCAACTATATGACTCATGCTTAACCTTTCGGTCCGTGTTCTGAGGCCATGTCTGTATATGCTAGACTCGCCAAGTAAGAACCTTAGTACTCGCATGTGTAAAACTGTCTTACACCCGTTTGTATGAAAGCGTAGAGTCGAGTACACCCGATCATCACGTGATGTCTCGAAACACGATTCACAAAACGGTACATACTTAAGGCAGAACACATTTTTATCTTGATATCTAAATGAGGGATCATCTTACAATGCTACAGAAAGCGCTAAACTAGCAGTATAAGATTCTAACATCTAATGTGTAAAGTGAGATGATATGGTCCATGCATTTGATCTCTATCATTTGCATCGTGGTATGATCTCTATCATTCCTTTATGTGTAAGGCCAAGGTCTATGGAACTTACACGTTGAGTGTGTTGTAAGAGTATCTATCATACATCTTCTTACAACAATATCATATCAAGAAACTAGCCCAGCAACGATCTAAACTAGACGCCTCTAATTTATCAATTGCAAGTTTTACGTGGCTTAGGGCTTTCGGAGATAGAACCGGTCTTACCTACGAACATGAACAACAACGAGGATAACCAAGTTATTAGCAACTCGTTGTAAATCAGATATTGACTATAGTAGCAGAGACAGACACCTGCCAGCCACTTATGCAAAACAAGTTGCATGTCAGTCGTGGAACCGGTCTCATGTACGATGACATGTAAGGTTGGTCCGGGACGCTTCATCCCACTATGCCACCAATATCCAAAATACAAAGAAGATGCAACAACATAATCATCATCGCCCACATATAAACATATGTGTACTACCCGTGCAAAGCACCTACGCATAGATCAGGCTCTGATACCACTATTGGGTCCGCAGCAGAGAAAACAAAAAAATTCCTACGATGAGAACTACACGCCAAGATCTATCTACTAGGTACAGAGCAACGAGTGGACATACATCCAACGAGAACTTACCCTCAAAGAGAACGAGTTTTGTTAACGAGTAGGAACTCGTGGTTGATGTAGTCGTACACTTGCCGATCTCAAGATCGTGAGAAAGTCCGAGCGCCGCAACTCAGCAGCGCATCCGCACTCGCACACACGTTCAAGCCACCGGACAACCTCCACCTCCTCACTCTAGTGATCCAGCGAAAGCAGCAACTCCTTCCAGACGAAATGCCACCGGGAACATGTATCTTGCTAATCCGAGACCATGGGGGAATAATTCTAGAGGGGGAGAGAGATCCTTCACAAGGAGGTGTGAGGAAGAAGGATGAAGAGGGTGGCCTTTTATAGGAGGAGGGGGTGCCCCTCCCCATGGCCGGCGCCTCAAGGGGTGACCCCTCACCTCCTCATTCATGTGGTGGTAACTCCCTCCACATAAATTTGCCCCTTCACATTCTCTTTTAAAGTCTCCACTTTAAATGCATTAAATTTCTCCAAATTTAATGCTCTCTCATTTAATAAAACTCTTTTATTAAATTTATTCAGAATTTTGTTAATTACTTTAATTAACAAACATTCACATATAACCCCTTGCAATATTTCAATATCACATGCGGAACCACTTTCTGCAATTTCACCCGAAACAATTTCCGGTTTCTATCGAAACAATTCCTGTGCTTTGCAATTCTTTCGTCTGAAACATATGTGCTCCAAAATGGTGTCTGGTAACTCTTAAGTGTGTCACCCTACGGTTCATGAATAATGCAGACATGATTGAGACTCCTCTCAGATCAATAATCAGAGGCGGGACCTGGAGGTCCATACTGACTCCTGCATATTCAACGATGACTTATGTGATTGTGAGAACCTTTAGCGCTTGTAATTTAATCCCTTTGTCTCTTGATATAATACATGTCCGAGATTCTATCATCGGTATCCAAATACCTAGTTTGATCTCGTTACCGACATGCACTCTTTTCTCGTTCCCGTGATATAACATTCTTGTGATCATATCACTTGCTTGCAAGCTACCTTAATGTGATATCACCGAGAGGGCCCAGAGTATATCTATCCGTCATCGGGATTGACAAATTCCACTCTTGATCCATGAGCCTCAATATAACACCTTCGTAGCACTGAACCCATCTTTATAGTCACCCAGTTACGGTGTGAGGTTTGATGTTATCACGATACTCTTCCAGTGTTAGCAATTAACATGATCTCATGGTCTAAGGATAAAGATTACTTCGTATGATGTTATAGCAATGTAAACATAATGACTTGATCGTAATGCTATACTTCGGATGAATGTTCATCACATCATTTCACAAATGTTGTGACCTTGTTATTAACAACATCCAATGTCCATGATCAGGAAACCTTGATCATCTTGTTAATCAACAAGCTAGTCTATAAGAGAGGCATAACTAGGAACCCTTTTTGTTTATTAAACACACATGTAATTACGTTTCCGATCAATACAATTATAGCATGCAAAATAAACTTTTATCATAAATATGGAATAAGATAATAACCACTTTATTATTGCCTCTCGGGCATATTCCCTTTAGTCGAGTGCCATTGGCCCATTGGGCGGCACAGCCCCGGAGTCCGTTGTTGCTTTTGTTTTCTTCTCTGCGGCCTTTGGCTTGATGGAGCATTCGCAGATGCGCTCGAGAAATACCCCAGGTGGTACGGGGGCGCAGGTGGAGCCTATGTTGGCGAGTGCATCCGCCTCTTCATTGCTTTCGCGGCCGATGTGCCATAGTTTGCAACCGTCGAAGTCCCCTTCGAGTGTGTCGTAGAGGTCGCGGTAAGTGATCATGTTGTTGTTTAGTGTGTCGCACTCGTGCATTGTTTGGTTGACGACCAGCTTGGAGTTGCCATATACTATGAGACTCTTGGCGCCGCAGGCTTTTGCCACCCTCATCCCGTGCAGTAGGGCCTTGTATTCAGATTCATTGTTGGAGGTGGTGAACTGCATTCGCAGGATATATGTCAGCTTATCTCCCAGGGGTGATGTTAGTATGACACCTGCGCCAATCCCATCCTTTTGCTTCGAGCCGTCGAAGTGCATTGTCCAGAGGTAGGACATGTCTGGTTTTTCGGGGTGCTGGTTCTCCATCCAGTGCACGAGGAAGACAGGGAGAACTTGCGACTTGATTGCATCGTGTTTTTCATATGTGATGTCTTGTGGAGACAGTTCGATTCCCCAAAGCGCGACCCGTCCAGTGACGTCGGGGTTGTTGAGGATATGCCCAAGCGGGGCGTCGTTGACTACCACGATTGGATGTTCCTGGAAGTAGTGGCGCAGTCACCGGGCTGTCATGAAGACGCCGTACGCCAGTTTCTGGTAGTGCGGATACCGTTGTTTTGTTGGCATAAGTACCTCGCTGAGGTAATAGACTGGGCGATGTACCCCGTAGACCTTGTTTTGCTCGGCTCGTTCTACTACGAGCACTGTGCGGGCCACCTGGTTGGTGGTGGAGATGTATAGCAATAATGGTTCTCTTTCGCGTGGGGTCACCAGTACTGGCGAGGTGGATAGCAGGAGCTTGAGGTCTTCGAATGCTTCCTGCGCCTTGTTGGTCCACTCGAACTTGTCAGCTTTGCGGGGGAGTTGGTAGAAGGGCAGTGCCTTTTCACCCATCCGACTGATGAATCGACTGAGCGTCGCGATTCACCCAGCCAGCTGCTGGACACCTCTTACGTTTTTCGGCTTCTCCATGGCCAGTATGGCGTTTATTTTCTTCGGGTTCGCCTCGATCCCTCTCGCGGAGATAAGATATCCGAGTAGTTTCCCCGATGGTACGCTGAAAGCGCATTTGTCCGGATTGAGCTTGATCCGGTAGCGGTCGAGGTTGGCGAAGGTTTCGCCCAAATCGTTGATTAGCGAGGCTTCCTCTTTGGTCTTGATTACTATGTCATCAACATAGACTTGGATGTTGCGACCAAGTTGGTTCTTGAGGCAAGCCTGCATGCATCGCTGGTAGGTGGCTCCTGCGTTCTTAAGCCCGAAGGGCATTGAGTTGTAGCAAAACACACCAAAAGGCGTTGCAAACGCTGTTTTTTATCTTCCTCCTTCATTCGAATCTGGTTGTAGCCTGAGTAGGCGTCGAGGAAGCAGAGGCACTCACATCCTACGGTGGAGTCGATGATCTGGTCGATCTGCGGTAGCGGGAAGTGATCCTTTGGGCAGTGCTTATTCAGAGAGGTGAAGTCCACGCACATCCGCAGAATATCCGTGTCCTTCTTTGGTACTAGCACCATGTTGGCGAGCCAAGTGCTTTCCTTGATCTCGCGTATAAATTTAGCGTCGAGGAGTCTGTTGATCTCCATTCCAACTGCCTTTGCTCTTGGTTCAGACAGTCGCCGAATTGTTTGTTTGACTGGCCTTGCATCTGGGTTGACGTTGAGTGCGTGCTCGGCGAATTCCCTGGGAACTCCTGGCATGTCCGCTGGACACCAGGCGAAGATTTCCCAGTGCTCACGGAGGAATTCGACGAGCGCGAGTTCCTATGCGGGACTCAAGTTGTTGGCGATGAGGGCCTTCTTGGCGGGATCTGATGGATGGACCTGAACTTTCTTTGTGTGCACCGATGAGTCGAAAGATAGGTCGGGTGAACTTGGCCGGCTTAGGGGAGGCAGACTGTTGTCTGTCGACTCCTTTAGTCTCGCAAGTTCTTCCTGCATGCCGAAGGACTGGGAAATTCTATTGAATTCCCTATCGCAATTGCGGACCTCTCGAAGCTCCCGTTGACTGTGATGACGCCATTAGGGCCAGACATTTTCATCTGCAGATAGGCGTAGTGTGGCACTGCCATGAACCTAGCGAACGCGACACGTCCGAGGATGCAATGGTACTGTGAAGGCCAGTCGACGACCTCGAAATCGATGTGCTCGCGCCGAAAGTTTTTTGGCGTGCCAAAGATAACGTCGAGGTTGATTTTGCCAAGGGGATACACGCCCTTGTCTGGGACGATGCCGTGGAATGTTGTGTCTAAGGCCTCTAAGCAAGTCAGAGGGATCCTCATTGCTCGCAAGGTACTCACGAATATAAGGTTAATGCCGCTTCCGCCATCCATGAAGACGCGCCTCATGTCAAAGCCTCCAATTTGTGCCTCGAGTACGAGGGGACAGTGGCCTGGACAAGGTACTTGGGGCGGATGGTCGCGCTTGTCGAAGGTGATGCGGGACTCACTTCCATTGAGGTACTCAGTGGTAGATGGTGGCGAGTTTGTTGCCAGATTGACTTGGCGAGTGATGGCCTTTTGCACCCGGTTGGAGGGGCGACCCTTTTGGATCATCATGGTGCCCATGGCCCATGGGTACGGCTCACCTCCGTGATGCTGTTCAGGTGGGGCCACGCTTGGCGGTGGTCCAGGTGGTGGTGGAGGAGCTTCGTGAGCCACAACGCCTAGGGTGGCTCTGTAGCCCCTGTTGATTGTGCCGCGGTTCATCCGAGCCAAGCCTTCATGAAGTTTGAGGAACTCACGGCAGTCTTTGAGGAGGTGGCTAGATTTCTTTTTGCCGTCATGCTTGTCGATGTAGAAGTGCACGGTGCATGGTCCGGATAGCTTGTCTTCAACGGACGTAGCGGGTGCTTCATCGCTAGTGCGGCGCTGCCATACTTGTGTGGTTTTCCTGGAGTCGCGGTATCCACTGCTGCGGTAGCTGCTGTTGCGGTTGTCGTTGTGCCTATCGGCGTAGCCTGTTGCGACCATGTTGACGTCGTCGCGATCATCATAGATGTGCATTCGCCGTTTGCTTCGACGGTCGCGTCTACGTTCGAGTTCTGCTTCCTCGTTGGAGTGAACGCGATTCTTCACCGAATCTTCTCCAGCAACCCACCGATTCATGATTTCCATCAGGTGGTTGGTGGTTTTGGGCTTCGAGCGGCCCAGCTCCTCCCTGAGCTCTATGCGGCGAACGCCGCCGTTGAATGCGTCGATTGCACGGTCCTCCGAGATATTTGCTGTGGAGTTCTTGATGATGGACCACCTCTGGATGTACGAGCGTAGTGATTCGCCCGATCTTTGCTGGCAGCACCTCAGCTCTTCGATTGACGCGGGCCTTTTGTAGGTGCCCTTGAAGTTGCGCAGAAAGCTATAAACCAGCTCTTCCCAACTGCGAATGGATCCGCATGGGAGGTTCTTGAGCCATGCTCGGGCGGTTCCCTACAGCTGTAGCTGTAGGCACTGCATGGCCATACTTTGACTTCCGCCGTGAAGCCTGACGGAGGAGATGTGGTCCTCCAACCATATTTTCAGGTCCTGCAGACCGTCAAACTTCAGGTTCTCTGATGGGAGCTTAAACCCCTTGGGCATTCGCTTTTGCCTGATGGCCCTGCTGAAGCATCTAGCTCCACATCTTCGCCTTCTGATTCAGTCGATCGGGCACGTCGCGCCCTTGACTTGTCGATCTTGCGCTGTGTGATGTCACCACACGCGTTGTAGTCGTGATCGTGTCGCCGTGAGCGGCGGCGTCGAGACAGGTCATGACTATCATCGCTGGAGGAGGGCGAGGAATAGCGTCTTGCTAGAGCCTTGCCTTTCTTCGGCTCCGGTGTTGGCTCCTTGTCGAGGGCGGCCTCGACTAGCCCCAAGCCCGCGATCGTAGATCGGTGCATGGTGGCTTGGGGATCTCCAGCTGGCGGATGGTTGTTGAGGAGGTACATGGTGGCTGCTGTCACTGCAGCTTGCGGCGTCTTTGGGACCACGTTGCCCCGTGTGTCGACTATCATAGAGCTGAAGTCGAGGACCTTTGCATCTTCTATGCGTTCTTGCTCGGTGAGATGGGCCATCTGGGATTGCCTCTTGTTTGCGATGTGCTCATTGCCCTTTGAGGAGGATCCTCCGTGGGAGGAGAGCCCAGCACGCCGAAGACTCGACTCGTCTGCCGCCTTTTTGCGCGCTTCGAGTTGCGCGAGTGTATATACTTGGCGCATGTATTCCTCCTTCAGAAGCCAATGGTAGCCCATCAGCATGTTCCGTGGGGAGTCCAGAGGCAGGGGTTGCCTCGTAGGGCTTCTTGGCAGCGGGCCCACTCGTTGTCGTTGAGCCTGATTACTACGCGCTCTCCCTAATTTTCATTCACCATGGTTGGTGGTTCGATTGCTCCTCCGTTGTTAACGGGGGCGCCGTTGCCACCGTTGCCGCCATTGGGTATGCCACCGTTTGGCGGGTCGGTTCCATTGCCACGGTTGCCCGTGTTGTCGCGATTGGCGGAGGTGTCGCTCGTGTTGATGACGGCGCACATGAAGTGATTGGGGAAGCTGCTGCTCCCACAACTTTCAGATCCGAAACCGTAGGATCCATCTTCAGTTGCTAGATCGCCCAGATCAGATTCATGACTACTGTCGCTGTCCGGACTCCCAGCTGCTGTCGGGGCGTTGAGCCGCTGAGGGTGTCGATCGATAGAGGGAACCACGATGCTGGAGCAATCGACGGTATTGTCGACTGGTTAGGCATGCGAAGCGTGCCCATCTGACCAACTTGGAAGCGGAAGCTCCCGATCGCCAAGCTGATCCCATCGCCCATGGGCTCGAAAGCCGGGCGAGTGGCCGGCGTGCGGACGGTGAAGTCGAACACGCCGAAGAGCTGGCGGATCTCCATTGTTGCGGAGTTGTAAATCACAGTTGATGGGGCCGAAGAAGCCGCTACATCAGCACTCCCAGTTCCCACAGACGGCGCCAATTGACGAGGGTTTAACTCATCAATGCCCATTGTTATGGACTTGGGTTTTGGAGAAGGAGGGAGCGCCGGAGACATCTATCGGCTAGCAAACAAGCACACAGGGGACTCAAAGATTTACCCAGGTTCAGGCCTCGTAGAGGTCCCTACTCCTGCTTGTCTGCTCATGGAATTATTGAAGAAATCGAGGATTACAATGGTGCGCAGATGCAATCTGGCGAGGGTTGTGAAAACTAGGGTTGCGTGTGTCCTCCTCACTGCCCCCTCCTGGCCTTTATATAGATAGGTCAGGTCTCGGGTAGCAGGTCGAGTCGGTTACAGGTTAGGATTTTCCCCTTTGAACTTTCTATCTTTAGCTTCTTCTTGTTCTTCAAGCAATCAAGAGTCCGTAGGCTACTCGAGTTCTCTATTTGGGCCTTGGCGACACCGTGGGCTTCCGCTGTATCCAGGCCGTATATACCAAGCTCGAGTACCCGTAGGGTATACCCATGTCAGCCGGCGACACAAACCCATTCCCCACCACAATTCGGCTCTCCCGTGGCACAAGGCCTTCCCCAGCTGCCCCCTCGCCACCATGTCGTCACCGGCGAGGCCCCGCCCCGCCCAGCTGAACCCACGCCTATAGAAAGGTTCGCCGCCGCATCATTTCCCCTCGCCGTTTCTCCTTCTCCCACATTCGTCGTTGCTCGACTTCGTTCCGAGATCCCGCCCACCTCGCCCGCGGATTGTTCAGTGTTTTGCCAGTTCATATATGGACTCCGATGACAAGGACATGTTCGCCCCGCTGCGGGAGGAAGAGACCGCCGCGGTCGAATATGAAGAGCATGTGTAGATTCTCGACTCCCGGGTCTGGCTGTACATGCAGACTGCGGCGCCGAAGCGTGTAGGATCGCACGGGTAGTGGACCGCGCACCAGCTGTGGCCTGCACTGCTGCGGTTGGGGGCACGGTCGCACGGTTATGCACAATGCCCCGCACCAGCAAAACGGGCAGAAACCAGGACATGGTCATAGAGAGGATGGCGAAAAAAAAACCGCGGATCCGTGAGTGGGGGAGTCGCCACGTGCCGAACAAAATGGTAATTATGCAGAGGTACATTCGCACGAAAGAAGTACAGTAATGTACTAATACCCAAGGTTTTGGTTCCCCACCAAGAAAAAAATCCCGAGGGTGGTCGGGATTTCTGGTTACCGCGGTTACCGGAAAATCCCGACCGGTTACCAGACGAATTTAAAAATTAAATTTCGAATTTAAATTTTTCGGCAGGACAATTTCCAGAGAAATTTTATTAAAATTCAAAATTTTCAGAAAAAATTCAAAATTTCGGGATTTTTTGACTGGTAAACCAGTTTCCCGAGGATGCTCGGGATATCCGGTTACCGACCGGTAACCGGATTTCCCGACCGGTAACCAAAACGCTGCTAATACGTACTCATATGTGTACCCAGTGTGCTACGCTGTGTCGTCCTCTGCTAATGAAGCTTAAATTCTTTGCTAGGGGTTTCTGTTTGCTTTTTTTATTTTACCGAAGCCTAGACTTGGTCACAAGTACGCACGTGTAATGGCACACCAGGGCATGTGCCACCTCATACCGCATGCCAACCACAACAATAGCGAATGAGGCCCTAAACCACAGCACCGGATCCAACTACCACAACATCAAAAAATAAAAATGTAGAGCAGAGAAAAGAGAGAACAGGCCGGGAGCGAGGGAACAGACAACCCGGAGAACGCAACTAACTATTTTGAGAGTATTTTAAAACGGAGTGAGTAATAAGCATTGGTCTGTCGCCGAGCCACGTTTTTGCTTGTGCTTTTGTTGGTGGTTTGAATTTGGTTTACTAAAATCGGGCGTAGGAACGACACCAGAGGAATCCGGCGCATGAGAAGTTGAGAACTGATGAACGACAGAGAGATTGAAGTGAAAGTGTCATCTATTGATGGTACAGTTCGGGCCTTTTATAGTTTTCGAACAGGGCGTGTTACAAGATCAGTTACATGCGTTTGCATCGATTCGGAAGAGACATATCGGTTCCGGAGAGACGCGGTGACTATTCGCTAGGTATAAGCGGAACTGTCTATTTAGTCTAAACTAAATCTTAATAGAAGAACCACGCGAAGGTAGCGGCCGCCACTCTAGCTAGCTAGCCAAGCCATGTAGTGAGAGGCAGGCATGTTGTGTCCTCGAACCGCACGGGGATCCATCCAGGGCCACGTACGTTCTGTCCTCAGTACCTGTATAGTAGTATGATGCATATCCAAAACAACGTGCGGGCGATGCGTCCGGTTCGCCGCCGCGTCAGCGCCCACGCGCCGACCCCAGCCGATTGTTTTCTTTTGTTCCGTGACTTCCGTCACCTGACCTCCTGGTTGGATCGCGCTACTACAGCGTCGACTTTGCGTCCCAGTCCTCGTCGAGATGGTGTTTTGCAACAACAACATACAGGTGGATTGGAGGGTTAATTTCTTTCTTGGAGGAGAGGCTATCCGATCATCCACGCTTTTCTCGTAGTGGGTTTGACTTTGAAATTAATACCTCTAAATTCAACCGGTTGACCTGGAATTAAAAATAGTTTCCAGGTTAAGTTGACCACAAGATAAGATATTATTACTTGTTCTAGAGATCTATAGAAAAACAAATTGTAGAATTCTGAGAATCAGGTTAATTACACAAGGCAGAGCCAAATATGAGGCATTGGGCCCGGCTTAGTGGCAAGCTAGGAGGACCAGCAGGGGACACACCATGAAAGCATGCAATGGGTAAATTTTTCAAATTTAAAGGTGATTAGAGGATCAAATAAGTAGAGATTACCTTGGTCGGCCCCCCTTATATCAAATTTACATTGGCCGTCCCCTTCTAGTTGAATCCTACCTCCGCCCGTGGCCTGGCTAACTCCTATATTTATGATAGTCTATCGTTAATCACTGCATATGTACGGGAAAGGGGTGGATATTGTTGCAGAGGAGGTAAACATCGGCTTAGGTTTTTCATGCGATCGTGAGAAGTCCTGCGTGTATGTGGCGCAAGTGTCTAGACCAGTCATGGTAGAATGTCGAAGTGTGCCAAAGCTTCGGTGGGCTTTGTAATCCTATGTTGTATTATGTCGGTTTGATTTGGAACTCAGAGAGAAAAGAGCCTTCTGCGAATGTGGGTGTCACCGAACTCCTTTGTCAAACATTGCCAATCATCTGATTTATGCAAATGTCGAGTTGCTTATCTTTTCCTACAGAGTAAACCATGGTAAACCACCACCATGACCGAGGCTCATAACCTGAAATACGTCAAAATTCAAACAGGTCATTGCACATAACCCAAATTGATGTTTCAAGTAAGTATAAGAGATTTTTAGAATCGTGGATTAATTTTGGATGGAGTGCATAATTTTGTGAAGAATCTGAAAAGAATCAAGAAAACAGTAAATAGTTCACTGTGCAACCTATCAAAATGCTAGAGCGAATTTTTTTAGGTAAACGCTAGAGCATTTATCGTCAATCATCATGAATAATGGTCTCCCAAACGTACTTTTCTAGCTTGACTCCACACTTTTTGCTGGTGTGACACTTGAAAGTAAAAAAAGGTTGGATGAAAAGATTTTGTGATATCACTCACGAAGGAAAAACTATACACAAATTTTTTAACTACCAAAACTATATGCAACTATACACTAGAATTTTGAAACGCAGATTGTTGGGTGAAAGAAATGAACGAGTCCTCACGGTTTTTTTTTTTTGACATAACGAGGCCTCGTGGGTAGCGATCTCACAATAACACAAAATGAGGGCAGCGAAACGTAAATCTATCTTCTATCTCTTCTCTATCTACTAATTTCTCCTGTGGTACGTTCGTCTCCTCCAGATTTTTTCGCCTGCCCTGTTTTTACGATTTTGCCCCTACTTGTTTGAAGGTATTACATCTCCTGCCACCGCTAAGAAAAAAAAGGGTTCATGAAACGAACTGGCATCTCTCGCCCGCGTCCCCTTCTCCCTCCCTCGCGTCAGCCGCCGCCGCCGCCGCGAGCGCCGGCTACCGACCCCACCCCACGGCCGCCGTGACCAGGCCTCCCGTTAGCCGGCGCTCTTCTCCTCGAGCCGCCGCCTCCCTCTCTGCAACCCGGCTGCCGCCTGCACGCGACCCCCGCCCGTCCGCTTCCCTCGGCCTCGCAGTTCGCCGGCCCCGCGGCCCCTGCTCGTCACCGCCGCCTCACGGGACCCTCCTCGCCGCCGAGCAGCGCCGCCACCTGCGCTCTTGTGCCGTCCCCGACCCCCGCCCATGCTCTCCGCCGATCTCTACAGGCCGCCGCACCGCCTTGCATGCTCCTCCTCCCGGTCGCCGCCTCCCCGCAGGCGTTGTCCCGGCTCCGCCTCGCTGGTAATGTGAAGAAATAAATCTACACAACAAACGATACCACCATAGGTAATGTGAAGAAATAAATCTACACAACAAAAGAGTGTTCAGTCCTAGCAGGATCAGCACATTCTATGCCAACTTTTCTTCTGACAACTGTTAAAGTGAAATTTCGTTTCGGGCAGTTAATTTTCAGAATTGGAGCCAACCAACCTGGTAAGTATTCTTTTGTACGTACTTTGTGAAGCATATATACAGACTCTGGAGGTACACTTGCCGATACATGGTGTATAGTCTGCATCGCATTCAAATCAAACGAAGTAACATTCAGAAAACTCATATACTTCACATGCTTGTGTCTCCATCCACTGCAGCTGGTTGGACATAAAACTTCAGTGGTGCTGCTTATTGGCCTAGACATAGAATACCATTGTTGATCGACCCCCGGCGTCGCCGATTCCGCCTCCACCCCCGCCCTCCAAGCTGTACTATCCTCCGACCGAGACGTCACCCGGTTAATTCATTCAGTTTGGTTGGATTTTTACTCTAGGGAGTAACATGATGGCCGGATCCGGGCGAGTCCTCCCGTGGCCAGAAGCCATGGATGGCAAGACATCAACGGTATCCATTCACCGAATTGGTCCACATTCTCGATCAAAGTTATGTATAGGTGAAGACGTCGACTCACACGCCCAAATGTTCATCACCCTGTACAGGAGGTCAAGGACGAGGACGAAGCCCATATCAACGAGGTGGTAATTTGCCCCCTTGCGTTAGACCTCAGCTACGATGGCACCAATGAGACCAAGATCTCAGATTCAAGATTGTCATTAGTGTGGCGATAGAGGCTACATCGTCATGAGGGAATGCGCTACATCGTCAAATTACAGAGCGACCGCCTTCTCATTATGCACAAGGTATTGAAGGGCGCCTAAAGTTCTCCGATAAGGGGGGTAAGAGTGGTAGCGCATTACTAAGAAGTTCCACAAACAATGATTGACACATATACAATACAAGACTACTTCTCTGAGTCACTCGACCCATTAAGAAAAATCTTTGGTTTTAATAGTAAAAAACTGCAACGCAATATTTAGTAAAAATAAACCCGAAGCAAGCACACGGGCACTCTCCTAGTATGAGTCTAATTTTATTCGTTTGGAAAGTCAACCTTGTCCCTCCTACAGTCCTCAACGTTCGGCGCAGCGCATCCTGTGCTCTATAAAGCCATCTTCTTTCCAATCTCCTCGTCACCAAACACCAAACTCAATTCAGTCGTATACACAAACTGTTAATGGGATCATGCCTTTCTCAGAATCACCGGAGCAGCGTCTCGCCTCAGCAGCAGCCGTCGTCGGCCCGCGTCATCGCCGCCGACGGCTCGCTGACCGAGTTCCCTGCCTCCTCCCCTGTCAGCGTCTCCGATGTCCTCGGCGACAATGCGGGACGCCGGTTCTTCGTGTGCAGCTCAGACGCGCTCTACTTCGACGAGGACGTCCCCGATATTCACGGCAGCGAGCTTCTCCGGCCTGGACAGATATACTTCGTGCTCCCCGCGGCCATGCTCGGGCGACCCCTGTCGAGCGTTGACATGGCAGCCATGGCTGTGCGCGCGAGCGAGGCGCTGGCGGCGAGAGCACGGCCGCTTAGGCGCGCGCCCGGAGCCAGCGTCAGGAAAGCGCGCGTCACGCCGGTGCACGCCGAGAGCCGGCCTGCCGACGTCGACGGCCAAGTCAACGAGAAGCTGAACGAGAGGACTCTAGGGGAGGACTCGCTGACAGGTTCGGGTGGTCCGGCGAGAACTGGCAAGAGGCTGGCCGTGGCGGCATTTCCACCGGCGAAGAGGGCGCTCACGCCGCTGGGCACCATGGAAGAAGATGCCGAGTGACCAAAATGGCATAAGAACATCGTCAAGCTATGCCGAGCGATAAGTGGAAATGAAATATAATTAAGATTTGTTGATAGGTTTTTTTTTGTCCTGTTGTTTAATTTGTAGTACTCCCTCCGACCCATATTAGTTGACTTGAATTTTTCTAAAATCGGATGGATCTAGTACTAAAACATATCTAAATACATCCGAATCTAGACAACCTCAACTAATATGGGTCGGAGGGAGTACTAACTATTCTTTGATCTTTAATGGTGGTTCCATTGTTAAAGGTTAGGAATGAATGAAAAACACGTAAATGTGTCGTTTGGTTAATCTGCCATGTATAGTGCCGTCGTACATGTATTTGACAATAAAGGGGGATGAAATTTGGTTGAATGGTCAAAGAAGCCTGCTTTTGATGATGCATGTGATAATGTGCGGTTGACTATCGAACATAACTTCTTCTTAGTCACAATTGTGATGGCTAAGATCTTTCTGTGTATGCGAGACTTTAGAAAAGCAAAAGGTTAAAACAGGACGGATATCTCATGGCTAATTTATTAGAGCATCTCTACTCATGCCCCGGAGCTGCTTTTTTATCAAGACGGCGAAATTCGGTCTAGTCACGCCCCAGCCCAAATCCATCGAACGAACACATGGCGAACCTAGCGCGCCGGAGTTCGCCTGGGTGTCGGATGAAGAGCAAAGGCAAGCGGGCCTTGGCTGTCGGCGACGGAAGCCGCAAATTCCCCTACCGCACCTGCGAGCTCCCGCCATTTCCCCAGATCTGCTCCAACATACCGCCGAAGAAATTCAATGGTCCAAGGCTCACCGAGGAGCAGTCGCTGCCGCCGAAGCAGAGGAAGGCGAAAGAAAAGCCCCCACGCATGACCAACGCCGAGTGGTTGAAGGATGTACAACGCAGAGAGGCCGGAACAGACGGCCGCCGGGAGAGGGGGAAGAAGCTCAAGGCAAAGCAAGAGACCCTAGCACTGGCGGAGGAATCCCACGCACAAGCGACGGCGATGGCGTCCATGGTGTTCCCGCAACACCACGGTGGTCAGTACTTCCTTGGCATTGTGTGGGGCAGCCAGTCGAGCATCTCCCCAACGGCCTTCTCGCCGTCCTCACCGGTGCTATTCCAGGAGAGCGGCTCCCATGCCACATTGCGCACAAGGTTCTCTCCTTCGCTGGAGTACGACGGCGACCAGCTAGGCAGCTTCAACCCCAATGTCGTATTCCCGGGGATGTCTCCAGCGCTTCTCCATAGTCCTTTGCCTTTTGCCTCAGGTCATGGTTCTTCCTCGACGCAGTTGTTCGGCGCCGCCACCACCCACACCGGCAGTTCGTTCGATGGAATGCCGGGCAACTCTGTGATGCATGCTATGATCGCGTCCGGCTCCACAGCCGCTGCTTCGGCTTCAGAGTACTTCACTCAGTAGGAAGCTCGTACCGCCGCCGAGCACGGCTTAGGCATGCAAGGTTTCGGCGATGACCTGAACGAAGAAGAAGGTGAGAACCCGGAGGAAGAAGAAGCCGAGGGCGATCTAGAGGGGGGTCTAGTGAGTTGCAAGCGGAAGGGAAAGAAGGAAAAGAAGAGGAAGGTCCCATCAGCGATGCTAGGCAAGGCATGTAGGGGTTCCGTGTATGAAAACAATAAAAAATTACCCTACGCCCCTGAACCCCTGATGCTTCCAGGACCTATCTATTAATAATGCAGTAACGGGAGGGGCTTTTCGCGAACTTACCCTTGAAGACCGAAAAGCATCGTCAACGATCAGGAGAGCGTGGTTGATGTAGACGAGCCGAAGCCGACCTCAAGGTCGTGATAAAGTCCTTGCGCTCCTGTGGCTCAACGACTTGAGTGCCTCAAGTGTAACACCTCGCGGGGAGTTACACACGTCCAGTGCCTGACGATGACTCCCACTTCCCCGATCCAGCAACAGTTGCAGATGTAGAGCTCCTGGATCCGAATCCCGCAGCGCGACGGCGCTCTGTGGTGAAGATGTCTCTCGTTCGCGCAGAGCGAACTTGGGACCATGGTCAAGAGAGAGAGAGAGAGAGAGAGAGAGAGAGAGAGAGAGAGAGAGAGAGAGAGAGAGAGAGAGAGAGAGAGAATATCAATTGGAGGTCTCCCCAAAAGTGAGGAAACCTTTTATTGAATATTGTGTGTATTTATCTGGCCAAATACCCCCACTATATATAGGGGAAGGGGAGGTACTACCTCCCTCAAAGTCCCAGGGTGGGACTAAAGGAGAGGAGAGGGGGAGGGGAGGCACCGCCGGCCACCCCCATGGGCCCCACGCGAGGGGCTGGCCCGCTAGGGCGCCGGCCACCCCCTTGGCCCCTTCCTCCTCTTGCCTTTCCCTAATGGGCCCTCTTCCCTCCGGAATTGGCCCATTAAGCCTTTTGATCTTTAAAGTGATTTTCTCTTTTATTAAATAATTATGAATAAATGATTAAATCAATATTTAACATTTATTCAGATATTATTCAATCTCCGTGGCTATGGAACACCTTCCACCTCCACTCTGAACATCCTCCGAACTTACCGAAACCCTTCCGGTTTTCTCTCTACTATTCTTCAGTGATTATTCCGATCCTATAAACACTCTCTAAGCATCATCAAACCCTTAAGAGTGATACCCTACGGTTCTGGAACACTCCAGACATGGTCGGGACACTCCCGCACCAATGATCAACAGAGGGACCTGGATGGCCTTGTGACCCCTATGCGTTCCAAGAAGATCTTTCGTCGTTTGAACCGGGATGGTCATGTCTTATTCCATTTGTCTCTCGATACTTGCATTGCCCGAGATCTGATCAATGACATCACCATGTCTTGTTTTGATTGATCGGAGCCCTAACCCTCCTACCATACCCGCGCGGCGGCGCCGTGCGGCGGCGCCGCGCTGGGCGGCTCCCTCTTCTCCCTGCCCTCGACCCTCCTCCTGCAACCCCTCCCGCCTGTCGCCGTCGCCCAGATCATCACCAGGAAAAGCCCTAGTGGTGTGGCGGCTGCGGCGGTTACCTCGGCCGCGTTTCAACAGGGATTAGCGGCGGCATCCGCTCCTGGCCGGTCGGCGGCGGTGTCACGGCTGGCGGCGGCTGGTGGATGTCTGGTAGATGGGTGCAAGCAGCGGCAGGAGTCGGGTCCCGATCTTGGCCAAGATGGGCCTAGGCGGCCCGTGATCTGTTGCCCGTTCGTTGCTCTACGTCAGGTCCAAGGTTCCCCGGGCTATGTCCGCAACATGAGGAAGCTTGGGGCATCTGTTCCCGACATGGTGGTGGTGACCTTCTTCTCCATTGGAGTGGTCGGCCTGGTGGTCCCGCCGTCGTGCGACGGATCCTGCTAGTGGCATGGGGGCTACTGACTTGGTTTCATAAAGGTGACGTTCCTTGATCCCTCTCAAGCTAAGACGAAGATCCACCTGATGTTTATGTATATTGATCTGGTTCCTGTGTCCTGTTCTAGAAGGCTCCACCGGCGTACTCCATAAGTGCGACCATGCCGAGAGATTGCTGGATCGGATGGGATTCGGTCGTGCGCATCCATGTTTTCTGACTGTTTGGTTTCAAAGGGTGCACTTTGAAGCTTTGTTGGTTGTTAAGATCATGGGGCATGTTCTCGTTCCATGGTGCTGACAAAGAATGTCATGGAGACCAAGATATGTGGACTGGCAATGGTGGTTCGAGTATGGGCGGTGATGAGAAATTGGCTTGGTGATTCGTGACTAGGAGAAGTGGCATGCAAGTGGGGGCGGCTGCATAGGAGAGGTTCCTGGTCCTATCTTTTAGGGTGAAAACCCAGGGTCTGGCCTTAATTGGTTGTGTCTGGCAATGGCCTCATTGAAGGCATTGTTTTGAGAGTGTGGACTTTTTGCATGGTGAAAACCTAAGATCTTTGATCGGACGATGACGGTGTTTGTGCACTGTTCCCTTCTTGGAGGCGTCGTTTTTGGAGAAGCTAGACCTTTGATGCTGTCTTGGTGGTGGTAGTACTGCTGTTTCAGTGAATGGGACACTGTAGCGGGACTTCTCTTTTTTGTAATTCTTCTTTTTTTTGGCTATGTGCATCCGTATGGCTGCTAGGGCAATGCGTTGTTGCAGAGGCCAGGTGTAATTGGTATCCTATGATATTAATATATGGCTCTTTTCAAAAAAAATGTTTTGTGTCCATGCTTGAGAAGCATTGGGGTACAAAATCATATGGCAAAAAGGTACGAGGTCATGGGTCGGCGATTGGCCCGTCAAAGCCAACGCGAACCACTCGTCCAAGGTTGGCTTACTAAGAGGCTCCAGAGCTCGACGCAAGCCTACATACACCATCATCTTGGAGTGCAAGACATGCTAGGATATCCACGAGGACTCGATGGGCTACATCTTATAACCGAGACACATAGTTCGGATCTAAAATATCTTGTTAGGTTTTTTAACTTTATCATTTGTAAACCGACTCAGACCATGTAACCTCAATACCACCATGTATATAAGGGGTGCTAGAGTTCAACCGACCGCTACCACACATTATCATTCTCCTACACATCTGACAAACCATCCACCACCATAGGCGACATCAGACCTCATCGAGATCGCCCTGAGCATATAGAGATAGTAGAGCTGCCCCAACATAAGTAGGTTTGTTATCAAACACTGTTTATCAGGCCTAAAATTGTTTCTAGGGGTCGACCAACCGCTACCACACATCATCATTCTCCTACGCATCTAACAAACCATCCACCACCATAGGCGACATCAGACCTCCTCGAGATTGCCCTGAGCATATAGAGATAGTAGAGCTGCCCCAACATAAGTAGGTTTGCTATGGAACGCTGTTTATCAGGACAAAATTGTATGCATATGTCTCGTGTGTGCTACCATCCGATCCTTCCGAATGTGACGCGTTCCAAACAAATTCCTATAGATGTAAGATTTTCTCTCTATCGTCTGTTGGACGACTAAGAAATATTGCAGAAAGAAAAGGTGCAAAAGGTGTTCTAGGCGGTGTCTGGCGGTTTAAGACCGCTGGCAAAGGAAGTTTTCGGACGTCCTTTTTTTCTGAAGCAAAGAAGGTGCCAGAGGCACCAAAACTTATATTGAAGCTCAACAACAGATTACATCATGTATTGTAAAGTCCTGCCAATCTGCGGAAGTAAAAATTGCTAGCCAAGGGAAGGTATTTTTGGAATGTGTTGTTGAGGGTCATACAAGGATAGGTATAGGAGAAAGATTTCTCTCTACCTTATGAGCACAAGAGTGTGCTATATTATTTTCTTCTCTACATTGTGATTTACTCTAGCATTGTCTTCCTAACAGAATTTAAGATTTTCGCCAGAATGTCTCTAGAATTCCAATGAAGGTACTCTGAGTCAAATCTGTTGATGGCAACTTCCTTTGCCACGGTGGGAGTATGAACTACCATACGATACTACCTATATAGTGCTTAGTATCATCTAATTATATCGTAATCTCACGATATTTAATTATTTGTAGAATCTCAATGCAATTTGTTGTAGAAGATGTATTTGACATTTCTTGTTACATGTAATATGATACAGTATCATATTATGATAGCACTAGCACCTCTCTCTTTATTAATTATTGTGCCACATCATCATTTTGCCAAGCTAGCATGCATGATACATCTTAGAGCATCTCCACTTGTTTGGCGGTCCGAGGCCCAATTTCGGTGCTTTTTAGCGCCGGGCGGATATAATATTCGGCCTGGAAACGCCCAGTTTCCCACTCGCATTCCTAGGCCAAGTTCCCGCGTTTGGCAAAATTCAATCAAACCGGGCGAAATTTAAATGAACATAGATGATTCATTAAATTATAGGCGAGTTTCATACATAGTATGTAAAATTCAGACCTATACCTGAATTTTGATGGTAGTAGGCTAAGAAAGCTTTTAAAAACATTGAAATATAACTAATGCCGATGTCCATGCAGATGCCGATGCCCGACATCGTTCACATGCCAAAGTGGCGGTAGAACAACGTGTAGTCGATGTCCTAGGTCTCGTCGTCGTCGCTCGACCGCTGTGGTGGTCGGGAGCTTCCCTGGCCGGCATCGCTGCAGTGCCATGACTATGAAGGCCTATCCTCATCTTCATGGTCATCATCATCGAGGACGATGAGCGGCGCACCAGGCAGGCGCGTCAGCGGTGAACGCCGCTCGTGGCCTGACGCTCGCCCTATTCATGTAGCCGTCGTATGCGCTCGGCCTCCGCCTGCTCCCAGTCCGCCCTAGACCAAGCGCAAGCATCACGGACCTTCATTGGCGGCACGTCGTTGAGAGACGCTTCCATCTCCATGTTAGTGGGCACCGGAATTCTGGCGGCGTTGTGTAGCCGGCCTCGTAGAGCAGCCGTGGGGAACAGCGGCCAAAGCCGTTCGCCGCTACTGGGTCGTCGGGGTAGCGTTCTGCCATTCTTCTGTCGCGCTGTTCTTCTCGTCGCCAAAGGAAGCTTGTGGATGGGGGAATGGGAGGGAAGAGTGTGTGCTCTGTGGGGCGGCGAGGGCTCTGGCATTTATAATCGAAAGAGGAAAGGGCGGTGAAGGCGGGAGGGGTGTAGCGGCGTGGGTGGGAAAAGAGGAAGCGGCGGGGAGGTGGGCTGGCGGTGGTGGGCCATAACATGACGCGTGGCGAAGGAGATAGGCAGTCGCTACCCGGAGGTCCGTCACGGGAGCCGAGGCGACGGGATGAGGATGCTCGGTTCACGCGCTGACAGAGCGGGGCCACTGGTGCGGGTTTTTTTTGCCGAATTCGTTTCATCCGGCGTTCTCAAGCGGTTCCCAGCGCCCCGGGTTCGACCTGGGAACCCCGGATGTAAAATGGGTCAGATCCGGCGAAAAGTGAGCGTCTGGAAATGGGGTTGCGCGAATTTTCATTGTTCGGATGAAAAAATCGGACTGGAAATGCACCGGGACCAGTCTAAACTTAGCCACCGCCCACTAACTAACCCAACATCCAACAACCACCAGAAAAGTCTCACACTCCAGGATGCCACAATAGAAGCCGGATGAGTGCGCGAGCGCCTCCTTCCGCTGACCTCGTGCCTCGACCACTCCAGGTCAGGGTGGCCACTCCAATCCACCACGTCCTCAACCCATCAACCCCCTCGGTTGGGCTGGGGCTACTTTTCAGGTCCATCACGCCTGAGATCCTCTCAGGATCCGCTGCTCGCGGCCATGGGGGTCGTGCCCCGCACCCCCTCTGTGGCGCCATCAAGGGGCGATGCGGTGCTGATACGTCCATTTTGCATCACTATTCTATGTCATAATTCACTGCTATTCATTGATATATTTCATATTAAGAGATGATACTTATGTAATTTCATCTGTTTTTGCATGGTTGATGAATTTTGGAGCATGGACCGCTGTAGTCAGGATTCTGATAGAAAAGGTGCTGTTTGGAGGCAAAATTCACAAAGATCAAAAAATCCGGGAAAATATACGGAAAATCCTATTTTTTCAGAAGACGAAGGATGCCAGAAGGGGGAGTGGAGATGGGCCACAGGGGGCCCACACAACCCCTAGGCACGGGCCACCCTAGGCCGCGCCACCAGGTGGTGTGGCCGCCCTGGCGTACCTCTGGCTCTCCCCTCTAGCGTATATTATCCTCCCGAAACCCTAAGACTCGGGGAGCGACCACAGAAAGATTCTTCCGCCTCTGTGGGGCGGCAAACACCGCGAGAAAAAGATCTCTCCGGCAGACAGATTTCTGCCAGGGGAATTCCTTCCCGGAGAGGGGAGATCGTCGCCATCAACACCACCATCAAGCTAGACTTCATCGGGATCATCATCATCATCACCACCATCATCACCACCAGCACCATCATCACCATCTCCATATTGTTGTAACAATTGAGTTGAATCTTGCATAGTTCTTAGGGGAAACTGTCCCGGTGTTGATTACTCTTTGTAGTTGATGCTATTGAGTGAACCATTGAATTATTGTTTATGTTCAGATTTTTATACATCATTATTCCATCTCTGATCATGATCCATATGATTTCTTGTGAGTAGTTCGTTTTTTTATTGAGGACATGGGAGAAGTCATGTTGTTAGTAGTGGAGTTGTGTTGAGAAAGATTCAATAGTTTGATATTTAAGTTGTGGTGTACTTCTTCTAGTGGTGTCATGTGAATGTCGACTACATGACACTTCACCTATATGGGCCTAGGGGAATGCATTGTGTATTTGGCTACTAATCGTAGGGGTTGTCGGAGTGACAGAAACCTGAACCCCCGTTAGGAAACCATTGCACAAGGGATGTAAGGGTCTTAGAGTTTAAAGTTGTGGTTAGGTTTCTACCTTAATTACTTTCTTGTACTTACGGATGTTTGCAAGGGTATAATCACAATTATGTATTAGTCCTAGGAAGGTCGGTACATTAGCAGAGGTTCACCCACACAACACTTAGCAAGCTAAAGAAGATTAATCAACTATATGAAGCGAAAGAACTTGACAGTCTTCCCATGTGTCCTCGAGAATGTTTGGTCATCTTAAGTAATACAACCGGATTGTCCTTTGCTTCATAAAGGATTGCTCCACTTGCTGCATTTATTCTTACTCTCTTTTATTTACTCATACTTTATTTACTTGCCTTATCAAAAACCCCTAAAAATCCGTTTGCTAAGTATTTGCATAGAATTCCTGATCCATACCACTAGCCAGCACCTTCTTCTCCTCGTTGGGTTTGACACTCTTACTTATCAAAAATACTGCGATACACCCCCTATACTTGTGGGTCATCAAGACTATTTTCTGGCGTCGTTGCCGGGGAGTGAAGCACTATTGGAGAGTGGAACTGGTAAAGGAAACTTCTACTGTGAGTATTGTTTACTTCTGTTAGTTGCTTTATTTTCGTTATGGATAATTCGCTAAGTTTCTTATTTGGTAAAGCTACTACCACTACTAAGGTAGTAGATGAACCACCACCTGCTGAGAATGATGCTTTTAAAATACCTACAAGGATTATTAATCGTGTTATGGATAACTACTATGTTGGGATGGAACTGTCCAGCCCGGTGATCATTTACTCTTTATACACGAATTATGCGGGTTGTTCAAGTGTGCAGGTATTACTACAGATCAAGTTAAGAAGAAGTTATTCTCATTGTCACTGAAAGGAAGAGCTGAGGAATGGTATAAGCTGTTGAAGAATGGTCAAGCTCTGGAATGGGAGGAAATAGTGCCTCTCTTTTATTCAAAGTTTTATCCTCCTAGTGAGATTCATAAAGATCGGAATCAAATATACAACTTTTGGCCTCTTGATGGAGAGAGTACAGCTCAAGCTTGGGGGAGACTGAAGTTACTTATGCTCAAATGTCCCATTCATGAGCTCCCCAAGAATATTATTATCAATAACTTTTATGCAAGGCTCCCTCTACATGATACAGATTTATTGGATGTCTCTTGTGCTGGATCAATCACTCGCATGGAAGAAGAAGCTAAATGGGATCTTCTGGACCGTATTCAAGACAATGCTAAAGCTTGGGAGAATGACAAAGGTAGAAAGTCAGGTATAAATTATGATTATGAATGCATTAAATCTTTTATGGGAACTGATGACTTTCAAAATATTAAAAATGCTTATGGTATACTCTCAAGCTATTGCTTCTTATTTTAAGGCTTTTGCTTCCTACATTGAAGTGCCTAAAAAGAAGTGGAATAAGTATCATGAACCTTATAAAGATGTTGCTAAGAGTGTTACTGCAAGAAATACTGAAGTTTATACTGCTAATCATGTTTTACCTGAACCTTATATTGAGAAAATGCCTTTCCCAGTTAAGATAAAGGAACATTCTATGATAGCTAGTATGGTTAATGAAAGTACAAGAAAAGCTGTTGAACCTGATAAAAAAATGGTTGATGAACCTGTAATAGTAAATGTGAAAGACTTTGTTACTAAATACGAAAAAGAGGGACACACTATCCTTTGTAAGGATACCTCTAATATTGTTTCAAAAAGTAGTGTTGTGAGAACTAGTATTCCTGTGTTTTCCGTTAGAATAAGTGATCATTGTTATGATGGTCCTTGTGATAGTTATATTGTTAAGTTTTTGCATGATACTGAAAGTTACTATGAGAGAGGGAAAAGTGTTCTTATGTATCTCAATAATATCAAGTTTCCTCGTTTTATGTTGAAAGTTTTTATGTTGCACTTCTTTTGCCTTCCTATGCTTGTAGCCTCTGGTTTCAACAACCTGTTTGTTTACAAAATCCCCTTGCATAGGAAGTGGGTTAGACTTAAACGTGTGTATTTTTTTTGCTTTTTAATACTCTCTTTCACTTCAATTCATATTCCCATATGAGCATCTTCAAAATTATCATGCCCATCTTAATGGCTATAAAGAAAGAGCTTTTTGGGAGACAACCCAGTTTATTTTTGCTTTCAGTTTGTCTTTGTTTCTTTGAGTCTTGGAAGTTATTACTTCAGTAATAACCTCTCCTTATCCTTTTTGTTTGGTTTTTATGTCAAGATCAACCTCTAATGAGAGAGAAATAATATTTGGGGAAGTTGCTGTCCCAAAACAGATTTTTGTGCTTCACCATAAAAATTCATGAGAGATCTCTTTCTGTCGGATTGAGCTGTAATTTTTTGTGCTTCTGCCCCAGGTTGTTATTTAACTTTCGTTAGTTTTGAACTTTTTGATTTGAGCAACAGAAAATTTTCTAAAAAATTGATCTTTACCTGCTGGTCTGTTTTGACAGATTTTGCCACTCTTGCATTTGCTTCTTTAATCGATTTCCTTTTTGAATTCTTTTTGGGTTTTGGAAGGAGTTGCTACAGTAGCTTATGTTCTGATGGTTTTCAGTTGAAGTTGGACTCATAAGGTTTCGTCACTTCACCTATACTAATGATGCTAATGAGAACCGTGTGAAGTTTTGTGTGAAAGAAATTTCCAGGTAGTGGAGATAATGGTGTAATAAGGAAGTGAAAGGTTTTATGACTCAAGTAATAAGTGTATGAAGATGAAGATATTGATGCTATTCAAGTGGTGACTCCGGAAGAATCCACTAAATACCAAATTCAGAGACCTGCAGACTCCGTTTTCAAATAGGTAACAGTTCTGGTAAGAAAAGTTCCGCGAAAATACTATCCAACTATATTTTTGCAGTTTTTAGTCAATAACGAAAGCTACGAAGCGAAAGAGGGACGAAAACGGAGACAGGGTGGCTCACACCACCCTGTGGCGCAGGCCCACCCCTGGCCACGCCACCAGGTGGTGAGGCCACCCCGGACTCCGTCTCCGACCCGTTTTCTCCCAGTACCTTCCTTTTGTTATGAAACTTTGTAATATATAATCCCCCGGATCCCCCGAGGTTCGTATATCGTGTTTTCGCCGTGTCTTCATTTCGATCTGTTTCTGCCAGGAACTATTCTTAAAAGTTTAGAAGCACAATGGTGTCCGCCAAGGATAAGGGGAAGGAGCCTATGGAGGAAGATCTCCAAGACCCCGGGCAGGAGAAGGAGATCAAGAGTGAAGGTGAAGAGCAGATAAAGCAAGATCAACATCCGCACACCGGCACTACCATTGCAAGCATTGGAGTGGTGGCAAACCCTGCCAGGACTATGTCAATTGGAGGGAAGCCTCCTCATCACTGTTCAGATCCATGGTCACTTCCTCCGCGCGCCAAGAATCCTTTCCATACCATTATCCATGAGCATCAATACCAGAATATGCCCAAGGAGAAATTACCCTCCAATTTGGATTTGCCTCGTTCTAGCCATGCATGAAAAGAAGACTTCAAGGAGGTAGAGTGGGGAAAGAATCGCAAGAGCTGGGATTCTCAACCCGACATGATCATGAGCCGCATTGAGCAAAACTCACAGCTTATTCGCAATCTCACCTTCGAGATTGAGGACTTGGGGAAATTGATCAAAGAGCTCATAAAGAGAATACCACCACCACCAAAGGAGTAATTCGTCATCAGGATTGGCATCCCCTTGGTTTGTTCCAAGCTTGGGGGAGTGCCGCGGTATCACATCACTATCTTCTATCTTTTTACCTTTTTAGTAGAGTCATATCATGAATAGAGAAGTTATCATGTAGGATGGTTTGCATTATGGAAGTGTCCCCTCTCTCGTTAGATATGTATCCCTTGGTGTGAGTTGTCGTTATGGAATATTAATGAGAAGTTCTATCATTTACTCTTTTGCATATCTTATATTAGTTTTCAATTCATGGTTATATGATTGATCTTGTTGTTAGTATTGGTATCACTCTAGGATCATTGAGTTAATTTAGTTGGTTTTGGCAAACCTGGCTCGGTCAGTAGCAACACTATTTTTGAGAGTTGAATGAAAAGATAAAAGTACTCTAAAGAAATATAATTTCACCATCTTTCTTTATTGATTTGCTCATAAGTTTAGTATTCTCTGGTTAAGATCTTTTGTGCTTCCAAGGAAGATTGCATGTTTGTCTTTATCACTTGTATGTTTGTTTGTTTCCTTCAACTCTTATACTTGCTACCCAGCCTTGCTAGCCAAAAACCTGTACTGAGAGGGAAGTCTTCTCGTGCATCCAATCCTTAAACCAAATCCATGCCATTTGTGTCCACCATACCTACCTATTAGCATTATTGCTATTCCAAGTAAATTCTTGTTTTTATCTACCTTCCAAATTAAACTTGTTATGTGAAAAATAGTGATTAAAGCTCTCACGAACTTGATGGCACACTTTACTTTCTTGCACTTAATAAACTTGAACCATTGTGCTCACCTATGTTGTGTATATGCTTGCGCTTTGTAAGATGTGAATTAGCAGAACCATGCTGTCATGGGGACAGCTTTCAACATTGCACTGATACTTTGTACCTAGTTGATATCATGTTCTTTTGGCTATGGATGTCGTCGGTGTGAAATGAAAGGGGAGCTTATAAGTCCATGGAGTTATGCATGTGTGTTAGAGAAACGCCTGGGCCGCTGGTCTAATCCATGCTGACATGGTGGAAACCTGCAGCGTAACCATAACGAGCATCTATGAAGCATTCTTCTTATAAAAAAGAGTCTTATATTGAAAAAAAGAGAAAAAGAGAAAAGAAAAAAGAGATTATGAAAATAGGAAAGAGAGAAAAAAGCACCATATTCCCATGGTAAATAAGAAGATTGCTGAGATGCTTGTTGTCTGCTTGCCTTGTCATTTTGATACGGGGATTCTTCCGTATCATCGGGCAAGGGGTACCCCGTCGGCGGTTCTCCATGATACACATGTTCTTATGATGACAAGAACTTACCGGTGACTAAACTTGAGTAGCATGAGGAGCAGCCCTCGTATTCAAGAGACATGAGATTCTCAATTTACAACTTGTCAAGCATATCCTCATATTTGATCACTTTAACCTTCATCACCTAAAGATGCCTATGATAGGGGCAATGAGAGCTGAAAGCTAATAAGTATCATAATTTTTGGGAGCTCTTTATGAAACTTGAAATCCCTGCTTCCCTCTGTGAAGGGCCTTTCTTTTACTTTTTTTTGAGTCAGTAAACCTATTCCCTTCTATCTCAGGAAGTATTTTGAGTTGTTGTGTTTCATTCATTCATATGATGATTTATTCAATCATGTTTCTTATGTTCTTTGTTTTGCACATTGCTCTTATCTTGGTGATTACTACTTTGAAAGCTATCATTGAAAACCAGTTATTTGTGAACTCCAGCAAATTATCAACTATTCTTCGACCAAGAGCTAAGTCTGCCACTACCAATTATGATTCACTTTGTGTATCTTTATTGTGTTTCCTTTACTTATTGCAAGTCAAGTTATATAATAGTGAGTTGTCTTCTATTATGATCTATGTAGTGATGAATGTGATGCTTCTTGTCCGTATTCTTTTATCGACTCTTCACTCCATAAACCTGAGGCCATGTTTATTGATCTCAGTTTCGCTTGGGGACAAGCGAAGTCTAAGCTTGGGGGGAGTTGATACGTCCATTTTGCATCACTATTCTATGTCATAATTCACTACTATTCATTGATATATTTCATATTAAGATATGATAATTATGAAATTTCATCTGTTTTTGCATGGTTGATGACTTTTGGAGCATGGACCGCTGTAGTCAGGATTCTGATGGAAAAGGTGCTGTTTGGAGGCAAATTTCGCGAAGATCAGAAAATCCGGGAAAATATACGGAAAATCCTATTTTTTCAGAAGACGAAGGATGCCAGAAGGAGGAGTGGAGATGGGCCATAGGGGGCCCACACCACCCCCTGGCATGGGCCACCCTAGGTCGCGCCACCAGGTGGTGTGGCCGCCCTGGCCCACCTCTGGCTCTCCCCTCTGGCGTATATTATCCTCCCGAAACACTAAGACTCGGGAGCGACCATAGAAATATTCCGCCGCCTCTGCGGGGCAGAAAACACCGAGAGAGAAAGATCTCTCCGGCAGACAGATTTCTGCTAGGGGAATTCCTTCCCAGAGAGGGGAGATCGTCGCCATCAAAACCACCATCAAGCTGGACTTCATCGGGATCATCATCATCATCATCACCACCATCATCACCACCAGCACCATCATCACCATCTTCGTATTGCTGTAACAATTGAGTTGAATCTTGCATAGTTCTTAGGGGAAACTTTCCCGGTGTTGATTACTCTTTGTAGTTGATGCTATTGAGTGAACCATTGAATTATTTTTAATGTTTAGATTGTTATACATCATTATTCCATCTCTGATCATGATCCATATGATTTCTTGTGCGTAGTTCGTTTTGTTATTGAGGACATGGGAGAAGTCATGTTGTTAGTAGTGGAGTTGTGTTGAGAAAGATTCAATAGTTTGATATTTACGTTGTGGTGTACTTCTTCTAGTGGTGTCATGTGAACGTCGACTACATGACACTTCACCTATATGGGCCTAGGGGAATGCATTGTGTATTTGGCTACTAATCGTAGGGGTTGCCGGAGTGACAGAAACCTGAACCTCCGTTAGGAAACCATTGCACAAGGGATGTAAGGGTCTTAGAGTTTAAAGTTGTGGTTAGGTTTCTACCTTAATTACTTTCTTGTACTTACGGATGTTTGCAAGGGTATAATCACAATTATGTATTAGTCCTAGGAAGGTCGGTACATTAGCACAGGTTCACCCACACAACACTTAGCAAGCTAAAGAAGATTAATCAACTATATGAAGCGAAAGCACTTGACAGTCTTCTCATGTGTCCTCGAGAATGTTTGGTCATCTTATGTAATACAACCGGCTTGTCCTTTGCTGCATAAAGGATTCGGCCACTTGCTGCATTTATTCTTACTGTCTTTTATTTACTCATACTTTATTTACTTGCCTTATTAAAAACCCCTTAAAATTCGTTTGCTAAGTATTTGTAGAGAATTCTTGATCCATACCACTAGCCAGCACCTTCTGATCCTCATTGGGTTCGACACTCTTACTTATCAAAAATACTGCGATGCACTCCCTATACTTGTGGGTCATCAGGCGCCACTGGCGCCTGGCGCGTCTTCAAGATCCCTGGCCGCTCTGCTGCAGGAAGCGCGGAACGAGATCCTGCCACCGCCTCCACCGCTTAGGTCCAGGGATAGGCATGTGCGTGTAGCTGCCCTGTGGGTGGAGACAGGGGGCGGCCGGCCTCACCCCTACGGCCTGGGGAGGTTTCACATTCAACCCTTTCCCCGATATCCCGGCGATTTCTGGCAGGAGGCGCGGCCAGCCTCGGGTTCCCTCAGTTGAGATCAGTTATTGTTGCCCCAAATCTGATGGAGGGGGAGTTACTCAGGGGGATTCCCCAGGAGCTGGGCAACGATTGGCAAGAGGTGCGCCCGAGGTATTGGTGGAGGAGGGTTAATCCTTCCCCTTTGGGTAGCCTGCGGCAGGAGCGGCCACGAGAAGGAGCAGAGGAGGGCTTCAAAGGGCGCTGCTTCCGCTGTCTCTCCTCACTCCACTTTGTCCACTTGTGTACCGGCCAAGTCCACTGCCTCCTGTGCAAGCAACCTGGCCACGCAGCTCGTCACTGCCCCTTGAAGGCCCCTGCTGCAAGCGCAGCGCCAAGGCCTCTGCCGCCACCCGTGCCGCCGCAGGCAAACGCCACCGCGTCGCCGGAGCTGGGGCTCGGGTCCCGACTTGGCATGGCGCTTCCGCCTAGTCACCTGTACAACCGCCTAGATGAGGAGTACAGCGTCTCCATCAGCACCCCAAGCATGGAGGAGAAGGCGTCGGAGCTGAGGCGCACGCACCTGAGCATCCTCATCTCGGACCCGCGGCTCAACATCAGCACGCGCTCGATCGCGAAGGCGCTGCAGGACAAGCTCGACTTCGACTGGGCTGACATCCATGTGTCCTCCTCCTACCCCGACGACTTCCTTGTCCATTTCACGCACTCATGGCAGCGGGACATGGCCTTGGAGCTGGGGTCGATCCCTCTGCAGCATGGGTCCATGGCCCTGATGCTTTGGTCGGCGACGGCGCGGGGGCGCCCACGCACATGGAGGTACTACTGTCGGGTCGCGCTGGAGGGCCTGCCACTGAACGCCTGAGATGAGACGGCCACCATCAAGGTGGTGTTGGGCAGTGCTTGTGAGCTGGACCGCGTCGAGAGACGGACGGTCATGAAGGACAACACGGCGGCGTTCTTTGCATGCGTGTGGAGCCTTGACCCTGACCTCATCCCGCGCATCAAGGCCCATACCATCCTCACCAGGCCAGCACCAGGAAGGGAGGGGCTGCCAGAAGGAACGTCGACAGAAGAAGAGCGGGACAGGCCACTGTACCGTATCATTGTTCACCTCGACACCATCATGGACTTTACTCCGATTGATGAAGGCCGACACCGCCACGGCCAGCAGTGGCCTTGCAGGTTCCGCCACGAGTGGGAGTTCGGGATCAAGGATGGTGACACCACTCCGCGGCGGCGCTCGAGCCGCGACCGGCAGGGGCCATCCAGTCTCCACCATGACAACGAGGACCATCGCGACAGCCGTGATGGCAGCCGCGGTGCGCGGAGGCGTAGCGACCACGGTGGAGGAGGAGGTGGTGAGGGAGGATCGTGGCGCCACTCGCCAGGACCGTCATGATCACCACGACCGTCGAGCTTCTCGGTCCCCTAAGCACCGGAGGCACGACCACTCTTCACGGTGACGCTCCCGTAGCCCGGTCGACGCTGGTGCCATGGACACCGGCCCGCTGGCGGCTGCGGAGGCGCAGGGACATGTCAACACCCCAATCATCATGCTGCCTCACGTGTTGGTGAAACCTCCGCGCAAGTACAGGGGCCGTTCACGCACTCCTGAAGGCGCCCTCGCCATGGGCGGCACTCCGTCCCTACCTTGCGGCCAGTCCCACGGTAACAGCCCTGGCAGTCCGATGATGTACTCGCCACCAATGCGGCAGTGGGGCAACATCGACGATGAGGTGCATTATGTCCTTTGCTCGCCGAGCACGGAGCAATTCGACAACGCCATCAACGGGATGCTGGCACCACAATCGCCATAGATTCCTTGGGTGGAGAACCAGACCTACGGGCAAGCACCACTGGCGCTGAGTGCGTTCAATGATGCCTGGTCCGCCAACATTGTGCTGGAGGGGCAGGGTGATGCCGTGGCGGTAGCAGAGGCGGCGACTTGCAGACGGGCTGGGAAGCAACTGGAGCAACCTGCTCTTGGAGATGTCCGCTAAGCACGTTCCCTCGCAGCACTCCATTCAGGAGTGGAGTAGAGCCTAGACGGAGGATCCTGGCCACACCGTCGGCCATGACCTGGGGGGAGGCGCCTGGGTTGCAGCAAGCTCCCGTCCAGCTGGGAGACAGATTCTTTGGCCCTAGCCAACATGAGCACTTCCCGAGCCTACTACAGAACTTCAACACGCTAGTGGGCGAGAAGACGATGTACGAGGTCGAGGTCCTCGGCGGCCCGGCCCAACCGGCCTTCGCAGGGTGGCAGCTACAGGACATCTTCAACACACCGCCACAACCACCCCAGCCCCCATCTCTGGAGCAGTCTTCTAACGACATTGATACGTCCAAAACGTATCTACTTTCTCGAACACTTTTGTTATTGTTTCTCCTCTATACTTGTGTGATTTGGATACAACTAATGCGGACTGACGCTGTTTTCAGCAGAATGGCCTTGGTGTCTACTTTTTGTGCAGAAAACCAACTATCAGGAAAAATCCCAGAAATATGCCAAAAATCCTATTTCACCCGAAGACTCCAGGAGTCAGAATACGAGACGGAGAAGAGCCAGGGGTGGCCACACCACCTGGTGGCGCGGGCCAGGCCAGGCCGCGCCAGGGGGTGGTGTGGGCCCCCCAGGCACCCCCTCGGCCTCTCTCTTCGCCTATAAGGAGCCTTCTGACCTAAAAACTTCAGGGGGTTCGACGTTTTTCCAAAAGGAGTTCCGCTCCGCCGCCACCACCAGATTCCACGAAACAGCACAAGAACTCTGTTCTGGCACCCTGCCGGGAAGGGGAATTGGAGGAGATCATCACCATCATCATCATCATCGCTTCTCCATCGACCATCCATGTTTCCCCCATCTATGGGTGAGTAATCCCCCGCTGTAGGCTATGGGGATGGTAGGGATTGGATGAGATCGTTCATGTAATGGCATCAGATTGTTAGGGCATGGTGCCTAGTATCTTTTATTAGTGCTTTATGACTTTGTTGTGACTTGTTGTGCTTAATGCTTGTCACTAGGGCCCAAGTGCCATGATTTCAGATCTGAACTTATTATTGATTCATTATGATAGTATTATTATTGGTCTTATCTACAAGTTGTATACACACGTTGTTGTCCGGAACCTATGGCCCCAAAGTGACAGAAATCGGGATAACCGGAAGGGAATGGCTTTGATGTGAGGATTACATGTGTTCAGGGAGTGTTAATGCTTTGCTCCGGTGCTCTATTAAAAGGAGCACCTTAATTGCCAGTAGTTCCCTAGAGGCCCCGCTGCAAACGAGCTGGCAGGACAAAAGATGGTGTGCAAGTTCTCATTGCGAGCACGTATGACTATATATGGAACACATGCCTAGGATTGTCTAGTACTTGGATGCTTTATCTTATTTATCTGCAATTGCCCTATGTTTTGATTGCTATGGGAATTGTCTTGTCCATGCAACGCCCGTCCATCCATCCCTATGCCTAGCGCACTCGAATATCATTGTTTACTACTTTGTTATTATTGTCTTTGCTTTACTACTCCTGTTACTTTACTATTCCTACTACAAAACTGTTGCTACTGATAAACTGCTGTGAGCAAGATTGTTTCCAGGTGCAGCTGAATTGACAACTTAGTTGTTAAGACTTATAAATATTCTTTAGCTCCCCTTGTGTCGAATCAATAAATTGGGTTTCACTTCTCTCGAAAGTACTGCGATACACCCCCTATACTTGTGGGTCATCAGACATCAATGGTTGTTTGAGGTCACCTTGAAGTCCAATGCGCTCTGGGCGCTGCGCGACGCCAAGCTGTGTGGGAAGGAGCTCATGGAGAACGTTACTTCCAGGGTGGCTGACATAGAGGTGGACCCGAAGACTACGTTCATGAGCAAGGTGGTGGGCATGTTCTCCCAGTCGCTGTTGGGTTCCCCACGAACAGCCCGCGGAACAAGAAGTCAGGGGCAAAGAAGATCTTCTCAATGCCTTCCTCTTCGAGGAGTGAGAGGACAGCGACAAGAACATCGACCATGAGGACCAACCGCAGGGCCCAAGCAGCAGCTTGCAAGTAGATGGGCCTAATTAACCATGAGGACGAGTTCAGTGATGAGATCCTAGCCCAGTACAGCAGCCCCTTCCAGGAGCCGCCGACGTAGGGGCAGGTGCTTGGCCTCGGGGCACTGGCGGAGGTCTCTAGCAGGCCTGGCTTCGTCCTTCTAGAGAAGGACATGGCAGAGATGTTGTGGGAGTCGCCGTACGCAGGATGAGCTGCGGCAGTTACCTGAGTCGATTAGTTTCAATGGATTATATGCCACCACATCACCTAGTTTTGCTGAAGCCAGCTACTACCCGTACATGTAGCTGGCACGTATCGCTGTTGCTGAGGCCCGCCCAAACCATCCGGTGTTGTTTCCCTACCAAGCGTGTAGTGCATGAAAATCAGGCACATGCCAAAGCTTTCTCCAATAGTGGGCGAAGCCGCCTTTCCCTGCCGAGCACTTGTAAGCAGTATCTGCTAATGCTTAATCCGTATTGTCGACTCTGTGTTCATGACAATGCAACTTAAAATGCTTAGTTGGAATGTTAGAGGGCTAAATGACCAGGCCCGGCGTGTTGTCGTGCTCAGTTTAGCTTACAGCATGCGCTGTTCCATCCTCTGTATCCAGGAGTCCAAACTATCCCAATTATCTAATGAGGATAAGGTGCAAATCGCTGGGCAAACGCTTAGTGGTTGCGCCCACCTTCCTGCAAACGGGACAAGAGGCGGGGTGCTCCTTTTCTGGCGCGAGGACATGTTCATGGTAACAAATGTTACCATCAGGGACTTCTCCATCACATCAACTTTCACTTTCGGCTCCAGCAACCAGTCCTGGACGCTAACAAATGTATACGGACCGGCTGACAACGAGCGTAAGCTGAGTTTTCTGAATGAGCTCGTTAGTATCCATGCCCAGATCAATGGACCTTGGGTGGTCATTGGAGATTTCAACCTGATTCTTCACGATCAGGACAAGAGCAACCGGAGGGTAAACAAGACCTGGATGAGACGGTTCAGAGCGACGCTTGATGCGAGTTTCCTTAAGGAAATCAGGCTAGTTGGGCAGCGGTTTACTTGGAGTAATGAACAGGAAGACCTGACTCCTGTCCGTCTAGACCGCGCCTTCTGCAACAGTCACTGGGAGGACATGCACCCGGCCTCGAAACTTCTCCCGCAGGCCTCCTCCATGTCGGATCACTGCCCTATACTAATGGTACAAGACGTCATCACCCGAGCTCTGCACCGATTCCGATTCGAGAGCTATTGGCCTTTACTACAGGGATACAACACGGTGGTCGAGCAGTCTTGGACGGAGGGATGTAACCTCACAAATCCATTCGCCATCCTAGATTGCAAATTAAAGAGGTTGGCTAAACACCTGGCGTGCTAGGCCAAAAACTATGTGGGCAACATCCGGAGGCAAATGCTGCTAGGGGAGGAGATCATTCTGCGGCTGGATTCGGCCCAGGAGAGTCGGTAGCTCACGGTGGCCGAGCCGGAACTAAGGACTAGTCTCAAAGCTAGGGATGTTGGGCTGACAGTAATTAATAAAGTTAAAGCATGACAACGAGCCAAAATCAAATGGCTCAAACTTGGTGACGCCAACACAAGGTTCTTTCACATGAAGGCGGCCCACCGCAAGATCAAAAACAGAATACACTCCCTCCAATCGGAGAGCGGCACTGCAACATCACCTACTGAGATTGAGGAGGCCGTCAACAACCATATGTCCGCAATCATGGGGACGGATATCAACTGCACCTACCAATTTGATTGGTCCCGGCTAAACCTTCTGGTACCTGACCTCTCTGAGTTGGATGCTCCTTTCACTATGGAGGAGATTAGAGTTGCAGTGTTTGCGACACCCGCTGACAAAGTCCCAGGGCCGGATGGGTTCTCGGGAGGTTTCTTCGTAACCTCATGGAATGTAATCAAGCAGGACCTGTTCAACAGAGTGCAAAAATTCTACTGCATAAACGACCAGTCTTTTGACAGACTAAACACTGCCTTCTTCATTTTACTGCCAAAAACTGAACAGCCAAGCCAGATAACGCACTACAGACCCATAAGTCTGATACATGCCTTCGCAAAGTTGCTGTCCAAATTACTTGCTCTGAGATTGCAACCAAGATTGGACGAGCTCGTCTCCCCATGTTAGAGTGCCTTCATCTCCAGACAAAGCATCCAGGAAAACTTCCTGTACGTGCAAAACATGGCCAAGTACTACCACAAGACCAAGATGCCAGCGTTACTGCTCGACATTACCAAAGCATTTGATACTGTATCATGGACCTACATCTTGAACATGCTTGAAGCGCGCAGATTGCCGCCAAGATAGAGGAACTAGGTGGCGCTTCTTTTTAGAACTGCAACTTCAAAGCCCCTGATAAACGGGGTCCCAGGAAGAGCAATTGTTCACCGGAGAGGCCTCAGGCAAGGGGACAGCTTATCCCCCTTCCTATTCGACCTAGCAATGGAACCGCTGCATCGGCTACTTAAGTTGGCCACGGAGGCGGGGGGTGCTAACTAAGCTTAAAGGAAAGAACTGCATGCATAGAGCGTCACTTTATGAGGATGATGTCACGCTTTTCCTCAACCCAACCGATGTGGACATAAGCAAAATTTGTGACACCCTGCGCAGGTTCGGCCAGGCCACCGGTTTGATCACAAACATGACCAAAAGCTCGGTCACGCCAATCAGCTGCACATCCACCCAGGTGGCGCACCTCATCCAGAGGGTGAGCATACCAATTGTCAATTTCATGTGCATGTACTTGGGCATGCCGCTTTCCGTGAAGAAACTTACGAAGGCTGATTGGTAGAGGCTTTTGGACAAGATTGACAAATACCTTGCGACATGGAAAGCAAGGATCATGAGCAAAGCAGGAAGGCTCGAGATGCTGAACTCAGTGTTGACATCCCTGACGGTTTACTTAATGACAATAAATGACATGCCGGCCTGGGTTCGGAAAGAAGTTGATAGGCGGCGGAGGGCCTGGCTTTGGGCAGGGGAGGACCAGTGCAACGGTGGGAAATGCAGAGTAAGCTAGAAAATGGTATGTAGGCCCAAGGACCTCGGAGGGTTAGGAGTTCACTGCATTGACTTCCTCGGAAGGGCCTTGCGGATGAGATGGTTATGGCAAAAATGGAAATCCCCGCAGAAACCATGGGCACAGATGGCCACACCATGTAACAAGCTGGAAAAAGGCCTGTTTGCCGCAGCCACCAAGATAACACTCGGAAACGGCCAAACGGCTAATTTTTTGAATGATCGGTGGTTAGAAGACACGGCCCCTCGCGATGTGGCACCGGATCTTCACGCCATATCAGTTCAGAAAAACAGGTCGGTCAAGGAGGCTCTCACGAACATGAAGTGGATGCAGGATATCAGATTCAAGCTTGCGGAAGAACACATTCCGCAGCTTACTCAACTTGCCGAGATGATAGACCGCATCCTACTGACGGATAATGAGGATGAGATATCCTGGCGTTTCAGGAAGGACGAAAAATACACTGCAAGGTCAGCATACAGAATGCAATTCCTAGGGGCAGTGCGCATGGATCACATGAAGATCATTTGGAAGGGGTGGGTGCCCGGCTAGATGCAAGTTCTTTATATGGACATTGATGCTGGACAGGGTGCTTACAACAAACAAACTATTGTTGTGGCAATGGGATAACAACTATTTCAGCCCAGGAATCTCGAGACATCACGCCATCTGTTCTCTGAATATCCTTATAGCCGCCAGGTGTGGTGCATGATGGCTGCCCACTTCAACTTGGATTCCTTTAGCGCGCACGCATGGCAGAAGGACAAGAGTTCCACACAAGACTGGTACAGAAGTCTAGTAATCGGAGTACCAAGGGCTAGCAGGAAGTTGGCCCACACAACAACCAAGCTAATTTGTTGGGAAATTCGGAAAGAGAGAAACCGAAGGATTTTCCAAAAAACTGAGATGATGGCGCCTACGCTATGCGATAGAATAAAAGAAGAGGCCAGTTGACATGGGTATACCCTACAGGCACTCGAGCTTGGTATATACGGTCTAAATACGTACAGGCCCACGGTGTCGCCAAGGCCCAGATGAAAGGACTCGAGTAACCTGTGGACTTTCGATTGCTTGAAGGACAAGAAGAAGCTAAAGATAGAAAGTTTGAAGGGGAAAACCCTAACTTGTAACCGACTCGACCTACTACCCGAGACCTAGCCTATCTATATAAAGGCTAGGAGGGGGCGGCGAGAAGGACACACGCAACCCTAGTTTCCACAACTCTCGCCAGATTGCATCTGCGCACCATTGTAACTTTCGACTCCTTCGATAATTCCACGAGCAGACAACCAGGAGTAGGGACCTCTACGAGGCCTGAACCTGGGTAAATCCTTTGTCCCCCGTGTGCTTGTTTGCTAGCCGATAGATGTCTCCAGCACTCCCTCCTTCTCCAAAACCCAAGTCCATAACAATGGGCATTGATGAGTTAAACCCTCGTCAATTGGCGCCGTTTGTGGGAAGTGGGAGTGCTGATGTTGCGGCTTCTTCGGCCCCATCAACTGCGATCTACAACTCCGCAACAGCGGAGATTCGCCAGCTCTTCGGCACCTTCGACTTCACCGTCCACACGCCGGCCACCCTCCCGGCCTTCAAATCCATGGGCGATGGAATCAGCCTGGCGATTGGGAGCTTCCGCTTCCAAGTTGGTCAGATGGGCACGCTTCGCATGCCTGATCAACCGACAACACCGGCGATTTCCCCGCATCATGGTTCCCTCCATCGATCGGCACCCTCAGCGAGCTCAATGCTCCGGTGGCAGTTGGGAACACGATCAGCGACAGCAGTCACGACTCTGATCTGAGCGATCTTGCCACAGAAGATGGAACCTACGGTTCCGAGTCTAAAAGTTGTGGAAGCAGCAGCTTCCCCAATCACTTCATGTGCGCCGTCATTAATGCAGGCGACACCTCCACCAATCGCGGCAATGGTGGTAACACTGGCAATGGTGGCAACGGCGGTAACGGCGCCAACGGGGGAGCAGTCGAACCTCCCAGCATAATCAATGAACAAACCGGCGAACGCGTCGTAATCAGGCTCAACGAGCAAGATTGGGAGCGTTGCCGTGAAGCCCTACGAGGTGCACCTCTACCCCTTGGGTCCCTGCAGGAACTACTAATGGGCTACCACTGGCTCCTAAAAGAAGAGTTCACGCGCCAAAAACAAGCAATCGCGCAACTTGAGGCGCGTAAAAAGGCGGCGGACGAGTCGAACCTTCGTCGCGCTGGGCGCTCCTCCTACGGCGGATCCTCCTCACGAGGCAACGAGTACATCACCAAGAAGAGGCAGTCGCGAATGGCTCACCTCAAAGAAACAAGAGCGCATAGAAGCGAAAGTCCTCGACTTCGGCTCTATGACAGTCGACACAAGAGGCAATGTGGTCCCCAGGACGCCGCAGGCCGCGGTGACGGCAGCCACCATGTACCTCCTCAACAACCAGCCACCGGCTGGAGACCCCCGAACTGCCATGCACCGATCTACGATCACGGGTTTGGGGTTAATCGAGGCCGCCCTCGACAAGGAGCCGGTACCAGACCCAAAAAAGGGCAAAGCGCTAGCAAAACGCTACTCCTCGCCCTCATCCAGCGATGATAGTCATGACCTGTCTCGACGCCGTCGCTCATGGCGACACAATCGCGACTACGATGCGCGCAACGACCTCACATAGCGCAAGATCGACAAGTCAAGGGCACGACGTGCTCGGTCGACTGACTCGGAAGAGGAAGACGGGGAGCTCTGCGGCGCCAGATGCTTCAGCAGATCCATTAGGCAGAAGCGAATGCCTAAGGGGTTTAAACTTCCGTCGGAAAATCTGAAGTTCAACGGTCTACAAGACCCTAAAATCTGGCTAGAGGATCACATCTCCTCTGTCAGGATCCACGGAGGCAGTCGAAGTACTGCCATGCAATGTTTGCAGCTACAGCTGCAGGGCGCCGCCCGAGCATGGCTCAATAACCTCCCACACGGATCCATTCGAAGTTGGGATGAGCTGGTTTACAGCTTCGTGCGCAACTTTAAGGGCACGTACAAACGTCTCGCATCAATCGAACAACTGAGATGCTGCCAGCAAAGATCTGGCGAATCACTGCGCTCATACATCCAAAGGTAGTCCATCATCAAGAACTCCGCGGAAAACATCTCGGAGGACCGCGCGATTGATGCATTCAACGGTGGCGTCCGCCGTCTAGAGCTCAGGGAGGAGCTGGGCCGCTCAAAGCCCCAGACCATCGACCACCTCATGGAGATCGCGAATCGGTGGGCTGATGGAGAAGATTCGGTGAAAAACCGCGCTCACTCTGACGAGGAGGCAGAACTCGAACGCAGACGTGACCGCCGAGGCAAACGCCGCATGTGCATCTACGACGACCGTGACGACGTCAACATGGTCGCAGACGGCTATGCCGATAGACGCGACGACAACCGCAACAGCGGATACTGCAGTGGCGGATACCGCGACTCCGGGAAAACCATGCAAGTGTGGAAACGCCGCACTCGCGACGAGGCACCCGCGACCTCCATCGAGGAAAAACTGTCCGGGCCATGCACGGTACACTTCTACATCGACAAGCATGACGGCAAGAGAAAGTCCAGCCACCTCCTCAAGGACTGCCGCGAGTTCCTCAAGCTACACGAGGGATTGGTTCGGATGAACCGCAACGTAGTCGAAAGAGGCTACGGAGCCGCTCCAGGCGCCGTAGCACATGGCGCACCGCCACCACCACCGGGGCCACCCTCGAACGGAGCTGCACTGGACCAGCACCACGGAGGAGAACCGTACCCACGAGCCATGGGTACCATGATGATCCAAAAGGGGCGCCCCTCCAACAGGGTGCAGAAAGCCATCACTCGCCAAGTCAACTTGGCCACGCACTCACCACCATCCACCACTGAGTACCTCAGTGGCAGTGAGTCGTGCATCACCTTCGATAAACGCGACCACCCGCCTCAAGTACCTCGCCCAGGTCATTGCCCCCTCGAGGCGCAAATTGGAGGCTTCGACATGAGTCGCGTCTTTATGGATGGCGGAAGCGGCATCAACCTCATATTCGCGAGTACCTTGCGAGCAATGAGGATCCCTCTAACCTGCCTGGAGGCATCGGACACAACGTTCCAGGACATCGTCCCACGGAAAGGCGTATACCCCCTGGGAAAAATCAACCTCGACGTCATATTCGGCATGCCAAAGAACTTCCGGCGCGAGCGCATTGACTTTGAGGTCGTCGACTGGCCCTCACAATACCACTGCATCATCGGACGCGTCGCGTTCGCTAGGTTCATGGCGGTACCCCACTATGCCTACCTGCAGATGAAAATGCCAGGTCCCAACGGCGTCATCACGATCAACGGGAGCTTTGAGCGATCTGACAATTGCGATTGGGAATTCAACAGAATCTCCCAGTCCTTCGGCATGCAGGAGGAGCTCGCGCGATTAAAGGAAACGACAGACAATAGGCCGAACTCACCTGATCTCTCCTTCGACTCATCTGTGCACACAAAGAAGGTGCAGGTCCATCCGACATGCCAGGAGTTCCCATTGAATTCGCCGAGCACGCACTCAACGTCAACCCCGACGCAAGGCCAGTCAAGCAAACAATCAGGCGACTGTCTGAGCCATCAGTGCAGGCAGTCGGAATGGAGATCAACAGACTCCTCGAGGCCAAATTCATACGCGAGATCAAGGAAAGCACTTGGCTCGCCAATACGGCGTTGGTACCAAAAAAGGACACATATATCCTAAGGATGTGCGTGGACTTCACTTCTTTAAACAAGCACTGCCCAAAAGATCACTTCCCGCTACCACGGATCGATCAAATCATCGACTCCACCGCTGGATGCGAGCGCCTCTGCTTCCTCGATGCCTACTCAGGCTACAACCAAATTCGAATGAAGGAGGAAGACTAGGAGAAGACCGCGTTTACAACGCCCTTCGGTGTGTTCTGCTACAACACAATGCCCTTCGGGCTAAAAAATGCGGGAGCCACCTACCAGCGGTGCATGCAGGCTTGCCTCAAGGAGAAATTGGGTCGTAACATCCTAGTCTATGTCGACGACATAGTAATCAAAACCAAGGAGGAAGCCTCTCTAATCGACGACTTGCACGAAACATTCGCCAATCTCGATCGTTACGGGATTAAGCTCAATCCGGACAAATGCGCCTTCGGCGTACCATCTGGGCAGCTGCTCGGGTATCTCATCTCCGCGAGAGGGATTGAGGCAAACCCGAAAAAGATAAAGGCCATACTAGCAATGGAGAAGCCAAAGAACATAAGAGGCGTCCAGCAACTAGCCGGACGAATCGTGGCCCTCAATCGATTTATCAGTCGAATGGGAGAAAAGGCACTGCCCTTCTATCAGCTCCTCCGCAAAGCTGACAAATTCGAGTGGACCAAGGAAGCGCAAGAAGCATTCGAAGATCTCAAGCGCCTATTATCCACCTCGCCAGTACTGGTGACTCCACGAGAGAGGGAGCCACTACTGTTGTACATCTCCGCTACCAACCAAGTGGTTAGTACAGTGCTCGTCGTCGAACGGGCTGAGGAAAACAAGGTCCATGGCGTACAACGCCCGGTATACTACCTCAGCGAGGTCCTCACGCCAACAAAACAGCGGTACCCGCACTACCAGAAGCTAGCGTACGACGTCTTCATGACCGCCCGGCAACTACGCCATTACTTCCAGGAACACCCAATCATGGTAGTCAGCGACGCCCCATTGGGACATATCCTTAATAACCCCGATGCCACGGGACGAGTCGCGCTTTGGGGAATCGAACTGTCTCCACGAGACATCACCTACGAAAAGCGCGACGCAATCGTCGCAAGTTCTCCCTGACTTCCTCGTACATTGGATGGAAAACCAACTCCCGGACAAGCCAGATATGTCCTACCTCTGGACAATGCACTTCGATGGATCCAAGCGGAAAGAAGGAGCAGGAGCAGGTGTCATACTGACATCACCTCAAGGGGACAAGCTGAAATACATCCTGCGAATGCAGTTCACAGCCTCAAACAACGAGGCTGAATACGAGGCCCTGTTGCACGGGATGAGGATGGCAAAAGACTGCGGCGCAAAGAGGCTCATCATATATGGCGACTCCAAGCTGGTCGTCAACCAAACAATGCACGAGTGCGACGCACTAAATGACAACATGATCGCATACCGTGACCTCTACGATACGCTCGAGGGAGACTTCGATGGTTGTGAGTTGCGACATGTAGGTCGCGAAAGCAACAAGGAAGCGGATGCACTCGCCAACATAGGCTCTACCTGCGCCCCCATACCACCTGGGGTATTTCTCGAGCGCATCTGCGAACGCGCCATCAAGCCAAAGGCCGCAGAGAAGAAAACAAGCGCAGCAACGGACTCGGGGGCTATGCCACCCAATGAGCCAATGGCACTCAATGACTTGGAGCTAGACACAGGACTCGAGGGACCAATGAGCGTCATGATGATCGAACAATCCTGGACGCAGCCGTACATTACGTACCTCCTCAGCAAGCGCCTACCGGATGACCCGACAGACGCATGGCACATCGCGCGACGCTCCAAAGCATTCGCCGTTATCAATGGCGAACTGTATAAACACAGCATCACATGCGTGTTACAACGATGCGTCTCCCTGGCCGATGGAAGAGCGGTCCTCCTCGACATCCATGAAGGGACCTGCGGGCACCACGCCGACAGTCGCGCCCTCGTTGCCAAAGCTCTAAGAGCTGGATTTTACTGGCCCACGGCCATGCGCGACGCCAAGGACATAGTACAAAAGTGCAACGCTTGTCAGCGATTCGAGGACAACGCACCGGGCGCAGAACTACGGCCTATTCCATTGGCCTGGCCCTTCGCACAATGGGGGCTCGACATGGTGGGCAAGCTCCCAAGGTCCTCGCAAGGAGGCTACGTCTACCTCTTGGTCGCAGTCGACAAGTTCACCAAATGGATTGAGGCCATGCCAGTGACCAAGCAATCAGGGCACAGCGCGGTCAAGTTTTTCGAGTCCATCGTCTACCGCTTCGACGTGCCGCACAGCATCATCACTGACAACAGGACGAACTTCACATCCAAAGAGTTCCAAGAATTCTGCGGAAACCTGGGGATCAACATCAGTTATGCCTCAGTCACGCATCCACAGACCAACGGTCAGGTGGAAAAAGCAAACGGGCTCGTCTGCAGCGGCATCAAGAAGCGACTCCTTCAACCACTTGAACAAGCCGCGGGTTGCTGGCCAGATGAGCTCCAGTCCGTGCTCTGGAGCCTATGTACAACTCCAAACAGCGCCACAGGCTACACGCCATTCTTTATGGTGCACGGAGCAGAAGCGGTACTACCCGCCGAAGTAAGGTACAAGGCGCCGCGTATAGTCGCTTACAGCGAACAAGAGTCATCTCTTGCTCTCGAAGACTCCGTAGACCTCCTCGATGAGGCAAGAGAAATCGCCGCAGAAAGATCCACGATCTACCAGCAGAACCTGCGCAACTACCACAGTAGAAGGCTTCGCCCCAGATCCTTCGTCGAAGGTGACCTGGTCCTGCGACTGAAGCAGCAGGGGCATCTCAAGCTCGAGTCCCCCTGGGAAGGACCATACTTGATTACAGAAGTAATCCCAGATGGCGCCTATCGCCTTCAAGACTTAGAGACAGGAGTCGCATACTCCAACCCTTGGAACGTCGCACAACTGAGACGCTTCTACCCCTAGCTGTTTTACTTTTACATCGCAAATAAGGCTACACAGCCAAGGCTACTTAGCCACACATTGTACCTCGTACTGTCCTCCAAATAAATAAAAGCTAAGTGCCCCAAAACTCTGTGTTTTCTTTTCACTTCTGTCAATTTTATACTCGGGGGTTGCGCCACCCTACATACATCTGTTCTTCGAACCAATAAACGCGATATCCTGAGCAGCTGGCACATCACTCAAACCCCTTAAATGAAAACCCAACCCAGCTGTAACGCACCTGGCAGGTTGACAAAGGGATGGCCAGGCTAACGAAAAGGACTCGCATAGTGCAACGCACCTCACGCTAACAAAGCTGTTTATACACGTTTGACAATAAATTATCTATAACATATATATGAACCTTACAACACAAATACACTTATATGCAGGACACAAATCTGGTTACTGCTGCAACAGAAGAACATTGGTTTGTTCCTCGAAGAAGTCGACAATCTCCTCTACTGGGCGGTCCACCGCTTGATAGTGCGGCAACATATTCCAAGCAGATTCGGCTGGCGGCGCTGGCAGACCGGAAGCTACGGCGGTGACATCCACGTCAGGCCTGTGCAATCGCACCATCGAGAGGGCAGCCTTGGCACCAGCCACCAACTGCTACCTCACGCACTCGCGAAACGCGGACATATCTTGAAATTTGGCCAGGAGAGCCAACAGGCTTGATGGAGTGTCATCCAACGGGAACATCGCCCGGTAGATATTCTTCAAACATGACTGCGACTTCTTCAGGAAGAGCAGCACTCGCGAAGCGCGATCCTGCAGGGTCACCAATGTAGTCGCACGGTCATGATCCACCCAGAAGTATCCACTCTCTTGAAGTTGCTCCTGGGTGAGACCATGAAGGCGGATGGCAATCATATCCCTCTCCTCCCGCGGATGGTGTGTGCTAACAACTACATGAAGCAGCACCAACAGCATGAGTACAACGTACCACTGCGACTAACTACAAAGGAAAAGATGAGGACGAGCAAACTAACACTTAAACTGGTCGCCCAGCTGCGTCACCTCGCCAAGCAGATATTGCTCGCGGGCGGCGGCTTTTTCCGCCTTTGACTTCCACACATCTGTGTTACCACGGATCAGGGGCAACTCACGCTCTAGCTGCTTCACGCGGTCACGAAGTCGCGACAGCAAGGACAGCTCCTCTACCCTGGAGCGCGGTGGTGCCACTGTCTCATCAAGAGATGGTGAGTCCTGGTTTACCCCTACGGGACCACTCGATGTGCCCTACCACAAGTCAAGACAGAAGCAAATAAGGCAACCAAATTAACACAAAGGAAAAGGGAACAGGTGCATTCAGGATAAGCATTAAAATATTCACAAGCACACTCGCCAGCAGGCATGTTCTTAGACCAAAAGGACAATTCATCATCTATTACAAAAGCTAACTATAGAGCAACTGGCTTCTTCGACTACGACGCCTTCGAGGGCTTCATCAAGTCCGTGGCAGTATCAGACGCCACTGACTTTCCGCCTGCCCTTGAGGCCAAAGCTTTCGCCGCCTTCTTAGCGCGCTGGAGCTCCTCCAAATACTTGGCAACGGTATTAATCAATGAATGGCCATATTTGGCACAGGCAGTCGCAAAGGGAGCTAAGACTACCTGCTGACCATCCGCGCCAACAGGCATCGTCTTCGACACCGCAGAGGGATCTATCTCGACTCCGTGGGCTTGCACCATGGCGAGTGACATCGTCGCACAAGCCGCCCGAAGGGAGTTCTTGTAAGTAGCAGGCACGCCCCCGGCGAGTGACTCCACCAGCTCGTCCATATTATCGACCTGCTCCGCCTTTGGCATCAACTCCTCCCGGAGGCGACTAAGGGCGACCTTGGCCTTGGACAATGTATCCTGGACGGCGGCGCTTCGGTCCTCGACCGCGGATACCGCGCCGGCCAGAGCGTCATCACGGCGAAGGGCCTGCGGGTCAAAACTCAAGTCGCCAGCATCTACACCAAAAAAATACACGGATCAAATTTCTAGTGCCACCGGCAAAACTCTAGAAACAGAGAGGAGCATCAATAAAATATCCAACAGTAAAGGTACCTGAGAGGGCCTTGGCGACTGAGAACAGTTGCTCCTCGAACAACTTTTCTCTGGCCGCAAAGGAGGCGCACAGATCCTCTTTGCGTTTCTGGGCATTATCACGAGCTGCGATTGCCTCATCGCGCCCCTTCACAGCTGCGGCCAATGTCTTCTCCAATGTTGCGACGTTGCGCAGTAAAGCGTTATGCTCAGCTACATGGCAGTCAATAATTGGCTATCAGTCGAATATACCAAAATAGAGATAAGATGAAAAGAATAAGCGTGGAAGCACTCACTTTCGACCACGCGGTGACGCGTCTCCAGCATCGCATGTTGGCGACCCATCGCCATAACCTGCTCCGCCACTTGCACGGCTTCCTTTACAAGGGACTGTTGCACAAAACAAGGAATTAGAAAGGGCAGCAGAAGGCATTGACTGCCACACTAAAAAAGAAGGAAAGATGTACTTACATGGTCCTCTAGCGACTCCGAGGAAGTTTGCTGAACCGTCATACGAGCAACTATTCGATGCTCCCCTATGTGAGGAGAGCTCGAAGAATTGTGCCTGGAGTGGGCCGCCACCGGAGGAGAAGGAGCGCGCTCGACCTCTACCTTGGTCCTTGAGGTCGCGACTCCCGATTCTTTCAAAAACTCAACGTCGCCAGAAGATGACGACGCCTCTTGACTGCAAGACAAAATTCGCATTGGGAAAAGGCAAACTCCAGGACAAAGCCAGCAAGAAGAAAACAGAAAAGAATGAATGAACTCGCAACCTTACCAGTCAAACTTGTCAAGATCAAACGTGGCCTCCGCCGACTCCGACGAGGACTCCTTGGGCAGTCGCATCTTCTTGCGGGACGACGGTGCCACAGCCCTCACAGGAACAGCTGGAATTGGCGACTCCGCGCCAACAGCCATGCCTTCTGGAGTCGAAGGAGTCGACGCGTCGGAATCCTCACTGCGCGAACGCTTGCGAGTATCTGGGCTCCCGGACTCGGGGGCTTCCTCTTCCACATCAGAAGGGACAGTCGACTCAGACTCGTCCTCTTCCAAAGCTTCACGAGGAATAATACCCTCAGGGAGAGGAGGCATACAAGGCGACACCGCCCAATCCTGCATACAAAACAGCAAAGATGAGCAAAAGGAGGAAGTAAGCAACAGAAAAGCAATCGCGAAAATAAGCTACTGCTTAGCACAACTATACCTCAGGAGGGGGATTCGAAGCATCGAAAGGAGGAACGACTGGCTCATTCGGAAGCATATCCTTGAAGGTGTACTTCGTGACCAGTCGCACCCTCTTATCTACCTCACTCGTGGACATGCCATCGGCAGACACGCGAGTGGCATCATCAGCACCACCCCATTGAAACATGGGATGGACTCTAGCCTGGAGAGGCTGGACGCGACGATGCAACCAAGTCCTGACAAGGGCGCAGCTTCCCTCTTCTGCGCCTATGCGACTATCGAGGTCGCAGACGTGTTGATATAGCACGTCTGTCTCCGCGAGTTCGGAAGGCATGATCACGTTCTTCCAAGAACGCATCTTCTTGCAGGGAGTCGCGGGATCGAAAGGCACGAGTCCAAAATGCTCGTCCTTGGCCTTCTGGTCGCGAACATAAAACCATTTGTCCCTCCATCCCTGAACGGACTTGGCGAGCTTGATGTCGAAGTAGGTGGCAGACGGGTCGACATGGATTCCACAACCACCTACGTCGTAAACTAGAGAGCCAGATGCGGACTGACGCTTCAGTTTAAATAAGCGCTTGAAAAGGCCAAAGTGCGGCTCGATTCTGAGCCAGCACTCGCAAAGAGTGATGAAGCAGGTGATGTGGAGAATTGAATTTGGGGACAGCTGATGGAGCTGGAGCCCGTAGAAACAAAGGAGACCCCTTAGAAAGGGGTAGAGAGGCAAAGAAAGACCGCGAATGATAAATGCAAGAAACATCACTCGAAAACCAGCGGGAGGCACAGGAATGGTCTCACCGCTAGGGACGCGCGCATCGGCGACTGCTGTAGAAATAACTCTGTCTTGGCGAAGAAGACGGAGATCTGAAGCCTTGATGATAGAAGGACGCCATGCGCCATTGGTCACGCGGGTACCCGCGACCTTCTTTTTCCCGCCGGCGGCGGCACTGGTGCCCGCAGCAGCGGGGCCACCCTTCTTCTTCATCGTGGCAATGGTGGCCGCGGATTCAGCGGCAGCGCCTCCTTTCTTCTTTCCCATTGCGCGGCGGCGATGAGAGCGCATGAAATAACTTGGAAACGAGCGGAGATGGTCCAGAGCTGAGGAGGAGATGAGCGCAGGGAAAAGCAGATGAGCAGCAGCAATGGCGATGGCAGCGAGGAAGAAAAGAGCGCAGATGGAAAATTACCGCCGTAGCAGCACTACTTAACCCCTAGGAGATGCAATCCAACGGCTCACAAAAACCCTACTGGACGCGTGGCACGCATCACGCTCGACAGTGGAGAAGAGGAAGCGCGAACCGTCCCTCCACTACTCCCATTACGCGCGGAAATCGAGGAGGCACAGTTAATAATAAGATTACGCACGCGCAGTCAAATCAAAGTCAGAAAGTGGGACCCACCGCTCGTCACGTCCCGTCAAAACCGCTCACGCGGGCAACTGAGGTCATGCAAGCGTCAGCACTGATGTCATCAACAGCTACGCGCGGAAAACTTCGACTACTTTAGTCCTTGCTGAAGTCTTCGACTCCACCAAGCACTCGGGGGCTACTCACATAGGGAGCGCTTGTCGCGCACCCTATGATTTTCTTTTCTTATTGCAGGGATACAAGCAATCACAATCAAACCCAACCACTCGAAACACGATTCGACTATGGACGTGGGTTACTCCCATAGGGAGCGCTGGAAACAATTTCGACCGAAACAAGCAAGCAAAAGTCGACAGCAGTCGCAAAACGTGTTTTAGTCTCTGCCTAAGTCTTCGACTGAAACAAACAAACAAAGACGACAGCAGTCGCAAAATGTCCCTGCCTGAGTCCTCGACTCAACCAGGCACTCGGGGGCTACTCCCATAGGGAGCGCTGGTCGCGCACCCTATGATTATTTGCACAAAAACTGTGTGTTGATTAAATCTGCACTCGCAGATCATGGCGACACCTTCTCATCATTTTCCCTACAAAGAGACTACGTCTCCTGGGTCGTCCGAATCATCTCCGCGATGATAAAATTCGGATGCCGCGCTTACAGCGTGAAGGTAAGACCTGAATAAAGGCCTGGCAACGCATTTAACTGCATACTACCAGAAATATATCCGTGCCTGCAGGCACGATGAACATGCCTTGACGGACGCGTCAAGTGCTCACACCCATATAACTGGAATTTGACTCCTGTAAGACCTCCGCGGCCTGAGTCGAATTACGCCAGCACTTTTCCGGATTCGAGTCCGAGGACTCGAGTTCAAGTAGATTGCGTTGTTTCACCCTAAGGTGGTTAACTGATACCGATACTTCGGCTATATCAGGCACGTATATCAACAATCCCTATGACATAAATGAAAGCAGTCAAAAATGTACTCATTCAGGCACTCGAAGACTTCAAAAAGTACCCAGTCGAATCTGCGATTCCACTGGATACTCGGGGGCTACTGACATGGGTATACCCTACAGGCACTCGAGTTTGGTATATACGGTCTAAATACGTACATGCCCACGGTGTCGCCAAGGCCCAGATGAAAGGACTCGAGTAACCTGTGGACTTTTGATTGCTTGAAGGACAAGAAGAAGCTAAAGATAGAAAGTTTGAAGGGGAAAACCCTAACTTGTAACCGACTCGACCTGCTACCCGAAACCTAGCCTATCTATATAAAGGCTAGGAGGGGGCGGCGAGAAGGACACACGCAACCCTAGTTTCCACAACTCTCGCCAGATTGCATCTGCGCACCATTGTAACTTTCGACTCCTTCGATAATTCCACGAGCAGACAAGCAGGAGTAGGGACCTCTACGAGGTCTGAACCTGGGTAAATCCTTAGTCTCCTGTGTGCTTGTTTGCTAGCCGATAGATGTCTCCAGCACTCCTCCTTCTCCAAAACCCAAATCCATAACAATGGAAATTGATGAATTAAACCCTCGTCACCAGTACTTGGAGGTTGGCAGCACCAATCCCGTTAGTTATGCAGGCAGGGGGAGCGCCCTTTGATCCTGGCTGAGTGCCTGGTGTATACGGTGTTTCTCTATTTCTATCTTTTTTCTGACAGAAACTATACCGTCTGTAAAATTACTCTACTATCGCAATAAATATAGCAGTTCTCATGCTGTTATTCAATGCTGTTATTCAATAAAAAGAAAAGTCTCACACGCTCCTTCCTGTCCAAGAAATAAAGAGGACGCAGTGACCGCCTGGGCTTCGGAGCCGCTCAGGTCATCGGGCTTCGGAGCCGCTCAGGTCGCTGTCTGGGATGTGCGTTTTGTATAGAGATCGACCGGCTAAAACTAGTTAACTGTGTTAGACAGGCAGCACTGGTCTACTGCTAGGAGTACTAGGAGTATATATATAATCAATAAAGGATGTTGCAGAACCACGTTTTGCTTGGGCTTTTGTTGTGGTTTGAATTTAGTTTACAAATCAGCGTAGGAACGACGCCAAGGAGAAATCATGGGAATTGATATTTGTGAGGCGGAGGCAGAGAGGAACTTTGGCGCCGTCAAGAGCGGGTTCAGAGTATGTGGTCAGGCCAGGTCGATCTACTCGCAGATGGGTTAAAAGACTTATTTGGAGGCAGTAGTGCATCGCTCCAATTATTTGGAGGCTTAGTATAGGACATCCGTACACGAAAAATAGATACGCGACTGAACCAAGCAGTGTGACAGCCGTGATACGTGCGCGTACAGACTACGTACGTACGGTACGTGTGAATATGGAGACGCAGGACCAGACCACTTGTACCAGCCCATATGCCTACAAGGCTACGAGAAACAAACGTGCGGGACAGAAACACATGGATCGTCGGGATGAGAATATCTCCACTAGCATTCTCACGAGGATCTCTTTAGGTCATTTTTTCATCTGCACGGCAAAGAATTGTTGAGTCGTGTTTTCAGCCGCTCAGTTTTCGTCGGTATAACCAAATTACATCTGGAGTTCTCAGGCCTAACCCGAGCGTCGGGAATCGTCTGAGAACGCCAGATGAAGCAGAAAAAGGTGGACCAACATTGCCGTAAACCCATTCCCCATCGTGATCAGCTCTCCTGCGGCACAGAGCCTTCCCCAGCTGCCCTCTTGCCGCCATGTCGTCGCTGGCGACGCCCCGCCCCGCCCAGCCGAACCCACGCCTATAGAAAGGTCTGCCGCCGACACATCCTTTCCCCTCGTTGTTTCTCCTTCTCCCACATTCGTCGTGGCTCGGCTTCGTTCCGAGCTCCCGCCCACCTCGCCCGCGGATTGTTCAGCGTTTTGCCGGTTCATCCATAGATTCCGACGGCGAGGAGGTGTTCGCCCTGCTGTGGGAGGAAGAGATCGTCGTAGCCGCCGAAGATGAAGAGCACATGTAGATCATCGGCTCCCTGGCCTGGCTGTACACGCAGACAGCGCCAATGCCGGACGCCGAAATGTGTAGACTCGGCGAAGGATCGTCGGAAGTGCAAAGCAAGACAACACGATCGATCTAGTATCTTGGATGAACGAGGTAAAACAGGAAATCATGGAAACAGAGACAGAGGAAGGAGAAAGTCCTTCCCGTACACTCATACTACGCGGTAGTGGACCGCGCACCAGCTGTAGCCTGCACTGCCGCGGTTGGGGGCACGGCCGCACGGGTATGCACAGCGTCCCGCACCAGCAAAACGGGCAGAAACGACGACATGGACGTGGGGAGGATGGCAAAAAAATACCCCCGCGGATCCGTGCGTGAGGGAGTCGCCACGCGCCGAACAAAGCGAATTTTTTAAATAATACAGTTTATTTAATGATTTTTAGATGTATTGCACGATTTTAAAAATTTACAAAAGTACTCCCTCCGTTTCAAAATATACGATGTTTTATCTTTGTGAAATGAGTGTATCTAGTTTTAGTGTATAGGTTCATTCTAAATCTAAATGAACCTAAACACTAAAACGGGTCTGGATACACTCCATTCACAAAGCTAAAACATCTTATATTTTGAAACAGAGGGAGTAGCACATTGTCGGTTTCGCCCTAGTCGAGTGGACCAATTTGGCCTGGGTTTGACCGAGTGGATCGCCGGCTGCATGTAGTCGGCTAGGCCTAGACCGAATTGCCCATTCAGTCAGGCCCAAGCCAAATACGCATGAGAGAGAGGAAGAAGCTGGCCACGGGAGAAAAAGAAGAAGGGGAGAGGGGTGATGTGGTGACTTTCATTTGGCCTCCTCTTAATCGAATGGGCATTCGGCCAGGGCCTGACCAAACGGGCATTCAGCTTGGCCTAACTAAATGGAGCATGTAGCCCCGCAACCCCACATGACCACGTGTAGTCGGTCTCCTCCTGGCCAAATGGAGCTGACTCGGCTTGGTCTACGCCGATTGGCCTATTCGGCTAGGTCGAAGCCGACTATGTGCTAGTTTCTAGTTTGAACCGTTCAATACATGTCAAAATCATTAAATAAAGTGTATTATTTAAAAAAATCGCCCGAACAAAACGGTAATTATGCAGAGGTACATTCGCAGGAAAGAAGTAAAGTAATAATGTACTAATACGTACTCATATGTGTACATACGATGCATATCAAAAACAACGTGCGGCCCTGCGCTCGGGGTCGCCGCCGCGTCAGCGCCCACGAGCCGGCCCCAGCCGATGGTTTTCTGGTCGCGTCACCTGCCGTGCTGGACCTCCTGTTTATCATGCCTTTTTCTTTTGAAAAAAGAAAAGATTGCTACGACGTTCCCTGGGGATATCGTGTTTCGCAAGCTCACGTGGACTCGTGGGTTTTCTTTCTTTGGGGAGAGGCTATGTGATCATCTATTCTTATTTCTCAGAGTGGGTTGGCTTTAAAATTATTAATAGCTGCAAATTCACCTGCTTGACTTGGAATTAAAAGGAATTTCCATGCTAAGTTGACCTCATCAAAGTAAAAAATATCAACTAATTGCAAAGCTATTACAAAATATAAAAAAAGGAACTGGGGATAATTCCATCGGATCGCCGGGTCCGCGGTCCAACATGTGTCCAATAAAATAGCCCCTGAAAGTTTGCTTTTGCTACAAAACATTTCACTTTTTGCTTAAAAAGCGTTTCCCTTTTGCTACATGTAGTAAAAGATAGTTCACAAGGTAAAATAAAAAAAATAGATCTTACCCGAGACCTCGCCGAAGAATTTCTAGCAAAAAGATGAGTTACTGTAGAGAAACGAACTTCGTTGGAGACTCTCGTCCGAGAAATCGTAGAAAAACTTTGTACTATTATAGTAAAATCACAGAATGATTGTATTAAAAAAATTATTGTAGCAAATCTGACTTCGCCAGAGATATCGTAGCAAAAACTTAGCACTATTATAACAAACCAACAAAACAATTTAACATAACAATTGTACTATTCTAGCATCGTTGTAGCAAATTTTCGCAGCGAGTAAAGAAAGTACAAAAAAACATCGTAGCACTTGGAAAAAACAAATGTACCAGAACAATATATTACTATGTAGCAACACCATCCAACAGCGGAAGATCCGTTGTGTGCTTTCAGTAGTAATGCCGCCGGCCGTCGGTAGCATCGTCAATCACCGTCCATAGCAACGCCGTCCGCTTTCAGTAGCAACTCTTACCTCTAAATTGATTATCTCACTACGGGTGATTCTAACTTCATTGTCATTTTAATGAAAGCCACCGATTACGTATTAGCGATTACAGAATCATGGATTAACTTTGGATGGAATTTTTCAGAGTAATACGAAAGAGTCAATACAACCATAGATGGTTTCTTGTGCGAAATGTTAAATGTTAGAACAAACTGATCAATCGTGTAGTCAAACTTAGGTTGAATACTCAAAATTCAAGAAAAATATGAATGGTCTCCTTTTCTTTTTTAGCTATAAATGGTCTCCCAGTGGACAATGGAATTTAGCCAAACTAATTAACTATATGGTCAAAAAAAAGTTTCGATCTTGATAGAATCACTAATCCACATTTGAAAGCGCCCTCTGGATTCATCACTAATCTTGACAGAATCACTGATGGTCAAAATTATATATAGGTAACTTTCGAAATACGGGACTGTAAATATGTAACGGATTAGTGACAGGAGTCCCACCTTTGACGAGTAACAAGCTCACGATATAAGGGCAGGTACAATGTGGACGCTAAGAGACAGACGCTAGGCTCAGATTCCCGGCCCGTTTTGTCAGATTCTCGGCCGATCCAAGAAAATTAGCTAGCGTCGCCGCAAAACGAAACATCGGCGCTCCATCTTTTTTTTTCCTTCGGCGCTCCATGGCGGCGAGTTGCTCCGTCCTGGCCAGATATACTTCGTGCTCCCCGCGGCCATGCTCGAGCGGCCCCTGTCGAGCGTTGACATGGCAGCCATGGCGGTGCGGGCGAGCGAGGCGCTGGCGGCGAGAGTGTTGGGGTGGGAGGAGGAGATAGACACACAACCTCCCACGCTCCTGCCAGCGGTGAACCTTCGAGGATAGTTTCAATGAACAAATATGCAGCAGAAATAAAACAACGAGCACATGCACAGATGACACAGGAATTTACGTGGAAAAACCTCCTCAAGGTGAGAAAGAAAAAACCACGGGTATGAACCAACCGGTCCACGCGAGGTTCACTATGAGCAACCTGGGTACAGAGTCTTCTCTAGAACATCTAGAGATGTACAACACACTCAGCACATTGCCAACCGGCAACAATAACAACAATCACTTGAGAGAAAGATTACAGCAAAGCAGAGTATCTCAGTTTATGTCCATTTTGGTAATCAGAAAACTGCTCTTAAACCGCAGATCCAATCAGCACCAAACTTGGTAGACAAGCTGGCATACGAGTACCCAATATACACGCCAAATTTCAGGTCAATCGGACACCGTTTGCCTGCCCAAACTGTTCGTCTACCAAAACTGCTCTGTGCTGAAACTGCAGCAGTCCGAACTGAATAAATCGCTTCCAAATCTGAAGCTACACTGACCCAGCCCTCAAACCAGCTAACCAGATCAAAGTACTCAAATTAAGGAACGAGATCACCAAGTTTGGAGTCAATCGAAGCACCTTTGAGCCTTCAAACACCAGCTTGAAGACAGACCAGTCAGATCTCAGAAATCTGGACAGAAATCACCTCTCCTTCTTCTTCTCATTAGGTTGTGGTGTTCTTGTGTGTTCTCTCACCCTCTCACACTTGCTCAGCTCACACTCTCACACACGGAGTGTCTCACACTCACTGATTGAGTCACACCGCCACCAAAGGTGGCTAGGGTTTTCTTTTCTACTCCTCTCCCAAGGAGCACCTCAGCCGTTGGATACGAACATCGATCAATGGTTGAAACGTGTTCGACTTCACGGGCTGATGTTGGGCTGCCAACACACCTCCATGTGGAGGGACCTAGCCCAACAAACTCCCCCTCCCGACATCATGGAGGGTCTCACTGCCAACCGGCAGTCATGCCGGCGAGCCGACGTCATACCTCGAGCTTTTCCCTTGTCACCACATTGGTCAACATATCAGCCCCATTGTCATCTGTGTGCACCTTCTCAATTTGCATTTGCTTGGAATTCAGCACATCTCGAATCCAATGATAGCGCACATCAATATGCTTTGACCTCGAATGAAAACTTGCATTCTTACTCAGGTGAATGGCACTTTGGTTATCACAAAACAACACATACTTGTCTTTCTCAAAACCAAGCTCACAAGCCAATCGTTTCAGCCACAATAGCTCCATGCTCGCCTCAGTTATTGCGATGAACTCGGCCTCAGATGTGTTCAGCGCCACACACTTTTGCAACCTGCTTTGCCATGCCACTGCTCACCCTGAATGGATAATCAAATAACCTGAAGTAGACTTCCTTCCATCGATATCTCCAGCTAAGTCTGAATCTGAATATGCAATCAGCTTGGGCTCACTACCGCCAAAGCAAAGCTTCATATTAGTGCTGCCCCAGAGATACCTCAAAATCCACTTCACGGCTTCCCAATGTGGTTTTCCTGGATTGGACATAAATCTTCTCTCAGTACTAACCGCTTGAGCAATGCCAGGCCGTGTGCACACCATAGCATACATCAAACTCCCAACAGTTGAAGCATAAAGAACCTTTTGCATTTCCTTTCCATGTCTTCAGTGGAGGGACATTGCTTTTTACTCAACTTGAAATGAGCTGTGAGTGGATAGCTCACTTCCTTTGCCTTGTCCATCTTGAACTTGCGGAGTACCTTCTCAATATATTTCTCTTGAGACAAGTACAACTTGTTGGATTTTTTGTCTCTCTCAATTCTCATGCCGAGAATACACTTTGTAGGACCCAAATCTTTCATGGCAAAACTTTTGCTCAACTCTTTCTTTAGCCTAGCAATTCTTGAGACATTCTTGCCAACAATCAAGTTATCATCAACATAGAGCAATAATATGATAAACTCATCACCTGAGAACCTCTGGATAAATACACAATGGTCTGAGCTACACCTCTTGTAGCCTTGCTCCCCCATGACAGATTCAAACTTCATGTACCGTTGTCTCGGTGCTTATTTCAGGCCATGGAGACTTTTCTTCAATTTGCACATATAGTCTTCTTTGCCTTTAATAAGAAACCCCTCAGGCTGCTCCATGTAGATTTATTCTTCCAACTCTCCATGCAGGAAAGTTGTCTTCACATCCATTTGCTCAACCTCCAAGTTGAGACTTGCTTCCATGCCAAGGATCATTCGGATTGATGTCATCTTCACCACCGGAGAAAATATTTCATCAAAGTCAATACCTTTTCTCTGGCTGAATCCTTTTACAACTAGCCTGGCCTTGTACCTTGGATGTGACGTGTGCTCTTCTTGCTTGATTCTGTAAACCCACTTGTTCTTTAGAACTTTCTTGCCCTTGGGCAACTTCACCAGCTCATAAGTATGATTCTTATGCAAGGAATCCATCTCTTCTTGCATAGCCTTATTCCACTCCTTCTTGTTCTCATCTTACATTGCATCTTAAAAGCACTCAGGTTCCGAACCATCAGACAATAACACCACATATTGGTCTGAATCGTACCTGATGGAAGGAACACGACCTCGGCTGGACCGTCTGAGTGGAGCAGCTGGTGGACTATCTGGTTCAGGTGCTTGCTGATCATGATAATCTTCTTTAGCATCATACTCTTTCTGTTGGGGAGCTTCCTCACCTATACCACTATGTGCATCACCTTGCACATCTTCTGCATCATCATCTTGAGCTTCTTCTTCAGGAACTGGATCAGGATCAGATCTGTCTTGCTGCTGATTTTGAGGAGGAACATGCACCGGAACTTGCACCAGAGCCTGCACCTTTGTCTTCACAATAACCTCAATTGTTTGGTCTTCAACAAACACAACATCACGGCTTCTCACAACCTTTCTTTCTATTGGATCATACAACTTATAGCCGAACTGATCACCTCCATAGCCAAGAAATATACACTTTCGTGTCTTTGAATCAAGCTTTGATCTTTCATCTTGAGGGATATGAACAAAGGCCTTGCACCCAAAAACCTTCAGGTGCTCATACGAGATGTCCTTGTCATAAAAGACCCTGTTTGGAACATCTCCCTATAATGGATAACTTGGTGAGAGATTGATAAGATAAACTGCAGTCGACAAAGCCTCACCCCAATAAAGTTTAAGCAGCTTTGCACTCGATAACAAGCATCTAACTCTCTCAAAAATTGTCCTGTTCATCCTCTTAGCAAGACCATTCCGCTGTGGTGTCTTCGGAGGAGTAAATTGGTGCATAATTCCCTGTTCCTTGCAATAGGCATCAAATGGGCCAATATACTCTCCCCCATTATTAGTGTGAATGCACTTGATCTTCTTCTCAGTTTCTCTCTCAACTAAGGCTTGGAATTGCTTGAACATACTTAGTACTTGATGTTTGTTCTTCAACACACAGACCCAAACCTTTCTGGAAAAGTCCTCAATAAATATGACAAAGTACTTTGTTCCACCCATCGACCTCACCGACATTTTGAAAACATCGAAATGTATCAAGTCTAGCACCTCGGGCTTCTTGTGAGGAGGTTGACTCTTGAATGCAACTCTGTGTTGCTTCCCTGCTAGACAATCTGAACATTTCTTGATGTGAACACCCTTAACACCTTTCAATATATTTTTCTTCACTAGCACCGTCATCCCCTTATCACTCATGTGCCCAAGCCTCTTGTGCCATAAGGCACACGCATCCTCTTTCTGCAATGCATTGACACAAGCAACAGAAAGCTTAGCATGAACATGATACAAAACTGAAACCATGTTACCTTTTGCAACAATCAGATTTCCTTTGGTGAGCTTGTACTGTTCATTTCCAAATCTGCTCAAGTGCCCATCTCTATCAAGAAATCCAACTGAGATAATGTTGAGCCGAAGGGCCTCAACATGCCTCACCGACTTGAGGACTAGTGTCGTACCATTTTCAGTCTCCAAGTGCACATCTCCTTTTCCAATGATTTTTGCTCTATCATTGTTCCCCATCTTCACAACACCAAAATCACCTGCTGTGTAGTTGGTGAAGAGCTCTCTAAGAGATGTAGCATGTATGGTAGCACCGTTGTCCGGGATCCAAGACATCTCATCACCATCTGCAAGGCTGATGGTATCATCAAAAACTATAGTGATCCTCTCCTCAATGGTGGAAACACTGCTTCCATCATGTTCTTCATGCATGAGAAACATGATCTCCTCTACCGCAACAATCCGGCCTCCCTCACTGGCACTATCACTGTCGGTCTGTTTTTGAACTTTCTTCTTTTTCTTTTTATCTTTCTTCCATTGTTCACAATGCCACTTGATGTGACCCTTCTCACAGCAGTGATGGCATATAACACCAGCATACTTGTCTTGGCCTCTTGATTTGCTTCTACTTCTTTCTTTTCCCTTACTTGGACCTTTGCTCTTGCTTCTCCCCTGTGACTCGGTTACTAACATTTTAGAATGTGAGGAAGAACCGTCCTTATCAGCAATTTTTCTAGACTCTTCATTTAGTACCTTGGTCTTCACAAGGTTCCAAGTGACAACTCCATTAGGTGCTGAATTGCACACGGTGACCTTAAAGGTCTCCCAAGTGTCCGGTAATGAGCCAAGTAGCAGCAAGGCTCTGACTTCATCTTCAAATATAATTCCCATTGAAGATAGCTGATTTATAATGCCCTGAAACTCATTTACATGATCTGCAATTGGAGTGCCCTCTTTGTACCTCAAACGCATCAATTCCTTGATCAAGAACATCTTGTTGGTACCTTATTTGCGGGCATACATCTCCTCCAATTTCTGCCATAAGGTACGTGCATGTGTCTCCTCAATGATATGGTTCAAAACATTATCATCCACCCATTGGCGGATGAATCCACAAGTTTGGAGATGAAGTACCTCCCATTGATCTTCTTACATATCGCTGGGCATCTCAGTGGAGAATATCGGCATCTAGTAATCCTTCATATATAACAAGTCCTTCATCTTGCACTTCTAAGATTGATAATTTGTACCATTCAAAGAAATCATTCTGTTGGTATTCACTTCCATCTTTCACCACAAGCAAATGCAATCAGCCCAAAACAAACCTTGCTCTGAAACTGAATACAAAACTAAACCTCAGCTCTGATACCACTTTGTTGGGGTGGGAAGAGGAGATAGACACACAACCTCCCACGCTCCTGCCTGCGGTGAACCTTCGAGGATAGTTTCAATCAACAGATATACAGCGGAAATAAAACAACGAGCACATGCACATGTGACACAAGGATTTACGTAGAAAAACCTCCTCAAGGTGAGGAAGAAAAAACCACGGGTGCGGATCAACCAGTCCACGCGAGCTTCACTATGAGCAACCTTGGTACAAAGTCATAACTAGAACATCTAGAGATGTACAACACACTCAGCATGTTGCCAACCGGCAACAACAACAACAGCCACTTGAGAGAAAGATTACAACAAAGCAGAGTATCTCAGTTTCTATCCCCTTCGATAATCAGCAAACTTCTCTTAAACCGCAGATCCCATCAGCATAAAACTTGGTAGACAAGCTGACATACGAGTACCCAATATACACACCAAATTTGAGGTCAATCGGACACCGTTTGCCTTCCCAAACTGTTCGTCTACCAAAACTGCTCTGTGCTGAAACTACAGCGGTCCGAACTGAATAAACCGCTTCCAAATCCGAAGCTACACTAACCCAACGCTCAAACCAGCTAACCAGATTGAAGTACTCAAAGCAAGGACCGAGCTCACCAAGTTTGGAGTCAATCCAAGCACCTTTAAGCCTCCAAACACCAGCTTGAAGACATACCAGTCAGATCTCAGAAATCTGGACAGAAATCACCTCTCCTTCTTCTTCCTCTCTTCTCACTAGGCTGTGGTGTTTTTGTGTGTTCTCTCACCCTCTCACACTTGCGCAGCTCACACTCTCCCACACGGAGTGTCTCACACTCACTGATTGAGTCACACCGCCACCAAGGGTAGCTAGGGTTTTCTTTTCTACTCCTCTCCCAAGGAGCACATCAGCCGTTGGATACGAACATTGATCAACGGTTGAAACGTGTTGGACTTCACGGGCTGATGTTGGGCTGCCAACACACCTCCATGTGGAGGGACCTGGCCCAACAGAGAGCACGGCCGCTTGAGCGCGCGCGCGGAGCCGGCGTCAGGAAAGCGCGCATCACGCCGGTGCACGCGGAGAGCGGGCGTCCTGACGTCGACGGCCAAGTCAACGAGAAGCTGAACGAGAGGACTCTCGGGGAGGACTCACACACAGGTTCGGGTGGTCCGGCGAGAACTGGCAAGAGGCTGGCCGTGGCGGCATTTCGCTGGGCACCGTCGAAGAAGATGCCGAGTGACGAAATGGCATAAGAACATCATCAAGTAACGCCGTGCATTCAGTGGAACGATCAAAAATATTACTCCGTATTTGATAGGTTCTTTGTGTCTTGTTGTTAATTTGTACGTATTCACCATTTTTTGATCTAGTGGTAGTTGAAGTGTTGAAGAGATACGAAAGAAATGAAAAAAACATAATCTGCCATAGTGCAGTCGTACATGAATTTGGTCAAAGAAGTCTCCTTTTGATCTTGTGATAATGTGCGGTTTCTATCGCACATGACTTCTTCCTAATCACAGGTGTGATGCAAGATTTTTCCGTGTATGAGTTGAAGCACTAGACAGAAAACTCATGGCTAAATTTATTGGAGCGTAGGAGTAGGGAAGAGCTATGTCAATAGCTTCTCGTGGATTTGCAACTTTACAAAGAGGTCAGCGGTTCATCAGCCGTTGGTAGTGGTGATCCTCGTGGATAGAAGTTGGAACCGATAGGCGATACTCACCTGATCACACTATGGTTTAAATCCGATAACGTGGTAGAAAGTAGCACCAAGTCAAGATGGCCGAGTTGGTCTAAGGCGCCAGTTTCAGGTACTGGTCCGAAAGGGCGTGGGTTCAAATCCCACTCTTGACAATTTTTTGAAATTTTCAATTGCTGAAAATTAGGGTCCGATCCTCTTTTTTTCATGTCCGGTACCGCTCTATATCCATTTGTGTGATGGAGTTGTGCCGTTTGACTTCGCTCAAGAATTGTAGTGCTTAAGCGATAAGTGGAGGTAAGAGCGGATTCGGCGCGCAGCCGATTTCTCAGCCACTCGTTTTGGCTGGGATCGGAACCCACCAACTTTTGTTTTTTTTCTAGATTCCCTTCCGTACTAGAAACTAAAAACAGTGTGTAATTTATTAAAAAAATTGAAAATCTAATTTCGTTTGCATAATTGACTTTGTCGTGATGAGCTCTTCAAAACGAGTCTAATTTTCAATATAAAAAATTGATGTAAAAATAGTGGATCTATAGAGTCCTTTGTTGTATGTCGATAAGTCCAGATAGCAGGTTTTATAGAGTTCTTCTATTTGACGAAGTAGATCTATAAAGTACGTTTCAATAGTTTTAAAGAGTACATACGCGATTGTATAAAATACTTCTACTTTATGATGGAATCTAGACAAAAAAAGTGTACAGTCTGGCTGGCCCCACATAGAAGGGCCCCACTGAAAACGAGTGGCTCACATATCAGTTCGGCCCGCAATCGGCTCAGCAAAATGCGGGTCCGTGCTTAAGAGTATGTTCAACAGCCTATAACGATGATCCCCTGCCGGAGCGGCAAGCGGAGGGAGAGGGGACCAAGACCAACGTCCTGGCCGGAGAGAGATTGGGAGGACTTTTTCAGCAGCCGCCGCAAGAGAGGCAGGGGATCATCGTTATAGGCTGTTGAACATACTCTTAAGCACGGACCCGCATTTTGCTGAGCCGATTGCGGGAGGGGGACCTCGTTCCTCCGTTCCGGCCTAGTAGTTAGGGTTAGATTTTGTCTTCTATGGTGTGCCGTTGGGGTGGTGGGAGCGGCGTCCTAGCGAATAAATCTACCTCAACTCCACTTCCACGCCGACGACGATCTTAGGGACGACGCCTCGGAGTTGATGGTAATGTGTGTTGATCGGTCCTTCAGATCTATAGCTTAGTCTTCTCACCGTTTTTCGGATCTGGTGAGATCAGTTTCTCGGTGTGTCACCGATGTTCGTTGTTATCCGCGACGGTGCTGGCGGCCGGGGCGAGGTGGTTCTTCTGGAGCAAGGATGTTGGTCCGGAGGTGGTGGATATGTCGTTCTTCTTCGACTTCGTCGATGGGAAGCGACGGATCTTGGTCCAAGACAGCACAGGGACGTCCCCCGGTCGACGTGTCACAACTACATGTGCCTCGCTGCGTGCAGCATGCTTGTTCATCGACTCTCAAAGCCTCGTTGATGATGGTGTGGTTTTGAATCTTGAAATGGTGGAGGTTCGATGTCTCTTCCAGCGTCCGTCTTGGCGGCGCTGGTATTGGACGGAAGCCACTGGCTACGGTGGTTGCAGGAAACCCTAGAGATCGTTTTGTATTTCTCGATCTCTTAGAAGTTTATCTGTAAATTCAAGATAATCAGTTTATCCTAGTATGTCTTTTAGTTTTGGTATGCTGCATCATGTAACTTGATTTTCTATTAATAAAATATGTGTGTTGCTCTAAAAAAAAGACTATATCGATTTGTGCTCACTAGACCATTCGACTTGGGTCAAGAATTTTAGTGCTAAAAGCATCTCCAACAGTCTTTCCATATTTTTCCCGAATTGCTAAATACTTTTTTAGCAATTTGGCCAAAAAACTGCTATACCAAATTTTTAGTAATCTAAGAGCATCTCCAACAGCCGCGGCAAAATGGCGATGCGCTCAAAACAACGTTGTTTTACCGCGTGGAAGCGTGCGCGCCCCTCCAGCAGGCGCGGGAAAAATGTGTCTGAGCTATAAATTTTCCTGTGAGCGGATCGCTGCGCGCCAAATTTGCTGCGCCGCTTGCAGCACGTGCTATAAACAGAGCCGTGCACGCAATCAACCGCCTGTGAAACTTCCATGTGCGCCTATCTACATCCACCTACATCACCGTTGTTTCCCTTCCGCCTGAGCCCGATTCGCCGCCTACAGCGCGCCGTCGACGAGATGCCGCCCTGCCGATCAAGCTCCGGGTACCGCGGTGTGCGATTGCGTCCGACGGGCACCTACTACACCGAGATACGAACCGGCGACGAGCGCATCGGCCTCGGCACGTTCAAGACGGCGTACGAGGCAGCGCGTGCATACGACGCGGTGGCCTGGCGGCTTGGGCGCCCGCGCAACTCCATGAACTTCCACGAAGGAGGAGCGGCGCTGCGAGTAAGATAAGGCGTTGGCGCCGCCACCTCACATCGTCGCGGAGGAGGAGCAGTGTGCCGCAGCGCGCGCTACAACGCCGCCTCCTCATCGCCGAGCGGGACGAGCGCATCTATACCAAGTGGACGCAGTGATTCTCGGAAGACGTTACGGCCGAGCGCAAGTTTGAAATGGATTGTATGGGCACCTAGAGGGGGGTGAATAGGTGCTACTTCAAATTTTAATGTTTTTTTAATTTTAGGCTTGACACAAAAGGTAAATTCTCTAGATATACTATTATATAAAATTTCCCTATATGCAAACCTAACTACTAGTGAGTAAAGGCGAGTGAGATAGAGGAACGAGTAAACCGTACTGGAGCACACGGAGACACATGATTTGTTTTACCGCAGTTCCTTACTTGTTAAGGGAAGTACATCTGAGTTGGAGGGGTGGGCGGTACTAAGACCACCACACCACAATAGGCCTCACCCTGTTATTCGATGGATCCCGCCACCAAAGGCCTAATCCACCTTTCCACTATAGGAACCCTTCGAGGCGGGAACCGGCGCCTTTACACAACTAGCAGGGCACAACTCCACAACCAAATTGGAGGCTCCCGTGATGAAAACAAGCTGCCACAAGAACAAGTTATGAATAACAAAACACAAGATCTATATATTAACGAGAATACTAGATCGGGGATTTCTCCAAGTGAATGGAGAGGAGTTGATGCGCTTGATTCGTGATGACGATGTAGATTGTCTCCTCCTTCAATTCCCCCAAATATCGAAGCCTTTGGGTGGTTGAAGTGGGAGATCTAGAGAGAGAGCACTTGCAACAGGTCTGGCCTTTTTCAAATAAATCAAGAGTTCTAATTGAAGGGGTGAAGGGGCTTTTATGCCCCCTGTTCTAACTGAGCCGTTGGAGCCATTGGGGGTCGGATTATCCGGCCTAAGTGAGGGCCGGATTATCCGGCCTGGGGAAAACTCCGCCCTAGACTCGGATTATCCGGCACAAAATCCGCCCCTAGTCAGAGCGACGCGCCGAGCCTGCCCTTGATCGTCTCCTGGAGGCCGGATTATGCGGCCCAAGGTAAGGGCCGGATTATCCGGTCAGGGGAAGAAAATCCGCCCCTGTTTGGATTTTCCGGGGGAAAATCTGCCCCAGTAAGAGCGTCGCGCCTTGCCTGCCTTTGATCATATCCTGGGGGCTGGATTATCCGGGCCAAGGTGAGGGCCGGATTATCCGGTCAGGGGAAGAAAATCCGCCCATGTTAGGATTTTCGGGGGAAAATCCGCCCCCAGTCAAAGCGTCGCGCCTTGCCCGCCTTTGCCAAGTGAGTTAGGCCGGATAATCCGGCCCTTGATGGGACGGATAATCCGCCCCCTAAACACAATGTCATTCCCTGCACACTTAGCACACATGAGAAAACTCCACGATATTATTATCTAACACTCAAAACACAGGGAACCATGAAATATTCTTTTAATCTCCCCCTTTTTGGTGTTAGATGACAATACTAGGATTTGCAAGATAGTTCTCAAGACAACAATATTCAATGAATGAAAAAGACTCCCCCTCAATGTGTGCATACTAAGATTTGCATTTGATTACAAATACACACATGAAGGTATAAGCCTATTTCATTGAAACATATGCGAAAAGCTCATACCACCGCGAGAGAGATAGATGCGTCCTCAAAATATTATAAGAATATCTAATAATAGTCATAGTGAGCGCCTCCCTCGATATAGATATCTAATATAGCCAATAAGATAGATGAATCCACAATGATAATCCATAATATAAATCCAGATCCACACAAACATAGTCTTATACAACACAAATCACAAATAAAGTTCAACGCTAAATGGCCACAAGCGAGAGAAAGATCGAGAAAAAAAATGCAAATGCTTGTGCCCGACCCATGCAAATCCTCGGAGACCTAATAGAACTACTTCTCCCCCTTTGTCATCGAGACGCCAAAAAGGAAGAAGAGCGATGCTAACGCCCTAAGAGATCACTCGTAGTCCTCGTCCTCGTCCCTGTCATCGTCCTCATCCTCAAGATCCTCAGTGTCATCCTCCTCATCATCAGCAGTGGCCGCGGAAGGAAACAGGTGACGCTCAAGCTCTCCATAGTTAAGCCTAGAAGAAGAATTCCACCGAGCATATGGTGTGGGAGTAGTAGGAGTAGGGGGGGTCGCCTGAAGCACCGGACACATGGTGGAGGATGAGCTGCTGAGTGTGAGCCATCTCGTGGCGCTGCTTGTAAGCCTCATACTGTCCCTTGCAAGTGTGCACTCCCATGCACAGAATGTTCCGCTAGAACCAATTCAGTTTCTTGATCTCACGAGCAATAGGAGGCACTGGGGGCCTATGAGCACTGGCACGAGCATCCCTCATGGGACCCTCAAGAGCAGAAGATGGGTGTGAGGTATTCCTCACCTTGTTGTAGATCTTCTTCGCCTTGTGTTCCACATCGATGTTAAATTCTTCAGTAGGAAGCAGGTGCTTGATCAACATCATGATGTATGGAGCATATGGGATGGAAAGCCTGTTGAACATGGCATCAATCAACTCATCGTAAATAAAGTCCATCACATCTAGCCGGTACGAAACAGACTCATCCTCACAAGACGCCATCTCATGAGAGAAGGCAAAAATCTGAACTAGGTGACCACGAATGCTGTCATTGTTTCCTCCACTTGGGGTGATAGAATCACGGAAGATACCCACCAAGCTAGCATATATGGGAGAAAGACCAGCAAAGGATCCCACAATACCATTGTCAACTGTGCACGGAGAGAGAGCTGCATCTTTATTGGGCTTGAGTTGGGTGATGATACGGTGACCACTAGCACGATCCCTATTGTGGAAGGAATATCCAAGTGCCTCGGCAAAAACACGAAAGTCAGCTTGCATAGGCTTGTCACGAGTCATCCACTTCATAGTGCGGTGGTCATCACCACAGATAACCAAGGTGGAGAAGAAGTGCTTCACAATCTCAGAATCATAGGAGCATTGAAGTGCCATGAGATGGTGCAACCCCATCCGCTTAGTCACATACATGGCATCAGCAAGATGCGGCTTCTCTAAGGCCTCAGCAAGAATAAGAGGATGCATAGGACAAATATTCTGCCGAGCATAAACATCTTCATAGATACCCTTTTGTTCAGCACACCAGAAACGAGAGTCACCCAACTCAGTATCGTGCGCTACCTCACCAAACAGATCACGGTGACGAATAGAAGAGTATGTGACAGGATCCATCTTCTTATAGTCAATCTTGGGCTCTTTGCCCTTCCTCTTGGACACACCCCTCCTATCCCTCTTTGCCTGTTCAGCCATGCGTTTCTCCTCGTTCTTCCTTCTCCTTAGCTCAACCTCGTCTACTAAGTTACCCTTTCCGTCGTCCCGAAAGTATTTAGCACGAGGATGACGCTTGTAGGTCTTCGGAGCGCTGGAACCACATGTGAATCGAACAAGGTGGATAGCATGGGGATAAGCATACACACAAGTCCAAGAGAGAACGTAGAAAAAGTAGGCAAACAGTTTATAGTCCAATCATACTTAATATGCAAATCCATACGAAACTGAACCAGTTTTGACTCTGTCAGGCCGTGGCAGAAACTTTCAGAATCGCCTAGTTTGAATGCACAAAAGTAGATCGGGCCAAGATACTGCAAGACTACCATTTTTACATGAAACAACAACCTTCTAGACAACGTTCCACCCAACAATTAACACATCTAGCCAAATATGGGGAGATAGGGAGTTACCCTCACTCATTGGAGGAAGAACGCGAAGGAGAAGGTACCCGAAGGCACGAAGAAGAAGATCCAGGGAGGCTCGGAGAGTCCGGCGGACGGAGAGGCTCCAGGGAGGGTGGCGGCGGTAGGTGGCGGCTGGGGAGAAGGAGAGGGTCGGGGGAGAAGTGTTGCTCGTTATGAGCCCTTCCCCTGACCCCAACCCTTAAAGACTGCATCCGCCAGGGCCGGATTATCCGGCCTAAAATCTGAAATTCTGTTATACACAGATTCAGGCCCGTGCGTCCCCAAACAAAACCCCCACAAGGTGTACAAGGGACTTGTGTGCAAGAAAAGATGGCTAAGAGGTAGAGAAAGGCTTGGGATTAAGAGAGCGAAACTGAGATGGTACTACACACTCAAAATTGCAAGAATCAAATCAAATAAAGGCCAAAATTGAGTGTGATTCCCATAGGAACAAGAGATGAGCAAACAAAGATTCAAAAAGATCCACATAAATCCAGCTCTTCTCATGGAAGAGGGCGGTGGCAGAAGCCACCTTGTTGGAGTGTATGGTATGACACCACGAAGATATATCTTGGGTTCATGACCAATACTCATCAATAAGCTCACATATCACAAAATGATATTAAGAGAAATGATTTGACTTGCTTTCATCATTATGTGGGAGGGTTAGCCCAATCAATTAGGACCACACTCCCCCTATATCCATGCCCACACCTAGACCAAATAAGACTGAGATGTAAGAGTGAGTGCATGGGTAATCAAGACAAGATCCTTGAATCAACGATATTTAGCTCATTCCTCAAGTAACAAAACCTTGCTTCATCAAGTGGCTTCGTGAATATGTCAGCAAGTTGGTTCTTCGTGCTCACAAAAGATAGATCAATATCGCCTCGAGCTACATGGTCCCGAATAAAATGATTCCGAATCTCAATATGCTTCGTCCTTGTGTGCTATACTGGATTGTACGCAATTTTGATTGCACTTTCATTATCGCATAAAAGAGGCACTTTGTCACAATTGACACCGTATTCCTTTAAAGTTTGCCTCATCCATAATAACTGAGTGTAGGCACTAGCAGCAGCAACGTATTCAGCTTCGGCAATGGAAAGAGATATACAATTCTGCTTTTTAGAAGACCAACAGACTAGAGACCTTCCCAAGAACTAACAAGCTCCAGAAGTTGATTTCCGATCATCCTTATCACCTCCCCAATCTAAATCAGTATAACCACATAGAGAGAAATTGGATCCCTTGGGATACCATAGACCAAAATTAGGGGAATGAACCAAATATCGGAAGATCCTCTTGACTGCCACTAAGTGGCTTTCTTTAGGAGCTGCTTGTTACCTTGGACACACCCCTACACTCAACACAATATCGGGTCTAGATGCGCAGAGGTAAAGAAGAGAGCTGATCATGGACCGGTATACCTTTTGGTCCACATCTTTACCATGGGGATTAAGTTCAAGGTGAAATTTTGTTTGCATCGGAGTGGCGATGCCATTAAGATCCGTCATCTTGAATCTCTTGAGAATGTCTTGGATGTATTTTGCTTGATTGATGAAGGTTCCTTCTCTAAGTTGCTTGATCTCAAATCCAAGAAAGAACCGTAACTCCCCCATCATAGACATATCAAACCTGTCAGTCATAAGCTTTGAAAATTCATCATTAAAAGCTTTATTAGTAGATCCAAAGATAATGTCATCTACATATAGTTGGCATACGAAGATCTCCCCCTTAACCTTCTTAGTAAAAAGAGTGGGAGCGATTTTCCCAACTTCAAAACTACGATCTAACAAAATCTCTTTAAGGTGCTTATACCACGCACGTGGGGCTTGTTTATGGCCATAGTGTGCCGTATTGAGTTTGTAGACATGGTTCGGAAAGTTAGGATCCTCAAATCCCGAGGTTTGCTTTACGTATACCAACTCATGTAGAGGACCATTAAGAAAAGCACTCTTAACGTTAATTTGCTGTAATTTAAATTATTATCAGTAGCATAAGCAAGAAGGATACGGATGGACTCAAGACGAGCCATAGGAGCATAAGTCTTGCCGAAGTCAATGCCCTCAACTTGGGAATAGCCTTGTGCCACGAGTCTTGCCTTGTTCCTCACAAAATGCCATTCTCATCTTGCTTGTTTTTAAGTATCCATTTTGTGCCGATAACATTGCGGCAATCCTTTGGCTTCTCTACTAATTTCCAAACCTTGTTGCGTTCAAAGTTATTCAACTCTTCATGCATAGCAACAACCTAGTTCGGATCTTCAAGAGCTTCAAACACTTCCTTGGGTTCCACCATTGAGATGTGATCTTGATGCTCACCAAAACTTGCCAACTCCCTTCTTGTGGAAACCCTTCGATGAAGATCACCTACAACTTTGTCAAGAGTGTGACCCCTTAACTCAAGGTTCCTATCTGCACGAGCATTGCGACAAAGTTGAATTAGCTTGTTGCCTCTTGGGGGAATAACTTCATCATTTGAGTCTTTGTTGGAATCATTGGCTTGGCCTTGATCTGTAGCTTTATTAGAAAGAGTAGGAGATGATGAACCCTGCCCTTGATGTGGATCAACAGTCGTAATAGGAGGCTTCTGCTCTTCAGGCGTTTCAGGGCCGGATAATCCGGCCTGGGAGAACCTGAAGCATCTTCACAAACTTCACTGGATCTTGCTCAAATTGGAGAGTGGCTGGATAATGCGGGGTCAGCCGGAAAATCCGGCCTGGGACTTGTAGCAGATTCTTCAATATGGTGATCACGTTGGCCAGCGGAGGAGGGTTAGCCAGATAATCCGGTGTCCACCGGATAATCTGGCCCAGAGCTTTCAGGAGCATGTTGATCTACAACATTTGGTGGAGTTGGTGTAGAAGTTCCTCCAATGGTTGGAGCATGTTGAGCTTGTGTCGATGAGGGTTATACTTGAGTAGAGCATTGTCCTTCCCGATCCGCCACAAGGGGTTCCTCAATGGGGCGGAAAAATCCCATGCCCATTCTTCTTATGGCATCTTGGGGTATTTCAACATCTGCATCACAAACATCAACTTGCCCCGCACGGGAGCCATCATTTTCCTCAAACACCACACTACAAGATTCTACAACAGTTCCGGAGAGCTTATTGTAGACTCTGTAAGTGTGGGATTCGGCACCATAACCAGCAAAAATACCTTCTAAAGCCTTAGAATCAAATTTAGATAACCAAACTCCTTTAATGAGAAAGAAACACTTACAACCAAATACCTAGAAGTAGGAGATGTTTGCTTGTTACCAGTAAGTATTTCATATGGAGTCTTGTCCAAGATTTTGCGGAGGTAGAGCCGGTTGGATGAATGGCAAGCGGTAGAGATTGCTTCATCCCAGAAGTTATAAGGAGACTTGAATTCAGCTAGCATAGACCTTGCCATATCCATTAAGGTCCGATTCTTCTCTCGGCAACACCATTTTTTTGAGGGGTGTACGCCGCGGAATATTGATGTCTTATCCCCTCTTCACTTAGAAATTCATTTAAGGTGTAGTTCTTGAACTCGGAGCCGTTATCACTTCTTATTGCCAATACAGGGACATTGTGTTAACGTTGAACCTCGTTGGCGAAGTCGATGATCGTTTGCTAAGTCTCGCTCTTCAACTTGAAGAAATAGACCCATGTGTATCTTGAGTAGTCATCAACAATCACGAGGCAGTACTTATTCCCACCGAGGCTTGCATGTGATGGAGGATCAAAGAGATCCACATGAAGGAGCTCCAAAATCCTCTTTGACGAAATAATGGTCTTCCTTCGATGAGGGGAGTCATGCATTTTCCCTTCAACACAAGCCCTGCAAACAGGATCTTTGGCAAAGGAAACATTTTCTTTTAGTCCAAGGATGTGGCCGCCCTTCTGGAGACTTTGCAAAGTTCTCATATTGACATGGGCTAGTCGGCGATGCCATAACCAACCCGCATAAGCCTTTCCGAAAAGACACATTGGGCCTGTAGTGGTTTTCCCCGAGAAGTCCACCACGTAAAGGTTATTTTCGACATATCCCACGAAAGCGACTTTTAGAGACTTGCTCCACAAGAGTACCACCAAATCAGCATCAAGGAAAACTGCAAAGCCTATCTTACAAAGGGCACAAACTGAAAGTAAATTGTAACCGAGGGTCTCAACACGCATGACGTCCATGAGAGAGATATCGTGAGCAACCACAACTTTGCTGAGACCCAATACCTCAGATCTTGACTTGTCACCATAGGATATGGTTATGTGATCATGATTTGGCCGCATCTCCATGATGATCTCCTTGCTTCCGGTCATATGACTTGTGCACCCGTTATCGGGTGCCCATTTAGGCCCACCGGAAGCATAGCCCTGCAAGAAAGTTACTTCTTGGTTTTAGGTACTCATTTTTCAATGGGTCCTCTCATGTTAGTGACAAGGGTTTTGGGAACCCAAATAGACCAAGATATGTAACTATCAAAAGGGCCTACATAACTAGCATAGACATCGCCATAACAATCACAGAATAATTCATAGTTAGGATTATTAGCCCCTGCAAAACCATCATGGTTAGTCTTGTCATTAGTGGTGATGCTTGTCTTTGGTTGAGCAGTTTTGCTCTTCTTCTTGTTGTTGTTGTTGTTGTTGTTCTTCTTCTTTGTCTTGGGAACATAACCAAGACCCTCTTTTCCATTGTTTGTCATTTGCTTGCTAAGGACCTCATCTAGAACTTCTTTACCTTTGTGTTGACATCCATTTACAAGTTCTTCTTGTCCACAAGATGGAGTGGAGGTGCTAGGCATATCATACTTCTCCAATTGAGTTTGGAGCTGGCCATGAGACTCATTTAGAGTAGAATGTTCACTCTCCAGTGCCTTGTGAGCAATGTCAAGTTTCTCAAACTTCTCCAAGAGTCTAGCATGAGCAACCCCAAATTCAATCTTTTCCTTCTTTAGTTTCTTTACCTTAGCAAGAGCGTTGGCATGTTCTTTATTAAGCTGAGAAACAGCCTCTTCATGAGACTCCTCAAAATTGACTCGAGTCTCTCTTCCAAGGATACTCGAACTTCCTCTTCTTCTTCCAAGGCATTCTTCAAGGAGGCTATCTCCACGACATCTTCTCTTTCAATTCTACCCTTTTCTTCGAGGAGATCTTCGGATTGGGCAAGTTGACTCATAAGAGCATCAAAATGAAGTTTGTGCTCACCTTGGAAGTTAGTGAAAAAGTTGTCCAAAGCAATAACTTCTTCTTTTATCTTAAGACTAGTATGATCATCCATATCCATATTTATGTTAGTCTTAGGAAATGAAGAAGTAGAAGATGATACCTTGGACCCTCTTGCCATAAGGCAGGTGACGTTGTTGTTGATGACGTTTTCGTTTGGACAATCGAAGAGTGATGATGGGGAAGATGTGGTGGCTATAGCAGCCACCTCACGAGTACTATCTTCATTCTCTTCGTCTTCACTTGTAGAGGAATACTCTTCTTGTGCCACCAAGATAATCTTGGTTTGCTTATTGTAAGGACCATTCTTCTTGATAAATGGCTTCTTTCAAGGTGCCTTGGACTTTTCTTTAAGGATGAGCCTGCCACCATTGTCTTCTCTATTTTGATATGGACACTCAGCCAGAAAGTGTAACCTATCTCCCCAATTGTAGCATGTTCTCATTTTTAGGCCATTTTCTCTTCTTCCACTTGACCCATTCTTGCACTCAAGTTCCGACTTGGCCTTGGCTGGATCCTTCCAAAAGTTCCGTGCATAAAAGGACATGTACTCACCATGATCATGCTTGACTTCCTCGGGACAGCCCATGGATACACCCTCGTATCCTCTTTCATCCTCATCTTGCTCAACAATATTTGCCTTTAGGGCAACATTGACCCCCTTTTGCATTCCAATAGCTCGGGCACGAGCATCTTCAGCATTCTTAGCTGCAACCTTGAATGATGCCATTTCTTGCATGACTTCATTGGAAGTCATTTGATGGTAGTTGTGTCTACCTTGCAAGATCTTCAAGTCCATTGGATCAAATGGCATTAGAGCACTCACATATTTCCTTTTTATCCAAGCATCATTAATGTGAGTGGCTCCATGCTTTCTAAATGTTGTTGCAATGCCCTTGAGTCTTCTATACATATCTTCATGGTCTTCACCATCCAACATGTAAAATCCTTCAGCTTCATTACTAAGGGCATCATTGTAACATCCCAAACTTTAATCCAAGCTTATCAAGATCCAAATCATCAAATTCAGGGTTAACAAAAACTTTTCCAAATTAAAAATGAAAGCATTCATGTGTATGTGCATTTAATTTAGGAATTGATTTGAATTGCCATGGTTCTGTGATCCTTTGCTTGTAAAATGTTTCTTAGGTGAAATAAACATCATCTAAGTCATTCCCAAACTTTTCCCAAAGAAGAACAACTCAAAATGAATATTTGAAGTGAATGGTCATTTTGGCCAAATTAACTCTCATGCCTACTTTGGCTATTCCTAGTACTCAAAACTTAACAGAAACATGTGTGGATCTTTACACCCCTTGATAGTACACATAATGAGGTACCAAGGCCCACTTTGTGTTCTGCAAAAATCTTTCAAATGCTAATTTTAAATGACAGTTTAAAATTGAATCTAATTCATATGGGAAGATCCCACTTTTTAAAAAACCACTCAAACAAGCTCAATTTTCAAAACCCAAGCACCCACGGAGTCTCAAGCTTATTCCTAGCAAACCCACCAAAAAATATTTTCAAAATTCAAAACTAAATCTCATGCGGCCCTAATCCTAGCTCACTGTTTTGAACATGGTTTTGCCCCCAAAAGATCTACATTTAATCCCTTTGTCCCCCCCCCCCAGAGTCTAACCATGCCATTAGCACCAATCCCCTACACCCCTATTGGCAAAGCCATGCCATGCCGAGCCATCCCTCGCTGGCCGACCATGCACTCGCCCCAACAGACCACCTCCCTCTCTCTCGCCATGTCTAGGAGGTAGTCAGGACCTCACCGCCACCCTCTGTCCCCTGCCCGAGCCAAGCCCAGCAGTGGACCACCGAGGAGAGCCCGCGCCCAGTGCCACCGCACCATGCTGAGCACGCGCTAGAGCGCCGCACCCGGCACACGTGCACAAGCCGCCGCTCGACCGCAGCCCGCGCCTACCGCTCCGCCAGGACCCAGGGAACACGACGGACACGCATGTTCGCCGCCCAACGCACCACAACCACCGTCGCCGTGGACACCGCCGCCTCTGCCGCTCAGAGCGCCAGCTCACCCCGACCGCATACCACCGCCCCTATGCCCGCAATCACTTCCTAGAGCACCGCCAGGAGACCGCATGTCGATCGCCACCCTCAGCCATGCCGCTAGCCGCCCGTAGCCATGTCACCACCGTCGCCGGCCCATACCTCTCGGTCTCGCCGTCGAGCCTATAAAAGGAGGGCACCCCCAGCCGTTTGAAGCACACCACTCCACTCCCCTCACCTCACTGACCGTCCCACACCATTAGCCGGAGCAAGGGGAGCAGCAGCTCGCCGGAATTGCACCGGAGCAGGCCACCTCTGGAGGAGAAGGGCGCCGCTGATTGCGACCACCCCCGGAGCTGCCTCGAACATCCCTGAGCTCGCCGTCGACCACCAGTTCGTTTGCCCGCCTCGCCGTCGTCCCTGGAGCCCTGGTACGCCCCCTATGCACCCCCACCAAGCCGCTAGGGTTCGAGCTCGCCGGAGACCTGTTCGTCGTCGACGACGATCCCCAGTCGTAGATCACAGTTCTAATCTAACGACCACCATCACCCCGTACCGCTTCGCGCGTTATGAGCCGCTGACTTGTGGACCCCCCTGTCAGTTGAGCCCCGCGCTGCGGAGTGACACTGGGCCAGCCCGTTAGCAGTTCCCGCGCAACCCAGTTAGCTTGAATTAGGATTTTTCTTTTTAGTTTAAATTTAGTTCTGTCTCTGAGTTTTCAAATCAATTCAGAGAGTTTGACAAATCCAAATTGCATGAAACTAATTTTGCCTGAAAGGTATTGAAAAGATCTATCCAAGCCTGTTGGATTTAATTCAATTATATTTATAGATCTCTCCTAGTAAAAATAACAAAACAGAAGCATTTGCACCTTGCAACATTTTTATAAAATCAACCAAGATAGGTTTTGAGTTGATTCCAACTCTCAAAAATCAGATTTCATCATATCTATTTGAATATGTAATAATATTAATGTTTACATGCAGTGACTTTGGACTAGTACCAAAATAATGCTATATAGGAATTTCTAGTCACTTTAAATCATTAAATAATAAACTTAAACCAAAGTAATATTGATCCAACCTTTAAATCCCATTCCCACATGTTAGAATATGTGGTGAGGACATGTGTCCACATGATCCAATATTTTAAGTGGTGAATATTAAGTCTTAGTTAATTTTTCAATGAGTAGAAATTACTTTTCTAAAATAAAAAGAGTGAAACTATTAAATGAAACTTGTGATGCTTAAGATGATAATAGATCATCAAGTGTGTGTCTTAGAATGCTAATTAGACTAGTTAAGTATTGTTTGGTGATTGTGTACTCCGTATGTATTTGTAGACGATAGTACCGACCAAGCTTTCGAGGAGGAGGAGTTCTTCCAAGAAGAAGAAGAAAACTTCAACCACTGCACTTCACAAGGCAAGCCACCATTAACAATGCAAGCTAACACTTGCAAGTATAATGCTTAGCAAGCTAATATTAAACTAGATAGTTTAGCAAAGATGCTTTGGGCATGCTTTGGTCACACTACTTTGAATATTAGTACCCCAAGTCTTTTTTTACAAGCTTTACTTCCTTTACTTTACACAAAGTTCTTTACTTGTTTTGAAGGTAGCATAAAAAGTATAAAACTTGACCTAGTTAGAACCCCTTTAGATGTCATTCTATGGCATGAGATTGAACCCATCTTTTCAACCTTAGTGAACACTCTTAACTTAGTAGTAAGAGTAGATTAAAAACTTGAGTCACTTTAGATGGGAACACTTGGTGAAAATAAATTATGAAAACCTTGGAATGATGAGTCATTCTATTGAGATGTTTTGACATGTGTTGAGAAACACAAATGGTTTATGATGGTGAAAATGTTGAGGCATGAGCCTTAACCCTTTTATAAAACTGATGGTTGGATTCGGATGCGATACCATTCCAAATTTACCGTACAACCACACTACTTGAATTGGATAAGGCTTAGCTGGAAATTTATATGCATTAGTATTAGTTCCCTCGCGGGAGAGGTATGAGCTGAGGCTACCTCTCAATGTTGTCCACCTATGCAGTGCCCAATATGACTGATGGTCATGGTTGGGAGGCCATGCTCATAGGAGAGGTGCTTATACTAGGGTGTGTAAAGGTAAGGTTATGTTTGATTATTTGCATACTAAGTATGATGATTCAGGGTTATCCCTGACAGATGTATCGAATCTTGTGGTGAAAGTGTACCACCTCTGCAGAGTGTCAAACTATTCGAATAGCCGCGTCCGCGGTTATGGACAGTTGGAATGGCCATACTGTTTCATTGTCAGATGTTTTCCAAACAACTTATGAAATGAATGATGAATTTTTGACTTGACCACAACAGGGTTGTGTTTATGACAATAGCTTCCCACCTTAAGTGATTATAGAACTTTATCTTATCTTTCTTTGCTTCAGAACTCAGCTTAGGTTTCAAACTTAACTTTATAGTTAAACTTAGATTTATCACCTTAACTTAGAACTATATTACTTGTTAGAGGTAGTTTGCGAGTACTTAAAGAGTACTCATGGCTTTTGTACCTGGCTATTCTCATGGCCAGACTATGAAGGAGATTATCAAGATGATGGCCAACAGGACGGCTATGGTAACTAGGATTATCTGCCTTTGTCAGCATTGCCTGTGCCCCTGAAGATGGACCCCACCGCTACGCTTATCTTTTATTACCGTTGCTTGCTGTATTAAGACTGGATCATGAGATCCTTATTTGTGTAAGACCTTATGTATGGTTTGTAATGGATGATGTACTGTGATATCCAATCCGTTATGTCTCGCAAAAATGGTAATCCTGGGATTGCGAGGTATGGCATAACGGGCATCTGGGATTAAAAATCCGGGTGTTGACAATCATACATATTCCTCCTCATGCTTTCATTGCCAATAAAAAGGTCGGTGAGTGCATCCCAAGCTTCTTTGGCGGTGTTGAAATGTTCAATGTGGGGGCATGTCCTTGGGACCCACTCCAAGTTGTATCATTTGGAGAGCCGTTGCATTCAATTGACTATCCACAACTTCTCTTCTTGTCAAGTTGGTGTGATCTCCAATATGAAGACCCTCTTCGATAATCCTCCAAAGTTCAATTGACAAACTGCATACATGCGATTTCAGTAAGAATTGCCATTGATTAAATGTAGATGCAGTAAGCTTGGTTGGATCACCCCTATTGTTTATATGAGGATGAGGGGTAGGTGGGTCGGGAGAATATAGGTGAGGAACCTCACTATAGTCCTCCTTACCACTACCCTTCTTGGAGGCAGAACCATTATGTTTTTCACCCACCACTTCATATTTCTTAGATCCGGCGTGAGCCTTATCCTTGGATGAAGGAGTGGTAGCCTCATAGGAGGATGGAGATGGGGTTCTGGATGATGTGAGGCGAGCAATCATTTGTTGCATCTCCTCCATCTTGGTCTCAAAGGATTTCAACAAGGTTGTTTCCAACGTCTTGAGGTCATCCATTGTGACCTTGTCCACAACCTCATTCCCATTCTCCTTGGTACACATACTTCTCTTAGGCGGTTAAGCCCGAATAAAGAGCCGGGGCTCTGATACCAATTGAAATGGATCATATGGGCACCTAGAGGGGGGTGAATAGGTGCTACTTCAAATTTTAATGCTTTTTCAATTTTAGGCTTGACACAAAAGGTAAATTCTCTAGATATACTATTATATAGAATTTCCCTATATGCAAACCTAACTACTAGCGAGTAAAGGAGAGTGAGATAGAGGAACGAGTAAATCATAGTGGAGCACGCGGAGACACATGATTTGTGTTACCGCAGTACCTTCCTTGTTAAGGGAAGTGCATCTGTGCTGGAGGGGTCGGCAGTACTAAGACCATGATACATTGCTAACGTATTGATGTCTATGCACTTCTATTCTTGTAGACAGTTGTTGGGCCTCCAAGTGCAGAGGTTTGTAGAACAGCAGCAAGTTTCCCTTAAGTGGATTACCCAAGGTTTATTGAACTCAGGGAGGAAGTGGTCAAAGGTATCCCTCTGAAGCAACCCTGCAATCAAGAGACAAGAAGTCTCTTGTGTCCCCAACACACCCAATACACTTGTCAGGTGTATAGGTGCACTAGTTCAGCGAAGAGATAGTAAAATACAAGTGGTATAGATATAAGACAACGGCGCCAGAAAAGAGCTTGATGGCGTGGAAGAGACTAAAGGCAAACTTAAATAAAGATGGCAGCAAGCAAACATGTAACAGATCTAGTTGCAAACGGTGTTTCAATGCTTAGAAACAAGGCCTAGGGATCATACTTTCGCTAGTGAACACTCTCATATAAATATCGTATCATCATGATACTACTCTGAACTACTCTCCGGTTGGACACTCTAATCCATGGTAGGGCTATAACAACACTCCTCAAAGTTCACTTTCCCCATCTAGAAAACCCCACACTGTCACCTTGAGCACTAGATGGTTCCAACAAACACCACAATTAAATAGAGGCATCCAACTCCAGATATAACTCATAACAAGTATTTGTAATCTCTAGCCTAAGTGCCACCATGGTGTGCACGCTGTCACTTTCACACACATGGGGAGAGCAGAGATCTAATAAAGCACTTGAGTAGCAAGTTAGATCTACTTGATTACAAAGCTCATGATCACAATATGATCATGCATAGAGAGATGAACACATAGCTACCGGTAGAACCCTTAGCCTCGAGGAAGAACTACTCCCTCATCATCATGGATCAGCAACGGCGATGGACTTGGTGGTGGAGATCGATGGAAATGGCACCGAGGGCACTTCCCCATCCCGGCAGGGTGTCAGAACAGAGACTTTCTGTCCCCTGAATCCCCCTTTGGTGGCGGTGGCGCTGTGGAACTTTTCGTGGCTGGAGGCTTGACTCTTTAGGGTTTTTGCATCGGGAGGCATCTTATAGGCGAAGAGGCAAGGTTGATGGGCGGACCAGGGGCCCACACCACCTGGTGGCGCGGCCTTGGCTAGCCTGCGCCACCACATGGTATGGCCAGCCCCTGGCCCCTCTCCGTCTCGTCTTCTGGCTCCGTGAGTCTTCCGGTAAAATATCGACTTTGGCTTTTGTCCGGTCCAATTCCGAGAATATTCATTTTCTGACTTTTCTGGAACCAAAAACAGCAGAAAACAGGCAGCTGGCACTATGGCATCTTGTTAATAGGTTAGTCCAAGAAAGTGTATAAAAAAGTACTCCAAAGTTGGAACAAAACATAAGAAAGTAGATAAAAACCAAGCATGGAACATCGAAAGTTATAGATATGCTTGCAGCATATCAACATCCCCAATCTTAACTCCTGCTCGTCCTCGAGTAGGTAAGTGATAAAAAGAAAGAATATTTTTTGAGGTGACATGCACCATCATAAACTTGATCAAAATATTTGTAAAACATGGATAGCTAGGATCATAGTACTTCAACATAGCATGAAAGATAAAGTTCTAACAATAAGACATAGCAATTATGTTGTAACATGAAAAGGCACAAACAAAATATTCATGAATAACAATGCATTGAAAGACGTTTGTTTGTTTCACATAAAGAAAACATAGCATAGTGGCATTCAGCTTGTCCCTCATAGAGTAGTAAAACATAAATGCATAGGACACCTTCAAAGTTTATAAGGGTGACTAGATACAAATAGTTGAAGAACAAGCAATATCAAAGTTATGAATCAATCAACAAGTCTTGGGACAATGCACATAGAACTAAGAATGGCCACTATGCTCTCTCAATAGGTGCATAAATATAGAAGGTGGAGACCCAACATAAAAGTAAAAGAAAGGCCTTCATAGAAGGAAGTAGGGATTCAAGTTTCATAAAGAGCTTCCAAAAATTATGGTACTTATTAGCTTTCATCTCTCATTGCCCCTATCATAAGCATCTTTAAGTGATTAAGGTTAAAGTGACACAACTAAGAGGATATGCTTGACAAGTTATAAGCCAAAATCTCATGCCCCTTACTTACGAAGACTGAACCTCATGCCACTCAAATTTAGTCACAAGTAAGCTCTTGTCATTGTAAGCACATATGTATCATAAAGAACCGCCAACGGGGTACCCCTTGCACATGATACAAGAGCTATCCCATAATAAAAATGACAAGGCAAACAGACAATGAGCATCTCAGCGATCTTTTTATTTTCTATTTGCATAGGTTTTTATTGAGGATGCTTCATAGAGTGCTCATTATAGTTATGCTACAAGTTTCCACCATGATTAGGCATGGCTTAGACTAGCGGCCCAGGCGTTTCTCTAACACACATACAAACTCCATGATCTTACAAGTTCCACTTTTATTTCACACCGCCGGGATCCATAAGCAAAAGAATCATGATATCAACGGGGTACCATGTACAAGTGCAATGTTGAAAGCGTTCCGCATGATACATGGTTCTGCTAATTTCAACTTATAAAGCGCAAGCATATACGCAACAAAGATGGTCACAATGGTTCAAGTTTATTAAGTGCAAGAAAAGTAAAGTGTGCCATCAAGTTCGTGAGAGCTTTAATCACTAATTTTCAAATAACAAATTTAATTTGGAAGGTAGATAAAAGCATGAATATACTTGGAATAGCAAATGCTAATAGGTAGGTATGGTGGACTCTTTGGAATAACTTGGTTTTAGGAGTTGGATGCATGAGTTGAACTCATACTTGGTTACAGAGTCTAGCAAAAGACTGGGAGCGACCAACTAAGAGAGCAATAATGGCCATAATCATGCAGAGCGACAAAACATCATTGATTAAAGCATAAAGTGATATTACAAGTCGAAAACTAAAGGATCATAAAGGCTTATGGTGACTTGGGATAGTCATAACATGGTGTGAGCATGCACCAGGTCAACCCAAATAAAGAATCAAAGGAGAATACCACAATACTATGCTTTAATATGCTAAAACAACACATGATTCTTTCAAGGCACATTAAGCTATCTCAATTGTTTATAACATGTCATGCTACAACAAAAATCACTAAGCATAAAGCCAAAACAATATCAAGCATGACATGACAAAGCATAGGCCACAATCAAAAACAAGCTCCTTTTTACCACTTAAGCATGAACTTTTCCTACTCTTTCCAACCCAAACCAACTTATTTGAAAGAACTCACAAAGATAATAATAAATAAAGATCAGTGAGCTTGTCTCACAAATTCAAAAGGAAGAAATAAAAAGTTCTAAGCTGAAAGCGCAAGAAATCTAAGGATAAACATAGTGCTAGCAAAAGAGAACACTCACAAAACAATAAGAATGAAAACTAGAGTGTTCTAGGCAATGAATAACGGGGTGTGTCTCTCTCCAAAAGAAGTGTGTTGGGATCCAACCAACTTATTCAAGAAAACTAAGCAAACCAAGGAAACAAAAACCAAAACGAAAATGAAGATGCTCCAAGAACAACTCAACTATGCATGAAATAATAAAAATGAAGTGTTTGGAAGAAACCTGGGATTTTTATTGATGAAGAAGGGGATGCCTTGGGCATCCCCAAGCTTTGACGCTTGTACTTCTTGGATATTTCTTGGGGTGACACGTGTGTGAAAGAACATTTCATGATTTCCCAGGTTTTGTGTGTTAGATAACAATATCATGGATTATTCTAATGTGCACTAAGTGTTGCAGGAAGTTTTGAGAGTTTTTGGGGCCGGATTATCCGCCCTGTTCATGGGCCAGATAATCCGGCTAGACCACCTTGGGCAAGGATGGCTCTGCGCAAGTCTCTGTCTAGGGGCGGATTTTCCCCGGAAAATTCCGGCTTTGGGGCGGATTTTCTCCCTGGACCGGATAATCCGGCCCTCTGGTTGGGGCGGATAATCCGGCCCCAGGGAAATCGCCCAAGTGAGCTCCTGCGCTAGCTTCTGTCTGGGGGCAGAATTTCCCCTGGATATTCCGTGTCTAGGGCGGATTTTTCCAGCCGCCAGATAATCCGGCCTTTCCCTAGGGCGGATAATCTGGTCCCCAGAAGAAAGTGTGAAGGGCAAGTCTACGTGAGCTTCTGTTCGTGGCTAGTTTTTGGTACCGGATAATCTGAGTCTGGGGCGGAGTTTTCCCCAGGCCGGATAATCCGGCCCTCGAAAGCTCCAATGGCTTTGTTTTGGAAGGGGTATAAATATCCCTTCTTCCCCAACAAGCAGACCCTTTGCAAGAGCTCCCATTCTAGATCTCCCACTTCAACCACCCGAAGGCTTCGATCTTTGGGGGAATTGAAGGAGGAGAGGATCATCATCGTCATCACGAATCAAGTGCATCAACTCCTCTCCATTCATTTAGAGAAATCCCCGATCTAGTATTCTTGTCAATATCTAGATCTTGTTCTTTGTTATTGATAACTTGTTCTTGTGGTAGCTTGTTGTCATTACGGGAGCCTCCAAGTTGATTGTGGAGTTGTGCCGCGCTAGTTGTGTAAAGGCATCGATACCCGCCTCGAAGGGTCCCTATAGTGGAAAGGTGGATCAGGCCTATGGTGGCGGGATCCATCGGAGAACAGGGTGAGGCCTATTGTGGCGTGGTGGTCTTAGTACTGCCCACCCCTCCAACGCAGACGTACTTCCCTTAACAAGGAAGGAACTGCGGTCAAACAAATCCTGTGTCTCTGTGTGCTTCACTATGGTTTACTCGTTCCTCTTCCACTTGCTCTTTACTCGCTAGTAGATAGGTTTGCATATAGGGAAATTCCACCTAATAGTTTATCTAGAGAATTTACCCTTTGTGCTAAGCCTAAAATTGAAAAAGCAGTAAAATTTGAAGTAGCACCTATTCACCCCCCTCTAGGTGCCCATATGATCCATTTCAATTGGTATGAGAGCCCCGGATCTTTATTCGGGCTTAACCGCCTAAGAGTAGTATGGGTACCAAGGATGATGGGAATGAGGCTGTGGATAAGGTCACAATGGATGACCTCAAGACGTTGGAAACAACCTTGTTGAAATCCTTTGAGGCCAAGATGGAGGAGATGAATCAAATGATTGCTCGTCTCACATCATCCATAGCCTCATCTCCATCCTCCTCTGAGGCAGCCACACCATTGTCTAGGGAAAAGGCTAACACCGGATCCAAGGATGATGATGTGGAAGGTGAAAAACTTAATGGTTCCACCTCCAAGAAGGGAAGTGTTAAGGAGGAATATAGTGAGGTTCGTCACGTATATTCCCCCGACCCACATATCTCTCACCCTCATATAAACAATAGGGGTGATCGAACCAAGCTTACTGCATCTTCTTTCAATCAATGGCAATTCTTAATGAAGTCTCATGTTTGGAGCTCCTCAATTGAACTTTGGAGGATTATTGAAGAGGGTCTTCATATTGGAGATCATTCCAATCTGACAAGAAGAGAAGTTGTGGACAACCAATTGAATGCTACAGCTCTCCACATGATACAACTCGGTGTGGGTCCCAAGGACATTCCCCACATTGAACATCTCAACACAGCTAAAGAAGCTTGGGATGCCCTCACCGATCTCTTTATTGGGAATGAAAGCATGAGAAGGAATAGATATGATGCCCTGAGTAATGAAGCTGAAGGGTTCTACATGTTGGATGGTGAAAACCATGAAGACATGTATAGAAGACTCAAGGGCATTGCAACAACATTTAGAAAGCATGGAGCCACCCACATTGATGATGCATGGATAAAAAGAAAATACGTGAGTGCCTTAATGCCTTTCAAGCCAACTGATTTGAAGAGCTTGCAAGGTAGACACAACTACCATCAAATGACATGCAATGAAGTCATGCAAGAAATGGCATCATTCGAAGTTGCCGCGAAGAATGCTGATGATGCCCGGGCTCGTGCCATTGGAATGGAAAAGGGGAGTCAATGTTGCTCTAAAGGCCAATGTTGTTGAGCAAGATGAGGATGAAAGAGCTTTTGAGGGGGCCTCCATGGACCGCCCCGATGAAGTCAAACATGCTCATGGTGAGTACATGGCGTTTTACGCAAGGGACTTTTGGAAGGATCCTGCCAAGGCCAAGTCGGAACTCGAGCGTAAGAATGGGTCGAGTGGAAGAATAGAAAGTGGCCCAAAACTGAGAACGTGCTACAACTGTGGAGATAGGATGCACTTTGTAGCCGAGTGTCCTTATCAAAATAGAGAAGACAATGGTGGCAGGCTCATTCTTAAAGAAAAATCCAAGGCACCTAAGAAGAAGCCATTTATTAAAATAATGGCCCCTACAAGAAGCAACCCAAGATCGTCTTAGTGGCACAAGAAGAATACTCCTCTGCAAGTGAAGATGAAGAGGATGAAGATAGCTCTCGCGAGGTGGCTGCTATAGCCACCACATCGACTCCATCATCTCTCTTCGACTCACCAAACGCGAACATCATCAACAACAACGCCACGTGCCTAATGGCAAGAGGGTCCGAGGTATCAAGTTCTAGCTCTTCATTTCCTAAGACTAACATAATTTTGGATATGGATGATCATGATAGTCTTAATGAAATAAGAAGTTATTGCTTTGGACAACTTTTTCACTAACCTGCAAGGTGAGCACAAACTCCATTTTGATGCTCTTATGAGTCAACTTTCTCAAGCCGAAGATCTTCTTGAAGTAAAGGGCAGAATCGAAAGAGAAGATGCCTTGGAGATAGCTTCTTTGAAGAATTCCTTGGAAGAAGAAGAAGAGGAAGCTCGAGTATCTTTGGAAGAGAGACTTGAATCCATTGAGGAGTCACATGGAGAAGTCGTGACTCAGCTCATCAAAGAACGTGACAATGCTCTTGCCAAGGTAAAGAAACTAAAGAAAGAAAATATTGAATTTGGGGCTGCTCATGCTAGACTCTCGGAGAAGTTTGATAAACTTGAAAGTGCTCACAAGGCATTGAATAGTGATCTCTCTACTCTAAATGAGTCTCATGATCAGCTCCAAACTCAATTGAAGCTGTATGATGTGCCAAGTACCTCCACATCATCCTATGGAAAAGAAGATCTTGCAAGAGGTTCTCAACACAAAGATAAAGAGGTTCTTGATGAGATACTGAGCAAGCAAAGGACAAACAATAGAAAAGAAGGTCTTGGTTAAATTCCCAAGACAAAGAACAAGAAAAACAAGAAGAAGGAGAAGAAGAGCAAGACTGCTCAACCAAAGACTAGCAACATCACCAATGATAGGTCTACTTATGATGGTTTTGCAGGGGCTAATAATCCTAACTTTGAGTTATATTGTGATTATTATGGTGATGTTTATGCTAGTTATGTAGGCTCTTATGATTGTTACATTCCTTGGTCTATTTGGGTTCCCAAGACCCTTGTCACTAACATGAGAGGACCCACTGAAAAATGGGTACCTAAGACCAAGAAGTAACTTTCTTGCAGGGCTATGCTTCCGGTGGGTCTAAATGGGTACTCGATAGTGGATGCATGAGTCATATGACCAAAAGCAAGGAGATCGTCATGGAGATGCGGCCAAATCATGATCATATAACCGTCTCCTATGGTGACAAGTCAAAATCTGAGGTATTAGGTCTCGGTAAAGTTGTGGTGGCTCACGATATCTCTCTCATGGACGTCATGCTTCTTGAGACCCTCGGGTACAACTTACTTTCAGTTCGCGCCCTTGGTAAGATGGGATTTGTAGTTTTTATTGATGCTGATTTGGTGGTACTCCTGTGGAGCAAGTCTCTAAAAGTCGCTTTCGTGGGATATGTCGAAAATGACCTGTACGTGGTGGACTTTTTAGGGAAAACCACTATAGGCCTGATGTGTCTTTTCGGAAAGGCTGATGTGGGTTGGGTATGGCATCGCCGACTAGCCCACGTCAATATGAGAACTTTGCAAAGTCTCCACAAGGGTGGCCACATCCTTGGACTAAAAGAAAACGTCTTCTTTGCCAAAGATCGTGTTTGCAGGGCTTGTGTTGAAGGGAAAATGCATGACTCGGTGGGAAGAAGTATTGTCTTGTGATCGTTGATGATTACTCAAGATACACTTGGGTTTATTTCTTCAAGTTGAAGAGTGAAACTCAATAAACGATCATCGACTTCGCCAACGAGGTTCAATGTCAACACAACGTCCCTATTCTGGCTATAAGAAGTGATAACGACTCTGAGTTCAAGAACTACACCTTAAATGAGTTCCTAAGTGAAGAGGGGATTAGACATCAACATTCCGCTGCGTATACCGCTCAACAAAATGGTGTAGCCGAGAGGAAGAATCGGATTCTAATGGACATGGCAAGGTCAATTCTAGCCGAATTCAAGTCTCCATACAACTTCTGGGCTGAAGCAATCTCTACCGCTTGTCATTCATCCAATCGGTTATACCTCCGCAATATCTTGGACAAGACCCCGGATGAAATACTTACCAGTAACAAGCCAAACATCTCATACTTTTGGGTATTCGGGTGTAAGTCTTTATTTCTCATCAAGGGAGTTCGTTTATCTAAGTTTGAATCTAAGGCTCTAGAAGGTATTTTTGTTGGTTATGGTGCCGAATCTCACACTTATAGAGTGTACAATAAGCTCTACAGAACTGTTGTAGAATCTTGTAGTGTGGTGTTCGAGGAAAATGACAGTTCCCATGCGGAGCAAGTTGGTGTTTGTGATGCAGATGTTGAAATACCCCAAGATACCATAAGAAGAATGGGTGTGGGATTTTTCCGCCCCATTGAGGAACCCCTTGTGGCGGATCGGGAAGGACAATGCTCTACTCATGTAGAGCCCTCATATACACATCCTCAACATGTTCCCACCACGGGAGCAACTTCTACACCATCTCCATCAACTGCTGAAGGTCAAGATGTTCCAGCAAGCTCTAGGACAGATTATCCGGTTGACACCGGATTATCCGGCCAACCCCATCCTGACGAACAACCTGCACCTGGTGTTGAAGAAGTCGCTGCAAGCTCCAGGCCGGATTTTCTGGGTGACCCCGGATTATCCGGCCCCTCGCCAGTTCAAGCTATTCCGAGGCAGCCTGATGAGGCTACTACGAGTTCCCCCAGGCCAGATTATCCGGCCTCTCCATCGGCCAGATTATCCGGCCCTGACTCTCCTATTGTTCAGCAGTCTCCTGTCACGGCTATTGACTCATCTCAAGGGCACGTTTCATCACCACCTACTACTGTTATCCCTGATTCTATTCAAGGTCGAGCAAATGATTCCAATGAAGATTCAAGTGATGAAACTATTCCACCAAGAGACAACAAGCTTATTGAACTTCATCGCAAGGCTCGTGCTGATCGGAACCTTGAGTTAAGAGGTCACACCCTCGACAAGGTTGTAGGTGACCTTCGACGAAGGGTTTCTACAAGAAGGGAATTGGCAAGCTTTGGTGAGCATCAAGCTCACATCTCAATGGTGGAACCCGAGAAAGTTTTTGAAATCTTGAAGATTCGGACTGGGTTGTTGCTATGCATGAACAATTGAATAATTTCGAGCGCAACAAGGTCTGAAAACTCGTGGAGAAACCCAAAGATTTCCGCAATGTTATCGACAGTAAATGGATATTTAAAAACAAGCAAGATGAGAATGGCATTGTTGTGAGGAACAAGGCGAGACTTGTGGCTCAAGGCTACTCTCAAGTTGAGGGCATTGACTTCGGCGAGACCTATGCTCTAGTGGCTCGACTTGAGTCCATCTGTATCCTTCTTGCTTATGCTGCCCATAACAATTTTTAATTGCAGCAGATGGACGTCAAGAGTGCTTTCCTTAATGGTCCTCTACATGAGTTGGTATATGTAAAGCAACCCCCGAGATTTGAGGATCCTAACTTCCCGAACCATGTCTACAAACTCGATAAGGCACTCTATGGCCTTAAACAAGCCCCACGTGCGTGGTATGAGCACCTTAAAGAGCTTTTGCTAGACCGTGGCTTTGAAGTTGGGCAAATCGATCCCACTCTCTTTGCTAAGAAGGTTAAGGGGGATCTCTTCGTATGCCAACTATATGCAGACGATATCATCTTTGGTTCTACTAATAAAGCTTTTAATGATGAATTTTCAAAGCTTATGACTGACAGGTTTGAGATGTCTATGATGGGGGAATTATGGTTCTTTCTTGGATTCAAGATCAAGGAACTTAGAGAAGGAACCTTCATCAATCAAGCAAAGTATATCCAAGACATGCTCAAGAGATTCAAGATGACGGATCTTAATGGTGTCGCCACTCCGATGTAAACCAAATGTCATCTTGAACTTAACCCACATGGTAAAGATGTTGACTAAAAGGTATACCGATCCATGATCGACTCTCTTCTTTACCACTGCGCATCTAGACCCGATATTGTGTTGAGTGTGGGGGTGTGTGCAAGGTATCAAGCAGCTCCTAAAGAAAGCCACTTAGTGGCGGTCAAGAGGATCTTTCGATATTTGCTTCATTCTCCTAACTTTGGTCTATGGTATCCCAAGGGCTCCAATTTCTCTATATGTGGTTATACTGATTCAGATTGGGCTGGTGATAAGGATGATCGGAAATCCACTTCTAGAGCTTCTCAATTCTTGGGAAGATCTCGAGTGTGTTGGTCATCTAAAAAGCAGAATTATATATCTGTCTCCACCACCGAAGCTGAATATGTTGCTGCTACTAGCGCTTGCACTCAGTTATTGTGGATGAGGCAAACTTTAAAGGAATACGGTGTCAATTGTGACAAAGTGCCTCTTTTATGTGATAATGAAAGTGCAATCAAAATTGCGTACAATCCTGTACAGCACACAAGGACAAAGCATATTGAGATTCGGAATCATTTTATTTGAGACCATGTTGCTTGAGGCGATATTGATCTATATTTTGTGAGCATGAAGAACCAACTTGCTGATATTTTTATGAAGCCACTTGATGAAGCAAGATTCTGCTACTTGAGGAATGAGCTAAATATCATTGATTCCAGGAGTTTGTCTTGATTACCCATGCACTCACTCGTACATCTCAGTCTTATTTGGTCTAGATGTGGGCATGGGTATAGGGGGAGTGTGGTCCTAATTAATTGGGCTATCCCTCCCCCCATAATGCCAAAAGCAAGATAAATCATTTCTCTTAATATCATTGTGTGATATGTGAGCTTATTGATGAGTATTGGTCATGAACCCAAGATATATCTTCGCGGTGTCACACCATACACTCCAACAAGGTGGCCACGACCACCGCCCTCTCCTTTGAGGAGAATTGGATTTTTGTTGATCTTTTTGGTTGTTTTTGCTGATCTCATGTTCTTATGGGAATCACACTCAATTTTGGCTCTTCTTTGATTTGGTTCTTGCAATTTTGAGTGTATAGTACCATCTCAGTTTGGCTCTCTTAATACTAAGTCGTTCCCTACCCCTGAGCCATCTATTCTTGCACACAAGTCCCTTGTACACCTTGTGGGGGTGTTGTTTGGGGACGCGCGGGCCTGAATCTGTGTACCACAGAATTTCAGATTTGAGGCCGGATAATCCGGCCCTAGTGTAGGCCGGATAATCCGGCCCTAGCGGATCTCATCTTAAAGGGCAGGGATCAGGGGGAAGGGCTCATAACGAGCAGCTCTTCTCCCCCAACCCTCTCCTCCTCCTCCTCAGCCGCCGCCTGCCGTCCCCCACCCTCCCCGGAGCCTCTCCGGCCACCGGATTTTTTGGGCCTCCCCGGATCTTCTTCTCCGCGCCTCCGGGTACCTTCTCCTCTGTGTTCTTCCTCCAATGAGTGAGGGTAACTCCCTCTCTCCGCATCTTTGGCTAGATGTGTCATTTGTTGGGTGGAACGTTGTCTAGAAGGATGTGTTTTTGCATAGAACTCATAGACTTGAAGTTTCTAGGCCCGATCTATGTTTTGCTTCTCAATCTAGGTGAAATCAAAAATTTCTGCTAGGGCCGGATTATCCGCCACTGGCCAGGCCAGATAATCCGGCCTAACAGATTCAACTCTGGTTCAGTTTCACCATATTGTGTGCATTACGCATATTTGACTCATGACTTTTTTTCTATTGTTTCCATGCTCTCTCCTGGACTTGTGTGTGTGCTTATCCCCATGCTAGCGCTCTTATTCTATTCACAGGTGGTTCAAGTGCTCACAAGACTTACAAGCGTCGTCCTCGCACTATTTAGTTCGGGGTAGACAGTGAGGGCAATACAGTGGACAAAGTTGAGCTGAGGAGAAGAGAAAAAGAGGCTGAACGCATGGCTTAACAAGAGAAGCGGGAGAGATCCAGGAGGGGTGTGTCCAAGAGGAAGGGAAAAGAGCCCAAGATCAACTACAAGGTTATGGATCCTGTCACTTATTCCTCTATCCGTCACCATGATTTGTTTGCTGAGATGCCCCATGATTCTGAGCTAGGGGATTCTCGTTTTTGGTGTGCTTAACAGAAAGGGATTTATGAAGATGTGTATGCTAGGCTGAACATTAGGCCTATGCACCCGCTGGTTCTTGATGAGGCCCTGGAGAAGCCCCACCTTGTGGATGCAATGTTTGTGGCTGAGCGGATGGGGCTCCACCATCTCATGTCTCTCTAGTGCTCATATGACTCTGAGGTGGTGAAGCAGTTCTTTTCCACTTTGGTTATTTGTGGAGATGAGCATTGCACTATGAAGTGGATGACTCATGACAGGCCTATGACTGCTGATTTCCGTGTGTTTGCCGAGGTTCTTGGATACTCTTTATGCAACAGGGATAGGGCCAGTGGCCCCCGCATCATCACACAGCTGAAGCCCAACAAAGATGCAGCTCTCTCTCTGTAACATCCCAAACTTTTCCTAATTTTGGGACGCTAAAATTAAGAAAATAAATTAAATAATTTGTAAAACAGAATATTTAGAAAATTTTAGAAAAAGGATCCTATGATGGTCTACGGAATTTTAGAAAATTTTGGAGACAAGAATCAACTCATTTGGAGTTACAAAACAAAAGATATGAAATAATTAGTAAAACAGAATATATAAAAGAAAAGGAAAAAAATAGCTAAGCTTAACCTAAACGGGGCAGCCGGAGCCAGCCCATACCCTATCTACCGCCGTCCCTCACAGCGCGCAGCCGCATCGTGCAATGGGCCGGCCCAGCAAAGCACCCGCAGCAGCCCGCGCTGCTCCACTCCGCTCTCTATCACCGACAGGTGGGTCCCAACCGACCTTCTTCCCCACGGTGGTGGAGAGGCCCCGACGAGCATGGCTCAAATTTGTTCAGATTTCCTTCGAATCCGCGTGGATTTTACCCTCCTTCGCATGTCATCGCCCCCATATAAACCTTCCGCACCTCCTCGTGTTTTTTTGCCTTTTCCCGAACCCTAGCACCCCCACCGTCGAGCTTCAATCTCGCCACCGCCGGACACCTCCAGATCGATCTCCAATCGATGGTTTTTGTCGCCCCCGACCCTCCTTCTTCAGTTGGTTATCCTCCCCATGGACCTCCGCATCCTCCTGACCCTTTCCCCTCACCGTAGGTGCACTAGAGCATAGAGGAGACTTCGCCGGAGTACCATAGCCACCACGGAGCTCCATCCGACCGACACCGTCGCTACAGGAAGCAAGGGAAGTCACCGAGGAAACCAACAGAATCCCCATCTCTGTCCACACCCCGTCGTCCACTCCGCCATCCCGGGGACTCGCCGGAACACCACCAGAGGCAACCACCTGGAGCTGCCGCCACCCACCATCGTCGACGTGTCGCCGCTGGCTCGCCATCGTCAACACCGGTCATCCGATCTAATCTGGGTGGACCAGATCTCTTAGAGCCGAGCCAAGCTGAGCCGGAGCCGGGCACTCAAGCCGACACAGGCCGAAGAGCTAGCGCCTGCCCCCACCATCCGATCAAGATCTAGAGGCTATAGATGATTCACTTAATCGAAGGGGTATGGGCCAATCAGATCGTGCCACGCCGCCCCCACGCCTCTGTCTTTTTGTTAATTAATTTAAATTGCAGAAAATTGGTAGATCTTGTATAATTCATAGTAAATAGAATATAGATACAAATTTAGCATATAATATACCTCTGGAAAGCACATTTAGTGTAGAACACTATTTCCTAATAATATATAATTTTACCATTACAGGTTTTCGGCCTTTATTTAAATGGTTTAATAGCCCTTTTATACTAAATAAATCATAGTAAATTATCTGTAGATCCAAAAAATACAAATATAGTACTGATGGATTCATAACTTCATATGAAACATTAATATGCTGTTAGTTCTAGATTTTTGTAGTGTATAATTACTGTAGTAATATAATTAGTTTTAATGGCCATTTAGATTATTAAATTCATAATAAATTATTTATAGATCAGAAAATATAAATAATATGTATATGGATTCACAATTTTACAAGTAATACATATCTAGTCTTAGATATAATTTTTGAAGAAGTAAATATTTTAAGTAATTTAAACTCTAGTAAATAGTAAATAGATCATAGAAAAAGATCTATAACTCCGATTAGGGTGAATCCAATTCCTAATGGTTCGTATTAATGTCCTCTATCTAGTAAAACTTAGAACCAAATTTAATTCGACAACTAGGATGGAAGTTGTAACAGATCTACTAAAACTCCTCATTTGGTTATCAGGATTTAATAATAAATACCCTATTGCATTAAATAATCTCCAACATGCATCGTATGTTCTAATAGTGTTAAGAATACTAAATACAACCAGTGTGTCATTGTAAATCAGCATGCATGCATATGATCACCAGTGTTTAGTTGTATGTTGTATTGTTATGTTTGCAATTGTGTTGATTGGAATTGTTTTGTCCTCGTGTTAGATTGTTCGGAGAGTGCGATTGCTGCAGAAGAATTCAATCATCACTCATAACACAAACATAAGGCAAGTTACACCACTTGTACATATTATGTCCCAGTTTTTTACTATGCATATTTTACTCTTGAAATCTTGTAGTATGCATGTGTAGGTCTTTAGTAGATTTTATTAGTCCTATTTTTGCAAGTGCGGTTTTGTAGTATGCCTGAGTAGCTTATACTTAGGAATTTCCATCCTAATAGGTTTCCCCTGTTTTTGCTAAGTACTGCCTGCTATGCTATATATATACTAAATACCGTTGGGGGGTTCGAAAGACTCAAAAAAATTCTAAGTATGAGAGCTCTCTCGAGCGAACTTTTCTTCTCAAAACCCCCCTTCAAAATAAAACTAAGTTTTCTTTTGGGCGGAATGGTTGTCGGGACAACGAGTGGGATTTTGGTGGAGGACGGCCGCCCAGGAATCAAAGAAGTCTGCCATGTTTTAGAATTCAGAAGCTTCCAGTGCAACCACAATACATATGGGCTCTGTCTTGGCTTAGTACTTAGTAGGAAACCTCACCGGGGTACCAACATTTGGAGGTTCTTGGCATGGTTGGATCCAGCTGGTAGAGGGGCTACTAAGGGAAGGCCTCGCCATGGTCTTGTCTGTAAAAGGACTTGATCGTGGATTGTGGGGAAAGTGCACAACCTCTCGAGAGTATTGCAATCTAATCGAGCAGCCATGTTCATGGAAAAAGAACAACATTGAGCGTCTGAAGGATGGAGCCGCTGAAGATCTTCCTCTCTTTCCAAAGTTTTTCTAAAACCCCATGGCGTGAGTAATATCGCCAATGGGTGGGATTTTGGGAACTTGGTGAGTAATATCCAAGTGTTAGGTTGTTTGGGCACTTGGTGAGTAATATCCTCATGTTCCATTCGACCCTATTTTACTTAAGCAAATGTTTACAAAGTAGGGTAAAAATCTTTCTCTTTTCTTCTTACTTAGAGAAAATTGGCTTTATGCAAATGAACCCCAAAGCCTACTCTTAGCCTTGCTTGTAGAAATAGGCCAAGTCTTTTCCTTCATGGTGTAATTTTCCAATACATTCAAAGTATTGACCAACTCGTTTGGCTGCACCTTTTATGTGCAGAATTTGGAGATCATCGTTGAAAGGTGCGCTAGGATCATGGGTCTTCACTCAACCTGCCTGTGGCATTGATGGGACTCCAAGTTGTATATATTTCGCTTTTGTTGTAATAATGTAAACTCTGGATTATTCGATTCATGTAATAAAGACTTGTGTTTTACATGATAATTCATCGACTGTGAGTGCTAGCTAATGATCCAGGGACTAGCATGTCAATCACAGGGACTTAGGATCCTTACCGATCCTAGGTCACAACACTCTCCTTGCAAAGTGGACAATCGCATTGTGGGCACTCTTGCTGGTCTTGCTCCTATATATGCTGCCTTAGTGGGCCTCTTCTGTGACTCCTTCACTCCGAGTGGTGGAAACAATGATAGCATCCGTGGTCACCTTGTCCAGCTCCTTGAATTCTCTCATGAGGTTGCCTCGTGCGAGGATGAGTCCGTGCAGTACAAGCTGGATGTGATGGACTTCATCTACCATGAACTGATTGATGCGATGTTCAACCGGTTGTCCATTCCGTATGCTCCCTACATTATGATGCTCATCCAGCACCTGCTCCCCTCTGAATATTTCAACATTGATGTTGTGCATAAGGCCAAGAAGATCTACAACAAGGCTCGGAAGACCTCTCACCCCACTTCTGCCCCTGAGTCTCTCATGAGGGATGATCGCATGCCTCTAGTGCCTCCTGTTGCTCGTGAGATCAAGCAACTGAACTGGTTCCAGCGCCACATTCTTTGCATGGGCGTGGACACATGCAATGGACAGTATGAGGCCTACAAGCAGCGCCATGAGTTGGCTCACTCTCAGCAGCTCATCCTTCACCATGTGACTGGTGCCTCTGGTGATCCCCCGACTCCTACTCCTCCCACACCGTATGCCCGGTGGAACTCTTCTTCTGGGTTGAACTATGGAGAGCTGGAGCATCACTTGTTCCCCTCTGCGCCCAATGCTAATGATGAGGACGATGACACTGAGGAGCTTGACGATGAAGATGATGATGGGAACAAGGACGAGGACGAGGACTACGAGTGATACCTTGGGGTGCTAGCATCATTCTTCTTCCTTTTTGGCGTCTCGATGCCAAAGGGGGAGAAGTAGTTCTATTAGGACTTCAAGGATTTGCATGGGTCGGGCACAAGCATTTGCACTTTTTCATTCATCGTTTTCCTGCTTGTGTCCATTTAGCATTAAACTTTATTTGTGGTTTGTGGTGTGTTTGAGACTTTATGTCGGTGGACGTCTAGATTTATCTCATGGATTATGCCTATGGACTCATTTAATCATATCCTATTATGTTGGTAATCTATCTCAAGGAAGGCGTGTATATTGGTTATCACGTTGATAATTCTGGATATTTCAGGGACACCTCTCTCATTATCTCGGTGGTATGATTATGTTATTTATATTTCAATGGAATAGACTTTCATCTACTTGTGTGCATTTGTATTCAAATGCAAATCTCTAATATGCACACATTGAGGGGGAGTCTCTTCCATGTTTTGTTGGTGGTCTTTTAATTCTTCTTGCAAATCTTAGTATTGTCATCTAACACCAAAAGGGGGGATATTTAATGAACATTTCATGATTTCCTAGGTTTTGTGTGTTAGATAACAATACCATAGATTATTCTAAGGTGCACTAAGTGTTGCAGGAAGTTTTGAGAGTTTTTGGGGCCGGATTATCCGGCCCCTTCATGGGCCGGATAATCCAGCTAGACCACCTTGGAAAAGGATGGCTCTGCACAAGTCTCTGTCTAGGGGCGGATTTTCTCCCTGGACCGGATAATCCGGCCCTCTGGTTAGGGCGGATAATCCGGCCCCAGGGAAATCGCCCAAGTGAGCTCCTACGCAAGCTTCTGTCTAGGGGTGGAATTTCCCCCGGATATTCTGTGTCTGGGGTGGATTTTTCTAGCCGCCAGATAATCCGGCCTTTCCCTAGGCCGGATAATCCGGTCCCCAGAAGAAAGTGTGAAGGCCATGTCTGTGTGAGCTTCTGTTCGTGGCCGGTTTTTGGTACCAGATAATCCGAGTCTGGGGTGGAGTTTTCCCCAGGCCGAATAATCCGGCCCTCACTTGGGCCGGATAATCCGGCCCTTGAAAGCTCCAACGGCTTGGTTTTGGAAGGGGTATACATATCCCTTCTTCCCCAACAAGCAGAACTCTTGATTCATTCGAAATTGTTTAGACCCTTTGCAAGAGCTCCCATTCTAGATCTCCCACTTCAACCACCCGAAGGCTTCGATCTTTGGGGGAATTGAAGGAGGAGAGGATCATCATCGTCATCACGAATCAAGTGCATCAACTCCTCTCCATTCATTTGGAGAAATCCCCGATCTAGTATTCTTGTCAATATCTAGATCTTGTTCTTTGTTATTAATAACTTGTTCTTGTGGCAGCTTGTTGTCATTATGGGAGCCTCCAAGTTGATTGTGGAGTTGTGCCCCGCTAGTTCTGTAAAGGCATCGGTACCCGCCTCGAGGGGTCCCTATAGTGGAAAGGTGGATCAGGCCTTTGGTTGCGGGATCCATCGGAGAACAGGGTGAGGCCTATTGTGGCGTGGTGGTCTTAGTACCACCCACCCCTCCAACGCAGACGTACTTCCCTTAACAAGGAAGGAACTGTGGTCAAACAACTGTGTCTCCGCGTGCTTCACTACGGTTTACTCGTTCCTCTTCCACTTGCTCTTTACTTGCTAGTAGATAGGTTTGCATATAGGGATATTCCACCTAATAGTTTACTTAGAGAATTTACCCTTTGTGCTAAGCCTAAAATTGAAAAAGCATCAAAATTTGAAGTAGAACCTATTCACCCCCCTCTAGGTGCCCATACGATCCATTTTAATCGGTACCAGAGCCCCGGCTCTTTATTCATTACTCATTCCTTCCATACACCTGAAATTTTTCCTTCATACAAAACTTCATACAATCTTTATTAGCAACATTAGTGCACTCAAGATAATAAGTCTTTGTGTTCAGTTTCAACACCAATAAAACTTCCATTAAAACACAAGCTATTGTAACACTTCCCTCAAAAAGCTCAATTCCCCAAAACAACTGAAAAATAAACCAACAAGAAGCAAATGCAAATAATGGCAGAAATCTGTTAAAACAGACCAGCAGGTAAAACTCAATTTTTTCGAACACCTTTTGTTGCTCAAATCAAAAATTGTTGAACTAACGAAAGTTATATATCAACCTGGGGCAGACGCACAAAAATTCACGCCTCAAAATGACGTACAGAGATTTTACACGAATTTTTACGGTGAAGCACAAAAATCTGTTTCGGGACAGCAACTTTCCCAAGCATTACTTCTCTCTCATTAGAGGTTACTCTTGGCAAAAAAAAGCAAATAAAAAGGATAAGGATAAGGTTATTACAGAGGTAATAACTTCCAAGACTCATCTAAAACTTTTGGGTTATCTCCCAATAAGTACTTTTCTTTAACGCCTTTAAGTTAGGCATGATAGTTTGAGAAGATGCTCACATAAGAAATATGAATTGAAGTAAAAAAGCATCAAGAAGCAAATTCAAAGCATATTTAAGTCTAACCCACTTCCTATGCATAGGAATCTTATAAAGAAACAAGTCATGAAAGCACAAAGCAACAAGCATAGGAAAGCAAAACAAGTGTAACATCAAAATTTTCAATATAAAGAGGGGAAACTTAATATTATTGAGACGCATAAAACCATGTTTTCCTCTCTCATAATAACTTTCAGTAGCATCATAAATAAAATTAACAATATAACTATCACATAAAACATTCTTATCATGAGCCACATGCATAAAAGAATTAATACTACCCACATAAACATAGTCATTCTTATTAATTGTAGTGGGAGAAAATTCAACAAAATAGCTATCATTATTATTCTCATCACCATAATCATAAAATATAGGAGGCATATTGTAATAATAATTAATTTCCACCTCAATAGTAGGTGGACTGAAAATATCATATTAATCATTGCAATCATCATATATTGGAGGTTTGGTATCATCATAAGCAATAGAATAGCTATCTTCCAAAGCTGGGAACTAAAAAGATCATTTTCATAAAAAATAGCTTCCTCGAGCTTAGACTTTTCCATAGCATTAGCAATAATGGTGTACAAAGAGTTCATACTAACAACATTGCTATTAGCATGCAAATAAAGTTCCATAGGTCTTTTAATTTTCCCTTCAAACACTTCATGTCCTAACTCAAGATAAATACTATAAAGCTCTCTAATTTTGTTGTTGTTTTCCATTAAGCCTAACTAGTGAAAATAAAAACAAGAAACGAAAAGACAAAATTGTAGAATCTAAAGGAAATAACTTCGAGCACTCACACCGGAGGATGTGAGTACCTTTTACCTTACCTCCCCGGCAACGGCGCCAGAAAATACTTGCTAGCGCGTGGTTGACGCGGGAGCATCTTCTTCTTCAGTCACCGGCAACGGCGCCAGAAAAATAGCTTGATGTCTACCCACTTCTATTCTTGTAGACAGTTGTTGGGCCTCCAATTGCAGAGGTTTGTAGAACAGCAGCAAGTTTCCCTTAAGTGGATTACCCAAGGTTTATCGAACTCAGGGAGGAAGTGGTCAAAAGTATCCCTCTCTAGCAACCCTGCAATCAAGATACAAGAAGTCTCGTGTGTCCCCAACGCACCCAATACACTTGTCAGGTCTATAGGTGCACTAGTTCAGCGAAGATATAGTAAAATACAAGTGGTATAGATATAAGACAACGGTGCCAGAAAAGAGCTTGATGGCGTGGAAGAGACTAAAGGCAAACTGAAATAAAGATGGCAGCAAGCAAACATGTAACATATCTAGTTGCAAACGGTGTTTCAATGATTAGAAACAAGGCCTAGGGATCATACTTTCACTAGTGAACACGCTCATATAAATAGCTTATCTTCATGATACTACTCTGAACTACTCTCCAGTTGGACACTCTAATCCATGGTAGGGCTATAACAGCACTCCTCAAAGTTCGCTTTCCCCATCTAGAAAACCCCACACTGTCACCTTGAGCACTAGATGGTTCCAACAAACACCACAATTTCATAAAGACTTCCAACTCCAAATATAACTCATAACAAGTATTTGTAATCTCTAGCCTAAGTGCCACCATGGTGTGCATGCTGTCACTTTCACACACATGGGGAGAGCAGAGATCTAATAAAGCACTTGAGTAGCAAGGTAGATCTACTTGATTACAAAGCTCATGATCACAATATGATCATGCATACAGAGAGAGATGAACACATAGCTACCGGTAGAACCCTTAGCCTCGAGGAAGAACTACTCCCTCATCATCATGAATCAGCAACGACGATGGAGATGGTGGTGGAGATCGATGGAGATGGCACCGGGGCACTTCCCTGTCCCAGCAGAGTGCCGGAATAGAGACTTTATATCCCCCGAATCTCCCCTTTGGTGGCAGCAGCGCTGCAGAACTTTTCATGGCTGGAGGCTTAACTCTTTAGGGTTTTTGCATCGGGAGGCATCTTATAGGCGAAGAGGCAAGGTCGGTGGGTGGACCAGGGGCCCACAGCACCTGGTGGCGCGGCCAGGGCTAGCCCGCGCCACCACATGGTGTGGCCAGCCCCTGGCCCCTCTCCGTCTCGTCTTCTGGCTCCGTGAGTCTTCCGGTAAAATATCGACTTTGGCTTTTGTCCGGTCCAATTCCAAGAATATTCATTTTCTGACTTTTCTGGAACCAAAAACAGCACAAAACAAGCAGCTGGCACTGTGGCATCTTGTTAATAGGTTAGTCCAAGAAAGTGTATAAAAAAGTACTCCAAAGTTGGAACAAAACATAAGAAAGTAAATAAAAACCAAGCATGGAACATCAAAAATTATAGATACGTTTGCAACATATCATGTATCCATAATTTTTGATGTTCCATGCTTGGTTTTTATCTACTTTCTTATGTTTTGTTCCAACTTTGAAGTACTTTTTATACACTTTCTTGGACTAACCTATTAACAAGATGCCATAGTGATAGCTGCCTATTTTTTGCTATTTTTGGTTCCAGGAAAGTTAGAAAATGAATATTCTCGGCATTGGACGGGACAAAAGCCAAAGTCAGTTTTTCACCAAGGGGGACACGGAGCCAGAATACGAGACGGAGAGGGGCCAGGGGGCGGCCACACCACCTGGCCGCGTGGCCAGGCCTGGCCCATGCTAGGGGTGGTGCGGCCACCCAGGGCACCCCCTCGGCCTCCCCTTCCGACTATAAGATGCCTCTGATACAGAAACCCTAAGTACCCGATCAAAATTCCATGAAAGAGCCTATAGCCGCCATCATCTCCATCCCTAGGCCGGGAGGGATCTGAAGCTCTTCTCGGCACCCTGCCAGAGAGGGGAATTCACCCTGGAGGCCTTCTTCATCACCATGCAAGCCTCTGGTGTGATGCGTGAGTAGTTCATCCTTCGACTATGGGTCCATGTAGTAGCTAGATGGCTGGTTCTTCTACTTTGTGCTATCATGTTTAGATCTTGTGAGCTCCGTTCATGATCAAGATCATCTATTTGTAATCCTACATGTTGTGTTTGCGGAGATCCGATGGATATTGAGATGCCATTTCAGATTGATTATTGATTCTATCATGTCTTTGTTATTTGTGATCTTGCATGCTTTCCGTTGTTATTAGCTATCTTGGCCAAGTAGATGCTAGCAACTCCAAGAGTTAGTATTTATGCTCGATAGTGGGTTCGTGCCTCTAGTAATCTGGGGAAGTGACAGAAATCTCTAAGGTACTAGATGTGTTGTTGCTACTAGGGAGAAAACAACAATCCTTTGTTCATAGAACAATCGTATTGTTTACTTTACACGCAATGCGTAATGCAATTATCTGTTGATTACAACTTAATACTGGAGGGGGTTCGGATGATAACCTGAAGGTGGATTATTAGTCATAGATGCAGTTGGATTACGATCTATGTATAATGTTGTAATGCCCAATCGAATATCAAAGGAGTCAAGATTATTAGTATATTCATGTATGCTTTCTCGATGTTTGTCAATTACCCGTTGTAATTTGTTCACCCAACATGTTATCTATCTTAAGGAGAACCACCACTAGTGAACTATGGACCCCGGTCCTTTCTTTTACCATAAATCTACAACTCTTTATTGTTTTCTGTTTACTTTTTGCTAGCTTTTACTTTCTTCCACACAATACGTTTAATCCTTTGTTTTCAACAAAACTGGTGAGATTGACAACCTGACTGTAAGTTGGGGGCAAAGTTCTGTGATTGTGTTGTGCAGGATTCCAAGTTGGCAACAACACCTTCGAGGTGTTTCCTTGATCCTACTGGTTCGATAACCTTGGTTTCATAACTGAGGGAAACTTACTGTTGTGCTCATCATACCTTCCTCTTGGGGTTCCCCAACGAGCTCATTAATACACGAGTCAGCAGACCACCACGCCACAATAGGCCTCACCCTGTTCTCCGATGGATCCCGCCACCAAAGGCCTGATCCACCTTTCCACTATAGGAACCCGTCGAGGCAGGAACCGGCGCCTTTACACAACTAGCGGGGCACAACTCCACAACCAAATTGGAGGCTCCCGTGATGACAACAAGCTACCACAAGAACAAGTTATCAATAACAAAACATCAGATCTAGATATTAACAAGAATACTAGATCAGGGATTTCTCCAGGTGAATGGACAGGAGTTGATGCGCTTGATTCTTGATGACGATGTAGGTTGTCTCCTCCTTCAATTCCCCCAAAGATCGAAGCCTTCAGGTGGTTGAAGTGGGAGATCTAGAGAGAGCACTTGCAACATGTCTGGCCTTTTTCAAATGAATCAAGAGTTCTCACTGAAGGGGATGAAGGGGCTTTTATACCCCTATCTCAACTGAGTCATTGGAGCCATTGGGGGCCGGATTATCTGGCCCAAGTGAGGGCCGGATTATCCGGCCTAGGGAAAACTCTACCCTAGACTCGGATTATCCGGCACAAAATCCGCCCCCAATCAGAGCGATGTGCCGAGCCTGCCCTTGATCGTCTCCTGGGGGCCAGATTATCCGGCCCAAGGTGAGGGCCGGATTATTCGGTCAGGGGATGAAAATCCACCCCTGTTCGGATTGGGGGGGGAGAATCCGCCCCAGTCAGAGCGTCGCGCCTTGCCTGCCTTTGATCGTCTCCTGGGGGCCGGATTATCCGGCCCAATGTGAGGGCCGGATTATCCGGTCAGGGGAAGAAAATCCGCACATGTTCGGATTTTTTAGGGGAAAATCCGCCCCCAGTCAGAGCGTCGCACCTTGCCTGCCTTTGCCAAGTGAGTTAGGCTGGATTATCCGGCCCTTGATGGGGTGGATAATCCAGCCCCCTAAACACAATATCATTCCCTGCACACTTAGCACACATGAGAAAACTCCACGATATTGTTATCTAACACTCAAAACACAGGGAACCATGAAATGTTCTTTCAAAGTTCTATGCCGACAAGAAGCAAGAGCGGAAGGACACAAAGAAGCAGGACCGCCCCACGCGGAGGGCCACCAAGGCGGCGAAGCGGTCCTTCATCGAGGCACAAAAGGCCGGTCCAACGCCCATCTCTGACAGTGATCCCCATTGGAATGATTACTGGTCGTCGACTCCGGTGTCATCCACAACACCAGACTCTTCCTATTTCGAGTTCTAGGTAGTTAAGATTATCTGCACTAGTTTTAGTTCGTAATTTGCACTATTTGTATGTAATATATGCACAATATTTTCAGTTCTATGCGATTTATGCATTATCTATATTTTCAATTCTATTTTAGTTGTTATATAGATGTTTGTGACGCTGCAAAATAGCGCTTCTGGTTGGGGTGGGGAGGTGACGAGGGTTTAACTCATCAATGCCCATTGTTATGGACTTGGGTTTTGGAGAAGGAGGGAGCGTTGGAGGCATCAGTCGACTAGCAAACAAGCACATAGGGACACAAGGTTTACCCAGGTTTAGGCCTCGTAGAGGTCCCTACTCCTGCTTGTCTCCTCTTGGAATTAATGGAGGAATCGAAGATTACAGGGGTGCGCAGAAGCAATCTGGCGAGAGTTGTGGAAACTAGGGTTGCGTGTGTCCTCCTCGCCACCCCTCCTAGCCTTTATATAGATAGGCTAGGTCTCGGGTAGCAGGTTGAGTCAGTTACAGATTAGGGTTTTCCCTTTAAACTTTCTATCTTTAAGCTTCTTCTTGTCTTGCAACTAATCGAGAGTCCGTGGGCCACTCGAAGTCTTCATCGGGTCGTGGCAATGCCATGGGCTTCCACCGTATCTGGACCATATATACCAAACTCGAGTACCTGCAGGGTATACCCATGTCAGTAGCCCCTGAGTGTCCAGTGGAATCGTAGATTCGACTGGAGACTTTATGAAGCCTTTCGAGTGCCTGACTGAATATTTTTTCGAGTGTTCTATTTATGTCATAGGGATTTTTGATATGCATGCCTGATTTAATCGATGTATCGGTATCAGTTAACTGCCTTAGGGCAAAACAACGCAATCTACTTGAACTCGAGTCCCTGGACTCGAATTCGGAAAAGTGTTGGTGTAATTCGACTCAAGCCGCGGAGGTCTTATAGGAGTCGAATTCCAGTATAAAAGTGTGAGCACTTGACACGTCCGTCAAGGCATGTTCATCGTGCCTATAGGCACGGATATATTTCTGGTAGTGCACAGAAAATGTGTTGCCAGGCCTTATTCAGGTGTTATCTTCACACTGCAAGCGCTGCATCCGGATTTTTTGTCATCGCGGAGATGATTCGGGTGGCCCAGGAGACATAGTCTCTTTGTAGGGAAAATGTGAGGCGGTGTCGCCATAGACTTCGAGTGTGGATGTTATCAACACACAGTACGACGTGCAAATAATCATAGGGTACGCGACCAGAGCTCCCTATGGGAGTAGCCCCTGAGTTCCTTGTTGAGTCGAAGACTCAGGCGGGGACTAAAATTTTGCGACTGATGTCGTCTTTTGTTTGCTTGTTTCAGACGAATTTGCTTTCGGCGCTCCCTATGGGAGTAACCCATGATCCATAGTCGAATCGTGGATTCGAGTGGTTGGGTATGCTTTGAATGTCCATATTCCTGCATAATAAAAAGAAAAACGTAGGGTGTGCGACCAGCGCTCCCTATGGGAGTAGCCCCCGAGTTCTTGGTGGAGTCGAAGACTCGAGCAAGGACTAAAGTAGTCGAAGTCTTGTAGTCCTCATCTTGATGACATAAGTGCTGATGATGTGATGACCTCAATTGCCCGCGTGAGCGGCTTTTACGGGACGTGACGAGCGGTTGGTCCCACTTTCTGACCTTGATTTGACCGGGCATGTGTAATCTTTCGTTTTAACTGCGTCTCCTCGATTTCCGTGCATAATGGAGATAGTGGGGGATGGTTCGTGTTTTGGCCTCTCCACGTGTCGACCGCGATGTGCGCCACGCGTCCAATAGGTTTTCTGCTGGCCGTTGGATTGCATCCACAAGGGGGTTAAGTAGCAACACAGCTGCAGTAATTTTCCCATCTGCTCTTTTCTCTGCTTGTGCTTCCATCGCCATTGCCGCTGCTCTCTACTTCCTAGAGCTCGTCCTCTTCGTGGCGTTGGACCAGCTCCACGCGTTCCCAAGCTACTTCATCCGCTCGCACCGCCACCACAAGATGGGGAAAAAGAAGGGAGGCGCCGCTACTGAGAACGCCGCCGCCATTGCTGCTGCCAAGAAGGGCGGCTCCACCACTGTGGGCACCAGTGCCATTGGTGCCGAGAATAAGAAGGGCACGGGCACCCGCGCCACCGATGGTGCGTGGAGTGCATCCATCATCAAGTCATCCGAGCTCCGTCTTCTTCGTCAAGATGGAGTTCTGTCACCCATGGTGGATGACTCGCGAGTGCCAGGTGGCGAGGTAACTCCTTGTCCCCCCGCTGGTTTCCGGGTGATTGATGACCCACAAGTATAGGGGGTGTATCGTAGTATTTTCGAGGGAAGTGAAACCCAATTTATTGATTCGACACAAGGGGAGCCAAAGAATATTTATAAGCCTTAACAACTGAGTTGTCAATTCAGCTGTACCTAGAAACAATCTTGCTCACAACAGTTTATCAGTAGCAACAGTTTTGTAGTAGGAATAGTAAAGTAATAGCAGCAGTAAAGTAAACACAGTAGTAACAATAGCAGTGAACAATAGGATTCGAGCGCGGTAGGCATAGGGATGGATGGACGGGCGTTGCATGGACAAGACAATTCACATAGCAATTAGAACATAGGGAAATTGCAGATAAATAAGATAAAGCATCCAAGTACTAGATAATCCTAGGCATGTGTTCCATATATAGTCATACGTGCTTGCAATGAGAACTTGCACAACATCTTTTGTCCTGCCAGCCCGTTTGCAGCGGGGCCTCAAGGGAACTACTGGAAATTAAGGTGCTCCTTTTAATAGAGCACCGGAGCAAAGCATTAACACTCCGGGAACACATGTGATCCTCACATCAAAGCCACTCCCCCCGGTTATCCCGATTTCTGTCACTTCGGGGCCATTGGTTCCGGACAACAACGTGTGTATACAACTTGTAGATAAGACCAAAAACAATACTATCATAATGGATCAATAACATGTTCAAATCTGAAATCATGGCACTCGGGCCCTAGTGACAAGCATTAAGCACAACAAGTCAAAACAAAGTCATAAAGCACTAATAAAAGATACTAGGCATATGCCCTAACAATCTGATACCATTACATGAATGATCTCATCCAATCCCTACCATCCCCATAGCCTACAGCGGGGGATTACTCACTCATAGATGGGAGAAACATGGATGGTCGATGGAGAAGTGATGGTGATGATGATGGCGATGATCTCCTCCAATTCCCCGTCCCGACAGGGTGCCAGAACGGAGTATCTGGTGCTGTTTCATGGAATCTGGTGGTGGCGGCGGAGCGGAACTCCTTCTGGAAAAACGTCGACCCCCCGGAGTTTTTAGGTCAGAAGGCAACTTATAGGCGAAGAGGGAGACCGAGGGGGTGCCTAGGGGGCCCACACCACCCCCTGGCGTGGCCTGGCCTGGCCCACGCCACCAGGTGGTGTGGCCACCCCCTGGCTCTTCTCCGTCTCATATTCTGGCTCCTGGAGTCTTCGGGTGAAATAGGATTTTCTGCATATTTTCCGGGATTTTTCCTAATAGTTGATTTTCTGCACAAAAACTAGACACCAAGGCAATTCTGCTGAAAATAGCGTTAGTCCGCGTTAGTTGTATCCAAAGCACACAAGTTTAGAGGAGAAACAATAGAAAAAGTGTTCAGGAAAGTAGATACGTTTTCGACGTATCAACTCCCCCCAAGTTTAGCTTATTACTTGTCCTCAAGCAATTCAATTGAATACTGAGTGTGATAAAAGAACTTTCATGAACACATTTGCTTCATATGATGTATATATTCTCAGCATGTGACCAACTACTTAGGCAATTCATAATAAAGAGTATGCTACTGAGTCTATTTAATAGTCAATGCAAGCTATGAATAGATTCCAACTCAAAAACAATAAGTAGCATGAAGCATAAACATAAGCAACATTACAATGCTCGTAAAAAGGTATGATAGAGTGGTATCTCGCTTGCCTTCGATTGTGAATGTCAAGGCACCTCTGAAGTTCAAGTGATGACTAGAAGTAAAGATATCAAAGATACAAGCATCAAAGTCATAACACAAATAATCAAGTAATGAGACAAGCACAAAGAATGACAACCATGCTCTCAAGAAAGTGCTCGGAGAATGTGTGGAGACTCAACAAGTAAAAGAAAAGGTTTTGAATAATTTGAAAGGCTTCCAAATGCTGAAAGTATGGTACTTGTTAGCTTTGAGCTCTCATTGCCCCTATCATAAGCATCTTTAAATGGTTAAGGTTAAAGTGACACAACTAAGAGATATGCTTGACAAGTTATAAATCGAAGTCTCATGCCCCTTACTTACGAAGACCGATCCTCATGCTACTCAACTTCAGTCACAAGTAAGCTCTTGTCATTGTAAGTATATATGTATCATAGAGAACCACCAACGGGGTACCCCTTGCACATGACACGAGAGCTGTCCCATAATCAAAATAACAAGGCAAGCAGACAATGAGCATCTCGGCGATCTTTTTATTTACTATGTGCATAGATTTTTATTGAGGATGCTTCATAGAATGCTCATTATGGTTATGCTACAAGTTTCCACCATGATTAGGCATGGGTTAGGCTAGCGGCCCAGGCGTTTCTCTAACATACATACAAACTCCATGATCTTACAAGTTCCACTTTTATTTCACACTGTCGGGATCCATAAGCAAAAGAACATGATATCAACTAGGTACAAAGTACCAATGAAGTGTCGAAAGCGGTCCCCATGATACATGGTTTTGCTAACTTCAACTCATAAAGCGCAAGCATATACGCAAAAAAGAAGGACGCAATGGTTCAGGTTTATTAAGTGCAAGAAAATAAAGTGTGCCATCAAGTTCATGAGAGCTTTACTAACTAACTTTCTCATAACAAGCAAACATTTTATCCGGAAGAAAACAAGGCATAATGAATATGCACGGGAGTAGCAAATGATGCTAATAGGTAGGTATGGTGGATACTTTGGAAATATTTGGTTTAGGGAGTTGGAAACATGAGTAAAACACTCTGTGGAAGTGAAGGCTAGCAATAGTGAGGGAGCGACCAACGAGAGAGCAATAGCTATCATAATCATACTTGCAACAAAACAGGACTAATCATGTCATGAAAGTGATTCAAGATCCTCAAGGCAAAATAATTCATCAAGGCTTAATTGATTATCACAGTTATGTGCATGAGTGAGCATGTGCCAAGTCAATTCAAACAAAACATTTGGAGGAGGATACCACGGTGTCAGATCAATTTAAGAATAGAGCAATGCCAGCGAACATTCATAACACATGCTACAAACTGTTAACAAGCTGGAGCTAATCATAAGAAAGCAAGAACTACTAAGCATCCAAATAAAACATGCACTCTACATGAACGGACTAAGCATGCCCACAGTGATGAGTATATGTACAAAAATGAAAACAAATAGAGTTCGTTACCAGCCTCTTACCACGCCTCAAGTTGTCATTAATCCTCATTATTGCTCTTCACTTGTGTGGCTTGAATAATAATATGAGACCAATAATCCACTGAGGACTGCCGAACCATGTAGCAAACTCACAAAAACCAAATAAGAACAACAAATATATTTGTTGTTTATTATTTTTAAAACAAGAACCAAAAGAGGAACAACAAGCAAAGCAAAATCTTTTTGGGTTTTTCAAATAGTTCAAACAAAGCAAAAAGGGAAAAGAAAACCAAGGCAAAAAGAAGAAGCAAACCAAAGAGAAACAACAGAAATATTTTTGGTCTTTTGTGTTTTAGGAAGCAAAAGAAAAGAAGAACGAAAACTAAAAAGAGAATAAAAACATGAATATACAAAGTACCAACGCAACATGATATGGAGATGAGTGCGGTGTCGGCATACCTCCCCCCAAGCTTAGGCTTTTGGCCTAAGTGGGTATCAATCCATGTACGAATAGGGGTTCCAAGCAGGCGGATCTTGATAAGAATGGTCGTAATTGGGCCCATGGGAAGAAGAAGAAGCTCCCCAATCATAAGCACGCTGCTGACATGAAGACTCTCCCTCATTCGAGGGCTGGACCGAATCATCCGTGACCTCCCTTCTAGTGTCCTGCTCCTGTTGGGAGAGCTCTCCCAAGTACGTGTCAAACTCCCCCTCAGTGAGGGACCATCCTTCCCTGTTATCAAGGTTAAATAAAACAGGTGCAGGCAAAATAACAACACGCTCGGACTTGCTCTTTCTCCAACCGGCTTTAAGAAAGGTTATTTCATAAGATAACTCACTCATACTAGCCCGCAAGGAAACAAATTTATGTTATCATGGAATTAAGATCAAGTCTTTCTATGGGAAACTGTAGGTCTAGATGATGAGGCACTAAACCATGCAATGCTAGTAAACGAGAAGCAATGAGTCCTCCACAAATTCCACCTTTCTCATGGTTAGCAGCAAGACGGAAAGCTATCAAAGCACCCAAGTTGTAAGACCTATCTCGTTTAAGAGCAGCAGAGATAAATGCTAGATCAAACGAAGATAACTTATTGGCAGTTTTCCTAGCAAGAACACACTTGGCAATAAAGTAGGCAAAGTAGCGAATGGAGGGAAGATGAATGTTACGGATTTTTCCACTCTCCTTCGAGAAGCTAGTCCCTTGGCAAATTTCTGCGTATAAATCCATGAGTGGTTGAGGTCTCTCCTTAATCTTTCTACATGATCCCCATTGAGGTACCTTAATAGCTGCACAAAAATCATCAAGAGAAAGGTCGACAACAATATTGTAAATTTTGTAATGGACCATGGGGTTAGGCAAAGAGTGACTAAATTGGAAGTCCTGCACCACATACATGGTTAGCTTCACAAATTGACAAGGTTCATCTTCCAAAAAGTGCTCTAACCCTACATTATAAACCAAAGTATGGACATCTTGAAGAATTCCTGCAGCTCTCATGAACTCAGAGCATGAATAAATGGAGGGAAAAACTTCCTCCTCCTGGTGGACCTTCATGATCTCAGGCACACATAATTCATGTTGGTTTAGGTGGTGCTCACTCATCTTCTATTCTGAAATTTAAAACACCTATTAAACAAGTGATTGCAAAGTAAATATAATGAAGGATTCTACTCATAGGGACTTGCAAGAGGCCTAAACATGCATCAAAACTATATCTCTAAGCATTAAACAAGCTTGCAAGCTCTCATAACCAGTCACCTATAGCAGAAAAATACTCAATATATAATCCACTAAACACAAATCTACTTGGACAAGGGGAGGAGTCACATACCAGGGAACAAATGCTCCAAATTTCAGCAAGAAAGATGGGCTGAGCAAGGAGATCGAAAAATTCGAGAGCAAGCACAACAAGAACAAGGTTTTCAGCAATGAACTGGAGCTTACTCGGGAGAGAGAAGAAAGTGGCAGGTGAGAGAGTTAGTGGGGGGCAGGGTTGGCCCACACCAGGGCATGGTGCCAACCAGGGTAGGCCGCGCCACCAGGTGGTGTGCCTGCCTGGTGGGTCCCCCTGGTACCTCCCAGGTACTCCTCTGCCCTTTTTTCATGCAAAAACTTAAAATTAATTTTCTGGAATTTTTCAAGAAACCTTATTTTTGGGCAATTTTCAGAAATAGAAGAATGATTTTTCTGATAGATAGATTTTTTTTTCAAAACAAGATGCAAGGACAAAACAAGGCTAGAACTACAGAAGTTCTAAGACACTCTAACATGCAAGCAACTAACAACAAAAAGAAAACTAAACGAAAGCAAAATCTAAAATGCATAGGATAGAAATAAATGGAGATAATCATAATGAAAACATTGTTTTGTTCAATGAAATCCTTTTGTTAACAAGGTTGATCAAGTCTTGCTACCCAAAATAATTCCATATGAAACAAAACTTTGTATTCCACTAATGATTATGTTACCTCCACCTTGACAGGAATGGTCCCAATCATAATAGTTTCAAATTTTTCTCTTGGTATGGGACAATATATTTCTCCAACTTGAATGCCTTCAACACGTTCAATTGAATTCAAACCATAAGTCCTTTCAATCTTCTTGGGGAAATAGACAGTATGTTCCTTGTCATTAACATTGAAAGTCACCTTTCCTTGATTATAATTTATAACAGCTCCTGTAGTATTAAGAAAAGGTCTCCCAAGAATAATAGACATATTATCATCTTCCGGCATTTCAAGCACAACAAAATCAGTTAATATCAAGCAATTATGAGCCACTTGAATAGGTACATCCTCACATATACCCACAGGAATAGTGGTAGATTTATCAGCCATTTGCAAAGATATATCAGTTGGTATTAATTTTTCTAGTTGAAGCCTCTTATAGAGAGAGAAAGGCATAACACTAACTCCAGCTCTCAAATCACACAAAGCAGTTCTAACATAACTATTCTTAATAGAGAAAGGGATAGTTGGAATCCCTGGGTCTCCAAGTTTCTTAGGAACCTTACCATTGAAGAAATAATTAGCAAGCAAAGTAGAAATTTCTTCATTAGGGATCTTCCTTTTATTTGAGACAATATCCTTCATATACTTTGAGTAAGGAGGCAATTTAGTAGCATCAGTCAAAGGGATTTGCAAGAATAAAGGCTTCATCCACTCACAAAACTTATTATAGTGTTCATCTTCCTTTGACTTGTGTTTCTTATCAGGGAAAGGCTTAGGTTTTTGGACCCAAGGTTCTCTTTCACTACCATGTTTCTTAGCAATAAAATCTTCTTTGGTGTATTTAGTATTCTTTTCAGGTTCTTCTTCAACCTTTTCTTCATTAGGAGCTTCATGTTCTTCATTACCACTTTCAGTTTCAGCATCAAAGATAGATATACTATTAGGATCTATAGCAGGTTCAGAGGGTTCTACAATAGTTTTATGCTTCTTTTTCCTTTTCTTATGAGTAGAACCACTATTTTTAGCTTGTTGAGAATCCTGCTCAATTCTTTTGGGATACCCCTCGGGATATAGAGGATCCTGGGTAGTAGCACCACTTCTAGTTCTAATTTCTTAATCATGTTTTTCTTTAGCAGCATTAACTAGCAAGTCGTTTTGCACTTTAACGAGTTGATCTATTTGAGTTTGAACCATTTGAAAGTGTTTAACAATCATTTGAACATCATTAGAGGTTCTTTCAATAATATCCTTCAATTCAACAATAGCTCTAGTGTTTTCCATTAGATGATTTTGCACCCTTTTATTAAAATTATCTTTCTTAACAATAAAGATATTGAATTCTTCTAAGCATTGATCAGGAGGTTTAGAGTAAGGGATATCACCTTCATCAAAGTGTTGGAGAGAGTGTACCTCAATAGTGGATGAGTAGGGAATAGGATTACATAATTCTTCTATAGGAGGTAAATTCTTGACATCTGTAGCTTTAATTCCCTTCTCCTTAAGACATTTCTTAGCTTCCTTCATCACTTCATCATTTAATTCAATAACTCCCCTCTTCTTTGATGTTGGAATAGGCACAGGAATAGATGGTTCAGGTACAATTACTTCAGGTATAGCTTGTTTAGGAGGAGTCCAATCTTCATAATTCTTGCTTATTTTAGCCATTAATTCCTCAGGTTCCTTAGGAGTCATATTCCTGAAAACACAATCAGCACAACTATCTAGGTATGTCCTAGATTCTTCAGTTGGTCCATTATAAAATATATCAAGAAGCTCATTCTTAGGTAATGGACTTCCAGCCTATGCATGAATCAAAGCACAAAACCTCCCCCAAGATTCGGGCAATACCTCTTTTTCTCCCTGTTTAAAATCAAAAAGTTCCTGCAAAATAGCACGTCTAGCACTAGGAGGAAATTATTTCTGCAGGAAAGTACTAATCAAGCACTTAGGGCTATCAATAGATCCAGGAGGTAAGTTACTAAACCAAGTTTTAGCTTCTCCTTTTAGTGAAAAGGGGAAAATCTTAGCAACAAAGTAAGTACGCATCTTAATATCATCAGAAAACAAGCCACTCATGGTAGAAAGTTCATTCATATGTGCTACCGCACTTTCATTCTTAGTCCCACAAAAAGGTTCTTTCTCGACAATAGCTATGTAAGATAGATCGAGAGAGAAATCATAATCTTCATCTATAATGTTTGGGAGAAGTAGCAAACTTAGCAATAGGAGACAATTTGGGTCTAATAGTACACCTCTCATGGAGACTCTTAGCAGCGCTCCTATCATGGGTGTTTTTACATTCTTTAATAAATTCATTGGTCATCTCAACATAACCATCTTCAATATCATAACTTTCACTAGACTCAGGTGAACTAACAGGTGTGGTAGTGTCTTCATTAGGAGTTTCCGTATTTCCAGCTATAGTTCTAGCAATTGTAGCATCTAGGAAAGAACCTAATGAACCACTCTTATCAAGCAAAGTAGAAGCAACATCATAAGCTTCAGAAGTTTCAGATTCAGCAGTAGTAGCAGTGTGTGTAGCATGTGTATGTGGTGGTGTAACGAGCTTACTTATAACAGATGGTGAATCAAGAGCACCAGAGGTGTTCAGAACCGTACCTCTTCTTGTAGTGGATGGTAAAATAGGAAACTTGCCATCACGAGACTTACCCATGATGGATGGATAGCAGCGAACAATAGAGAATCCAAGTGAACTTGATAAAGCTATGCTCCCTGGCAACGGTGCCAGAAAATAGTCTTGATGACCCACAAGTATAGGGGGTGTATCGTAGTATTTTCGAGGGAAGTAAAATCCAATTTATTGATTCGACACAAGGGGAGCCAAAGAATATTTATAAGCCTTAATAGGTGAGTTGTCAATTCAGCTGTACCTGGAAACAATCTTGATCATAGCAGTTTATCAGTAGCAACAGTTTTGTAGTAGGAATAGTAAAGTAATAGCATCAGTAAAGTAAAGACAGTAGTAACAATAGCAGTAAACAACAGGATTTGAGTGCGGTAGGCATAGGGATGGATGGACGGGCATTGCATGGACAAGACAATTCACATAGCAATTAGAACATAGGGCAATTGCAGATAAATAAGATAAAGCATCCAAGTACTAGATAATCCTAGGCATGTGTTCCATATATAGTCATATGTGCTCGCAATGAGAACTTGCACAAGATCTTTTGTCCTGCCAGCCTGTTTGCAGCGGGGCCTCAAGGGAACTACTGGCAATTAAGGTGCTCCTTTTAATAGAGCACCAGAGCAAAGCATTAACACTCCATGAACACATGTGATCCTCACATCAAAGCCATTCCCTCCGGTTATCCCGATTTCTGTCACTTCGGGGCCATTGGTTCCAGACAACAACGTGTGTATATAACTTGTAGATAAGAACAAAAACAATACTATCATAATGAATCAATAACATGTTCAGATCTAAAATCATGGCACTCGGGCCCTAGTGACAAGCATTAAGCACAACAAGTCGCAACAAAGTCATAAAGCACTAATAAAAGATACTAGGCACCATGCCCTAACAATCTGATGCCATTACATGAATGATCTCATCCAATCCCTACCATCCCCATAGCCTACAGCGGGGGATTACTCACTCATAGATGGGGCAAACTTGGATGGTCGATGGAGAAGCGATGGTGATGATGATGGCGATGATCTCCTCCAATTCCCCGTCCCGGTAGGGTGCCAGAACAGGATTTCTGGTGTTGTTTCGTGGAATCTGGTGGTGGCGGCAGAGCATAACTCCTTCTAGAAAAACGGCGAACCCCCCGAAGTTTTTAGGTCAGAAGGCAACTTATAGGCGAAGAGGGAGACCGAGGGGGTGCCTGGGGGGGCCCACACCACCCCCTGGCGCGGCCTGGCATGGCCCGCGCCACCAGATGGTGTGGCCACCCCTGGCTCTTCTTCGTCTCGTATTCTAGATCCTGGAGTCTTCGGGTGAAATAGGATTTTTTGCATATTTTCCGGGATTTTTCCTGATAGTTGATTTTCTGCACAAAAAGTAGACACCAAGGAAATTCTGCTAAAAACTATGTCAGTCCGCGTTAGTTGTATCCAAATCACACAAGTTTAGAGGAGAAACAATAGCAAAACTGTTCAGGAAAGTAGATACGTTTTGGACATATCGGTGATGTTCCTAGCGTTCATCATCCGCGGTCTTTCCCTGCCCCTGCATTCTTTCTTTAGGGGCCTCCTTTGTTTCTACGGGCTCCAGCTGCATCAGCTGTCCCCAAACTCTATTCTCCACATCGCCTACTACATTACTTTCTACGAGTGATGGCTCGGAATCGAGCCAGACTTTGGCCAATCCGCATCTGGTTCCGTAGTCTATGACATAGGAGGCTACAAAATCCATGTCAATTCCTCCGCCACATACTTTGATATCAAGCTCATGGCGTCCGTCCAAGGGTGGAGGGACAAGTCGTTCTACATCCGCGACTAGAAGGCCGACGTAGAGCACTACGGACTCGCACCCTTCGACCCCGCGACGCCGTGCAAGAGGAGGCGTTCTTGGAAAACCGTGGTGATGCCTGGCAAATCCGAGGAGATGGAAGTGATGTACAAGCGTGTCTGCAACCTCGAGAGTCGCATAGGTAAAGAAGAGGGAGGTGCCGCCCTCATTTGTACATGGTTGCGCCGTCGCATCCAGCCTCTGCAGGCCAGAGTCCACCCCATGTTCCAATGGGCGGGTGGGGACGATGTCACTCGCGTATCTGCCGATGGCATTTCTGCCGGTGAAGTAGACAAGAGGTTGCGACTGGTGACGAAGTATACCGCCAAGGAGGTTCTCCCGGGCAAGCCAGTCGTGCCTCCCTTTGATGCCTCTAACCCTCCTCCTAAGGTAGACTTGTGCTACAAAGTAGCTTTATTTGTCGATTGCTTCTGATTTCTTGACATGTACTGAATTGTTTTCTGTATGCAGGATTGGAAGGTGTCTCCCAGCTTGCCCCCTCTTCATGAGGGTGTTATTCCTGGCGAAGTAGATGAAGAGGACGAGTTAGAATCGACTGTCCCACTTGAACAGGAAGAGGAACCCCCAAGTCCAGCGGGCCAGACACTCGCAAGCATTCTCGCAACAAGGATTCGGACGCTTCGTATCCTTCGACTCCCGAAGGCCCATCCCTTGGTGCAGAGGAGCCGATTCCTGTTGTTCCTGTAAGCTCCATGGCGCCATCTGCTCACAAGAAGATGCGGCTGCCGAAGGAGTCGTCGGAGTCGGAGGAGCAAACCTTCTATTTTGATAAATTTGACTGGTAAGTATATAACTCTCATTTTGGTTCCTTTTGGAGTTGCATTTCCTGATGCTGGATTTTGTTTCGTAGTCAAGAGGCGTCGTCGTCATCTGGCGACGTCCAATTTTTGAAGGAATCTAGAGTCGCGGACTCCAAGGCCAAGGAAGTGGTTGAATGATCTTCCTCTCCTCCATTGGTGGCCCACTCCGGGCACAACTCATCGAGTTCTCTACACGCTGGGGAGCACCAGATGGGTGCCCGGACAACTGCACGGCAATCGACTTTGGAGTCTCTGGAGGAGCATGTAAGTGTGATTTTTCTTTTTACAGTCAAATTTGTGGTCCATGCTATCTGCTGATCCTTTATTTTTTTTTGAGGCAGCTCATTGTGAAGGAAGCTCCTCGTTTGGCGGAGCAGGTACTTGCGATGGGTCGACATCACGCCATGCTGGACAATCCCCATCGCGTCGTCGAAGGTTAGTATTTTTCTTCTTCTCCCTTTTTGCTCTTGTGGGATTTTGTACATTCGACTGATGGTCCATCTTTTATTTTTTGTAGCCGAGCATAACGAACTTCTTCGTGATGCTGCTTCTCTGGAAAAGACACTTGCCGTGGCGGTGAAGAGTTGCGATGAGGCAGTCGCTGCGCTTGATGAATCGCGGAAACACGAAGAGGATTTGCGCACCTCCACCGCTGCGAGGGAAAAGTTGTTCGAAGAATAGCTCTTCTCGATTCCCAAGTCTCTTTCAGGTTTTTTTTTATTCTGGATCTTGATTGTTTCTTTCTTCGATATCTTGCTATTATGTTGATGCTTTGCTCTGTGTAGATGCTAGCGGTCCAAGCCTCAACACCCAAGTGCTTCGTCGCGGCGATGCTTTGGCAGGCGCCGTCACGGCAGTCGAGGACCGCAGCGCTTCCATTCAGGGGATGCTGACTAAGACAAGGTTGTGCTTAGTCGCATCCGCGAGGAGCTGACGCCGAAGGCTGAGCTGATTGAGAACTTGGAGGACCTGGTGGAGTCCCTCACTGGAGGTATCCCCGCGGACTTCAGGAAATCGCAGCGTGCGGTTGGCGCTTCCATGGCACTCGCCATGGTGCAAGCCCATGGAGTGGAGGTGGATCCTGCCATGGTCTCCAAGGCGATGCCCATCGGTGCAGATGGTCAACAGGTAGTTTTTTCTCCCTTTGCAACTGTTTGCGGAAAGTACGGGCCACAACTCATCAACACAGTCACCAAGTATTCCGAGGATCTGCAGCGAGCCAAGAAGGCGGCGAAGGCTGCGGCGTCAGGAGCTAGTGGGATGTTGGTGGCGTCTGATACTGCCACATGTAGGGTTCTGTAGCAGAAAACAAAAAAATTCTATCTACTCGAACACTAACACCAGGATCTATACTATGTAGACATAAGTAATGGAGAAGGGATTCGATATTCATACCTTTGAAGACCGAGACACGCCTTACACAGGAAGGCGTATATTGATGAAGACGAGCAGCACCCCAAGTGTGGTGCCTCCGAAGTTCGTCACACGTCCAGTGTAGGAGACGTCAACCGGACTCCGATCCAGACGAGCAAAATAAGAAGTAGATGCCGGATCGTAGATCACATGACGGTAGTGTGAAGGTGGAGAACTCACCCACGAGGTCCTCCCCAATATTACCGAGAAGTCCTCAGTGGATGAGAGAGAGAGAATGAGAGGGAATGGGGTGATTCCAAAGGGGGAGGGGAGACCCCTATATATAGTGGGAGGGGGCGCACCACCCAGGGGCCAGGCGGTGTGGGACTAAACCCCACACCCTCCGATCACCTAGGGGCATCCGCCGGCCCTAGGTGGGTCCCATTGGGGTGGCCCACCAAGCCCATGCCGGCTGGCCCCCACTCCCTAGGCACCTTGCCCTATTGGGCCTCCCTTCGGGTGAGGCCCATTAGCATTAAGGAGCCTTTAAAAATAAGATAAAATATATTTTTAATATTGATTCTCCAATTAACATTCAAATACGCATATTATATTATTTCTTTACTCCGGAACACCTTCCGGACCCCTTCCGATCTCCATCGGATGTTACCTGGAACTATTCCGGTTTCTCTCTCTCTATTTCTCTTACGATACCTCATCTACCCTAAGCGTCCCTACCCTTAAGCGTGACATCCTTCGGTTTGGAAACACTCCGGACATGATTGAGACCACTCTCACATCAATGATCAACAGAGGGACCTAGATGGCCATATGACCCCCGTGCGTTTCACGAATACAATCGCTCAAACCGTGAGATAGTCGTTCCCCGTTCCCTTTGTCATTCGATACAGAATTCATCCGAGACTTGATCTTCGGTATCTCCATACATTAGTTCTATCTTGTTACCGATGAACTTGTTTTCTCGTTCTCATGTCGTTGCACTCCGTTACCTAGTCACATGCTTGCAAGCTTCATTAATGCAACGTCACCGAGATGGCCACATGTATCTGTCCGTTACATGGACTAGACAAATCCTGGTCTTGATATGTACTCCTCAACACATCCCTTCGGAAAACCTGAGTGGCACCTTTTTGATCACCTTTTTATGAGATGATTCGTGATAACCATCAAAGCTTCTTCCGGAAATGGTGATTTGCATTACCTCACAGTCAAAGGATCAGGTTGCGAGGTTCTCTGTGTTTTATCATCAATGGTGAACTTTGTAACTAGATCTCATTAAGATATAATAGTCGGATGTTTGTCTATCATGTTATTCAACTAATAACATGACCTGATTGTCAGTTGGCATAAATGCCCATGATCTTGAAACTCAGACCATCCTCATGACCAATGAACTAGTTTGCTAGAGGTAACTAGAGACACGGTTTGTTTACATACCACACGTGTATTAACGTTTCGTATTAACACAGTTATAGCATAGTATGAAACATATTATTAACATATAGGAGATATATCAAATAATACACTTTATTATTTGCCTCTAGGGCATAACTCCTTCAGTCTCCCACTTGCACTAGAGTATAAAAAAACTAGTTTACAACAGGCAGGAACCTAACACCAATAGAGTCTCGGTGTTGTTTGTGCTTTTCGTGATGGAGAGCTTTAGTCAAAGGATCTGCCACATTTAGTTCCGTATCTACTTTGCAAATCTTGACTTCACCTTCGTCAACGTTCTGACAGATGACGTGAAATCTAAGCTTTATGTGTTTGGCCGTGGAATGAGTCCTTGGTTCCTTCGCGTTTCAAATAGCTCCTGTGTTATCACAATAGATCGTCACGGGGTCTTGCGCATTTGGAAACACTCCCAGATCGATGACGAAATTCCTTAGCCAAACGGCTTCATTTGCTGCATCAGCCGCAGCAATATATTCAGACTCCATTGAAGATTGTGCCACCACCGGCTGCTTCTTACTCTTCCAGCTTACCGTCCCACCATTCACCAGGAACACAAATCCTGTTTGAGACTTTGAGTCATCATGATCTGAGTTCCATCTCGCATCCACGTAACCCATTACGTTTAGAGCTTCATCACTTCCTCCATAGATTAGGAACATATCCTTCGTTCTTTTCAGATACTCCTGGATTACTTTGGTATCGGCTCGTCAAACTAAGAGCCAATGCCACATCAGGTCACGTACTTAACATTGCATACATGATAGACCATATGGCTGAGGCATAGGGTGTGAAAGCCATCTTGTTTCTATCATTGTCCGTTACAGGACATTGAGTCATACTCAATTTGCAATTCTTCATCATGGGTGTAAAACCCTTTTTTGTGTTATCCATTTTGAACCTCTTCAAAATCTTTTCGATGTAAGTACTTTGACTTAATGCTATTAGGTGCCTTGATCTATCTCTATAGATCTTGATTCCTAATATGTATGCAGCTTCACCTGGATCCTTCATGGAAAATTGGTTACTCAAATATGCTTTCACGCTTTTCATAAGATCCACATCATTTTCCATGAGTAATATGTCATCCACATATACTACTAAGAAAACAACTGAGCCCCCACTCGCTTTCTTGTAAACACAGAACTCTTGTTGATTTTGGACAAATCCAAAACTCTTGATCACTTGATCAAAACGTTGGTTCCAGCTCCAAGATGCTTGCTTCAATCCATAGATGGACCGTTGAAGCTGGCATACCTTTCCAGCATCCTTAGGATTAACAAAACCTTCCGGTTGCATCATATACAACTCTTCATCAATGTGATCATTGAGAAATGCGGTCTTGACATCCATCTGCCAAATTTCATAATCGAAATGTGCAGCAATTGCTATCAAAATCCTGACAGCTTTAAGCATCACTACGGGAGAGTAAGTCTCGTTGTAGTCAACTCCTTGAATTTGTCGAAAACCCTTTGCGACAAGTCGAGCTTTGTGAACGGTTACATTACCATTCGCATATGTCTTTTTCTTAAAGATCCATTTATTTTCCATGGCCTTGTGGCCCTCTGGAAGATCCACCAAGGTCCAAACTTGGTTTTCATGCATGGATCCTATTTCGGATTTCATGGCTTCTAGCCATTTCTCGGAGTCAGCACTATCCATAGCCTCTTTGTAGTTTGCAGGTTCTTCCTGATCATCTAGGATGATAGACATTATAAGGCTACTATACCAATCAGGAGTGGCACAAACCCTTGTAGACCTGCGAACCTCAGGAATCTCGATGTCATTGTTTTGATCATCATCAATGGGCTCTTCCTCCATGTTGGAGAGCGGTTTCGGAACAGCTTCCGTTGCGCTACTCGGAATATGGAGAGAAGGGTCAACAATTTCATCAAACTCAATTTTCCTTCCACTCACTCCTTTTTCAAGGAACTCTTTCTCGACAAAGGTGATGGTTCTTGCGACAAACGTTTTGCCTTCGTCTTGGTTGTAGAAAGTATATCCAGCGGTTTCCCTTGGATATCCTACAAAGATACATTTTCTGATTTGGATTCAAGTTTGTCAGGTTGTAGTTTATTAACGTAAGCCTCACAACCCCAAACTTTCAAAATGACAACTTTGGCTTCTTCCCATACAATATCTCATATGGGGTTATCTTCACGGATTTAGATGGTGCTCGGTTTAAAATAAAAGTGGCGGTTTCTAACACTTATCCCCAAAAAGACACAGAAAAATCAGTTAAAGACATGATGAACCGCACACTATCCAATAGGGTTCGGTTACGACGTTCGGACACACCATTATGCTATGGTGTCCCAGCTGGCGTAAGCTGTGGGATAATCCCATAGTCCTTCAAGTTCATGTTAAACTCATAACTCAAATACTTTCCTCCTCGATCCGATCAAAGGTGCTTGATTTTCTTTTTAAGTTGATTCTCTACCTCTTTCTGAAATTCCTTGAACTTTTCAAAGCTTTCAGACTTGTGCTTCATTAACTAGATATATCCATATCTGGTTAAGTCGTCAGTAAAGGTAACAAAGTAACGATAACCATTGCGTGTTGAGACACTCATTGGTCCACATACATCCGTATGTATGATCCCAAGTAGGTCTACAGCTCTCTCCACTATACCGGAGAATGGTGTCCTAGTCATCTTGCCCATGAGGCATGGCTCACATGTATCAAGGGATTCGAAATCCAGTGATCCAAGAAGCCCTTCTGAATGAAGCTTCTTCATGCGTTTTACGCCAATGTGACCAAGACGGCAATGCCACATGAACATGGAATTATCGTCACTGTGCTTACAACATTTAGCATCAACACTATGGATGTGTGTATCACAATCAAGATCAAGTAAGAATAAACCATCACACACAGGAGCATGAACATAGAAAACATCATTCATATAAATTGAACAACCGTTTGTTCCTGATTTAAACGGATAATGGTCTTGCAACAAGCAAGACCCACTCACATATTCATACTCAATGCGGGTACATAGTAGCATTTATTCATAACCAATAATAATCCTGATGGTAGACAAAGATGCAGGGTGCCGACGGCCATCACTTCGACTCTCGAACCATTGCCGACGCGCATCGTCACCTCGTCCTTCCTCAGGCGCCTCCTACTCTGCAGATCCTGCTGAGAGTTACAAATGTGAGCAACAGATCCGGTATCAAATACCCAGGTGTTACTCCTGGGGCTCGTAAGGAATACATCAATAACATGTATATCATATATACCTTTGTCTGGGGTGGCTATCTTGCCAGCTCGCTTATCTTCAAGGTACTTGGGGCCGTTGCGTTTCCAGTGCCCATCCCCTTTGCAGTAGAAGCACGAAGTGCCGGGCTTAGGTCCAGGCTTGGCAGTCTTTGAGGTGCTGGGAACAAACTTGCCATCCCTCTTAGACTTATTACCCTTGCCTTTCCCCTTTTGCCCCGGTTTCTTAAAGTTGGTGGTCTTGTTGACCATCAACACCGTGTGCTCCTTCTTGATTTCAACCTCAGCAGTTTTGAGCATGGCGAACACCTCAGCAAGGGTCTTAGTCATACCTTGCATGTTCTAGTTCATCACAAAGCTCTTATAGCTAGGGGCAGCGAGTGCAGCACCCTATCTATTGCGAGCTCCTCCGGGATTTTGCAATCCAGGGCGTTTAAGCGCTTAACATAGCCAGACATTTTGACCACGTGCTCACTAATACTGATGTGCTCTTCCATTTTAGCAGAGAAGAAGAGCTCGGAAGCATCATACCTTTCTGTACGAGCTTGTGGAGCAAATACGGCCTTGAGTTCCTCAATGATCGCAAAGGCATTCATCTTCTCAAAATGCTTTTGAAGCTCCGTCTCCATGGCATAGAGCATTCCACTCTGGATGAGGGAGAAATCGTCCGCCTTGGACTGCCAGACATTCTTTTCGTCCTGGGAGGCGGAATCTGCAGGCTTAGCCAGAAGCTCAGCCTCGATGACATAAGTCAACTTGTAGGGGACTAGGAGGATCCTAAGATTGCGGAACCATGCGGTGAAGTTGGTTCCATGAGTTTTCAGCTTGTCCTTCTCGAGGAAAGTGCTAAGGTTGAAGGTGGGTGGGCGAGACATCTACAAAGGGTTTGCAAAGTGTTTAGACTATGTTCACAATAATGAGTTCAAGTATTATTAAAGGAACTCCCACTTAAACGAACATCCCTCTACTCGTTTAGTGATCACATGATCCCAATCCCCTGCACCTCCCCCGGTTAAACACAGCCATCAGTGCAGTATCAAGGGTGGACATTCCCTAATGTCGATCACATCAACTATGTGATTCATGCTCGACCTTTGTCTCTTGTATTCCGAGGCCACGTCTCTGTAACGTGCTAGGCTCGCAAGTTCTAACTCGTGTGTATTTGCAGTGCAACATGGCTTACACCCACTGTATGTGAACGTAGATATGTCTGACCCCTACTCACCGCAGGGCACCTCATACCGAAGAACTTTCTTGGTGGTGCACACACAAGGGGAATCTGATAACTAGAATACTACGAGGGATTATCTTATTATGCTACCGTCTAGTAAGTATACTAGCACAATAAGTAATACTTCAAAAGTAAAGTGTTATGACATGGTTATAGCTCTATGATCATCATCAATAGCATTAATGAGAGTTTCACAAACTTGTCATTGCCATGTTATAATACTTGCCCCTATGCAATAAAGAAGATAGATGCTTCTATATTAACGATTGCATGTTTTATGCGGCTTTAGGGCTGTCGCAGTAGAACCCCTTCCCACCTACGAACGTCAAGCCACAACATGGATTCAATGATTTCCGTTCTTCTTCCCTTTTCTGGGCCCTCTAGTGTCAATGCCATATCAACTATTGTAGAGAGACAAACACCCCCTAAGCCACTTAGATTTGTGGACCAGTCTCGTGAATCACCACGTGAGGTCGGTTGGGGGCTACTTCATCAAATAGTGTCGCGATATGAACAATAAAATTAAAGAGGGTAGCAACTAGAGAATCAATGCCCACATATTGCTATGTGTTATATCCGTATGACATGTCTACCCATAGACCCGCTTTGATACCACTGTAGGGGTCCGTAGCAAAAAACAAAAAAAATTCTACCTACTTCACCACTAATACTTTGATCTATACTATGTAGACATAAGTAACGGAGAAGGGATTCGATATTCATACCTTTGAAGACCGAGGCACGCCTTATGCAGGAAGGCGTATATTGATGAAGACGAGCAGCACCCCAAGTGTGGTGCCTCCGAAGTTTGTCACATGTCTGATGTAGGAGACGTCAACCAGACTTCGATCTAGCCGAGCAGCGGAAGAAGTAGATGCCGGATAGTAGATCACACGACGGTAGTGTGAAGGTGGAGAACTCACCCACGAGGTCCTCCCCAATATTACAGAGAAGTCCTCAATGGATGAGAGAGACAGAATGAGAGGGAATGGGGTGATTCCAAAGGGGGACGGGAGACCCCTATATACAGTGGGAGGAGGCGCACCACCCAGGGGCCAGGCGATGTGGGACTAAACCCCACACCCGCTGGCCACCTAGGGGCAGCCGCCGGCCCTAGGTGGGCCCCATTGGGGCGGCCCACCAAGCCCAGGCCGGCTAGCCCCCACTCCCTAGGCGCCTTGCCCTATTGGGCCTCCCTTCGGGTGAGGCCCATTAGCATTAAGGAGCCTTTAAAAATAAAATAATATATATATTTAATATTAATTCTCCAATTAACATTCAAATACACATATTATATTATTTATTTACTCCGGAACACCTTCCGGACCCCTTTCGATCTCCATCGGATGTTACCCAGAACTATTCCGGTTTCTCTCTCTCTCTATTTCTCTTACGATACCTCATCTACCCTAAGCGTCCCTACCCTTAAGTGTGACATCCTTCGGTTTGGAAACACTCCAGACATAATTGAGACCACTCTCACATCAATGATCAACAGAGGGACCTGGATGGCCATGTGACCCTGTGCGTTTCACGAATACAATCGCTCGAACCGTGAGATAGTCATTCCCCATTCCCTTTGTCATTCGATACCTAATTCATCCGAGACTTGATCTTCGGTATCTCCATACATTAGTTTGATCTTGTTACCGATGAACTTGTTTTCTCGTTCTCATGTCGTTGCATTCCGTGACCTAGTCACATGCTTGCAAGCTTCATTAATGCAACATCACCGAGATGGCCACATGTATCTGTCCGTTACATGGACTAGACAAATCTTGGTCCACATATGTACTCCTCAACACATCCCTTCGGAAAACCTGAGTGGCACCTTTTTGATCACCCTTTTACGAGATGATTCTTGATAACCATCAAAGCTTCTTCCGGAAATGGTGATTTGCATTACCTCACAGTCAAAGGATCAGGTTGCGAGGTTCTCTGTGTTTTATCATCAATGGTGAACTTTGTAACTAGATCTCATTAAGATATAACAGTCAGATGTTTTTCTATCATGTTATTCAACTAATAACATGACCTAATTGTCAGTTGGCATAAATACCCATGATCTTGAAACTCAGACCATCCTCATGATGAATGAACTAGTTCGCTAGAGGTAACTAGAGAAACGGTTTGTTCGCATACCACACTTGTATTAACGTTTCATATTAACACAGTTATAGCACAGTATGAAACATATTATGAACATATAGGAGATATATCAAATAATCCACTTTATTATTTGCCTCTAGGGCATAAATCCTTCACCACAGACTCGATGAGGCCCCCGAAGCCGAAGTCCAAGTCAAAGAAGCAAGCTGCTCCTCAGTAATTATATTGTAATAGTTAATAGTTCGACTCCTTTTGTTGAGAACATGCCGTTGGCTGAGTGTCTCCGTTGATACTTTTGTCATGTTTGAATACACTTGAGCTTTTGTCCATGTGTTGCTTCGTCCCTTATTCTCTCTTGCTTGGCTTGTGATAGGGTACGTCGAGTGGTCCTTCGGGTGATCCTCGGGACCCTCCATCCGCTGACGAAACTTTGGCACAGTCGCGTTCCAGGGTGGATGAGTTGTCTCTGCTTTCGCGACTGCGCGATCGCGTTAAGCAGCTGGAACATGAGCTGCACATCCTTCGTGGTAATACAGATATGTGGAAGTCAAGGGAGGAGAAGGCTACCGCCCGAGAGCAATATCTGTTGGAGGAGGTGACGTTGTTGGGCGATCAGTTCAAGTGTTAGCTTCCTGACCTCTTATCTTTTCTTGTAGTCAGTCGCGATATTTCCTTGTCTTCATATGTTGCCTTTTTTTGCTTGGTTAGTTGTCAATGCTCGTCATCCGCAGGATGAGAAAGATAGGATCGCCATCCGAATGAACGAATTAACCCAGGAACAACTTCAAGCAAGTGGGTATTTTTGGGTGGACCATGATCACGCGATTGCACTTGCAACCCTGCAGGATCGTGCCTCTCGAGTGCTCCACTTTCTGAAGAAATCACAATCATGCCTGAGGAATATCTACTAGACGATGTTTACACTGGACGTCGTCCCTTCGAGCATGTTGGCTCTCCTGGCTAAGTTTTAGGATTTGAGTGCAGTTCGCGATTGCGTGCCGCAGCAGTTGGTGGCTGGTGCCAAGGCTGCTTTGTCGCTGGTGCGACTACACATGCCTGATGTAGACATTGCAGCTATTGTTGCTGGACCGCCGACTCCGTCGGCAGGCTCGACCTATAACATGGTTCCCCATTATCAGGCGGTAGATCGTTCAGCAGAAGAAATTGTCGACTTCTTTGAGGAACAGACAAATGGTCTTCTGCTGCAGCAGTAGTTTAACCTGTATCCTGCATATAAGTGTACCAGTGTTGTAAAGTTCATATGTGTATGATGTATGTAATTGATTGATATTGATATGTAAAGAGCTTGCTAGCTTATATATTTTGCGAGTGTATTTGTACTCTGCAGTTCCTTTTCGTTAGCCTGACTTATTTTTATCTCAGCACCTTGCCAACTTGTCAGGTGCGTTGCAACTGGGTTGGTGTATCAAGGGTTCGATTGTTGTTATGTCAGCTACTCGGGATACTGCATATTGTTCATACAACGAGGGTGTAAAGGGTGGCGTAGCCCCCGAGTGATAAAATTGCTAGAAAAATGAGGAAAACACAGAGTTTCGGGGCACTTAGCTTTATTTATTCGTAGAATCAGTACGAGGTACAATGTGTGGCTAAGTAGCCTGGCTGAATAGCCTTATTTGTAATGAAAAGAAAAGGAAAAATGACTAGGAGTAGAAGCGTCGCAGCTGCGCGACGTTCTAGGGGTTGGAGTATGCGACTCCTGTCTCGATCTTTAAAGAGATAGGCGCCACCTGTGATTACTTCGGTAATCACGTATGGTCCCTCCCAAGGGGACTCGAGCTTGAGGTGCCCTTGCTGCTTCAGTCGCAAGACCAGGTCTCCTTCGACGAAGGATTTGGGGTGTAGCCTTCTACTGTGATAGTTGCACAAGTTCTGTTGGTAGATCGTTGATCTTTCTGCTGCGATGTCATGTGCCTCATCAAGGAGATCGATGGAGTCTTTGAGTGCGAGTGTAGACTCCTGCTCGCTATACGTGATCACCCGTGGGGCTTTAAAGCGTACTTCTGCGGGTAGCACTGCTTCAGCACCGTGCACCATGAAGAACGGGTTGTATCCCGTGACACTGTTTGGGGTTGTGCGCAGGCTCCAAAGTATGGACTGCAGCTCATTTCGCCAACATCCGGCGGCTTGCTCGAGTGGCCGGAGGAGTCGCTTCTTGATTCCACTGCAGACGAGGTCGTTGGCCTTTTCGACTTGACCGTTGGTCTATGGATGAGCTACGGAGGCATAGCTTATGTTGATTCCCAGGGTTTTCGCAGAAACCCTGGAAATCTTTGGAGGTGAAGTTCGTCCCATTATCCGTGATGATGCTATGTGGCACTCCGAAGAGGTAGACAATGGATTCGAAGAACTTGACGGCACTGGCTCCTGACTGGTTTGTCACCGGCATGGCCTCTATCCACTTGGTGAATTTGTCGACTGCGACCAGGAGGTAGACATATCCTCCTTGCCAGGACTTTGGGAGCTTGCCGACCATGTCGAGTCCACATTGCGCAAAGGGCCACGCCAATGGTATTGGCCGGAGTTCTGCGCCAGGTGCGTGCAGTTTATCCGTGAATCACTTGCAAGCATTGCAACGCTGGACGATGTCTTTGGCATCACGCATGGCCGTAGGCCAGTAGAATCCACCTCGTAGAGCTCTGGCGATGAGAGCGCGACTGCCGGCATAGTGCCCGCATGTCCCTTCATGGATGTCAAGGAGGACGGCCCTTCCGTCCGCGTTGGAGACGCACCGCTGGAGTACTCCTGTGATGTTGCGCTTGTATAGTTCACCGTTGATGATGACGAATGCCTTGGATCGCCACACAATGTGTTGCGTCTCCGTCGGGTCGTCCGGCAGCCTCTTGCTGAGAAGGTATGTGATGTAGGGTTGAGTCTAAGATGGCTCGATCATCATCACACCCATTGGTTCCTCGAGTCCTGTGTCAAGCTTCAGGTCGTCAAGTGTCATTGGCTCATTGGGTGACATAGCCCCCGAGTCCTTTGTTGCACTTCTTTTCTTCTCTGCAGCCTTTGGCTTGATGGAGCGTTCGCAGATACGCTCAAGAAATACCCCAGGTGGTATGGGGGTGCAGGTGGAGCCAATGTTGGTGAGTGCATCCGCATCTTCATTGCTTTCGCGGCCTACTTGCCGCAGTTTGCAGCCGTCGAAGTCCCCTTCGAGTGTGTTGTAGAGGTCATGGTAGGCAATCATGTTGTCGTTCGGTGCGTCGCACTCATGCATCGTTTGGGTGACCACTAGTTTTGAGTTGCCGTAGATGATGAGCCTCTTGGCGCCGTAGGCTTTCGCCATTCACATCCCATGCAGCAGGGCCTCGTATTCAGCTTCATTGTTGGAGGCAATGAACTGCATTCGCAGAATGTATTTCAGCTTGTCTCCCTGGGGTGATGTCAGTATGACACCTGCGACATCCCCGTCCTTTCGTTTGGATCCCTTGAAGTGCATTGTCCAGAGGTAAGACATATCTGGCTTTTCGGAGAGTTGGTTCTCCATCCAGTGCACGAGGAAATCAGGGAGGACTAGCGACTTGATCGCGTCGCGCTTCTCGTATGTAATATCTCGTGGAGATAGCTCGATTCCCCAAAGCGCGACTCATCCGGTGGCATCGGGGTTGTTGAGAATATGCTCAAGCAGGGCGTCGTTGACCACCATGATTGGGTGTTCCTGGAAGTAGTCGCTTGGCTGTCATGAAGATGCCGTATGTCAGCTTCTGGTAGTGCGGGTACCGCTGCTTTGTTGGCGTGAGGACCTCGTTGAGGTAGTAGACTGGGCGCTGGACTCCATGGACCTTGTTTTCCTCGGCACGTTCCACCACGAGCACCGTGCTAACCACCTGCTTGGTGTCGGAGATGTAGAGCAGCAGTGGTTCTTTTTCACGCGGAGTCACCAATACTAGTGAGGTGGATAGTAGACGCTTGAGGTCTTCGAATGCTTCTTGCGCCTCGTCGGTCCACTCGAACTTGTCGGTTTTGCGGAGAAGTTGGTACAAAGGCAGTGCTTTTTCGCCCATTTGACTGATGAATCGGCTGAGCGCTGTGATTCGCCTAGCCAGCTGTTGGACGCCTCTTACATTCTTCGGCTTCTCCATGGCCAGTATGGCCTTTATTTTCTTCGGGTTCGCCTCAATTCCCCTCGCGGAGATGAGATACCCGAGTAATTGCCCAGATGGTACGCCGAAGACGCATTTGTCCGGATTGAGCTTGATCCGGTAGCGGTCGAGGTTGGTGAAGGTCTCACGTAAATCGTCGATTAGCGAGGCTTCTTCCTTGGTTTTGATGACGATGTCATCAACGTAAACTTGGATATTGCGACCAAGTTGGCTCTTGAGGCAGGCCTGCATGCACCGTTGATAAGAGGCTCATGCGTTTTTAGCCCGAAGGCCATGGTGTTAGAGCAGAATATGCCAAAGGGCGTTGTAAACGCCGTCTTCTCTTGATCTTCCTCCTTCATTCGAATCTGATTATAGCCTGAGTAGGCGTCGAGGAAGCATAGGCGTTCACATCCCACGGTGGAGTCGATGATTTGGTCGATTCGTGGCAGCGGGAAGTGATCCTTTGGGCAATGTTTATTCAAGGAGGTGAAGTCCAAGCACATCCGTGGGATATCCGTGTCTTTTTTGGGCACCAACACTGTATTAGCCAGCCAAGTGCTTTCCTTGATCTCGCGTATAAAGTTTGCATCGAGGAGTCTGTTGATCTCCATCCCGATCGCTTTTGCTCGTGGTTCAGACAGTCGTTGTATTGTCTGTTTGACTGGCCTGGCGTCTGGATTCACATTGAGTGCATGCTCGGCGAATTCCCTGGGAACCCCTGGCATGTTAGCAGGACACCAGGCAAAGATTTCCCAGTGCTCACGGAGGAATTCGACGAGCGCGAGTTCCTATGCAGAACTCAAGTTGTTGGCGATGAAGGTCGTCTTGGTCGAGTCCGTTAGGTGGACCTAGACTTTCTCCGTGTGCACCGATGAGTCGAAAGACAAGTCAGGTGAACTTGGCCTGCTCAGGGGAGGCAGACAGTTGTCAGTCGACTCCTTTAGTCTCGCAAGCTCCTCCTGTATGCTGAAGGACTAGGAGATTCTGTTGAATTCCCTGTCACGGCTGTCGGACCTCTCGAAGCTTCTGTTGATTGTGATGACGCTGTTCGGACCTAGCATTTTCATCTGCAGGTAGGCGTAGTGTGGCACTGCAATGTACCGAGCGAACGCGACGCGTCAGAGGATGCAATGGTACTGTGAAGGCTAGTCGACAACTTCAAAGTCAATGCGTTCGTGCCAAAAGTTTTTCGACATGCCGAAGATGACGTCGAGGTTGATTTTGCCTAGGGGATATATGCCCTTGCCTGGGACGATGCCATGGAATGTCGTATCCGAGACCTCTAGACATGTCAGAGGGATCCTCATCACGCACAAGGTACTCGCGAACATGAGGTTGATGCCGCTCCCGCCATCCATGAAGACGTGACTCATGTCGAAGCCTCGGATCTGCGCCTCGAGTATGAGGGGACAGTGGCTTGGACGAGGGACTTGGCACGGGTGGTCGCGTTTGTCGAAGGTGATGCAGGAGTCGCTTCCGCTGAGGTACTCAGTGGTGGAGGGCAGGGAGTTTGTCGCCAAGTTGACTTGGCGAGTGATGGCCTTCTGCACCCGATTTGAGGGGCGTCCCTTTTGGATCATCATATTGCCTACGGCCCGTGGGTACGGCTCACCTCCGTGGTGCTGGTCTAGCGTAGCCACGGGCGGTGGTGGTCCGGGCGGTGGTGGCGGAGCTCCATGTGCCACGACGCCTGGGTGGTTCCGTAGCCCCTGTTGATCGGATCGCAATTCATCCGAGCCAGGCCCTCATGGAGTTTGAGGAACTCGCGGCAGTCTTTGAGGAGGTGGCTGGATTTTTTCTTATCGTCGTTCTTGTCGATGTAGAAGTGCACGTTACACGGCCCGGACAGTTTGTCCTCAATTGTTGTTGCGGGTGCCTCTTCGCGAGTGCGGCGCTGCCATACCTGCGTGGTTTTCCTGGAGTCGCGGTATCCACCGCTACGATAGCTACCGTTGCGGTTGTCGGTGCGCCTGTCGTCGTAGCCGGCTACGACCATGTTGACGTCGTCGCGATCATCGTAGATGCGCAGTCGACGCTTGCCTCGGCGATCGCGTCTGTGCTCGAGTTCCGCTTCGTCGTCGGAGTGAACGCAGTTTTTCACCGAGTTTTCTCCATCTGCTCACCGATTCACGATTTCCATCAGGTCATCAATTGTTTTGGGCTTCGAGTGGCCTAGCTCCTCCCTGAGCTCTATGCGGCGAACGCCGCCATTGAATGCGTTGATTGCACGATCTTCCGAGATGTTTTCTGCGGAGTTCTTGATGATGGACCACCTCTGGATGTACGAGCGTAGCGATTTTCCCGACCTTTGCTAGCAGCTCCTCAGTTCTTCGATTGATGCGGGCCTTTTCTAAGTGCCCTTGAAGTTGCGCACAAAGCTATAGATCAGCTCTTCCCATCTGCGAACGGATCCGCGCAGGAGATTGTTGATCCATGCTCAGGCGGCGCCCTGCAGATGTAGCTGCAGGCATTGCATGGCCGTGCTTCGACTCCCGCCGTGGAGCCTGGCGGAGAAGATGTAGTCCTACAACCAGATTTTCGGGTCCTGCAGACCATCAAATTTTGGGTTCTCCGATGGGAGCTTGAACCCCTTGGGCATTCGCTTCTGCCTGATAGCTCTGCTGAAGCATCTGGCGCCACAGAGCTCCACGTCTTCGTCCTCTGAGTCAGTCGAACGGGCATGTCGTGCCCTTGATTTGTCGATTTTGCGCTGCGTGAGGTCATCGCATGCATTGTAATCGTGATCGTGCCGTCGTGAGCGGCGACGTCGAGACAGATCGTGACTGTCGTCACTGGACGAGGGTGAGGAATAGCGTTTTGCCAAAGCCTTGCCTTTTTCGGCTCCGGCGTCGGCTCTTTGTCGAGAGCGGCCTCGATTAACCCCAAGCCCGTGATCGTAGATCGGTGCAAGGCGGCACGGGGATCTCCGGCTGGCGGCTAGTTATTGAGGAGGTACATGGTGGCCGCCGTTACCACAGCTTGCGGTGTCTTTGGGACCATGTTATCCCGTGTGTCGACTGTCATAGAGCTAAAGTCGAGGACTTTCATGGCTTCTATGCGCTCCTGCTCGGTGAGGTGGGCCATCCGAGATTGCCTCTTGTTGGCCACGTACTCGTTGCCCTTGGAGGAGAATCCTCCATGGGAGGAGAGCCCGGCCTGTCGAAGACTCGACTCGTCTGCCGCCTTTTTACGCGCTTCGAGTTGTGATGGGGATATGCTGAATGGGGTATGCCCAGCAGGACGTCCCGATTGGGCCGAAGGGTCTGCGAGTGGGTCTGTAGAACGGCGACTGGAATGCGACTAAGGAGAAGGCTTGGCGACTGGCGACTGAAGGCCCAGAAGCTTACTTGAAGCCCAATCGGATTAGGTCAAAAGCCTCTGAATCCATATCTTGTTCGGGGTTAAACTGTAAACCCTAGCGAGGTGCCTCATATATAAACCTCCCTAGGGTACCTTGAGGACTTACGTTCTATCATACACCCCCTCAAGCGACTCGCTGCTTAGACACCAAGCTTGCCACCCCTGTAACTCGCTCTCCATTAATCCAATCTAGCAGGAGTAGGCCTTTACCCTCCGGGGGGCCGAACCTGGGTAAACCATGTGCATCCGCCCCCATCTCGCACCGCAGATGGCCGCCAGCTCTTCCTCACGTTACAATCAATCGCTGCCAGTAGCAGCGACTATCGTGGCCATTTCCACGATAGTGGCGCCCATCGTGGGGAATAGCAGGACTGGCCTGAGTTCTGCGGCGAGACCGTATTTGCCGATCGATCGGCCGCTCACCACCGGCCGCATGATCGCCATCAGCAGGATCTTACAGATCCTTCCCAGCAGCTACATCCCGGCGTCACGCCCGGTCACTCACGGCGCGGTGATGCCGGTCGGCTCCATCAACCTCCTCGTCGGCTTCACTGGTGTGGTCGATCCAGCTGCGACGATGATCGTTGGCGGATCGCCGCCGCACCGCGATCTGCTCTCGGAGGAGCAGGTCCGCTCCATCAGGAGCCTCGTCACTAAGTATGATTCAGCCGCCAGCTATGCGGCCGAGACCAACACCGCCACAAACGATGAGGCCCTAAACGACCACGCCGACTCCGCGACCCCTGCCTCGGTCGATGGATCTATCACCACGCCATCACGAGAGGACTCCATCACGCGAGTCTCCAACCCGGAGGATTTCGAGGACTCCCCCATCATCGGGATCTTCGACTCCGATTCTGGCTCAAAGTTGCCTGAAGACTTCCGTGCCAGATCCAATCGCTTTAATGCGATCTACATGGCGGGCAGCATGGCCGCCCCCAGATCCGTTCTCCACGCCGATCCTGCCGACTGCCACGGCCACAGAGGTGGATGAAGCCCGCCTGCGACTCGCGGAGGTGCAACGCAACGAGCTCGCCGAGCGCAAGAAATACCGCCTTGAGCGAGAAATAGCGCGGGAGCTATCGCTCTATCACCAGCGCCGCATCAGGACCCGCCTAAACTCCAACGTCTAGGGCCGCATCCTGAACTTCAACGACGAAAGCGACCCCGCACGTGCGGACGAGCGCGAATACTGCAAGAACGCGCCGCCAGGCGGAAGCAACCCTGCGAGACCACCACCCGGCGCACCAGCGACCGGAGCCCCTCCACCACCCATTGGCTGCGCGCCCCTGCCGGACCAGCCGCGGATCATCATCTCGCCACAATCCCGTGACACCAACGGACTCCCACTCTACTCCACCCTGATGGACAGCGTCGTCACGGCCGACGTCACGGTCACCAACCTCGACGTCCAAGGCGACGGCGCGCTACAGATCCAGTACGCCAAGGCCCTACTCACCAGGGCCGTCGAGCAACAAGATGCGAGAGTCGACCCGCGGGGACGGATGTACTCCCGCTCCTCGGCAAGCAGAATGGCATCAAGCGGTCACCCCACCGTCGCCAACGCATTGACCTGCCCTCCACCGTAGCCCCTAGCGAATCAACCACAGGCCGCCAACCCCGCGATGTCCACCAACGAGCCGCGACTGGCGAATAACACGGTCGCCGCCAACGGGCAGCCCATTGATCCCCGAACGCACATCGTCAACAACCAGGCTTGGTGGGCGCGCCAGCCCAATGACTTGAGGCACACCCTCACCAACCGCGGCGACCCCGAACCAAGAGGCTCGCTCAGTCGAGTCGGACCGCAATGCTTCAGGCCCATGATTCCTGGGAAAAAATACCCCGCCAACTTCAAGGGGCCCAAGGAGATCGAAAAGTACGACCCGTCATACGATCCAACTGTCTGGCTGGGCACATACCTCATGGCGATGGGAATCGCCGGCCACACTGACCTGCTCGCCGCTCGCTACCTCCCCCTGATGATGGAGGGTGATGGCTCGTGTATTAACAAACTCGTTGGGGAACCCCAAGAGGAAGGTATGATGAGCACAGCACCAAGTTTCCCTCAGTTATGAAACCAAGGTTTAATGAAACCAGTAGGAGCAAGGAAACACCCCAAAGGTGTTGCTAGCTGAGCCTTGGCAGCGCGCACTACCGGTGCTAGTAGCAACGTCGAAACCTGCACAACACAACCACATAACTTTGTCCCCAACTTGCGATGAGGTTGTCAATCTCACCGTGTTTTGCTAAAAACAAAGGATTAAACGTATCGAATGGAAGGAAGTAATTGTTTGTAGAAAGTAAGCACAAAACAGTAAACAGTTTATAGATTGTATGTAAAATAAAAGGACCGGGATCCATAGTTCACTAGAGGTGGCTCTCCTTAGATAGATAACATGATGGGTGAACAAATTACAGCGGGGCAATTGAGAAACATCGAGAAAGCAATATATGCATATACTAATCATCTTGACTCCTTTGAGACTTGATTGGGCATTACAACATTATACATACACTGCCATCCAACTGCATCTATGACTAATAATTCACCTTCAGGTTATCATCCGAACCCCCTCCAGTATTAAGTTGCAAGCAACAGATTATTGCTTTACGAATTGCGTGTAAAGTAAACAATACGATTGTTCTATGAACAAAGGATTGTTGTTTTCTCCCTAGTAGCAACAGCACATCTAGTTCCTTAGAGATTTCTGCCACTTCCCCAGATTACCAGAGGCATGAACCCACTATCGAGCATAAATACTAACTCTTGGATTTGCTAACATCTACTTGGCCAAGATAGCTACTAACAACGGAAAGCATGCAAGATCACAAATAACAAAGGCATGATAGAATCAATAATCAATCTGAAATAGCATCTCAATATCCATCGGATCCCCGCAAACACAACATGCAGAATTACAAATAGATGATCTTGATCATGAACGAAGCTCACAAGATCTAGACATGATAGCACAAAGGAGGAGAACCAGCCATCTAGCTACTACATGGATCCGTAGTCTAAGGATGAACTACTCACGCATCACACCGGAAGCTTGCATGGTGATGAAGAAGGCCTCCAGGGTGAATTCCCCTCTCCGGCAGGGTGCCGAGAAGAGCTTCATATCCCTCCCTGACATGGGTATGCCCAATAGGCACTCAAGTACAGCCTACCTGGTGCGGCTCGACGGAAGTCCCACTCGATGAATTGCCAAGGTCCATGATGCCTATGACGGTTCGAGTGGTATGAAGCACATATGGACACGGACTCCCAAACGTACAAGACAAGGAAAGCTCAAGACTAGAGTTCTAATCTAACTTGTAACCAACTCGTATTGGTACCTGAGACCTAGCTTCCCCATATATAAAGGCTAGGAGGGACCAACAAGAAGGCAATCTCTCAATCGCGACTCCCCCAATAGATAGATCTACGATCTCTCACATCACCACAATAGACAATAGATCTAGACATCAATCTCTCGCACATACGCCAAATCCAATCTGCGCGACACCGCCATCGGCAACCTTGTAATCCTCCGGATCATCATCAATCAAGAGCAGACAAGCAGGAGTAGGGTCCTCTACGAGGCATGAACCTGGGTAAAACCTTGCGTCCCTGTGTGCTTGTTTGCTAGCCGATCGAGACTTCCAGCGCATCCCAATTCCTCGAACCTAAGTCCATAACAATGGGCATTGATGAGTTAAACCCTCGTCAATTGGCGCCGTCTGTGGGAACTAGGGGCGTTGATGTTGTGATCTCGGCGGTTCCATCATCGGCGATCTTCGACTCATCATCTACTGGAGGCCAGATTTGCTTCGGATCTTTTATTATCAAACGCGGCCTGATCACATCGGTGTATATGAGAGGATTGCTTGCATCGATTCCCGATTCACATGGATGCACCGGAACCAAGCCGACGGAACACTCGTACCTGGTGGATGCTTGTTCTTTCCCGTATTGGTTGTTGTATTGAAGGCGTCGCTAAGCAGTAAGGAATCGTGACGGAAGCGTACGTACTAGTCACAACTTTGAAAGCGATCAACCTAAGCACAGGATCAACCCACGTGATCTGGTCTCAAGCAAAATAGGAAAAGGAAGCCATAAGTTTTGATTGGTTCAAATTTCTAGCATCTCACATACGTCAAAGGAATATTATTACGTGTTGTAATCGGACTTCAGATTTTGAAAACTGGCCAAAGTGAGCTAGCTGGAAGAGATCAATTCTATGGAAAGGGTGGAAAAACATCTGCTTACATCGATCACAAGCCTGTCCTCTTTGCGACGGTCATATTCTTCGTTGCGAGGGGCTTCACCATGGATCATTCTGACTCTACAACGGCCGGCTTTGCCGTCATGGCGGATTATTTTGACTCCTTCGTGGTTGGCCTCTCCGCCACAGATTGCGATAACTTCGACTTGCAGCATCGAGCGCGACTCCGTCAACCTAGACCACACATCCGCTACATTGGTTCTACACCCAGGAGCTCCGCTGACTCCGCCGTGAGGCCCGTTTCCACCTTCGGCTACGGTGATTCACTCTGATCTTCGGGTCCACCGACTCGGGGGCTCCCTCCTCTACGGCGACCTGCCGCGTCCTTCGACTCTAGCGACCTTCTGTGGTATTTGGATGAGGCGACCCGCTGTGGTCTTCGACTCCTGTGATACACTGCCGTCATCGGCTACGGCAACTCGCTACTGCCATCGACATTGGTGACCCACTGCCGCATCGACTCTGATCCTCCGGGTCGACTTCGTCCACTACGCGACCCCATCCATCACGTGGCTCGCTGTCACGTCGAATGCCACCCCGACCACATCGATCACATCGACTCTACACTCGGGGGCTCCCTCGACATCGGTGACCCAGTGCGGTCTTCGAATTCAATGACCCGCTGCAATATTCGGTTGCGGTAATCCTCTGCTACATCGACCCTACACTCGGGGGCCCCTTCGACTCCGCTGTACGACCCACTTCGGTCCTCGACTCCAGTGACTCGGGGGCTCCCTGAACATTAGTGACCCAGCGAATCGTTGTGGCCTTCGACTCCGGCGAGATGCTACCTCCTTCGGCAACGGCAACCCGTTACAACCTTCGACTCCACCACGCGTCTCGTTATTGCATCGCTTCACGGCCGCATCGATTTCATCCACGACAACTACCCATAAAGCTAAGTTCTCTACTTAGAGATGATTTCTTTCTTACTTTAATCGCACTCGAAACACTCGGGGGCTGCGCCCTATTCGAGTAACCTAATGTGCCGTTGGATCCACACACTCGAGCACCTCATACGTGACAGCCCGAGTAGCTGATTCTACCTGATCGTCGAATCCTTGAACTCCGAGTACATCGGCAAGGTACTGAGACTAAGTGTAATCAGGCTAACGAAAAGGCCTAGCATACAGTGCAAAAGTGTCGACTCGATTGGCACCAGAATCTTACTTTACAATCCAACATGCACCTATTCTTTACAAGATACAAGTTCACAATTTCTATATGTTTTCTGCAGCTTACAAGGATGTCAACTTCATCGATCTATTCTATTGGGTCCTCCAACAGGAGTCGACAAAACAACTGGCTACGCCATAAACTCAATACCCGAGTCGAGCCCCTCCTCGGATGGTCGCATTGCTTGATGCTACAAAGATGTGACACTAGACACGCACCCAACAGAAGAGGCAACATCGACTACATCCGCATCGTCGACTCACCCAGCTAATCGCCGCATGACTTTGACTACATCGTCGACTCTTGGATCCTTATGTGTGAGACGCTAACTGGATGCACTTCCAGGTTAGTGGTTTCTCCTCACGTGATTTTCGACTACGACTACAAGATACAATACTCGAGTCTCTCCCCGAGTCTATGACTCCACCAGACACTCGGGGGCTACTCCAAACTGGAGCGATGGTCGCGCATATACAAGATCCTCAAGTGACACGCTCTGAATCCTCACTTGAATCCATGATTCGACTAAGGACTCGGGGGCTACTCCCATAGGGAGCGCTGGCCGCGCACCCGAAGAAATTTTGTGAAGATATCCAAGCATTATAAAAACCCTTCACTCGAATCTATGATTCGATTGTGGGCTTCAGGTTACTCCCATAGGGAGCGCTGAAAGCATATTCGACTGAAACAAGCAACAAAAAAGACAGCAGTCGCAAAAGTTATTTAGTCCCTACCTGAGTCTTCGACTCAACCAGGCACTCGGGGGTCACTCCCATAGGGAGCGCTGATCGTGCACCCTATGATAGTTTTTTACACATAATTGTGTGTTGACTGCGTCCACATTCGAAAGCTTTGGTGACTCCGCCTCATATTTTCCCTACAAAGAGACTACGTGTCCTAGGCCACCCGAATCATCTCTGCGATGACAAAAATTTCGGATGTCGCGCTTATAGCGTGAAGATAAGACCAGAATAAGGCCTGGCAACGCATCTGCTGCGCACTACCAGAGATATATATGTGCCTACAGGTACGATGAATAAGCCTTGACGGACGCGTCGAGTGCTCACACTTACACACTGGAATTTGACTCCTGTAAGACCTCCACGGCCTGAGTCGAATTACGCCAGCACTTTTCTGAATTCGAGTCCCGGGACTCGAGTTTGAGTAGGTAGCGTTGTCTTTGCCCTAGAGCAATTAACTGGTCCCGATCCGTCGAGCGCACCAGGCACGTTTACCATCATCCCTATGAACTACTACAAATTCGACTGACTCGATGAACTTCCGGGCAAGTGCTTCGCACTCGACACAATTGTCGACTCCGACATCCTAATGTAAAGATCAAGACTTCTGAGTCTCCATCTGAATCTATGATTCACATGGACACTCGGGGGCTACTGACATGGGTATGCCCAATAGGCACTAAACTACAGCCTACCTGGTGCGGCTCGACGGAAGGCCCACTCGACGAATTACCAAGGTCCATGATGCCTATGACGGTTCGAGTGGTATGAAGCACATATGGACACGGACTCCCAAATGCACAAGACAAGGAAAGCTCAAGACTAGAGTTCTAATCTAACTTGTAACCACCTCGTATTGGTACCTGAGAGCTAGCCTCCCCATATATAAAGGTTAGGAGGGTCCAATGAGAAGGCAATCTCTCAATCGCGACTCCCCCAATAGATAGATCTACGATCTCTCACATCGCCACAATAGACAATAAATCTAGACATCGATCTCTCGCACATACGCCAGATCCAATCTGCGCGACACCACCATCGGCAACCTTGTAATCCTTCGGATCATCATCAATCAAGAGCAGACAAGCAGGAGTAGGGTCCTCTACGAGGCCTGAACCTGGGTAAAACCTTGTGTCCCTCTGTGCTTGTTTGCTAGTCGATCAAGACTTCCAGCGCATCCCAATTCCTCGAACCTAAGTCCATAACAATGGGCATTGATGAGTTAAACCCTCGTCACTCCCGATCTAGGGATGGACATGACGGCAGCTGCACACTCTTTCGTGGATTTTTGATCGGGTACTTAGGGTTTTCGTCCCGAGGGCAATATATAGGCGGAAGGAGAGGCCGAGGGGGTGCCTAGGCTAGCCACACCACCCCCTGGCGTGGCCAGGCCTGACCAGCGTGGCCAGGTGGTGTGGTGGCCCCCTGGCTCCTCTCCGTCTCGTATTCTGGCATCTGATGACTTCCGGAAAATAGGCACTTTGGCTTTTGTCCCGTCCAATTCTGAGAATATTCATTTTCTGACTTTCCTGGAACCAAAAACAGCAGAAAACAGGCAGCTGGCACTGTGGCTCTTGTTAATAGGTTAGTCCAAGAAATCATATGAAAAGTACTCCAAAGTGTGGTCAAAACACAAGAAAGTGGATAAAACCAAGCATTGAACATCAAAAATTATAGATACATTTGCAATGTATCAACATCCCCAAGCTTAACTCCTGCTCATCCTCGAGTAGGTAAGTGATAAAAATAAAGAATAATTTTTGAGGTGACATGCACCATCATAAACTTGATCAAAGTATTTGTAAAACATTGAAAGCGGGGATCATAGTACTTCAACATAGCATGAAAGATAAAGTTCTAGCAATAAGACAAAGAAACTATGTTGCAACATGAAAAGGCACAAACAAAAGATTCATGAATAACAATACTTTGCAAGATGTATATTTGTTTCACATAAAGAAAGCATAGCATAATGGTATTCATCTTGTCCCTCATAGAGTAGCAAAACATAAATGCATAGGACACCTTCAAAGTTCATAAGAGTGACTAGATACAAATAGTTTAAAACAAGCAATATCAAGTTATGCATCAATCAACAAGTGTTGGGACAATGCACATAGAACTAAGAATGGCCACTATGCTCTAAAAGAAGGTGCATAAAGATAGAAGGTGGAGACTCAACATAAAAGTAAAAGAAAGGCCTTCATAGAAGGAAGTAGGGATTCAAGTCTCATAAAGAGCTTCCAAAAATTATGGTACTTGTTAGCTTTCATCTCACATTTCCCCTATCATAAGCATCTTTAAGGTGATTAAGGTTAAAGTGGCAAAACTAAGAGCATACGCTTGACAAGTTATAAGCCAAAATCTCATGCCCCTTACTTACGAAGACCGAACCTCATGCTACTCAACTTTAGTCACGAGTAAGCTCTTGTCATTGTAAGTACATATGTATCATAAAGAACCACCAACGGGGTACCCCTTGCACATGATACAGGAGCTATCCCATAATCAAAATGACAAGTCAAGCAGTCAATGAGCATCTCAGCGATCTTTTTATTGGCTATTTGCATAGGTTTTTATTGAGGATGCTTCATAGAGTGCTCATTATGGTTATGCTGCAAGTTTCCACCATGATTAGGCATGGCTTAGGCTAGCGGCCCAGGAGTTTCTCTAACACACATACAAACTACATGATCTTACAAGTTCCATTTTTATTTCACACCGCCGGGATCCATAAGCAAAAGAACATAATATCAACGGGGTACAAAGTACAAGTGCAATGTTGAAAGCGTTCCCCATGATACATGGTTCTGCTAATTTCAACTTATAAAGCGCAAGCACATACGCAACAAAGAAGGACCCAATGGTTCAAGTTTATTAGATGCAAAAAAGTAAAAGTGTGCCATCAAGTTTGTGAGAGCTTTAATCACTAGTTTTCTCATAACAAGTTTAATTTGGAAGGTAAACAAAAGCATGAATATACTTGAATAGCATAAGCTAGTAGGTAGGTATGGTGGACTCTTTGGAATAACTTGGTTTAGGGAGTTGGATGCATGAGTGGAACTCATACTTGGTTGTGGAGGCTAGCAAAAGACTAGGAGCGACAAACTAAGAGAGCAATAATGGCCATAATCATGCAGAGCGACAAAACATCATTGATCAAAGCATAAAGTGATACTACAAGTTGAAACTAAAGGATCATAAAGGCTATTGACTTGAGATAGTCATAACATGGTGTGAGCATGCGCGAAGTCAACCCAAATAAAGCATCAAAGGAGAATACCACTATACTATGCTTTAATATGCTAAAACAATGCAAGATTCATCCAAGACACATTAAGCAATCTCAATTGTTTATAACAAGTCATGCTAAAGCACAGAGTAATAAGCATAAAGCCAAAACAATATCAAGCATGGCATGACAAAGCATAGGCCACAGTCAAAACGAGCTCTTTTTACCACATAAGCAAGAACTTTCCTACTCTTTTCCAATCCAAACCAAACTATTTGCAAACCAATGTATGAAAGAGGGGGTACAACCAATTTATTCAGCAAACTAAGCAAACCAAGCAAACGAAAAACCAAAACGAAAACAAAAAATAAGACTCTCCAAGAACAACACAACTGTGCATGAAACAATAAAAATGAAGCGTTTGGAAGAAACCTAGGATTTTTATTGATGAAGAGGGGGATGCCTTGGGAATCCCCAAGCTTTGACGCTTGTACTTCTTGGATATTTCTTGGGGTGACACGCGTGACATCCCCAAGCTTGAGCTTTAGTCCATCCTTCATCTCATTACTCATTCCTTCCATACACCTGAAATTTTTCTTTCATACAAAACCTCACACAATCTTTATTAGCAACATTAGTGCACTTAAGATAAATAATTCTTAAGGTTCAGTTCTAACACCAAATAAACTTCCATTAGAACACTAGATACTGTAGCACTTCCCTCAAAAACCTCAGTTCCCCAAAAGAACTCAAAAAGGAACCAACAAGAAGCAAATACAGAAAATGGCAAAAATCTGTCAAAACAGACCAGCAGGTAAAGACGAATTTTTTAGAAGACCTTCTGTTGCTGAAATCAAAAAGTGCTGAACTAACTAAAGTTAGATAACAACCTGGGGCAGAAGCACAAAAATTCACACCTCAAAAAGACGTTCATATATTTTACACGATTTTTTACGGTGAAGCACAAAAATCTGTTTCGGGACAACAACTTTCCCAATCATTACTTCGCTCTCATTAGAGGTTACTCTTGGCACAAAAAGCAAATGAAAAGGATAAGGAGCGGTTATTACAGAGGTAATAACTTCCAAGACTCATCTAAAACTTTTAGGTTATCTCCCAATAAGTACTTTTCTTTAACGCCTTTAAGTTAGGCATAAGAAGCAAGAAAAAGAATCAAGTGTTCTCAAATGAAGAAGCATTAGGACCAAATTTTGTTTTCATAGGAGAAGCAAAATAAATCTTCTCTCTATTCTTAGGGAAGTGTTCGATACCTTTCTTGAGTGGGAGTTGATATTTAATGGTGCCTTCTTTCATATCAATAATGGCACCAACAGTTCTAAGAAAAGGTCTTCCCAAAGTAATAGGACAAGAAGCATTGCATTCAACATCCAAAACATAGAAATCAACGGGGACATAGGCATTGTTAACCATAATAAGAACATCATTAATACTCCCCATGAGTTTCTTTTTAACATTATCATCAAGTCGGACATTCAAATAACAATCTTCAAGTGGAGGCAAATCAAGCATATCATAAATCCTTCTAGGCATAATAGAAACACTACTATCAAGATCACATAAAGATTTGAAATCAAAGTCATTCACTTTCATATTAATGATGGGTTCCCCACCATCTTCTTGTTTTATAGGAATAGAAGCTTTATGTTTCATCCTTTCTTCTTTAATCTTTATGAGAGCATCAGTAATGTGTTTTGTAAAGGCCATGTTCATAGCACTAGCATTAGGACTTTTAGCAAGCTTTTGTAGGAACTTAATAACTTCAGAGATATTGCAACCATCAAGATCAAAATCAAATTTATCATCTAAAGTAGTCGAACTATTACTAGCCTCAACACTAGTGGTGGTAATAGTAGAAACACTAATGTTTCTAGCAATTTCATCTTCTCTTTCCCACTTAGCATGTAATTCAGCTAATAGTCTAACATTTTCATCAATTCTTCCTTGTATGGCATTAGTGGCTGCAAAGGGATTATCATTAGTTTCAGGTTTAGCAGCCATTTTATTAATCAATGAAGATTGAGCTTCAGACAAAGATGATATATTCCTTTCAGCATTATAGAGTTTCAATTGTAAACTAGGAATTTCCCTATTTAGACTTTCAAGTTGATGGCTAATGTTCTTCAGTATGGTAGATTGTTCCTCCATAGTTTTAGTAAATAGTTTATTTTGCTCATATTGCATTTGCATGAAGCTTTTAGTGGCTCTTTCAACTTCTAAAATTCTTCCTTCACTAGGTAATCCAGGTTTACCATTATAACCATAAGTATTACTAGGAGGGTAAGACCTACAATTGTTATTACCATAAGCATTGTTGCCAAAATTATTATTTATTATGAAGTTCACATCAACTTGCTCTTCTTGAGCAACAAAGAGGATAAAGGAACATTATTTGGATCAATATGGGCTTTCCCATTCACAAGCATAGACATAATAATATTAATTTTATCACTCAAGGAGGAAGTTTCCTCAACAGAATTTACCTTCCTACCTTGTGGAGCTCTCTCAGTATGCCATTCAGAATAATTAACCATCATATTGTCCAGAAGTTTTGTTGCAGCACCCAAAGTGATGGTCATAAAGGTACCTCCAGCAGCAGAATCCAATAGGTTCCTTGAAGAATAGTTCAATCCTGCATAAAAAAGTTTGGATGATCATCCAAGCAGTCAGTCCATGAGTGGGACAATTCTGTACCAAAGATTTCATTCTTTCCCAAGCTTGAGCAACATGCTCATTTATCAGATTGTTTAAACTTCATTATTTCACTTCTCATAGATATAGTATTTTCCAATGAAAGCATCTTTTCACTTAGTCCAAGAATCAATAATATTCCTAGTTAAGGAATTCAACCATTCTTTAGCTTTTCCTCTCAAAGAGAAAGGAAACAATTTTAGCTTAATAATATCACCATCTATATCCCTATGCTTTTGCATCTCACAAAGTTCAACAAAGTTATTTAGATGGCAAGCAGCATCTCCATTACCAATACCAGAAAATTGTTCTCTCATAACAAGATTGAGCAAAGCAGGTTTTATCTCAAAGAAAGTATCTTCGGGAACAGGTGGAGCAATAGGTGTGCTCATAAAATCATTGTTTTTGGTGCTAGTGAAGTCACACAACTTAGTGTTTTCAAGGGTAGTCATTTTTTTGTGTTTTCAAAATAAGAAAGCAAACTAGTAGAACTAATTTTTTGTGTGTTTTTGATAAAGAAACAAGAAAACAAAGCAAAAAGAAACTAAGCAAAACAAAAATAACAAAGTAAAGAGATTGGTTATGAGGGACTCCCCTTGTGAAGATGTCCTTGACTCCCCGGCAACGGCGCTAGAAAAGTGCTTGATGGCTCGTGTATTAACAAGCTTGTTGGGGAACCCCAAGAGGAAGGTATGATGAGCACAGCAGCAAGTTTCCCTCAGTTATGAAACCAAGGTTTAATCGAACCAGTAGGAGCAAGGAAACACCCCAAAGGTGTTGCTAGCTGAGCCTTGGTAGGGCGCACTACCGGTGCTAGTAGCAACGTGGAGACCTGCACAACACAACCACAGAACTTTGTCCCCAACTTGCGATGAGGTTGTCAATATCACCGTGCTTTGCTTAAAACAAAGGATTAAACATATCAAATGGAAGGAAGTAATTGTTTGTAGAAAGTAAACACAAAACAGTAAACAGTTTATAGATTGTATGTAAAAGAAAAGGACCGGGAACCATAGTTCACTAGAGGTGGCTCTCCTTAGATAGATAACATGCTGGGTGAACAAATTACAGTGGGGCAATTGACAAACATCGAGAAAGCAATACATGCATATACTAATCATCTTGATGTTGGGTCCGCAGCATAGAAAACAAAAAATTCCTACGATGAGAACTATACACCAAGATCTATCTACTAGATGCAGAGCAAGGGGTGGACATACATCCATCGAGAACTTACCCTCAAAGACAAAGAGTTTTGTTAATGAGTAGGAACTCGTGGTTGATGTAGTCGTACACTTGTCGATCTCAAGATCGTGTGGAAGTCCGAGCGCCGCAAATCAGCAGCGCATCCGTCCTCGCACACACGTTCAAGCCACCGGACAACCTCCACCTCCTCGCTCCAGCGATGCAGCGGAAGCAGCAACACCTTCCAGACGAAATACCACCGGTAACATGTATCTCGCTAATCCGAGCCATGGGGAATAATTATAGAGGGGGAGAGAGATCCTTCACGAGGAGGTGTGAGGAAGAAGGAGGAAGAGGGGGGCCTTTTATAGGAGGAGGGAGTGCCCCTCCCCATGGCCGGCGCCTCATGGGGGTGACCCCTCACCTCCCCCATTCATGTGGTGGTAACTCCTCCACATTAAAATGTCCCTTCACATTCTCTTTTAAAGTCTCCACTTTAAATGCATTAAAATTCTCTAAGTTTAATGCTCTCTCATTTAATAAAATTCTTTTATTATATTTATTCAGAATTTTGTTAATTACTTTAATTATGATCCAGGTTCGGAACACTGGATAGCGGTCAAGAATATCCTTAAGTACTTGAGAATAACTAGGGATATGTTTCTTGTATACGGAGGTGAAGAATTATGTCGATGCTAGCTTTGACACCGATCTGGATGACTCTAAGTCTCAATCCGGATACGTATTTCTCTTGAACGGAGAGCAGTTAGTTGGAGGAGTTCCAAACAGCCTGTGGTGGCTGGATCAACGACGGAGGCGAAATATGTTGCTCCTTGAATTTGTCGAAACCCCTATGCAACAAGTCGAGCCTTATAGATGGTCACATTACCATCAACATCAGTTTTTTCTTTTGAAAATCCATTTATTCTCAACGGCCTTTCGATCGTGAGGTAAGTCTACCAAGGTCCAAACCTGGTTTCCGTACATGGATTCCATCTCGGATTTCATGGCTTCTAGCCATTTGTTGGAATCCGGGCTCATCATTGCTTCTTCATACGTCGTAGGGTCATCCATTTCATCAACTATGAAATTCACAACAGGATTGCCATACAGTTCAGGAGCTGCACGTGTCCTACTTGACCTGCGAGGTTCGATAGTGTCCTCTTTTGGAGTTTCATGATCAATATCATTAGCTCTCTCTTCATTAGGTGAAGTCAACTCCGAACCAATTTTCGGTGCTGCGCTACTCGCCATTTCATGAAGGGAAGGTTCAATAACCTCTTTGAGTTCTACCTTCCGACTACTCACACCTTTCCCGAGAAACTCCTTCTCAAGAAAGGATCCATTCTTGGCAACAAAAACTTTGCCCTCAGATCTGTGATAGAAGGTATACCCAATCGTTTCCTTAGGGTATCCTATGAAGATGCATTTTTCCGCTTTGGGTTCGAGTTTATCCGGCAGAAGTTTCTTCACATAAACATCGCATCCCCAAACTTTAAGAAATGACAACTTAGGTTTGTTTCCAAACAATAATTCATACGGTGTCGTTTCAACGGATTTAGATGGTGCCCGATTTAAAGTGAATGCAATGGTTTCCAGTGCATAACCCCAAAATGATAGTGGCAAGTCAGTCAGAGACAACATAGATCAAACCATATCTAATAAAGTACGATTACGATGTTCCGACACACCATTACGTTGTGGTGTTCGGGCAGGCGTGAGTTGTGAAACTATTCCACACTCTGTCATATGTGTGCTAAACTCGTAACTTAGATACTCACCTCCACGGTCGGACCACAGAAATTTGATCTTTCTGTTACGATGATTTTCCACTTCATTCTGAAATTCTTTGAACTTTTCAAAGGTTTCAGACTTGTGTTTCATCAAATAGATATACCCGTATCTACTAAAATCATCCGTGAAAGTAACAAAGTAACAATATCCACCTCGCGTCGACACACTCATTGGTTCACACACATCAGTATGTATGATTTCCAATAAATCTGTCGCCCGTTCCATTGAACCGGAAAACGGCGTTCTAGTCATCTTGCCCATAAGGCATGGCTCACATGTATGAAATGATTCAAAATCAAGTGATTCCAAAAGTCCATCAGAATGGAGTTTCTTCATGCGTTTAACGCCAATATGACCAAGACGGCAGTGCCACATATATGCAGATATATCATATCAAGTTTAATCCTTTTAGCATCAACATTATGAATATGCGTAATACTACTATCGGGATCCAATAGAAATAAACCATTCAACATAGGTGCATGACCATAAAAGATATCATTCTTATAAATCGAACAACCATTGTTTTCAGATTTAAAGGAATAACCACTTTGCATCAAACACGATCCGGATACAATGTTTATGCTCAGTGCAGGCACCAAATAACAATTTTTCAGACTTATAACTAATCCCGATGGCATATGGAGAGGTAGCGTCCCGACGGCAACCACAGCAACTCTTGATCCATTGCCGACTCGCATCATGACCTCATTCCTTGCTAGTTGTCGCTTGTTCCGCAGCCCCTGAACTGAGTTACATATATTAGCAACCGATCCCGTATCAAATACCCAGGTGCTACTACGAGTACTAGTCAAGTACACATCAATAACATGTATATCACATATACCTTTGTTTGCCTTGCCGGCCTTCTTGTCCGCCAAATACTTGGGGCAATTGCGCTTCCAATGGCCAGTCCCCTTCCAATAGTAACACTCGGTGTCAGGGCCATATCGGGGTTTCTTTTCAGGTGTGACAACAGATTTGCCACCCTTCTTTCCCTTGTGCTTGCCTTTCTTGTCCTTCTTGAAACCGGTGGTCCTATTGATCATCAACACTTGATGTTCTTTCCTAATCTCCACTTCTGCAGTCTTAAGCATTGACAGAAGCTCGGGAAGAGACTTCTTCATGCCCTGCATGTTATAGTTCATCACAAAGCTCTTGTAGCTAGGTGGCAGAGATTGGAGAACACGATGTATGCCTAAGTCAATGGGAATCGTTATTCCCAAGGACACAAGCTTATCAGCGTACCCAGACATTTTGAGTACGTGCTCACTAACAGAGCTGTTCTCCTCCATCATGCAGCTAAAGAACTTTTCAGTAGCATTATAACTCTCTACGGCAGCATGGATATCGAAAATCATTTTCAATTCTCCCATGGTATCAAAGGCATTGCCATTTTCGAAACGCTTTCGAAGTTCTGGCTCTAGCCCATACAGTATGCCGCAATGAACTAAGTTGTGGTCCTCCTGACGAGTCACATAGACATTCTTTTCTTTGTCAGGGGCATTAGGAGCTGGTGGGGGGCCTAGCGGCTCCTCTAGCACATATTGCTTTTGTGCAGCAGTGAGGAGAATCCTCAAATTCATAGCCCAGTTGGTGAAGTTGTGAACATTCGCAGCAAGTTTCTCTTTCTCCATGAACACATTGAAATTAAAAGCAGCTGGTGCCATCTACAACAGAATTTGTAAAGTTTATTTAGACTAAGTTTATGATAGAGTGAGTTCAACTAATCCAAATGAACTCCCACTCAAAAACAACATCCCTCGTGTCCTTTTGGTGATTACATGAACCAAATCCAATACACCAAGTCCGATCATCACGTGAGTCGATGTAGCTTCAAAGGCGAGCATCTATATGGGCATCATATCAACTATATGACTCATGCTTAACCTTTTGGTCCGTGTTCCGAGGCCATGTCTATACCTGCTAGGCTCGCCAAGTAAGAACCTTAGTATTCGCGTGTGTAAAACTGTCTTACACCCGTTCTTATGAAAGTGTAGAGTCGAGTACACCTGATCATCATGTGATGTCTCGAAACATGATCCACAGAATGGTGCATACTTAAGGAAGAACACATTTTATCTTGATATTTAAATGAGGGATCATCTTACAATGCTAATAAAAGCGCCAAACTAGCAGTATAAGATGCTAACATCTAATGTGTAAAGTGAGATGATATGGTCCATGCATTTGATCTCTATCATTTGCATCGTGGTATGATCTCTATCATTCCTTTGTGTGTAAGGCCAAGGTCTATGGAACTTACACGTTGAGTGTGTTGTAAGAGTATCTATCATACATCTACTTACAACAATACCATATCAAGACACTAGCCCAGCAACGATCTAAAATAGACGCCTCTAATTTATCAATTGCAAGTTTTACATGGCTTAGGGCTTTCGGAGATAGAACCGGTCTTACCTACGAACATGAACCATAACGAGGATAACCAAGTTATTAGCAACTCGTTGTAAATCAGATATTGACTATAGTAGGAGAGACAGACACCCGCCAGCCACTTATGCAAAACAAGTTGCATGTCAGTCGTGGAACCGGTCTCATGTACGATGACATGTAAGGTTGGTCCGGGCCGCTTCATCCCACTATGCCACCAATATCCAAAATACATAGAAGATGCAATAACATGATCATCATCACCCACATATAAACATATGTGTACTACCCGTGCAAAGCACCTACGCATAGATCAGGCTCTGATACCACTATTGGGTCCGCAGCATAGAAAACAAAAAAATTCCTACGATGAGAACTATACGCCAAGATCTATCTACTAGATGCAGAGCAACGGGCGGACATACATCCATCGAGAACTTACCCTCGAAGACAACGAGTTTTGTTAACGAGTAGGAACTCGTGGTTGATGTAGTCGTACACTTGCCGATCTCAAGATCGTGTGGAAGTCCGAGCGCCGCAAATCAGCAGCACATCCGTCCTCGCACACACGTTCAAGCCACCGGACAACCTCCACCTCCTCGCTCCAGCGATGCAGTGGATGCAACAACTCCTTCCAAACGAAATGCCACCGAGAACATGTATCTCGCTAATCCGAGACCATGGGGGAATAATTCTAGAGGGGAAGAGAGATCCTTCACGAGGAGGTGTGAGGAAGAAGGAGGAAGAGGGGGGGCTTTTATAGGAGGAGGGGGTTGCCCCTCCCCATGGCCGGCACCTCATGGGGGTGACCTCTCACCTCCCCCATTCATGTGGTGGTAACTCCTCCACATTAAAATGCCCCTTCACATTCTCTTTTAAAGTCTCCACTTTAAATGCATTAAAATTCTCTAAGTTTAATGCTCTCTCATTTAATAAAACTCTTTTATTATATTTATTCAGAATTTTGTTAATTACTTTAATTAACAAACATTCACATAAAACCCCTTGCAACATTTCAATATCACATGCAGAACCACTTTCTGCAATTTCACCCGAAACAATTCTGGTTTCTATCGAAACAATTCCTGCGCTTTGCAATTCTTTCATCTGAAACATATGTGCTCCAAAATGGTGTCCGGTAACTCTTAAGTGTGTCACCCTACGGTTCGTGAATAATGCAGACATGATTGAGACTCCTCTCAGATCAATAATCAGAAGCGGGACCTGGAGATCCATACTAACTCTTGCATATTCAACGATGGCTCCTCTCCGTCTCGTATTCTGGCATCTGATGACTTCCGCAAAAATAGGCACTTTGGCTTATGTCCTGTCCAATTCTGAGAATATTCATTTTCTAACTTTCCTAAAACCAAAAACAGCAGAAAACAGGCAGCTGGCACTGTGGCTCTTGTTAATAGGTTAGTCCAAGAACTCATATGAAAAGTACTCCAAAGTGTGGGCAAAACACAAGAAAGTGGATAAAACCAAGAATGGAAGATCAAAAATTATAGATACATTTGCAATGTATCAGAGGGTGCGACTCGGCAATGGATCAACACCCTCCCTGCCAACAACATCGATTCCTGGGAAGAAATGCAGGATGCCTTCATCAGGCACTTCGAGGGATCCTACACCTGCGCCACCACCATAGAAGACCTGGAGCGATGCATCCAGGGACAACGCGAGTCGACTCGCCGTTGGATTCAAAGGTGGCAAGAACTATGGATCAACGCCTCCGGCATCCACCCAGATATGGCGATACATTGCTTCAAGAATGCGTGCCGGTATGAACCCCTGGTCGCTAAGATCAAGAGGGTCTACCGGACGCTCGACAATGTCCCCGACCTCCTCGCGATCGCCAAGCGCTACGCGGAGGAGGACCCCAACCAAGACTCCGACGACGAGTCAGGAGGAAGACATCGAACCAGCACCCACGACAGCGGGCGCCTACGCGACATGCGCTACAGCAACACCCGCATCACCGGCAAGCGCTGATGGGTTCGTAGCATGGAAAACAAAAAATTTCTACCGCAAGAACGAACAAAACCCAGATCTAATCTAGATAAAAGCCAAGATCTAATCTATTAGACATGTGCAACGAGAAAGATAGGAACTAACCCTCGTAGATCCGAAAGCGTTAACGAGATTAGATCTTGTGGTTGATGTAGTCGATCACTTGCCGATCTCAAGATCGTGTGGACGATCCTTCCAGTGTCGCGTTCCGGCAGCGCTTCCGCAGTCGGTCAAGTGGACGATCCTTCCGGCGCCGCGTTTCGGCAGCGCTTCCGCAGTCGGTCACATGTGCGGAGTCGAAGCAGACCTTCCTCTCCTCGTTCCAGCGAGCAGCGGAGGTAGTAGATCTTCTCCACGGAATCCCAGCAGCACGATGGCGTGGTGGTGGTGGTGGAGTAGAGAATTCTGCAGGGCTTCGCCTATGCCTGTGCAGAAGAAAGGAGGAGGAGAGAGGCGGCAGAGATTGGGTGTTATGGAGCAGGGGTGGAGGGGGCGCCCCTGCCCCTCTATTTAAAGGGGGTGAGGCGCCATGGGAGGGGGAGTCCTTGTAGGACTCCCCTCCCTCTAGGGCCGGCGGATTGGGAGGGGGGAGGAGTCCTCCCCCACGACTCCTAGTCTTGACCCACCAGGACTCCTTTATCCCTTCCTTGGTTTTCAAGCAAACTCCAAGAAACCTTCCAGAACCTTCCGGAACATTCCGAAACCTTCTAGAACCCTCATACAAATACTCTGGAACATTTCCTAACTCAGAAAATGATCCCCAATATATGAATCTTATTCTCTGGACCATTCCGGATCTCCTCATGATGTCTCGAATCCATTCCGAGACTCCGTACAACATTCGGTCTCCAACGCACATTCCATATCTACTTAAAACAACTTCGAACCTTAAGTGTGTCACCCTACGGTTCGTGAATATGTAGACATGACAGAGACACATCTCCTATCAATAACCATCAGCGGGACCTGGAGATCCATAATGGCTCCCACATACTCAACGATGACTTCGGATCGATTGAACCATTTACATACGAAACCAATTCCCGTTGTCACGCGATACTATACTTATCCGAGGCTTGATCGTCAGCATCTCCATACCTAGTTCTACCTCGTTACTGATAAGTACTCTTTACTCGTTCCGTGATATGTCATCCCTTGTGACCCAGTCACATGCTTGCAAGCTAACTAGATGACATTCCACCGAGAGGGCCCAGAGCATATCTATCTGTCATATGGATGGACAAATCCCAATCTTGGTCCATGCGCTTCAACACATACTTTCAGAATACCCAATGACACCTTTATGACTACCCAGTTACGAAGCGGTGTTTGATGTCATCAAAGTACCCATCCGGTGATGGTGATTAACACAACCTCATGTTCGAAGGATTAGGTTACTATGCATTTAAAAGCTTACAGCAATACGAACTTAATGACTTGATCTTATGTTACGCTTACTATGGGGGTGTGTCCATCACATCATTCTCCTAATGATATAACCTTGTTATTAATCACATCCTAATGTCCATGATCAGGAAACCATGATCATCAATTAATCAACAAGCTAGTTCAACAAGAGGCTTACTAGGGACTCTCTTATGTTTACAAAACACACATGTATTAGTGTTTCCTAATAATACAATTATAGCATGGGATGTAAACATTCATCATAAACACAAAGATATAATAATAATCACTTTTATTATTGCCTCTTGGGCATATCTCCAACAGTCTCCCACTTGCACTAGAGTCAATAATCTAGATTACATGGTAATATACCAAACACCCATGGCGTTCTGGTGTTGGTCATGCTTTGCCCTAGGGAGAGGTTTAGTCAACGGATCCGCCACATTCATATTAGTGTGTACTTTGCAAATCTTTATGTCACCATCTCAGACATACTCGTGAATAGCGTGGAAACGTAGCTTGATGTGCTTCAGCTTGCTATGTGACCTTGGCTCCTGTGCATTAGCTATGGCACTTGTGTTGTCACAGTAGATGGCCATCGGGTCCAACGCACTGGGAACCACGCCAAGTTCAGTAATGAATTCCTTCATCCAAACGGATTCTTGTGCAGCCTCCGAAGCAGCTATGTATTCCGATTCAGTTGAAGATTTCGCCACAACGCTTTGCTTCGCACTCCTCCAGCTCACTGCAGCACCATTCAAAATAAATACGTATCCCGACTGTGACTTCGAGTCATCCGGATCGGTGTTCCAACTAGCATCGGTGTAACCGTTTACAACAAGCTGTTCATCACCTCCATAAGAAAGAACCATATCCTTAGTCCTATTTAGTTACTTTAGGATATTTTTGACCGTTGTCCAGTGCTCCATTCAGGATCACTTTGATATCTGCTAGTCAAACTAAAAGCATGTGCTATATCCGGTCTTGTACACAACATGGCATACATGATAGAACCTATGGCCGAGGCATAGGGAATATTATTCATTTTCTCTCTATCTTCTGCCGTAGCTGGACTTTGAGTTTTACTCAAGGTCTTACCTGACAACATGGGCACGAACCCTTTCTTGCTATCTTCCATTCTAAACTTATTTAGAACTTTGTCCAAGTATGTACTTTGTGAAAGCGCTATTAGGCGTCTTGATCTATCTCTATAAATCTTGATGCCTAGAATGTATGCCGCTTCGCCAAGATCCTTCATTGAAAAATTATTATTCAAATAGGTTTTGACGCTATTAAGAAGTTCTATATCATTCCCAATCAACAATATGTCATCTACATATAGTACTAGGAATGCTACAGAGCTCCCACTCACTTTCTTGTAAATACAAGCTTCTCCATAAGTTTGTATAAACCCAAATTTTTTGATTACTTTATCAAAACGTTGATTCCAACTCCAGGATGCTTACTTCAGTCCATAAATGGAGCGCTGAAGCTTGCATACCTTGTCAGCATCTTTAGGATCGACAAAACCCTTGGGTTGTACCATATACAACTCTTCCTCAATGTCACCATTAAGGAACGCCGTTTTGACATCCATCTGCCAAATCTCATAATCGAAATGTGTAGCAATTGCTAACAAAATCCTCACAGACTTTAGCTTCGCTACTAGTGAGAAAGTCTCATCATAGTCAACTCCTTGAATTTGTCGGAACCCTTTCGCGACAAGTCGAGCTTTATAGACGGTAACATTACCATCACCATCTGTTTTTCTCTTGAAAATCCATTTGTTCTCGACAGCCTTACGGCCATCCGGTAAGTCCACCAAAGTCCACACTTGGTTTTCGTACATGGATCCCATTTCGGATTTCATAGCTTCTAGCCATTTGTCGGAATCTGGGCTCACCATGGCTTCTTCATACGTCGCAGGGTCATCAGCGTTGTCCACCAACATGACGTTCAAGGCAGAGTCATACCAATCAGTAGTGGTACGAACCCTCGTTGACCTGCGAGGTTCAGCAGTAACTTCACTTGAAGTTTCATGATCATTATCATTAGCTTCCTCTCCAATTGGTGCAGGCGGCACCAAAACATCTTCCGGTGTTGCGCTACTCTCAAATCCGAGAGAAGGTTCAATAACCTCATCGAGTTCCACTTTCCTTCCAGTCACCTCCTTCGAGAGAAACTCCTTCTCAAGAAAGGATCCATTCTTTGCAACGAAAACTTTGCCTTCGGATCTATGATAGAAGGTATACCCAATTGTTTCTTTAGGGTATCCTATGAAGACGCATTTCTCCGCTTTGGGTTCTAGCTTATCAGGTTGTAACTTCTTTACATATGCTTCGCAACCCCAAACTTTAAGGAACGACAACTTAGGTTTCTTTCCAAACCACAATTCGTACGGTGTCGTTTCAACGGATTTAGATGGTGCCCTATTTAAAGTGAATGCGGATGTCTCTAATGCATATCCCCAAAATGATAACGGTAAATCTGTAAGAGACATCATAGACCGAACCATATCTAAGAGAGTTCGATTACGATGTTCAGACACACCATTACGCTGTGGTGTTCCCGGCGGTGTCAACTGCGAAAGTATTCCACATTTCTTTAAATGCATGCCAAACTCATAACTCAGATATTCACCTCCGCGGTCAGAACGCAGAAACTTAATCTTCTTGTTACGATGATTTTCCACTTCACTTTGAAATTCCTTAAACTTCTCGAAAGTTTCGGACTTATGTTTCATAAAGTAGACATACCCATATCTACTCAAGTCATCCGTGAAAGTGAGAACATAACGATATCCACCACGCGATGCTACACTCATTGGAACGCACACATCGGTATGTATTATTTCCAATAAGTCTGTAGCTCGCTCCATTGTACCAGAGAATGGAGTCTTAGTCATTTTTCCCATTAGACATGCTTCGCATCTTTCAAGTGATTCAAGAAGTCCATCAGAATGGAGTTTCTTCATACGCTTCACTCCAATGTGACCAAGACGATAGTGCCACATGTATGTAGAATTATCATTTAATTTTATTCGTTTAGCATCTATGTTGTGAACATGTGTATCACTACTATCGAGATTCAGTAAGAATAAACCATTCATCTCAGGTGCATTACCATAAAAGATATTACTCATATAAATCGAACAACCTTTATTCTCGGACTTAAAAGAGTAACCGTCTCACAATAAACAGGATCTAGATATAATGTTCATGCTTAACGTAGGCACCAAATAACAATTATTCAAATTTAAAACTAATCCCGAAGGTAGATGTAGAGGGAGCGTGCCGACGGCGATCACATCAACCTTGGAGCCATTTCCAACGCGCATCGTCACCTCGTCTCTTGCCAGTCTTCGTTTATTCCGCAGCTCCTGTTTCGAGTTACAAATATGAGCAACCGAACCAGTATCAAATACCCAGGCACTACTACGATTACTAGTAAGATACACATCTATAACACATATATCAAATATACCTTTCTTCTTGATGTTGCCGTTCTTCAGATCCGCCGGGTACTTGGGGCAGTTACGCTTCCAATGACCAGCACCCTTGCAGTAGAAGCACTCAGTTTCACGCTTAGGACCAGCCTTGGGCTTCTTAGCAGGGGCGGCAGCTTTCTTGCCGTCCTTCTTGAAGTTGCACTTGTTCTTAGGCTTGCCCCGTCTCTTGAAATTGGTGGTATTATTGACAATCAACACTTGGTGCTCCTTCTTGATCTCCACTTCAGCAGTTTTCAGCATGGATGACAGTTCAGGCAACGTCTTGTTCATGCAGTGCATGTTGTAGTTCATCACAAAGTTCTTGTAACTTGGTGGCAGTGATTGAAGGAGATGGTGAATCCCCAATTCATTAGGAATCGATATTCCCAACTCTTGGAGCTTCTTAGCGTACCCAGACATGGTGAGCACGTGCTCGCTAACGGAGCTTCCCTCTTCCATCTTACAGTTAAAGAATTTTTCGGAGGCCTCATAGCTCTCCATGGCCGCGCGAGTCTCAAAAATTAGCCTGAGCTCCTTAATGATCTCGAACGGGTCGTGGTGCTCAAAACGCTTTTGGAGCTCCGCTTCTAAACCGTACAGGATGGCACACTGAACTGTGGAGTAATGATTTTTCTGAGTGGCGTAAACATTCTTTATGTCATCGGTGGCATCATCTGCAGGCGGGTCACCTAGCGGTGCTTCGAGCACATAGGTCAACTGACCAGCCCTAAGGACGATCTTCAGTCCACGGAACCAGTCCGTGAAATTGCTTCCATTGTTCTTAAGCTTTTCTTTCTCTCGGAACGCATTGAAATTGATGGAGGGGATCGCCATAATCTACAAAAATTTGCAAGTAGTTTAGACTAAGTTTATGACAAATTGAGTTCAAATTTAATTCTTAAACTAACTAGGTGAACTTCGACTCAAAACAACATCCCTCACATTGTCTTAGTGATTACACGAACCAAGTCCACTACACCAAGTCCGATCTTCACGAGAGAAGATGTAGTTTCATCGGCGAACAATCTTCATGTTCATCATATCATTTATATGACTCATGCTCTACCTTTCGGTATTCCGTGTTCCGAGACCATGTATGTACATGCTAGGCTCGTCAAGATAACCTTAGTTTCCGCATGTGAAAATATGGCTTGCACACGGTGTATGCACACGTAGAATCTATCACATCCGATCATCACGAGATGCTTCGAAACAACGAGTCTTAGCAACGGTGCCAACTAAGGGTGAACACTTTATTACTTGATATTTAGTGAGAGGGATCATCTTATAATGCTACCGTCGCGATCTAAGCAATACAAGATACATAAAGTATTAACAACACAGGCAATTCATAATTAGTGTGATATGATATGGCCTTTTCTTCTTGCGCCTTTGATCTCCATCTCCAAAGCACGAACATGATCTCCATCATCACCAGCATTGCGTCAAGGTCAGTGGCGCCGCTTCATGGTTGTCCATCATCACCAGCAACTATTACAACTACTTGGAATAAAGCTATTACAAGATGAATAGACACGCAGGTCTCAACAGAATTAAAGACAACCATTAGGCTCCTGCCGGTTGCCATATTACAACAAGGATCATTGCATACATCAAATACAATCACAATCACATGGTGGCCATATCACATCACAAAACCCCTGCAAAAACAAGTTAGACGCCTCTAATTTTCTTTGCATGTTTTACGTGGTTTGGGGCTTTCGCATAAGACCGATCTTACCTACGAACAAGGACCACAACGTTGATACAAGTGTTGTCAGATGCTCATTGTAAATTGAATCTTAACTATGGTGGGAGAGACAGACACCCGCAAAGCCACTTGTGCAAAGCAAGTTGCACGTCAAGCGTGGACCAAGTCTCATGTGCGATGACATGTAATGTTAGCCCGAGCCGCTTCATCCCACCATGCCGCAAGATGCAAAGTACACTCTAAGACACCGACAACAAAAGCATCAACGCCCACAAAAACATTGTGTTCTACTCGTGCAACAGATCTACGCATAGATATGGCTCTTATACCACTGATGGGTTCGTAGCATGGAAAACAAAAAATTTCTACCGCAAGAACGAACAAAACCCAGATCTAATCTAGATAAAAGCCAAGATCTAATCTATTAGACATGTGCAACGAGATAGATAGGAACTAACCCTCGTAGATCCGAAAGCGTTAACGAGATTAGATCTCGTGGTTGATGTAGTCGATCACTTGCCGATCTCAAGATCGTGTGGACGATCCTTCCGGCGTCGCGTTCCGGCAGCGCTTCCGCAGTCGGTCAAGTGGACGATCCTTCCGGCGCTGCGTTTCGGCAACGCTTCCGCAGTCGGTCACACGTGCGGAGTCGAAGCAGACCTTCCTCTCCTCGTTCCAGCGAGCAGCGGAGGTAGTAGATCTTCTCCACGGAATCCCAGCAGCACGACGGCGTGTTGGTGGTGGTGGAGTAGAGAATTCTGCAGGGCTTCGCCTATGCCTGTGCAGAAGAAAGGAGGAGGAGAGAGGCGGCAGAGATTGGGAGTTATGGAGCAGGGGTGGAGGGGGCGCCCCTGCCCCTCTATTTAAAGGGGGTGAGGCGCCATGGGAGGGGGAGTCCTTGTAGGACTCCCCTCCCTCTAGGGCCGGCGGATTGGGAGGGGGGAGGAGTCCTCCTCCCCCACGACTCCTAGTCTTGACCCACCAGGACTCCTTTATCCCTTCCTTGGTTTTCAAGAAAACTCCAAGAAACCTTCCAGAACCTTCCGGAACATTCCGAAACCTTCTAGAACCCTCATACAAATACTCCGGAACATTTCCTAACTCAGAAAATGATCCCCAGTATATGAATCTTATTCTCCGGACCATTCCGGATCTCCTCGTGATGTCCCGAATCCATTCCGAGACTCCGAACAACATTCGGTCTCCAACGAACATTCCATATCTACTTAAAACAACTTCGAACCTTAAGTGTGTCACCCTACGGTTCGTGAATATGTAGACATGACAGAGACACATCTCCTATCAATAACCATCAGCGGGACCTGGAGATCCATAATGGCTCCCACATACTCAACGATGACTTCGTGATCGATTGAACCATTTACATACGAAACCAATTCCCTTTGTCACGCGATCCTATACTTATCCGAGGCTTGATCGTCAGCATCTCCATACCTAGTTCTACCTCGTTACTGATAAGTACTCTTTACTCGTTCCATGATATGTCATCCCTTGTGACCCAGTCACATGCTTGCAAGCTAACTAGATGACATTCCACCGAGAGGGCCCAGAGCATATATATCCGTCATATGGATGGACAAATCCCAATCTTGGTCCATGCGCTTCAACACATACTTTCAGAATACCCAATGACACCTTTATGACTACCCAGTTATGAAGCGGTGTTTGATGTCATCAAAGTACCCATCCGGTGATGGTGATTAACACAACCTCATGGTCGAAGGATTAGGTTACTATGCATTTAAAAGCTTACAGCAATACGAACTTAATGACTTGATCTTATGTTACGCTTACTATGGGTGTGTGTCCATCACATCATTCTCCTAATGATATAACCTTGTTATTAATCACATCCTAATGTCCATGATCAGGAAACCATGATCATCAATTAATCAACAAGCTAGTTCAACAAGAGGCTTACTAGGGACTCTCTTATGTTTACAAAACACACATGTATTAGTGTTTCCTAATAATACAATTATAGCATGGGATGTAAACATTCATCATAAACACAAAGATATAATAATAATCACTTTTATTATTGCCTCTTGGGAATATCTCCAACAAGCGCCGCACGGACGGGCAAGTCAACTTCGTCGCCAACGCCGGCTACGGCCAACGCGGCCCCAAGATCTACCGTCGCGATGGAGGAAATTACCGTGATAGCGGAAACTACCGCTCCAACAATACAGCAAGGCTGAAATTCGACCCTGCTGCCCTGCTCAATCAGCCCTGCATCTACCATAGCAGGGAGGGAAAACCCGCCACCCACACCACCACGGATTGCCACTCTCTCAAAGAGATTGAAAAGGCGAGGCAAGCGAGGGAGGACCCCAACAACAACCCGACAAGGGACAATGGCAACGCGGCGGCTTCGGACACGCAGTCGGCTCGCTACACACCTTCACCGGGCTCGGCACCAAGCGCGAGAAGAAGGTGCTCGCCCACGCGGTCGCCGTCAACACGGTGACCCAGGTCGACATCCCTCGCTTCCTCAACTGGTCCGAGCAGAGCATCACCTGGAGTCGCCAGGACCACGCATCAAGAATCAAATACCCAGGGCGAGTTACCCTGGTGGTCAGGCCCAAGGTGGTCGAGTACTGGCTGCCCAAGACACTGATGGACGGTGGGAGCTCCATCAATATCATGTACCTGGACACGTTCAAGAGGCTCCAGCTCCTAGAAACAGCCATCGAGCCAACCCTGACGACCTTCCATGGTATCATCCCCGGCCGGAAGGCGTACCCGATCGGAAAGGTGACGCTGCCAGTCACCTTCGGCACACCGGCAAACTACCGCACGGAGAGGATCGTATTCGAGCTGGTGATCTTCCGTAGCCCCTACCACTGCGTCCTGGGTCGCCAAGCGCTCGCAAAATTCATGGCGATCCCACACTACACCTACAACATGATGAAGCTCCCAGGGCCAAGTGGCATCATCACCGTCCATGGCGACCCCGATATGGCCGTGGAATGCCAGGATAAAGGAGACAAGCTCGTCGACACCGTTATCGCTGCGGAGACCGACCACGTAGACACGTGGAGGAGCTCGCGAAATACGCGGGCAACATCAACAAGGATGACCCCACCATCCTGAAGAAGCCAACCGTCGCGAACTCCACGTTCGAGGTGACCACGCACACCCGCACCGTCAAGCTTGTCTTGGGCGACTCCAGCCAGACGGTCACCATTGGGGCGCACATGAGCCCCGCATAGGAAAGCGCGCTCATCGGGTTCCTCTGTGAGAACCGCGACATCTTTGCATGGAAGCCATCTGACATGTCAGGTGTCCCGAGGGAACTCGCTGAGCACAAACTAAACGCTAACCCCAAAGTGCGACCAGTAAAGCAGTCGCTACGGCCCTTCAATGAAGAGCGACGTCGAGCAATCACCGAAGAAGTACAACACCTGCTAGCCGCAGGCTTCATTCGCCCAATCAAATACTCCAAGTGGCTGGCTAACCTAGTCCTGGTTCTGAAAAAGAATAACACATGGAGAATGTGTATCGACTACACCAACCTCAATAGCGCCTGCCCGAAGGAGGAGTTCGTCCTACCGCGCATCGATTAGATCATCGATTCGACCGCGGGATCGGAGTCGCTGTGCTTCCTCGATGCATATTTTGGCTACAACCAGATCAAAATAGCGGTCGAGGATGAGGATAAGACGGCGTTCATCACGCCATTCGGCGCCTTCTGCTACACGGCCATGACGTTCAGCCTCAAGAACGCCGGCGCCACATACCAAAGGTGCATGCAGGAGTGCCTCGCGAGCCAAATTGGCTGCAACATCCACGTCTACATCGACGACATGGTGGTAAAATCCACCTGCCAGGACGACCTGCTCGCCGACCTGGCCGAGACCTTCACTAATCTGCGGAGGTACAAAATCAAGCTGAACCCAGGAAAATGCACCTTCGGCGTCCCCACAGGATAGCTACTAGGGTATGTAGTCTCCAAGCGTGGAATCGAGGCCAACCCCACCAAGATCGACACCATCGCGTGACTCGGGAAACCCGAGTGCCTGCGCGACGTCCAGAAGTTGGCCGGGCGAGTCGCGACCCTCACTCGCTTCATCCCCCGACTAGGCGAGAAGGCAATGCCTCTCTACCGCTTGATGCACAAGAACCACACGTTCCAATGGGACGCGGAGGCAGACGATGCACTCAAAGCGCTCAAAGAAGTGCTACTCGCGGCTCCACTCCTCACTGCTCCACTCGACAAAGAGCCAATGCTCGTCTATGTGGCGGCCTCCACTCGAGTCGTTAGTGCCGTGATGGTCGTCGAATGGCCGGAGGAGGGCAAGGAGCACCCCATACAGTGCCCTGTCTACTACATCAACGAAGTCCTGATGGATTCACGACAGCGCTACCCGCAGTACCAGAAACTGGTGTACGCGGTATTCCGAGCTCAGTGGCGACTCTCGCACTATTTCCAGGAGCACCCGATCACGGTGGTCTCCTCCGCACCTCTGCAGGACATAATAACCAATCGCGAGGCGACCGGGCGAGTCGCCAAGTGGGCCGTCGAAATCGGCATCCACAACATCAAATACGAGCCCCGCAAAGCGATCAAGTCAGAAGCCCTAGCTGATTTCCTCGCAGATTGGGAAGAAGCACAGCAGCCGGAGAAGCTCCCGTACCTCCACTACTGGTCGCTCCATTTTGACGGCTCCAAGAACACCGATGGTGCAGGGGCCGGGGTCATACTAACCTCTCCCAAAGGAGACAAGCTCTGCTACGTGCTCCACCTCAACTTCAGGCCCTACACCAACAACATGGCAGAATACGAGGCCCTCCTCCATGGCATGAGGGCCGCTAAGGAGATGAACATCAACCGCCTACGATGCTATGGCGACTCCGACCTAGTCATCGGCCAGGTCGCCGGGACATGCGACGCTATCTCTCCAACAATGATCGCGTACCACCAAGCGGTAGACCAGCTGGGAGGACACTTTGACGGCTATTCCGTCGAGTGGATCGACAGACGCAAGAACAAGGAGACAGACGCCCTTTCCCGCATCGGATCGGCCTAACAAGCGCCACCAGTAGGCGTCTTCCTCGACATCATCCACAAACCTTCGGTCAGCCCACCAAAGGAGATCGACGTCAGGATACCACTGCAACCAGAGCCGGCCCTAGTCGCCATGGTCATGGAGCCTAGCGACTGGACGGCACCATACGTCGCCTTCCTCAAGCACAAGATCCTACCAAGCAACGAGACGGAGGCGCGGATGATCGTGCGCCGCTGCAAATCCTTCATCATCAACGGCGAGTTCCACAAACGCAGCGTGAGTGGCATGTTCCAGCGCTGCGTACAGCCAGAAGAAGGTCGCAAGATCCTCCAGGACATTCACGCCAGCGACTGCGGCCATCACGCCGACGCCAAGTCGCTGGTCGCCAAGGCCATGCGACACGGTTTCTACTGGCTCACCGCACACGCCGATGCCACCAACATCGTCCAGCGATGCGTCGGATGCCAGAAGTACGCCCACCAAATGCACCTCCCTGGTTCGGCACTCAAGACCATCCCCCTCACATGGCCATTCGCCATATGGGGCATGGACATGGTAGGCCCATTCAAGAAGGCCCCATCCGGCTTCACCCATCTCCTGGTCGCGGTCGACAAGTTCACCAAATGGGTCGAGGCCAAGCCGATCAAAAAGTGCGACGGCATGACGGCCACCAAGTTCTTACGCGATCTCATCTACCGGTACGGCTACCCGCACAACATCATAACGGACAACGGCACCAACTTCGCTAAGGGGGCCATGGCGGATTTCTGTGAAGAACATGGCATCCGACTCAACCTCGCTTCAGTCGCCCACCCGGAGTCGAACGGCCAAGCAGAACGCGCCAACCAGAGCGTCCTCCACGGGCTCAAGCCACGACTCCAGGTGCCCCTCGAGCACACCCCAGGATGTTGGGTCGACGAGCTCCCCTCCGTAATATGGGGGATCTGCACATTCGTCAACCGCTCCACCGGGTTCACACCCTTCTTCATGGTGTATGGCGTCGAAGCCGTAATGCCAACTAACCTAGAGCATGATTCACCTCGAGTCGCCAATTACGTCGAGGCAACCAACGAGGTCGCCCGCCAAGACAGCATCGACCAACTCGACGAGGCACGTGACCTGGCGCGCTCCCGCACCGCCATCTACTAGCAAGGACTCTGCCGCTACCACACCCGCCGAGTTCGGACTCGCACCTTCCAGGAGGGCGACCTGGTCCTACGACTGGCCCAGGACAAGAAGGGCATGCACAAACTCTCCCCCCCATGGGAGGGACCATTCGCCATAGGGTGAGTCCTCAGCAATGACGCGTACTACCTCATCGACATACGGGGTGATGGCCAGCTCGAGGTCAGAAGGCCATGGAATGTAAACCTTCTCCGAAAGTTCTATACATAGAACCCCAACTTGTACTCAGCTAGCATGTATAATGAAATTCATTCGGATCACACAAATTGTGTCTACTCACCATATTCTTGTGCCACTTGCACTCGTACAAATTAGCAATACGCTACCCACGGAAGTCAACCCTTGGTCGAGCGACCGGCACGGCTAAGTAGTGCGGCCTAAGGGAACTAAAAATATTCGGGCCCTAGGACATCCACGAATACGCCAATCCGGAGCCACCATCGGAGCCACCTAGCTCGACTGGCCCATCGGGCCAAGACGACCAGTATACGCTCCTCACAGCGACCTATCCTTCCCATCCTCGCGCAAAGCGACTCGAACGGTTAAGTACCACGCACGGGGACTCCACAAGAATGGAATCCTCACGCGGCTCGGGAACACACCAAGTAAGAGAGCTTCCTTGGACTCGCCTAGCGACTGGCTTTTTCCGAGCCAGGGGAAGACACGCGTTACAAACAACACATTAAAACAACCTACAACAGGAACGCGCCCAATACGGTTGAGCACCACGCTGGGGACTCGCCTACAAAACAATCCCACTCACGCTCGGGGACTCGCCCCTCAGAAGACGCAAGGGACAAAACAGTGCACAACCAAAAGAAAACATATAAGCATACAATCGAGTTATACCCCATTAAAGGGCGGACGTGCTCGGGGACTCGCTCAAACAAAAATAAACACACCACACGATTATGGTCGCAATGATTGATTCCCCTTACTCAAAATATTGTTCACATTACAGCAGTCGCCACTTGGCATATATTACAAATTGCCCAACGATACTATCTATTCCGCAGGTCCTAACGAAGAAGCACCACCACCTCCCTTGACACGAACGAACGGCTGCCACAGATTCATCGGGTAGGTCGTCAGCGACTTTGACAACGCCGACCAGAAGGGCTGCTCCGACTTCATGTCGCGATGCTCCGGCTCGGGGTCGCCAGGCGCCGGTATGGTTTCCTGGTATGGCAGAAGATCCCCCATCACCAACACCCGATCAGCAAAAGAGGCGGCCTTGGCAGTCAGCTTCAGCACCTCTGACATCTCCACCGTGCCAGTCGCTGATGGGTAGCCGCTGGTGACGTCGTCAAGGCCGAAATCGTCGGGGAAGTGGGCGAGACCCAGGCTCAATGTCGTGGTGGCCCTGCGCCTAAAAGCCGAGCGCGCCATCCACTCCACGACGACATGCGCCTCCTCCAAATAGCACCACACTTCCGTAAGTCCCCCAGGAATAACCTCGGTGGGGGACATGCCTTGAAGGACCGCTTGGACACATAACGCCAAAGTCGTGGCCGTGTTCACCACGGCAGTCACGCACTACGAGGCGTTGAAGGTCTGAACCACCGGGTCGCTTTTCCCTATCACAGCTGCAAAATCAGACGTCAGTGAAACTACGGACTTCCCCAATCAGGGATTCGCCAAATGAGTTAAGCAAAAGACGGAGACTCACCGAGAAACTTGCAGCAGTTCTCCGTGACGTGCTTCTCCAAGGCGGCATGATCATTCTGCAGCCCCATGATGATCGAGTCCGTGCCTTGCGTTCCTCCTCAACCGCAGCGACAGCAGCCTACGCTCGGTCCTCAGACGAAATTGAGGCCGCTTTCGCCTCCTCCAAGTCATGGATCAGCGAGGCAATTCGCTCATTCACCGCGTCCAGCTCGGCGACTGGAACATACCCTTCATGGGCCTTGGAAATTGCAGCTGGAAGACCATCTGAAAAGGAAAGGGACAAATCATCAACGTGCCACACACCAACAGTTCACAGCTAAAAGAGAAAAAGGAAAAGAAGCAAGTACATACCAACAGTTTCCTGGAGTCACCGGTTTGCCTCCTGCACCACACGCAGATCCCGCTCCAAACGCTCCCTGGCTGCCTGTCGATCGGTCGACTCCCTCTGCAAACCCTACAAAAACAACAAAGTTCAATACTTACAAAGAGCAATATCAAGTTCCTAGCCGCTGAAATTCAGCGACTAAGAACTCGGGGACTGGAGAGTAGAAAGAAATTCAGTTCCTAGCCGCTGAAGTTCAGCGACTAGGAACTCGGGGACTGGAGAGTAGAAGCAACTCAGTGCCTAGCCGCTGAAATTCAGCAGCTAGACACTCGGGGACTAGACGTACCTGTATGGTGGTGCCAAGCATTTTGTGAAGCTCGCCGGCGTCAGTCGACGGGACTGTGAAGGAGGTGCCCCCACAACGAGACCCAACGTCTTCATCGACGATCTCCGGGCTCTGCGGAGACTGGTTGTCCGCCACGCCTGGGAACCCCTTCGCCATGAAGCGCGGGAACGTTGCTGACGCTCTAGCCGGGACACTGGTCACCGGAGCCAGCGCTTTCGTCGTAGGGGCGACCATGACTGGCTCCAACCACACAGCTACCACCTCTTCGACGACTATAGCGGGATTGCTCCCCTTGGCGCTAGCCATCGCCATGAAGTCGTCGGCGCCGCCTTTCTGCCTCTTCGTGCCCTCCGCAGTCGCCGCGTCATCAGCAAACTTCCTCTTCTTAGGAAGGTCACCCTCTCCGGCGGTGGTGATCGGTGGAATCTTCGCCATTGAAGGGCGACCGATCTTCTTGACTCCAGACCTGCCAAAACCCCAAAATCAACACAGAGACAGCACAAAAACGGAAACGCGACTTGGAATGGAGAATTCGAGGCTTACTTGGTGACTGGGAGAACGTGCAGCCCGGTGTTGATGTGGGCGGGCTTGTCCAATTCTGGACCCAGCTTGCACGTGAGCCCCCTTTCGAAGACTTCTGAAGCCCATGACACCGCGGGCTTCCTCGATGACGAAGCCGCCATCGCCGGAATTTCCGGCTCCGAAGATGCGGCCGCTCTTGACGGCTGTGGTGACTTTGACGCCGATGCCTCAGCCGCCTCCTGGCTTGGTACCTTCGAGACTGTTGGCGCAATCACCACCAGAGGAACCTCTACCGCCGCCTCGGTGTCCTTGCCCTCCAACCCCTTCATCGGAATCGCATCCTCCGGGACTTTGTGTGACGTTTGGGGGTGTCTTCATCGTCAGAGTCATCGTTTGACTCAAACACCACCGACAACCTAGGTGGCGACGCTGGTTTCTTTGCTGGCGACTTTGGTTTGCGCGTGGGCTTCGACGGCATGGCCGTGCATCGGGATGTGTGCTCTTGCACGATCTCGTCGCCTCCTTCGTGTTCATCGAGGCTGTGGCTCACTTCGAACTCGCGCTGCTTCTGCATTCGTGTCTTGCGAGTCATAGGCGCTGGGGGGGGACCTCCTCCTCTTCCTCATCGCTTTCGGAGGAGCTTCCTTCGGAGGCCTCTTTGAGCTCCCGGGGGACCTCTTCGTCAAGCGGAGGGAGCCAGCCCTCCAACACCTAGAATAGCTGAGAACAACCACGAGTAAATACCAAATGATGCGACTGTGAATTACATTGCAGAAATGGCGACTAGAGGGAAAACTTACAGTGGGGGCTTCATTCTTCACGGGAGTATACGGGGCGAGCCCGACCGATATGGTGGTGAATTCCGCATCTGTGATCTTCAGGGCGGCCTTGTAATCCTCGGCCTCCCATTAATCTTTGCTGGTTCGGGAGGGGTCGTGCTTCCCGCTATACTCATACATCCAATGCGGTCGAGCCTCTAGCGGAACCAGACGCCGCCCGAGCCAGCAGTTGTAAAGGTTGATCGAAGTCAACCCCTGGTCCTTCAACCTCTGGATCTGGTCCATCATCTCCACGGCAGCCATCTTCTGGTCTTCAGGGAGCTTCTTCGGCTCCAGATGACGAGGCTCGCTCCTTTCGGCGACGAACTCGAGAAGCGCCACCTCGCTGGAGGGAGTGGATTCCTTCACATAGAACCAGCTCTTTTTCCACTCGCTGGCAGCTTTCTTTGGCAGAAGGAGCTTGATGAAGTTGGCCTTCGGCTTCAATTGAAACATGACGCCGCCGACCGCTAGTATCGAGCCACTGGACGCCTCGCACCTAATGCGGCCATGGAAGAGCTCCAGCCACAGCGGGAAATACGGCCTGCAGCCGAGGTAGCACTCGCAGAAGGCGACGAAGATCGCCAGCTGCTCGATGTTGTGCGGTCCAAGATCCGATGGTTTGATAGCGTAATACGCACAAAAGCGCCGGAAGAAGAGCGAGGTGGGAAACCCCAAACCTCTCTCTAGATTGCTAGGGAAACAAATGAATTCGCCGGCTCGTGGCTTTGGCTTGGTCTCGGAGGGAGGGGAACCCGCCAGTTCCCCTTGTGGAGGACTCCGGCGTCCTCGAAGGACTTGAGCTGGGCCGTGGTGCACTTGGATTTCCCCCATGAGCCTTTGGGAGGCGCCATCAGGAAGGGTGTGGAGTCGCTCAGTGCGGAAGGATTGAATCGAAGGAAGGCAGAAAGAATGAATGTGGGGGAATGAAGAATGCGGGGAAGGATTTGCAGAGCCGATTCGCCACTCCCCTTATAGAGGAACGCTACCCGCCAAAATCGGGGTAGCCGTTACCTGCGGTAATTACGCCAAAGTTGCCGTTGGAATATCCAACGGATAGTTTAACCAGGTTGACGTTCCAACTCCTCCATTCCACTCGCTAGCAGCTAGTCCTGTCCACTCGCCGAAGCAGCAACTTGGCAGCTGTGACATTTGCCGGAGCAGCGACTGGGAGCCTGGGGAAAATTTCCTCGGTTTTACTGGAGTCCATCACCGATTCGGCTAGGCGTCCAAATTGGGCTCGCCTACTCCGACCGCCAAAAGGACACCTGCGCCTAAATAAACAATGGCCTCGGGGACTACTGATAGGGATATGCCGAATGGGGTATGCCCAGCAGGACGTTCTGATTGGGTCGAAGGGTCTATGAGTGGGTCTGCAGGATGGCGACTGGAATGAGACTGAGGAGAAGGCTTGGCGACTAGCGACTGAAGGCCCAGAAGCGTACTTGAAGCCCAGTCGGATTAGGTCAAAAGCCTCTGAATCCATATCTTGTTCGGGGTTAAACTGTAAACCCTAGCGAGGTGCCTCATATATAAACCTCCCTAGGGTACCTTGAGGACTTACGTTCTATCATACATCCCCTCAAGCGACTCGCTGCTTAGACGCCGAGCTCGCCACCCCTGTAACTCGCTCTCCAACAATCCAATCTAGCAGGAGTAGGTCTTTACCCTCCGGGGGGCGAACCTGGGTAAACCATGTGCATCCGCCCCCATCTCGCATCGCAGATGGCCACCAGCTCTTCCTCATGTAACAATCAATCGCTGCCAGTAGCAGCGACTGTCGTGGCCATTTCCATGACAAGTTGCGTGATCGTGTGTAGATGGCGTCTGTACTCCCCCTTTAGTAGCCAATGGTAGCCCATCAGTAGGTCCTGCGGCGTGCCGGGGGGGCAGAGGATTGCCTCATAGAGCTTCTCGGCAACGGACCCATTCGTTGTCATTGAGCCTTATCACGACATGTTCGCTGGTGTGTTCGTTCACCATGGTTGGTGGTTCGACTACCCCTCCATTGTTGACGGGCGCGCCATTGCCACCATTGGTGGGGCCATCGTTGGGTGGATCGCCATTCGGTATGCCACCGTTGGGTGGATCAGAACCGTTGCCACTGTTTTCGCGATTGGCGCTGGTTTCATCGGCGTTGATGACGGCGCACATGAAGTGGTTGGGGAAGTTGTTGCTTCCGCAACTTTCGGATCCGAAGCCGTAGACTCCATCTTCCGTCGCTAGGTCACCCAGATCAGATCCGCGATTGCTATCGCTGTCCGTGCTCTCAGCTGTTGCTGAGGTGTTGATCTCGCTGAGGGTGCCGATTGGTGGCGGGAACCATGATGCTGGAGCAATCACGGGTGTCGTAGGCTGGTCAGGCATACGAAGCGTGCCCACTTGACCAACTTGAAAGCGGAAGCTCCCGATCGCCAGGCTGATTCCATCGCCCACAGACTCGAAAGCCGTGCGAGTGGCCGGTGTGTGGACGGTGAAGTCGAATGCGTCGAAGAGCTGGCGAATCTCCGCTGTTGCGGAGTTGTAGATAACCGTTGATAGGGTCGAAGAAGCCGCGACATCAGCACTCCCAATCCCACAAACGATGCCAATTGACGAGGGTTTAACTCATCAATGCCCATTGTTATGGACTTGGGTTTTGGAGAAAGAGGGAGCGCTGGAGGCATCAGTCGGCTAGCAAACAAGCACACAGGGACGCAAGGTTTACCCAGGTGCAGGTCTCGTAGAGGTCCCTACTTCTGCTTGTCTGCTCTTGGAATTAATGGAGGAATCGAAGATTACAGGGGTGTGCAGATGCAATCTGGCGAGAGTTGTAGAAACTAGGGTTGCGTGTGTCCTCCTTGCCGCCCCCTCCTAGCCTTTTTATAGATAGGCTAGGTCTCGGGTAGCAGGTCGAGTCGGTTACAGATTAGGGTTTTCCCTTTAAACTTTTTATCTTTAAGCTTCTTCTTGTCTCGCAAGTAATCGAGAGTCCATGGGCCACTCGAAGTCTTCATCGGGCCTTGGCAACGCCGTGGGCTTCCACCGTATCTGGACCGTATATATCAAACTCGAGTACCTGCAGGGTATACCCATGTCAGGAGGTGTTTTTGCTAGTCTACGTGCGCGGTATTTTAGCGCTTCCGGTGGAGATCACGCCAGTATCGTGCGCTCTATCCTAGTGCAGCGCGCTGCAAATCAGGTTTAACGCGCCAGAATATAGAGTCGCTGCTAGAGATGCTCTAACATATGACGACCTTCGTGATGGGAGTACCGGTGGCAAGAGCTCTTTGGTCTTCCAGTAGGCTGCAACTATGATTCTTCCGGCAGATGGAAAAGTTAGAAAGAGTTGGCAATAACAACTCAAGTACTACTTTCTGTGTCCTAAATTACTCTGCATTCTAGGTTTAATCAAAGTCAAACATATTAAAACTTGTCTAACCGTATTTTAAAAATTACCAACATTTATAAAATCAATTGCGTATGATATAAAAGTATGTTTTATGGTGAGTATAATTATATTTATTACTCCCTCCGTCCCACCCAAAATAAGTGAGTTCAGTTTGTCTAGATTTGAATGTACCTATATACTAAAACGTGTCTAGATACATCCAAATCTAGACAAACTCACGTCACTTATTTTGAAATGGAGGGAGTACATATTTTAGATGTTGATATATCGCAGTCAAATTTTATAAAGTTTGACTTTGACTAAATCCAGAAGCGTAGAGTAAATTGAGAGGGAGGGAGGGAGTAGATGCAAAATGTGGATTTTCATGCTAAAAAACATTTCTTTTGAATCCATGTCCTTTTTCTTGAGCTGGCCGGCCGGCGACTTGGTCGTACTCGTGCCCAATACACCCACCGCAGGATGCCGGCGACGGCGCTGTTGTGGAAGCCCTGGTAGATGAGAGCGTTGACCGGGAAGCTCTCCGCGGTCAGTGAACATGGGACAATCCGGATGTACGGTACGGTTCCGCTTCCGCGTGCAGCACGCGCACGCCGGGCGGACCGCCCCTGGACCAGGTGGAGTCCGAAACCGCCAGGATCGGAAGTCCATCGCGGTGCATCGTCCTAATCCTAATCTTCTAGAAGGAGACACGACACGTGACTACGTGAGTGAGACCAGCAGCCGGCGCTAGATATCTGGTGATCGGTCGGCCCTCGGCTCGACGTCGACACATGCGGCCGGCGAGGCAAAGGCAGCGGCGCGCCCGCGCCTCGACAGAGTCGACGGTTTTCTTGCGGGAGTCCCTTTTCTTGTCCAATTGTTCCTTCCGTTCTAGGCACGCAGGATTGGGGAACCCGCGAACAACGATGTGAGCGTGCATTCGTTTGATTTCTAGTGGACGCCGCCGGCCGCCAGGAATATAATGGTTCTGGAACTGGAATCTAGTCCAAGCAGTAGCCTCGGTTGTTACCGTCTCGGCCCCCCTCCCCGATCGAGACCAGCAGACGACGCCACCAACGACGACCGTCGCATGGCGTCGGCGGGGACGCAAACGGCAGGGCGCAGCTCAGCGCCGCTCGTCGCCGGCGACGACGACGAGGAGGCGCTGCTCTGGGCGGCGCTGCGGCGGCTGCCCACGCTCGAGCAGCGCGCCCGGCACGCGATCGTGACGCTGGACGACGGGAGCAAGAAGGTGGTGGACGTGCGCCGCGTCGGGCAGGGCGAACGCCGCGCCCTGCTAGGCCGCCTCCTGCGGTCCGGCGACCACGAGGACAACCAGCGCTTCCTGCTCAAGCTCAAGGACCGCATCGACCGGTACGTACGTACGATCTGTTCTTCGTGCATGATCTGGCTGTCTTCGTTTGTTCTATTGGCATTTTCCTAGCTCGGTCAGGCCCTTTGGACTCAAGGGAACATAAATTTTGAACACGTGGCGAAAATCGTCTTCTAAGTTGTACTAGTACTATGAAACTACGAAATACTATAATCACGCATGTACGGAATGGTACAGGTGAAGTAATGTCAATTTTGAAACTTAAACGATACTGGACCGGGTTGCATGCATGCCAAGTTTCAAATTTTGTACTCCCTCCGACCCATATTAGTTGACTCAAATTTGTCTAGATTCAGATTATCTAGTACTAAAACATGTCTAGATACATCCGAATCTAGACAAATCCAAGTCAACTAATATGAGTCAGAGGGAGTAACTCAAACACGAACATGTGACCTTGTGATTTTTTAACACCATTCTCAAATTTTCATAACTACTCTCTCCGTTTCAAAATATAAAATGTTTTAGCTTTATGAAAGAAATGTATCTAGACTTTTTTTAGTGTCTAGGTTCATCTACGTTTGGAGTGAATCTAGACACTAAAAGAGGTCTAGATACATTCCTTTTACAAAACTAAAACATCTTATATTTTAAAACAGAGGGAGGTCAAAACCACATGGCTACATGTGTGATCCCCCCCCCCTACCCCCCTACTTGTTGGGAAGTTAGAAATAAGATTTCTGCTAGGTGTTCAATGATGATTTCCATTCCTCCTACCCATGTCCATGTAGGTAGGACTAGCATTTTTTTTGCTTAAAATTGTAATCCCCATTTCTTCCAAACTTCGGCTAAAGAGACCTTAGTGCAACCAATTGCTACAATAAATTTGACTAATATTTTCTTAATTAGGGCTATATTATGCAACTATTTTGATAATCTTTTTTTTTATAAAATATACATCGGCTAGGATGCATCTTATCAGTATTTCAAATTAGCTTTTACATATTGAAAACTTAAGAAAAATAACCTATGTGTATATATCATGTTAAAACAAGTGTTCTTGTAAAATTTGGTTCCCAAATATGACCATATGAAAAGCCATTATATTTCTCAAACAATGAATATTTACATGTTTAGGATGCAATGTTCGTACAAAATGACCCTAACATTTAAAGAAATATCTTATAGCATGACATACATTTATCCAAAATTTAACGTTTTCTTGCAAATATTTACGAAAAATATATCCAAACACCAAGCACTAGTAGGAATTAGGCTACCAGTGGCGTTGCAAAAGAAACCTTAGTGGCGTTTTTGTGGCGCACCACCGGTGTTACAGCAATGATATCTGATACCGGTGGCGTGCCCGAGACCATCAGTATCATAAACAATAGTGGCATGTACTTATTGTGCCATACCATTAACATAATTTTGAGAATTAAAAAAGAAGTTTCTGCTTCTATTGAATTTGGCATCAATATGAAATACAACAATCTCAGCCGAAATACATTATTAACACCGTCAACAAACTAGCATATCGGTTCATCATCATTGATCACTAAATGATTATGAATTAGGTTCAACACATAACAATATAGAACTAATTGGTTAAACACACAACAATATGGAACTAATTGGTTCAACACAACAAATATAACTAAACATCTACTAATAAATGATGTCAATGACAAATATCATGTTCATGACACTAAAATTCAGTGTCCCCCGCCGATTCCCGCGACGATAGTGAGTCTGTATCTATGGGACAACGCAGAGGACAAGCACTGCAATAGGCAAGCTAGTGGCGCGGGGTGTTGCTGACAAGTGAAACAACCGCGGCGTCGTTGAGCAGGACGTCGAATCACGACGACCTAGGCATGCGAGACGATGGGGAATCAAACGAGAAACTACTCGTGGACTACTTTGACCTAGTGAAAGAATTTCCATTATGTGGGCCCGGTCCAGTTGGCTTAGATTAGGTACGAGTATGGGTTTTTTTTTCCTTTGCACTATGGTTTTTCTAGTATGGTATGAAAATCAACAAAAACCTACTATTTGAACTATTAGCAAAGTTCTGGGTTTGTTTTGTATTAAAAAAATATTTAGGACCAAATTCTGGGAAAGCGTAAGGACCAAAAATGGACTTTCTTCTGTAAAAATCATCATGAAGGTATCTAGACACAAATTTGTCTAGATTCGAATATATCTAGACATGTTTTAGTACTAGATGTATCTGAATCTAGATAAATCAAGTCAACTAATATAGGTCGAAGGGAGTATTTTTTTTCTTTGTTCTATATAAACGAGACCAGCTTTGTCCTCCTCCGCCTTCTATGTCTCCTTTCCTCGGCTCAAAAAACCTATCGGGCTCACACACAAAAAAAAAAAAATCCACCAGTCTCGAACCCTGGAGAGCTTGGAACATGGAGCTTGTCCCGCGCCGCCTCTCCACGGCCTGTCACGCTCCCTCCGGTGCCTGGCTGCGGCGTCCTTGTCGTCGCGGCCCGCCCAGCATAGGCGCGCCTCGGTACTCTGGTTGACCCCGTCCACCGCAAGCCAGCAACCCCAACGCAATCTCGGCGTCGTCGATCTTCAACGAGTGCAGCGACTCACTGGAGCTTCTTCAACTTCCTCAAGCGCGGGCGCCGGAAAGATGTAGTGGCGCCCTCTGCCTCGTAAGCTCTTTCCGCATTCCAGTTTTGGGTTCAGGATTACTCGGTGCAGAGGAAAATGCAGAGTCGGGCAAAAAGAGCAGTTCGTGAAATGTCATGAAAACAAAATTTTCAGTATGCAGGGAGATCTCGACTGGATTGTACTTATTTCCGATCTAGTATAGGTAGGGCTAGGAATTAATACACTGGACTGTATTATTCGTAAATTATGACAAACTTATTGCTCTGCATCCTGATTAGAAATGTACTGACAATATCCTCACTAGCTGCTTACTTTGTAGTAGTACTGTATGTCCTTTCTTTCAAAGAACTTTGTGGTCGCTTTGCAATAGATCAACAAAATTAACATATGTCAACTCTGTTTGAAATTTCTGAACTGCACTTCTCTTTGGGTAAGCCTATCATTGGACTGAATCCAAACATCTAAAGGAAGTGTTTGCACTAAATGTACTGTAGAGTTGGCATCATTCTACCAACAATTGAGGTGCGCTTTGAGCATCTAAAGGCAGACGTGGAAGTTTGCGTTGGGACCAGGGGACTGCCAACCGTTCTGAACTCAATAACTAACGTTTTGGAGGTACACTATTCTTATTTTTTTATGTAACATGGTATTTTGAATGCGAGTAGTACATTAGTACTAGTCCTGAAATCCGTGTTGTTAGTTTTATGTGGTACAAGAATTTTGAGTTATTGATCAGGGAGCTGCAAATGCATTGCACATATTGCCAAGCAGGAAGCGGAAGATACCAATTCTTCACGACATCAGTGGCATCATCAAGCCTCGTAGGTACAAGTTCTTGATTGGAGTGGGTGTGGTCTATGAGTTCAGTATATATTCTTAGCATTATGTGTTATATTTGTTAATTTGCTCTGTTCACGTACAGAATGACACTGCTGCTAGGCCCGCCAGGATCAGGGAAGACAGCGTTGCTGCTTGCATTGGCTGGGAGGCTTGGCAACAATCTTCAGGTATGCAGGTTGTGCAGTTAATTATTATGCTTTCATGTTTTTTACAGAACACATGAGAGCTCAGTTAATTCACTATAAAAGAGTCCTTACTAAGTAAAAAATCAGTTATACTCCCTCCGTTTCAAAATATAAGATGTTTTACCTTTGTGAAAGTAGTGTATCTAGACCCCTTTTAGTATCTAGGTTCACTCCAAATCTAAATGAACCTAGACACTAAAAGAGGTCTAGATATACTTCATTCACAAAGCTAAAACGTCTTATATTTTGAAACGGAGGGAGTAGATGTGAAACACTGGTCAACTGTCTGCTAGGTATCTGCTTTCGCTCGCATTCCACTATTCGTCTACCTGCAGGATTTGTTGACTATTGGTCATGGAGCTATACAGCACACCTGAAATCTCCATTTTTCCTTTGCAGGTTTCAGGCAAAGTCACTTATAACGGGCATGCAATGGATGATTTTGTGCCTGAGAGGACAGCTGCGTATGTAAGCCAGCATGATCTTCACATAGGAGAGATGACTGTGCGTGAGACTCTTGTCTTCTCCGCAAGGTGCCAAGGAGTTGGATATTTAAATGGTAAGCAACTATTTAGCAACCAAACATAACAAATATTGCATCTATTGATTATGATTTCCTTTCTGGTTACTTAGATTTGCTTCTTGAGTTATTAAGACGAGAGGAAGCATCCAACATCAAGTCTGATGTTGATATTGATGTTTTTATGAAGGTGCCTTGCAGAGACCATACATAAATCAAGAAACCATCAAATATAGATTGCAATTATGATGTTAATTAATAGTAACGTATACATTTAAAATGCTCATATCAGGTAGCTGCATTGGGAGGGCAAGAAGCCAACATCGTCAGTGAGTACATCCTGAAGGTACAGGTGGCTTGCATAGCCTGAAACTGACTTGCTCTAAGTTTTACCTTTCCTTTTTGTAGATATTAGGACTAGAAGCGTGTGCAGACACAATGGTAGGGGATGAGATGTTCAGAGGCATATCTGGTGGACAACGGAAGCGCGTTACTACAGGTACTAGCACAACAATCAACGATTTCATATTGAGATTTTGGCTTTGCAAACTTCTATCAGATGTAAAATACCTGCTAATTGCAAGGTATTACCTTGTTGTATCATGTAGGTGAGATATTGGTTGGGCCAGTGAGAGCACTATTCATGGATGATATCTCCACAGGGCTTGACAGCTCAACGACATTCCAGATCATAAGCTTCCTCAGGCAGGCCATCCACATCCTAAGCAGGACGGCGGTCATCTCCTTGCTACAGCCTTCACCTGAGACTTACAACTTGTTTGATGACATCATACTCCTCTCGGATGGGCAGGTTGTGTACCATGGGCCCCGCAAGAACGTGCTCGAGTTCTTTGAGTCAATGGGGTTCAAATGCCCTGAGAGGAAGGCTGTTGCAGACTTCTTGCAAGAAGTATGCACCCTTCAGTTATATTGCTGCTGGTTACGTTTGTTTATAACTATTAACTAGTAAGCATATGCGGAAATTTGTTGCACCAGATAATGTCAGGGAAAGATCAGAAACAGTACTGGGCACGACATGGCCACCAGCCTTACCAGTATGTAACTGTGAAGGAATTTGCTGGGGCTTTCAGTTTGTTCCATGTTGGCCAAGCCATGGAAAATGAGATTGCAGTGCTGTTTGATAAGAGCGCAAGCCATCCTTTGGCACTGACTACCTCAAAGTATTGTATAAGCACAAAAGAACTGCTGAAAGCCAATGTCGACCGGGAAATTCTTCTCATGAAGAGGAACTCATTCTTCTACGTGTTCAGAATTGTACAGGTAATTGGTTCCTCAAGTTCAGATCAGACTAGATTCTTTTTATGGACTTTTGAGAATAGACTGATCTGCAGTGATTGTTAAAATGCTAGTTTGTTCCATGGGTAGAAGTTGATATGTTGCATTCATTACTTAATAATTTTTCCCACAATTTCCTCTTGTTCATCTGGCAGTGCAGCTGATCTTATTGTCGATCATCGAGATGACGTTGTTCTTTCGTACAGAAATGCACCGTGATTCTGTGGTGAATGGAGGCATCTACATGGGTGCACTCTTCTTTACTACGATCATGATCATGTTCAATGGTTTATCTGAGCTACCCCTCACAATTTTTAAGCTCCCGGTATTTTTCAAGCAAAGGGATCTCCTTTTCTATCCTGCATGGACTTATACTGTACCCTCATGGATTCTCAAGATCCCCATCACATTTATCGAGGTTGGCGGGTTTGTTTTCACGACCTATTATGTCATTGGATTTGATCCTGATGTAATCAGGTGAGGTTCTAACCATGTCCTATTTTTCTTGATATGGTACCTAATTACTCACATAACAATTTTTAATCAAGTAGCAAATATCCAGTGCAATGTGTAGGCTAGTCTCAATATATGTAACTCAATATTTTCACTTAATTTATGAGCACTTTTACAGTACCCCTAAGTGAATATTAACCCTCCATTTCCTGTGATCCAACGGATTACGTTTAGCGGTACTCCAATCTAGTTAACATGGAGTACTGTCACGAAAAATTAGGGACTACCAAGTTTAGAGGGGTAAAATCGTTAACAATTCTGGCTTGATCACAACCAGGCTGGGGACGAACCGGATACCACTGACTACAGGGGCGGTATCAACAATCGTTCGAGGGGAAAAGCGCGCCTGATTGTGATGATGTTTGCCATGGTGTCCGCATCCACTAGATCCTCCGCCGCTGCCACTAGATCCATCCCATTTGCCTCCCTATGCTCATGCACGGGCATTAACTTCGTTCCATCAGCTCAAATGTTCCACGAACAAGCATGTGATTTAATTTGTTGGCTGGATTGTAGCTTCGTGTGCGGGATGGGCTCTGACTAATATCTAAGAGGGGAAAATCATATTGAAATTTGCCTAGATTGTGTTAATTGTCAACATTGCAAACACGGAATTTTCCGTCTGAGAATTGCGGGTGACCCATGGTGAGAATATAGAGTGTGCGACCGGAGATCCGGAGATGGGTGATGAGGATATGGGAGATGCGGAGGCAGTCAGTTTCCCTTGGATCAGTTGGCGATGGAGACGAAGGGCTTAAAAACTCAATACCTTTTTGTTAGGCAAAGAGAAAAGTCTGAACTACCCTTTTAAATCAACGGTGGGAGTTGATTGGTACTCCCTCGCTTACGTATGGAGTACATGGGTACTGTAAAAATCCTCTAATTTATTCATATCGCAACCATATGAGTTTGGAGACAGTATGAATTTATTGTTCGTACTGTAATCAAAGTAGCTTGCACTATCGTATTTCTGTATGCCTAACTCAGGTGTTGAAGGAATCATTTACTAATATAGTTATAATTTGACCAAATTAACATCACCTGCCAAAGATTACTGTGGCCCTCTGCATTATCATAGATCTTAAATTAGCATATAAGCAAAAGGATCCGCACCATAATAATTTTATGTGAATGAATGTTATGAACTTGTGATAGACTAAAAGTGGTTTCACTATCTGTAGGCTTTTCAAGCAATATCTGCTTTTCTTAGCAGCTAATCAGATGGCATCTTCGCTCTTCCGGTTCATTGCTGGGGCAGCAAGAAACATGATTGTTGCATACGTCTTTGGATCATTTGCGTTGCTAGTTTTTATGCTTTTAGGTGGATTTGTCCTGTCAAGAGGTAAAAATCTAGCCTTCTCTTGTTTCCCTTTGGACCAGCTGAATCAAACTGCTGCATTTGGTACTAAAATTTCTTGGTTCTTTTTTGACCTCCAGATAGTCTGACAAAGTGGTGGATTTGGGGATACTGGATCTCTCCTCTGATGTATGCGCAAAATGCTGCATCAGTGAATGAGTTCTTGGGGCATAGCTGGCAGAAGGTCTTGCCAGGTTCAACAGAGCCCCTTGGTGTGCTAGTCCTCAAATCCCGTGGAGTATTTCCGGAGTCTATGTGGTACTGGTTTGGCTTTGCCATGTTGCTTGGATTCACTCTTCTCTTCAACTCTCTCTTCACTTTATGCCTTGCATATCTCAAGCGTGAGTACAGTTGCTACCCTGGTTCACTTTTTGCTGTACCCCCTCCATATCACATATAGATGATGTTTTGGACTTGTCTTAAGTCAAACTTATAAAACTTTGACTACAAATACTGTTTCAATTATTTGTATTGAGAACTCGTAAATTTTGCATGCTTAGCTTTGTCTCGAAATGTGTATTAAATAGTATTTTTTTTCTTGTGTTTGAAACATATATATTATAGTAAAAATTAGTGGTCGAAGGTAAATCTTGAAGACCGTGTCAATGTCCAAAATGACATCTGTTTAGTGTCAATGTCCAAAAAAAATTTTTACGGGAACAGCAGGCGCTCTGTCAATGTCCAAAATGGCATCTGTTTAGTAGCAATATCATTTTTCTCAAAGGATGCGATGGAAACCATCTATTATAAATTAATAGGTGATTGAAGTGTTCATTTACATCGGTTGCCAACTCAAGAAAGAAACAGAAAACTTCCACAGAAACACATCCATTCCACTAACTAGCCCTGCACCTCTTCTGAGAAGATTTCTCCTTTTATTTTACAGCATATGGTCACTCCTATCCCTCAGTATCAGAAGAGGCGCTGAAGGAGAAGAATGCAAATTTGACTAGCAGCGCTGCAGATGTATTGTCTAGAGGGAAGGGACCCGGCAACACTTGCTTCACATCTGGCAATGCTCATCAGGCAACTGACAGCTATAACGAGACAGAGTCATCTATTGTTGATATTGATTCTATGCCTGCACAAAGGGGAATGATTCTCCTCTTCATTCCACTCTCACTTACTTTTGACAATATACACTACTCTGTTGAGATACCGCGGGTAAGTTGTTTGATAAGGAATGTACAAAAAGTTGGGACTTGCTGCAGTCTCATTGTTCGTTATAACTTGTGACCTGTGATGCAAAACTTCAGGGAATGAAAGCACAAGTATTGCAAGAAAAGTTGGAGCTCCTAAGGGGTGTCAGTGGGTATTTTAGGCCGGGAGTGCTGACCACGCTGATGGGTGTTAGTGGCGCTGGAAAGACAACTTTACTGGATGTGTTGGCAGGAAGAAAGACCAGTGGATTTATCAAGGGAAGCATCAGCCTTTCTGGCTACCCTAAGAAGCAAAACACGTTTGCGCGCATCTCAGGGTACTGTGAGCAAACCGATATCCACTCTCCACATGTGACAGTGTATGAGTCGCTATTGTTTTCAGCGTGGCTCCGACTACCGCGGGATGTGGATCCAAAGACAAGAAAGGTCAGTTAAGTAGAATATGTCCAAACTTCTTGTTGTTTGTTTGCTTGCTGAAATGTTGACTCGTGAGTGCAGATGTTCATTGAGGAGGTGATGGAACTCGTGGAGCTCACAACGATGAGAGATGCTTTGGTTGGGCTGCCTGGAGTGAACGGTCTGTCAACCGAGCAGAGAAAAAGGTTAACTATCTCTGTGGAGCTTGTTTCAAACCCTTCGATCATTTTTATGGACGAACCAACATCAGGACTTGATGCCCGAGCAGCAGCCATTGTCATGAGGACAGTAAGAAACACTGTTGATACTGGTCGAACTGTCGTGTGCACAATTCATCAGCCCAGCATCGACATATTTGAAGCTTTTGATGAGGTGAATAAGTTGCTAGAAAAAATCTTTTAAAGTTTCATTCCTTTGTAGATACTTTGTTCACCACATCAAAGTTGGTCGAGATTACATACTTTTATTTAAGCTAAGAATAGGGGAACTCTTTCTGGAAAAACAAAGAGAGGGGGGGGGGGGGGGGGGGGGGTGAGTCAATTGACCTAGCAGGCAATCAAATGGTACAAACTTTTGAAAGGATTAGGGAGGGATTGTGGGGATATATTGTACTTCACCTAATTTCCTCCAGTCTTAGGTTTCGGTGGTGTTTATCACGTGCTTCTGGGAACCGAGACTCTTGAGGAATCTTTTCCATTGTTTGGTTATGCATGGAAAGATAGAAATAAAATAACTGCAAGTTTGGGCATTCACCCAGTATTTTTTTCTCTCTTTTTGGACTCAGCCGCGAAGGATCCATCTAAACCAATTAGCAAACTCTTGCTTCGATTTTCTGGGGTACCTTTCAAGTGTACCAAAAATTACTTTTGTTAGTAAGGAATCAAATGCTGGAGAGTTCATTTCTAATAGATACTCGAATGAAAGACGTAACAAGGGGATAAATCGTCGACTTTAAGAAATTAGAACTATTACTAGCAATTATTACACTACTGATTGTGATTTTACGAATCTTAAATTTGTGATTTTATTCACACAACTTTTTCTGATGAAGCAAGGTGGAGAAGAAATCTATGTAGGTCCATTAGGACACCATTCTTCAAAACTGATCGAGTATTTCGAGGTAATCTGATATATTTTACAAATATGATGATTCAACTTTTCACCTTAAATATGTAGCTCATGCGGTTGATTCTGTTCAGGCAATTGAAGGAGTCACTAAAATAAAAGATGGCTACAATCCAGCAACATGGATGCTGGAAGTGACATCAGTATCACAAGAACAAATGTTGGGCATTGATTTCAGTGACATATACAAGAATTCTGAACTCTACAAGTGAGTAATCTGTTTCCTTTTGTTTTCTCCCCTGGTTACTACTCCTACCAGTAGATCAACAATCAATGACTACCAAATCATGTGGTATGGTTTGATCAATATTCATTAGCCAACCGAAACTATCTTGTAATACCAGGTGTAACTTTGTGTTTACATTGCGCAGGAGGAACAAAGCCTTGATACACGATCTGAGTACTCCACCAGCTTTTTCGGATGCCCTCTACTTTCCTACCAAACATTCAAGGTCTTTCTTCACGCAATGCTTGGCATGCCTCTGGAAGCAGAACCTGTCATACTGGAGGAATCCCCAGTATAACGCTGTCCGTTTTTTCTCGACAACCATTATAGCTCTACTCTTTGGCACCATATTCTGGGGTCTTGGCACGAAAAGGTAGTTTTCTCCTCAGTGTTGTAGTTATCAAAGATATCGTGATCCTAGTATCACCTTCAAAGTGGTTCATTATGTTGTGCTTTTTGATTCAGAGAAAGACCGCAAGACTTGTTCAACGCAATGGGCTCAATGTATGCTGCTGTTCTAACGATAGGCGTGCTCAATTCAGCATCGGTTCAGCCAGTGGTGGCCATCGAGCGAACCACCTTTTACCGGGAACGAGCTGCTGGCATGTACTCAGCTTTCCCATATGCATTTGGACAGGTGGCTCTACAAACTTTAGGCCTCTTATTTTGCATTGAGAGGCGATCCTTTTTCTACTGCCTGAATCGGTTGTTTTCTCGCCTGTAGGTTGTCATCGAGATCCCGTACACGTTGGCTCAGTCTGGCATATATGCGGTGATAGTGTATCCTATGATCGGCTTCGAGTGGACAGTACCTAAATTCTTCTGGTATCTATTTTTCATTTACTTCACGTTGCTCTACTTCACATTCTACGGTATGATGGCGGTCGGGTTGACGGAGAACCACACCATAGCATCCGTTGTCTCCGCTTCGTGCTATGCTGTATGGAATCTCTTCTCCGGTTTTGTGATTCCCCGAACCGTGAGTTTAACTCTCTTTTCTCCATGCTTTTCAATGACTACCCTGCAGTGTTAAGATTTTCAGATTTTAAATGTCCGATATGTTTCAGAAAATTCCCATCTGGTGGAGATGGTACTATTGGCTGTGCCCTGTTGCATGGAGTCTGTATGGGATGGTCGTGTCGCAGTACGGCGATGTTGGTGATCCATTGTATGATGGTGTCACCACCACCACCGTGGCAGGATTTGTCAGCGACTACTTTGGCTTCGAGCACCGCTCGTTGATGGTGGTTGGCGCAGTTGTTGTGGCCTTTGGGCTGCTCTTTGCGTTCCTGTTCGGTTTTGCGATAATGAAGCTCGATTTTCATAGGAAATGATGTAGCATGGACACCGTCTTGCTGAAGATGTATAGTCTGAAATCTGGTCATGTCTTTTACCAGGAAGAATCCAGCTTGATACCATGTAGAATCTTCGACCAACTCAGGAAATGTGAGGTTTATATGTAAACCAAAAATTGCTTTTATAGCAAAGGCCGCAAATCTGTTCTGGTGTTTTGTGGCGGATGAGATGGGCCATGACAACGAATAGAACTCGGTGTCAGTATCATTGACTACGAAACCTCACTCACGGCACTCTTAGATTCATGAGGTGATTTCCCACACATAACAGAGATTGTGTCATGCAAACCACGAAAAAAAATGCATGTTAATCCAATGTTCTCATCAAAATTGTGAACCTTTTCATTATAAATAACTCAAGTTTACACCAAGACAAAAATAACTGAAGGTTACAAGAGTACAATTGTTTATTACTATTGTGTTACAGATGCCCTATGCTACTTTGCCATTGCTCAGTAACTTATCATCGATCCTATTGTCATTCTATCTTCTGCGATGACTCTGCAGAATACTAGTTACAACAACTCAGGAATGTGAAAGAATCGAATCGATCTTTACTATACATTCTGAACAAGGCCTTCCTTGGAAGGCTTTCAAGACTTTGGCAACAATCAACTCTATTCTCTGGGAAAATGTTATACCAAGCTGTTGCAATGCCCAAGGAACGCATCAATGGGGTCTAGAGTACTTGCTAGTATACAGTCATCATATGTAGTCTCCACAGGGTCACATAGGGATCCACTCTTCAGGAGCTAGGTTGATATGTAGTCTACACAGGGTCACATACCTGTGGGCCAACTGAAATTAGAACACAAGTCAGCACAATTGGCAAAGGTATTGTAATGTAGAGCACTGAATACACCACACTTTTCTTCAAAAATTGCAACACACCTAGAAAGCTGGGTCGTGAAAAGTGTACAGCTCATGTGGTCGGTCTGGTCATAGTTGATAGACCCCGGCCTCCCATGGGAACCATACCAGGAAGCCCCATATCAGGCTCATCATCTGCTAACATAACAATAAAAAAAATCGATAAAATTATGAAATTTGATTTAAGAAATACATCTAGACCATATTGATGAGTGCCGATCAGCACACATGTTTACTTCCAAATTAACATATACTGGCATACTTATGCAATAATTTTGCTCATAAATGAAAAATATTTCAGATAACTGGGAATCCATATCATCGGGGGCACTTAATGGTCTTGTTACATACCATTCATGTCTTCACCAGACTCGGCACCAGCAATACCGATGCAGGAAAATAAAGATGAATCGTCAACTTTCAAGTGCTCATACGCAAGATACAAGTCCTCAATTGTGGCACTTTCATACAGTGTCGTCAGTTCCTTAATACAGGATATATCCTGCATTTATTGGAACAAATGAAATACATTAAGTGACAACACCAGAAAATAAAATAAAACAAGTACCCAAAATAATAGTATAAAAATAATGAAGGATAAGTGGTAATAATAATACGGAGTATAAAAGAAAAAACAAAACTTATACAAATTTAACATGTTTAGAGATGGAACTTTGGAACCTTTAGGGTACCCTCTAGTTTAGCCTAGTTCAAACAAATGAACTAGTTTTCTCAAAAAGTGGTGTTTTGCCAAAACTTAGTTCATTTTTTTTGTACTAAGTAGGGTAAAGGGGTACCCTAATGGGTACCCACTGCCATCCTTAAACATGTTGACCATACATTAGCAGATACACAATACCCTGACTACTTCTCAATTTTTCTGTATACAGTATGGTCAAGAAAAGCACTAGAACCCGAAATAGACAGAGTCTTAGCCATCTTCATACTTTTTCATATATGTATTTATAGTTTCCATTCATTTAAAGTCATCCAGAAGTGTGGGTGGAAGTACAAGGTTTGGTTGTACTTAATTCAGTTAAATTGCTTGATCAGCGAACTGCATGTACAGCATGGGAAGCTGACAGATGGTACCAAGTACCGACGGTACCTGGGTACCAAATGTCAAGTGTCAACCAAATCATATAATTATAATTGCAGTCAGGTGAAGTATACATATAATACACATTCAAATCATCGGGATTTTTTCCTAAAATTCCTTTGTACTGTATTTTGGAGGAAAATTTCCATCCACCCGAACCTCTTATTAATTCATTCGTTTTTCCTGTGGTGTCAAACACATTTTGATGCAATCCAGTAGTTTTCCATTCATAAAGGAGATGACATGACAATCCAATCCTGTGTTTTTCCTATATCTCGTGTTTTGTGAATCAAAGAGACCCTAAAAGGCTGGAAACGGAGCTGTATTCAAAACTTGCTCTGTAACTTAGGATTCTATCTCTCCCTAATCATGGGACCCACACGCAAGTGGAGAGTTGGAATCTCCAAACAATGAACGGTCCAGATGTAGGCAACAGGCAGGGAGCAGACTGGAATAGCATTTCCCAATAAAGTAGGACGAATAGCATTTCCCAATAAAGTAGGACAAATAGCATTTCCCAATAAAGTAGGACAAGAACAAGGCAACCGAAGTGACCTTGCAACCAGGGGGGCTAGAATGGAGAGTTAGTCTATTTCTTTTTCCATTTTTCTAAAGAATTCGCACTAATAACCGTCATGTAGAATATACCTTTCTAGGCACGGACGAAGATTGCAGATGGGCTAGCAAACCAAGCCAATAGGCATTTGTCTTTGTCTCAGCCTCATGTTTCATTAGCAGTGTCCTCTTTGCCTGAAACACAAGGAAAGTGCTAATCAAATTAACAGGTAGAAAATGATGGTGCTTGCTACATAATGTTCAATAGTCAAGGACTCAAGGGTATACACTAGAACAGTAAAGTTATGTTTATGTATGAGCTTTGTATGCAATCAACAAGGATATACATTCCCAAGATGCATATTCGCCTTAAGTGCATGAAAATCAAACAAGATGTGCAATACTTAAAAATGGGCAGTTTTCTTGAACTAATCTACCTGTTAAGCAACATATCCATGATTAGAAAGAATGGTAGCACTCTGACATACTAGTTGGTATAATGTTAATTTTAAAGCAGAGAACGCAAAATAATACGAAAATTTGACTAACCCGGTCCAGCTCTCTTTCAACAATTTTGTTACTATGCAAACCTCTGAGAACACCTTTGCATGCATCGACAGCTTTATGGACCTGGCATCAAAGATCGCAAAATGTTAGTATAAACAGCAGGAGAGCAGAGAACAACAAGCTTAATATCACAACTTAAATACCTTGCTCGGAGTTGAAGTTACCGCGATCACATACCAACCAAGATCCAGTTTGTCAAAAAGATTTAATTCGAAAGAAACATCATAGGTTAATCCCATGGAATCTCGAACTGTCGTAAATAGCCTGAGATAAAAGTGCAGTACCATCTTAGTAGCACAAAGTGACCAAGGATTTTTAGTCAAGAATAGTGGCACAAGGACATTAATAAGATGTGTAACCAAAGTATGTCACTTTAATAATGTAAAATGAATAAATAGGGCATCATCAAGATTTTTGCAAAAAACAAACTACTCATAACCTAGTCATTCAAAGGTGGCACAGCTCAGTGAACACACCATGCACTCTGCAGCATACTAGAATGTATCGTGCATGAAATAGCTTTAAAATAATAATATAATAAAGAAATGCACAGATATTCTTTACCTGGAATTGATAATTTCAGCCAGCAAACTCAAAGTGATGCCAAAGAAAAGAGAATGGTTGCGGACATTAATATGCGTCTTCCCCACTATATCCGTGCTTGCTGATTCAGAGATTTCTGATGCAAAAGTATGACAAATATCAGTCCACATGTTCATACACTACTACTCAGCACAGATTATTAAGTTAGAATTACCATCTGTGCTAGAACTCCGAATGACATTAAACAGGTCCTTTCCTTCAGTAGCAAAGCCCCATCGGTTAGGTGCTGGGCCAGCAATATATGCACAAGCTCTCTCATCTGTGTCCTTTATGTATACCTGGCAAAGAATAATCCAGTCAAATTATGTCTGGACTACGGACGACAAAACTATTTGAACTTGCAAATTTAAACCACATGATTCCAGTTAAGTATCAGAATGTCAAAGTGTCCTTTTTTCCAGAATGCTTCGACATGAGGATTGCATTGCAAATGTGACTATCTCTTTGTTTCTTTGCTTTACAGCACAAGGCACGAATGCGGCAATTAAATCGGATCAGAGTACTAAAAAGATAGTAATGAACGCATACTTGCTGGAAATGCAGATCCGAAGGAAACGGTAGGAATGATATCTTCTCAATATGCTCCGCTGTGTTAGAAGAATTTGAAGCCCTTACAGTCCCAAGATAATCAAGAACACAAGATTCTACCTCTTCTTCTGTGAAATCACCAACTACACTGACCTGTAATATTTCAACATTAAAGTTAAAGCTGGTTAAGAAGAAATGTTGGAACAAGGAGAAGAGAAAGGAAAGTCAGAAATGACAACAAACCTCCATGTTGCTACCCACAAACTGGTTCATGACGGCTTCCTTAACTGATTGAAGAGTCAACTTCTGCAATGAATGTGGAGATGGCTCTACAAACCTTTCATCATTGTTCAACATGGCTACCATAAGCTTGTGAGCCGTGGCACGCTCCAAACTTTTGGGGATTGAGCGGTAGTAAGACAAATATAACTGAGCTGCTCTATCAAATGCATCTTCTAGCCACACATTATGCTGTAACACAAAGAAGTGAATTGTGTAAGTGTAATAAGGTCGTGCTTCAAAGAAAACTTAATTTTCCTCATAGTGAGGCAGGTGAGTATGTTATGTAGTAAGTCGAAAATCCACACCTCAAGGACCATATGTAGGAGCTGGAAAGCTGCACGCATGCCATTATCTCTTAAAGCAAACCTAAATTCCATAAAGATAAACTCCTCATTGGATTCCAGTGAACAGTTTATGAGATTGTTCACACAGAAGAGTTCAACCTGAAATAAAAGTCATACACAGATCATATGAAAATGTTAGCATTAGTAAGATAGAAACACAAATAGTCTGTGAACATCACTAGTGGATTACATATACGAATACTGAGGCTATTAAACTTAAAACGGTGTATCGCTACGTAAAAACAACGGTAATGTTAGAATATAGTAAAATTAAAAAGGAGAACTACTTTATTTATAAACAGGAATTTGGGGCTAGAAGTACACATTAGAAGAATAGATGTGGTGATCTTGTGACTAGCCCGCTAGTGACTACTTTAAATGTTTATACAGACATTAGTAGTAAGTTGAAAGTTTGGAAAGCTTGGCTGCCATGGATATTAAACTGAATAGTTTGAAGAAGATACCTGTTCCCTAGAGAAGTTACCAACACAGCCGCCTTCACTCAAAGTACGAACACCAACAATAACAGCTCCCTTCGATTCAGAATCTTCGGTGGCTCTCCCACCACCTACTATCAGCCGCATGACACCAACCCTTGCCTCATTTTGAGTAATCTGTCATCAATCATCACTAAGTTTTTAGTACGAAGAAACAAAAGCTAAACTACACAGAATGGCTACTGAAGAAGATGATTCTTCTGCCTAGAAAAATAGCCTGAGGTTTCCAGTTGACTATAATACCTTGTAGTTGACGGAAATTCCATTAGATAGGCGGCGTTGTGTTATACCAGTTTCACTGTCAAATACTTTCACCACATCCTGCTCTTTACCAAAAGGAACAAATGATGGTTGGTGTTGCAACTTCAAGTCCTCAAGTTCTGATTGAGTAATCAATTCCTTTGGCACCTCAAGCTGCAACCAGGACAAAAACAATCAATAAGATGCTGCTTTATGGTTTTCACAGTGGTAAAAAATACATTCAAGCATAATAAGTAAACGACATCATAAATAACCAATATACCTCAGGCTCCGGGTAAATGGGTTCTTCAAGACCTGCCTTCATGGACTCGGTTATTTCTTCTGGATGTATCTCAAATTCACTTTCACCTACTCCATCAATATGGACCTTTTTTGGTACACAGGCAACAATAGCAGCAGGAAGTGGTGCATTGGGTTTTCCAAAGTCTGAAATAAATTCAAGTACTTCTGCACCGACGGTGTTAACCTACATATGGTAAAATTCGTTTAATTACAATGTCATTAAAAACTAGCAGAGAGTAAAATGCAATGATGCCATTTATTTCCACTATGACTTATATAAGAAAAAATGATAATGTAAGTACCTCTTCAAGCGTGACGGTTTCGGCAACCCCAAGCAAACTTTCATGTCCCTGCAGCTGATCCATGACAGTATGGCCAAGTGCATCACTCTCCATAATGAAGTCCAAGTTGTCAACCGAGGGAACACTATCAATCATCATAGCAAGCTGTTCACTATCTTTTATTAGTGCGTCCATATAACGGGTCATCTCTCCCATTGTGACACCAAACTCTTTGAGTCTCCGAACCTAAAACAACATAAGGAGAAATTGGTAAACAGGAACAGAACACTTGCATTGTCGGATCACGAACAGTAGCAAGATGCGAGGATGGTCAGTTTATCGCTGCGGACTGTCAGAAGTATGAAAAAAATGAAGGATCCAACTACTGCAGAGGTTCTTGCATGCAGAGATGGCTTACTGCTTGCAGACGAGAGAGGGGTCCAAAGATTGATTCTGGAGACGGACTGTCAAACTATAGTCAAACAATGGCATTCAGGTCAAGGAAGGAGGTCGGCGTGCGGCCAAGTGTTTTAGAGAGATGGAACAAATCATCTCAAATGTTCAGGGATTTAAATTTGTGTTTGCTCGTAGAGAGGCTAATAAGGCACAGCACATATGCGTGCCAAGCATTCATTATGTTTAGCCTCAGATGTAGCTTCTTTTGAACTAACCCCTGAATTCCTGATTGGGCCTGTCCAATCAGATATGTTAGCATCTTTTGAATAAAGCTGGAGACGTTTTAAATGGAACGCTTGCAATAAACCAGCTAGTTGGCTGGAGTTCAAGCTTGGCCTGGATTTGACCTGGCTTAATGTCAAATCTGAATTGGCTAGGGTTAGTTCCAGCTCACATTTGGGCTGGATTAGACCTAGATTAAGCTTGATCATGCCATATTAGACTATGGCTACTATGCTAGACAATTCATAGACCAGGCTAGGCTTGACTTGAAAAGGGCTCATGCTAGGATAATCTTGCGGTAACATCTTCCGTTATCTTCAACTATTGTTCTTCCTAAATCATTCCTTGTGGCTACAAGGGCAATAGTTCTTCATGTGCATACTAACTCGACACTTACATTTGCATAGATAATTAGATATTGGTAGTGAACTGGTTCAAAGCTTATTTTATCTAGGTAATTGGTCCATATTTCAAGTGACACAGTACATTCAGCTAAAGAAATTTGTAAAACATACAGGATAACTGAGCTGTGAAGGCACAAACCTCATGAACAGCAACTTTGATGGCACTCCTCCAATTTTGGGGTTCAGCTGTTACTGTTAGAGTAGTGACCGTGCACCCTTCCCTTCCGGAGTCACTGTGATCCAGCTCAACTGATGTAAAGGGAGGATTTGAGCTCTGTATAAAAGAACAAAAGAAGACTTTGCTCAGTCAGAGAAACCATGTAACTACATGTTTCCTTGTAAAATACAGAATAGTGTGCTAACATGTGCAAATTCCTTACTGGAAAACCTAGCGATTCAACTCAAAATTTAAGTTCAATACCAATATAATGAATACTGAGTAGCTAATAAATACGATCAAACCAAATATGAATTATCTTCGTGTACTGAATGTCATTTTATGTGGACTGTGGTGGACTGGTTAGGCACAAAGCTCCTAAAATGAGAAAATAACATGTGCACGGTGAATGTCATTTTCAAATGTGTAGTGTGCTAATATGTGCAATTGTGCATAGATATGAAAGTATGAAGCGCTCTAAACATGCAAAGATATAAAGTTATGAACCAAAGAAAATGTTAAGTTCTGATATAACCAAGTTTCTGAAAGAGATGTATAAGATCTGAAAATAGTGTCCATAGGCCATCAGATCATGAATGTTTCTAAAAACCACATACCTTGTATCTCGTATTGATTCTAAAATGCAGAGCAGATAAAAATATCCGTTTCATCAGGACACTGCGCAGGTCTTTGTATGTCTGAACTCGGTTGACAGGTATCTGTCAAGCAATGGAAAGCAATAGTTAGCCATACGCAGCATGATTAAGGAACTTCACAGAGAGAAGCAGTAAACTAGTTGCAGAAATCATTCTGTTAAAATATCATTAAAGAAGACCATATTAAGGGCACCATTGTTAACATGAGACTTTTTACCCAAAAAAGAGATGGGCTATCAAGCCCTGTGTGGCGCATGCAGTGCAGTAATGCTGGTATGGCTTATTTATGAACTAAGTATTATAACATGAACTACTAATGGAATGAAAGATTTGGTGGTAAACTAACCACAAAGGTGCAAACTGCAAAACATAACTGAAGTGTTAAGGCTAGCAGGCAAACCATACCTTACAGAACATGTTGATAGAGAAACTCTGAATCAACTCATGTTGAAAAATCACTGGAGGCTTGGCATCCTGATGAACGTCAGGAAGAGACCATTTATGCTCTACGGGGGGTCTAACTGCCTGTCTTTCCCTTTTTATAGGTTTTATTTTATCTGTGGCAGGTGATCTTTCACCAGTTAGGCTTGCAGCCAAGCCGCCTGGCAGCTTTGGCGCAAAAAGGCTTGCCATGGCACCAAATGGACTTGCAGTCGACATAGGGGCTGCTCCGTTTTCCGGAAGTGTATGTTCAAACACAGCCTGCATTGCAATAGGTTAGCTAACCAGCCTGCAACTTAATCCTATTGGAATCAGCTTAACTATTTACAATAATACTTAGCAGTAGGGTGTAATTTGTGATTACCTCTATCTCCCTTACTGCTCTGGGAATATCATCAATTTCTCCTACCAGGTATAAAGTGGCATTAGCAGGGTAATACCATCTCTCATGGAATCTGCGGATCTTGTCAGGATCCCATTTAAGTATTTGCTCCTCAAGTCCAATAGGAAATCTGTTGCTCAATTTGTTTTCCGAGTGTAAATGTTGCAACAACTGCACCATAGGAGCTCCAATTAGTACAGAAAGATAGTGCCCTATAGTAAATGATTCAGCATTGTTCCAGATTCCTTCTCAGAAGTTTCCTCAACCTGTAAACACTGGCCATAAAAAAAACTTACCTGGCAATCAACACGGTACTCGATTGTGTTCATCATCTGGAGCTCTGAAAGAATTGCTCTTCTCTCTTTCTCGACACGAGATGAAGAAAACTTAGGATGAAAAGCTATCTGAAGGGAACAAAATTGAAGAACTGTTTATACATCTAAGTAATAAGAGATGTCAAGAGATCTGTCAAACAGACTAGCATGCATCTATATTTCAGCTACCAGTTTGATTGTGTCGTCGTATCAATAATAACAAGAACAAAAAATGATAGCGGATAGTTGACAGACACTATAATTGCTCGAACAAATTGAATATGCTTACTATTTCAAATATGCTTAATGAATAAATAGCCTAAAGTCAGCAAACATCCTATAATTCCTACATATAGGAATGCAAATGAGTAATAACATCTTACCTCATTCAAAGCATCCAGCACAGAAGGGAGTAAGGCTTCGCCATATTCCTGCCACACAAAAGGTAAACTAATATGTCAGATCCTAGATAAACAAAAGAAGGCTCAAACTTGATCCATTAGTTTATTTAGAAAATGTGAAGTCTATGGCAGCCAACAAATACACATTCAAATCCATTTTCATTTAAGTCCTTGTCAAAGAAAATATGGAAACAGGAAACCATAATGGCCTCAAACAAACCACTAGGAGTTAATTGAGGAAAGACACAAAAGTAAGGACCTTTGTTTTGGTAGGAGAATGGATATGGAAGACTGTATGGTGGAAGTCTGTATATGCATTAGACCTTGCACCTGTCCCCAAGAGTTTCTCGCGCTTTTTACTCCCAAGAAATGCAACATGCTCAATCATATGTGCAATTCCCTGCTCATCCTCTTCCTCGTCAATTGATCCAACATGAACTTCCATGTGTGCCTCAAACCTGCAAACTAAAATAGTTAGAACCATAGTGCACATATTTAACATGTATATCTAATTTTGCTTGGTCCAACTTAACTGAAGTTTTTGTGTGGCATGAATTAAGAATGGTTCCATATTTACTGTGGATATATGTACTAGGGTACAATGTTCATGTTCAAGAACTCAAATCAAAACTTCGTCCCAGTCTAATTGTTTAACGAATTTACCTATAATTTTTTTTGAACGTCTCCGAAGTTGAAAACAAATTTAAAAAACAAGAGCGAGCAAGGAAAACCACAATGTTTGCCGATGTATCCATATACAGGCACGCAATTTCTATGCTGAAGAAATCAAGACAAGTAAAACTATGTACTAGTTCAACTATTCAAGGATTTCACAAATAATTCCGCTACAAGTCTTCCAACACAAATGAAACAAAAAAAAGCCCCACAAATAGAGAGATCACTGGAAAATTGAAGTTGTGACTGTACAAAGGGTTTGATAAAAATTCAGTTGCAAGGAAATGACCACGCCAGTATGGCCCATGCCATTCTTCATAGTCCCACTATGCTAGGAAATCCAGCTAGTAGCAGCAAATCATGTAGATAATTTAATTTCAGCAGACGAAAATTATGGAAGTACTTTTGCAAATAGTGTAATAAATGGAAATGAAAAGAGGTTTCCTCACCTGTCTGCTGGAACTTTGTTTGGTAAAATAAGATATCTGAGGCCATTCTTCAATTGACCCCGGATTAGCTTTGGATGGGAAGGAAGAGGAGTGTCCAGGACAGCTTCAAGCTCCTCGTTTCCAATGGCATGATCAAGATAAGGTTTATCAAGAGCTGCCTCGGACCATGTTGGGCTTGCAACATGTGTTTCATCAGGTCCAGCAGCACGTAATATGTGGCTATTTCTGATCTGAAAATCAAATAGTTAAGTCAGAAAACGACACTAGACTAATTCTCAACATGAACAAGTGAAGGAGTGGATTGTGTGATCACACTATACCCTCCAAATCTGCAATACCGTGTAGCTTTTTATAGTTTTATTATGTATTTTCTTACTAGAACAAAACTACATGGTTGGTTTGCAGCACAAGACCTCTCAATAACTTGAGAATTTGATGTTCCTTCAACACTTAGCTTGCTGCATACTTTTCAAAACAAATACCCACATGCAACTGCCCCCTTGCAGAATGCTGCTCGCGGAATTGTTTGCAGTTTTACCAAAGCCCTTCAAAAACAAACATGTGACTTGTACTACTGTATTAAGCGTGTAAGGACACAGAACCAGGGGAATCCTCTTTAAAACAATATAAACAAAACATGCAAGTAGCACTTATTGTTTTACACTTGTGCTGATGGTCAGTTCACATTTATTGTGCTAATGACATACTATCCTGCATCTACTTGCATCGTCACAAAATAGGGAACCCAGCAAAACCAGACCACAGGAAGTAATAAGAAAGAAAGCGCTTTTTTTTTTGCCAGCAGTCACCACGCGCAATCAGTAAACAGCTTATGAGTTGAGATGAGACACGAACCTTAGGCCTGCCCCACCGGCTGTGAAGCGATAACCCCGAGGCGTGCGGGAGCGCGCAGGGGGCGAACCTCGCGAGGCCTGGTCGCCCCCGCCTCCGGGTCCTGGGGAAGCACGAGAGGCACCCGTCCCTCTCCTCGCCGAGAATCCCAGCTGCCGACGACCCGAGCCCTTGCGTCCGCTTCCTCGACCTGCATAAACCGACGCGAATTAGCCACGAAGGATGAACACTAACCGGCGGCTTGGTCAGTGCGGTGTAGGTACTCACCTGGGCGAGACGGCGCGGCGGTGGGAGCAGCGGAGGGGGCTGGCCGGCGCGGCGATGGCGGACGGGCGCAGGGCGAGGGAAGGGCGGCGCGCGGCGATTGCGCGTGGGCGGAAGGCGTGGGAGGAGTGGTGGACGGCGGCGGCGGATAGGGATAGGCCCGGGGCGAGGCGCGGGGGCGCGGCCGCGACGGAGGGGGAGGGGAAGGAGGCCATGGTGGGGATGGCCCTGAGGGGGAGGGGAGGAGGATAGGAGAGCGAGAGAACGCTGCTCTCTATGTAGAGTAATATTTTTTTCTGGGTATTTTTTATTTTTATACTTAATAATTTTGTGAAGGTAAAATAGGCTGGGGCCTATCGGAGAGGAGTTGGGGGCCGGCACGGCGGCTTTCGCGGCTAGGAGAGGCGCTGACGCACGCAAATATCTGCCCGTCCTCCTCTGCCTCGAGTTGTTGGTGTCCGAACCCGTGTTTGCATCCGGATTTGGCCCGACCCGGCCAACTCGACGATGGGAGGCCTCTTTGGTTGGTCGGCGTCAAATCTTGCAGCTGAGATTGGGTTTGTACCAATACTGGTAAAATGCCCGTGACGACCTATATATTCAAATAATAGGTTAAATACAAACTCAGCATTGTCGACCTATATATTCTAAAACAAAAAAACTTTAACCTATGGTACTGTTTCATCATTGATTCATGACATGAGATGAAGTAGTGAAGCGCCAGTGGCGACAACAATAGTAGGCAAGCGAAGGGAACACCGAGACAGTAGGCTGTCTCATAGGCCTTACCTCTTTCTCGATGAGACAAGTGAACCTCCCTCACAAGCAAGCGAAGCACGACACAGAGCTAATACACATTTTGAAATATGATCTAATACGCAATCAAATGTGTAATGAATGAGTATTATTTAGAAAATATTCTTCGGGCAACCAGAGCTCTTGTTTTTGTTGTAATTTGAACTTTTTTTCTTATCACGTACAGTACTATAGTTCTTTTTTACTTTTTTAGATGACATGAATTTTATGTTCTTTTTAGCGGTGCAGATGGCGCGACAAATACGGCTGCCTGCGAGGTAACACCGTCTTAGCTATGTAAAAACCGCCATTCCGGATAGTCATCCGTCTTGCATTGTTTTTTTAGCTGGTCCGTCATGCATTGTTAGAGCAAGTGTAGCACCACCGAGAATGTGCGACTCACGCCCCCTTATGTAGGGTTCATGACGCAGTCTCCAGGTCGAGAACCCAGATGCGTTTTCCCTCCTCCCCCGCTCCGCCGCCTAGCTTTGCTACTCGATTCGCTGCCGCCGCCACTCAGTCCCCCCTCACCAGTGCAGATCCACCACCTCCACTGCCCCATGCCGCCTCGCCGTTGTTCAATCGGGCTTGGAGGGGGGGTCATAGCGGCGCTTCGCGCGGTGTTGCGCCAAGCGATCCTCCCATCGACGAGGCAGAGAGTCGGCGCCGCATCGTCGCCGATGGCGCGTAGAAGCGCGCATCCCTGTTGTACATCCACGCGCATGAGCCGGTGCCGACGAGCCTTCAGTGGCACGAGGCAGAAGACACAGAGCAGGGAAGCATGGCGTGCCGCGCAGGCCCCGCACCCCTTTTTGCCTCCGGCTCGCTTCCTCTGCTCGCCAAGGTAGGGAGCTCACGCGGTCCTCGCCTGCCTCCATCGTCGACCCCGTCCTCGTCCTCCTCTGATAGCAGCGATTCTGAGTCGTCCTTCGTCCCCTCTAACTCTGACGCGCCACCGTCCTCGCCCGACACGTACAACGCCTCGAGCGACAAATCCGAGGGTGAACATAGCGATTACATCGCCGATGAAGAAACCGAGCGCCGCGCGATCGAGACGCTGCAGCACCGCTCCGCTCATGCTGCTCGAGTAAGGGAGAAGCGGGAGGCCGAGGACCTCATGTTATGGGGTAACCCCGTGGGTGGCCCAATCTTCACGTATCTAGTGGTCAAATCGATGGGAAAGCGAGGGGAAAGGGAGAAGGTAGCGAAAGCAGATGCACACCTCGCGAAGAACACGATGAACACACGCAAAACTCACACGATACAAGGCCGATTGCTCTCATCGGTGGCCACCGGTCCGATAGAATCCTCGCAAGGAAAGATTGGTCAACGTGCTCCCTCGATCCCACGCGGAGAGGGAAGAACACCTTGGAGAGGGTCTTGACGTCTTGGCAAAGGGACACCGATGCCAAGGCCTTGTACAACGAGGGAGGCACGATGCAAACTCCAACGAGGTGGTGACGATAGTCGATCCCCTTTGGTAGAAGGGGATGAGGAAAAACTAGAGATTCCACAAAGGGGGTTTTCTTTAGTCTATCATCTATGCCTAGGGTTACATGAGGGGGTGGGGGCACTATATATAGGCCAGCCACTAGTTCAAGGGTACTTTAGGAATAAAAGGGTAAAGTCTGGGCAGATTAAGGGGTACATGGGCTGAAGGCCCAGCTAGCGGCGCGCAGGCCCATACGCTCAGGCCGGAGACTCCGGTCTATCTCCGGTGTCATCTCCGGAGTGGTAGACAGACTGTCCTCAAGCTCGATCTGGGAATCGGTCCGGAGATGGGTCCGAAGACTCTGGGGTTTGCAGGCCGGAGACTCCGGTGTCTTCAGGCCGGAGACTCCGGTGTGGCCGGAGACTCCAGTGTGCGCAGGCCGGAGACTCCGGTGCTCCAGCTGCTGCTTCTTCTGTCTTCTCTTCCAAGCCTACATCTTGTCGGGCTTGGTGCTCCAGGCTTCCTCCCTTGCCTCCGTACTCGTCGGTATGAACCTATCATGGATATGGGACGGAGTATGAAGTAGTATACCATTCAAGAGGGTAGGAAGTGGGCTCGCTTAGAGGAACTGATTCACCTTTGGAGTCCATGACGACTTGGCATAAGTTGGAGACCATGATGTGGTAACGACCGAAGGTCGGGCTACATCATCTCCCCTCCCTTCAAAAAGAGTCGTCCTCGACTCTACACGCTCATCACAAAGTAGAAGATGTCGAGAGACCTTCTTGATCCTGGGGTTCACCATATAGTCGTCCTCAGAATGATTGAATTGACAATACCTCAATGTTCCTTCACCTTCAATGAAGCCTACAAAGCTCACCACAAAAGCGAAGCAACACTCAAAGCGCAGCCAATTCATGAAGATTATAGTATGAGTCCTCAAGTAGAAGGAAGTCACCTTAGGATGTAGAGATGGCTCGTTGAAGGGCAGCCATAGGTAACTCTCTTCGATTTGTCTTGTCAACTCTTTATCCATAGAGGTTGATGCGTATGCAATTGTACCTTCACACAACAAAGACCAAGCAAAATATGTTTGTGTGTGATAGAGGAGCATGTCATATGTGGCATGTCCATTCTTGTTCAAAACTCAAGTATAGCAAACGGGATGCATATGCAAGGTCAAAGTGCATGGAAATTGCTTGAACATCATCCAAATGTGGGAACTCAAAAACTCCATAAAACATCTTAGTGTGGCAATCAAAGCAATTGAGTAAAATATTGATCAACATCTTTGATGCAAGGATAGGAGAATTTGGCAAAAACACACGAAGAAAGATATCCAAAACAACATCATTATGTGTGCAAACCAACCATTGGAAAGAACAATTGTTCAATATGTTGGATGCCATACACATATCATCAAAAACAAAGATCATGGGAGTATGCATATCGTAAGCGGAAGCAAAAACAACATGTTCGCAAACAAACCATATGAAAGAGCAAGTGGTCCTTATGTTTGTTGCAACAACAATATGAGAGACTTGGAAGCTCTCATGACAATACATACTCATAATGGCATTATGGTTGCACACAAAACATCGGAAAGAGAAATTGTTCAACATTTTTGTGGCAACACACAAAGCATCAATATCTTATAGTAACGAGACATGATTGTCATAAGGTGAAAGAATACCATCAACATGCTTGCAATCAAACCATAGGAAAGAGCAATTTGTCAACATGAAAGATGCAAAGCATGCGAAAGGTATCAGAGCTGGGTTTGATCTTGAACTCACTTGGGGGATGCTCTCTAGAGCTCTTTTTGTCAACTCGTGCTCAACCGAGGTTGACATTCTTGTGCAGGTACCTACACACATCATAGATAAAAGGAAGAACGTGTGTGCATGGTAGAGAAATACATCATCCATCATGACATATATCTTCTTGTGCACATCACCATGAGTGCCAATCAAGTGTAATTTATGTGCATGGTGAGTATGCAAGTGGTGGACATGCTTATCATGGCATTTACCAAAATCTCCAAAATTTGAGAAAGCTATGGGGGCCATCTCAATAGAAATCATATGAGAATTATTGTTGCAAGCAAAACAAGTGAAAAAGCAATCATCCATATTGCAAGCAACGGGAGAAATTGTAAAACACTCATGACAAAGCATGGTTCGAGGGGTACCATTGGTAACATCATTGCAAGCAAAACATTGGAAAGAGCAATTGTTCAATAAAGTGCAAGCAATGATATCATCAACGTAACGTTTAGAGCATATCATGTCTATGGCAATATCATGACAATAAAAGGACTCCACATGGTCATCATGATGCATAGCAAAATCAACACATGGGAATAAGAATGGAACATATGTCATGTCACAAGTATCATCCATAGCATGAAAGTCATCACAAATCATCATGTCCACTAGTGGGATCATGGCATCATCAACACCCGTATTCTTACCTTGTTTATACCTCTCATATGAAGTAGGTGTTGTGGTAGCATTGGCCTCCATGTGGGCGACTTCTTCATCATGTATGGGGATGGCATCATCTTCATCCACCATGTATATCTTCTTGGTTGGAGGCATCATCATCTCCAATCTTGGCGCTTCTTGATCCATGGAACCTAGCAAATCATGAGAAACAAGTTCAAGTTGCTCGTGATGCAAGAAAAGAACCGCCAATCACAACTTGGCATGACATGAAGGCTCACATGAGATCCCGGTTCGTCCCCACGCACTACACGCGTGACCTCTTCAACAACCTTCAAGCACTTCGTCAAGGGACAAAGACCGTGGAAGAGTACTTCAAGGAAATGGAACTCAACTTGATTCGCGCCAACATTGATGAGCATATGGAGCAAACTATGGCACGTTTCCTTATTGGATTGAACCACCCCATCAAGCGCATCGTCGAGTTCCAAACATACAACACCATGGTTGAGCTTGTGCACATCGCAACAAAGGCTGAACGTCAAGTGCAAGAGGACATCAAGTACAACAAGCCCAAGACATATTTCACCTACAAGCAAGCTTCAACCGATACACCAACAACATTCAATGGAAGCTCATCAAGTACCTCCAAGCCTTACTTCAAGCCCACACTTCCTCAAGGAAAACTACCCCCAAGTGGCAAACAAGCAAAGAGTGATACACCCTTCAACGGTGAACGCTACAAGTGTGGAGGGAAAGGACACAAGTCGGCCGAATGTGGAAATAAGAAAGTCTTGTTCATCCATGACAATGGTGATGAAGAGTACTTGAGTGAAGATGAGTTTGATGCCCGTGTCAAGGAAGCAATGGCAAGGCAACGAGTGGAAGATGATCAAGAACTCCTCATGTGTGAACATAAGGATCTTAACCACTCAAGCACAAGAGCATGAAGAACAACGCTCCAATATCTTCCAAACACGAGCCGGCATCAATGGCAAATCTATCAAGGTGATCATTGACGGAGGGAGTTGCCACAACCTTGCTAGCACCGAGTTGTGTGAGAAGCTCAACCTCACCCTCCTTCTGCACAAGCACCCCTACCACGTGCAATGCCTAAGTGACCAAGGGTCTGTGAAGATCAAGCATACCTTATCGGTCTTCTTCACCATTGGTCCTTACAAAGATACGGTGGAGTGTGATGTGGTTCCTATGATAGTTTGCCATATGCTTCTTGGTCGACCATGGCAATTTGACAAGGCTGCTCAACATGATGGTCGCACCAATGTATACACCTTCAAATGGCTCAACAAAACATGTGTTTTGCAACCGATGACTCCTAGCCAAATAATTGCGGACAATGCAAAGGCTTTAGCGAGGGCGCAAAGCACAACACCTACTTGTGAGAAGAGCGGTGAGAGAGAACCACCTCATAGTGAGTGAGAGCCACAAGCCAAACTCGAGTGGAAAAACTAAGAGTGTTCTCCTTGCCACCAAAAGTGAGATGAGAGATGTTCGGAACAACCCATCCATCTTGCACTATGTCCTCCTTTGCAAGGGACTAGCGCAAGGAACTAATGAATTAACTAATGTTCCTCCATATTTGATGAATGTTTTGCAGGAATTCAAGGATGTGTTCCCCGAAGAGCTTCCACATGGTCTACCTCCTCTTCGCGGCATCGAACATCGCATTGACCTCATCCCCGGTGCACCACTTCCCAACCGCGCCGCTTACCGCACGAACCCGGAGGAGACGAAGGAGATCGAACGTCAAATCAACCAACTCGTCTCCAAAGGTTTGATCCAAGTTAGCACTAGTCCAAGTGTCGTACCCGTGATTCTTGTCCCAAAGACGGATGATACGTTAAGGTTATGCATGGACTGCCGTCTAATCAATGCTATCACCGTGCGTTATTGACATCCCATACCACGTCTCGATGACATGCTTGATGAGTTGTGTGGAGCCACTATTTTTCGAAAATTGATCTTCGTAGTGGTTACCATCAAATCCGCATGGCTGAAGGTGATGAGTGGAAACCCGCCTTCAAGACCAAACTTGGTCTGTATGAATGGTTGGTTATGCCCTTTGGTTTATCAAATGACCCATCCACCTTCATGCGCCTTATGAATCACATCTTGCGTTCTCTCATTGGAAAAAGTGTTGTTGTCTATTTCGACGATATTCTTGTTTATAGCAAATCACTTGAGGACCATATAACACATGTCAAGGAAGTTTTGCAAATCCTTTGACATGAAAAGCTTTATGCTAATCTTCCCAAGTGCACTTTTGCTAAAGACAAGTTGATTTTTCTTGGATTTGTCGTTTCTTCGAAGGGAATTGAAGTTGATGTTTCCAAGGTAAAGGACATACGAGATTGGCCCATCCCAACAAATGTGAGTGAACTCTGAAGTTTTCATGAAGAAACCGAGCGCCGCGCGATCGAGACGCTGCAGCACCGCTCCGCTCATGCTGCTCGAGTAAGGGAGAAGCGGGAGGCCAAGGACCTCCGCTCGGCTCTGCTCACGGTGGAGGGCGTCGAGGAGAAGGTGTGGCGCAAGGCACGACGCAATGCGATGTTCGACGGCTGGTGTCGCCGCGACCAGTATGCGGCAATGGTCACCGTGCAGCGGGAGCAGCTCGCCTGTGTGAAGAAGGAGCCATCCCTGCCGTCGGTGGAGGTCGTCGAGATCTCCTTCGACTCCAACTAAGGTCGTTGCCGCTCCGCTGCCGTCCCTACGCTCCGGTGAGGTCTCCAAGAGCACTTTGGTCATAGTAGGGGTAGGATTTGCGGTGGCATACATATTTTGATGTAAAGATTATGTATTTCGCGACGATGACGAACTGGCACGATGATAAATTTTCGTCATGAACTCCTTTTTTAAAATTCTTAGTTTCATTTACAATTTCTATTCTGCAGCGATGATCAACGAGAACGCACTTCTCAGATCACGCGGATACTCGAGAACACACTTCTCAGGTCACGCGGATACGGTGTCTGCTAGAGTTGCTCTTAACCATCGTGGAGAAGCTAACCGTAATAAAAAGTTGCTTATTGCTGAACTATAACTACCTCGGTGAATTACGCTCTTAGTTAATGCCTGGATGAACGAAAATGGTTAAAATAGTACGGTGGGGCCCAGGGCCACGCACGGTAGACCTTTCGGCCGTCCTAACCACTTTCAGTCAACGGGACAAGAACGAGCGGCGTAATCGGCAGGCGAAGGGATCAACTACATACACAAATGAGTATGTATGCAAGCCACATACAACAGTACATCAGAGCCATTCCATCTAAAGAAATAGAAATATTGCAACGCCATACGGCAAGATCCAAATATCCTAGATAGATATAATAATTTAGGATAGCTCCTCATACATCACACATCAGAGTATCAGGCGGAAGCGGAAAACAAGATCCGAGTACGGATAAGAAGCAAATTGGCATAAGATGCCCCATAAATGAACACATCCCGCCCACAGATCACACGAATCCCCGTTCCCGGAATCTCTACACCAAATGATCGTTGCCAACATCATCTGTCTCCTCCACCCAGTATCCATCTTGCGGGTACACCTGTTCATCTGAATCAAACAATTTATCGTGTGAGACCCTAGGGGTACTCAGCAAGTCTTTATGACACTAAAGGGGACACAACCTGGGGTGACGCAATTGCAGCAAAAGATAATACCTAACAATTCTATAGAGTTCCGCTAACCTTCCGCCTAACCAATGATAGACGGGAGTCCGTGAATTAAGAACAACAGTTATGACAGTATAATTAACAGATCCATCCTCCTCCTCGCTTACCAACGAGGAAGCGGACGAACAACCCCCATCATCCGTTGGCAGTTTTTATTAACCATTCCATGAGTATTGCACTATTTACTAGTCAAGTACTCAGTCAATTTAAAAGCGGTACTTTAGTTATACTTGTCTATGATCGAGAAACTGTGCTCCAAGTCGTCCATAACCGCGGACACGGCTTTCAGAAAGATTTACCCTGCAGGGGTGCACGAATAGCAACACACACTCGATCAACCTCGGAAAAACCAAATCAAAACCCAACGAGGCATTCACGACAAAGCAATCACAGGATTCAGAAATATTTCAGGGGGCCACCCCATTAAGCTACCCGCAACGAAGTTGGCCGGCTCCGAGACGGACCCAAGGTTTGTGTGGACGGCGGTAAACGACTGGGAACCCGAAAATGAGACTGGGCTTGTCGATACAGCGAAAACGTGTCACGATCCAAAATAGTACAGGTGCTCCTCGCACAATCTTAACTAATACAGTAACATGGCATAAGTACAGGATAGTAATAAAGCTCCAAACTAATTGTGGCCCCAAGAAATAAGAATGAATCAAGCTCTGGCTCAGGGGGGTCCATAGGCCTCCCGGATGTGGATAGTGCGAATAGTCAAGGAACAGGAATCAAGTACTCGGGGTCCTATGGGACACAAGTGAGCAGGAAAAACCAAATAGCAGATATTGCTCACCGGTGCCTCTTTCATTAGTTATCCCATTACTACTCAGGTTATGTTGTTTAGGTACCTCATTATCCATCAGACACTCACATACCCTACTCATGCTTTTCTACGACTCGCATGGCTCAAACAACTCCTGTAGTAATGGCTCATGGGACCGGAACAAGCTTAGTGTGGTTTAAAAGTAAAGGCTATGCAGTACTTGGGATTCAATTTAATGCAATCGCGACTCAATGATGCAAGAATAAGATAGAGGCAATAGGTACTGTATGTATGCAAGCATGTGGTAGTGCTTGCCTGGCAGCTCAGTTGAAGCGAGAGATGGATCTGGGTAATACTCCTATGATTCCTGGTAAACCGCCTGCTGGGTGTCTATTCGAAGAAGAACCAAACAAACAAGGGCCGACATAAATAAAGTGCGCAAGCATATAAATTGAAATGCAACAAGCAACCAAGCATGCCATGATGAATGATGCACAATTTACATGGCATTAAAGTAGCATGGCAAAGGTGAGGTGTGGATACAAGAAATAAAGCACTTTAATATTTAGTTGCCCAAGTTTTATTGTCATAAACAGTTCAGATTTTAAATGACAACATGATGCATGCTTCAATTCAGAACAAGGATTGCATAAATAGAACGGGCTCGTCGCGCTGATCGATTTAGACATATTATTTGTCAAATTTGGAGTTATAAAACAAAAGTTATTAATTAAATAAGGAAAAGGGCATTTTCTTGTAATTTTGATCAACTCGAAATTTAAAGTGTGCAAAATATATTTTGGAGGGCATAATTGAATTCCTCACATTTTTCTGATTCCAAAACATATATTAGTTGTATTATTTGGATTTGTATTTTAAAAATTATTTGAATCTGAAAATAATTTGAATTTAAATTAATTTGAAAAGAATTTGAATAAAACAGACACAGGCAAAACTTTCCGCACCGCAGGCAATTCTACCCACAGTCACTGACGAGTGGGGACACAGCGGACTGGGCCACACGCGCGTGAAAACGCGTTTTGCACGCGGACTGGGCTAGCCCACAGCGACTGACAGGCGGGTCCAGCGGCGGAAGGCCCACGTGCCAGCGATGCGGGAGACAGGGGCTGACAGGTGGGGCCGCGGCTGGAGCGCGGGTTGCGAACAGGAAAAGTCGGGGGGTTTTCTGCAAACGCGCGGGTGTGGCTGACTGGTGGGGCCGAAAGGAGCGCGGGTTGCAGTGATTAAAAAGGGGAGGGGCTTTTTGCAAAACACCCACGCCCGGGGTACTGTTTATCGTTCTCCTCCGTCTGGCGGCAGGTGGGAGCGTGGCGCGGAGCGGGGACTCGAACCTGGGACACGGGCGTGCGCTCCAGGGTGGCTAACCAGTGCGGCTGGCTCGGGGGAGTTGACAGGAGGGTAGCGGGGGCCTAGATAGGGGTTGCGCGGCACGGAAACGCTGCAGACGCCGGCGAGCTCTGGCGCGCGGAGGCTGCTCGACGAAACGTTCGCCGGCGCTAGACGTCGACGGTGAGGCGGAGCATGTCAGGGGGAAGGGGAGGCTCACCGCGGGCTCGCTGGTGTGGTCGGATCGGAGCGAGGAGCTGCAGGTCGGCGAGGTTGCTGGCGCACCGGCGGGCTAGGGTTTCGGAGGCGGCGAGGTCCTGGCGACGCGGTGGAGCTTCTCGTCCACGTCCGCGTGCACGGGGCGAAGCAGGGGGATGTCCTCGAGCTCCCAGGCCTTTTCCACGACGAGCTCGACGACTGGAACGAAGAAGACGAGGTGGTGCTGGCGGCGACCGGAGTTGGCTGCTGGTTGTCGTCGGGGGAAGAAGGGGAAGGGGAGGGGCGACTCGGGCCAGATCTGGCGAGGCCAGAGAGGCGTGAGGAGGAGGGGAAAGTGAGAGGGAGAGAGGGGAGGCAGGTGGGAGCGGGGTAGATGGAAAAAGGGGCTTCGGCCCTTTCCTCCTTCCTCCCGAGCACGTGGGTGAGCAGGCTGGGGCTGGTCCTGGCGAGGTAGGGGTGGCTGCAGGTGGGGCTGGGGTGGCGCAGCTGCAGGTGGGGCTGGTAGGAGGAAGAGAGAAGAGAGAAAGGAGAGGGAGTAGCTAGGGCTAGGTTAGATGGGGCTCGGGTTAGGGTTAGGGTTTTGTCTAGCTTAGAGAGAGAGCTAGGTCTAGCTAGGGTGGGGCCAGCTAGAGAGAGGGGCTTGGCATGGAGGCCAAGCTAGAGAGAGAGAGAGAGGAAGGTTTTAGAGTTAGGGTTTAGGAGAGGATTAGAGAGAGAGAGAGAACTAGATAGGTTAGATGTTTAGATATTTGAATTTATTTTGGTTTAAGAGATCATGTCAAGAAGGACCCTAGTGCTTGAACTTGCATAAGCTAATGTGGAAAAGAAACTAGAAAGAAAGAGGAAGAAAAGAAGATGGTGAAATAGGCTCATATGACCACCCATGTAGATAAATAAAATAAAATGAATGTAAATGGTGTGGATAAAACCAACTCAAATGGAGCATGGTGGAGGCTAGAATGATCATGAGGTGGAGGTGGAAAGAATTCCAAGAAAAAGAAAAAGAAATGAATTAAGGAATAGGCCTCATATGGTTCATGCATGGAGAATAAAATAAGAAGATAAAGAGAGGGGTGAGACTATGAGGAGGGAGTAATGGTGGTAGATGTTTCCCCGAGATAAGATCCACCAAAACAAAAGAAAACCCAATGAGGTGGAGGTGGTGTAGAGCTTGCATGGCCCATGCAAAAATAATAATGCCATTACTTATTTTGTGACAACAATAATAAGATGATGGCATTATTTCTTATGCATTTCCAAAAATGGAGATAAAACCAAGCACAAGAATTTAGAAGATTGATCCACCCCAACTACATGAGCTAGAATTAAAATATCAAAGAAAAAGAAAGACAAGCTCATTGTTAAAGGGATGGTGGAATTATAAAGTGGTGGAAGAGAAAGGTGGTGGAATGGAAATGAAAGATATGCCCCCAACTCAACTTGGGCATTTAGACAATATATATCAACAACCAAATACAATATCAAGAGGCAAGTACAATTTATAAAGCATGTGAGAGAAGAAGCAAAAGAAAAAGGAGTTTTATATGATGCTCAAATGCAAGGTGGCATGATGACATGAGCATGATATAATTATGATGCAACAATAATATATATGAAGTAGCCAATATCTTACTAGGACAAGTAGCATTCCAATTGTTAGACAATTGGGGTGCTACATGAACCGAGAAGTGCATGTGCAATGTACATCTCAACTATATAAATATAAATTTAATTAAGACATACGCATGCACACACAAAATTAAAACCCATAAGTAGAATTTGAAAATATTCAAGTTTAAGGAATTCAATTTTCTAGATAAAATCAAGAAATGGCAAACTATAAGAGAACATAAGACCGTTAAACATAACTTCCAAGAAACTACGAAATACATTGCCACATTTTCCAATGCATAGCTCAAAACCTCTTTTTAGGGTGAAACCAGTACTCCCTCCTTCCTAAATTAATGGACACGGTGGAGCTCAAATTATAAATAAATCCATGTAGATTCAAGTCGTTATAAATTTGCGTAGATGCAAAAATCAAATATTCCGCGATCCTGTCTGCCATTCCTGCCGGCCGCAAATCCCTCTAGCTCCGGGAGCTGAGGAGGTGAGGCCTCTGGGAAAAGAGGCGAGCCAGCCGCGACTCTCTCCAGCTTTCTGCTGGCCATCGTCCCCCGCCTTGAGCAGCTCCCTTGCCGTCCCTCGCCGCCCGGCACCGCTCCGCGGCAGGCCAGAACTCCCTTGTCGTCCCTCGCCACCAAGCCGCCGCTCTGACTCGCCACCGGAGAAAAGCCAGGCCGCGCCACCAGGTCGAGGAGAGTCGCACCTCTAACGTATAAGGTTTCAGTCCCTCCTTCTATGTGAGTTCCACATCATCCCTTTTGATGAGCTTGTTCTAATTTTCATGATTCTCACGTCGATAGACAAAACACGAAACAAATTTCACCAATATTTAGCAGTACCCATTAAACGGAGAGTATGCCCATATGTGTGTTGCTTACTGAATATCTTTTAGGCCATGGATAATTTCAATACCGGTAAAGAAGATCGACACAGAAGACATGATCAACTACACTCTTTACAGAATAATCTTGAATCAACATTGTAGACATTAGAGGAACAAACATATTTGCTAATAATGAGAAAAAATTGTAGATAATAGCCATAGAAGTACTTGATCTAGTGCACATGTCTAGAAGGATGATAGGTGCACAAACCTGAACTATGTATCCTGACATGGATCTCCCCAGTCCTATCCTCGAACCACCATGGAAAAGAAGAAGAGATATAGTTAATTGGACAATTTTCAGCACCACCAGGGAAAAAAAAGAAGAGGCATGGTTAACTATGCCGATGCGACATAAAAAATCCTCTTTGCAAAGAAAAATTCTATCCAACAATGGTGATATTTCCTGATTAACAAACACTTTGAGAAGTTAATGTCTCTTTGAAAATCAGTATGCAAAGTAAATTAATGTTTCTTGAATATTGTACCTGAAACTCTTTGATAGTAGAATCATTTTCTTTGCCAAATGTGTATTTCACTAACAATTTCTTCTACCTCTTTCACTGAGCTAATTGTATTGTCATTCAACATTCTAGCCATTTCTTATCTCTATAAAATAGATACATCTTCCTTGTCCTTCACGACTATGTCAGATCTTCCTCTAGTACTTCCTTTTTGTCTACACAGTTGTCTTCCTCCACATGCAAAATTAAACATATTAGTCGAAATAGAACATGAATTCTAACAATTCATTTTGACATTTGCTAAGCACTAAGAAGCCTTTATTCTCTGTGGTAATAGAAGTTCCAATGCTTCATTTTTTTCACAGAGAAAGATTTGATGTTTAATTCTTATAGAAAAATATTCATCTTTTCGGGACTGAAAGAGCAATGTAGAACTTACATCAAATGGAAGTTAATCTTGTGAGGATTGAAAGAGCAGTGCACTATCCACTTTGATGTTCATGTCGAGATCAAATATATAAAGGATTGAAACAACATAGAATTAGATACTTCAGAATGTCCTTTATTTGTTCTCTTTCTGCAAGACAGTGACGACACACATTAGAAAATTCAACAAAAATCATCAAACGGGAATAGCTCAGCTTCATTTGAATTCACAGGTGCCAGTTTATTTATTTTTTGTTCATAATACTTTCAATAGAGTGTTGCAAAATTCATATGTAGCCAAGGAAATTTGAGAGAAGGAACAGAAGTCAAATTGCTAACTATGATACCCCAGGTTGGATTACGCTATGGAACATCGAAGAATGTGGAATACAACCAAAAGTTAGGTAAACATGAAATTTGTAAACTAATAGTAAGCACCTGAAGACATTGAGAGAATTGACCTTCATACTGACACTTCAAGAATGATCCACGTCTTCATAGTAAATAAGTATGATTAGGGACTAAAGATTAAAAAAAGTATTAGAGTTCATAAAACATTCGAGTAGAGGGAGACAAACCTATAAAACTATCTATAATTAATGAATCGAGAAGGCCAACCAAGGAGTTTCTACCATATCAGCATGGCTGTCGGTTCTGGGAAAACATCTTACACTTTGTTATGCATGTTCCTCTCCAATATAATGAGAAAAAAATCATGAACTGAAAGTAAACAATAAGCATTTACAGTGGACTGAACTATCTTTCAGTAGAGCATGCGTTTATATTTGCAAATCAGATGAATAGATTGCATAAGCATGTGGGTAACAAAACATGTTTAGCAGTCAGTAAACATCCGTCTAGTAACGTGGCCTCAAGGCTTATACAGATAGCTCGGATGCCAAAGAATAATCAACTAATCTGCAGGAACCAACAAAAATGCATATATTCTCGAAGTCATGATTATTGAAGAAAAAAGGAGCTGCGGCTAAAAATGATGCATAGTTTATTTTTCTGGTGAAACGGTGATTTGTTATAGATTGAGCATGGTGTACACTATTGAGCAGAGTCCAGATACAATGGAACGGAAAATTCCACTCCAGAAATCTGGACGCATAGGGCATCATCTCCATTGTCTAAAATCTACAAGTAATTGAAGGGTTCGCAGCATAGAAAACAAAAAAATCTTACGATGGGAACTATACGCCAAGACCTATCTACTAGATGCAAGCAACGGGTGGATATACGTCCATGGAAAACTTACCCTCGAAGACAACAAAGCTTTATTAACGAGATGAAACTCGTGGATGATGTAGTCGTACACTTGCCGATCTCATGATCGTGATGAAGTCCAGCAGGTCCAGCTCCAGCACGTTCATCAGATCCAGCTCCAGCAAGTCCAACACCATCAAGTCCAGCACCGCAAAGCAGCGGTGCATCCGTGATCGCACACACGTCTGGTACCCCGACAACCTCCGTCTCTCGCTCTAGCGAAGCAGCGGAAGCAGCAACTCCTTTCCAGATAAAGCCACCGGGAACATGTATCTCGCTAATCCGAGACCATGGGGAAAATACTAGAGGGGGAGAGAGATCCTTCATGAGGAGGTGTGAGAATGAAGGTGTGAGAGGGGGGCCTTTTATAGGAGGAGGGGAGGGTACCCCTCCCATGGCCGGCGCCCATGGAGGGTGTCCTTTCACCTCCCCCATTCATGTTGTGGTAACCCCCACCACATTAAAATGCCCATTCACATTCTCTTTTAAAGTCTCCACTTTAAATACATTAAACTTCTCCAAATTTAATGCTCTCTCATTTAATAAAACCCTTTTATTAAATTTATTCAGAATTTTGTTAATTACTTTAATTAACAAACATTCACATAAAACCCCCTGCAACATTTCAATATTACATGCAAAACCAATTTCTGCAATTTCTCCCGAAATAGTTTTGGTGTCTATTGAAATAATTCCAGCGCTTTCTTAAATCTTTATCTGAAACATATTTGCTCCAAATGGTGTCGGTATCCCTTAAGTGTGTCACCCTACGGTTCACGAATAATGCAGACATGATCGAGACCCCTATCCGATCAATAATCAGCAGCGAGACCTGGAGATCCGTACTGACTCCTGCACATTCAATGATGACTTCTGTGATCGTGAGAACCTTTAACGCTAGTAACTAAATCTCTTTGTCTCGCGATATATTACATGTCCGAGATTCGATCATCGGTATCTCCATACCTAGTTTGATCTCATTACTGACATGTACTCTTTTCTCGTTCCTGTGATATAACATTCTAGTGATCTTATCACTTGCTTGCAAGCTAATCAATGTGATATCACCGAGAGGGCCCATAGTATATCTATCCGTCATCGGGATGGACAAATCCCACTCTTGATCCATGAGCATGTACAGAACACTTTCTTAGCACTGAACCCACCTTTATAATCACCCTTTCACGGTGTGACGTTTGATGTTATCAAGATACTCTTCCAGTATTAGTGATTGACATGATATCATGGTCTAAGGACTAGGATTACTTCGTATGATGTTATAGTAATATAAACACAATGACTTTGATCGTAATGCTATACTTTGGATGAATGTTCATCACATCATTCCACTAATGTTCCAGATACAATGGAACGGAAAATTCCACTCCAGAAATCTGGACGCATAGGGCATCATCTCCATTGTCTAAAATCTACAAGTAATTGAAGGGTTCGCAGCATAAAAAACAAAAAATCTTACGATGGGAACTATACGCCAAGACCTATCTACTAGATGCAAGCAACGGGTGGATATACATCCATGGAAAACTTACCCTCAAAGACAACAAAGCTTTATTAACGAGATGGAACTCGTGGATGATGTAGTCGTACACTTGCCGATCTCATGATCGTGATGAAGTCCAGCAGGTCCAGCTCCAGCACGTTCATCAGATCCAGCTCCATCAAGTCCAACACCACCAAGTCTAGCACCGCAAAGCAGCGGTGCATCCGTGATCGCACACACGTCTGGTACCCCGACAACCTCCGTCTCTCGCTCTAGCGAAGCAGCGGAAGCAGCAACTCCTTTCCAGATAAAGCCACTGGGAACATGTATCTCGCTAATCAGAGACCATGGGGAAAATACTAGAGGGGGAGAGAGATCCTTCATGAGGAGGTGTGAGAATGAAGGTGTGAGAGGGGGGCCTTTTATAGGAGGAGGGGAGGGTACCCCTCCCATGGCCGGCGCCCATGGAGGGTGTCCTTTCACCTCCCCCATTCATGTTGTGGTAACCCCCACCACATTAAAATGCCCCTTCACATTCTCTTTTAAAGTCTCCACTTTAAATACATTAAACTTCTCCAAATTTAATGCTCTCTCATTTAATAAAACCCTTTTATTAAATTTATTCAGAATTTTGTTAATTACTTTAATTAACAAACATTCACATAAAACCCCCTGCAACATTTCAATATTACATGCAAAACCAATTTCTGCAATTTCTCCCGAAATAGTTTTGGTGTCTATTGAAATAATTCCAGCGCTTTCTTAAATCTTTATCTGAAACATATTTGCTCCAAATGGTGTCGGTATCCCTTAAGTGTGTCACCCTACGGTTCACGAATAATGCAGACATGATCGAGACCCCTATCCGATCAATAATCAGCAGCGGGACCTGGAGATCCGTACCGACTCCTGCACATTCAAGGATGACTTCTGTGATCGTGAGAACCTTTAACGCTAGTAACTAAATCTCTTTGTCTCGCGATATATTTCATGTCCGAGATTCGATCATCGGTATCTCCATACCTAGTTTGATCTCATTACCGACATGTACTCTTTTCTTGTTCCTGTGATATAACATTCTAGTGATCTTATCACTTGCTTGCAAGCTAATCAATGTGATATCACCGAGAGGGCCCAGAGTATATCTATCCATCATCGGGATGTACAAATCCCACTCTTGATCCATGAGCATGTACATAACACTTTCTTAGCACTGAACCCACCTTTATAATCACCCTTTCACGGTGTGACGTTTGATGTTATCAAGATACTCTTCTAGTATTAGTGATTGACATGATATCATGGTCTAAGGACTAGGATTACTTCGTATGATGTTATAGTAATATAAACACAATGACTTTGATCGTAATGCTATACTTTGGATGAATGTTCATCACATCATTCCACTAATGTTGTGACCTCGTTATTAACAACATCCAATGTCCATGATCAGGAAACCTTGATCATCTTGTTAATCAACAAGCTAGTTTATATGAGAGGCATAACTAGGAACCTTGTATTTGTTTATTAAACACACATGTATTAACGTTTCCAATTAATACAATTATAGCATGTAAAATAAACTTTTATCATAAACAAGGAATAAGATAATAACCACTTTATTATTGCCTCTTGGGCATATTCCCTTCAGTCTCCCACTTGCACTAGAGTCAACAATCTAGTTTGAAAAACTTTGCGTATTGAACACCTATGGCTTTATGGTGTTGCATACGCGATTGCTAGTGGTTAACATAATCTCCGGATTTGAAAGTTTCAGGTCCGTGTGTATTTGCATGTCTTTGCGTCTCTACGCATCACTCATTCTCAAATAAGATGGCATTGTATAAATTTGGTCCTTTGGTGAGACCTTTAGTTCGTCCGGGTTAAAATATGTTGATATTATTGTCATACAATATATCTTCATAGTATTAGCCCACTTGGAACAACACCTAGTTTGATAACAAACTACTTAACACAAATGCCGTCCTTTGCTGCTACTATAGCAGTCATATACTTAGCCTTTTGTTGTAGTATATGTCACAATGTCTCAACTTTAGAACTCATCCAAATCCATCATGGAACATCGTTTCCATTACATTGTGCCACCCATAGTCTAAATTGAGATAAATTTAATTTGTATCTTGTGACAAAACTAGTATCAATGTAACACTTTACAATGAACTACCTTTAACTATTTGTCACTTATACATGATATATTCTTAGTTCTTCCAAAGCTCATAAGAATATCTTTACTATTGTCCAATGACCATCTTATGAATCATTATGGCATGTGCTCATAACATTCAGAGCATAGGATATTCTGGATATATACATATCACGGTATAATCGATCAAAATCTTCATGTCATTTTACTCACCAAGTGTTGAAACACTTGAATCTTGATACAATCCTTTTCATGCAGCAAGAACCTTTCTTGTTGTTTCCATATTGAACCCTTTCAATATCTCATATATGTATGTCTGGCACAACCGTATTAGCGCCTCAATCTATCCATATAGATATTGATGCCAAATATTCCGGTTTTGCCTAAGTATTTCATCGAAATCTTATTTTAATGAAATTCTTAACTTGTGTCAATACAAGATACATCATTTCCAATCAACAATATATCCTCTACATAATGTATTAGAAATATGTCTCAGCGCTCCCACTTAATTTCTTGCAAATGCAAGCATCTTCATCATCTCTGATGAATTTAAACTCTTTTAACAGTTTCATCATGGTGAAGATTCCAACTCCGCTATGCTCACTTCAACTATTGAAGTTTGCATGCCCTTTTAGCACCCTTTGAATTAACAAAACCCTTCGGACCGTGTCTTGTACACGTCCTAGGTAACCATTCTATTAGAAGAACATTGTTTTGTTTGTTGAACTACCATACATCAAATTATATGTAGTGGTTGCTACATTAATCCGTCAAGACTAAATATCGCTATGAAAGATCAAATCTTGTCATAGTCAACTCCTTGAACACTGCCGTAAACTTCTTTCCGACATGTCGACTATTTCATAGATGTCAAACATCCATGTATATTTCTTTATAGATCCAAACACGACCGATAGGCTTCATGCCTTTCCGGAGGGTCTTCCAAGTTCAGAAACTTGATTTCTCATGTATGGATACTATCACGGATTCTATGACTTCTAGTCATTTTATGGAGTCAGGGCCCATCATCGCTTCTTTGCATGCAGTCGGTTCATCATTGTCAAAATAATAATGACTTCTGTTTCAAATCTTACTATTTGATTCTTACCGACCCACATGGTTCAATAGGAACTCTAATCTCCGAGATCACAACCTTTGTAATCACGGGAGCCATGAGCATTTTAGCCGCCACTAGGACACTTTCCGGCGCTGCACTACTTAGCACATATAGCTAAGGTTCAACAACCTTATCAAAGTTCTATTGTCCTCCCACTTAACTTTTCGCAAAAAATTCCTTCTCAAGAAACTTGCCGTCCCAAGCGGCAAAATCTTTTTGTCCTCGGTGTTATGGAGGAATTCCCAACAAATTCTTTGGGATAACCTACAAATACGTGCTTATCCGACTTTGGTTGTAAATATTTTACTTATGCATAGCATACCAAAATTTTAAGAAAAGACAATTTGGGTTTTATCCCAAACCATAACTCATATGATGTCATTTCAACGGATCACGATGGTACTCTTTTCAGTGTAAAAGTGGTAGTCTCTAAAGCTTTAATCCTTAAAACATAGTGGTAGTTTTATAAATGACACCTTTGTTCTTACCATGTCAAACATGGTTTGATTTCATCTCTCGAATATGCCATACTCCTATGGTTTATCGGGAAACATAAATCATGGAACAATTCCTCAAATCTTAGGTGTTTTGCTAAACATGTAACTCAAATATCTTCCTTTATGATCAAATCATAAACTCTTTTATTTTGTTGTTACAGTGATTTTTCACTTCATCTTGAAAGTCTTTGAACAATTTTCAAATGTTTCATACTTCTTCCTTATTAAGTAAATATACAGATATATTCACTCAAATTTCTGGAGAAAGCATATGAAGTCGAAAGATCCATCGCATATGGCTACACATAATGGACTATGCACATCAGCATGCACAATTTCCAATAAGCTAGTCATCCGTTCCTCTTTGGCCTATGAATGGAGTTTCAATTATATCGAGGAAAGTTTCACGAGCGTCAATTGATTAAAATCAAAGACTCCAAAAATCCATCAACATGGAGTTTCTTCATGTTTTCTTTCCAATGTAATTTAAACAACGATGTCACTTCATAAGTGATCTTTCAATCATTTGTCTTGCGACATTTTAGCAAAGTGTTTATGGATGTGATTTCTCCCACTAGACTTGTAAAAGTTCATCCATCCTTCATGGAATACGGTAATTATTTGAACAACTATTGTTCTCGTAATACCGGAACAAAATAACAATTATTTAAACAAATCTTGAAGGGTAGGTTTGACGACAACGAAAAGCACAATAGCACTTTATTCGTTTTCGATGAACATCATCACTTATTCTCTTGCCAGTTACTTAGGCCGTTGCGGTTCATGAATTGTGTTGTTCTGTATGACACTTCATACCAACCAATTCGGTATCCAATACCTAAGAACCACATTGTTTAACAAGCAAGGAATACATCCATAACATGTATATATTCTATATACCTAAGTTCTTTTCTTTTCTGCCAAATATTTTATAGATTCTCTTTCAGCAATTCCTTTTCTTTTAAAAGAATCTATCAACATCAATAGTGGTGTCATTCACATGACAGATAGTACAAAGTGTATATAGTCAAATACTAATACCTTTAGACTTGCACTTTGAAGTGGATCACGATCATCAAATGTTTGGTGTTCTTTCAAAAATCCATTCTTTAGTAATCTATTAGTGTAGTAAACATTTTACTTACATCTTCTATTCATCCTTATCAAGACAACTTTCATGATCAAGCTACTATAGCCTATAAGGAAGAATCACGAGTATAATATCAGTTCCCAAAACCCTTTTGGTAGATTAGGACGTCTAGCATCTCCAACCTTCACAAATTCTCATACAATATGAGAACATGTATTTTGCTAAATTATACTCTATCATAATGCAACCAAAAACATTGTTTCAGATATCACAATATTTGTCACACATGATGGTTTCTGAAACAATTATTTCAGCTCCTAGATAACCTCGATATTAAAACAACTTTTGAATATCAAGAATCATGGAGGCAAACATGATACTTTAGATACTAACATTGGAATTCTTACTCTCAATTTAATACTACTTATTAAACTTCATGGAGTAAATAGAGTTTGCTGAAAGTTTGCAATAGGACTTCTAAACTTTAAATTGACATTCAAAAACAATACGATACCAGTTCGTAAAGTAAATATCCAGAATTCTATAGTTCTATTATCTTAATTAAAACTAAGCATAAGGTAGTAAACAGATGCCAATGACTACAACAAATTATGCAAATTCACTTTGATTTAGTTTATGAAAAATTTGGTTCGACTAATCCAAATTAGAAATGAACTCCCACTCAAAAACGACATCCCTCGTGCCATTTTGGTGATTACATGAACCAAATCCACTACACCAAGTCCGATCATCACGTGAGTCGGTGTAGCTTCAAAGGTGAGCATCAATATGGGCATCACATCAACTATATGACTCATGCTTAACCTTTTAGTCCGTGTTCCGAGGCCATGTCTGTACATGCTAGGCTCACCAAGTAAGAACCTTAGTACTTGCGTGTGTAAAAATGTCTTACACCCAAAATATGATCGTGGATTCAAGTACACCCGATCATCACGTGATGTCTTGAAGCGGCGAAATATAAACGGTGCGTATTTAAGGAAGAACACATTTTTATCTTGATATCTAAATGAGGGATCATCTTATAACGCTACTAAAAACGCCAAACTAGCAATATAAGATGCGAACATCATATGTGCAAAGTGAAATGATATAGTTCTTGCATTTGATCATTATCATATGCACGTGGTATGTCTATGGAACTTACACGTTAAGTGTATTGTAAGAGTATCTACCATACATCAACTTTCAACATTACCATATCATGACACTAGCCTAGCAATGATCTAAACTAGACGCCTCTAATTTATCAATTGTAAGTTTTTATGTGGCTTAGGGCTTTCGGAGATAGAACCGTTCTTACCTACGAACATGGAACGACAACAATGATAACTAAGTTATTAGCAACTCGTTGTAAATCAGATATTGACTATAGTAGGAGAGATAGACACCCGTCAGCCACTTATGCAAACCTAGTTGCATGTCAGTCGTGGAACCGGTCTCATGTGCGATGACATGTAAGGTTGGTTCGGGCCGCTTCATCCCACTATGCCACCAATATCCAAAGTACATATAAGAAGCAATAACATGATCATCACCGCCCACATACTCTTATGTGTTCTACCCGTGCAAAGCACCTATGCATAGACCAGGCTCTGATACCATTGAAGGGTTCACAACGTAGAAAACAAAAAATTTCTTACGATGAGAACTATATGCCAAGATCTATCTACTAGATGCAAGAAACGGGTGGATATACATCCATGGAGAACTTACCATCGAAGACAACAAAGCTTTGTTAACGAGATGGAACTCGTGGATGATGTAGTCGTACACTTGCCGATCTCAAGATCGTGATGAAGTCCAGCAGGTCCGGCTCCAGCACGTCCGTTAGATCCAGCTCCAGCAAGTCCAGCACCACCAAGTCTAGCACCGCAAAGCAGCGGTGCATCCGTGATCGCACACACGTCCGGTACCCCGATAACCTCCGTCCCTCGCTCCAGCGAATCAGCAACTCCTTTCCAGATAAAGCCACCAGGAACATGTATCTCACTAATCCGAGACCATGGGGAAAAATACTAGAGGGGGAGAGAGATCCTTCACGAGGAGGTGTGAGAATGAAGGTGTGAGAGGGGGGCCTTTTATAGGAGGAGGGGAGGGTACCCCTCCCATGGTCGGTGATGACCCAAAGTATAGGGGGTGTATCACAGTATTTTCGAGGGAAGTGAAACCCAATTTATAGATTCGACACAAGGGGAGCCAAAGAATATTTATAAGCCTTAACAACCGAGTTGTCAATTCAGCTGCACCTGGAAACAATCTTGCTCACAACAGTTTATCAGTAGCAACAGTTTTATGGTAGCGAAAGTAAAGTAAAAGTAGAGTAGTAACAGTTGAGTAATAACAGTAGTAAAAGTAAGAGAGTAGTAACAGTAAACAGTAGGATTAAAGTGCGGTAGGCATATGGATGGATGGACGGGCGTTGCATGGACAAGACAATTCACATGGCGATCAAGACACAGGGCAATTGCAGATAAATAAGATAAAGCATCCAAGTACTAGATAATCATAGGCATGTGTTCCATATATAGTCATACGTGCTCGCAATGAGAACTTGCACAACATCTTTTGTCCTGCTAGCCCGTTTGCAACGGGACCTCAAGGGAACTACTTGCAATTAAGGTGCTCCTTTTAATAGAGCACCGGAGCAAAGCATTAACACTCCGTGAACACATGTGATCCTCACATCAAAGCCATTCCCTCCGGTTATCCCGATTTCTGTCACTTCGGGGCCATTGGTTCCGGACAACAACGTGTGTATAAAACTTGCAGGTAAGACCAAAAACAATACTATCATAATAAATGAATAACATGTTTAGATCTGAAATCATGGCACTCGGTCCCTAGTGACAAGCATTAAGCATCACAAGTGGCAACAAAGTCAAATAGCACTAATAATAGATACTAGGCACCATGCCCTAACAATATGATGCCATTACATGAACGATCTCATCCAATCCCTACCATCCCCATAGCCTACAGCGGGGGATTACTCACTCATAGATGGGGAAGCATGGATGGTCGATGGAGAAGCGACGGTGATGATGATGGCGATGATCTCCTCCAATTCCCCGTCCCGGCAGGGTGCCAGTGCTGGGCCACGTAGAGATAAACAAAACTTTTTCCCTACGCGGTGATCCCAAGATCCAGCTCAGGTAGAAGGCCACGATGATTACCACTAGATGCACAGTTGCGGAATTGATGAAGCACGTCGCTTGATGCAGTACAGTCCTCGCGATCCATTCTGGTTCCATGATCCATGATCCGTTCTTTCTTCACGATCGTCGAAGTGCTGAACGTACAACACCTCCGTCGGTATCCACACGTATGAGGAGGAGCGCCAGCGATGGACTGCTAGGTCCGGTATGGCGGCGATAGGACGGACTGGGGCTAGGGTTTCCAACACATGGAGTGTCGTGGTGGTGTCACGACAGATGCCATGGATAGGCTAAAGGTGGGGACTAATATGCACTAGGGGAATCCAGGGAGGGATAGTGAGGTGATTCCTCACACAGAAGTTATATTCGATTCACTTCCAAGGTTTACAAGTGCTCATAGAGCTGTCTTGGGGAGAGGAGGAAGAAGGGACTCTCTTACTCTCGCCACTAGCTAACCCGTACAAGACCAACCCGTAGAACCTAACCCTTCTACTGAGGCCCTAGCCCTCCTTATATAGGGGTGGCTAGGTCTCCACTTAGGGCATACGTGGAGGCATATTCTAGGGAATATGCCTCCTCCCAAAATAGTAAACCGACCGGGTTACTTTTCCCCCACGTCATCCATGCAGAGGCTACGTGAGCCTCTGTGGCGTCTGCGTCACCCAACATTGGCTTTGTCACCTTTGTCGACCACGCCTTGCTGGTCCTGCCTCTATCTGCTTCGCTCATGCCGTGCGTACTGGGGCTACTTTTGACCAGCGAGATTCCTTCCTTCTGCTAGAAGCTTGACATGACCCGGATCGTAGTTGATCTGGCCACACCCGTTCCTGCATGAAAGTTAGATACATCCCTCCGACTTACGGCTTAAGTCGGTTGAGACCAAGTTAGGTGGATGCCCCCTGGTCCGGGTTACTCCATGATTCGGCCTGCCTTGAGGTGGCCTGGCCAGCATCCGCTTTGACCTTGCCGAACCTCGGCTAACTCGGCCTTTATACCCCGGCGTGGCCCTACCTGGGGGTATCCCCCCAACATTAGTCCCCGAAGCTGGTGCGGTCTTAGCTGCCTTGGCCGCTAAGGCCACAGCATGTTCAATTTCACTGAGCTTTGGGTTTTATTTCCGAGTTACCTCCTTACCTCGGATCCTATGGATTTACTTTCCCTTGGCACATTCCAAGTTTTCACTTGCTGGCCGGGTTACCACCTTATCTCGGATTCTATGGATTTACTTTCCCTTGGCACATTCCAAGTTTTCACTTGCTGGCCGGGTTACCACATTCTCATCCGGGTTGTTCTTCCTTCTCTCGTACGCTTCCCCATGTGGAGGCTAATCATCACATTGCCTCATTTTAAGGGCTAGCCACAGTAACCGCTGCAGTGATTGTCAGGAGTTACTGTGCGCGTGTCACGTCACGCCTGCCCCCTCGTTAACTGCATCAATGCGTCGCGTCATGGGATCTGCTGCGCCCTGTGACCTTTCGTGTGGCCTGGCTCTGATTGGCCAATCCGGTGTGTACACGGCCACACCGTGTGGCGTAAACGTAAAGCACGATCCCACTTCCCCCACGAGGGAGTGGTTAAATAGGGGAGGGGCGCGCCCCTTAGGTCTTTTCCCCCTTCCACGCCCCTCTGCCTCTAGTTCCTCTTCTTCGTCTTCTTCCGCGACTGCGCCGCCGCCACCTCTTCTAAGTAGCAGCGCCGTCGCCGCACTGCTTCCACGCGCCTCTGCGTCGCCGCCGCCGCTGCGCACCTCCTCTGCCACGGGTCGCTGTCAGTCTAGGCCGTTGCCCCCCACCGCCGCTAGCGCCCGCGAGGGCAGCGACCTCGAGATGACAGAGGAGGAGCTCGACGTCGCCGAGATGGAGGAAGACGCCGCCACGGCGGACCATGGTGCGTGGGCTGGATCCTAGGTCTACCAGGATGACCTGGACTGGCTCTACCACACCAGGCGCATCCCCGCCGGAGTCACTGTGCGCCTCGCCTCCGTCGAACTTGCCCCCTCACCCAATCCGGGTGAGTATGTGGTGTTCTTGTCACACTTTTAGCGGGGTTTCGGTTTGCCGGTCAGTGATTTCTTCCAAGATTGGTTGAATACCTACGAACTCCAGCCGCACCACCTTCCTGCCAACGCAATCACCTCTCTCTCTGCTTTCGCCTCCACGATCGAAGGCTATGGCAGATTATGGCCCATGAAGGAGCTATGGATCCGGTTTTTTGGCCTTCGACATAACGTCATTCCGAACATTCAGCTTGACCCGGAGGACAAGCAGCTTACGCAGTTCGGGGCTGCGTCCATCTCTCCCCGGAGGCTATCCGTTTTCCCCCGAGTCACCAGGCTGGAGTCCTGCAAGGGATGGGCTCGGACTTTCTTTTATGTCCGGAACACCGGCACCGAAGACTTGATCCGGCTACGCCCCTATACTCCGGGTCCTCCTAACCCGGAGTTGTGGGACGTCATCCCCAAGAAGCCCACGACCTTGGCCAACCAGGTAAATAAAAGGTTCGCGAAACTGAAGAAGCTCGGGTTGCGCGACGAGGACACCATGATCACGTTCGTCTGCAACCGGATCTCCCCGCTCCAGAAGCGCACTCACAAAGTGTGTCACATGAGCTGGGGCCACGACCCCAACCGGACCTCGTCCTTCGAGTTGAGCAACACGGAGATCTATCGCCGGGCCAAGGCTCTCTTCACCACCCACAAAGACTTCTCCTCTGAGTGGACGTGGGGAATTGAGCACTTTTGCCGTGATAGGCTTCCTCCTGTGGTAAGTTTTGTGCCGCAAGCTTTCTCCGAATTAAACCTTATGTCGGTCGCTGTTGTATTTTTAACTCTGTTGTCTGTTCTTTTTCTTAGCTATTCCTTCAGCAGACCCTCGAACATGGCACCGATCCCACCCTTAAGTGGGCGCCTGACCGGGAGACCTCGGACGAGGAAGAGCCGAATCAGGAGATGTTCCTTCCAATGACTGACGCTACGAAGCGACCCACCGGTAAACTCTCTTCCATTAGAGATTGGCCCGATGATGAAGATGACTCGGATGTCGAGGTGATGGAAGCTCTTGACGCTATCCCCTTTCTTATGCTTTTCCGGCATCAGCTAACCTCGGTGGGCAGATCCATGAGGACCCTCCCCTTGTCGTGGGTGACCATGTTCCGGTTGCACCGAAGAAGAAGCGGGGAGCTACATCAACTTCTTCCTCCGTGTGGCACCCCGCTAAAACCACTACTAGAAAAACGCGTTGTTTTTGTGCATTGCATCGTCATGACCGCATGCTCATGTCATCATGCCACCTTGCATTTGAGCATCGTCATGTCATCTTTCATTTGTTGCATAAAACTATTTTCGAAAAGACTAGTTTTGGTTTTCTAAATATCCCCTGTCTTTATTCAAATCAAAACTCCGGTCTTTTCCGGGTCTTTTATTTGTCTGAAAACTATTTATAAAAGTCTATTTTAAATTAAAATAAAAGTTTTTTATTTTTGGGAGGCAGCCAGCCAGGCCCGAAAGCCCGACCGGCCACCTCCAAACCCTAGTCTAAAGATATCTAGCCCTAAGCCACCGGCCCAAACCCCAGCCCCACCTCTTTTCCCGCCCACTCCCTTCTAACTCCCGCCCAGCCACCTCCACCTCACCAACCCCTCCACCTCACTCCCTCCATTCACCGCCTGCCACCTCACCCGCGCGGGCCTCACCTTCCCCGGTGGACAGCCATCCCGCGGTAGCCCGCCCGCCAGCCCTCCTCACACCCTACCGCCACCAGCTTATCCTCCCTGGCCCCTGCACGCATAACCACCCCGCCTGGCCCCACTCCCCAGCACACTCCCACCAACCGATCCCTCCTAGCCCCACCTCACCCCGCGTGGTCGCCCACCCCGCACGAAACCGTCCACCACGTTTCCGTGCTGACAGCCGCCTCGGGATCTCCGCCTGTCCCAAGGCCGCTCCTCGCCGGGCCCTACCACGAGCCACGCCCTCCCCGCGGCTCCTTCCTCCCAATCCCATCTACCCCGCAACCCCATCTTCCCCGCGCCTCTGCCCGGCCGCCGCCTCGTCTTATCCACCTCGCCGGACGACCGCACCGCTCCCCGGTGCCCCTCTTCCCCCGCGCCTCCCGCCTCCGCCGCCTGAGCTTCTCCTTCGCCCCCTTGTCTCGCTGCTCTCCCCCGTTCCTCCTCGAGCCTCTCCGCTGCCGGCCACCTCCTCCTCGCGAGCCAAGCCCTGTCACCTGCAGGACCTCGCCGACGCCTCCCTCTCCCCGCTGGCTCGTCGTCACCGTCCGACTCGAGCACGGCCGCCCCTTCGACTCTGTTCTCTCCTGGACCGGCCCGGACCCTGGTCGCAACCTCGCCGCCGAGCTCCGCTTGCCACGTCGCCGACACCCCGGTCTCGTCTCTCTCGAGCCGAGCGCATCTTCGATCCCCTCTCCCCGCGCGACGTCCACGCCTCCCGCCGCCGCTCGCCTTGAGCCCGAGCTCCGGCCCACCCTTGGCTCTCCTCCGCATGCCGACCCGCGCCATTGCCATGGCTGCCTCGGCCCCACACCTCTGACCCCTTCTAGCGAGCCCCTGCCTCCCTCTGCTCACTTATGGGTGCTAGGGACTTGCGTCCTCCTCGACCCGCCAAGGTCACCGCCGTCGCCTCGGGACCCTCTGCAGCACGCGCCCCGTCCCTCCTCGCCGCTCTAGCTCGGCTCCCCGCCTTTTTGATGGCCAGAAAGGTTTGCTACCATTCATGCGGTGTGTCACTGTTCCTTGCTGTTCTCCAACGTGAGTTTGACGAGACCGTCTATTCCTGCTGCTTGCCCCATTTTTCCTTAGGGTGCTGTGGTGGTTTACGGTGATGTGATCGTGGCACCGTGTGTTTGCTATGTGAGGTTCCCCGTGTACCCGGTGATGTCCGGCAAGGATCCTCGGTGGCGTTGATGGTAATGCAAGATGGTAACGCTACCTAGAACCCTCCCGGTGAACGAGAGATGCAAGCTAGACAAGTACATGTACCCCGAGAGGCCACCCGAACATCTGGTGCGAAGTTCAAGTTTGCCATCGACAACCGAAGCCTCGTAACCCAAGCTCTCCTTCACGGTACCGATCCCGGAGTCTGAAGACCGTCCTTGGTGAACCCGAACCTCGTCAAATCCTCAGAACCCCAAGATCTTCGGACCTTGATGTATGCCTTTCCGAGACCCGTATTTTTATAATAAATGATATCTACCTATTGCATATATTGGTACATGCTTGCACTCATATGTTGTGGTTTGGGGGCATTATGCCAATTCACTCATAATTAAATCTGGAGTCAATATGCGGGATATCTTTGTCTTATTCCGGACTCCATTTAAATGGGTGTAGCGAACCGATGCCATGTTTCACCCTGTTAATAGAACATTTAAATTGCGGGGGTTCTAAATAACTTGAACCGTTTAATTAATTGTCGGGACCCCGGTTCCGCTTAATATTGCCTAATTGCACCGCATCTGCATCATATCATAATCATGCCGGATCTTCTGCTGTAGTATTGAATCTTGCACCCGGTGTTTCTTTTAGTGCTTCGCTTCTTCGCGGATTAGGCCGATGAGTTGATGCGAGTATCGACAAGTTCTCTGGATATGATCCTTCGGCAGTGTTTCCCAGGCGAGCATCTCTCCCCCTTCTACCTATTTTGCATTTATAGTCTTTATTTCCTCCCGTTGATCTATTGCTATCCGTGCCGCGATGCTTTAGTGTTCCGTACCAGATATATCCCGTGCAGCCTCTATATTGCCTTGGACACCTCCTTTTACCTGTGTTTGGTAGATAGCTGGCCTTGCGAGTCATAGTTGCTTGCTCAGGTGCGATCTCGTGTTGCCAAGTACCACAGTTGTTGGAATGCTGGCAGATGTTTATTGGTGGAGATGCTTAATGGTGGAGTAATCATGACTTTAAATACAACCATTAAAATGCTAGATATAACTAATGTAGAGGCATCGGTGGGCAATAGATGTTATTTGGTTCTTCCACGCTCACTTGTGTCCCGTAGGACCACGAGTACTTGATACCTGTTCCTTGATTTTTCGCACTATCCACATCCGGGAGGCCTTATGGACCCTCCTGAGCCAGAGCTTGATTCATTTCTATTTCTTGGGGCCACAAAGTAGTTTGGGGCTTTATTACTATCATGTACCTATGCCATGCTTTACCGCTTTATTTAAGATTGTGCGTGGAGCACCTGTACTGTTTAGGATTGCAGAGTGTTTTCACGATATCGACAAGCCCAGTCACACTTTCGGGTTCCTAGTCGTTTACAGCCATTGGCGCAAACCTTGGGTCCGCCTCGGAGCCGGCCAACTTCGTTGCGGGTAGCTTAATGGGGTGGCCCCCTGAAATATTTCTGAATCCTGTGATCGCTTTGTCGTGAATGCCTCGTTGGGTTTTGAGTTGGTTTTTCCGAGGTTGATCGAGTGTGTGTTGCTATTTGTGCACCCCTGTAGGGTAAAACTTTCTGAAAGCCGTGTCCGCGGTTATGGACGACTTGGAGCACAGTATCTCGATCATAGACAAGCATAACTAAAGTAGTGCTATAAATTTGACTTAATATGTGACTAGTAATTAGATTCAAATACAACGGAATGAATATTAAAAATGCCAACAACTGGTGGATCTGTGGTGATCTGTGTCATACTATACCTGCCTAGTAAGTATTGCAACTCCAATGGAATGTGATAAAAGTGCCAACAACCGCTGGGTTTTGGGATTCCTCAAAACAATTATATCTGACTAGTAAATGTTCCAACTACAACCGCTGGGTTTTGGGAATGTTAATTAAAACGGCCCACTACTTATGGTTCAGGATGACACATGCTATCTATATCTGATTAGTAATTGCTGCAACTATAACGGAATGAGTAAAATTGCCAACTGTGTGAGTTCCTTGGTCCGACTTCCTCGTTTGGTCTCGAGGGGAAATACCAGGATGGGTTTGTTTGGTGTTAGCTTCACGTTGGATCCGAATAGGTCTTTCTTACCCCTCTCTAATAGCCGCCAGTGATACCACGTATCTATAGGTTGTTTAGTGCCGCTGCGCTGCCGCTTCAGCCCACCATACCTATGTAGGCGAGAGCCGCCGAATTCTAGCCTCACCGTGTACTGGCCTCAGTACTGACGCTCCTCTTTTTCCTTTGCCCTTTGTCGGCACCCCTTTTATTTGAGCAGGTTTGAGATCGACGTCGTTAGCAGGGTTACCCTTCCGGCTTGGCCTGGGCAGGGTTATGGACGCCATTGGTTATTCTTCAGGGGTCTTAGCCCCATTTGCATTTTGTCCATAGTCGGACGCCCTATCGATTTCAAGGTGTTTTGGATCTTTGTATTGTATATCTGTATTCTTGACTCGTGGGGTCGTGTTGTATATATATCTGTTCTGTGGGTCCCATCGAGGACTGTTGTGTAATGGTATTACTTTGTTTTCCACCCGCACGAAAGTGCCTGGTGGGCGTCCTTGAATCGTTTCTATGCGGGTTTGGCGGAGGGCTAAAACTTGCATAGGACCGATTCGAGGGTGTTACACTCCGGACCTTCTCAGCCTACCAAAAGGCGAAAGAAGTCCGGGGACAAAACTGCCTCCAAGCCTGCAACGAAGGCCCTTGCACGAAGGGCTCGGAAGCCTAAGGATCCCCTGACCTCGGATGCGTAAGCCTCTTTTCCCTCAGCCACTTACTTGCTCTTGTACTGTTTTAGTTACTCATCCGACATTGTTTGATTTGGCAGGGCCGCGCGGAGGTCCCCCAAAGTGGGTCTAGCATTGCTTCGCCGCTCCGACCTAGCCCTTCTCCCCCTCGTGGCGACGAGCCACACCCGCTGAGCCCTATTCCAGAGGGTTCTGCGGCTACTCCGGGTTCTGCTCCACCTCGTCAAGAGGGGGGGCAACCTTGAAGCGGGGGAGACTGGCCCAGCCGAGGCGGCGGCATCCACAACTTCGGCTCCGCCGCAACCAACTACCACCGAGACTACCTCAGCACCAGCACCAGCACCAACTCCGGCACCAGCACCAACTCTGGCAGCAAGAGCGCCAGCAGCATCACCAAGCCCAGCAGCAAGAGCACCAACGCCAAGCTCCTCCGCCTCATCCGAGACTTCTCAGTCTCGGCGAGAAAGTACCCAAACAGCTCCTAAGGGAAAATCTGCTTCAAGCACTTCCTCCTCCCAGCAGCCCAAGGGCAAAAAGGCCCCTAACGCCACCAGGACAGCGTTCGTCGAGGCTGGACAGCGCACTCTCGCATCCATGCTTCCCAAGAAGCCTCCAGCACCGAAGGACGCCCCTGACGAGTCAGCTAATGCGCAACAGATGGTTTTGCACACCAGCCCGGCCCTTGCCCTGGTTGAGAGGAGGGAGGCGCATGCGAAGGGCTTGGTGGCGCCCCATATGCCCACCAGCGAGCGATACCCTCCGAGCCTGATCGAATTCGTCATGAATTGGAACAAGGCGGAGTTTGTCCACAATGACGATCTTCCGGAGAAGTTCGGCCCCGCTGAATTTTCTGCTCAAATGAACACAGCCGCTTAGGCAATCAACCTCACGGGTCGGATGATGGAGGTACGTTACTTCCTTAGCATGTTGTAGATATTGATGACATAACCATTAGTCCCCGAGCCTCCGGGGGAGTAACTTGTTACTCGGCCGGATGCTCCTTAGAAAACTAATGTAGCTCTGTGATTACTTCGAATATGCACACACCTAGAGCCGGGTTAAGTTCCACTTGGCCTGGATCTTGTACACTTCAAATATGCACACACCTAGTGCCGGGATAAGTCCCACTTGGCCCGGATTTTGTACACTTCGAATATGCACACACCAAGAGCCAGGTTAAGTTCCACTTGGCCCGGATCTTGTACACTTCGAATATGCACACACCTAGAGCCGGGTTAAGTTCCACCTGGCCCGGATTTTGTACACTTCGAATATGCACACATCTAGAGCCGGGTTAAGTTCCACTTGGCCCGAATCTTGATCACTTCGAATTTGCACACACCTAGAGCCGGGTTAAGTTCCACTTGGCCCGGATTTTGTACACTTCGAATATGCACACACCTAGAGCCGGGTTAAGTTCCACTTGGCCCGGATTTTGTACACTTTGAATATGCACACACCTAGAGCCGGGTTAAGTTCCACTTGGCCCGGATCTTGTACACTTCGAATATGCACAAAGCTAAGTTGTATTTTTGTATTCTTTCCAGGTGACCACCAACCACCGGAGCGCTGAGTTTCAGCGTCTGCTGGACACTCATAAGATGTTGCGCGCCAAGCATAACGCACTCCTCGCTGAACACGAGAAACAGGGTAGGTTTCTTCCTTGACACTTCTCCATTTTCCTTCATCTTCTTCTGCCGAACTAATCCCTCATTCGGTTTTCGTAGCTGGGGTGGAGGCTGAGAACAAGCTTATGAGGAAGAATCTGGATCAGATCAAGGGTAAGTTATATCTACTCAACCTTGCTATGCTTCCCATCTCCATTCCTCCTTGGCTCGGCAAACATTCATACCTCAGTTTTGCCGGGTTGACAAACTATTTCAGTATCGCTGGAAGATAGTGTGCCCGTGCCTGATATGATGCTGCATTTTCTCGAACAAGCAGGGCAGCATCAAGCCGAGCTTAAAAAGAAAGACGATGAGCTTGCCCTCCTCCGGACCAAGGATGATGAGATCGCCAAGCTTAAAGCCGAGATGAAAAAATTGAAGGCACAACATCAATTCGAGCTCCAAAAGGCTGGCCAAGACTATACCGAGGAGCGCGAACGCCTCAACCTCCAAATTGCCAAGGACCGAGAACTTCTCTAGGAGTCCGACGTCAAGCTTGAGTCAGCGAATGCTGAACTTGTGCAGCTTCGCAAAAGACATGATGACTGTACTAGGGAGTTGGCTCGGGTTCTCAGCCATATTTCACGTGAGTTCCTTTCCCTTATCTGACATATTTCTCCGGGTTACTTCACATGTCTTTTCTTTATCTATTTCTCTTATCTCGTTTTCAGGCAAATTTCCAGAGGGCACTGCCATCGCGAGCGCTGCTGTTGCTGATTTCCGCCGAGAGAGGGGTACTCCCGTTGGGCCTGACGCTGAAGAGATTCCCTATGACATGGAGGACCTGCTGGTCAGCCTGTCATCTCACGTGGAAATCATCAAGAACTATGGCAAGGATATCCTTGACGCTGCAGTCCGAGTCTTCAACACGTTTTGTCCTGCAGAAGACACTCCGGAGGGAACCACACTTCTTGTTGAAAAAGTGATGGAGTGCGAGACCCAGCTCGACCTTTGGAGGGAATCCGCTGGACGTGCCGGAGTTGAGACCGTTCTCCACTACGTACTCACGTGGTACGAGAAGATCGACCTCAACCTCTTAACGCGCATGCGCACCAGATCCAAATGGACCAGTGACCCAGAGTGGGTAGCTCGGCGCAAGGCTTGCGCCCACATCCTCATCGAATATGCTCCCATTCACGAATGAACCGAGGGACCGAGCTTCTTGGAAGCCGCCGGCAACGAAAATGCTGAGAACGTTGAAGATGGCTCAGATGAGGACGAAGAGGGCGATGCCTCAGACATTGAAGACAGCGAAGATGACGCCGAACTTCCTCCTGCTGCTGCTCCTTAAGTGAAAGAACTTTAAAGTTTATCAGATCCCCGGCATGCCGGGTGGAATTGTATCCAGTACACATGTGATATTTTGCTACTAAGTTTTTATGCCGGATTAACTTGGGCGTAGTCCCCGAGTTTCCTTTTCTTGTTCGTCCAATCTTTTGGCTCGGCTCGTGTCTACCTTGATTCGGTTTTGCGACTTACGAATCCGAGCTTCAAAAATTGTCTTAACAATACTAGGAAACTTTTAGGCTTAGCTCAAAATAAATCAGCATAATAAACTAAAACATACAAGGTTAGTTCGAAAAACAAACGTCAGCACGATTAAGTTCTTTTCCTTAGTCGTTTTTCATGTGCTACGCAATTCCAAAGTTGTTCTCTTGCTTGCCATGAAGCCAATTCTTGTTGGACAACAGCAAGTCGAAGAGTTGGGTTTTTGGTGCTCACACACTACTAATCCGAGTTAAGTAGAACAACTTACTCCAGCTGACGTACAAACAACAAAAGACAACAAATATTATTAAGGCAGTCCCCGAGTTACTACTCGAGGTGCCAACATCTCATTGATAAGCTCATTGCCGGCATACATACCGACATGTGAGAAGACTCGGATACATACACTTCTCTGCTAAGTGTAGAAAGGACGAAGTAGAGCTACATTCCACAGACGCTTAGATTCCTCGCCGGACTTGTCCGCCTTGTTCTTTTCCTGTGGCTTTGCATCTATAAGATAATAAGAATCATTGTGCAATGCTTTGCTCACAATGAATGGCCCTTCCCATGGAGGAGATAATTTATGCATGCCAGCAGTCCGTTGTACCAACCGGAGCACCAGATCGCCTTCCCGGAAAACTCGGGGGCTTACTTTCCGGCTATGATAGCGTCGGAGATTTTGCTGATATATGGCGGATCTGGACAATGCCAATTCTCTCGCTTCTTCCAGCAGATCAACATCATTTTGCCGGGCTTCTTGCACTTCGGCTTCTATGTATTGGGTGACCTTAGGCGAATCATGCTCTATGTCGGCTAGTAATACAACTTCTGCCCCATATACCAGAAAAATGGCGTATAGCCCGTTGATCGATTTGGAGTTGTTCTTAAACTCCACAGTACCACTGGTAGTTCTTCTATCCAGCACCGCGCTGATCTTTGCAGCGGCTCAATGAGCTGGGTTTTTATCCCGGATAATACTAATCCGTTGGATCTTTCCACTTATCCGTTCGAAGCGGGGTGGGCTACCAAGGCAACGTCCAACGGGATCTTCTTATCCCGGCAGAAACGCGCAAATGCTCCTTCCACAAAGTTTGTGCCATTATCAGTTATGATACTATGAGGATAACCGTATCTCAAGATGATGTCTTTGAGAAACGTTACGGCTGTAGCTCCATCACATTTTCTTATTGGCTTCACCTCAATCCACTTTGTAAATTTGTCCACCATGACCAATATGTGAGTCATATTTCCCCTTGCTGGTTTAAACGGGCCCACCATGTCCAAACACCACACGTCAAATGGCCAGGTGATTGGTATGGTCTTGAGCTCCGACATTGGCATATGTGTCTTGGTAGCATAACTCTGACAACCATTGCACTTTCTCACCAGATCTTCTTCTTGTTCTAAGGCATTTGGCTAGTAGAACCCATGCCGGAAAGCTTTTGCCACCAAGGCTCGGGACGAGGCATGATGCCCGCACTCCCCTTGATGTATATCTCGGAGGATGTCAAGCCCTTCTTCCGGGTCAACGCATCGCTGGAGGACATTGGTCACACTCCTTTTGTTTAGCTCGGAATTAATGATTGTGTAGGCCTTTGCCCTCCTCTGTGTTTGCCTGGACAACACCTCCTCAGTGGGCAACGTTCCATCCTTCAGGAATTGAAATATATGCAGTGCCCAAGCCGGTATTGGCCGCACGGGGAACACGTCTTTGTCTATCTCCATCTGATCCACCGGCATAACGTCAACCGGACCATGCTGAGCAGTCCCCGAGTCTTGCGAAGCAGTCCCCGGGTTTGCCAAGGCAGTCCTCGGGTTTGCCGAAGTAGTCCCCGGTTTTTGCGCACCACTTCCCGTGTCCACGTCCATGGGCACGACTCCGGATTCTGTGTCCTCCGGGACGTAGATTGACTCGGATTCTGGGGATGGCCTGATGGATGGTTTCCTGAGGTGCTCTAATGCTACACCCGGTGGAATTGCTTGTCTGGTTGACCCGAGCTTCGACAGCATGTTGGCAGCCTCGTTTTCCACCCGGGGTACGTGATGAAATTCGCATCCCTCAAAGTAACCAGAAATCTTCTGCACATGAAATCTGTATAGTGCCATGTTTGGATCAAGGGCGTCCCACACTCCGGACACTTGCTGCACCACCAAATCCGAGTCGCCAAAGCATACGATCCGACGTATACCAATTTCTTTTGCTACCTTGAGCCCATGCACAATTGCTTCATACTCAGCGACATTGTTTGATGCGGTGAAGTGGATCTGCAGCACATATTTCAACTGGTCCTTCTTCGGCGACGTGAGTACCACTCCGGCACCTAGCCCGGTTTTGGTTTTTGATCCGTCAAAGTGCATTCGCCAATAGTTCGGATCAGGAAGCGGCGGTTTGTACTGTACCTCGGCCCAATCCACGAAGAAGTTCGCCACAGCTTGAGACTTGATGGCCTCCCTCCTGTCATATTGCAGAGCATAAGGAGCTAGCTCAATTGCCCATCTTGCAATTCTGCCGCTTGCATCCTTGTTACTCATTATCTCGGATATAGGGGCCTCACATATGACCCGGATGGGATGCTCCTCAAAGTAGTGCTTCAGTTTCTTGGCGGCCATGTACACGCCATATGCCACTTTTTGATAATGTGGGTAGTTCTGCTTTGAGGTTGACAACACTTCGCTCAAATAATACACCGGCCTTTGCACCGACTTACCTTCCTCATCGCGCTCCACCACTATCACTGCACTTATAACTCGGTTGGTTGCGGCTATATAGAGTAACATTGGCTCCTTTGATAGTGGTGAAGCTAGCACTGGTGCCGTGGCTAACATTTTCTTTAGGTGGGCAAAGGCTTCATCAGCCTGCGGTGTCCAAATGAACTTATCCGACTTTTTCATGAGTTCGTAAAGAGGCAAAGCCTTTTCTCCCAACCGACATACAAACCGACTTAACGAGGCCAGGCAACCTGTGAACTTCTGGACATCGTTAAGACACTTCGGCAGTTCCATTCGCTCGATGGCTCGGATTTTGGTTGGATTAACCTCGATACCTTGGCTGGAGACGAGAAAACCGAGCAATTTTCCAGCCGGGACACCAAAAGTGCATTTTTCCGGGTTAAGTTTCATCCGGAACCTTCTTAGGTTTGCAAACGTTTGCCTGATATCGTCAAGGAGCGTTTTGCTTTCCTTGGGCTTGATAACCACATCATCCACGTACACCTGTACATTTTGACCTATTTGGTCGTGCAAACATTTTTGCATACATCTTTGGTACGTTGCCCCTGCATTACGTAAACCAAACGGCATGGTGCGATAGCAATAAGCCCCATACGGGGTAATAAACGCAGTCTTTATTTGATCATCCAGATTCAGAGGTATCTGGTGGAAACCAGAATAAGCATCAATGAATGACAACAGTACACATCCAGCAGTTGAGTCTATGACCTGATCTATTCTTGGCAGCGGAAATGGGTCTTTTGGACACGCCTTGTTCAGGTTCGTGTAATCGATACACATACACCAAACTACTGCCACGTTTGGGTCATCCTTCTTCTTTTCCACCAGCACCGGATTAGACAGCCAATCCGGGTAAAGAACCTCCATGATAAATCCTGCAGCTAGCAACCGAGCTATCTCATCTCCAATGACTTTTCTCCTATCTTCGGCGAAGCGGCAGAGAGGTTGCTTCACCGGCTTTGCTCCGGGTCTCACATTCAAAGAGTGCTCGGCCAACTCCCTCGGAACACCTTGCAAGTCCTGTGTGGACCAAGCAAAAATGTCCCAATTCTCACGGAGGAAGCTGACGAGTTCGCTTTCCTATTTGTCATTTAACCCGCCACCAATTGTTACGGTGCGCTCTGGGAACATATCATCAACATGCACCTTCTTGGTATCTTTCGTGGCTTGGAATGAGACACTCCCATGCGGGTTACTCATCGCGGGCATATACTGCTGCGCGGACTGAGCCAATGCCGCCACCTCTTGAATTTTTCTTTTCTCTTGCGCGATCACGAGTGACTCGGCTAGATTAGACCCGGCCGACGCACACTCAATGGAACGTCAGAAATCTCTAGCAATAGTAATCACTCCATTTGGCCCGGGCAACTTCATCTTTAAGTAACTGATGTGACAACTTGCCATGAACTTGTTCAGTGCTGGTCTTCCGAGTAACGCGTGATACGCACTTTCCAAGTTCACCACTTCAAACTCTAAATTCTCAGTTCGACAGTTATCTCTTGTGCCGAACAATACGTCAACCCGGACCTTGCCTATGGGCTCACAAGAAATGTCGGGCACAATACCATGGAAAGTTGTCCTTGTATCCTGGAGCATGTTCTCCGAGATACCCAACTTGTGCATTGTATCCGCATACATGATGTTAATGCTACTGCCATTGTCAATCAGTACCTTGGAGAACCTTACATTGATGTTAGGCCCAATGAATGTCGGATCCAGCACTAACGCATACGAACCAGGACTTGGCATAAGGTTGGGATGATCTTTAATGATCCAGGTGATTTCCTGGTCCGACCAAGGCATATACCTCGTCACTGCTGGCATTACCGCATTCACCTCCATATGTCGGCGCTGCAAGCTCTTTCTGTCTGTTTCCTCAGTGGTAAACATACAGTAACTCTGATGATGCTCTCTGTAGTCATTCCTCTCCTCATTTCCGGGGTACCTCTGATCCTGCTGATGCTGGGTTTCTACCTGATGCACTCCATCCCTTCTCTCATGGTTATCATACCTCAGCGAAGGGGGAGGCAACATTAGTGCGTGTTCGCTCCGGAGAGCAATTGCTGCCGGGGTAACTCCTGCTGAGGTTGATCATTCTGAGGTGCCTGAGCATTCCCCGAACCACCTTGTTCTATTTTATGCATCCACTCACATTGCCTCGTCGTATGACCCGCTGGGTTACTCGGATTTGGCGTGTGAAATTTACACGGCTGATCCAACATCGACTCATAAGTGTACCTCGGACGGTCGTTCTTTTCTTGCCACTGTTTCTTCTGCTCTGGCGTCCAAGTTTTCTTGCCATCATTTCTCGGTGTCCATTGTCCCCCTCTAGTTTTCTGACGTTGATTGCCTCCTGCTCCGGGCTGATCTTGATTCATAGCTGCAACTTGTTGCGAACCGTACTGGTGATCCGGTCTATCATCTCTCCTTTTTCCTCTGTAATCATTCCTCCAGGATGATCCGGATCCATCCCTTTGATAGTACTCATCGCTTGACTCGTTTGAGGTGAGCCTTGGTTGGGTCGGGTCACCCAACGCATACGAATCTGCAATCCGGATCATTTCTACCAACGTAGTTGGCATTTTCCGTTGCAACTTCATCCACAGCTCGCTTCCATATCTGCACCCCTGTGCAAACCATGCTATGGCCTGTGATTCTATCACGCCCTCACATGAGTTTCTCACGGTACACCACCGGGTCTAGAACTCCCGGTCTGTCTCATTGGGTCTTTGCTTGCACATAGCTAGGGTCTGTGGCCTATTTGGCCTTTGATACGTACTCGAAAAATTGCTGATGAACATCTCCTCGAAATCGATCCAGTAGTTAATACTTCCGGGCGACAAATTGTTCAGCCATACCCTTGCTGGCCCCTCCAACATCTGGGGTACGTATCTCACAGCCCATCTCAAGTTGCCTGTAGCAATTTTCACAGCGGTAGCATAGTTTATCAACCAATCTTCCGGCTTAGTACTGCCGTCATACGTCTTTGTGCCTCTGGGTAACTGGAAGTTAGGTACTGGTGGCTCCTTCATGATCCGGGGCCCAAAACACGCAGGACCCGGTGGACCTTGACATTCGATCTGTTCCGACCTATACAGTCGATCCAGTTTTAACCTGGCATCATCAGGCATCAAATCCCTGCTTCCCAATCTTGACCCTATCACATGATAGTCCGGCCTTGGGTATCCTGCGTTCACCATTTCCGAATCTCCATTGTTATACCGGTCTTGCTCTCGTGGAGCAGCTCTCTGTTGCATACCTCGGCCGACACTTTGCTCTTGCCTTGGTATATTCCGCTGCTGCGGTTGTCCTGCTCCTGCCGAGTTTCGCTGTCTGGCATTGCCGTTTATAGCATTTCCTTGACCGGCATTGCCTTGGTCGCGGTTACCTCGGCCAGCTTCACCTCGGCTCACACTTCGTCGATCATCATTCTTCTGTACTTCTTTTCCTTTCCCTGCCCTCGTCGGGTCGTATGGGACGATCTGCTTGTTTCTTCTGGCCGAGGTTACTACCTCTTCTCTCCTAGGACCCCCATGAGGAGACGATGCGGCTCCGGGGGATTTCTCCGGGTTACCCACCGCCGAATGAACGATCTTGGAGGCCCCAGCTCTCTCTGGGTTAGCCCTGAGCAATTCCTCATTTTGCCTGTTCGCGATCCGAACCAACTCATTGACCCTATCTTGCTATCTCTGACGGGCCTCACCCGTTAGATCCTCTAACTCGGATGCAGCAGCGTCTGCTGCCCTAAGGTTCTTAGCCGGGGTACTATACCTCGGCAGCCCCACGGACAAACAGTTCTCTGACTCCTCAATCCTAGTGTCTCCCTCTTTGTTCATTTCGCTTATGAGGTTTCTCCCCTTTACTTTTATAGCATCAACTTTGTTTGCCTTTGCGTACTCACGCATCGTCATGTTCAACGACTGCTGAGCCGCGGCTATCTTTTTCGCACCCTCTAGTATTTTTTGCCTAGTTTCCTCTAGCTCGGCCTGTGCCTAAGCCGGATCTACTGCTGCTACTATAGGGTTTGCTAAGCTATCCATCGCTTCCTGCAGCACATTCTCAGGCCTCTCTAGTGGACGACCTCTACCTTTCCTCGGTGCCTTAGGCGTTACCTCCGGATCTGGTGCCGGATCCTTGCTTGCGCCAGTACCAGGCGCAGTCATCATCACCTCAGCACGGTCCGGGGAGCGAGTGATACGCGGCCCCTGAACCACGCTAAGGGGTGGCTGTAGCACCCCAATTGTCTAACAATTGTAATGCTACTTGGTCTAGTAAGATAATGGCTACTCCTTACAGATAATTGTTGCATCATAATTATATCATGCTCATGTCATCATGCCACCTTGCATTTGAGCATCATATAAAACCTTTATCCTTTTGGTTCTTCTCTCATATGCATTATTATTGTATTTGGCTCTTGGTAATTTGTATTTGAATCTTGATAAATGCTTGGTGCCCAAATTGAGTTGGGGCATATCTTTTATTCCAAACCACCATCTTGCTTTGTCACCACCTTATTATTCCACCATCCTTTTTCACCCATGAGTTTTATTTTCTTTGGCTTTGCATTTAGCTCATGTGGGTTGGGATGAATCCAATTATATTTTCCTATAGCTTGGCCTTACACCATATTTTGGAATGAATATGTATAAAGGCCATGGATATTTATTTTGTTGTCACAAGAATAAAACATGGCATTTATTACACATGCATGGGCCATGCAAATCTTCACCACCATCTTTTCCCCTTTTGTTTTCCCTTTGGTTTTGAGTGGACCTTCCCTTTTGTTAAACATCTCTTTCTCTCTCTCTCTCTCATACCTCCTCCTCTTGATCTTTGTCCTTGTCATGTGTATCAAGCCTTACCTTCTTTTAAACCATCACCTCATCCATGCATGATCATTTGAGGTTATATCTTATACCCACCTCTATCTCTCACCTCACCCTTCTCTTTTCACCTTGTTGGATCTTGATAGATCATAAACCCTAAAACCACCTACCCTACCCCTCTCTTTAATACCTCACCACCTTCTCTCTCTCTCTCTAGCTAACACCAACCCTAAGCTAAAACCCTAAACATAAACTCACCCTCACCTTCCTCTCTAAGCCATCACCACCACCCTTGATCTACCCCACTCTCTACCCTAACCAACTCGAGCCACCTAACAAAACCCTAACCGAGCCACCCCTCTCTAGCTAACCCTAGCTACCCGACCCTCTCTCTCGGCCTCTCTCCCTTTCTCTATGCCATGCAGGCCCCACCTAGCTACCCCATCTACCCCCACTCCTAAGCCCTAGCCGAGGCTAACTGTCGTGGTGGTGTCACGGCAGATGCCATGTATAGGCTAAAGGTGGGGACTAATACTCGCTAGGGGAATCCAGGGAGGGATAGCGATGTGATTCTCCACTCGAGAGTTTGTATTGATTTACTTCCAAGGTTACAAGTGCTCCTAGAGCTGTATTGGCAAGAGGAGGAAGGAGGAGCTCTCGTACTCTCACCCACAGATCACACCTGAAACCCTAGCCCAAAACAGAATCGCAGAGAGATCAATCCCTTCAACAGAAGCCCTAGCCCCCCTTATATAGGGGAGGCTCGGTTCCTGCCTAGGGCATACGTGGAGGCATATTCCTAAGAATATGCCTCCTCCCAAAGTGGTAAGCCGACCGGGGTGCTTTTCCCCCCGCGTCACACATGCTTTAGCTACGTGAGCCTCTGCGGCGCCCTCGTTAGCCGACACGGGCGTCGTCACGCTTGTCGGCCATGCCCCGGTGGTCCTGTCCTTGCTCGCTTCGCTCAGGCAGTGCGTACCGGGGCTCCTTTTGACCAGCGAGATTCCTTCCTTCTCCTAGAAGCTTGCTATGACCCGGATGATGGTTCATCCGGCCACACCCGTTCCTGCATACAGGTAAAACATGCACTTCCAACTTACTGCTTAAGTCGGATGAGACCTAGTTAGGCGAACGCCCCCAGGTCCAGATTACCCCGTGATTCGGCCTGCCTTGAGGTGACCCGGCCAGCATCTGCTTTAGCCTTGCCGAACCTCGGCTAACTCGGCCTTTATACCCCGACGTGACCCTACCCGGGGGTATCCCCCCAACACTAACCCTAGCTCGCCCGAGCCTCCTCCCTCCTCTCTCTTTCTCTCTTCCTCCCGAGCTAGCCCCACCCTCAGCTCCCCTCACTCCCTGGCCCACCTGGCAGCCTCCACCTACCCTGCCCTGGCCTCCCACGCTGAGCCCTTGCTCGAGAGGACAAGGAGGAAAGGTGGCATCCGAGCCACCTTTTTCTTCTCCTCTCTACTGATTCCCCACGGCACCTTCCCCTTCCACTTTCCTCTTTCCCCATGTTTCCTCTGCCTCTCCTAGATCCACCCCAGGGCCTTGCCCTCTTCCCCTTCTTCTCCACCGACGCCATCTCCCCTCTCGCCGGTCCCCGCCAGTACCACCGCCGTTTCATCGTTCCAACGGGCGAGCGCGACGTGGAGGTGATCAAGGAGACCGAGGAGGTTCTTCTGCATCGCCCGGAACACGCCAGCGAGAAGACGACGCCCTGCTGCTGCCAGAACCCTCGCCGCTCCACCGCAAACCCTAGATCCAGGTCGTCTGCAACCTCGCCGCTCCATAGCTCCCCGCCTCGATCCGAGCCCTCCGTCGAGCCCGCAGTGAGCCCCTGTACATCCCAGACACCCCCATCTTCATCGTCGTCGTCTGGCTGCGCCGGACCATACACCAAACACCCTCTGCACGCCGGCGGTCGCTGCGTTCGCTCGTCGCAGTGCCTCACAGACGGCATATCTAGCCCCCATCCACCTTGCTGTCACCATCCCTCAACCAGCCGCTTTGGTCACCGCCTCCGCGCGCGAGCCCCAGCTCCCCGGATCGAGTCCCCCGCGCGCCGCGCACCGCAGTCGCGCACGAAACTGACCGCGGTTCAGAGAGAGAGAAGAACAACAGTACGGGCCGATGGTTGTTTACAAATAGCCCCTCCTTTTTATTTTCGCCTCAACCTGCGGTACACCGAGCCCCACCAGTCAGCCTCCCTGTCCATTTTACAAAAACACCCCCACAGTTTTGAACACCCAACCCGCGCTCCAGCACGTCCCTACCTGTCAGCCACGGCGGGTTCAGCCACTGGCCCATGGGCCTCTAGCCGCCGGCCCACCTGTCAATCGCAGCAGCTAGGTAGCGCCCCGGTGAGAAAGCTTTTTCCTGTGCGCGTGTGCCCAGTCAACAGTGGCCCACCTGTTAGTGGCTTGGGTCAAATTCATCTGGGTGTAAAAAGTCTCCTGGTTATCTGATTTAACAAAACAAATTCCAAATTGTTTAAATTCAAATTCAAATCAGATTTTAAATAACTTTTAAATTTTAAATCCAAATAATACAGATGATATATGTTTTTGAATCAGAAAAATGTGAGGAATTCAAATATGCCATTCAAAATATTATTTGAGCACTTTAAAATTTTGAGATGATTAAAATTACAATAAAATGCCCTTTTCTAATTAAATTAATAACTTTAATTCTACAACTCCAAATTTGACAAATAATATGTCTAAATCGATTGTCAGTCTAGCATATATTTTTGGTAGTTATGTATACTAGGGAAAAACAAAACGTGAGAGTAGGACTGCTTCCATTTTTTTCTTACCCACCCACCCACCCTTTTTCTGGTAAGGAAGTGTAACGTTTTCAACCCTCTTATAAAAATTCAAACTAGGATTCACGTGTTCTGGGTTCCGTAGTACCATAGGTTGTGTGTGTGTGTGTGTGTGTGTGTCTGTGTGAATTCCTTGTCTATCTGTTGCATCCAAATGTTATCACTATCTGCCTTTTGGTTATCAATTGTTGGTACATTCCACACCGACAGGCCTTTGTAAACCGACGCGATCTATTCTGATTCGTTTTATACCGATGCGATCTATCTTACTCTTTGTTATCCGACGTTATCTTGTTGGGGTGTTCTTTTTCGTAGTTACCAATCTTTAGATTCATCTTAAGAAGAAGGTGTTGGGATATGTGTTTTACTGATTCATGTGCGGAGTAATGATTTGAGTGTGGGATGGAGTCGCGACCATACCACTACTTTTACCATTCGCTCTTGTATATTGAATTAGTAGAGTTACTAATCGTGATTCGTTAAGTGGTTTTGCGCATATAGTGGTATTTTAATGCCGAAATTTGCGGAATTTTTTTCTTGTTAGTTGTGTACTACACTCCTTGTTCAGTCGTGTGCGTTATGCTTAATATCTTCTAGTTGCCTTGAACTTTGTTGATATTTTAATATCATCTTAGTGAATTGTATCCTTTAATCTTGGTTAATTCCATTTTGGTACTATTTTTGATTATTATTATTCTCCATTATAGTACTAACTTGTGTTTTATATCAATCACAGGATGGAACCACCACGCCGTTCTGAGGAGGACATACCACCTGAACTGGGGGCTGCTTTGGCAAGTATTGCAAATGCCTTGGGCACTATGCAGCAGAACTAGTAGCGATTCGAAGAAAGTGTCAGGAGGAACGAGTTTGTCCCGCCACCTCTACCTCCCAAGCGAGGAGACATCAAGAGTTTTCTCAAGTTCAACCCATGCCAATTTGAGGTGTCTGATCAGCCACTTGATGCGGATGATTGGCTGCGTGAAGTGTCAAGGTTGCTGATGATTGCGGATGTTCCCGAGCAAGAATGGGTCAAATGTGCCACTCACCTTCTGAAGGGAGATGCAGCTCTGTGGTGGGAAAATTACCTCAAGGCAGACCGCTCTGGTTTTCAGCCTACTTGGGAGCAATTCACTGGGGCTTTCAAAGAGCAATATCTGTCAGAAATTGTCATGGAAAGGATGAAGGAAGTGTTTCTCAACCTCAAGCAGGGCACTGACAATGTCAATACCTACATCAGAAACTTCATGAACCTTTCTCGGTATGGTGGCGATGAGATCTCTGATGACAAGAAGAAGCAAAAGAGGTTTAGGCAAGGCCTCAATGCTTCCATCAAATATGCAATCACTCATGCAAGGCCGACGTCTTTTCTGGAACTCCAACACACAGCTCTGCAGGATGAAGCAAGTAGGCAAGTGTTTGAGGAGTCAAAGAAACACAGCCGTGATACAACAAGCTCTTCTGCTATGACAACTCCTTCTAAGCGTCGTGTCTGGGTTCCTAACACCCCACCGTCGCTCCCTGCTCCACCAAGACCGTCAAGCTACACGGCAAGGCCACCAAACTCCTTCACTGCGGCTCCCAGGGGCTACAACCACAACTACCCTGGAGCGGCTGGCGGAGTCCCTGGCTACGTTGCTCCATGTCCACCTGGTGCTTGCTATACTTGTGGAAACACTGGGCATCAGCACTGGAATTGTCCTATGAACAACAAAGCTCTTCCACCACCACCTCCAAGACCTGCGGCAAGTTCTCCTATGGTTCGTGCACCTCCACCTCGGGCTCTCAACATCAACACCAAGCCTGGGTCTACGGTTGCTTGTGCCAACTGTGTCAACATCGCTCAAGCTGAGCATGCACCTGGAGTTGTGTTGGGTACGCTTCCTGTTAACTCAGTACCTGCACGAGTTTTATTTGATTCTGGAGCATCGCATTCTTTTGTGTCCTTTAAGTTTGCTCAAGAGAACGGGTTGCCTTCTGATTCATTACCTAAAAAGCTGATGGTGCTTTCCCCTAGGGCAAGGATGTTAACTTCCAAGATCCTTTATGATAATCAGGTTCAAATTGGGAATTCTTTCTTTCCGGCCTCTTTGATTATTCTGGGCAGCTCAGATATTGATGTCATTTTAGGCATGGATTGGCTAGCTGCAAATAAAGTTGTGATCGATTGTGCTGGACATTCGGTTTCTCTGAAAATTCCTGAAGGTCATATAGTCTATTCTCCAAGTCTGACTCCTACAATTCAGCTTTATTCTTTGGCAGCTCTGAATGACGATGCTATGGAAGGTATTCAGAGTGTTCCGGTGGTCTGTGAGTTTCCAGATGTCTTTCCTGAAGAGTTACCGAGGATGCCTCCTGATCGTGAGGTCGAGTTTGTCATTGAACTTGAACCTGGTACCACTCCTATTTCCAAGCGGCCTTATAAAATGGGTCCTGCTGAGTTGGCTGAACTCAAGCGCCAGCTTGATGAACAAGAGAAGTTGGGTTTCATTCAGCACAGTACTTCTTCTTGGGGTAGCCCAACCATCTTTGTGAAGAAGCGAGACAAGACTGATAGACTTTGTGTTGACTATCGGGCACTCAATGCTAAAACAATCAAGAATAAATATCCCCTTCCGCGGATTAATGATCTTTTCGATCAGCTAGCTGGAGCTGTGGTATTCTCTAAGCTTGATTTGAGAAGTGGTTATCATCAAATCAAGATCCGCAAGGAAGATGTTCCCAAAACAGCTTTCACCACTCGCTATGGCCTGTATGAGTACACGGTCATGTCTTTCGGTCTCACCAATGCACCTGCCACCTTCTCGAGGCTTATGAACTCGGTTTTCATGGAGTATCTTGATAAGTTCATTGTGGTCTATCTGGATGACATTCTAGTCTATTCTAAGTCAAAGGAAGAACATGAAGAACACCTTCGGTGTGTCCTAAACAAACTTCGTGAGAACCGCCTGTATGCAAAGTTCTCCAAGTGTGAGTTTTGGCTGCCTCAAGTCACATACCTGGGTCATGTCATCTCATCCAAGGGCTTCGCCGTCAACACAGAAACTATTAAGACAATTATGGACTGGCTACCACCAATAAATGTCAAAGAAGTCCGAAGTTTCCTTGGTTTGGCTAGTTACTGTTGTCACTTCGTTCAAAACTTCTCGAAGATTGCGAACCCTCTTACCGATCTCCTCAAGAAAGGCAAGAAATACCTTTGGACTCCTGCATGTCAAGCAAGCTTTGAAACACTCAAACAAAAGCTCACTTGCACACCAGTCTTGGTTCCCCCAGATACATCAAAGCCTTTCCAGATATTCTGTGATGCCTCATTGCAAGGATTGGGTGCGGTCCTTATGCAAGAAAAACAAGTTGTTGCTTATGCCTCTCGCCAGTTGAAGACGCATGAGATCAACTATCCTACACATGACCTCGAACTCGCAGCAGTTGTTTTTGCTTTGAAAGTATGGAGGCATTACTTGCTTGGCAACCGTTGTGAGATCTTTTCTGATCACAAGAGTCTGAAGTATATCTTCACACAGCCGGATCTCAACCTTCGTCAGAGGAGGTGGATTGAAACAATCAATGATTTCGATTTGACCATCAACTACACTCCGGGCAAAGCTAATGTCATGGCCGATGCTCTCAGCCGAAAAGCGTATGTCAACAATCTCATGGTGGAAGAACAACAGCCTCTCTTGTGCGAGGAATTTCGCAAGCTCAACCTTGAAATTGTGGATCAAGGGTATCTTCTGAACCTTCTGGCAACACCTCTCTTGGAAGAAAAAGTTTGCTCTATTCAACTTGGTGATCCTTACACTAAAAAGATCATCTCCAACATTCAGCTTCTGAAGTATGAGTCTTTCCACATGGACGACCAAGACACTCTTTTCTTTGAACACCGGATGTTTGTTCCGAACTACCCAGGTTTAAGAGAGCAAGTTCTCAAGGAGGCGCATGATTCTGTTCTTTCTATCCACCCTGACAGCACTAAGATGTACATGGACTTAAAAACACAATATTGGTGGCCTGGATTGAAACGATATTGTGCCAAGTATGTCTCGGAGTGTGATGTTTGTCGCAGAGTTAAAGCTGTCCATCAGAAACCTTCCGGTCTTCTACAGCCATTGAAGCCTCCGGAATGGAAATGGGAGAAAGTTGAGATGGACTTCATCACTGGTTTTCCAAGGTCGCAGAAGGGCAACAATGAAATCTTTGTTGTCATCGACAGGCTTTCTAAAGTAGCTCACTTCTTTCCAGTCAAAGAAACAATTTCTGCAATTCAGTTGGCTGAGCTCTATATCAACAAAATTGTCTCTCTGTATGGAGTTCCTCTTGAGATCAGTTCAGACCGTGGAAGCCTCTTCACTTCCAAGTTCTGGGGAAGTTTCCAAAATGCTTTGGGAACAAAACTGAACTTCAGCACAACTTACCACCCTCAGTCGCAAGGACAAGTTGAAAGGATCAATCAGATTCTGGAAGATATGCTCCGTGCTTGTGTTATCTCTTTCAGCATGAAGTGGGAAGAATGCCTTCCTTATGCTGAATTCTCTTACAACAACAGCTTCCAGAAAAGTCTAAAGATGGCACCATTTGAGGCTCTCTATGGTCGCAAATGCAGAACTCCGATTGGTTGGTGGGGCGCAGGTGAAAGAATATTGTTTGGCCCCGACATTGTAACTCAAGCGGAGGAGAAGGTTCACATCATTCTTGAAAACCTGAAGATTGCTCAAAGTCGCCAGAAGAGCAATTATGACAGAAAGCACACGGACATGGAGTATGTCCCTGGTGATCTCGTTTACCTTCGTGTCACTCCCATGAGAGGCACGCACCGCTTTGGCATCAAAGGAAAGCTGGCTCCTAGATACATCGGTCCTTTCAAAATTCGTGGAAGAAGAGGAGAAGTTGCTTTGAGCTCCCTAAAAATCTCAAGGTCCATGATGTTTTCCATATCTCTCAACTCAAGAAGTGCTTCAAGGATCCCGGCAGGACCGTGGACCATGAACTCATCAATCTACAAGAAGATCTGTCTTATCAAGAACACCCCATAAAAATCCTTGAAGTCGCAGAAAGAAGGACTCGCAACAAGTCCATCAAGTTCTGCAAGGTGCAGTGGTCGCACCATTCCGTTGATGAAGCCACTTGGGAACGCGAAGATGACCTCCGTGCCAAGTATCCTACCCTCTTTGAGTCTTCTTCTTTTTCTTCCTAGAATCTCGGGGCGAGATTCCTGTTTAGTGGGGGAGAGTTGTAGCACCCCAATTGTCTAACAATTGTAATGCTACTTGGTCTAGTAAGATAATGGCTACTCCTTACAAATAATTGTTGCATCATAATTATATCATGCTCATGTCATCATGCCACCTTGCATTTGAGCACCATATAAAACCTTTATCCTTTTGGTTCTTCTCTCATATGCATTATTATTGTATTTGGCTCTTGGTAATTTGTATTTGAATCTTGATAAATGCTTGGTGCCCAAATTGAGTTGGGGGCATATCTTTTATTCCAAACCACCATCTTGCTTTGTCACAACCTTATTATTCCACCATCCTTTTTCACCCATGAGTTTTATTTTCTTTGGCTTTGCATCTAGCTCATGTGGGTTGGGATGAATCCAATTATCTTTTCCTATAGCTTGGCCTTACACCATATTTTGGAACGCATATGTATAAAGGCCATGGATATTTATTTTGTTGCCACAAGAATAAAACATGGCATTTATTACACATGCATGGGCCATGCAAATCTTCACCACCATCTTTTCCCCTTTTGTTTTCCCTTTGGTTTTGAGTGGATCTTCCCTTTTGTTAAACATATCTTTCACTCTCTGTCATACCTCCTCCTCTTGATCTTTGTCCTTGTCATGCGTATCAAGCCTTACCCTCTTTTAAACCATAGACTCATCCATGCATGATCATTTGAGGTTATATCTTATACCCACCTCTATCTCTCACCTCACCCTTCTCTTTTCACCTTGTTGGATCTTGATAGATCATAAACCCTAAAACCACCTACCCTACCACTCTCTTTAATACCTCACCACCTTCTCTCTCTCTCTAGCTAACACCAACCCTAAGCTAAAACCCTAAACATAAACTCACCCTCACCTTCCTCTCTAAGCCATCACCACCACCCTTGATCTACCCCACTCTCTACCCTAACCAATTCGAGCCACCTAACAAAACCCTAACCGAGCCACCCCTCTCTAGCTAACCCTAGATACCCGACCCTCTCTCTCGGCCTCTCTCCCTTTCTCTATGCCATGCAGGCCCCACCTAGCTACAGCATCTACCCCCACTCCTAAGCCCTAGCGGAGGCTAACCCTAGCTCGCCCGAGCCTCCTCCCTCCTCTCTCTTTCTCTCTTCCTGCCAAGCTAGCCCCACCCCGAGCTCCCCTCACTCCCTGGCCCACCTGGCAGCCTCCACCTACCCTGCCCTGGCCTCCCACGCCGAGCCCCTGCTCGAGAGGACAAGGAGGAAAGGTGGCACCCGAGCCACCTTTTTCTTCTCCTCTCTACTGATTCCCCACGTCACCTTCCCCTTCCACTTTCCTCTTTCCCCATGTTTCCTCTGCCTCTCCCAGATCCACCCCAGGGCCTTGCCCTCTTCCCCTTCTTCTCCACCGACGCCATGTCCCCTCTCGCCGGTCCCCGCCAGTACCACCGCCGTTTCATCGTTCCAACCGGAGAGCGCGACGTGGAGGTGATCAAGGAGACCGAGGAGGTTCTTCTGCATTGCCCGGAACACGCTAGCGAGAAGACGATGCCTGCTGCCGCCAGAACCCTCGTTGCTCTGCCGCAAACCCTAGATCCAGGTCGTCTGCAACCTCGCCGCTCCGCAGCTCCCCGCCTCAATCCGAGCCCTCCGTAGAGCCCGCGGTGAGCCCCTGTACCTCCCAGACACCCCCATCTTCGCCGTCGTTGTCTGGCTGCGCCGGACCATACACCAAACACCCTCTGCGCGCCGGCGGTCGCTGCGTTCGCTCGTCGCAACGCCTCGCATACGGCATATCTAGCCCCCATCCACCTTGCTGTCACCATCCCTCAACCAGCCGCTTTGGTCACCGCCTCCGCGCGCGAGCCCCAGGTCCCCGGATCGAGTCCGCCGCGCACCGCGCTCCGCTGTCGCGCATGAAACTGAACGCGGTTCAGAGAGAGAAGAACAACAGTACGGGCCGGTGGTCGTTTACAAATAGCCCCTCCTTTTTATTTTTGCCTCAACCCGCGGTACACCGAGCCCCACCAGTCAGCCTCCCTGTCCATTTTACAAAAACACCCCCACAGTTTTGAACACCCAACCCGCGCTCCAGCACGTCCCTACCTGTCAGTCGCGGCGGGTTCAGCCACTGGCCCGTGGGCCTCTAGCCGCTGGCCCACCTGTCAATCGTAGCGGCTAGGTAACGCCGCAGTGAGAGAGCTTTTTCCTGTGCGCGTGTGCCCAGTCAACAGTGGCCCACCCGTCAGTGGCTTGGGTCAAATTCATCTGGGTGTAAAAAGTTTCCTGGTTATCTGATTTAACAAAACAAATTCCAAATTGTTTAAATTCAAATTCAAATCAGATTTTAAATAACTTTTAAATTATAAATCCAAATAATATAGAGATATATGTTTTTGAATCAGAAAAATGTGAGGAATTCAAATATGCCATTCAAAATATTATCTGAGCACTTTAAAATTTCGGGATGATTAAAATTACAATAAAATGCCCTTTTCTAATTAAATTAATAACTTTAATTCTACAACTCGAAATTTGACAAATAATATGTCTAAATCGATTAGCGCGACCAGCCCGTTCTATCTATGCATTCCTTGTTCTGAATTGAAGCATGCATCATGCCATATTTAAAAAAATCAGAACTGTTTATGACAATAAAACTTGGGTAAATAATTAATAAAATGCTTTATTTTTGTATCCACACCTCACCCTTGCCATGCTACTTTAATGTCATGTAAATTGTGCATCATTCATCATGGCATGCTTGTTTGCTTGTCGCATTTTAATTCATATGCTTGTGCACCTTATTTATGTTGGCCCTTGTTTGTTTGGTTCTTCTTTGAATAGACGCCCAGCACGAGAATTACCAGGAATCACAGGAGTTCTACCCAGATCCATCTCTCGCTGCTACTGAGCTGCCAGGCAAGCACTACCACATGCTTGCATACATATAGTACCTATTGCCTCTCTCTTATTCTTGCATCATTGAGTCGCGATTGCATTAAATTGAATCCCAAGTACTGCATGGCCTTTACTTTTAAACCCCACCGAAGCTTGTTCCTCCATCCCATGAGCCATTACTACAGGAGTTGTCTGAGCCATGCGAGTCGTCGAAAAGCATGTGTAGGGTATGTGAGTGTTTGATGGATAATGAGGTACCTAAACAACTTAACCTGTGTAGTAATGGGATAACTAATGAAAGAGGCACCGGTGAGCAATATCTGCTATTTGGTTTTTCATGCTCACTTGTGTCCCGTAGGACCCCGAGTACTTGATTCCTGTTCCTTGACTATTCGCACTATCCACATCCGGGAGGCCTTATGGACCCCCTGTAACTACCTCGGTGAATTACGCTCTTAGTTAATGCCTGGATGAGCGAAAATGGTTAAAATAGTACGGTGGGGCCCAGGGCCACTCACGGTAGACCTTTCGGCCGTCCTAACCACTTTCAGACAACAGGACAAGAACGAGCGGCGTAATCGGCAGGCGAAGGGATCAACTACATACACAAGTGGGTATGTATGCAAGCCACATACAACAGTACATCAGAGGCATTCCATCTAAAAGAAATAGAAATATTGCAATGCCATACGGCAAGATCCAAATATCCTAGATAGATATAATAATTTAGGATAGCTCCCCATACATCACACATCAGAGTATCAGGCGGAAGCGGAAAACAAGATCCGAGTACGGATAAGAGGCAAATCGGCATAAGATGCCCCATAAATAAACACATCCTGCCCACAGATCACACGGATCCCCGTTCCCGGAATCTCTACACCGAATGATCGTTGCCAATATCATCTGTCTCTTCCACCCAGTATCCATCTTGCGGGTACACCTGTTCATCTGAATCAAACAATTTATCGTGTGAGACCCTAGGGGTACTCAGCAAGTCTTTATGCCACTAAAGGGGACACAACCTGGGGTGACGCAATTGCAGCAAAAGAGAATACCTAACAATTCTACAGATACCCGCTAACCTTCCGCCTAACCAATGATAGACGGAAGTCCGTGGATTAAGAACAACAGTTATAACAGTATAATTAACAGATCCATCCTCCTCCTCGCTTACCAACGAGGAAGCGGACGAACAACCCCCATCATCCGTTGGCAGTTTTATTAACCATTCCATGAGTATTGCACTATTTACTAGTCAAGTACTTAGTCAATTTTAAAAGCGGTACTTTAGTTATACTTGTCTATGATCGAGAAACTGTGCTCCAAGTCGTCCATAACCGCAGACACGGCTTTCAGAAAGATTTACCCTGCAGGGGTGCACAAATAGCAACACACACTCGATCAACCTCGGAAAAACCAACTCAAAACCCAACGAGGCATTCACGACAAAGCAATCACAGGATTCAGAAATATTTCAGGGGGCCACCCCATTAAGCTACCCGCAACGAAGTTGGCCGGCTCCGAGACGGACCCAAGGTTTGTGTCAATGGCTGTAAACGACTAGGAACCCGAAAGTTATACTGGGCTTGTCGATACCGCGAAAACATTCCACGATCCAAAACAGTACAGGTGCTCCTCGCACAATCTTAAATAAAGCAGTAACATGGCATAAGTACGGATAGTAATAAAGCCCCAAACTAATTGTGGCCCCAAGAAATAAGAATGAATCAAGCTCTAGCTCAGGGGGGGTCCATAAGGCCTCCCGGATGTGGATAGTGCGAATAGTCAAGGAACAGGAATCAAGTACTCGGGGTCCTACGGGACACAAGTGAGCATGAAAAACCAAATAGCAGATATTGCTCACAGGTGCCTCTTTCATTAGTTATCCCATTACTACTCAAGTTATGTTGTTTAGGTACCTCGTTATTCATCAGACTCTCACATACCCTACTCATGCTTTTCTACGACCCGCATGGCTCAATCAACTCCTGTAATAATGGCTCATGGGACCGGAACAAGCTTAGTGTGGTTTAAAAGTAAAGGCTATGCAATACTTGGGATTCACTTTAAGGCAATCGTGACTCCATGATGCTAGAATAAGATAGAGGCAATAGGTACTATATGTATGCAAGCATGTGGTAGTGCTTTCCTGGCAGCTTAGTTGAAGCGAGAGATGGATCTGGGTAATACTCCCGTGATTCCTGGTAATTCTCCTGCTGGGCGTCTATTCGAAGAAGAACCAAACAAACAAGGACCAACATAAATAAAGTGCACAAGCATATGAATTAAAATGCGACAAGCAAACAAGCATGCCATGATGAATGATGCACAATTTGCATGGCATTTAAGTAGCATGGCAAAGGTGAGGTGTGGATACAAGAAATAAAGCACTTTATTATTTATTTGCCCAAGTTTTATTGTCATAAACGGTTCAGATTTTAAATGATCACATGATGCATGCTTCAATTCAGAACAAGGATTGCATAAATAGAACGGGCTCGTCGCGCTGATCGATTTAGACATATTATTTGTCAAATTTGGAGTTATAAAACAAAAGTTATTAATTAATTAAGCAAAAGGGCATTTTCTTGTAATTTTTAATCAACTCGAAATTTAAAGTGTTCAAAATATATTTTGAAGGGCATATTTGAATTCCTCTCATTTTCTGATTCCAAAACATATATTATTTGTATTATTTGGATTTGTATTTTAAAAATTATTTGAATCTGAAAAGAATTTGAATTTAACTTAATTTGAAAAAGATTTGAATAAAAACAGACCCAGGGAAAAACTTTTTATACCTAGGCAAACTCAGACCCAGTCACTGACGGGTGGGGCTTCGCTGACTGGCCACACACGCGCGAAAATGCGTTTTGCACGCGGGTCTGGCTTACCCACAGCGGCTGACAGGCGGGCCAGCGGCGGAAGGGGCCACGTGCCAGTGGGAAAGGCCCCAGGGGCTGACAGGTGGGGCACCAGCTGGACCGCGGGTTGCGGCCAGGAAAGCTGGGGGGGTTTTCTGCTAAACTGCTAGCGTGGCTGACTGGTGGGGCTGAGAGGAGCGCGGGTTGAGGAAAATAAAAAGGGGAGGGGCTTTTTGCAAATCGACCACGGGCGGCTACTGTTTCTCTTCTCCTCGCGTCTGACGCAAAACTGGCGCGCGGCGCGGGACGGGGATTCGATCCGGGGACGTGAGCGTGCGCGCTGGGGGTGCGAGCCGGTGCGGTAGTGCTAGGGGAGCTGACTGGGAGGAGGGCGCGGGCTAGATAGGGCTGGCGCGGCACGGGGAGGCTGCAGACTACAACGGACGGCGTGCCCTGAGAGTGCTCGACAAAACGGTCGGCGGCGCTAGACGGCGACGGAGAAGAGGAGGTTGTCAGGGAGAAGGAGATGCTCACCGCGGTTTGCCTGGTGGGCTTGGATCGTAGCGAGGGGCTGCGGATCGGCGAGGTCGCTGGCACACCGGCGGGCTAGGGTTTCGGAGGCGGCGAGGTTCTGGCGTCGCGGGGGAGCTTCTCGTCCGCGTCAGCGGGCACGGGGCGTCGCAGGGGGGCGTGCTCGATCTATTCCGCCACTTCACGGTCGCGCTGCTCGGCTGGTTCGTCGGGGCGGGTTGGTACCTGGCGGCGAGCGGCGGCAGGTGGTGGTCGCTAGGGAGGAAGAAGGAGGAGAGGAGGGCGTCTCGGGGAGATCTGGAGAGGCCAGAGGAGGCGTGTGGAGGGAGGAAAAGAGGGAGAGAGGGAGGAGGCAGCTGGGACACGGCAGAGATAAAGGTGGCCTCGTGCCACCTTTTTCCTCCTCCTCGAGCACGTGCTCAGCCGGCTGGGCTGGCTGGGGCTGGTCCAGGGCGAGGCAGTGAGGCTGTAGGGTGGGGCTGACATGAGGGAGAGAAGAGAGGGAGGGACTAGCTCAGGTTAGGTTAGATGGTGGCCTCGGGTTAGGTTTAGCTAGGGTTAGGGTTTGGGTGAGCTAGGTTAGAGAGAGGAGAGGCTGGGGTGGTGGGTCAGGTAGAGAGAGGGTGGCCAGGTGGAGAGAGGGGCTTGGCATGGAGGCCAAGCTAGAGAGAGAGAGAGGGTTAGTAGAAATTAGGGTTATGGGAAGAATAAAGGAATTTATTAAGTTTGATTATTTTTAAGTATTTAGATTGGAATTTTGGTGTAGGAGGCTAATCCAAGAAGAACTAAAAGGGCTTGGTCTTGCATGGACTAATGTAGAGAAGAAACTAGAAAGAAAGAAGAAGAAAAGAATTAGGTGGAATAAGGCTTGTACATGTAGAAAATAAATAAAATAAAAATAAAAGAAAAGAAGGTGGATAAGACCATCCCAATTGGACATGGAGAGGGCTTGAGCTAACAAGAGGTGGAGGTGGAAAGAATTCCAAGAAAATAAAAAGAAAAGAATTGTGAAATAGGCCTCATGTGGTTCATGCATGAGGGAAAAATAAAATAAAAGAAATAGATATAGATGAGGATTTGGAATGGTGGAAGGAAAAGAGATGACCCATGAAGTAAAGATCCACTTAAAATAAAGGAAAACCAAAGGAGCAAAAAGGGGGTGGAGAAATGTGCATGGCCCATGCAAAAATAATAATGCCATGATTTATTATGTGAAAACAATAATAATATGATGGCATTAATCTTATGCATTTCCAAGAAGTGGAACAAAGCCAAGCAAAGAAATTTAATGGACTAGATCCACCCTATTGCACATGAGCTAGAGAAATCCAAAATAAAGACAAACAAGCTCATGATCTAGTAGGATGGTGGAATTATAAAGTGGTGGAAGAGAAAGGTGGTGGAATGGAAATAAAAGATATGCCCCCAACTCAACTTGGGCATTTAGACAATATATCAATAACCAAATACAATATCAAGAGGCAATTACAATTAATAATGCATGTGAGAGAAGAGCCAAAAAGAAAAAGGGTTTTATATGATGCTCAAATGCAAGGTGGCATGATGACATGAGCATGATATAATTATGATGCCATAATAATATCTATGAAGTAGCCAATATCTTACTAGGACAAGTAGCATTACAATTGTTAGACAATTGGGATGCTACACCCCCCGAGCCTGAGCTTGATTCATTCTTATTTCTTGGGGCCACAAAGTAGTTTGGGGCTTTATTACTATCCGGTACTTATGCCATGTTACTGTTTTATTAAGATTGTGCGTGGAGCACCTGTACTATTTTGGATCGTGGAATGTTTTCGCGGTATCGACAAGCCCAGTCACATTTTCGGGTTCCCAGTCGTTTACAGCCATTGACACAAACCTTGGGTCCGTCTCGGAGCCGGCCAACTTCGTTGTGGGTAGCTTAATGGGGTGGACCCCTGAAATATTTCTGAATCCTGTGATCGCTTTGTCATGAATGCCTCGTTGGGTTTTGATTTGGTTTTTCCGAGGTTGATTGAGTGTGTGTTGCTATTCGTGCACCCCTGTAGGGTAAATCTTTCTGAAAGCCGTGTCCGCGGTTATGGACGACTTGGAGCACAGTTTCTCAATCATAGACAAGTATAACTAAAGTGCCGCCTTTAAATTGACTAAGTACCTGACTAGTAATTAGTGCAAATCTCATGGAATGGTTAATAAAACTGCCAACGGATTGGGGTTGTTCGTCCGCTTCCTCGTTGGTAAGCGAGGAGGAGGATGGATCTGTTAATTATACTGTTATAACTGTTGTTCTTAATTCACGGACATCCGTCTATCATTGGTTAGGCGGATGGTTAGCGAGTATCTATAGAATTGTTAGATATTATCTTTTGTTGCAATTGCGTCACCCTAGGTTGTGTCCCCTTTTGTGGCATAAAGACTTGCTGAGTACCCCTAGGGTCTCACACGATAAATTGTTTGATTCAGATGAACATGTGTACTCGCAAGAAGGATACTGGGTGGAGGAGACAGATGATGTTGGCAACGATCATTCGGTGTAGAGATTCTGGGAACGGGGATCCATGAGATCTGTGGGCGGGATGTGTTTATTTATGTGGCATCTTATGCCGATTTGCTTCTTATCCGTACTCGGACCTTGTTTTCCACTTCCGCCTGGTACTCTGATGTGTGATGTATGAGGAGCTATCCTAAAAAATTATCTCTATCTAGGATATTTGAATCTTGCCGTATGGCGTTGCAATATTTCTATTTCTTTTAGATGGAATGGCTCTGAGGACTATTGTAAGTGGCTTGCATACATACTCACTTGTGTATGTAGTTGATCCCTTCGCCTGCCGATTATGCCGCTCGGTCTTGTCCTGATGCTCTGAAAGTGGTTAGGATGGCCGAAAGGTCTACCGTGAGTGGCCCCGGGCCCCATCGTACTATTTTAACCACTATCATTCATCCAGGCATGTAACTAAGAGCGTAATTCACCGAGGTAGTTACAGTGGCTCCCCTGCCTTGACGACGTGCCACGGATGAACGCACGACACATCGATAGCAACGTAGACCTTGTGCGTGCCGAGCTTGACGAAGAGGCCGTTGCGCAGAAGCGGGCGCATGCCGAAGCAGCCATCGTTGTCGCTGACAAAGTCCAGCGCTCCAAAGCGCTGAACGAGCCCAGAGACGATGCGTTCGCCGGTGCCAATGAGGTTTCCCATCCGGATCTTGACCCCTGCTAGCGCCGCTAGCCCCACGGTGGGTGCCAACTGTCGTGGTGGTGTCACGGCAGATGCCATGGATAGGCTAAAGGTGGGGACTAATATGCACTAGGGGAATCCAGGGAGGGATAGTGAGGTGATTCCTCACACAGAAGTTATATTTGATTCACTTCCAAGGTTTACAAGTGCTCCTAGAGCTGTGTTGGGGAGAGGAGGAAGAAGGGACTCTCTTACTCTCGCCACTAGCTAACCTGTACAAGACTAACCCGTAGAACCTAACCCTTCTACTGAGGCCCTAGCCCTCCTTATATAGGGGTGGCTAGGTCTCCACTTAGGGCATACATGGAGGCATATTCTAGGGAATATGCCTCCTCCCAAAATAGTAAACCGACCGGGTTACTTTTCCCCCGCGTCATCCATGCAGAGGCTACGTGAGCCTCTGCGGCGCCTGCGTCACCCGACATTGGCTTTGTCACCTTTGTCGGCCATGCCTCGCTGGTCCTGCCTCTGTCCGCTTCGCTCATGCCGTGCGTACCGGGGCTACTTTTGACCAGCGAGATTCCTTCCTTCTCCTAGAAGCTTGACATGACCCGGATCGTAGTTGATCCGGCCACACCCGTTCCTGCATGAAAGTTAGATACATCCCTTCGACTTACGGCTTAAGTCGGTTGAGACCAAGTTAGGTGGATGCCCCCTGGTCCGGGTTACTCCGTGATTCGGCCTGCCTTGAGGTGACCCGGCCAGCATCCGCTTTGACCTTGCCGAACCTCGGCTAACTCGGCCTTTATACCCCGGCGTGGCCCTACCCGGGGGTATCCCCCCAACATGGAGTGACCTAAGCTTGTCTTCTAAGCACCTGCGCCCCAGCTTATATAGGGAGTGAAAATGGGTTCCAATCACTTGTGGCCCATTCACTAAAAGGCCTATATTAGTCACTGCAAGTCCAACTTGCTGACTAAGTCCATGTCTCTATTTGGGTCCAACCCAAATAGATTTCCTGTTTGGGTCTAACCCAAACTTGCTCCCGCTCTTAAGTGTGTGACCCGAAAGGCTCATGGTAACCCGAACACGATTCCGAGCCTCACTCGTGATCCATCTGTTGGTAGCGGCCCCAAGCAGAACGTGCTGACTCCCAAGTACCAATAAGTCATGACGACATACCTTTCCAATGCGACTTTCGTCTAAGTCCCTTTTGCCTCACGATACACCTTGTCGGACTATAGGCGAATGATCGCCATCCCTTAAATAGTCCGACTCTCTTTCTTGATCCGAGATAAGTGATTCATCCGACTAACTCTTAGTTGGTTGCCTCGGTTAACACTTAACCGAGACGCGCATGGCCATGATTTCCGAATCATATCTTCCGAGAGGGCCCAGAGAATATCTCTCTAGACAGAGGGGCAAAATCCCATCTTGGTCATTCACATCACGCAGCTTGATTCACAGTCGACCCGAACTCCGCCTTTATAACTCCCCATTGACGGAACAACATTTGACAGAACCTAAGTCGGTGATCCTCAACTCGGATTGTGCAATAACCTCAGGTCCAAGGATTACATTGATTGAGACATGCAAATGACGACTTGTTCGTTGCATCTCAATACGGGTTAGTCTGACTCGCTAAACTCTTTAGCCGAATCCGTGTAAGTCGGAATAGCATCTCCATGCCCATGACAAGTGGAACCTAGTCATCTACCGACTTTCACATTGGTCTAAGTTGTGTGTCTGGCACAACCTCAATGACCAAGGACAATTAGTATGAACAACATGGATATGCAGTTCTACAATCGAATCACATATTCAATGATACATATCAGTAGTTCATACATGGACCATAACCTTATGAATACACAGGAATAACATCATACATGATTGCCTCTAGGGCATATTCCCAACAGCCAGAATGGAGTTTCTGGTTCCGAATTGTGGAATCTGGTGGTGGCGGCAGAGCGGAACTCGTTCTGGAAAAACGTCGAACCCCCCTTGGTTTTTAGGTCAAGAGGCAACTTATAGGCGGAGAGGGAGGCCGAGGGGCCAACCGAGGGGCCAGCTAAGGCGGCATGATGACCCACAAGTATAGGGGTGTATCGCAGTATTTTCGATAAGTAAGAGTGTTGAAACCAACGAGGAGCAGAAGGTGCTGGCCAGTGGTATGGATCAGGAATTCTCTACAAATAGTTAGCAAACGGATTTTTAGGGTTTATTAATAAAGCAAGTAAATAAAGTACGAGTAAATAAAAGACAACAAGAATAAATATAGCGAGTGGCCCAATCCTTTATGCAGCAAAGGACAAGCCAGTTGTATTACTTAAGATGACAAAACGTTCTCGAGGACACATGGGAATATCGTCAAGTGCTTTCGCTTCAGATAGTTGATTAATCCTCTTTAGCTTGCTAAGTGTTGTGTGGTTGAACCTGTGCTAATGTACCGACCTTCCTAGGACTAATACATACATGTGATTATACCCCTTGCAAACATCCATAAGTACAAGAAAGTAATTAAGGTAGAAACCTAACCACAACTTTAAACTCTAAGACCCTTACGTCCCTTGTGCAATGGTTTCCTAATGCGGGTTCAGGTTTCTATCACTCCGGCAACCCCTGCGATTAGTATCCAAATACACAATGCATTCCCCTAGGCCCATATAGGTGAAGTGTCATGTAGTTGATGTTCACATGACACCACTAGAAGAAGTACACCATAACTTAAATAACAAACTATTGAATCTTTCTCAACACAACTCCACTACTAACAACATGACTTCTCCCATGTCCTCAAGAACAAAACAAACTACTCACAAGACATCATATGGATCATGATCAGAGGTGGAATAATGATGTATAACAATCTGAATATAAACAATAATTCAACGCTTCCACTCAATAGCATCAAATACAAAGAGTAATCAACACTAGGAAAGTTTCCCCTAAGAACTATGCAAGATTCAACCCAATTGTTACAGCGAGATGATGGTGGTGATGATGGTGCTGGTGGAGATGATGGTGATGATCCCGATGAAGTCCAGCTTGATGGTGGTGTTGATGGCGATGATCTCCCCTCTCCGGGAAGGAATTCCCTCGACAGAATTCTGTCTGCCGGAGAGATCTATCTCTCTCGGTGTTTTCGCCCCGCAGAGGTAGCGGAATCTTTCTGTGGTCACTCCCCGAGTCTTAGGGTTTCGGGAGGATAATATAGGCCAGAGGGGAGAGCCAGGGGTGGACTAGGGCAGCCACACCACCTGGTGGCGCGACCTAGGCTAGCCCGCACCAGGGGTGGTGTGGGCCCCCTATGGACCATCTCCACTCCCCCTTCTGGCTTTCTTCATCTTCTGGAAAAATAGGATTTTCCATGTATTTTCCTGGATTTTCTGATCTTCGCGAATTTCGCCTCCAAATAGCCCCTTTTCCATCAGAATCCTGACTGCAGCGTTCCATGCTCCAAAAGTCATCAACCATGCAAAAACAGATGAAATTACATAAGTATCATCTCTTAATAATATCAATGAATAATAGTAAATTATGATATAGAATTGTGATGCAAAATGGACGTATCAACTCCCTCCAAGCTTAGACTTCGCTTGTCCCCAAGCGAAACTGAGCTCAATAAACATGACCTCAGGTTTATGGAGTGAAGGGTCGATAAAAGAATACGGATAAGAAGCATCACATTCATCAATACATAGATCATAATAGCAGACAACTCACCATTATATAACTTAACTTGCAATAGGTAAAGGAAATACAATAAAGATTCATAAAGTAAATCATAATTGGTAATGGAAAACTTAGCTCTTGGTCGAAGAATAGTTTACATTTTGCAGGCGTTCACAAATAACTGGTTTTCAATGATAGCTTTCAAAGAAGTAAACACCAAGATAAGAGCAAATGTGCAAAACAAGGAACATAAGAAACAAGTTTGAATAAATCATCATATGAATGAATGAAATAGAACAACTCAAAATACTTGCTAAGATAGAAGGGAATAGGTTTACTGACTCAACTGAAAAGTAAAAGAAAGGCCCTTTGTAAAGGGAAGCAGGGATTTCAAGTTTCATAAAGAGCTTCCAAAAATTATGATACTTATTAGCTTTCAGCTCTCATTGCCCCTATCATAAGCATCTTTAGGTGATTAAGGTTAAAGTGATCAAATATGTGGATATGCTTGACAAGTTGTAAGTTGAAAATCTCATGTCCCTTGAATACGAGGGCCCCTCCACATGCTACTCAAGTTTAGTCACCAGTAAGTTCATGTCATGGTAAGCACATGTGTATCATGGAGAACCGCCAACGGGGTACCCCTTGCCCGATGATACGGAAGAATCCCCATATCAAAATAACAAGGCAAGCAGACAATGGGTATCTCAACAATCTTCTTATTTACCATGGGAATATGGTGCTTTTTTCTCTCTTTCCTCTTTTCTCATCTTTTTTTCCTTTTTCTCTTTCTCTATCTGTTTTTTATAAGAAGAATGCTTCATAGATGCTCATTATGGTTACACTGCAGGTTTCCACCATGATAGCATGGAGTAGACCGGCGGCCTAGGCGGTTCTCTAACACACATGCATAACTCCATGGACTTACAAGCTGCCCCTTCATTTCACACCGACGACATCCATAGACAAAACAACATGATATCAACTAGGTACAAAGTACCAGTGCAATGTTGAAAATGTTCCCCATGTCAGCATGGTTCTGCTAATTCCCAACTTACAAAGCGCAAGCATATACGCAACATAGATGGGCACAATGGTTCTAGTTTATTAGATGCAAGAAAGTAAAGTGTGCCATCAAGTTCGTGAGAGCTTTAATCACTAATTTTCACATAACAAGTTTAATTTGGAAGGTAGATAAAAACAGGAATTTACTTGGAATAGCAATAATGCTAGTAGGTAGGTATGGTGGACACAAATGGCAAAGGTTTGGTTTAAGGATTGGATGCACGAGAAGAAACCCTCTCAGTACAGGTTTTTGGCTAGCAAGGCTAGGCAGAAAGTATAAGAGTTGAAGGAAACACGCAAACATACAAATGATAAAAACAAACATGCAATCTTCCTTGGAAGCACAAAAGATCTTAACTAGAGAACACTAAATTCATGAGCAAATCAAGAAAGAAAGATGATGAAATTATATTTCTTAGAGTACTTTTATCTTTTTCATTCGACTCTCAAAAATAGTGTTGCTATAGACCGAGCCAGGTTTGCCAAAACCAACTAAATTTACTCAATGATCCCAAAGTGATACCAATACTAACAACAAGATCAATCATATAACCACGAATTGAAAACTAACATAAGATATGCAAAAGAGTAAATGATAGAACTTCTCATTAATATTCTATAACGACAAATCACACCAAGGGATACATATCTAACGAGAGATGGGACACTTCCATAATGCAAGCCATCCTACACAATAACTTCTCTACTCATGATATGACTCTACTAAAAAAGGTAAAAAGATAGAAGATAGTGATATGATACCGCGGCACTCCCCCAAGCTTGGAACAAACCAAGGGGATGCCAAACCTGATGATGAATTACTCCTTCGGTGGTGGTGGTATCCTCTCGATTGGTGCGAGAAAATCTTCCAGCATCTTGCGAAGCCTGTTATTCTCCTCTTGAAGCATATCCACCTTCCTCCTCGAGACTCAGTACTTGTCACATAACTCATCAGTTACTCGTAGAGCTTCCACTACAGTAGGGCAGGAACTGAGATCTAGAGGTATCAACCCCTTCATGCCCGCTGTCATGTCCTTTACTTCCTCTCCGACGTTCCGATCCATGTCTTCGCACCTAGTTGTGATCCTTTCTTGTTTCACCCGTCCCACAAGAGTCTCCTGCTCAAGATTGCGATGGAGCTCGCGGCGACATTGCAGCTCGTAATCCTTTGAAGATGAACCCCGAACGACATTTGGACAAAACAGATAGAAACAAAAACATGACGAGAACACGATATACGAACCTCGGGGGATCCGGGGGATTATATATTACGAATTTTTACAACAAAAGGAAGGTACTGGGAGAAAACGGGTCGGAGACAAAGTCCGAGGTGGCCACACCACCTGGTGGCACGGCCCAGGGTGGGCCCGCACCATAGGGTGGTGTGAGCCACCCTGGCTCCGTTTCTGTCCCTCTTTCTCTTCGTAGCTTTCCTTGTTGGATAAAAACTGCAAAAATATAACTGGACAGATCTTTCGCGGAACTTTTCTTACCAGTACTGTTACCTATTCGAAAACGGGCTCTGCATGTCTCTGAACTTGGTATTTAGTTGGTTCTTCCGGAGTCACCACTTGAATAACATCAATATCTTCATCTTCATACACAAATTGCTTGAGTCATGAAACCTTTCTCTTTCTTTCGACACCATTTTCTCCACTAACCTGGAAATTTCTTTCACACAAAACTTCACGCAGTTCTCATTAGCAACATTACTATAAGCGAGGTAATAAACCTTTTGAGTTCATTTTCAACTTAAATCCATCAAATCATAAGCTACTGTAGCAACTCCTTCCGAAAACCCAAAAAGAATCCAAAGAGGAAATTGTTTTAAGAAGCAAATGCAAGAATGGCAAAATCTGTCAAAACAGACCAGCAGGTAAAGATCATTTTTTAGAAAATCTTCTGTTGCTCAAATAAAAATGTGCAAAGCTAAAGAAACTTAAATAACAATCTAGGGCAGAAGCACAAAAAATTACAGCTCAAACCGACATACAGAGATCTCACACGAGTTTTTACGGTGAAGCATAAAAATCTGTTTCGGGACAGCAACTTCCCCAAATATTACTTCTCTCTCATTAGGGATTGATCTTGACACAAAAACCAAACAAAAAAGGATAAGGAGAGGTTATTACCGAGGTAATAACTTCCAAGACTCAAAGAAACAAAAATAAACTGAAAGCAAAAATAAATTGGGTTGTCTCCCAAATAGCTCTTTCTGTATAGCCATTAAGATGGGCATATGATAATTTTGATGATGCTCACATAAGAATATGAATTGAAGTGAAAGAGAGCATTAATAAGCAAAAGCACACAAGTTTTAAGTCTAACTCACTTCCTATGCAAGGGAATTTTGTAAACAAACAAGCTGTTGAAACCAGAGGATACAAGCATAGGAAGGCAAAACAAGTGCAACATAAAAACTTTCAGCATAAAACGAGGAAACTTGATATTATTGAGATGCATAAGAACACTTTTCCCTCTTTCGTAGTAACTTTCATTATCATGCTAAACTTAACAATATAACTATCACAAGAACCATCGTAGAAATGATCACTTATTCTAACAGAAAACACAGGAATACTAGCTGTCATAACACTACTTTGTGAACAACATCAGAGGTATCCTTACAAAGGATAGTGTGTCGCTCTTCTACATATTTAGTGACAAAATCTTTCACATTTGCAACTATAGGTTCATCATCCATTGTTTATCAAGTTCAACAGCTTTATTTGTACTTTGATTAACCGTACTAGCTATCATAGAATGTTCCTTTATCTTAACTGGGAAAGGCGTTTTCTCAATGTAAGGCTCAGGTGAAACATGATTAGTAGTATAAACTTCGGTATTTCTTGCAGGAACACTCTTAGCAACATCTTTATAAGGTTCATGATACTTATTCCACTTCTTTTTAGCCACTTCAATATAGGAAGCAAAAGCCTTAAAATAAGTTGCAATAGCTTGAGAGTCTAGACCATAAGCATTTTTACTATTTTGAAAGTCATCAGTTCCCATAAAAGATTCAATGCATTCATAATCATAGTTTATACCTGACTTTCTTCCTTTGTCATTCTCCCATGCTTCAGCATTGTCTTGAATACGGTCCAGAAGATTCCATTTAGCTTCTTCTTCCATGCGAGTGAATGATCCAACACAAGAAGCATCCAATAAATCCTTATCATGAAGAGAAAGCCTTGCATAAAAGTTATTGATAATAATATTGTTGGGGAGCTCATGAATGGGAAATTTGAGCATTAGTAACTTCAATCTCCCCCAAGCTTGAGTTGTACTCTCTCCATCAAGAGGCCAAAAGTTGTATACTTGATTCCGATCATTATGAATCTCACTAGGAGGATAAAACTTTGAATAAATGAGAGGTACTATTTCCTCCCATTCAAGAGCTTGACCATTCTTCAGCAGATTATACCATTCCTCAGCTCTTCCTTTCAGTGATAATGAGAATAACTTCTTCTTAACTTGATCTGTAGTAATACCTGCACACTTGAACAACCCGCGTAATTCGTGTATAAAGAGCAAATGATCACCGAGATGGACAGTTCCATCTCCAACATAATAGTTATCCATACCACGATCAATAATTCTCGTAGGTATTTTAAAAGCATCACTCTCAGCATGTGGTGGTTCATCTACTACCTTAGCAATGGTAGTAGCATTATGAAACAAAAAACTCAGCGAATTATCCATATTGAAAATAAAGCAACTAACAGAAGTAAACAATACTCATAGTAGAAGTTTCCTTTACCAGTTCCACTCTCCAATCGCGCTTCACTCCCCGGCAATGGCACCAGAAAATAGTCTTGATGACCCACAAGTATAGGGGGTGTATCGCAGTATTTTCGATAAGTAAGAGTGTCGAACCCAACGAGGAGCAGAAGGTGCTGGCTAGTGGTATGGATAAGGAATTCTCTGCAAATACTTAGCAAACGGATTTTTTGGGGTTTTTGATAAAGCAAGTAAATAAAGTACGAGTAAATAAAAGACAACAAGAATAAATGCAGCGAGTGGCCCAATCCTTTATGCAACAAAGGACAAGCCGATTGTATTACTTAAGATGACCAAACGTTCTCGAGGACACATGGGAATATCGTCAAGTGCTTTCGCGTCAGATAGTTGATTAATCCTCTTTAGCTTGCTAAGTGTTGTGTGGGTGAACCTGTGCTAATGTACCGACCTTCCTAGGACTAATAAATACTTGTGATTATACCCCTTTCAAACATCCATAAGTACAAGAAAGTAATTAAGGTATAAACCTAACCACAGCTTTAAACTCTAAGACCCTTACGTCCCTTGTGTAATGGTTTCCTAATGGGGGTTCAGGTTTCTGTCACTCCGGTAACCTGTGGCGCCCCGCCAAATCCACTACTAGAAAATCGCTGTGTTTTTGTGCATTGCATCATCATGACCGCATGCTCATGTCATCATGCCACATTGCATTTGAGCATCGTCATGACATCATGCATGGTTTGCCTAAAACTATTTTCTAAAAGCCTAGTTTTGTTTTCTAAATATCCCCTGTCTTAATTTCAAATTAAAACCCTGGCCTTTTCCTGGATATTTTGTTTTGGCTAAAAATTATTTACAAAAGGATTTTGAAATAAAACCAAACAATAATAAATATAAAAGAATTGTTTTTTAGGGAGGCAGCCAGTCCGTCCCAAAAGACTAGCCGGCCACCTCCTACCTAACAGCTAAACCATAACCCTATCTGGACAAACGCTACCCTAATCCCTCCAACCTATGCCGCTGGCACCACCTAACCTACTCCCAGCTGACCCGCACAGCTAACCTCCCTGCCGCTGCACCCCGCCTGACCCGGTCAACACGGCACGCTACACACACGCACCGCGTCGCACTCTCTCGCACGCCACCTGCACAGCCCCCTACCCCACCTGGTCGCTTCCCTCCTCCCACCAACCGCACACCACCCCTGGCCCCGCGTCCCCACACCACCTGCGCGCCCCTCCCCAGGTGACGCACGCCCGTCCTCACCTCTCCCGCTCGCTTCCACCCACCTGGACGCGCTCCCCCACGCGTGTCCCACCCCGTGCGCCACACGCGACCCCATCCCACCTCAATTCCATCGCCCGGCCCCACCACCTCGCCTCGCTCCCCCGCTCCACAATCTCTCGATCCCCACCCTGTCTCCTCTCTCCTTTCGTCCGTCGCCGGCCTCGCCCGGCGCCGTTGGCGCTGTCCCCGGCCATCCGCGCGCCGCCTCGTCGGCCTGGATGATCTCCCGCTCCGCCACCGCCGGGAGCCAGGCGAGCCCGCCCCGGGACCTCCTCTGCTTCGACCTCCGCGCCTTCCGCCGCCGGCCGTGGGTCCCTGCTCGCCCGACCTCGCCGGAGCCACGCCGGCCTCGCCCTTGTCTCTACCCCGCGCCGCCGCCGATGAGCTCGCCTCGGCCTCCTCGTGCTCGGCTCCGGCCGCCACCGCTGGGCGCCCTTCCTCCGTCCTCCCTCGCCGCCCGTGCGTTGCGCGCCTCCTCTTCCCAGCGGCCGGACCTCCTCTGCCTGCTGCCATCACCGTTCCTTGTAGCAACCGAGTGCCACCGCTAGGGGGCCTCTGCTCCCTTTTGCGAGTAGAGCACCACCGCTGCGAGCGGCGCCCCCCGCCTTCCCTTGTCCTAGCGTCGCCACCATCTATCATGACCCCATGCCGAACCTCTCCGCTAGCAGGGTCTCGCCTAGGTCTCCTTCTGTAATCCTCGACGAGTTCCGATAGGAAACACGGAGGGGTCCATGTGATGAAACGATGGTGGCCCCCGAAGGACCTCGACGAACTGCATCCCAACGACGAGAGTATTCGAAGATATATCGACGGGATCCCTGATGCCATTCGACCAAGACCGACCCGTGACAAGTACGTCGACCCTCGCCAAGATCTTCATCGAAACCCCAAGAACTCCGCCGCGGTGCCCGAGGATCTCCTACATGGAACCGTCAGGCCACGCAAGACCATCGACGCCACACCCGAGTCTGGCACCGACACCCGAGAACCTCAACAAATGACGCCAAGGTCTACATCACGGAACACCATGATCTCCAACCCGGAACGCCGAGTGCCCCGACCAAGATCCGAAGACCGAACCTTGGAGCGCCAAGTTCTTCGACCCCGAGGACCGATCCATCGGATGCGACAAGACCTCCTCCTCGGCACCACCAAGCACTTCCTCACAGACGCCAAGACCCGAACAGGAAGACCGCCAAGATTGCCACTGAAGGACGCCAAGTTCTTCACCCCGAACGCCAAGACCGACCCGATACGCGGACCCGACAAGATCTTCGTGACAGCAAGATCGACACCGACCAGGGCGAACCCGAGGATCCTCCGACGCTAAACCAAGTCCTTCTTCCCGGAACGCCAAGCTCTCCTTCCATCGTCCGAGACCGATCCCGTCGAACCGTTCCCCCCCGTCGAACCCTGAGACCGGACCCTGGACCCCTGGAACCCAAGATCTCCCGAACCCAGATGTGTGACCCTAAGCCTCTATTTTTATAATATGACATTATCAACTGTCGCATATTAAATTGTTCATGCATGCATACCTGTCTGTGGGTTTGGTGCAGTATGTCGATTCACCTAATAAATAAATATGGAGACTATGTGCGAACTATTTTAGTCTTATATATCATCTCCATTTAAATTGGTGTAGCGAACCAATGCCATGCTTTGCCTTGTTAATTCCACATTTAATTTGCGGGGTATCTAAATAACTGGAACCTATTAGTTAATTGTCGGGACCCCGGTTCCGCTTAATATTGCCTAACTGCACCGCATCTTTGTCATGCCATGTATCATACCATGATCAATGCCATTAAATATTGCATCCAGTGTTTCTTCTAGTGTTTGCTTCTTCGCGGATTAGGCCGATGAGTTGATGCGAGTATCGATAAGTTCTCCGGATATGAGCCTTCGGCAGTGTTTCCCAGGCGAGCATCTCTCTCCCTTCTACCTATTTTGCATTTATAGTCTTTATTTTCCTCCTGTTGATCTATTGCTATCCGTGTCGCGATGCTTTAGTTTCCATACACCAGTTATATCCCGTGCAACCTCTATATTGCCTTGGACACCTCCTATTACCTGTGTTTGGTAGATAGCTGGCCTTGCGAGTCGTAGTTGCTTGCTCAGGTGCGATCTCGTGTTGTCGAGTACCACCGTTGTTGGAATGCTGGCAGATGTTTATGGTGGAGATGTTTAATGGTGGAGATGATCATGACATTAAATACAACTTTTAAATTGCTAGATATAACTAATGCAGAGGCATCAGTGGGCAATAGATGTTATTTGGTTCTTCCACGCTCACTTGTGTCCCGTAGGACCCCGAGTACTTGATACATGTTCCTTGACTATTCGCACTATCCACATCCAGGAGACCCTATGGGATCCCCCTGAGCCAGAGCTTGATTCATTTCTATTTCTTGGGGCCAGAAAGTAGCTCGGGGCTTTATTACTATCCTGTACTTATGCCATGCTTTACTGCTTTATTTATGATTGTGCGTGGAGCACCTGTACTGTTTAGGATCGTGACACGTTTTCGCTGTATTGACAAGCCCAGTCACACTTTCGCTCCGAAATCTAGCCTCGCCATGTACTGGCCTCAGTACTGACGCTCCTCTTTGTTTTAGCAGGTTTGAGATCGACGTCGTTAGCAGGGTTACCCTTCCGGCTTGGCCTGGACAGGGTTATGGACGCCATTGGTTATTCTTCAGGGCTCTTAGCTCCATTTGCATCTTGTCCGTACTCGGACGCCGTAACGTTTTCAAGGTGATTTGGATCTGTGTATTGTATATCTGTATTCTTGACTCGTTGAGTCACTGTTGTATATATATCTGTTCTGTGGGTCCCATCGAGGACTGTTGTGTAATGGTATTACTTCGTTTTCCACCCGCACGAAAGTGCCTGGTGGGCGTCCTTGAATCGTTTCTATGCGGGTTTGGCGGGAAGCGCTAAAACTTGCATAGGGCTGATTTGAGGGTGTTACACAACCCCTACGATTAGTAGCCAAATATACAATGCATTCCCCTAGGCCCATATAGGTGAAGTGTCATGTAGTCAACGTTCACATGACACCACTAGAAGAAGTACACCCCAACTTAATTAACAAACTATTGAATCTTTCTCAACACAACTCCACTACTAACAACATGACTTCTCCCATGTCCTCAAGAACAAAATGAACTACTCACAAGACATCATATGGATCATGATCAGAGATGGAATAATGACGTATAACAATTTGAACATAAACAATAATTCAACGGTTCCACTCAATAGCATCAAATACAAAGAGTAATCAACACCGGGAAAGTTTCCCCTAAGAACTATGCAAGATTCAACCCAATTGTTACAGCGAGATGATGGTGCTGGTGGAGATGATGGCGATGATGATGATGATCCCGATGAAGTCCAGCTTGATGATGGTGTTGATGGCGACGATCTCCCCTCTCCGGGAAGAAATTCCCCCGACAGAATTCTATCTGCCGGAGAGATCTATTTCTCTCGGTGTTTGCCACCCCGCAGAGGCGGCGGAATATTTCTATGGTCGCTCCCCAAGTCTTATGGTTTCAGGAGGATAATATAGGCCAGAGGGGAGAGCCAGGGGTGGACCAGGGCGGCCACACCACCTAGTGGCGCGGCCTAGGCTGGCCCGCGCCAGGGGGTGGTGTGGGCCCCGTGTGGCCCATCTCCACTCCCCCTTCTGGCTTTCTTCGTCTTCTGGAAAAATAGGATTTTCCACGTATTTTCCCGGATTTTCTGATCTTCACGAATTTCGCCTCCAAACAGCCCCTTTTCCATCAGAATCCTGACTGCAACAATCCATGCTCCAAAAGTCATCAACCATGCAAAAATAGATGAAATTACATAAGTATCATATCTTAATATGAAATATATCAATGAATAACAGTAAATTATGATATAGAATGATGATGCAAAATGGACGTATCACGGCCACACCATCCCCAGGTGTGGCCTGGCCTGGCCCGCGCGGCCAGGTGGTGTGGGCCCCTCGTGGCCCTATTCCGTCTCGTCTTCTGGCTCCAGGAGTCTTCTGGTGAAATAGGATTTTTGGAATATTTTCCGGGATTTTTTCTGATAGTTGATTTTCTGCACAAATACTAGACACCAAGGTAATTCTGCTAAAAACAACGCCAGTCCATGTTAGTTGCATCCAATTCACACAAGTTTAGAGGAGAAACAATAGCCAAAGTGTTTGGGAAAGTAGATACGTTTTGGACGTATCAACTCCCCCAAGCTTAGCTTACTGATTTTCCTCAAGCAATTCAGTTGAAAACTGAGTGCGATAAAAGAACTTTCACGAACACATTTGCTTCATATGATGTATATATTCTCAGCATGTCATCAACTACTTAGGAAAATCATAATAAAGAGTATGCTACTAAATTTAGTTAATATTCAACGCAAGCTATGAAGAGATTCCAACTCAAATATAATAAGTAGCATGAAACATAAACATAAGCAACATTGTAGTGCTCATAACAAGGTATGATAGAGTGGTATCTCGCTTGCCTTTGATTGTGAATGCCAAGGCACCTCTGAAGTTCAGGTGAAGACTAGAAGTAAAGATATCAAAGATACAAGCATCAAAATCATAACACAATTAATCAAGTTTTGAGACAAGCACATTATACTAAGAATGACAATCATGCTCTCAAGAAAGTTCTCAAAGAATGTGTGGAGACTCAACAAGGAAAGCGAAAAGGTTTTGAAAAGTTTGAAAGGCTTCCAAATGCTGAAAGTATGGTACTTGTTAGTTTTGAGCTCTCATTGCCCCTATCATAAGCATCTTTAAGTAGTCAAGGTTAAAGTGACACAACTAAGAGGATATGCTTGAGAAGTTATAAATCAAAGTCTCATGCCCCTTACTTACGAAGACCGAACCTCATGCTACTCAACTTCAGTCACAAGTAAGCTCTTGTCATTGTAAGTACATATGTATCATAGAGAACCGCCAACGGGGTACCCCTTGCACATGATACAGGAGCTATCCCATAATCAAAATGACAAGGCAAGCAGACAATGAGCATCTCAGCGATCTTTTTATTTACTATGTGCATAGATTTTTATTGAGGATGCTTCATAGAATGCTCATTATGGTTATGCTGCAAGTTTCCACCATGATTAGGCATGGCTTAGGCTAGCGGCCCAGGCGTTTCTCTAACACACATACAAACTCCATGATCTTACAAGTTCCACTTTTATTTCACGCCGCCGGGATCCATAAGCAAAAGAACATGATATCAATGAGGTACTAGGTACTAGTGCAGTGTCGAAAGCGTTCCCCATGATACATGGTTCTGCTAACTTCAACTTATAAAGCGCAAGCATATATGCAACAAAGAAGGACGCAATGGTTCAGGTTTATTAAGTGCAAGAAAATAAAGTGTGCCATCAAGTTCGTGAGAGCTTTACTAACTAACTTTCTCATAACAAGCAAACATTTTATTCGAAAGAAAACAAGGCATACTTAATATATGTACAGACTAAGCATTCCCACAAGGTTTATTATGAATAGACCAATGCAAGCAAACATTCACATGACATGCTACAAACTATTAGCAGGCTAGAGCTAATCATAAGAAAGCAAGAACTACTAAGCATCCATAAATAGCATACACCCTACATGAACAGACTAAGCATTCCCACAATGATGAGTATATGTACAAAAATGAAAAAAAATAGAGTTCGTTACCAGCCTCTTACCACACCTCAAGCTGTCATTAATCCTCATTATTGCCCTTCACTTGTGTGTCTTGAATGATAACATGAAAACCAAACTCCACTGAGGACTGCTGAACCCTGCAACAAACTTCACAAAACCAAAGAAGAACAACAAATATTTTTGGTGTTTTTGAGTTTTAAAGGCAAGAGCTAAAAGGAAGAACAAGCAAAGCAAAATCTTTTTGGGTTTTTCGAATAATCAAAACAAAACCAAACGGAAGAAACAAACCAAGGCAAAAAGAAGAAGAAGCAAACCAAGAGAAACAACGGAAATATTTTTGGTCTTTTTGTTTTTTAGAAAGCAAAAGTAAAGAAAGAACGGAAATTAAAAGAAAATGAAACATGGATATACAAAGTACCGACTAATCATGATATGGAGATGAGTGTGATGTCAGTGTACCTCCCCCCAAGCTTAGGCTTTTGGCCTGAGTGGGTATCAATCCAAATGCGAGTAAGGGTTCCAAGCAGGTGGGTCATTGTAAGAATGGTCGTAGTAAGGCCATTGCGAAGAAGAAGAAACTCCCCAATCATAGGTAGGCTGCCGATATGAAGACTCCCCCTCATTTGAGGGCTGGACCGAATCATCTGTAAGCCCCTTCCAGTATCCTACTCCTATTGGGAGAGCTCTCCCAAGTATGTATCCAGCTCCTCCTCAGTGAGTGACCATCCTACCCTGGTATCAAGGTTAAACAAAGAAGGTGCAGGCAAAAGAACAACTCGCTCAGACTTACTCCTCCTCCAACCATCCTTGAGAAAGGTTATTTCGTAAGACAAATCACTCAAATCAGCCCAAGAAGAAACAAATTTATGTTGTATCATAGAATTAAGGTCAAGTCTCTCTATGGGAAACTGTAGGTCTAAATGATGAGGCACTAAACCATGCAAGCTAATAACCGAGAGGCAATGAGGCCTCCACAAATTCCACCTTTCTCGCGGTTAGCAGCAAGACGGAAAGCTATCAAGGCACACAAGTTATAAGTCCTATCTCGTTTTAAAGCAGCTGAGATGAATGCTAGATCATATGAGGATAACTTATTAGCAGTTTTCCTAGCGAGAACACACTTGGCAATAAAGTAAGCAAAGTAGCGAATAGATGGGAGAAGAATGTTATGGATTTTCCCGCTCTCCTTCGAGAAGCTGCTCCCTTGGCAAATCTCCTCGTACAAGTCCATGAGTGGTGCAGGTCGCTCTTTAATCTTTCCATGTGATCCCCACTGAGGTACTCTAATAGCTGCACAAAAATCATCAAAAGGGAGGTCGACAGCTATATTGTAAATTTTGTAGTGAACCATGGGGTTAGGCAAAGAGCAACTAAATCGAAAGTCCTTCACCACATACATGGTTAGCTTCACAAATTGGTGAGGTTCTTCTCCGACAAAGTGCTCCAACCCTGCATTAGTGATTAGAGTATGGAAGTCCTAGTAAATTCCTGCACCCCTCATGAATTCAGAGCATGGGTAAATGGAAGGAAAAACTTCCTCCTCTCGGTGAACCTTCATAACCTCAGGCACTCTCAGCTCATGTTGGTTAAGTTGGTGCTCGTTCATCTTCTATTCTGAAATTTAAACATCCATTAAACAAGTAGTTGCAAAGTGAATAATTAATGAAGGGTACTACTCATAGGGACTTGTAAGAGGCCTAAACATGTATCAAAACTATATCTCTAAGCATTGAAAAAGCTTTCAAGCACTCAAAACCTGTCACCTACAGCAGCAAAATACTCAAGATATAAACCACTAAACACAAATCTACTTGGACAAGCGGAGGAGTCACATACCGGAGAACAAATGCTCCAAATTTCAGCAGCAAAGATGGGCTGAGCAAGGAGTTCGAAAAATCAAGGGCAAGAACAGCAAGAACATGATTTCGAGTAATGAACTGGTGTTTTCTCGGGAGAGAGAAGGCAGAGGCAAGTGAGAGAGTGAGTGGAGGGCCAGGGGTGGCCCACACCATGGCCAGGCGCGCCCCTGGGCAGGCCGTGCCACCAGGTGGACCCCCTGTTTCACTCCAGGCACTTCTCTACCCCTTTTTTCACGTAAAAATTTAATATGAATTTTCTAGAATTTTTTGAGACACTTTATTTTTGAGCAATTTTCAGGTATAGATGAATGATTTTTCTGCAGAAAAGTGATTTTGAAAAGATGCAAAAGCAAAACAAAGCATAAGATACAGAAGTTCTAAGACACTCTAAAATGCAAGCAACTAACAACAGAAAAGTAAACTAAACGAAAGCAAAACCTAAAATAGATAAAGTAAAAGTAAGCGGAGATAATCATGGTGAAAACATTGTTTTGTTCATTTAAATCCTTTTGTTAACAAGGTTGATCAGGTCTTGTTACCAAAACAATTTTATACGAAACAAAACTTTGTATTTCATTAATGACTATGTTACCTCAACCTTGATAGCAATGGTTCCAATCATAATAGTTTCCAATTTTTCTCTTGGTATGGGACAGTATATTTCTCCAACTTGAATGCCCTCAACATGTTCAATTGAATTTAAACCATAAGTCCTATCAATCTTCTTGGGGAAATAGACAGTATGCTCCTTGTCATTAACATTAAAAGGCACCTTTCGTTGGTTACAATTAATAACAGCTCCTGCAGTGTTAAGAAAAGGTCTCCCAAGAATAATAGACATATTGTCATCTTCAGGCATTTCAAGCACAACAAAATCAGTTAATATCAAGCAATTGTGAGCCACTTGAACAGGCAAATACTCACATATACCAACAGGAATAGTAGTAGATTTATCAGCCATTTGCAAAGATATATCAGTTGGTATTAGTTTTTCCAGTTGAAGTCTCTTGTAGAGAGAAAAAAGCATAACACTAACTCCTGCTCCCAAATCACACAAAGCAGTTCTAACATAACTATTTTTAATAGAGCAAGCAATAGTTGGAATCCCTGGGTCTCCAAGTTTCTTTGGAACCTTACCATTAAAGGAATAATTAGCAAGCAAAGTGGAAATTTCTTCATTAGGGATCTTCCTTTTATTAGAGACAATATCCTTCATATACTTTGAACAAGGAGGCAATTTAATAGCATTAGTCAAAGGAATTTGCAAGAATAAAGGTTTCATCCACTCAAAAAACTTATTTATAGTGTTCATCTTCCTTTGACTTGTGTTTCTTATCAGGGAAAGGCATAGGTTTTTGGACCCAAGGCTCCCTTTCACTACCATGTTTCTTAGCAACAAAATCTTCTTCAGTGTATTTAGTATTCTTAGTGTGCTTTTCAGGTTCTCCTTCAACTTTTTCTTTATCAGGAGCATCATTTTCTTCATTGCCACTTTCAGTTTCAGCATCAGAGACTGATATACTATTAGGATCTATAGCAGGTTCAGGAGATTCTACAATATTTTTATGTTTCTTTTTCCTTTTCTTAGGATAAGTTCCATTATTTTCAACTTGTTGAGAATCCCGCTCAATTCTTTTAGGATGCCCCTCAGGATATAGAGGATCCTGGGTAGCAGCACCACTTCTAGTTCTAATTTCATAAGGATGTTTTTCTTTAGCAGCATTAACTAGCAAGTCTTTTTGCACTTTAATAAGTTGATCTATTTGAGTTTGAACCATTTTAAAATGTTTAACAAGCATTTTAACATCATTAGAGGTTCTTTTTACAACATTTTTTTAGCTCAACAATAGCTCTAGAGTTTTCCATTAAATGATTTTGCACCCTTTTATTAAAATTATCTTGCTTAACAATAAAAATATCGAATTATTCTAAGCATTGATTAGGAGGTTTAGAGTAAGGAATATCACCTTCATCAAAGTGTTGGAGAGAGTGTACCTCAATAGTGGATGAGTGGAGATTGGCTTACATAATTCTTCTATAGGAGGTAGATTCTTCACGTGTTCAGCTTTAATACCCTTCTCCTTAAGACATTTCTTAGCTTTCTTCATCACTTCATCATTTAGTTCAATAACTCGCCTCTTCTTTGATGTTGGTATAGGCACAGGAATAGCTGGTTCAGGTATAGTTGTCTCAGGTATAGTTGGTTTAGGAGGAGTCCAATCTTCATAGTTCTTGCTTACTGTAGCCATTAATTCCTCAGCGTCCTTGGGAGTCCTATTCCTGAAAAGATAATCAGCACAACTATCCAGGTATGTCCTAGATTCTTCAGTTAGTCCATTATAAAATATATCAAAAAGTTCATTCTTAGGTATTGGACATCCAGCCCGTGCATGAATCAAAGCACAAAACCTTGCCCATGATTCAGGCAATATCTATTTTTCTCCCTGTTTAAAATCAAAAAGTTCCTGCAAAATAACATGTCTAGCACTAGGAGGAAAATATTTCTGCAGGAAAGTACTAATCAAGCAATCAGGGCTATCAATAGATCCAGGAGGTAAATTATTAAACCAAGTTTTAGCTTCTCCTTTCAGTGAAAAAGGGAAAAATTTAGCAACAAAGTAGGTGCGCATCTTAATATCATCAGGAAATAAACCACTCATAGTAGAAAGCTCAGTCATATGTGCTACCACACTCATTCTTAGTCCCACAAAAAGGTTCTTTCTCAACAATAGCTATGTAAGATAGATCAAGAGAGAAATCATAATCCTTATCTTTAATGTTTATGGGAGATGCAGCAAACTTAGCATTAGGAGACAATTTGGGTTTTATAGTACGCCTCTCAAGGAGACTCTTAGAAGCACTCATATCATGGGTGTTTTGACATTCTTCAATAAATCATCGGTCATCTCTATATAACCATCTTCAATATCATAGCTTTCTGTAGACTCAGGTGAACTAACAGGTGTAGTAGTGTCTTCATTAGGAGTTTCAGTATTTCCAGCTATAGTTCTAGCAATCGTAGCATCTAGGAAAGGACCTAATGAACCACTCTTATCAAGCACAGTAGAAGCAACATCATAAGTATCAGAAGTTTCAGATTCAGAAGTAGTAGCAGTGTGTGTAACATGTGTATGTGGTGGTGTAACAAGCTTACTCATAACAAATGGTTAATCAAGAGCAATAGAGGTGTTCAGAACCGTACCTCTTCTTGTAGTGGATGGTAAAATAGGAACCTTGCCATGACGAGACTTACCCATGATGGATGGATAGCAGCGAACAATAGTGATTCCAAGTGAACTTGATAAATAAAGCTATGCTCCTCGACAACGGTGCCAGAAAATAGTCTCGATGACCCACAAGTATAGGGGGTGTATCGCAGTATTTTCGAGGGAAGTGAAACCCAATTTATTGATTCGACATAAGGGAAGCCAAATAATATTTATAAGCCTTAACAACTGAGTTGTTAATTCAGCTACACCTGGAAACAATCTTGCTCACAGCAGTTTATCAGTAGCAACAGTTTTATAGTAGCGAAAGTAAAGTAACAGCAGAGTAATAACAGTAGTAAAAGTAAGACAGTAGTAACAGTAAACAGTAGGATTAAAGCGCGGTAGGCATAGGGATGGATGGAAGGGCGTTGCATGGACAAGAAAATTCACATGGCGATCAAGACATAGGGAAATTTCAGATAAATAAGATAAAGCATCCAAGTACTAGATAATCATAGGCATGTGTTCCATATATAGTCATACGTGCTCGCAATGAGAACTTGCACAACATCTTTTGTCCTGCCAGCCTGTTTGCAACAGGGCCTCAAGGGAACTACTGGCAATTAAGGTACTCCTTTTAATAGAGCACCGGAGCAAAGCATTAACACTTCGTGAACACATGTGATCCTCATATCAAAGCCATTCCCTCCGGTTATCCCGATTTCTGTCACTTTGGGGCCATTAGTTCTGGACAACAACGTGTATATACAACTTGCAGGTAAGACCAAAAACAATACTATCATAAGGAATCAATGACATGTTCAGATCTGAAATCATGGCACTCGTGCCCTAGTGACAAGCATTAAGCATAAGAACTTGCAACAAAGTCAAATAGCACTAATAATAGATACTAGGCACCATGCCCTAACAATATGATGCCATTACATGAACGATCTCATCCAATCCCTACCATCCCCATAGCCTACAGCGGGGGATTACTCACTCATAGATGGGAGAAACATGGATGGTTGATGGTGAAGCGATGGTGATGATGATCTCCTCCAATTCCCCGTCCCTGCAGGGTGCCAGGACAGAGTTTCTGGTTCCGAATCGCGGAATCTGGTGGTGGCGGTGGAGCGAAACTATTTCTAGAAAAACGTCGAACCCCCCTTGCTTTTTAGGTTAAGAGGCAACTTATAGGCAAAGAGGGAGGTCGACGGGGCAGCCGAGGCGGCCACACCACCCCCAGGCGCGGCCTGGCCTGGCCTAAGCCACCAGGTGGTGTGGGCCCCTTGTGGCCCTACTCCGTCTCGTCTTCTGGCTCCGAGAGTCTTCTGGTGAAATAGGTTTTTTGGCATATTTTCCGGGATTTTTCCTGATAGTTGATTTTCTGCACAAAAACTAGACACCAAGGTAATTCTGCGGAAAACAACGTCAGTCCGTGTTAGTTGCATCCAATTCACACAAGTTTAGAGGAAAAACAATAGCAAAAGTGTTCGAGAAAGTAGATACGTTTTGGACGTATCAGCCGGCGCCCATGGAGGGTGTCCCTTCACCTCCCCCATTCATGTGGTGGTAACTCCCTCCACATAAAAATGCCCCTTCACATTCTCTTTTAAAGTCTCCACTTTAAATGCTTTAAACTTCTCCAAATTTAATGCTCTCTCATTTAATAAAACCCTTTTATTAAATTTATTCAGAATTTTGTTAATTACTTTAATTAACAAACATTCACATAAAACCCCCTGCAACATTTCAATATTACATGTAGAACCAATTTCTGCAATTTCTCCCGAAACAGTTTCGGTGTCTATTGAAATAATTCTAGTGCTTTCTTAAATCTTTATCTGAAACATATTTTCTCCAAATGGTGTCGGTATCCCTTAAGTGTGTCACCCTACGGTTCGCGAATAATGCAAACATGATCGAGACCCCTCTCCGATCAATAATCAGCTGCGGGACCTGGAGATCCGTACTGACTCCTACACATTCAACGATGACTTCTGTGATCGTGAGAACCTTTAACACTAGTAACTAAATCCCTTTGTCTCGCGATATATTACATGTCCGAGATTCGATCATCGGTATCTACATAACTAGTTTGATCTTGTTACCGACATGTACTCTTTTCTCGTTCTCGTGATATAACATTCTAGTGATCTTATCACTTGATTGCAAGCTAATCAATGTGATATCACCGAGAGGGCCCAAAGTATATATATCCATCATCGGGATGGACAAATCCCACTCTTGATCCATGAGCCTCTACATAACACTTTCGTAGCACTGGACCCACCTTTATAATCACCCTTTCATGGTGTGACGTTTGATGTTATCAAGATACTCTTCCAGTGTTAGTGATTGACATGATCTCATGGTCTAAGGACTAGGATTACTTCGTATGATGTTATAGCAATATAAACACAATGACTTTGATCGTAATGCTATACTTTGGATGAATGTTCATCACATCATTCCACTAATGTTGTGACCTCGTTATTAACAACATCCAATGTCCATGATCAGGAAACCTTAATCATCTTGTTAATCAACAAGCTAGTTTATATGAGAGGCATAACTAGGAACCTTGTATTTGTTTATTAAACACACATGTATTAATGTTTCCAATTAATACAATTATAGCATGTAAAATAAACTTTTATCATAAACAAGGAATAAGATAATAACCACTTTATTATTGCCTCTCGGGCATATTCCCTTCAGTAATGTAGGCGAGGAATAGGAGGAGCACATACCCTCTTGAAGGCCATGTCCAGTCTTTCTTGGAGATGACCCCGATGCACCTCTCCTCGTCGTCGAGCACGAGCATACCAAACTGGTGGTGGCATCGATCTCGTCTAGCATCTGGTCTACCATGGACCCGGTGTGACTGTGGTGGCGGCCTCCTCCGCGAGCGCCCAGGGAGCAACTTCCTCGTGGCCACTCGGCGAGCAAGGGGCGAGCGAATCACGACCGTACCCAACCCTACAGATCGTCAGTCTAGGAAAAGAGAAGGGTATCAGAGTGCGATAGTGATGGGTCGTCGCGGAGGTCGAAGAACCATCCATGGCGATTCACAGACCCACCAGCGCGGCGGCGGTGACCGCTGGGGGAGGCGGTGGTGTGGACGCGTGGGGTATGTAGAACCCTCGCTGCTGCGGCCAGAGACACTGGTACTCGGTAGCTAGGCCGTTTAGGAGGACCTGGATCTTTCCTATGCGGTAGGAGTGGAGAGCCGCCCAGTACGGCTGGAGATTAATGGGAGGAGGTGGACTGGCGGGGACGTCACCGTCCTGGTCCTGCCACCGGCGAATCCGAATATAGCTCTGCCGGATAGAGAAGGAGATGGGAAGCGAGATAGGGTTTGTGATAGGCAAGTGGGAGTCACGCACGGCGACCAATTCAGGGTCGAAGCGTGCTGGGCGAGTAGAGAGGAGTGATGACCCACAAGTATAGGGGTGTATCGCAGTATTTTCGTGGGAAGTGAAACCCAATTTATTGATTCGACACAAGGGGAGCCAAAGAATATTTATAAGCCTTAACAACTGAGTTGTCAATTCAGCTGCACCTGGAAACAATCTTGCTCACAGCAGTTTATCAGTAGCAACAATTTTGTAGTAGGAATAGCAAAGTAGCAACAGTAGTAAAGTAAAGACAGTAGTAACAATAGCAGTAAACAGTGGGATTCGAGTGCGGTAGGCATAGGGATGGATGGACGGGCGTTGCATGGACAAGACAATTCACATAGCAATCAGAACATAGGGCAATTGTAGATAAATAAGATAAAGCATCCAAGTACTAGATAATCCTAGGCATGTGTTTCATATATAGTCATACGTGCTCGCAATGAGAACTTGCACAACATCTTTTGTCCTGCCAGCCCATTTGCAGCGGGGCCTCAAGGGAACTACTGGCAATTAAGGTGCTCCTTTTAATAGAGCACCGGAGCAAAGCATTAACACTCCATGAACACATGTGATCCTCACATCAAAGCCATTCCCTCCGGTTATCCCGATTTCTGTCACTTCGGGGCCATTGGTTCCGGAAAACAATGTGTATATACAACTTATAGATAAGACCAAAAACAATACTATCATAATGAATCAATAACATGTTCAGATCTGAAATCATGGCACTCGGACCCTAGTGACAAGCATTAAGCATAACAAGTTGCAACAAAGTCATAAAGCACTAATAAAAGATACTAGGCACCATGCCCTAACAATCTGATGCCATTACATGAACGATCTCATCCAATCCCTACCATCCCCATAGCCTACAGCGGGGGATTACTCACTCATAGATGGGGGAAACATGGATGGTCGATGGAGAAGCGATGGTGATGATGGCGATGATCTCCTCCAATTCCCCGTCCCGTCAGGGTGCTAGAACGGAGTTTCTAGTGCTGTTTCGTGGAATCTGGTGGTGGCGGCGGAGCGGAACTCCTTCTGGAAAAACGTCGACCCCCTGAGTTTTTAGGTCAGAAGGCAACTTATAGGCGAAGAGGGAGGCCGAGGAGGTGCCTGGGCTGGCCACACCACCCCCGGCGCGGCCAGGCCTGGCCCGCACGGCCAGGTGGTGTGGTGCCCCTGGCTCCTCTCCGTCTCGTATTCTAGCTCCAGATGACTTCCGATAAAATAGGCACTTTGGCTTTTGTCCCGTCCAATTCCGAGAATATTCATTTTCTGACTTTCCTGGAACCAAAAACAGCAGACAGCTGGCACTGTGGCTCTTGTTAATAGGTTATTCCAAGAAATCATATGAAAAGTACTCCAAAGTGTGGACAAAACACAAGAAAGTGGATAAAACCAAGCATGGAACATCAAAAATTATAGATACATTTGCAATGTATCAACATCCCGAAGCTTAACTCCTGCTCGTCCTCGAGTAGGTAAGTGATAAAAAGAAAGAATAATTTTTGAGGTGACATGCACCATCAAAGACTTGATCAGAGTATTTGTAAAACATTCAAAGCTGGGATCATAGTACTTCAATCATAACATGAAAGACAAAGTTCTAGCAATAAGACAAAGAAACTATGATGCAACATGAAAAGGCACAAACAAAAGATTCATAAATAACAATGCTTTGCAAGACGTTTGTTTGTTTCACATAAAGAAAACATAGCATAGTGGCATTCAGCTTGTCCCTCATAGAGTAGCAAACATAAATGCATAGGACACCTTCAAAGTTTACAAGAGTGACTAGATACAAATAGTTTAGAACAAGCAATATCAAAGCTGTGCATCAATCAATAAGTCTTGGGACAATGCACATAGAACTAAGAATGACCACTATGCTCTCAAAGTAAGTGCATAAAGATAGAAGGTGGAGACTCAATATAAAAGTGGAAGAAAGGCCTTCATTGAAGGAAGTAGGGATTCAAGTTTCATAAAGAGCTTCCAAAAATTATGGTACTTACTAGCTTTGAGCTCTCATTGCCCCTATCATAAGCATCTTTAAGGTGATTAAGGTTAAAGTGACACAACTAAGAGGATATGCTTGACAAGTTATAAGCCAAAATCTCATGCCCCTTACTTACGAAGACCGAACCTCATGCTACTCAACTTTAGTCACGAGTAAGCTCTTGTCATTATAAGTACATATGTATCATAAAGAACCGCCAACGGGGTACCCCTTGCACATGATACAAGAGCTATCCCATAATCAAAATGACAAGGCAAGGAGACAATGAGCATCTCAGCGATCTTTTTATTTGCTATTTGCATAGGGTTTTATTGAGGATGCTTCATAGAGTGATCATTATGGTGATGCTGCAAGTTTCCACCATGATTAGGCATGGCTTAGGCTAGCAGCCCAGGCGTTTCTCTAACACACATACAAACTCCATGATCTTACAAGTTCTACTTTTATTTCACACCGCTGGGATCCATAAGCAAAAGAACATGATATCAACGGGGTACAAAGTACATGTGCAATGTTGAAAGCGTTCCCCATGATACATGGTTCTGCTAATTTCAACTTATAAAGCACAAGCATATACGCAACAAAGAAGGACCCAATGGTTCAAGTTTATTAAATGCAGAAAGTAAAGTGTGCCATCAAGTTCGTGAGAGCTTTAATCACTAGTTTTCTCATAACAAGTTTAATTTGGAAGGTAAACAAAAACATGAATATAATTGGAATAGCATAAGCTAGTAGGTAGGTATGGTGTACTCTTTGGAATAACTTGGTTTAAGGAGTTGGATGCATGAGTGGAACTCATACTTGGTTGTGGAGGCTAGCAAAATACTGGGAGCGACAAACTAAGAGAGCAATAATGGCCATAATCATGTAGAGCGACAAAACATCATTAAGCATAAAGTGATACTACAAGTTGAAAACTAAAGGATCATAAAGGCTATGGTGACTTGAGATAGTCATAACATGGTGTAAGCATGCGCCAAGTCAACCCAAAGAAAGCATCAAAGGAGAATACCACAATACTATGCTTTAATATGCTAAAACAACGCATGATTCGTCCAAGGCACATTAAGCAATCTCAATTGTTTATAACAAGTCATGCTACAGCAAATAATACTAAGCATAAAGCCAAAACAATATCAAGCATGGCATGACAAAGCATAGGCCACAGTCAAAAACAAGCTCTCTTTACCACTTAAGCATGAACTTTCCTACTCTTTTCCAACCCAAACCAAACTATTTGAAAACCAATGCATGAAAGAGGAGGTCCAACCAATTTATTCAGAAAACTAAGCAAACAAAAGCAAATGAATAATCAAAATGAAAACGAAAAAGAAGACGCTCCAAGAACAACACAACGGTGCATGAAACAATAAAAATGAAGCGTTTGGAAGAAACCTGGGATTTTTATTGATGAAGAAGGGGATGCCTTGGGCATCCCCAAGCTTTGACGCTTTTACTTCTTGGATATTTCTTGGGGTGACAGGCGTGGCATCCCCAAGCTTGATCTTTAGTCCATCCTTCATCTTATTACTTATTTCTTCCATACACCTGAAATTTTTCCTTCATACAAAACTTCACACAATCTTTATTAGCAACATCAGTGCACTCAAGATAATAAGTCTTTAGGTTCAGTTCCAACACCAATAAAACTTCCATTAAAACACAAGCTACTGTATCACTTCCCTCAAAAAGCTCAATTCCCCAAAAGAACTCAAAACGGAACCAACAAGAAGCAAATGCAGAAAATGGCAGAAATCTGTCAAAACAGACCAGTAGGTAAAGACAAATTTTTTCGAAGACCTTATGTTGCTCAAATAAAAAAGTGTTGAACTAACGAAAGTTAGATAACAACCTGGGGCAGAATCACAAAAATTCACGCCTCAAAAAGACGTTCATATATTTTACACGAAATGTTACGGTGAAGCACATAAATCTGTTTCGGGACAACAATTTTCCCAATCATTACTTCTCTCTCATTAGAGGTTACTCTTGGCACAAAAAGGAAATAAAAAGGATAAGGAGAGGTTATTACTTAAGTAATAACTTCCAAGAATCATCTAAAACTTTTAGGTTATCTCCCAATAAGTACTTTTCTTTAACGCCTTTAAGTTAGGCATAAGAACTAAATGGAAAGAATAGAAGTAAGCGGAGATAATCATGGTGAAAACATTGTTTTGTTCAATGAAATCCTTTTGTTAACAAGGTTGATCAGGTCTTGTCACCAAAAAAATTTTATATGAAACAAAACTTTGTATTCCACTAATGATTATGTTACCTCAACCTTGATAGCAATGGTCCCAATCATAATAGTTTCAGATTTATCTCTTGGTATGGGACAATATATTTCTCCAACTTGAATGCCCTCAACATGTTCAACTGAATTCAAACCATAAGTCCTTTCAATCTTCTTGGGGAAATAGACAGCATGTTCCTTGTCATTAACATTAAAGGTCACCTTTCCTTGATTACAATTAATAACAGCTCCTGCAGTATTAAGAAAAGGTCTCCCAAGAATAATAGACATATTATCATCTTCAGGCATTTCAAGCACAACAAAATCAGTTAATATAAAGAAATTATGAGCCACTTGAACTGGTACATCCTCACATATACCAACAGGAATAGTGGTTGATTTATCAGCCATTTGCAAAGATATATCAGTTGGTATCAGTTTTTCAAGTTGAAGTCTCTTATAGAGGGAGAAAGGCATAACACTAACTCCAGCTCCCAAATCACACAAAGCAGTTGTAACATAACTATTTTTAATAGAGCAAGGAATAGTTGGAATCCCTGGGTCTCCAAGTTTCTTTGGAACCTGACCATTAAAGGAATAATTAGCAAGCAAAGTAGAAATTTCTTCATTAGGGATCTTCCTTTTATTCGAGAAAATATCCTTCATATACTTTGAGTAAGGAGGCAATTTAATAGCATCAGTCAAATGAATTTGCAGGAATAAAGGTTTCATCCACTCACAAAACTTATTATAGTGTTCATCTTCCTTTGACTTGTGTTTCTTATCAGGGAAAGGCATAGTTTTTTGGACCCAAGGTTCTCTTTCACTACCATGTTTCTTAGCAATAAAATCTTCTTTAGTGTATTTAGTATTCTTAGTGTGGTTTTCAGGTTCTTCTTCAACCTTTTTCCTCATTAGGAACTTCATTTTCTTCATTACTACTTTCAGTTTCAGCATCAGAGATAGATATACTATTAGGATCTATAGCAGGTTCTGAGGGTTCTACATCAGTTTTATGTTTCTTTTTTCTTTTCTTACGAGTAGTACCACTATTTTCAGCTTGTTGAGAATCCTGCTCAATTCTTTTGGGATGCCCCTCAGGATATAGAGGATCCTGGGTAGCAACACCACTCCTAGTTCTAATTTCATAAGCAAGTTTTTCTTCAGCAGCATTAACTAGCAAGTCTTTTTGCACTTTAATGAGTTGATCTATTTGAGTTTGAACCATTTGAAAGTGTTTAACAATCATTTTAACATCATTAGAGGTTCTTTCCACAATATCTTTCAACTCAACAATAGCTCTAGTGTTTTCCATTAGATGATTTTGCACCCTTTTATTAAAATTATGTTGCTTAACAATAAAGATATCGAATTCTTATAAGCATTGATCAGGAGTTTTAGAGTAAGGGATATCACCTTCATCAAAGTGTTGGAGAGAGTGTACCTCAATAGTGGGTGAGTAGGGAATAGGCTTACATAATTCTTCAATAGGAGGTAAATTCTTGACATTTGCAGCTTTAATTCCCTTCTCCTTAAGACATTTCTTAGCTTCCTTCATCACTTCATCATTTAATTCAATAACTCCCCTCTTCTTTGATGTTGGAATAGGCACCGGAATAGTAGGTTCAGGTACAATTACTTTAGGTATAGCTTGTTTAGGAGGAGTCCAATCTTCATAGTTCTTACTTATTTTAGCCATCAATTCCTCAGCTTCCTTAGGAGTCCTATTCCTGAAAACACAATCAACACAACTATCTAGGTATGTCCTAGATTCTTCGGTTAGTCCATTATAAAATATATCAAGAAGCTCATTCTTAGGTAATGGACTTCCAGCCTGTGCATGAATCAAAGCACAAAACCTTGCCCAAGATTCGGGCAATATCTATTTTTCTCCCTGTTTAAAATCAAAAAGTTCCTGCAAAATAGCATGTCTAGCACTAGGAGGAAAATATTTCTTCAGGAAAGTACTAATCAAGCACTCAGGGCTATCAATAGATCCAGGAGGTAAATTACTAAACCAAGTTTTAGCTTCTCCTTTCGGTGAAAAGGGGAAAATATTAGCAACAAAGTTAGTACGCATCTTAATATCATCAGAAAACAAGCCACTCATGGTAGAAAGTTCATTCATATGTGCTACCGCACTTTCATTCTTAGTCCCACAAAAAGGTTCTTTCTCGACAATAGCTATGTAAGATAGATCGACAGAGAAATCATAATCTTTATCTATAATGTTTATGGGAGAGGCAGCAAACTTAGCAATAGGAGATAATTTGGGTCTAATAGTACGCCTCTCAAGGAGACTCTTAGTAGCGCTCCTATCATGGGTGTTTTTACATTCTTTAATAAATTCATCGGTCATCTCAACATAACCATCTTCAATATCATAACTTTCACTAGACTCAGGTGAACTAACAGGTGTAGTAGTGTCTTCATTAGGAGTTTCAATATTTCCAGCTATAGTTCTAGCAATCGTAGCATCTAGGAAAGGACCTAATGAACCACTCTTATCAAGCACAGTAGAAGCAGCATCAGAAGTTTTAGAAGTTTCAGATTCAGCGGTAGTAGTAGTGTGTGTAGCATGTGTATGTGGTGGTGTAACGATCTTACTTGTAACAGATGGTGAATCAAGAGCAGCAGAGGTGTTCAGAACCGTACCTCTTCTTGTAGTGGATGGTAAAATAGGAAAGTTGTCATCACGAGACTTACCCATGATGGATGGATAGCAGCGAACAATAGAGAATCCAAGTGAACTGGATAAATAAAGCTATGCTCCCCGACAACGGCGCCAGAAAATAGTCTTGATGACCCACAAGTATAGGGGGTGTATCGCAGTATTTTCGTGGGAAGTGAAACCCAATTTATTGATTCGACACAAGGGGAGCCAAAGAATATTTATAAGCCTTAACAACTGAGTTGTCAATTCAGCTGCACCTGGAAACAATCTTGCCCATAGCAGTTTATCAGTAGCAACAGTTTTGTAGTAGGAATAGCAAAGTAGCAACAGTAGTAAAGTAAAGACAGTAGTAACCATAGCAGTAAACAGTGGGATTCGAGTGCGGTAGGCATATGGATGGATGGACGGGCGTTGCATGGACAAGACAATTCACATAACAATCAGAACATAGGGCAATTGCAGATAAATAAGATAAAGCATCCAAGTACTAGATAATCCGAGGAATGTGTTCCATATATAGTCGTACGTGCTTGCAATGAGAACTTGCATAACATCTTTTGTCCTGCCAGCCCGTTTACAGTGGGGCTTCAAGGGAACTACTGGCAATTAAGGTGATCCTTTTAATAGAGCACCCGCGCAAAGTATTAACACTCCGTGAACACATGTGATCCTCACATCAAAGCCATTCCCTCCGGTTATCCCGATTTCTGTCACTTCGGGGCCATTGGTTCTGGACAACAACGTGTGTATACAACTTGTAGATAAGACCAAAAACAATACTATCATAATGAATCAATAACTTGTTCAGATCTGAAATCATGGCACTCGGGCCCTAGTGACAAGCATTAAGCATAACAAGTTGCAACAAAGTCATAAAGCACTAATAAAAGATACTAGGCACCATGCCCTAACAATCTGATGCCATTACATGAACGATGTCATCCAATCCCTACCATCCCCATAGCCTACAACGGGGGATTACTCACTTATAGATGGGGGAAACATGGATGGTCGATGGAGAAGCGATGGTGATGATGATGGCGATGATCTCCTCCAATTCCTCGTCCCTGCAGGGTGCTAGAACAGAGTTTCTGGTGCTGTTTCGTGGAATCTGGTGGTGGCGGCGGAGCAGAACTCCTTCTGGAAAAACGTTGAACCCTCTGAGTTTTTAGGTCAGAAGGCAACTTATAGGCAAAGAGGGAGGCCGAGGGGGTGCCTGGGCTGGCCACACCACCCCCTGGCGCGACCAGGCCTAGCCCGCGCGGCCAGGTGGTGTGGTGGGCCCCTGGATCCTCTCTGTCTCGTATTCTGGCTCCGGATGATTTCCGATAAAATAGGCACTTTGGCTTTTGTCCCGTCCAATTCCGAGAATATTCATTTTCTGACTTTCCTGGAACCAAAAATAGCAGAAAACAGGCAGATGGCACTGTGGCTCTTGTTAATAGGTTAGTCCAAGAAATCATATGAAAAGTACTCCAAAGTGTGGACAAAACACAAGAAAGTGGATAAAACCAAGCATGGAACATCAAAAATTATAGATGCATTTGCAATGTATCAAGGAGCAGGGCACGATGAAGGGCACAACATAGAGAAAATAGGTGGGAGGGTAAAATGGTCTTATTTGAAAAAGTGTTGTCGAAACCAGTGACCAGAGGAAACAAAGGAAATTCGACCTTTTTAAGTAGTAGAGATTGACATCTTGTTTGGCTTTCAGTTTTGTACAATTTGACATACTCCCTCCCTTCATAAATAAGTTACTTGTGATTGTCTAGATTCGAATGTATCTGATTTGAATGTACCTAAACACTGAAACATGCCTAGATACATTCTAATCTAGACAACGTCAAGTCAGTATTTCTGGATGGAGGGAGTACTTGTTTTCTTGCACGCATTTGTACTTTATTTCTTGGTTGATGCAATTTGCAGGAGTTTGATACTTTGCTTTGCACTTGATTACTTTGGTTATGGTCAACCATTTTAAATTGGTGATCTTACCACCACATTCGACGACAACACAACACACACGTAGCACACATATCACACAATTTAGGACATAGTACTTAACCACGAGGGTTTAACCCCTGATCAAAAGCCATCTGAGTAGTTCACCTTCATAGGTTCAGTACCACTAACTACAACTACGTACTTACATAACTAACTTACATAGAAGTGAACACCAGGTCATCGTCTAGTTGTGGTCTGGGTAGGTGTACTGCCTGGGCTGGAGGAGCTAGCATTGTAGATCGTCATCTTGACGGCGAGTGACTGAAGCTTGAACTCCAGGATGTTGTCGCACTGTAGGTCATACTTGTAGACCAGCTCTAGACAATTCTTTCTAAGCGCCACCTAGCCGGTGAATCAGTTCACCTATACCCATTCATTGCACCAACGGCAGGCTGACACCGGCATGACGCGGGGTAGTGGGATCCTGCTCTAGTCCCTCGGGCCCTTCTGGAACACCGGCTCTATCAGTAGCATCTGGAGGTTAGCCTCCTCCAACTGGATGATGAACCGACGAGGGACCTAGGCCCTAGGGTGGTGTCCAAGCCTAGGCTAACGACCATGCTTGTTGGCCGGCTGGTGCGCCGCCTCCAGCCTACCGAGCACTAGTGGCTTCATTGCCCGATCCCAATGGTTAATAGGGAGCATGTCCTGATACCCGGTAGAGGATGCCACCCCTCCCAACAGTGTCACAGTCCAGCTTCAGAACCTTGACAGAAAGCGAATGAGATCAAAGAAGTACAACTACACTTTCCCAAATCAGGTAATGCATGTGAATAAAGGTACACATAAAGTACTACAAATACACATTATCAAATTGTCCGTACTATACATTTCGGGCAATAGACATGAATAAAAGCACACCTGAACTTGTACAATGCACGTGAACTACTAGTTGGCACTAAACTTTCCCAAATTCACTAAATAGCAACATGTACATGGAGTACTAATCACATCCCTCTTTTAGGGCATTTTGGTAATTTGAAACCCCAATTTTAAATGCAGGCAACCAAATCCTAAATGGCACCTACAAATATAACCCCAAACTTTAATTCCCAAGCGCTATTGAATCCTAAATCGGTCGATCAATCCATAACCATAACCTGATCCTAAATTCCCCTTCGGTTTCTGCAATCCAATCGCGCAAAGCCTAACCGCTAATTGAATCTAGGACAAACCTAGAGTAGCTACAGGTGGCACTGAAGCCAGAGACGACGCGTCGAGTGCGGGGGTTGGGGTTGCTGGCATGGACGAAAAAAACCTCATCGATTCCTCGAGGGTTAGCCCGACGAATGCAGGGGACTTTCCACCCGCCTTGGCCGCAGATGCGGCCACCGATGAAGAATATGTGGCCACCGACAAAGAAGAAGTTGCCACCCGAGTTGCTCGAGGAATCACGCAGATGAGGGAGCGAGCCTTGAGCGCCCTCTCCTGTTGAGCCACGTAGAGATAAACAAAACTTTTTCCCTACGCGGTGATCCCAAGATCCAGCTCAGGTAGAAGGCCACGAGGATTACCACTAGACGCGCATTTGCAGAATCGATGAAGCATGTCGCTTGATGCAGTGCAGTTCTCGCGATCCTTTCCGGTTCCATGATCCACGATCCGTTCTTTCTTCATGGTCGTCGAAGTGCTGAACGTACAACAACTCTACCGGTATCCACACGTACGAGGAGGAGCGCCGGCGATGGACTGCTAGGTCCAGTACGGCGGCGACAGGAGGGACTGGGGCTAGGGTTTCCAACACATGGAGTGACCTAACCTTTTGCTCTAAGCACCTGCGCCCCAGCTTATATAGGGAGTGAAAGTGGGCTCCACTCACTTGTGGCCCATTAACTAAAAGGCCTATATTAGCCACTACAAGTCTCACTTGCTGACTAAGTCCATGTCTCTATTTGGGTCTAACCCAAATAGATTTCCTGCTTGGGTCTAACCCAAACTGCTCCCGCTCTTAAGTGTGTGACCCGACAGGCTCATGGTAACCCGAACACGATTCTGAGTCTCACTCGTGATCGATTAGTTGGTAGCGGCTCCTAGCAGAACGTGCCAACTCCCAAGTACCAATAAGTCATGACGACATACCTTTCCAATGCGACTTTCGTCTGAGTCCCTTTTGCCTCACGATATACCTTGTCGGACTATAGGCGAATGATCGTCATCCCTTAAATAGTCTGACTCTCTTTCTCGATCCGAGATAACTGATTCATCCGACTAACTCTTAGTCGGTTGCCTTGGTTAACACTTAACCGTGACGTGCATGGCCATGCTTTCCGAATCAAATCTTCCGAGAGGGCGTAGAGAATATCTCTCCATATGGAGGGGCAAAATCCCATCTCGGTCATTCACATCACGCAACTTGATTCACAGTCGACCCGAACTCCGCCTTTATAACTTCCCATTGACGGAACATCGTCACAGAACCTAAGTCGGTGATCCTCGACTCGGATTATGCAATAACCTCAGGTCTAAGGATTACATTGATTGAGATATGCAAATGACGACTTGTTCGTTGCATCTCAATATGGGTCAGTCCGACTTGCCAAACTCTTTAGCCGAATCCGTGTAAGTCGGAATAGCATCTCCATGCCCATGACAAGTGGAACCTATTCATCTGCCGACTTTCACATTGGTCTAAGTTGTGTGTCCGGCACAACCTCAATGACCAAGGACAATTAGTATGAACAACATGAATATGCAGTTCCACAATCGAATCACATATTCAATGATACATATCAGTAGTTCATACATGGACCATAACCTTATGAATACACAGGAATATCATCATACATGATTGCCTCTAGGGCATATTCCCAAGAGTCTCGCACTTGCACTAGAGTCAATCTTCCGACATCACATGTGTAGGCATCTAATCCCCATTGCTCTTAGGTGCGCCTCATGCTTCGGCTATGGAAGTGGCTTTGTCAACGGATCCGCAATGTTTGCATCCGTGTGTACCTTGCATAACTTGATATCACCTTGATCCACGAACTGGTGAATAAGGTGGTACCGCATGAGTATATGTTTGTTCTTCTGGTGTTGTCTAGGTTCCTTGGCTTGTGCAACAGCACCATTGTTGTCACAATACACGTCTAACGGATTGGACGAGCCCTGAACCACACCAAGATCCATGAGGAAATTCCTCATCCAAATGACTTCTTTTGCCGCCTCCGAGGCAGCAATATACTCACCCTCTATCGTAGACGCAGACACCATTTCTTGCTTGGAACTCTTCCAGCTCACATCCCCTCTGTTTATCACAAACACATATCCGGATTGCGAACGAGAATCATTCGAGTCAGTGAGATAACTCACATCCGTGTAACCCTTTACACCGAGTTCATCCTCACCTCCATAAACCAGGAACATATCCTTAGTCCTTCTCAAGTACTTGAGGATATTTTTAGCCGCTGCCCAGTGGATCTCTCCAGGGTCAGCTTGGTATCTGCTCACAACACTTAGAGCATAGGAAACATCCGGCCTAGTACAAATCATAGCATACATGATGGATCCGATTGCAGAAGCATACGGAATCGCACTCATCCGACTTCGCTCATCAATTGTCGAAGGATACTGAGTCTTGCTAAGTTTTATGCCATGGGACATCGGTAAGAACCCCTTCTTAGACGATTCCATGTTGAACTTGTTCAACACTTTGTCCAAATATGTACTCTGACTCAATCCAATGAGCCGCTTTGATCTATCTCTACAGATCCGGATTCCTAGTATGTAAGTCGCCTCACCCAAGTCTTTCATTGAAAAACTCTTTTCCAATGATTCCTTGGTCTCTTGCAACATCTGGACATCATTTCCAATCAATAATATGTCATCCACATATAAGATCAGAAAGTTTACTCTGCTCCCACTAAACTTCTTGTATAAACAAGAATCATGATCTCTCTTGATGAAGCCAAACGATTTGACTACCTCATCAAAGCGAATGTTCCAACTCTAAGATGCTTGCTTCAACCCATAAATGGATTTCTGAAGTTTGCATACCTTGTCAGCATTAGCCGGATCGACAAAACCCTCGGGCTATATCATATACACGTCCTCGGTTAAATTTCCATTAAGGAAAGCCGTCTTGACATCCATCTGCCATATCTCATAGTCGAAATAGGCTGCTATAGCTAACATGATCCGAACTGATTTAAGCATCGCTATAGGAGAGAAAGTCTCATCATAGTCAACTCCTTGAACTTGTCGGAACCCCTTCATGAAAAGCCGTGCTTTATAGATAGAAACATTTCCATCCATATCAGTTTTCTTCTTAAAGACCCATTTGCACTCGACGGGTCTTGCACCATCTGGCAGATCAACCAAGTTCCAAACTTGATTTTCATCCATGGACTTTAACTCGGATCTTATGGCTCCAAGCCATGACTCGGAATCAGAACCCACCATCGCTTCCGAATAAGTTGCCGGCTCATCACTGTCCAACAACATCACATCACGAACACTTCGCAATCTGGCCGATCTTCGCAGTGTCGGTGCAGTTTCCGGCTCAGGTACCACGTCCGGATCAACCTCTAAGGCTTTTGCCGACTCGCTGCTAGCCGGTATCTCTCGAATTTCTTTGAGATGCACCATACTCCCACTGACTCCCCGACTGAGAAACTCTTTCTCAAGGAAAACACCGTTTTGAGCGACAAACACTTTGCCCTCTTCTCAGTTGTAGAAGTAGTAGCCCAAGGTTTCCCTCGGATACCCCACGAAAATACACTTATCCGACTTAGCTGTAAGCTTGTCCGACTGAATTTTCTTGACAAAATCTTCACAACCCCAAATCTTAAGAAAAGACAAACTCGGCTTCCTGCCAGTCCACATCTCATGCAGTGTATTCTCTACCGACTTTGATGGTACTCTGTTTAGTGTGAACGCTGTAGTTTCTAGACAATAACCCCAAAATGATAAAGGCAGATCTGTTCGACTCATCATTGATCGTACCATGTCCAACAAGGTCCGATTCCTCCTTTCCGACACACCTTTTCTCTGCGGCGTTCCTGGAGGAGTGAGCTGGGAACTATTCCACAATTCTTCAGATGGTCATCAAACTCATGGCTCATGTACTCGCCTCCTCGGTCCGACCGAAGAAACTTTATTTTCTTGCCAAGTTGATTTTGTACCTCATTCTAGAATTCCTTGAACTTTTCAAAGGCTTTCGACTTAGGTTTCATCAAGTAGATATATCCATACCTACTCAAATCATCACGGAAGGTAATGAAGTACTCATAACCACCTCTAGTTGTCGTGCTCATTGGGCCACATACATCACTATGTACTAGTCCCAATAAGTCGGACGCCATTTCACAACTCTTTGCAAAAGGTGTCTTGGTCATCTTGCCGAGAAGGCAGGATTCACATGTCTCAAACGACTCCAAGTCGAATGAAGTTAGGAGTCCATCATCATGGAGCTTCTTCATGCGTTTCCAACTTATATGACCAAGCCGACAATGCCAAAAGTAAGTCATATTCAGGTCATTGGTTTTAACCTTTTCACATTTATGTTATAGACGGTTCACTATTAAGGTTCAAAATAAATAACCTGTCCCGGACGGGTGCAAAGCCGTGAAACATATCATTCAAATATAAAGAACAACCATTATTCTTAATATTCGACTCATCAAACATGAGGCAGGAATGATGTTTCGACTAAGCACTGGAACATAATAACAATTATTCAGCTCCATTATGAATCCAGAAGGTAAATGAAGTTGCATTGTGCCGACTTCCAACGCAGCGACTCTCGCTTTGCTTCCGACTCTAATGTCAACCTCGCCTCTTGCCACGCTCCTAGTTCTTACCAGTCCCTGCAACGAGTTGCAGATGTGAATGACTGATCCGGTATCATATACCCAAGAACTACCAGGTGCATCAGCAAGATAAATGTCTATAACATTGCAAACAAGTGTACCTAAGCTGGAAGTCACGCCTCCACTCTTGGCTTTATCCGCCAAATACTTGCTGCAATTCCTCTTCCTGTGGCCATCCAACTTTTAGTAGAAGCAAGTGGATCCGGCTGTAGGAGATGGCTTAGTCCCTGAGGAAGCGCTTTGGACTGGGTCCTCCGCCTTACCTCCCGACTTTGCCTTCTTCTTCTTAGTCCAAGAACTCTTCTTGAACTTAGCCTTATTTTGTACCATCAACACTTGACTGGCACCTTTCTTGAGATCTGCCTCAGCCTGCTTGAGCATCCCATGTAATTCAGTGAGCTTCTTATCCATACCATGCATGTGGTAGTTCGATATGAACTGGCCATACGCACTAGGAAGAGAGTTCAAAATTATGTCTGTAGCAAACTCTTCGCTTATGGGGTAGCCAAGTCTTTCCAGAGACTGCACGTAACCAACCATCTTGATCACATGCAGACTCAGTGGATCGCCATCCTTAAGATGGCATCTCAACAAAGCCTGAGAGACTTGATACCTCTCAGTCTTTGCCTGAGCCTGGAACATACTTTTGAGGCTTTCGATCATATCGTAGGCCTCAACATTCTGAAACTGCTGTTGCAAGTCTGGTTCCATGTGAGCAAGCATAAGACAGCTTATCTCCGTGGATTCATAACAAATCCGACGGTAGGCATTGGTGGCTGCGACAGTCGCATTCTCACCCGGCTCAGCTAGAAGTGGGTTGTCTAGGACACGATCCCTTTTTTCTTGTTTGAGAACAATTCTCAGATTACGATACCAGTTGGTGAAATTAGTTCCATTCAGCTTATCTTTCTCTAAGATGGTTCTCAAAGAAAAACCGAAAATCTGAGGAAGACTGCTAGGTGCCATTGATCTACAACAGAAAATATGCAAAACACTTAAGACATGTATCCATAAAGAGCAAGCATATTAAACACTTTAATATTTATGCTCCCACTAGAACCAACACCCCTCCGATGGTTACTTAGTGATTCAGGACCCTAAATAAGCAAGTTGACTAGTGAGATTTAGCATCACCGCTAGCCGTCAAGTGATCTAGGTAGACAACTCCTTGCCAATCGTATCTCATACGACTCCTATTGGATGGGTGGCATCACATGCCCCGGCTCCCATCCGACTTTTCCCCAAGTCCCACAACCGTTGTGATAGACCCATCTAGATTACCAAGTGCTTCCGCTGTAAGAGTCCGACTCGAACTCACCTAGTCGGAAAGAATTGATAGCCCCTCAATTTTATGAGCCCACTACCAAAAATGTCCAACTTGTGATGGTGCAGCACTGGCGGGGAAACCGACTAGACCTTCTTTGAGGGATTACTTTCTACCAACTATCTAATAGAGGTAAAACAGAGACATAACAATAACACAAAATAAAGCAATTATAATGTGAAATGGTATGGCTCTCTTCATGGCGATCTCCATCTCCACAAAGCTTGTAATCTGACTCGTGTCAACTCTTGTCACATGCCGTCTTACTCCATGTAGCCGACTTGTACACCGACTTGCATGCCATCCGGATTCTCCAAATAGCTACACTAGCTAGTAATGCAAATTACATAGAGAATCTGACACGCAGGCCGTTATACAATAAGATGATAGCACCTAGGCTCCAGCCGGCTGTCAAAATCCGTGATACGCAGATCATGTATGGATTACACACATCACATGCACATAAGCCATACCATTCACAACATCATCCTCCAAAAACAAGTTATGCATAGATACGATATCTACCGGTGTTGTGAAACTCGCAACGACATCTAAGGCGCTACGACAGGGCGAAGCCGACGGGCCCAAATCCGATATGGATTTCCAAAAAAATGCAGATCTCATCTGCATTCCGGACATGGATTTCGTCATCGGATAAAACAATTTTACCCAAATCCGATCCGGACTCCGATTCGACAAAACTCTTTGATCTTCGATCACCGCATCCAGGTTTACGTGTCAAAGTCTACCCCGATGGCGGAAACCGACCGGTAGGGGTATGTCGTTCCACGACCTCAGTAGTTAGATCATGGAAACAAGATCATCCATTCCCCCGAGTATAGTTGATCCAATCAACTTTGTACAAAACCGATCTATCTCATAGATCGACCACCAAAACTGCAATTAGATCCAATCTAATGCCAACCGCATATCACATATGCGCGATCTCGAGCCTAAAACCGGAAGCTAACGCTCTGATACCACTGTTGAGCCACGTAGAGATAAACAAAACTTTTTCCCTACGCGGTGATCCCAAGATCCAGCTCAGGTAGAAGGGCACGAGGATTACCACTAGACGCCCAGTTGCGGAATCAATGAAGCACGTCGCTTGATGCAGTGCAGTCCTCGCGATCCGTTTAGGTTCCACGATCCACGATCCGTTCTTTCTTCACGATCGTCGAAGTGCTGAACGTACATCACCTCTGTCGGTATCCACACGTACGAGGAGGAGCACCGGCGATGGACTGCTAGGTCCGATACGGCGGAGACTAGACGGACTGGGGCTAGGGTTTCCAACACATGGAGTGACCTAACCTTTTGCTCTAAGCACCTACACCCCAGCTTATATAGGGAGTGAAAGTGGGATCCACTCACTTGTGGCCCATTCACTAAATGGCCTATATTAGCCACTGCAAGGCTCACTTGCTGACTAAGTCCATGTCTCTATTTGGGTCCAACCCAAATAGATTTCCTGTTTGGGTCTAACCCAAACTGCTCCCGCTCTTAAGTGTGTGACCCGATAGGCTCATGGTAACCCGTACACGATTCCGAGTCTCACTCGTGATCGATCAGTTGGTAGCGTCTCCTAGCAGAACGTGCCAAATCCCAAGTACCAATAAGTCATGACGACATACCTTTCCAATGCGACTTTCGTCTGAGTCCCTTTTGCCTCACGATATACCTTGTCGGACTATAGGAGAATTATCGTCATCCCTTAAATAGTCCAACTCTCTTTCTCAACCCGAGATAAGTGATTCATCCGACTAACTCTTAGTCGGTTGCCTCGGTTAACACTTAACCGTGACATGCATGGCCATGCTTTCCAAATCATATCTTCCGAGAGGGCCCAGAGAATATCTCTCCAAATGGAGGGGCAACATCCCATCTCTGTCATTCACATCACACAACTTGATTCACAGTCGACCCGAACTCCGCCTTTATAACTGCCCATTGACGGAACAACGTTTGACAGAACCTAAGTCGGTGATCTTCAACTCAGATTGTGCAATAACCTCAGGTCTAAGGATTACATTGATTGTGATATGCAAATGACGACTTGTTCGTTGCATATCAAATATGGGTCAGTCTGACTCGCTAATCTCTTTAGCCGGATCCGTGTAAGTCGGAATAGCATCTCCATGCCCATGACAAGTAGAACCTAGTCATCTGCCGACTTTCACATTGGTCTAAGTTGTGCGTCCAGCACAACCTCAATGACCAAGGACAATTAGTATGAACAACATGAATATGCAGTTCCACAATCGAATCACATATTCAATGATACATATCAGTAGTTCATACATGGACCATAACCTTATGAATACACAGGAATAACATCATACATGATTGCCTCTAGGGAATATTCCCAACATCTCCAAGGCTGACTCGCCTCCGGCGAGCTTGTCCAGTTGGGCGGCCACCCATTTCTCATGGGTTGTCATCTCTCTGATGGTGAGGGAGCGGAGCGAAGGGAGAGGAGGAGGTGCGCCGAACATGGAGGGCAATGCCGAATGGGGGTGAGGGAGTGGCTTGGGAGGTAAGGGGAGTGGAGTTGGAGTTAAGACCAAAACGTTCTGTCTCCCACGCTTCCCAACGCGTGCAATCGTGGCGCACGCGGGCCAGAGCCTGACTTCGTGGAAATGCTCGATTTCGGTGTTTCCAGCGGGCCAAGTTTTGGCTTGCTTTAAGACCTGTGACATGTGAGAAATGAAGGGGATCCATGGTAGAAAACAAAAAATCCTACGTTGGAACACACCTAGTCAAGATCTATCTAGGAGTAATACTGTAACGGGAGGAAGACATCGACAACATACCCTTATAGACTCTAAGCATGTAACGCTCATGCAGGAACGTGGATGATGTTGTCATACTCGTCTGGCCTCAAGGTTGTAGCGCTCCTCGCAAGTCACCCATTATCCAGGTCCTTGTACAACGATTTGGTTCCACAAGTGGCAGCACCCCCGAGGTATCGCACACGTAAGGTGCAAAATGACGACTCCCGGATCTCTGATCCCTGCCGAGATTGCGGAAGTAGATCTCTTAGTTGGAATCCCTGCAGCACAACGGCGTGCCGTAGCAGTGTTGTATTTTGCCTGTATAGTCCTTCCAGGGATCGCGCCACCGCAAGAAGGAAATGAGAGAGAGGGGATTTCTTCTCTTGTAGTGAATTAAAGGTCATAAATTAAAAACTATGACCATTTAGTGACCAATATGGAGGGTCATGTATCACTAGGTTTCTTGTAGTGAGAGAGGGTTATTCCTCTAAGAAAATTTCCTTGGAGAAATATCTCAATTGTTGTGTTTATTGTTTGTTTATTCCCACCCATGGGCACCCTTTTATATAGGCGAAAAGGGTGTACTCTTCCCATGTAACACTCTAGACTCTCTGTGCCTAGGCTATCACTCTTGGCAGCTTAATAGGATATCTAGGCTGGCCCCACAGATCAACACTAATCTTTTCTGTGCACTTTGTCCTCACTCGTGCGCACCCGGGACCCACTTCCCGGTCGGTCACCTATCCTCAAATTGCACTAGGTCAAGCATGCTTAACCTCAGAGTTCTTTTCAGATGCTCTTCTGAAAAGAAGTTGAAATTTGTTGATATGGGTATCCTAGCAATCCTATTAAGTCATGCATCAGGATCTCCCATACACCCATTCTTAGAAGATTGAAGCCCTCGTCGATCGACCATAAGCCAGGAACGTCCCCTCTTGGAACATGTATGTGCATGTAGTGTCGGAAAATGTGCCATGTCGTGTCCACTCTGGGCCTCCACATGTCCGCCACTAACCCGCACACACACATGTAACCGCGAGGATCGGCTCTGATACCACTTGTAACACCCCGAACTCTTCGTGCCGGGTTGTCACCCCTAGCAGCTTACTAGGATGTCTAGACTGGCCCCACAGACCAACACTAGTCTTTTTTACACACTTTGTCCTCACTCGTGTGCACCCGGGACCCACTTCTCGGTTGGTCACCCATCATAAAATTGCTCTAGGCCAAGCAAGCTTAACATTAGAGTTTTTTCAGATGAGCTTCCAGAAAATAAATAGCACCTTGTTGATATGGGTATCCTATCAATCATATTAAACCATGCATCGTGATGTCACATCCCAAGAGCTCCCCCATGCGGGACTAAATAGAGGAATAAGGGAGATGGGGAGGCGCATTGGCCAGTAGGTCGCATGATTTAGCACACTTGAATCAAATTCATTTGAATTCGTCCAATACTTGTCAAATTGTGCTTTTGTCATTCACCCCATTTTCCACTATGGATTTGCAGTCATTTGGAAAAATTCCAAGTAACCCCTTTTACTTGTGAGATTCAGCAACAAATCGCTTTCTAATCTCAAGGGAATTCTGCTTCTAGGATTTCTCATAATTCTAGTTTACCATCATTTCCTTAGTAGTTCATAGGTATGTCATATTCCAAGAATCATGAAAAATGATTCACAAATGTCTCCATACAAGATATGGGTTACATTTTGAATCCTACTTCATGTAGTGAAAACACCAGTGGAGAAAACACAACGATCATTATCATTGATTCTTTCCTTCTATGAAGAGAATCGTTCAAGAACTTTTTTCGTTGCGTTTCATGTTTTTCACTATCTTCCAATTTGCTTCATAATCGAGAAATATCACTGAATGTGAACTTCCTCAAGAATGCACCAAAATCCAAGCAATACAAGTTTTGCTTTTCTTTTGGTTTCAACTATGGATTTCGTATTCCAATGAATACTCTACAAGGACTTATTCGCTATTGTTTTGGTTATATCGAATAACCCCAAAACTTTTACGACGATCCATACTTGATATGGAGCTGATCGCGCGAATTCATATGGTTCACTATATATTCTAATTGAGTGCTAACTATTTCTAACTAATGGTCTCTACATCTACACTACAATGAATTATTTGGCGCCATCTATTCACCCACTTTGATATCCAATATCACATTGTGATGCTTTGCATTTTGACGTTTCAAAACTCTTTGCATTCCACAATTTCTTTTATGACAATCTTATAAAGTTGAACTTCATTACTATTGATCAAATCATAGTAATTAGATTCTCTTTTATATTTATATTCAATCTCCGTGGCTATGCAACACCTTCCACCTCCACTCCGGACACCCTCCGGACTTACCGACACCCTTCCGGTTTCTCTCTACTATTCTTTGGTGATTCTCCTGATCCTATAAACACTCTCTAAGCATCATCATACCCTTAAGCGTGATACCCTACGGTTCGGGAACACTCCAGACATGGTCGGGTCACTCCCACACCAATGATCGACAGAGGGACCTGGATGGCCATGTGACCCCTGTGCATTCCACGAAGATCTTTCATCGTTTGAATCAGGATAGTCATTTGAAGGAGATATTCCCTAGAGGCAAATAATAAATAGGTTTTTATTATCATATCTCAATTAGTTTATAATAGTTTCATATTGTGTTATAACTGTGCCAAGTGGAAACATTGGTGCAGGTGTGGTATGAAACAACCAAGTCCCTAGTAGCGTCTATTCATACTAGTTCGTTGGTCATGAGGATGATCTGGGTTTCAAGATCATGGGCATTTATGCCAATTGACAACGGGGTCATATCATTGGAGAATGATGTGATGGACATTCCTCGAAGGATTGCAACACGATCAAGTCATATAGTTCATTGTTGCAATAGCTATACCTAGACTCCTTTTCCTTAGACCGTGAGCTCATATTACTCACTGTCTCCCGAGCCTGCTTAGACTGCATCAACCGTCATCTAGTAATACGGTGACCATAAAGGTGTACGTTGGGTATTCCGAAGGAACAGTAGATGACATGTGACTGCAAGACCGGGATTTGTTCACCCACATGACGGGTAAAGATACATACGGCCGGCTTGGTGAGATTACATCCATAAATGTTACAATATGTGACTCGGTCACGGGGATGTAATATCACGGTAACAAGAAAACATAACTTGTTGTGAACGAGATTGCACAAGGTATGTGATACCAATGATCGGATCTTGGACAAGTCGTATCAAGAAACAAAAGGAATTGGATGCTAAATTTAGCGGTTCAAAGGACATTGTCATCAGGAATGCATAGGGGTCACATGGATATCCCTGGTCCCTCTGTTGATCATTGATACAGATCATGTCTAGAGCATTCCCGAGCTGTGAGAGGATACACTTAAGGGTACAATGAGAGCGATCATTCGTAAGACGGAATCATAGTAGAGAAAGAGAAAGCCGGAATCGTTCCATGGAGAAATCGGAAGCAGTTCAGAGAAATAATAAAGGACCAGAATCATTCCGGGAATTCCGAAGTTGTTCGGAGGATATAGAAAGGGGAACCGAAAGGTGTTTCAGGTTGAATCAGGTTTTGTAATATGTATTTCCTATTAATTAGTGTAATTAATATTAAATATAATATTAAAATCTAATTTGAAGGGGTATTCCACTAATGGGCCAAACTTCCTAGAGATTAAAGGCCCTTGAGGGAAAACCGAAAGAGGAAAGGGCCAAGGGCCAAGAGGTCCAAGGCCCATCCACCACAAGGGGGGCCCACCCGGCTAGCCTAGGGTTGTGCGTGGGGTGGGGCCTACCCCTGGCCGGCTGGCCCATGAAGCCCTAAGGGCCCATGCGCCTCCCCCTCTCCCTTGAATAGTCCCACATGGGAAACCCAAAGGGGAGGGCACAACCCCTCCCCCTATATAAAGGGGTGCCCATGGGTGGGATTAGAACACACCAATATTTGGAGAAGTCCTTTGGTTGACTTCCTCCTTCTCTCTCTCTAGCCCTTGTGACCATGGCCCCAAGTCTAGGCTGTGCGAACAAGGCACACCTGTAGTACGCCGTTGCGTTGCAGGGATTCCTAGCCAGATATCAACTTTCACACTCCCGGCAGGATCGGGGAGCCGGAGGTCTCATCGTGCACCGGATGTGTACGAAGACACGAGGCGCAACACTTGGGGCACTCAAATGTTGTGAGCCGGAGCCGTTGCATGATGAAGATGAAGAAGGAACAAGGGGTGACCTGCTAGGAGCTTCGCGACCTTGAGGTCGGCTACGAGTATGACTACTTTAACCACATTCCCCGCAGAACGTTAACCACGTATGGTCTACAAGGATATGTATTCTCAACGCATTGGCTGTTACTGCATTACTACATAGATAGATCTTAGGTAGTTTTTGGGGTTCCAACGTAGGAATTTTTTTTCTGCTGTGGATCCCCTTTAGTGGTATCAGAGCCGATCTATGCATAGGAGTGTTGTACGGCCAGTACGCACAAGTATTGTGCGGACATTGATCCCTTAGTTGTTATCCTCTAATGTGTACTTGTTTATATCGCGGTATTGTTTGATGAAGCGGCCCGGACCGACCTTACGCGTATTTGTACGTGGGACTGGTTCCACGCTCAACATACGGCTTGTACCGTATAAGTGGCTAGCGGGTGTCTATCTCTCATTCAATAGTTGATATATCATTTACAATGGAGGGCCCTGAAAGGGGTGTAATAGAGACAACGGTTGGATCCATGTTGTAGTTGGAAAGTTCGTAGATTAGAAAATGTTCTGTTGCGAAAGCCCTAACAACCACGTAAAACTTGCAATAGATAAAGTAGAGGCGTCTAACTTTATTTTGCAGGAGGGCATGTGATTATGATATGGCATTGGTTGTTACGAAGGTAAAGTAGTTTACTTTTCTGTTACTAAGTAGTATAGTAATAGTCATCGTTCCGATGGACGACCTGGTGGAGGCGTCGTGGACTTGGCGTCAAACCAAGGGAAAGATGTAGATCATGCCGGAGTGCTTGATGAAGATCAAAGTGCAAGAAGGACCATATCGTATCACAATATACATATGATGTTGATACCTGTTTTACATCTTATTGTGTGCTAGTATTTAGATACTCAACGGTAGCAAATAAGATAATCCCTATAGAATTCCAATGTTCCGTGTTCCCCTTGTGTGTGCACCACCAAGAAAGTTCTTCGGTATGAGGCGCCCTGCGGTGAGTAGGGGTCAGACATATCTACATTCGCATACAGTGGGTCAGACATATCTACAAAATGTTAGATTTGGCGAGCCTAGCATGTTACAGATACGTGGCTTCGGAACACAAGAGATCGAAAGATCGACCATGAGTCACATGGATGATGTGATTGGCATTGTTGAATGTCTACCTTTGATAATGCACTGATGGCCGTGATGATCGGGGGAGGTGCAAAGGATAGGGATCATGCGATCACTAAAATCGTCCAGGGGATGACAATTTTAGTGGAGACCAATTATAAATTGATCTCTTATTATGAACTTAGTCTAGATGTCTGTTTGCAAATATCTTAGTAGATCCTGGCCTATCCCGTTGAGGTCCTTTGCGACCATGGGAATATATTGCTTAATGTGGAACTTAGCAAAAGGGTCCAACTTCATAGATTAATACCCACGCCTGAGGGATATCCTTGTAAAAGGTGATCTTCTCTTCTTGATACAATGACCATTAGGAGATAATTCGATGACTCCAGAATGTTTGTGCTTTCTCCATAATCATCTAATAAGCCATTCTCCATTCGTTGGAGAGTTGGGCTACATTTTGTATTCTACAGAATAAGGCACATAGAGTATGAGCCGTTGGATGGGTTTTCCTCCATCATGGATGAAAAGGGATATTTGGAGAAACACTTAGCGATCTTGCATTAGAGTTGAGAACTCTTGGAAGGGCTTTATTGCAATGGAGGTCATGGATGAAAAGGTATATGTAAGATATACAAATTATAAATGTGGTTCTTGAAAAAACTTGTTGTAGTTCGCAAAGTATTTGATACTTGTCGTGTTTTGTGAAAACAGGAGGATCTTCTTGAGAATTGCTGGATTTGAGGCAGCGTGACTTGATGACGGCAAGCAAAACAGTTGATGGCCGACATCACCTCTTTCCTCGAATTTTGTCATTTGGATTAGTGGACTTGAATATGAATTTGTAATCCTTGTTTGTGTGACTTGCTTTTGGCAAGACGATTATTCATATGAACAAGTTACAAGCCAGTTTGTACTATTCTTATGAACAATACCGTTATGGTCACATTAGGATTATAAATAAGTTATTCTCATCAATATGTTAATGATAATAGTTTAAGCATTTATAAAGGATTATAATGCTAAAAGATATCCAAAGTTTAATAATGAAATGACACTATAGTTTAAGTCATTTTGGTTATTGCGTGTTCTTCATTGTAAATGAAGATCGGGGTCCTAGATGCTTGATCTAGAGACTTTGCAAAACCATGCCTCTTGGGCAGAATGACTAAAACTCCGCATTCTGGTAAACGGTAATATGCGAAGAAACGTTGAATCTTATACATAGTGATGTATCGTATTTTCAACAAGTAGTGGAAATCATTGGTTGATTGTGGACTTAAGTGAATAAGCGTATTTACTTAATGAAACATAAGTTTGAAATGATTTGAATTGTTCAAATGAGTTCATAACAAAATAAGATATTGAATTAACAAGTCTCTTCGATTTGATCGACACGCCTAAAGTATTCAAGTTAAGTTTAGCACAAAAAGGTACGTGTGAAAGATGTTTCACAAATTATGATAATTGGATGAATTCAAACTTTGTTGAAATGTCTAAACATCATAAACATTTTGTAATCGATACATATGATCTAATATTATCTCTTATCGGGGTTATAGTTGTCGTTTAGAGTTAGAGATCGAAATAAGCAAACACTCATTTGAAATACAGAGGAACATCTAAAGATTCATGGAAACAACACCATAAGTGTTATGGCAAGTTCGATTTTCTGGAGATTTCGATAAGTCAAAATTGTGGCGAAGAAACAAGTCTTTGTAGAGCATTCTTAGGAAGCTATGAATGCATCGTCCACAAGGGGCAAACCTGTTCTTGTCCTAAGTTGATGTGTGTTGATAAAGATACATGCGGAAGAAAGTAAAAGATCAAAACAAGGTATTTAACCTCACCCCTGGATTGTTGAGTGGCGCAGCGGAATTTGTTTCGTGAAACCAAACTCTACAAATGGAGGAGAAACTATTGATAATGATCATAAAGTTTCAAGTAAATACTTTTACTAAAAGAAAGTTGGATTCAACTATATATTTTGCAAGTTTGTGGAATTATATTATTGACTCAATTGTCATGTTTTGAACAAGACATACCTACAAAATACAAAGAAGCGTGATGGACCTAAGTACGAGAAATGAATGGTCATTGAAATCTCGTTAGTGGAATTCTCGATTTGATGGTGATCAAGGAATTTCAGAATGTCCAAGATTATCGAGAGGACCTAGATTTGAGTGGGAGAAAATCAGCTTGGCTAAATCATAATATGCAGCTGACATATTTTGAGTGGGAGCTAAGTGAAATCCATGGATCTCAAATATGAATGTCATATTTGAGTGGGAGCGTGAAATCATTCTAGGATATGCGGAGGCCATATATGAATGATGTGATTGGTGTTAATAATATTTAAGTAGATAAATAAGGATGAAGTTGAAGTTATTAAACAAGAAAATCTATCGAGATAGATTAATGAGTTTAATAAACACCGAATGACGAATGCTTCCTGGACTTGATTCTAAAAGATGTTCAGAATGTCCTAAGCAAGATTCTGAAGAAGCTCAGAATGGAACACGGTAAGAAATGAGTTCTTACTATATGAAGCATTGAGATAGTATTGCAACTATGGTTGAAATAAATATATCCGTTGCATCTCCTATGCCTCAGTCATAGGTTCTTCCATACAACCATGTTGTATACTCGATGTAATGTGACCCGAGGTTCTAGTTGGTAGGACAAAGTCTTAACTGTAAGAATATGTCTTTAAGTGATTCCTGAGTTGATCACTAAACTAGAATTAAGTTTGTACTTAAATGGCAAGAAGCAATATAAGTGGCATAGATGCATTTCATGCACTAGGATCTACATAGATATAGAAGTATAAAGGCTCCATCTTGTCGTGGAAATGGCCACGACAGTCGCTGCTACTGGCAGCGATTGATTGAGACAGGGCGAAAGCTGGCGGCCATCTACGGTGCGAGATGGGGGCGGATGCACATGGTTTACCCAGGTTCGGCCCCCCGGAGGGTAAAGACCTACTCCTGCTAGATTGGATTGATGGAGAGAGAGTTACAGGGGTGGCGAGCTTGGCGTCTAAGCAGCGAGTCGCTTGAAGGGGTGTATGATGGAACGTAAGTCCTCAGGATACCCTAGGGAGGTTTATATATGGGGAACCTCTCTAGGGTTTACAGTTTACAACCAAACAGAATATGGATTCGGAGGATTTGACCTAATCCGACTGGGCTTCGCATATGCTGTTGGGCCTCCAGTCTCCAGTCGCCAGGCCTTCTCCTTAGTCGCATTCCAGTCGCCATCCTGCAAGCCCACTCGCAAGACCTTTGGCCCAATCGGAACGTCCTATCGGGCATACCCCATCTGGCATATCCCCATCAGTAGTCCTTGAGGCCATCGTTGATTCAGATGCTGGTGTCCTGTTGGCAGTCGGAGTAGGTGAGTCCAATTTCGACGCCCAGTCGAATCGGCGATGGACTCCACTTAAACCAAGGAAATTTTCCCCAGGTTCCCAGTCGCTGCTTCAGCGAATGCCATTGCTGTCAAGTCGCTATTCGGCGAATGCCATTGTTGTCAAGTCGCTGCTTCGGCGACTAGACATGGGCTAGATGCAAGCGAGTCGAATGGAGGAGTTGGACCGTCAACCTAGTCAAACTATCCGTTGGATATTCCAACGGTAACTTCGGCGTAATTACCGTGGCTAACGGCTACCCCGAGTTTGGCGGGTAGTATCTCCTTATAAGGGGAGTAACAAATCAGTCCTACGGATCCTTCCCTGCATTCTTCATTCCTGCGCATCCATTTCTCCTGTCTTCCCTCGATCCACACCTTTCCAGATCAAGCGACTCCGTTTTCCTTCTCGATGGCACCTCCGAAAGGCTCGTGGGGGAAGTCCAAGTGCTCCGTGGCGCAACTCAGGTCCTTCGAGGACACCGGGGTCCTCCGCAAGGGGAATTGGAGGATTCACATGTCTTCCGAGATTGAGCCAAAGCCATGCACCGGCGAATTCATCTGCTTTCCAAGCCATCTAGAGAGGGGCTTGGGATTTCCCACTTCGTTGTTCTTCCGCCGATTTTGCTCGTACTACGCGATTAAGCCGTCAGATCTCATCCCGCACAACATAGAGCAGCTGGTGATCTTCGTCGTGTTCTGTGAATGCTATCTTGGCTGCAGGCCATACTTCTCGTTGTGGTTGGAGCTTTTTGATACATTGCAAATGTATCTATAATTTTTGATGTTCCATGCTTAGTTTTATCTACTTTCTTGTGTTTTGTTCCAACTTTGGAGTACTTTTCATATGATTTCTTGGACTAACCTATTAACAAGAGCCGCAGTGCCAACTGCCTGTTTTCTATTGTTTTTGGTTCCAGGAAAGTCAGAAAATGAATATTCTCGGAATTGGACGGGACAAAAGCCAAAGTCACTATTTTACCGGAAGATATCTGGAGCCAAAATACGAGACGGAGAAGGTTTGGGGCCTGGCCACACCACCTGGTCGCGCGGCCAGGCCTGGCCCGCACCAGGGGGTGGTCTAGCCGCCCCAGGCACCCCCTCGGCCTCTCCTTCCGCCTATATATTGCCTCTAATACGGAAACCCTAAGTACCCGATCAAAAATCCACGAAAGAGTCTGTAGCCGCCGTTGTCTCTGTCCCTAGATCGGGAGGGATCTGAAGCTCTTCCCGGCACCCTGCCGGAGAGGGGAATTCACCCTGGAGGCCTTCTTCATTACCTTGCAAGCCTCCGGTGTGATGCGTGAGTAGTTCATCTCTGGACTATGAGTCCATGTAGTAGCTAGATGGCTGGTTCTCCTCCTTTGTGCTTTCATGTTTAGATCTTGTGACCTCCGTTCATGATCAAGATCATCTATTTGTAATCCTACATGTTGTGTTTGCGAGGATCTGATGGATATTGAGATGCTATTTCAGATTGATTATTGATTCTATCATGTCTTTGTTATTTGTGATCTTGCATGCTTTCCATTGTTAGTAGCTATCTTGGCCAAGTAGATGCTAGCAACTCCAAGAGTTAGTATTTATGCTCGATAGTGGGTTCATGCCTCTGGTAATCTGGGGAAGTGACAGAAATCTCTAAGGTACTAGATGTGTTGTTGCTACTAGGGAGAAAACAACAATCCTTTGTTCATAGAACAATCATATTGTTTACTTTACGCGCAATTTGTAATGCAATAATCTGTTGCTTGCAACTTAATACTGGAGGGGGTTCAGATGATAACCTGAAGGTGGATTATTAGTCATAGATGCAGTTGGATGGCGGTCTATGTATAATGTTGTAATGCCCAATCAAGTCTCAAAGGAGTCAAGATAATTAGTATATGCATGTATTGCTTTCTCGATGTTTGTCAATTGCCCCGCTGTAATTTGTTCACCCAGCATGTTATCTATCTTAAGGAGAGCCACCTCTAGTGAACTGTGGACCCCGGTCCTTTCTTTTACATTCAATCTACAAACTGTTTACTTCTTTGTGTTTACTTTCTGCAAACTATTACTTCCTTCCATTCGATACGTTTAATCCTTTGTTTTCAGCAAAACCGGTGAGATTGACAACCTCATCGCAAGTTGGGGGCAAAGTTCTGTGGTTGTGTTGTGTAGGTCTCCACGTTGCTGCTGGCACTGGTAGTGCGCCCTGCCAACGTTCAGCTAGCTACAACTTTGGGGTGTTGCCTTGCTCCTACTAGATTGATAACCTTGGTTTCATACTGAGGGAAAACTTGCTGCTGTGCTCATCATACCTTCCTCTTGGGGTTCCCCAACGAGCTCGATATATTTTGGGCCATCAACAACTTTTTCTGGCGTCGTTGCCGGGGAGTCAAGGACATCTTCACAAGGGGAGTCCTTCATAACCAATCTCTTTACTTTGTTATTTTTTGTTTTGGTTAGTTTCTTTTTGTTTTGTTTGCTTGTTTCTTTATCGAAAACACACAAAAATTAGTTTCACTAGTTTGCTTTCTTATTTAAGAAAAACACAAAAAATGACTATCTTGAAAACACTAAGTTGTGTGACTTCACTAGCACCAACAACAATGATTTTATGAGCACACCTATTGCTCCACCTGTGCCTGAAGCTAGTTTCTTTGAGATAAAACTTGCTTTACTCAATCTTGTTTATGAGAGAACAATTTTCTGGTATTGGTAATGAAGATGCTACTGCCCATCTAAATAACTTTGTTGAACTTTGTGAGATGCAAAAGCATATGGATATAGATAGTGATATTACTAAGCTTAAATTGTTTCCTTTCTCTTTGAGAGGAAAAGCTAAAGAGTGGTTAAATTCCTTGACTAGGAATAGTATTGATTCTTGGACTAAATGCAAAGATGCTTTCACTGGAAAATACTATCCTCCTGCTAAGATTATATCTATGAGAAGTGAAATAATGAAGTTTAAACAACCTGATAATGAACATGTGGCGCAAGCTTGGGAAATAATGAAATCTTTGGTAAAGAATTGTCCCACTCATGGACTGACTGCTTGGATGATTATCCAAACCTTTTATGCTGGATTGAACTATTCTTCAAGGAACCTATTGGATTCTGCTGCTGGAGGTACCTTTATGACCATCACTTTGGGTGCTGCAACAAAGCTTCTGGATAATATGATGGTTAACTACTCTGAATGGCATACTGAAAGAGCTCCACAAGGTAAGAAGGTAAATTCTGTTGAAGAAACCTCCTCCTTGAGTGATAAAATTGATGTTATTATGTCTATGCCTGTTAATGGGAAAGCCCATATTGATCCAAATAATGTTCCTTTAGCTTCTTTGGTTGCTCAAGAAGAGCAAGTTAGTGTGAACTTTGTAAGAAATAACAATTTTGGCAACAATGCTTATGGTAATAACAATTGTAGGCCCTACCCTTCTAATAATACTTATGGTTATAATGGTAAACCTGGATTACCTAGTGAAGGAAGAATTTAAGAAGTTGAAAAGGCCACTAAGAACTTCATGCAAATGCAATATGAGCAAAATCAACTATTTACTAAAACTATGGAGGAACAATCTATCATTTTGAAGAACATTAGCCATCAGCTTGAGAGTTTAAATAGGGAAATTCCTAGTTTACAGCTGAAACTTTCTAATGCTGAAAGAAATATATCATCTTTGTTTGAAGCTCAATCCTCTTTGATTAATAAAATGGCTACTAAACCTGAAACTAATGATAATCCCTTTGCAGCTACTAATGCCATACAAGTAAGAATTGATAAAAAATGTTAGACTATTAGCTGAATTACATGCTAAGTGGGAAAGAGAAGATGAAATTGCTAGAAACATTAGTGTTTCTACTATCACTACCACTAGTGTTGAGGCTAGTAATAACTCTACTACTTTAGATGATAATTATGATTTTGATCTTGATGGTTGCAACATCTCTGAAGTTATTAAGTTCCTACAAAAGCTTGCTAAAAGTCTTAATGCTAGTGCTATGAACATGGCCTTTACAAAACACATTACTGATGCTCTCATAAAGATTAAAGAAGAAAAGATGAAACATAAAGCTTTTATTCCTATAAAACAAGAAGATGGTTGGGAACCCATCATTAATATGAAGGTGAATGATTCTGATTTCAAAGCTTTATGTGATGTTGATAGTAGTGTTTATATTATGCCTAGAAAGATTTATGATATGCTTGATTTTCCACCACTTAAAGATTGTTATTTGAATGTCCCACTTGATGATAATGCTAAAAAGAAACTCACGGGGAGTATAAATGATGTTCTTATTATGGTTAACAATGCCTATGTCCCGGTTGATTTCTATGTTTTGGATGTTGAATACAATGCTTCTTGTCATATTACTTTGGGAAGACCTTTTCTTAGAACTGTTGGTGCCATTATTGATATGAAAGAAGGCACCATTAAATATCAACTCCCACTCAAGAAAGGTATAGAACATTTCCCTAAGAATAGAGAGAAGATTTATTTTGCCTCTCCTATGAAAACAAAAATTACTCTTAATGCTTCTTCATTTGAGAACACTTGATTCTTTTTCTTGCTTCTTATGCCTAACTTAAAGGCGTTAAAGAAAAGTACTTATTGGGAGATAACCTAAAAGTTTTAGATGAGTATTGGAAGTTATTACTTCAGTAATAACCTATCCTTATCCTTTTTAATTGCTTTTTGTGCCAAGAGTAACCTCTAATGAGAGAGAAGTAATGATTGGGAAAGTTGCTGTCCCGAAACAGATTTATATGCTTCACCGTAAAAATTCGTGTAAAATCTCTGTAGGTCTTTTTGAGGCGTGAATTTTTGAACTTCTGCCCCAGGTTGTTATCTAACTTTCGTTAGTTCAACACTTTTTGATTTTAGCAACAGAAGGTCTTCGAAAAAATTCGTCTTTACCTACTGGTCTGTTTTGACAGATTTCTGTCATTTTCTGCATTTGCTTCTTGTTGGTTCCTTTTTGAGTTCTTTTGGGGAATTGAGCTTTTTGAGGGAAGTGATACAGTAGCTAGTGTTTCAATGGAAGTTTATTGTTGTTATAACTGAACTTAAAGACTTATTATCTTAAGTGCACTAATGTTGCTAATAAAGATTGTGTGAAGTTTTGTATGAAGGAAAAATTTCAGGTGTATCGAAGGAATGAGTAATGAGATGAAGGATGGACTAAAGCTCAAGCTTGGGATGACACGCGTGTCACCCCAAGAAATATCCAAGAAGTACAAGCGTCAAAGCTTGGGGATGCCTACAAGCGTCAAAGCTTGGGGATGCCCAAGGCATCCCCCTCTTCATCAATAAAAATCCTAGGTTTCTTCCAAACGCTTCGTTTTTATTGTTTCATCCACAGTTGTGTTGTTCTTGGAGCGTCTTCTTTTTCGTTTTCGTTTTTGGTTTTTTGTTTGCTTTGTTTACTTAGTTTTCTGAATAAATTGTTTGGACCCCCTCTTTCATACATTGGTTTTCAAATAGTTTGGTTTGGTTTGGAAAAGAGTAGGAAAGCTCATGCTTAAGAGGTAAAGAGAGCTTGTTTTTTACTGTGGCCTTTGCTTTGTCATGCCATGCTAGATATTGTTTTGGCTTTATGCTTAGTATTCTTTGTTTTATCATGACTTGTTATAAACCATTGAGATTGCTTAATGTGCCATGGATGAATCATGCGTTGTTTTAGCATATTAAAGCATAGTATTGTGGTATTCTCCTTTGATGCTTTATTTGGGTTGACTTGGCGCATGCTCACACCATGTTATGACTATCTCAAGTCACCATAGCCATGATGATCCTTTAGTTTTCAACTTGTAGTATCTCTTTATGCTTTGATCAATGATGTTTTGTCGCTCTGCATGATTATGGCCATTATTGCTCTCATAGTTTGTCGCTCCTAGTCTTTTGCTAGCCTCCACAACTAAGTATGAGTTCCACTCATGCATCCAACTCCTTAAACCAAGTTACTCCAAAGAGTCCACCATACCTACCTACTAGCTTATGCTATTCCAAGTATATTCTTGTTTTTGTTTACCTTCCAAATTAAACTTTTATGAGAAAACTAGTGATTAAAGCTCTCACGAACTTGATGGCACACTTTACTTTTCTTGCCCTTAACAAACTTGAACCATTGTGTCGTCTATGTTGTATATGCTTGCACTTATTTGTTGGGGATTAGCAGAACCATGTTGTCATGGGGAACGCTTTCAACATTGCACTGGTACTTTGTACCTAGTTGATATCATGCTCTTTTGTCTATGGAGGTCGTCGGTGTGAAATGAAAGGAGAGCTTGTAAGTCCATGGAGTTATGTATATGTGTTAGAGAAACGCCTGGGCCGCTGGCCTAATCAATGCTGACATGGTGGAAACCTGCAGTGTAACCATAATGAGCTGTCTATGAAGCATTCTTCTTATAAAAAAATAGTCCTATATTGAGAAAAAAAAAGAGAAAAAGAAAAAAAGAAATTATGAAAAGAGGAAAGAGAGAAAAAAGCACCATATTCCCATGGTAAATAAGAAGATTGCTGAGATGCTCGTTGTCTGCTTGCCTTGTCATTTTGATATGGAGATTCTTCCGTATCATCGGGCAAGGGGTACCCCGTTGGCGGTTCCCTATGAAACATATGTACTTACGATGTATGAAACATATGTAGTTACGATGTATGAAACATATGTACTTAGGATGACAAGAACTTACCGGTGACTGAACTTGAGTAGCATGAGGAGCGGCCCTCGTATTCAAGGGACATGAGATTTCTAACTTATACTTCGTCAAGCATGTACACCATAGTTTGTTCACTTTAACCTTAATCACTTCAAGATGCTTATGATAGGGGCGATGAGAGCTGAAAGTTATTAAGTACCATAATTTTTGGAAGCTCTTTATGAAACTTGAATCTCTGCTTCCTTCTATGAAGGCCTTTCTTCCACTTATATATTGAGTCTCCACCTTCTATCTTTATGCACCTACTTTGAGAGAATAGTGGCCATTCTTAGTTCTATGTGCATTGTCCCAAGACTAGTTGATTGATGCATATCTTGATATTGCTTGTTTTAAACTATTTGTATCTAGTCACTGTTATGAACTTTGAAGGTGTCCTATGCATTTATATTTGCTACTCTATGAGGGACAAGCTGAATGCTACTATGCTATGTTTTCTTTATGTGAAACAAACAAACGTCTTGCACCGCATTGTTATTCATGAATCTTTTGTTTGTGCCTCTTCATGTTGCATCATAGTTTCTGTGTCTTATTGCTAGACCTCTGTCTTTCATGTTATGATTGAAGTACTATGATCCCAGCTTTGAATGTTTTACAAATACTTTGATCAAGTTTGTGATGGTGCATGTCACCTCAAAAATCATTCTTTCTTTTTATCACTTACCTACTTGAGGACGAGCAGGAGTTAAGCTTGGGGATATTGATACATTGCAAATGTATCTATAATTTTTGATGTTCCATGCTTGGTTTTATCTACTTTCTTGTGTTTTGTTCCAACTTTGGAGTACTTTTCATATGATTTCTTGTACTAACCTATTAACAAGAGCCATAGTGCCAACTGCCTGTTTTCTACTGTTTTTGGTTCCAGGAAAGTCAGAAAATGAATATTCTCGGAATTGGACGGGACAAAAGCCAAAGTCGCTATTTTACCCGAAGACATCTAGAGCCATAATACGAGACAGAGAGGGGCTGGGGCCTGGCCACACCACCTGGCCATGCGGCCAGGCCTAGCCTGCGCCAGGGGGTCATCTGGCCGCCCCAGGCACCCCCTTGGCCTCTCCTTCCGCCTATATATTGCCTCTGATATGGAAACCCTAAGTACCTGATCAAAATCCACGAAAGAGTCTGAAGCCACCGTCGTCTCTGTCCCTAGATCAGGAGGGATCTGAAGCTCTTCCCGGCACCCTGCCGGAGAGGGGAATTCACCCTGGAGGCCTTCTTCATCACCATGCAAGCCTCCAGTGTGATGCGTGAGTAGTTCATCTATGGACTACGGGTCCATGTAGTAGCTAGATGGCTGGTTCTCTCCTTTGTGCTTTCATGTTTAGATCTTGTGAGCTCCGTTCATGATCAAGATCATCTATTTGTAATCTTACATGTTGTGTTTGTGGGGATCTGATGGATATTGAGATGCTATTTCAGATTGATTATTGATTCTATCATGTCTTTGTTATTTGTGATCTTGTATGCTTTCCGTTGTTAGTAGCTATCCTTGCCAAGTAGATGCTAGCAACTCCAAGAGTTAGTATTTATGCTCGATAGTGGGTTCATGCCTCTTGTAATCTAGGGAAGTGACAAAAATCTCTAAGGTACTAGATGTGTTGTTGCTACTAGGGAGAAAACAACAATCCTTTGTTCATAGAGCAATCATATTGTTTACTTTACACGCAATTCGTAATGCAATAATCTGTTCCTTGCAACTTAATACTGGAGGGGGTTCGGATGATAACTTGAAGGTAGATTATTAGTCATAGATGCAGTTGGATGGCGGTCTATGTATAATGTTGTAATGCCCAATCAAGTCTCAAAGGAGTCAAGATAATTAGTATATGCATGTATTGCTTTCTCGATGTTTGTCAATTGCCCCGCTGTAATTTGTTCACCCAGCATGTTATCTATCTTAAGGAGAGCCACCTCTAGTGAACTATGGACCCCGGTCCTTTCTTTTACATTCAATCTACAAACTGTTTACTGCTTTGTGTTTACTTTCTACAAACTATTACTTCCTTCCATTCGATACGTTTAATCCTTTGTTTTCAGCAAAACCGGTGAGATTGACAACCTCATCGCAAGTTGGGGGCAAAGTTCTGTCATTGTGGTATGTAGGTCTCTACGTTGCTGCTGGCACCGGTAGTGCGCCCTGCCAACGTTCAGCTAGATACACCTTTGGGGTATTTCCTTGCTCCTACTGGATTGATAACCTTGGTTTCATACTGAGGGAAAACTTGCTGCTGTGCTCATCATACCTTCCTCTTGGGGTTCCCCAACGAGCTCGATATATTTTGTGCCATCACTTTTCCACGGCCGCATCAGACGAGAGGGGTTCGGTGGTCCGATCTTGGTGGCCGGAGGTGTCACCTTCCAGCTGAAGCCGAAGGCCAACTTCATCAAGCTCATGCTGCCGAAGAAGGCCGCGAGCGAGTGGAAGAGGAGTTGGTTCTATGTAAAGGAATCCACTCCCCCCGGCGAGGTGGCACTGCCGGAGTTCGTCACGGAGCAAAGCGAACCCCGCCGGCTGGCGATAGACAGACTCCCCGACGACCAGAGGATGGTTGTCGTGGAGATGATAGACCAAATCCAGAAGCTAAAGGACCAAGGTTTGTCCTCGATTAACTTGTACATTGCTAGCCCGGGCGGCGATTGGTCCCACTAGCGGTTCGACCGCACTAGATGTATGAGTATAGCGGGAAGAACGATCCTTCCCGGACTAGCAAGGAATCATGGGACGCCAAAGATTACAAGGCGGTCCTAAAGAAGATCACTGACGCGGAGTTTACAACCACGTCAGCCGGGCTCGCTCCGTACATGCCTGTGAAGAATGAAGCCCCCACAATAAGTTCTTCTCTTTGAATCTTATCTTCAATAGCAGATTTCGTGGTGCGATTTGCAACTGTATTGTCTGAGATTTGTTCGTGCCCACTCTCAGCTGTTTCAGGTTTTGGAGGGCTGGCTCCCCCCACTCGATGAGGAGGTTCCCCATGAGCTCGAAGAGGGGGCCTCTGGAGAATCTTCTAAGGAGGAAGAGGAGGAGGCGGAGGCTCCTCTCCCAGCGCCTACGGCTCGCAAGACTCCCATGCAGAAGCAACGCGAGCTAGAGGAGAGTCGTAGTCTCAAGGAACGCGAAGAAGGCGACGAAGTCTTGCAGGAGCACACTTCTCGGCGAACGGCCACGCCGGTGAAACCATCACGCAAGCCAAAGTGGCCAGCGAAGAAAGCGGTGTCACCAGCTAGGTCGGCGGTGGTGTTCGAGTCAGATGACGACTCAGATGATGACACCCCCGAGATTTCGCACAAGATCCCGGAGGGCGCGATTCCGATGATGGGGTTGGAGGCCGAGGACACCGAAGTGGCGGTAGAAGTTCCTCTGGCTGTGCTCGCGCCCACGGCTTCGACGGCGCCCGAACAGGAGGCGGCCGAGGCCACGGTTTCAAAGTCGCCATAGCCTTCAAGAGTAGTCGCGTCTTCGGAGCCGGAGATTCCAGCGACCGCGGCTTCGTCATCACGGAAGCCCGCGGTGTCGTGGGCTTCAGATATCTTCGAAAGGGGTCTCACGTGCAAGCTAGGGCCGGAATTAGACAAGCCCACCCACATCAGCACCGAGATGTGCGTTCTCCCAGTCGCCAAGTAAGCTTCGAATTCTCCCTTCCAAGTCGTGTTTCGTTTTTGTGCTATCTCTGTGCTGACTTTGGAGGTTTGGCAGGTCTGGGGTCAAGAAGATTGGTCGCCCTTCGGTGGTGAAGGTTCTGCCAGTCGCCACCACAGGAGAAGGTGATCTCCCCAAGAAGAGGAAGCCTGCTGAAGACGTCTTACCTAAGGAGGGCACGAAGAAGCGTAGGGGCAGTGCCGACGATGCTGCGGCGAAGGACAGCGCCAAGGGGGTGATCTTCCTGCAGTCATCGAAGAGGTGGTGGTCACCCAATCGGAGCCAGCCACAGGCACTCCAATGACGGAACCGTCGGCTCCGATGACCAGTGCCCCGGCTAGAGCCTCCGCGACGTTTCCTCGCTTTATGGCGAAGGGGTTTCCGGGCGTGGCGGACAACCAGTCTCCACAGAGCCCAGAGATCGTCGATGAAGAAGATGGGCCTCGTCGCGGGCGTACCTCCTTCATGGTCCCTTCGACGGATGTCGGAGACCTCCACAAGATGCTTGGCACCACCATTCAGGTACGTCCAGTCCCCAAGTGTCTAGTCGCTGAATTTCAGCGACTAGGCACTGAGCTTCTTCTAGTCTCTAGTCCCCGAGTTCCTAGTCGCTGAATTTCAGCGGCTAGGAACTGAACTTCTTCTAGTCTCCAGTCCCCGAGTTCTTGGTCACTGAATTTTAGTGGCTAGGAACTGAATTTCTGTTTTTGTAAATGCTGACATTTTGCTCTTTTTGCAGGGCTTGCAGAGGGAGTGGACAGATCGACAGGCCGCAAAGGAGCGTCTGGAGCGGGATCTGCACGTGGCGCAAAAGGTGAACCGACGACTCCATGAGACTGTTGGTGAGTACTTGATTCACGTTTCAGCTATGACCTGTTGGTGTTCGGTCGTGTTGACAATTTTTTCTTTTCTGTTCAAATGGTCTTCCGGATGCGATTACCAAGGATCATGAAGGGTACGTTCCGATTGCTGAGCTAGACATGGCGAATGGGTGAATCACCTCGCTCGTCAAGGAGTTGGAGGAGGCGAAAGCGGCCTCGGTTTCTTCTAAAGATAGAGCGAAGGTTGCGGTCGATGTGGCTGAAGAGGAGCGGAAGGCCGTGGACTCGATCATCCTGGGGCCACAGAGTGATCACGCCGCTCTGGAGAAGCACATCACCGAGAACTGTCGGAAGATACTTGGTGAGTCTTTGTTCTTTTGCTTAACATGTGTGGCGAGTCCCTAAGTGGGGGAATCCATAGTGTCACTAACGTCTGATGTTGCAGCTGTGATAGGGCAAAGCGACCCGGTGGTGTAGACCTTCAACGCCTCGCAGTGCGTGACTGCCGTGGTGAACGCGGCCACTGGCTCAGTGTTGTGCGTCCAAGCAGTCCTTCAAGGGATGTCCCCCACCGAGGTTATTCCTGGGGGACTGACTGAAGTGCGCCCCCTTTGCTGTTCGGGTGTTAGCAATGGGGGACCTTCTGCCGTACCAGGAGACAATGGTGGCGCCTGGCGACCCCGAGCCGGAGCATCGTGATCTGAAGTCAGAGCAGCCCTTCCGGTCGGCGCTGTCAAAGTTGCTGATGACCTACCCGACAAACCCATGGCAACCTTTCATCCGTGTCAAGGGTGGTGGAGATGCTTCTTCGTCAGGGCCTGCGAAATAGATAGCATATCTGGGCAGTTTCTAATATGTGTTAAGTGGTGACTTTTGTAATATGAACAATATTTTGAGTAAGAGGAGTCAATCGACTCGCAATGCAAGCTTGATTGTGTGGTATATTTAACTTATTTGTTTGAGCGAGGGCCTGAGCCCGTCCGCCCTTTAATGGGGTATAATTCGTTTGTATACATATGTGTTTTCGTTGGATTTTGCGTTGTTTGTCCCTTGCGTCTTATGAAGGGGCGAATCCCCGAGCGCGAGTGGGATTGTTTGTAGGCGAGTCCCCGAGCATTTTGGGCGCGGGATTGCTGCAAGTTACTGGTGTGTTGTTTGTAACGTGTCTCCTCCCCTGGCTTGGAGAACCAGTCGATGGGCGAGTCCAAGACAACTCTCTTACTTGGTGTGTTCCGAGCCGTGTGAGGGTTTCCATTTTTGCGGAGTCCCCGTGCGTGGTACTTAACCGTTTGAGTCGCTTTGCACGAGGATGGGAGGGACAAGCCGCTATGAGAAGCGTATACCAGTCGTCTTGGCCCAGTGGGCCAGTCGAGCTAGGCGACTCCGATGGCGGCTTCGGGTTGGCGTATTCGTGGACGTCCTAAGGCCCGAATATTTTCGGTGCCCTTAGGCCGCACTACTTAGCCGTGCCAGTCGCTCAACCAAGGGTTGACTTCCGTGGGTAGCGTATTGCTAATTGTACGAGTGCGAGTGCCACAAGAATATGGCGAGTAGACACAAGTTGTATGATCCGAATTAATATCATTATATATCATCTGGGTACAATTTTGAGTTCTATGTATAGAACTTTCGGAGAAGGTTTACATTCCATGGCCTCCCGACCTCGAGCTGGCTGTCGCCTCATATGTTGATGAGGTAGTAGGCGTCGTTGTCGAGGACTCGCCCTATGGTGAATGGCCCCTCCCATGGGGGTGAGAGTTTGTGCATGCCTTTCTTGTCCTGAGCCAGTCGTAGGACCAGATCGCCCTCCTGGAAGGTGCGAGTCCGGACTCGGCGGCTGTGGTAGAGGCGGAGTCCCTGCTGGTAGATGGCGGTGCGGGAGCGAGCCAGATCGCGTGCCTTGTCGATTTGGTCGATGCTGTCTTGGCGGGCGATCTCGTTTGTCGCCTCGACATAATTGGCGACTCGAGGTGAGTCGTGTTCCAGGTTGGTTGGCATTACGGCTTCGGCACCATACACCATGAAGAAGGGTGTGAACCCGGTCGAGCGATTGACGGATGTGTGGATCCCCCATATGACAGAGGGGAGTTCTTCGACCCAGCATCCTGGGGTGCGCTCGAGGGGCACCTGGAGTCGTGGCTTGAGCCCATGGAGGACGCTGTGAAATGCGAGTTCTGCTTGGCTATTTGACTCCGGGTGGGCGACTGAGGCTAGGTCGAGTCATATGTTGTGTTCCTCGCAGAATTCTGCCATGGCACCCTTGGCGAAGTTGGCGCCATTGTCTGTTATGATGTTGTGCGGGTAGCCATACTGGTAGATGAGCTCGCGTAGGAATTTGGTGGCCGTTTTGCCGTCACACTTTTTGATCGGCTTGGCCTCGACCCATTTGGTGAACTTGTCGACTGCGACCAGGAGGTGGGTGAAGCCGGATGGGGCCTTCTTGAACGGGCCGACCATGTCCATGCCCCATACAGCGAATGGCCATGTGATTGGGATGGTCTTGAGTGCCGAACCAGGGAGGTGCGTCTGGTTGGCGTACTTCTGGCACCCGACGCATCGTTGGACCATGTTGGTGGTGTTGGCGTGTGCGATGAGCCAGTAGAAGCCGTGCCGCATGGCCTTGGCGACCAGCGACTTGGCGCTGGCGTGATGGCCGCAGTCGCCGGCGTGGATGTCCTGGAGGATATTGTGGCCTTCTTTTGGTTGTACGCAGCGCTGGCACACGCCAGTCACGCTGCGTTTGTGGAGCTCGCCGTTGATGATGACGAAGGACTTGTAGCGACGCACGATCATTCGCGCATCCGTCTCATTGCTTGGAAGGATCTTGTGCTCGAGGAAGGCGACATATGGTGTCGTCCAGTTGCTGGGCTCCACGATCATGGCGACTAGGGCCAGCTCAGCTTGTAGCGGTATCCCGATGTCTATTTCTTTCGGTGGGCAGACCGAAGGTTTGTGGATGATGTCGCGAAAGACGCTTGCGAGTGGTGTTTGCCGAGCTGATCCGATGCGGGAAAGGGCACCTGCCTCCTTGTTCTTTCGCTAGTCGATCCACTCGACGGAGTAGCCATCGAAGTGTCCTCCCAGCTAGTCTACCGCTTGGCGGTACGCGATCATTGTTGGAGAGACAACATCGCTAGTTCCGGCGACCTGGTCGGCGACTAGATCGGAGTCGTCGTAGCACCGTAGGCGGTTGATGTTCATCTCCTTGGCGGCCCGCATGCCGTGGAGGAGGGCCTCGTATTCTACCATGTTGTTGGTGCAGGGCTTGAAGTTGAGGTGGAGCACGTAGTGGAGCTTGTCTCCTTTGGTAGAGGTCAATATGACCCCGGCCCCTGCGCCGTCGGCGTTCTTGGAGCTATCAAAATGGAGCGACCAGTAGTGGAGGTATGGGAGCTTCTTTGGCTGCTGTGCTTCTTCCCAATCTGCAAGAAAATCAGCTAGGGCTTGTGACTTGATCGCTTTCCGGGACTTGTATTTGATGTTGTGGACGCCGATTTCGACGGCCCACTTGGCGACTCGCCCAGTCGCCTCACGATTGCGTATTATATCCTACAGAGGTGCGGAGGAGACCATCGTGATTGGGTGCTCCTGGAAGTAATGGGGGAGTCGCCGCTGAGCTCAGAATATCGCGTACACCAGTTTATGGTACTGCGGGTAGCGCTGTCGTGAGTCCGTCAGGACTTCGCTGATGTAGTAGACGGGGTGTTGTATGGGGCGCTCCTTGCCCTCCTCTGTCCATTCGACGACCATCACGATGCTGAATAGTCGAGTGCAGGCCGCCACGTAGATGAGCATTGGCTCTTTGTCGATTGGGGCGGCAAGGAGTGGAGCCATGAGTAGCACTTTTTTGAGTGCTTTGAGTGCATCGTTCGCCTCCGCTTCCCATTGGAATGTGGGGTTCTTGCGCATCAGGCGATAGAGGGGCATTGCCTTCTCGCCTAGTCTGGGGATGAAGCGACTGAGAGCCGCGACTCGCCCGTCCAACTTCTGGACGTTGCGCAGGCACTCGGGTTTCCCAAGTCACGCGATGGTGTCGATCTTGGTGGGGTTGGCTTTGATGCCTCGCTTGGAGACTACATATCCCAGTAGCTGTCCGGTGGGGACGCCGAAGGTGCATTTTCCTGGGTTCAGCTTGATGCTATACCTCCGCAGATTTGCGAAGGTCTCGGCCAGGTCAGCGAGCAGGTCGTCCTGGCGGGTGGATTTTACCACCACGTCATCGATGTAGACGTGAATGTTGCGGCCAATTTGGCTCACGAGGCACTCCTGCATGCACCTTTGGTATGTGGTGCCTGCATTCTTGAGGCCGAACGTCATGGCCGTGTAGCAGAAGGCGCCGAATGGCATGATGAACACCGTCTTCTCCTCATCCTCGACCGCCATTTTGATCTGGTTGTAACCAGAATATGCGTCGAGGAAGCACAACGACTTCGATCCCGCGGTCGAGTCGATGATCTGATCGATGCGCGGTAGAACGAACTCCTCCTTTGGGCAGGCGTTGTTGAGGTTGGTGTAGTCGATAGACATTCTCCATATGTTGTTCTTTTTCAGAACTAGGACTGGGTTTGCCAGCCACTTGGAGTATTTTATTGGCCGGATGAAGCCTGCGGCTAGCAGGCGTTGTACTTCTTCGGCGATTGCCCGATGGCGCTCTTCATTGAAGGGCCGTAGCGACTGCTTTACTGGTCGCACTTTGGGGTCGGCGTTTAATTTATGCTCAGCGAGTTCCCTCGGGACACCTGGCATGTCAGATGGTTTTCATGTGAAGATGTCGTAGTTCTCACGGCGGAACCCGATGAGCGCGCTTTCCTATGTGGGGCTCATGTGCGCCCCGATGGTGACCGTCTAGCTGGAGTCGCTCGGGACGACCTCAACGGTGCGGGTGTGCATGGTCACCTTGAACGTGGAGTTCGCGGCGGTTGGCTTCTTCAGGATGGTGGGGTCATCCTTGTTGATGTTGCCCGCGTATTTCGCGAGCTCCTCCGCGTGGTCAATCTCCGCAGCGATGACGGTGTCGGTGAGCTCGGCGCCTTTGTCTTCGCATTCCACAGCCATATCGGGGTCGCCGTGGACCGTGATGATGCCGCTTGGCCCTGGAAGCTTCATCATGTTGTAGGCGTAGTGTGGGGTCGCCACAAATTTGGCGAACGCTTGGCTTCCCAGGACAAAGTGGTAGGGGCTATGGAAGTGCACCAGCTCGAACATGATCCTCTCTGTGCGGTAGTTTGCCGGTGTGCCGAAGGTGACTGACAGCGTCACTTTTCCGATCAGGTACGCCTTCCGACCGGGGACGATGCTGTGGAAGGTTGTCAGGGTTGGCTCGATGGCTACTTCTGGGAGCTAGAACCTCTTGAACGTGTCCAGGTACATGATGTTCATGGAGGTCCCGCCGTCCATCAGTGTCTTGGGAAGCCAGTAGTCAGCCACCTTGGCCTGACCACCAGGGCAACTTGCCCTAGATATTCGATCCTGGGCGCGTGATCCTGGCGACTCCAGGTGATGCTTTGCCCGGACCAGTTGAGGAAGCGGGGGACGTCGACTTGGGTCACCGCATTGACGGTGACCGAGCGGGCGAGCATCTTCTTCTCGTGCTTGGTGTCGAGCCTGGTGAAGGTGTGTAGCGAGCCGGCTACGTGTCCAAACCCACCGGCGTTGCCATTATCCCTTGGTGGGTTGTTGTTGGGGTCCTCCCTTGCTCGCGTTGCCTTTTTGATCTCTTTTAGAGAATGGCAGTCCGCGGTGGTGTGGGTGGTGGGTTTTCCCTCCCTGCTATGGTAGATGCAAGGCTGGTTGATCAGGGCAGCGGGGTTGAATTTCGGCCTCACCGTGTTGTTGGGACGGTAGTATCCGCTATCGCGGTAATTTCCTCTGTCACGGCGGTAGCTCTTGGGGTCGCATTGGCCATAGCCAGCATTGGCGACAAAGTCGACTCGCCCGTCCGTTCGGCGCATGCCAGTGATGCGAGTGTTGTTGTAGCGCATGTCGCGTTGTTGCCCATTGTCGTGGCCACTGGTGCGGCGCCTTCCTCCCGACTCATCGTCGGAGTCTTGGTTGGGGTCCTCCTCCGCGTAGCGCTTGGTGATCTCGAGGAGGTCGGGGATGTTGTCGAGCGTCTGGTAGACCCGCTTGATTTTAGCGACCAGGGGTTCGTACCGGCACGCGTTCTTGAAGAAATGTATTGTCGTGTCCGGGTGGATGCCGGAGGCATTGATCCACAGCTCTTGCCACCTTTGAATCCAGCGGCGTGTCGACTCGCGTTGTCCCTGGATGCATCGCTCTAGGTCTTCGATGGTGGTGGCGCGGGTGTAGAAGCTGTTGGCGGGGAGGGTGTTGATCCATTGTCGTGTCGCACAAAGGCGTCCTGCATTTCCTCCCAGGAGTCGATGCTGTTGGCGGGGAGGGTGTTGATCCATTGTCGTGTCGCACCCTCCATCATCAGGGGGAGGTAGCGAGCGGCAAGCAGGTCGGTGTGGCCGGCGATTCCCATTGCCATGATGTATGTGTCCAGCCACACTGCTGGGTCGTACGTTGGATCGTAGTTTTCGATCTCCTTGGGCGCCTTGAAGTTGGCGGGGTACTTTCCCCTCCGATCATAGGCCCGAAGCATTGGGGGCCTACTCGGCTGAGTGTGCCCCTGGGTTCAGGATCGCCGCGGTTACTAAGGGTGTGCCTCAAGTCGTTTGGCTGGCGCGCCCGCCAAGCCTGGTTGTTGAAAATGTGCGTGCGGGCGTCGATGGGCTGCCCGTTGGTGGCGACCGTGTTGTTCACTGGTCGCGGCTCGTTGGTGGAGAGCGTGGGGTTGGCGGCCGGTGGCTGGTTCGCCAGGGGCTGTGGTGGTGGGCAGGTCATGGCATTGGCGATGGTCGGGTGACCGCTTGAGGCCACCCTGCTTGCCGAGGAGCGGGAATACATCCAACCCCGCGGGTCGACTCCCGCAGCTTGTTGCTCGACGGCCCTAGCGAGTAGGGCCTTGGCGTACTGGATCTACAACGCGCCTTCTCCCTGGACGTCGAGGTTGGCCACCGCAGCGTCGGCCGCGACGACGTTGTCCATCGGGGTGGAGTAGAGTGGGAGTCCGTTGGTGTCGCGGGCCTGTGGTGAGATGATGATCCACGGCTGGTCCGGCAGGGGCAAACGGGCAATGGGTGGTGGAGGGGCCTCGGTCGCCGGTGCACCGGGTGGTGGTCGGTTTCTCCCACCTGGTGGCGCGTTCTCGTAGTACTCGCGCTCGGCCGCGCATGCGGGGTCGCTTTCGTCATTGAAGTTTAGGACGCAGTCCTAGACGTTGGAGTTCAGGCGGGTCCTGATGCGGCGTTGGTGATAGAGCGTTAGCTCCCGCGCCGTTTCCCGCTCGAGGCGGTATCTCTCACGCACGGCAAGCTCATTGCGTTGCGCCTCCGCGAGTCGCAAGCGGGCCTCCTCCACTTCTGTGGCCATGGTGGTCGGCGGGATCGGTGTGGAGAACGGATCTGGCAGAGCGGCCGTGCTGCCCGCCATGTTGATCACATTGAAGCGATTGGATCTGGCGCGGAAATCCTCGGGGGACTCCGAGCCGGAGTCAGAGTCAAAGATCCCCAGGATGGAGGAGTCCTCGAAGTCCTCGGGGTTGGAGACTCGCGTGATGGAGTCCTCCCGTGATGTAGAGGTGATAGATCCGTCGACCGAGGCAGGGGTCACGGAGTCGGCGTCGTCGTGGAGGGTCGCGTTGTCTGTGTCGGTGTTAGTCCCGGCCAGACTGCTAGCTGCCGAGTCGTACTTGGTGGCAAGGCTCCTGATGGAGCGGACCTGCTCCTGCGAGAGCAGATCGCAGTGCGGCGGCGATCCGCCAACGATCACCGTCGCTGCTGGGTCGACTGCGCCGGTGAAGCCGACGAAGAGGTTGATGGACCAACTGGCATTATCGCGTCGTGGGTGATCGGGCGCGACGCCGGGACGTAGCTGCTGGGCAGGATCTATAAGATCCCGCCGATGGTGATCATGCGGCCAGTGGCGAGCGGCCGATCGATCGGCGAGTAGGGTCTCGCCGCAGAACTCAGGCTAGTCCGGCTAGGCCCCATGGTGGGCGCCACTATCGTGGAAATGGCCACGGCAGTCGCTGCTACTGGCAGCGATTGATTGAGACAGGGGCAAAAGCTGGCGGCCGTCTGCGGTGTGAGATGGGGGCGGATGCACATGGTTTACCCAGGTTCGGCCCCCCGGAGGGTAAAGACCTACTCTTGCTAGATTGGATTGATGGAGAGCGAGTTACAGGGGTGGCGAGCTCGGCGCCTAAGCAGCAAGTCGCTTGAAGCGGTGTATGATGGAACGTAAGTCCTCAGGATACCCTAGGGAGGTTTATATATGGGGCACCTCGCTAGGGTTTATAGTTTACAACCAAACAGAATATGGATTCAGAGGATTTGACCTAATCTGACTGGTCTTCGAATATGCTGTTGGGCCTCCAGTCTCTAGTCGCCAGGCCTTCTCCTTAGTCGCATTCCAGTCGCCGTCCTGCAGGCCCACTCAGAAGACCTTTGGCACAATCGGAACGTCCTGCTGGGCATACCCCATCCGGCATATGCCCATCACATCAGATGTGATGTATAATGTTATGGCAGGGCTAGTTCGCTTTTAACATAGAATGATGTGTCCCAGGGCCCAGGGCCCATGAGAAAGCCCTCCAGGTTGATCTAAAGTCATTGTAAGCTCCTGGAATACGGCCTCGTTCTGCTGCCATGACTATAGTTTATACAAAAAGTATAGCAAATTGTGTTTCGAAGTTTAGATGACAACAGTGAAAACGACCATCATTATAAACACTAGAAACAAAGTCTCACTTTGTTGCCAAACAAATGCTTCGACCCATTATACGATAATGGTGTGAATGTCAAAATTAGGAAGACATTTACAATTTGCAAAAGACATAATGATTTGGTAAAACAGAACATGGACATGACGTTTCCCATGAGCATGCATGATCTGTAAACACATATGGTTTATATGAGTAAAATGCGAGCTGGATTATTTGTACTCTAGTGCAAGTGGGAGACTAAAGGAGATATGCCCTAGAGGAAAATAATAAATAGGTTTTTATTGTCATATCTCAATTAGTTTATAATAGTTTCATATTGTGCTATAACTGTGCCAAGTGGAAACATTGGTGTAGGTGTGGTATGAAACAACCAAGTCTCTAGTAGCCTCTATTCATACTAGTTCGTTGGTCATAAGGATGATCTGGGTTTCAAGATCATGGGCATTTATGCCAATTGACAACAGGGTCATATCATTGGAGAATGATGTGATGGACATTCCTCGAAGGATTGCAACACGATCAAGTCATATAGTTAATTGTTGCAACAACTATACCTAGACTCCTTTTCCTTAGACCGTGAGCTCATATTACTCACTGTCTCCCGAGGCTGCTTAGACTGCATCAACCGTCATCTGGTAATACAGTGGCCATAAAGGTGTACGTTGGGTATTCCGAAGGAATAGTAGATGACATGTGACTGCAAGACTAGGATTTGTTCACCCACATGACGGGTAAAGATACATACGGCCGGCTTGGTGAGATTACATCCATAAATGTTTCAACACGTGACTCGGTCATGGGGATGTAATATCACGGTAACAAGAAAACAAACTTGATGTGAACGAGATTGAACAAGGTATGTGATACCAATGATCGGATCTCGGACAAGTCGTATCAAGAAACAAAAGGAATTGGATGCTACATTTAGCGGTTCAAACGACATTGTCATCAGGAATGCATAGGGGTCACATGGATATCCCTGGTCCCTTTGTTGATCATTGATATAGATCATGTCTAGAGCATTCCCGAGCCGTGAGAGGATACACTTAAGAGTACGATGAGAGCGATCATCCGTAAGACGGAATCACAGTAGAGAAAGAGAAAGCCGCAATCGTTCCGCGAAAAAATCTGAAGTAGTTCGGAGAAAGAATAAAGGACTGGAATCATTCCGCGAATTCCGAAGTTGTTCCGAGGATATAGAAAGGGGAACCAAAAGGTGTTTCGGGTTGAATTAGATTTTGTAATATGTATTTACATATTAATTAGTGTAATTAATATTAAATATAATATTAAAATCTAATTTGAAGGGGTATTCCACTAATGGGCCAAACTTCCTAGAGAATAAAGGCCCATGAGGGAAAACCGAAGGAGGGAAGGGCCAAGAGGGCCAAGCCCCAGCCGCCACAAGGATTGACATTATTACATTATCATCACATGATAACATCTATGTGTATGCATCGTCGCTATGGCAGCAGAATGAGGCCTGATTCCAGGAGCCTACAGTGACTTTAGATCAACCTCGAGGGCTTTCTCATGGGCATTGTGCCCTGGGACACATCATTCTACGTTAAAAGTGAACTAGCCCCGCCATAATATTATACAACACTTTATATGGTACCCTTATCTATTATTATAAATGTAATCATCGAAACACGAGTGCACTCTGTGCAACTTTCAATGTTTTTGTTCACCTCGCTTCCTACTTGACTTTAATCGGTATTTACAAGAGTTTCCAACATATTACCTTATAACATAACCCTTTATGATTTAAGATATGTCATCCTTTATGGATTTGGAAAATATGTCTATAGTTCTGTATTAGACACTACAGACAAACTTAGCTCAATGTTCTGTGATTCAAACTTAATCACTTTTAAATGTTCCTTATTGGATCATATATTATGTTAAGTTACGATCATGGTTTTATAAGATAGAACCTATGTCTTAACATAGTGGATGATGGTCATACTTTTTCTTTCTTTCAACCATTGATGTTCAACTTAATACTATTCCTAATTTGAGTTATTAAGGACTAGTTCCTTAATTAACTTATATTCTGAAACCCTTTCTAGAATCCCTTAAGGAATACTACATAATATCATAATACACTTATTGTCAACTTCTACTCCTTATAAATCATTATTTATTGGTACTTGCACTTTTATTCTTAACACACTTAAGAATCATTCTATAAGCTCCCACTCAAAATATGTTCCTAACATATTTGGGTATGAGTCACTACTCTTACTCAAACTATGTTCCTACATATTTGAATTTAAGACTTATATTTCTATCACTCAAAATATGTCATTCACATATTGTTTTAGGAAGACTTTCATAGCTCCCACTCAATTTTATGCAAATTGCATATCCACTCACTATTTTGAACAACTTCAAATCCTTTGATCAAATATCAAAGTGAGAGATTTACTATGAGACACCCGTACTTTTACTAGTTTTAAATCCACTAGACATTAAGCACATATGAATCAAATTCATTTGAATTCATCCAATACTTGACAAATTGTGCTTTTGTCATTCACCCCTTTTCCACTATGGCTTTTAAGTCATTTGGGAAAATTCAAGTAACCCCTTTTACTTGTGATATTCAGCAACGAATTGCTTTCTAATCTCAAGGGAATTTTCCTTTTAGGATTTCTCAAAATTCTAGTTTACCATTATTTCCTTAGTAGTTCGTAGGTATGTCATATTCCAAGAATCACGACAAATGATTCACAAATGTCTCCATACAAGGTATGGATTATTTTGAATCCTACTTCATGTAGTGAAAACACGAGTGAGGAAAACACAATGATCATTATCATTGATTCTTTCCTTTGTGAAGAGAATCTTTCAGGAACGTTGTCTGTTGCACTTTTCAACACTCTGATGCAGGGTTTTGAAACCTCATCGTATTTTTCACTATCTTCCATTTGCTTCATAATTGAGAGGTATCACTGAATGTGAACTTCCTCAAGAATGCACCAAAATCTAAGCAATATAAGTTTTGCTTTCCTTTTGGTTTTAGCTATGGATTTCATATTCAAAGTTTTCAATGAATACTCTACAAGGACTTATTCGCTATTGTTTTGGTTATATCGAATATCCCCAAAACTTATACGACTATCCATACTAGATATGGAGCCGCTTTCACGAATTCAAATGGTTCACTATAGATTCTAATTGAATGCTAACTATTTCTAACTAATGGTCTCTACATCTACACTACAACGATTTATTTGGTGCCATCAATTCACCCATTTTGATATCTAATATCATATTGTGATGCTTTGCATTTTTGACGTTTCAAAATGCTTTGCATTCCACAATTTCTTTTATGCCATTCTTATAAAGTCAAATTTCATTACTATTGATCAAATTGTAGTAATTGGATTCTCTTTCATATTTGTACCCTTTGTTGGATGAAACACTTTGATCATATCAAATAGTTTCATATTCATGTTTCCTTTGGTAAACTTCTTTACACATTTAAACAATCATATAATTATAATTACCATTATGTTAAAACATAATACATTGAATATGTATTTACTTTTAACAATTCATTAAACACTTTGTATTCAAGTAATACCCGGTGTTCAAGTTATTTTGCCGAACATAGGCATGATTTATATGTGATAAGAAATGGAATGACTTTTGCATATTATCAACATAACTTTGAATTTAAACAATGGTGTTCATTCCGTAATGAAATATCATTTAAGTTGGGTATTTTAAGGCATTTCAATATTTTACAAATGTTCATGCATTATCAATTAGTTTCAAACAACAAGTATAATTCACATACAATCAAACAAGATATGAACACAAATAGAAACCATTCATAATAGTAGAACAACTGTTTGTTACAAACTGATATGAATAACCGTCTCACAAAGTGTGAGACAAACTAAAGAGGTTCACGATCTATTGATTACAATAATCAGCCTAAAACATAAACTAAGTGATAAATGTTGAGGGAGAGTGTCGTCGGCCATCATCATCATGCTCGTCATCAACACGCAACGTCACCTCCTCTCCAGCAAGCACCTCTCATGCAGAAGGACCCGTTTTCAGCAAAACAGAACAAGTATCAAATATACTTAAGGCTGCAAATGTGTTTGCAAGATTATAACATTTATAAAATTGTATATCAAATATATACCTTTGTCATTGATGACCTTATCGACATCGGGTTCAACCAACAGATCTCTGAAATGTGATATGAACTCGTGGAAATCCTGTGTTTTCGCATCGTGTTGGGGGGGTACCCCTGATACATTGCAAATGTATCTATAATTGTTGATGCTCCATGCTTGGTTTTATCTACTTTCTTATGTTTTGTCCACACTTTGGAGTAATTTTCATATGATTTCTTGGACTAACCTATTAACAAGAGCCACAGTGCCAGTTGCCTATTTTCTGTTGTTTATTGGTTCTAGGAAAGTCAGAAAATCAATATTCTCGGAATTGGACGGGACAAAAGCCAAAGTTCCTATTTTACTGGAAGACTCACAGAGCCAGAAGCAGAGACGGAGGAGGGCCAGGGCCTGGCCACACCATATGGTGGCGCGGGCTAGCCCTGGCTGCGCCACCAGGTGGTGTGGGCCCCTGGCACTCCACCGACCTTGCCTCCTTCGCCTATAAGAGCCTCCCGATACCAAAACCCTAAAGAATCAAGCCTCCAGCCACAAAAAGTTCCGCAGCGCCCGCAGCCACCGAAGGGGAGATTCGGGGGACAGAAAGTCTCTGTTCTGGCACCCTGCCGGGACGGGGAGTGCCCTCGGAGCCATCTCCATCGATCTCCACCACCATCTCCATCACCATTGCCAATTCCCATGATGAGGAGGGAGTAGTTCTCTCTCGAGGCTAAGGGTTCTATCGGTAGCTATGTGTTCATCTCTCTATCTATGCATGATCTTGTTGTGGTCATGAGCTTGTAATCTATAGATCTACCTTGCTACTCAAGTGCTTTAATAGATCTCTGCTCTCCCCATGTGTGTAAAAGTGATAGCGTGCTCACCATGGTGGCACTTAGGCTAGAGATTACAAATACTTGTTATGAGTTCTATTTGCAGTTGGATGTTTCTATGAAATTGTGGTGTTTGTTGGACTCATCTAGTACTCAAGGTGACAGTGTGGGGTTTTTTAGATGGGAAAGGCTTACTTTGAGGTGTGATGTTATAGCCCTACCATCGATTAGAGTGTCCAACCGGAGAGTAGTTAAGAGTAGTATCATGAAGATAATATATTTATGAGAGAGTGTTCACTAGTGAAAGTATGATCCCTAGGCCTTGTTTCTAAGCATTGATACACCATTTGCAATTAGTTCTGTTACATGTTTGTTTGCTTCAATCTTTATTTCAGTTTGCCTTTAGTCTCTTCCATGCCATCAAGTTATTTTCTATCACCGTTACCACCTGTATTTCACTATCTCTTCACCAAACTAGTGCACCTATACACCTGACAAGTGTATTGGGTGTGTTGGGGACACAAGAGACTTCTTGTATCTTGATTGCAGGGTTGCTTGAGAGGGGATACCTTTGACCACTTCCTCTCTGAGTTCGATAAACCTTGGGTGATCCACTTAAGGGAAAACTTGTTGCTGTTCTACAAACCTCTGCACTTGGAGGCCCAACAACTGTCTACAAGAATACAAGTGCGTAGACATCAAGCTATTTTATGGCGCCGTTGCCGGGGAGGTAAGGTAAAAGGTATTCACACCGGAGGATTAAAAAAGAAGAATCTCCCACGGCAAACGCCTATTTTCTGGCGCCGTTGCCAGGGAGGTAAGGTAAAAGGTACTCACATCCTCCGGTGTGAGTGCTCGAAGTTATTTCCTTTAGATTCTGCAGTTTTGTCTTTCTGCTTCTTGTTTTCACTAGTTAGGCTTAATGGAAAACAACAACAAAATAGAGATCTTTTTAGTCTTTTTCCTAAGTTAGAACTCGAATTCTTTGAAAAGAAAATTAAAAAACCCTTGGAACCTTCCTTGCATGCTAATAGCAATGTTATTAGTATGAATCTTTTGAACACCTTTGTTACTAATGCTATAGAAACGTCTAAGCTTGGGGAAGTTGGTTTTTATGAAAATGATCTTTTTAGTTCCCCGGCTTTAAAGAAGAAAATTTGCTCTGATGATATTTTATCTCCCATATGTGGTAATTCTGATTATACTTGTGATATTTTTAATCCACATACTGAAAGCATCCCTTTTAAAATACCTATAAAAATTATTGAACGTGTTATGAATAACTGCTATTTTGGAGATGGAACTGTCCATCCTGGTGATCATTTACTCTTTATACATGAATTATGCGAGTTGTTCAAGTGTGCAGGTATTTCAATGAACCAAGTTAAGAGGAAGCTATTCCCTATTTCACTTAAGGGCAAAGCAAGGGAGTGGTCTGAGCTACTAGATGATCCTCATCATTTGGAGTGGAAGGAACTTGAATCTCTCTTTTACTCTAAATTTTATCCTCCTCATGAAATTCATAAAGATAGGAATTACATTTATAATTTTCATCCTCATGATGGAGAAAGTATTTCCCAAGCATGGGGGAGATTCAAGTCACTAATGCTCAAATGTCCCATTCATGTGCTCCCCAAGAATATTGTTATTAATAATTTCTATGCAAGGCTTTCAGGACATTACAAGGACTATCTAGATACTTGTTTAGAGGGATCCTTCACGAGTAAGGAGGTCAAAGCTAAGTGGGATCTTCTTGAAACAATTCAAAGCAATACCGAAGATTGGGATAACAACAAAGGTAAAGAACCAGGTATAAACTCTGAGTATGATTGCATTAAGTCTTTTGCTGAAACTGCTGATTTTCAAGAGCTTAGTGCTAAATATGGTCTTGATCCTCAAAATCTTATTGATTGTTTTAAAACCTTTGCTTATCATATTAATGCCCCTAAAGAAAAGTGGGACATGTATCATGAGCCATTTAAAGACACTTGCATGGAAAATGAAATTGTTGTTAACGATAGCAATAAACATGCTCAAACCTCTGAAAGTACTATTTCTTATAAGCATGTTAATTTTTGTGGGATACATAGACCTTGTCAGAGTAATCAAGTTGTAGAAGAATATTGTATCACCCACAGGAATGAAAAAACTAGAGTGTGGTATAGGGCTCTAAATGATCTTGGTAAAAAAATGTGTGCCCTCTATCCTTTTATTTGTGAACTTTGCTTTGAAGTGGGTCATTTCAATTTCCAATGCTCAGGCCATAATAATAGCCCTTCTAATCCAATGAGTACTGCAAGTTTATATTGTGATGACATGATCACTCCTAATCAGCATGATGAACTTACATTATTTTTGGGGTGTGAAGAGCTATCAAGAGAAACCTCTTTGGTGGATATGGGTGCTTTTTATGTGAATAGTGTCATGCATGGTTGTCATCTTTATTTTGTTGATAATTGCCACACAAATACTTACATACAAAATATTATAGAAGATGAGATTTTACCAAAATATGATAGGACTAATATGTGTTTTGATCTTATTAATGAAAAGAAGGAATCCTCCAAAGTTTCTTCTATTGTTTCTAAAAATGAACCAGGGTATATGGAGAAGCTTCCTTTCAAGCCTCTCCCTCCTAAAGAGAAGAAGATAAAGAAGAAAAGGAGGAGTAAAAGGAGGGAGGAAACGGTATTTCCCCCTAAGCATGTAGATCCTATTATAGTTTTTGATGAGTCTGAACTCGATGATGTTCCTATGCCTATTACCTATAGTAGTGATCATGATTGGGAAAAGCACACTACTTTTGATAATCTCTTCGGTACCAATTCTGAAAATGATGATATTAATAATTTCTATACTATTAGTGTTATCCATGATCTTTCCAATGATGATATGTTTACAAATGAACACACTTTGGAGGATAACTATTCTATTGCTTATGAAGATACTATACCTCCAATTTATGATGATTGCAATGATGAATATGATATTTTCAGTCCACCTACTATTGAGGAGGAAATTAATTATGATTATAATATGCCTCCTATATTTGATGATTATGGTGATGAAAATAATAATGATAGCTATTTTGTTGAATTTGCTCCTACTACAATTAACAAGAATGACTATGTTTATGTGGGGAGTATTAATTATTTTATACATGTGGCTCATGATAAGAATGTTTTATGTGATGGTTATATTGTTAATTTTATTCATGTTTCTACTGAAAGTTATTATGAGAGAGGGAAACATGGTTCTATGCATCTCAATAATATTAAGTTTCCCCTCTTTATGTTGAAATTTTTGAAGTTGCACTTGTTTTGCTTTCCTATGCTTGTTGCTTTGTGCTTTCATGACTTGTTCCTTTACAAGATTCCTATGCATAGGAATTGGGTTAGACTTAAATGTGCTTTGAATTTGCTTCTTGATGCTCTCTTTTACTTCAATTCATATTTCTTATGTGAGCATCTTCTCAAACTATCATGCCTAACTTAAAGGCCCTAAAGAAAAGTACTTATTGGGAGATAACCCAAAAGTTTTAGATGAGTCTTTGAAGTTATTACCTCAGTAATAACCTCTCCTTATCCTTTTTATTTGATTTTTGTGCCAAGAGTAACCTCTAATGAGAGAGAAGTAATGATTGAGAAAGTTGTTGTCCCGAAACAGATTTCTGTGCTTCACCGTAAAAAATCATGTAAAATCTCTAAACGTCTTTTTGCGGCGTGAATTTTTGTGCTTCTGACCCATGTTGTTATATAACTTTAGTTAGTTCAACACCTTTTGATTTGAGCAACAGAAGGACTTCGAAAAAATTCGTCTTTACCTGCTGGTCTGTTTTGACAGATTTCTGCCATTTTCTGCATTTGCTTCTTGTTGGTTCCTTTTTGAGTTCTTTTGGGGAATTCAGCTTTTTGAGGGAAGTGCTTCAGTAGCTAGTGTTTTAATGGAAGTTTTATTGGTGTTGAAACTGAACCCAAAGACTTATTATCTTGAGTGCACTAATGTTGCTAATAAAGATTGTGTGAAGTTTTGTATGAAGGAAAAATTAACAGGTGTATGGAAGGAATGAGTAATGAGATGAAGGATGGACTAAATCTCAAGCTTGGGGATTCCACGCGTGTCACCCCAAGAAATATCCAAGAAGTACAAGCGTCAAAGCTTGGGGATGCCCAAGGCATCCCCTTCTTCATCAATAAAAATCTCAGGTTTCTTCCAAACGCTTCATTTTTATTGTTTCATGCACTGTTGTGTTGTTCTTGGAGTGTCTTCTTTTTTGTTTTCCTTTTGGTTTTTTTGTTTACTTTGGTTTCCTTAGTTTTCTGAATAAATTGGTTGGACCCCCTCTTTCATACATTGGTTTGCAAATAGTTTGGTTTGGTTTGGAAAAGAGTAGGAAAGTTCATACTTTTGTGGTAAAAAGAGTTTGTTTTTGACTGTGGCCTATGCTCTGTCATGCCATGCTTGATATTTTTTTGGCTTTATGCTTAGTATTATTTGCTGTATGATGACTTGTTATAAAAAATTGAGATTGCTTAATGTGCCTTGGATGAATCATGCGTTGTTTGAGCATATTAAAGCATAGTATGGTGGTATTCTCCTTTGATGCTTTATTTGGGCTGACTTGGCACATGCTCACACCATGTTATGACTATCTCAAGTCACCTTTGCCTTTATGATCCTTTAGTTTTCAACTTGTAGTATCACTTTATGCTTTGATCAATGATGTTTTATCGCTCTGCATGATTATGGCCATTATTGCTCTCTTAGTTTGTCGCTCCCAGTCTTTTGCTAGCCTCCACAACCAAGTATGAGTTCCACTCATGCATCCAACTCCCTAAACCAAGTTATTCCAAAGAGTCCACCATACCTACCTACTAGCTTATGCTATTCCAAGTATATTCATGCTTTTGTTTACCTTCCAAATTAAACTTGTTATGAGAAAACTAGTGATTAAAGCTCTCACGAACTTGATGGCACACTTTACTTTTCTTGCCCTTAATAAACTTGAACCATTGTGTCGTCTATGTTGTATATGCTTGCACTTATTTGCCGGGAATTAGCAGAACCATGCTTTCATGGGGAACGCTTTCAACATTACACTTGGTACTTGTACCTAGTTGATATCATGCTCTTTTGTATATGGATGTCGTCGGTGTGAAATGAAAGGGAGCTTGTAAGTCCATGGAGTTATGTATATGTGTTAGAGAAACGCCTGGGCCGCTGGTCTAATCCATGCTGACATGGTGGAAACCTGCAGCGTAACCATAATGAGCTGTCTATGAAGCATTCTTCTTATAAAAAAAGAGTCCTATATTGAGAAAAAAGAGAAAAAGAAAAAAAGAGATATTCTGAAAAGAGGAAAGCGAGAAAAAAACACCATATTCCCATGGTAAATAAGAAGATTGCTGAGATGCTCGTTGTCTGATTGCCTTGTCTTTTTGATATGGGGATTCTTCCGTATCATCGGGCAAGGGGTACCCCGTTGGCAGTTCTCTATGATACACATATACTTACGATGACAAGAACTTACCAGTGACTAAACTTGAGTAGCATTAGGAGCGGCCCTCGTATACAAGGGACATGAGATTTCTGACTTATACTTCGTCAAGCATGTACACCATAGTTTGTTCACTTTAACCTTAATCACTTCAAGATGCTTATGATAGGGGCAATGAGAGCTGAAAGCTATTAAATACCATAATTTTTGGAAGCTCTTATGAGACTTGAATCCCTGCTTCCTTCTATGAAGGATTTTCTTCCACCATTATATTGAGTCTCCACCTTCTATCTTTATGCACCTACTTTGAGAGCATAGTGGCCATTCTAAGTTCTATGTGCATTGTCCCAAGACTAGTTGATTGACGCATAACATGATATTGCTTGTTTTAAACTATTTGTATCTAGTCACTCTTATGAAATTTGAAGGTGCCCTATGCATTTATATTTGCTACTCTATGAGGGACAAGTTGATTACTATTATGCTATGTTTTCTTTATGTGAAACAAACAAACGTCTTGCAAAGCATTGTTATTCATGAATATTTTGTTTGTTCCTTTTCATGTTGCAACATAGTTTCTTTGTCTTATTGCTAGAACCTTGTCTTTCATGCTATGATTGAAGTACTATGATCCCAGCTTTGAATGTTTTACAAATACTTTGATCAAGTCTTTGATGGTGCATGTCACCTCAAAAATTATTCTTTCTTTTTATCACTTACCTACTCGAGGACGAGCAGGAGTTAAGCTTGGGGATGTTGATACATTGCAAATGTATCTATAATTTTTGATGCTCCATGCTTGGTTTTATGTACTTTCTTATGTCTTGTCCACACTTTGGAGTACTTTTCATATGATTTCTTGGACTAACCTATTAACAAGCGCCACAGTGCCAGTTGCCTGTTTTCTGCTATTTATTGGTTCCAGGAAAGTCAAAAAATCAATATTCTCGGAATTGGACGGGACAAAAGCCAAAGTTCCTATTTTACTAGAAGACTCACGGAGCCAGAAGCAGAGACGGAGGAGGGCCAGGGCCTGGCCACACCATATGGTGGCGCGGGCTAGCCCTGGCCGCGCCACCAGGTGGTGTGGGGCCCCTGGCACTCCACCGACCTTGCCTCCTTCGCCTATAAGAGCATCTTGATACCAAAACACTAAAGAATCAAGCCTCCAGCCACGAAAAGTTCCGCAGCACCGCCGCCACCGAAGGGGAGATTCGGGGGACAGAAAGTCTCTATTCCAGCACCCTACCGGGACGGGGAAGTGCCCCCGGAGCCATCTCCATCGATCTCCACCACCATCCCCATCATCATTGCTGATTCCCATGATGATGAGGGAGTAGTTCTCTCTCGAGGCTAAGGGTTCTACCGGTAGCTATGTGTTCATCTCTCTATCTATGCATGATCTTGTTGTGGTCATGAGCTTGTAATCTATAGATCTACCTTGCTACTCAAGTGCTTTAATAGATCTCTGCTCTCCCCATGTGTGTGAAAGTGACAGCGTGCTCACCATGGTGGCACTTAGGCTAGAGATTACAAATACTTGTTATGAGTTATATTTGGAGTTGGATGTTTCTATGAAATTGTGGTGTTTGTTGGACTCATCTAGTACTCAAGGTGACAGTGTGGGGTTTTCTAGATGGGAAAGGCTTACTTTGAGGTGTGTTGTTATAGCCCTACCATCGATTAGGGTGTCCAACCGGAGAGTAGTTAAGAGTAGTATCATGAAGATAATATATTTATGAGAGAGTGTTCACTAGTGAAAGTATGATCCCTAGGCCTTGTTTCTAAGCATTGATACACCGTTTGCAATTAGATCTGTTACATGTTTGCTTGCTTCAATCTTTATTTCAGTTTGCCTTTAGTCTCTTCCACACCATCAAGTTATTTTCTATCACCGTTACCACTTGTATTTCACTATCTCTTCGCCGAACTAGTGCACCTATACACCTGACAAGTGTATTGGGTGTGTTGGGGACACAAGAGACTTCTTGTATCTTGATTGCAGGGTTGCTTGAGAGGGGATACCTTTGACCACTTCCTCCCTGAGTTCGATAAACCTTGGGTGATCCACTTAAGGGAAAACTTGCTGCTGTTCTACAAACCTCTGCACTTGGAGGCCCAACAACTATCTACAAGAATAGAAGTGCGTAGATATCAACCCCTGGGTAGGGTCATGCCGGGGTATAAAGGCCAAGTTAGCCGAGGTACGGCTAGGTCAAAGCAAGTGCTGGCCGAGTCACCTCAAGGTAGGCCGAATCACGGAGTAACACGGACCAGGGGATGTCCACCTAACTGGATCTCAACCGACTTAAAGTCGTATGTCGGATAGATCAATCTAACTTATATGCAGGTACAGGTGTGGCCGGATCAACTAGGTACGATCCGGGTTATATCAAGCTTGTTAGAGAAGGAAGGTATCTCGCTGGTCAAAGGTGACCTCTATACGCAGAGCGTGAGCAAAGTGGACAGAGGCCGGGACCACCGAGACATGGCCGACAAAGGTGACGATGCCAATGTCGGATGACGCGGGCGCCGCAGAGGCTCACGTAGCCTCTGCATGGATGACGCTGGGCTAAAGTGACCCGGTCGGCTTACTATTTTGGGAAGAGGCATATTCCCTGGAATATGCCTCCACGTATGCCCTAATTGGAGACCTAGCCACCCCTATATAAGGAGGGCTAGGGCCTCTGTAGAAAGGGTTGGTTTTTCTGGTTGATCCTTGGAGGGTGGTATTTACTAGTGGTGAGAGTAAGAGAGTTCTTCTTCCTCCTCTCCCCAAGATAGCTCAAGGAGCACTTGTAATCTATAGAGGTGAATCAAATACAAAGCTACTGTGTGTGGAATAACCATACTATCCCTCCCTGGATTCCCCTAGTGCATTTAGTCCCTACCTTTAGCCTATCCATGGCATCTGCCGTGACACCACCACGACAGTTGGAGCCCACCGCGGGGCCAGCGGCGCTAGCAGGGGTGAAGATCCGGACGGGAAACTTCATCGGCACCGACGAACGCATCGTCTCTGGGCTCGTTCAGCGCTTTGGAGTGCTGGATTTCGTCAGCGACAACGCTGGCTGCTTCGGCAAGCGTCCTCTTCCACGCAACGGCCTCTCCGTCAAGCTCGGCGTGCACAAGATCTACGTTGTTGTCGATGTGTCGTGCGTTCATCCGCGGCACGTCGTCAAAGGAGGCGACCCACCCCTTAGCACGGCTCACGGGGCACGTATCACTCGCTCCCCGAGCCACGCTGAAGTGATGATGACTGCACCTGACACTGGCGCAAGCAAGGATCCGACACCAGATCTGGAGGTAACGCCTAAGGCACCAAGGAAAAGTAGAGGTCCTCCTCTAGAGAGGCCAGAGAATGTGCTGCAGCAGGCGATGGATAGCCTGGCAAACCCGGTAGTAGCAGCAGTAGATCCGGCTCAGGCACAGGACGAGCTAGAGGAGACTAGGAAAAAGATACTAGAGGGTGCAAAAAAGATAGCTGCGGCTCAGCAGTCGTTGAACATGACACTGCGTGAGTACGCAAAGGCGAATAAGGTAGATGCTATAAAAGTAAAGGGGAGAAATCTCATAAGTGAAATGAACAGAGAGGGTGATACCAGGATTGAGGAATCAGAAAACTGTTTGTCCGTGGGGCTGCCGAAGTATAGTACCCCGGCAAAGAACCTCAGGGCAGCAGATGCAGCTGCATCCGAGTTAGAAGGTCTGACGGGTGAAGCACGCCAAAGACAGCAAGATAGGGTCAATGAGTTGGTTCGGATCGCGAACAGGCAAAATGAGGAATTGCTCAGGGCTAACCCGGAGAGAGCTGGGGCCTCCAAAATCGTTCATTCGGCGGTGGGTAACCTGGAGAAATCCGCTAGAGCTGCATCGTCGCCTCATGGTGGTCCTAGGAGAGAAGAGGTAGTAACCTCGGCTAGGAGGAATAAGCAGATAGTCCCATATGACCCGGCAAAGGCAGGGAAAGGAAAAGAGGTGCAAAGAAATGGGGATCGACGAAGTGTGAGCCGAGGTGAAGCTGGCCGAGGTAACCGCGACCAAGGCAATGCCGGTCAAGGGAATCTTGTAAACGGCAATGCCGGACAGCGTAATTCGGTAGGTGCAGCTCAACCGCAACAGTGGAATATACCACGGCAAGAGCGCAGTGCCGGCCAAGGTATGCAATAGAGAACAGCTCCGGAGGAGCAAGATAGGTACAATGATGGAGACTCAGAAATGGTGAACGATGGTTATCCCAGAAACCGACTCAATCTACGTCCCAAACGATCCGGAGTCCGGAGTTGTACCCATGGACATTGACGTGGGAGGTGGAACGCGAAACCAGGGGACTGCCTTGGCAAACCCGGGGACTGCACAGCGTGATCCGGTTGAAGTTATGCCGGTGGATCAGATGGAAATTGATGAGGATGTGTTCCCAGTGCGAGCTGTACCAGCTTGGGCACTGCCCATATTTCAATTCCTAAAAGATGGAACTTTACCCGCTGAGGAAGTGCTTTCCAGGCAAACTTAGAGGAGAGCAAAAGCATACAAAAGGAGTGTGACTAATGTCCTCCAGCGATGTGTTGACCCGGAGGAAGGACTTGACATCCTCCGAGATATACATCAAGGGGAATGTGGGCATCATGCCTCGTCCAGAGCCTTGGTAGCAAAAGCTTTCCGTCATGGGTTCTACTGGCCAAGTGCCTTGGAACAAGCAGAAGATCTGGTAAGAAATTCAACGGTTGTCAAAGATATGCTACCAAGACACATATGCCAATGTCTGAGCTCAAGACCATACCAATTACATGGCCATTTGCCGTATGGTGCTTGGGTATGGTTGGCCCATTTAAACCAGCAACAGACAACATTACCCACATCTTGGTCATGGTTGACAAATTTACAAAATGGATTGAGGTGAGACCAATAAGAAAATGTGATGGAGCTACGGCCGTAACATTCCTCAGAGATATCATCTTGAGATACAGTTATCCTCACAGTATCATAACGGATAATGGCACAAATTTTGCTGAAGGAGCATTTGCACGTTTCTGCCGAGATAAGAAGATCCGGCTAGACGTAGCCTCGGCCCCGCATCGAACGGACAAGTGGAAAGATCCAATGGATTAGTACTGTCCGGGATAAAACCCCGGCTCATTGAGCCGTTGCAAAGACCAGCGGGGTACTGGATAGAAGAACTACCAGCGGTACTGTGGAGTTTAAGAACAACTCCGAATCGATCAACAAGCTATACGCCATTTTTTCTGGTATATGGGGCAGAAGTTGTATTACCAGCCGACATAGAGCATGACTTGCCTAGGGTCACCCAATACACAGAAGCCGAAGTGCAAGAAGCCTGGCAAAATGATGTTGATCTGCTGGAAGAAGCGAGAGAATTGGCATTCTCCAGATCCGCCATATATCAACAAAATCTCCGACGCTATCATAGCCGGAAAGTAAGCCCCTGAGTTTTCCGGGAAGGCGATCTGGTACTCCGGTTGGTACAACGTACTGCTGGCATGCATAAATTATCCCCCCATGGGAAGGGCCATTCATTGTGAGCAAAGCATTACATAATGACTCATACTATCTCATAGATGCAAAACCACAGGAGAAGAACAAGGCGGACAGGTCCGGCGAGGAATCTAAGCATCCATGGAATGTAGCTCTACTTCGTCCTTTCTACACTTAGCAAAAAGTGTATGTATCCGAGTCTCTCATATGTCGGAATGTATGCCGGCAATGAGCTTATCAATGAAATGTTGGCACCTCGAGCAGTAACTCGGGGACTACCTCAATAATATTCGTTGTCTTCTACATTTGTTATTTATATGTCGGTTGGCGTAAGTTACTTCTACCTAAGCCGGATTAGTAGTGTGTGAGCACCAAAAACCCAACTCTTCGACTTGCTGCTGTCCAACAAGATTTGGCTTCATGGCAAGCAAGAGAACAAGTTTGGAATTGCGTAGCACATGAAAAACGACTAAGGAAAGAAACTTAATCGAGCCGACGTTTGTTATTCGAACTAACCTTGTGTTTACTTTATATTTAAGTTGCTGAATTATTTTGAGCTAATCCTAAAGTTTCCAAGTATTGTTAAGTCAATTTTTGAAGCTCGGACTCGTAAGTCATTAAACTGAACCAATGTAGACACGAGCCGAGCCAAGAAATTGGAGGAACAAGAAAATGAAACTCAGGGACTACACCGAAGTTAATCCGGCACTAAAACTTAGTAGCAAAATATCACTTGAGTGCTTAATACAATTGCACCCGGCATACCGGGGATCTGATAAAATTTAAAAGTTTTTTCGCTGAAGGAGCAGCAGGAGGAGGTGATTCGGCGCCAGCGGGTACAGCTCCAGCTTCGGCTTCAGCGTCATCCTCGTCTTCCTCGACGTCCGAAGCCTCGTCCTCTTCATCCTCACCCGAACCATCTTCAGCATTTTCATCGTCGGCAGCATCTAGGAAGCTTGGTCCCTCGTTTCATTGATGAATGGGGGCGTATTGGATGAAGCTATGGGCGCAAGCCTTGCGCCGAGCTACCCAATCCGGGTCAGTGGACCACCTTTTTCCGGTGCGCATGCGCTCAAGGAGATTGAGGTCAACCTTCTCATACCACGTAAGCACGTAGTGGAGAACGATCTCAGCTCCGGCGCATCCAACAGATTCCCTCCAAAGGTCGAGCTGGGTCTCTCAGTCTATTAACTTGTTGACAAGAGCTGTGGTCCCCTCCGGAGTATCTTCATCAGGCCAAAAGGCGTTGAAGATCCGGATTGCCACATCAAGGATATCCTTGCCATAATTCTTCACAATTTCCACGCGAGAAGACAGACTGACCAGCAGGTCCTCCATGTCATAAGGAATTTCACCAGCGTCAGGAGCAATGGGGGTACCCCTCTCCTGGCAAACTTGGCAACAGCAGTGGTTGCAATGGCATTGCCCTCTAGAAATTTGCCTGAAAACAAGACAAGTGAAGCAACTAAGGAAAAAACATGTGAAGCAACACGGAGAAGTTAATGCCGGATGAAGGAAAGGAACTTACGAGAAATGTGGCTGTGGATCCGGGTCAACTCCTTGGTACAGTCATCATGCCTTTTCCGAAGTTGCGCAAGTTCAGTATTCGCAGCTTGACGTCGGCCTCCTTGAGAAGTTCTTGGTCCTTGGCGATCTGGAGGTTGAGGCGCTCTCTTTCTTCAGTAAAGTCTTGGCCTGCCTTCTCCAGTTTGGATTTGTGCTGCGCCTTGAGCTTCTTCATATCTGCCTTAAGATGGGTAATCTCTTCATCTTTGGTCCGGAGGAGAGCAAGCTCGTTGTCTTCCTTCTTGAGTTCAGCTTGGTTCTGCCCTGCTTGTTCGAGAAAATGCAGCATCATATCAGGCACGGGCATACTATCTTCAAGAGAAGCTGAAATAGTTTGTTGACCCGACAAAGCCGAGGTATGAATATTTACCGAGCCAAGGAGAAAAGGAGATAGAAAGCATAGCAAGGTTGAGCAAGAATAACTTACCCTTTATCTGGTCCAAGTTTCTCCTCATGAGGACATTCTCAGCCTCCACCCCAGCTACGAAATCCGAATGAGGGATTACTTCGGCGAAAAAAGATGAAGAGAAATGGAAAAATGCAAAGGAGAAAACTTACCCCTTTTATCGTGTTCGGCGAGTAGTGCAGTATGTTTCGCACGTAGCATCTTGTGAGTATCCAAGAGACGCTGAAACTCAGCGCTCCGGCGATTGGTGGTCACCTGAAAAAAGTACAAAAATATAGCTTAGTCTTGTGCATATTCGAAGTGTGCAAAATCCGGGCCAAGTGGAACTTAACCCGGCTCTAGGTGTGTGCATATTCGAAGTGTACAAGATCCATGCCAAGTGAAACTTAACCCGGCTCTAGGTGTGTGCATATTCGAACTGTACAAGATCCGGGCCAAGTGGAACTTAACCCGGCTCTAGGTGTGTGCATATTCGAATTGTACAAAATCCGGGCCAAGTGGAACTTAACCCGGCTTTAGGTGTGTGCATATTCGAAGTGTACAAAATCCGGGCCAAGTGGAACTTAACCCGGCTCTAGGTGTGTGCATATTCGAAGTGTACAAGATCCAGGCCAAGTGGAACTTAACCCGGCTACCGCAATATAAACAAGTACACGTTAGAGGGTAACAACTAAGGGATCAATGTCCGCACAATACTTGTGCGTACTGGCCGTACAACACTCATACGCATAGATCGGCTCTAATACCACTGAAGGGGATCCACAGGAGAAAACAAAAAATCTCCTACGTTGGAACCTCAAAAACTGCCTAGGATCTATCTAAGTAGTAATGCAGTAACGGCCAATGCGTAGAGAATACATACCCTTGTAGACCGTACGCGGTTAACGTTCCGCGGGGAACGTGGTTGAAGTAGTCGTACTCGTTGCCGACCTCAAGGTCGTGAAGCTCCTCGCAGGTCACCCCTTGATCCTTCTTCATCTTCATTGTGCAACAGCTCCGGCTCACGACATTTAAGTGCTCCAAGTGTTGCGCCTCATGTCTTTGCACACATCCGGTGCACGATGAGACCTCCGACTCCCCGATCCCGCCGGGAGTGTGGAAGTTGATATATGGCTAGGAATCCCTACAGCGCAACGGCGTACTGTAGGTGTGCCTTGTTTGCACAACCCAGACTTGGGGCCATGGTCACAAGGGCTAGATTCCCTCTTTCGGTTTCCCTCATGGGCCTTTATTCTCTAGGAAGTTTGGCCCTTCCCTCTTTCGGTATCTAGGGTTTTCATCTCGGGGGGAATATATAGGCGAAGGGGCAAGGTCGGTGGAGGCCTGAGGGGTCCACACCACCTGGTGGCGCGCTTGGGGGTACCCGCGCCACCATAGGGTGTGGCCACCTCGGTGCCCTCCTTCGTCTCTGCTTTGAACTTCGTCTTGTGTCGGGAAAAATAGGAACTTCAGCTTTTGTTTCGTCCAATTCCGAGAATATTTCTTCACTAGCTTTTCTGAAACCAAAAACAGCAGAAAATAGGCAACTAGCAATGCGACATCTTGTTAATAGGTTAGTTTAAGAAAATGTATAAAATATCTCAAAGTGTAAACAAAACATAAGAAAGTTGATATAAAACAAGCATGGAGCATCAAAAATTATAGATACGTTTATGACGTATCAAGCATCCCCAAGCTTAACTCCTGCTCGTCCTCGAGTAGGTAAGTGATAAAAAGAATAATTTTTGAGGTGACATGCACCATCACAATCTTGATCAAGGTATTGTAAAACATTGATAGCTGGGATGATAGTACTTTAACATAAACATGAAATATATAGTTCTAACAATACGACAAAGCAACTAAGTTGCAACATAAAAAGGTACAAACAAAAGATCATGAATAACAATGCATTGAAAGACATTTGTTTGTTTCACATATAGCAAACATAATAAGAGTGGTAACCAGCTTGTCCTTCATGGATTAGCATAACATAAATGCATAGGACACCTTCAAAGTTCATAAAGGTGACTAGATACAAATAATTTAAGAGCAAGCAATACCAAAATTATAAATCAATCAATAAGTTTTGGGACAATGCACATTGAACTAAGAATAACAACTATGCTCTCTTAATTGGTGCATAAAGATAGAAGATAGAGACTCAACATAAAAGTAAAAAAGAAAGGCCCTTCATAGAGGGAAGCAGGGATTTCAAGTTTCATAAAGAGCTTCCAAAAATTATGGTACTTATTAGCTTTCAGCTCTCATTGCCCCTATCATAAGTATCTTGAGGTGATTAAGGTTAAAGTGACACAAATATGAGGATATGCTTGACAAGTTATAAGTTGAAAATCGCATGCCCCTTGCTTACGAGTACCTAACCTCATGCTACTCAACTTTAGTCACAAGTAAGTTCTTGTCATTGTAAGTATATGTGTATCATGGAGAACCGCCAACGGAGTACCCCTTGCCCCATGACATAGGAGCTATCCCATATCAAAATGACAAGGAAACAGACAATGAGCATCTCAGCGATCTTTTTATTTGCTATTTGCATAGGTTTTTATCGAGCATGCTTCACATAATGCTCACTATGGTTATGCTACAAGTTTCCACCATGATTAGGCATGGCTTAGGCTAGCCGCCCAGGCATTTCTCTAACACACATACAAACTCCATGAGCTTACAAACTCTCCTTTTATTTCACATCGCCGGGATATATAAACAAAATAACATGATATCAATTGAATAATAAGTGAAATGTTGAAAGTGTTCCTCATGGTACATGGTTCTGCTAATTCACAACTTATAAAGCGCAAGCATATAAGCAACATAGATGGGCACAATGGTTCAAGTTTATTAAGTGCAAGAAAATAAAGTGTGCCATCGAGTTTGTGAGAGCTTTAATCACTAATTTTCACATAACAAGTTTAATTTGGAAGGTAGATAAAAACATGAATATACTTGGAATGGTGTAACACACCATGCATAGGAATTTATAGTGGACTCTTTGGAATAACTTGGTTTTATTGGGGCTTGGATGCATGAGTAGAACTCATACTTAGTACAGGTGGAGGCTAGCAAAAGACTGGGAGCGACCAACTAAGAGAGCAATAATGGCCATAATCATGCAAAGTGACAAAACACTATTAATTAAAGCATAAAGTGATATTACAAGTCAAAAATAAATGATCATATAGGCTATGGTGACTGGTTCATAGTCTTAACATGGTGTAAGCATGTGCCAAGTCAACCCAAATAAAGCATCAAAGGAGAATACCACAATATTATGCTTTTGTATGCTAAAACAACGCATGATTCTTTTAAGGCACATTAAGCAATCTCAATTGTTTGAAACAAGTCATGCTACAACAATAATCACTAAGCATATGGTGAAAGCAACATCTAGCATGACATGATAAAGTCTAAGTCATAGTCAAAAAAAGCTTCCTTTTGTACCACTATAAGCATGAAACTTCCTACTCTTTTCTAACACCAATCGACTTATTTGAAACAACTCTCAAAGATAATAATCAATAAAGACCAGATATCATGTCTCACCCATATACAAAGAAGAACTAAAAAGTTCTAATCCAAAAGAATAAGAAAACTAAAGCTAAACGCAGTGCTAGCAAAGGAGAACACACACAGAACAATAAGAGTGAAAACTAGATTGTTCTAGGCAATGAATAACGGGGTGTGTATCTCTCCAAAAGAAGTGTGTTGGGATCCAACCAACTTATTGCAGAAAAGAAAGCAAAAGAAAACTAAAAACAAAGACGCTCCAAGAATAACACATAGTGCATAAGGTAATAAAAATAAAGTGTCTTGAAAGAAGACCTGAGATTATTGATGAAGAAGGGGATGCCTTGGACATCCCCAAGCTTTGATGCTTGTACTTCTTGAATATTTCTTGGGATGACACGGGTGGCATCCCCAAGCTTGAGATTTTTTCCATACTTCATCTCATATAATCATTCTCTCCCTTCACTTGAAACCTTTCTTCATACAAAACTTCACACAATCTTCATTAGCAACATTAGTGTATTCAAAATAATAATCCTTTGGGTTCAGTTTCAACTCAAGTAAATCATCCATTAAAACATAAGATACTGTAGCAATTTATTTTAAAATCTCAAGTGATCAAGAGAACTCAAAAAGAAACCAATTAAGAGGCAAATGCAAATAATGGCAGAAATCTATCAAAACATACCATCAGGTAAAGACCGATTTTTTCGAAAATCTTCTATTGCTCAAATCGAAAAGTGCAAAACTAACGCAAGTTGGGTAATAACCTGGGGCATAATCAAAAAAAATTACAGCTCAATCCAACATACTTAGATATTTCATGATTTTTTACAGTGATGCACAGAAATCTGTTTCGGGATAGCAACTTTCCCATATCTTACTTCCCTCTCATTAGAGATTATTCTTGGCACAAAAACCAAACAAAAAGGATAAGGAGAGGTTATTACTGAGGCAATAATTTCCAAGACTCAACAAATAAAAATAAACTAAAAGTAAAAATATAATGGGTTGTCTCCCAAAAGCTCTTTCTTTATAGCCATTAAGATAGGCATGATAATTTCGATGATGCTCACATAAGAAATATGAATTGAAGTAAAAGAGAGCATCAATAAGAAAATATGGAACAAATTTAAGTCTAACCCACTTCCTATGAAAAATAATCTTGTAAAGAAACAAGTCATGAAACCACAAAGCAACAAGCATAGAGAAGCAAAACAAGTGCAACTTCAAAATTTTCAACATGAAGAGGGGAAACTTAATATTGTTGAGATACATAAAACCATGTTTACCTATCTTATAATAACTTCCAGTAGCATCATGAATAAAATTAACAATATAAATATCATATAAAACATTCTTATCATGAGCCACATGTATAAAATAATTATTACTCTCCCTATAAGCATATTCATTTTTATTAATCGCAGTGGGAGAAAATTCAACAAAATAGATATCATTATTATTCTCATCACCATAATCATCAAATATAGGAGGAATATTGTAATCATAATTAATTTTCTCCTCAATATTAGGTGGACTGAAAATATCATATTAATCATTGTAATCATCATATATTGGAGGTATGGTATCATCAAAGTAAATTTTCTCCTCCATGCTTGGGGGACTAAAATATCATGCTCATCAAAACCAGCTTCCCCAAGCTTAGACTTTTCCATAGCATTAGCAATAATGGTGTTCAAAAAAATTCATACTAATAACATTGCTATTAGCATGCAAATAAAGTTTCATAGGTTTTTTAATTCCCTCTTCAAACACTTCATGTCCTAACTCAAGATAAATACTATAAAGCTCTCTAATTTTTGTTGTTGTTTTCCATTAAGCCCAACTAGTGAAAATAAAAACAAAAAACAAAAATATATAATTGCAGAATCTAAAGGAAATAACTTCGAGCACTCACACACCAGCAACAGTACTAGAAGATAGCTTAGTAGCCAGAGGATGTGAGTACCTTTTACCTTACCTCCCTGGCAACGGTGCCGGAAAATAGCTTGATTTCTACGCACGCTTCTATTCTTGTAGATAGTGTTGGGCCTCCAAGTGCAGAGGTTTGTAGAACAACAGCAAGTTTCCCTTAAGTGGATCACCCAAGGTTTATCGAACTCATGGAGGAAGTGGTGAAAGGCATCCCTCTCAAGCAACCCTGCAATCAAGATACAATAAGTCTCTTTTGTGTCCCCAACACACGTAATACACTTGTCAGGTGTATAGGTGCACTAGTTCGGTGAAGAGATAGTGAAATACAAGTAATATGGATGATTATAAGTGGTAATTGCAATCTGAAATAAGAGTGGCAGCAAGCAAACATGTAATAGGACTGAATGTAAACGGTGTTTCAATTCTTAGAAAGAAGGCCTAGGGATCATACTTTCACTAGTGGACACTCACATATAAATATCTTCTCTTCATTATGTTGCCCTGAACTACTCTCCGGTTGGACGATGTAGGGCTATAACAGCACACCGTAAAGTTCGCATTCCCCATCTAGATAACCCCTCAATGTCACCTTGAGCGCTAGATGGTTTCAACAAACACCACAATCTCATAGAGACATCCAACTCAAATTATACTCATGATAAGTATTTCTGTAACCTTAGCCAAAGTGCCACACGATGTGCACATTGTCAACTTCATACACATGGGGATAAGCAGAGATTAATGAAAGCACTTGAGTAGCAGAATAGATCTATAGATTACAAAGCTCATGATCTCATAAGATCACGCATAGAAGAGAGATGGACACATAGCTACCGACCCTTAGCCTCGAGAGAGAACTACTCCCTCCTATCATGGGAGTCAGCAACAGCGATGGAGATGGTGGTGGTGTCGATGGAGATGGCTCCGGGGGCACTTCCCTGTCTCGGCAGGGTGCCAGGACAGAGACTTTTGTACCCTGAATCTCCTCTTCGTTGGCGGCGGCGTTGCGGAACTTTTCGTGGAATTCTGATTGGGTATCTAGGGTTTTCATCTTGGGGGAATATATAGGCAAAGGGGCAAGGTCGATGGAGGCCTGAGGGGCCCACACCACCTGGTGGCGCGCCTAGGGGGGTACCCGCGCCGCCATAGGGTGGTGTCTCGGTGCCCTCTTTCGTCTCTGCTTTGGACTCCGTCTTGTGTCGGGAAAATAGGAACTTCAACTTTTGTTTCGTCCAATTCCGAGAATATTTCTTTACTAGCTTTTCTAAAACCAAAAACAGCAGAAAATAGGCAACTGGCACTTCGACATATTGTTAATAGGTTAGTTCCATAAAATGTATAAAAATAACTCAAAGTGTAAATAAAACATAAGAAAGTTGATAAAAAACAAGCATGGAGCATAAAAAATTATAGATACGTTTACGATGTATCATTGGCATAAATGCGCCATGATTAGGAAACCTTGATCATTAACTGCCCAATGAGCTAGTTAAATAGAGGCTACTAGGGACTCCTAGTTTGTTTATATATCACACATGTATCAATGTTTCCGCTTGATATAGTTATAGCATGATGTAAAATTATTATGAACTAATGAGATATGATAATAAACACCTTTATTATTTGCCTATAGGACATATCTCCTTTAGTCTCCCACTTGCACTAGAGTACAAATAATCTAGTTCCATTGCTAATAATCATAAATTCATATCACATATGTGTTTATTGATTATGCTTGCTCGTGGAAAACTTCATGTACTAAATTTATATTACTAGATTCATCTAGTCCTTTTTGCAAATCATCAATGCCACCTATTTGACATTAACACCATTATCATATAATGTTTTGAATTATTTGTTTTGGTGACAAAGTGATACTTTCTTTTCTAGTGTATACAATAACGGTCTATCAGTCAATTGAACTTTTAATGTTGTCATGTATAACTATAAACACACTTAGTCGAAAGTTGAACTTTCTTTTAAACCAAAACCACTCTTGCTAGTTCTAAGTATTCTGATACTTCTATATCTATATAGATTTGATCAAGGTGCAATCCTTGTGACTTTGATGCCCAACCACGCTTCCTCCACGTGAAACTTAATTTTGGTTGAGTGATCAACTCATGGATTGTCGTGGTATTGTTGATGAGTACGCCATGGAGGGGTCCTCCCAGAGCATGTTTAGAGAGGTGGGGGAAGGCAGTGAGTTGACGGGTATGAGGTAACACAGCTTACCCAGGTTCAAGTCCCACAATGGTGGCGGAATACTACTCCTGCTATAAATCACTATAATGGTAATACGCCGAGTTATAGGGATCGGTTCGCTGTGTGAGGTGTTGTGTATCATTATATGTTGTGCCCCTAAAGGCTCCCACAAGTATAGCTTATAAAGGCGCCGGAACCTAGGGTTACAGGGAAAGACCTTGCCGAACAGGTTACAAAGTCCTACACTAATACTAACTAGTCTTCGTGTCTTGCACTCCAAGGCTCCGGGTTGGTCGGTAACTGCACCATAGCCTTCCTTCTTCCGGCATGGGCCTCCCTTCTGGATCCGTCTAACTAGGTCGCCCAGCAGGCCATGGGTTATGCTACCAACTGTGGGCCACCCGGGTTATCCAGATTAGAGACATGCCATGGTGATACCTATTTAGCATATCCCCAACAGTAGCCCCCGGAGGACTTTGATATCTTGCGCCATATTGCCCTTTGGTCTTTGAATTCTCTGTCTAAATGATGTCGACAATTTGTCAAGAAATATCTCGAAGGTCTCCAAAGAACCCTGCAATCATCTCTGTCTTCATTATGTAAGCCGGAGATTCTCCAAGTCTTCTTTTTCCAGAATTGAACAATGTGCATCTTCAATGGAATCTTCAGACGTGACTTCTCCACTACAACGATCAGTAGGACGACATAGGCTACAACCTACGCTTCCTCAAAACTCACATATGGTAGTGGTTTAATCATTAGCGATTTCTCTGCGCGTAAAATCCGAAACGTTAACCGGCAACCGGCAGGGGAGGATAAGGAAGCATACACCATGGTTCTTTCCACAACCTCCTCATCCTGATGTTAGTGGTGAAATTTCCCAAAGGTGGAAATTGCATTGGCAATGTCATAATCATTGCGATAATCCAACGGTAGACCCAGGAACAATAACCAACCATTGCGAAAGCCATGCTCAACCCTATGATTATCATGGTTGACAAACCTCACGAACCGCTTGTTGCTGTAACAAAAATGGCGCATGACTAACCAGACCTACACGAGTATCAGCACTACACCGACGAAAGAACCCCAATCCAAACAAACATGGATGGATGCCATCAACAACACAGTGCATTGCGTGAACTATGAAGTCACGTACCTGTTCCCGCCAGAATTGCTCTGTACCAGGGGGTGCAGGTGGCATCAGGATCGTTGTGCGGATGGAGTCGTGACGACGAGGCGGCATCATAACATGATCGTAGAACATACGAGGCAGACGAGTTGGCCCCCCGTTGATGATCTGGTGCCCGAGAGGCACCCACGACACCAGGTAGATAGGGAAGTTGGCCATTGGGGTGGAGCGAAGCAATGTAGCAGGGAACGACGGTGGGGGTAGATTCACAGGAGGAGAAGATGGAGCAGGGATTGGAACTGAAGAGGCAGGGTCCTGTTTAGGGTGGGGCGCCTCAAAAGATGGAACAGAAAGCTTGTCCAAAAGGCGACTAACGCAATAGCCTCCACTAGAACTTCTCTTTTTGGCAACCATCGTTTGGTTATTTTCGTCATGCAATCCTTTTCAATATGTCCATAATAAAAGTAGCGCCGACATCAGATCCTTCTTTGCGTGCAATCCTTGGTGGCATGGCCCATTGACAGACAACACCCACATTTCCAAAATCGATATGCAATATCATCCACCACCTTATCCAAGCCAAAAAGATCTACTTCTTTTGTTATTTGTGAGCCAGGCGGCCCACCAGCATTAAGGCCCTGGGATTTCACAGATTCTTCGGCCCGAGAATCACGATTTAAACATAAAGGAGGTGCCCTCGCAGGATCACTTTCTCGATCTTGCAGTTCAGAATCCGACAAAGGGGATGGGGATCTGAAACTGCTCTAACACAGGTGTTGCACCATCAGGCGAGGCAGAATACCCTTTACAAGCATCATAAGCCATGACTGAAGAAAAAGAGAGGTGTCACCGAGGAGAGGTAGCTGAGCTCTTATGCAGAATGGAGAATTTAGGCTTAAGTTTAAGCACATAGAGAGCTTGATCAGTTATGTGTTTACTCGGACTAACCAGAGTCCATTCCTCTGTACATTCCTTCTGCCAACGAGAGAATTGCCATCTCCGATTTGGACCTCCATGGCCCCAAGTATGAAAGTAACACTTGAATTGTGCACAAGAGTATGATCTCAGAGAATTACTCAAGAATCCCACCTATCTGGAAGAAACAGAAAACCTGAACACTCTGTCTTGTAGCTGAATAACCGCTATATCATCACAGAGCCCTCCAAGACAAGCTTCCAAAGCCATGCTAATGGAATCAGTAGAGATCCAAAACTTTGATCTGCCAAATGAAACTACAGGAGGAAATGATTCGCCTTGCCAATTGGATCAACAGTGGAGTTGAACCTACGCTTGACATCATTCTTGAAAAGAAATCTAGCCCAAGAGTGATGGAGGTGAAGACCGCCGAGTGAGGATTCTACTCAGGAGTCTCCGATGCAGCCGGAGACGCCTCAGGAGCAGCACAAACAGCCTCAGAAGCCACCTCCAGGAAAATGTCAGTCCCAGACAGTGAACCAAGACACACACCAATCGAATCTAGGTGGATGGAGAAACGAACCTCAGATCTTGGGCAATCGACCTCATGATTAGCCAAAGCCCTCCCCGCCAAAGGGATGCCCTTGGCATTCATCAACACAATCCAGCTAGGGGATTTGGTAGACCAAAGATGGACCGATCCATCATAAGAATTAAGCGCCCACGATGTTGATCCTTGGACGTGGAATAGGTGGCCTTCCACCGAAACAAGAGGTAGCATGGTCGGGACATGACAAGATCTGGGGATCAAAAGATACTCATCAGGTGAAGGAACGAGCAACGAAGAGATTAATCGGATCACAATGGAGAGATCCTCAATAACCAAGGAGATCGCCGGGGAAGGATGATGACGATGGTGTAGGGGCCATCATCGCCACCAGACTAGAAAAATCCTCGTCGTGGTCTTGTCCCTCAGATGTTGGAGGGACCAGCGAGAGTTAGCCTCACTAGATTTGAGAATATCAAAGATGATGTACTCAAGCTTCTTATTTTCCTCCTATAAAACTTGCATTCCCTTATCTCATTTCTTTTGCTTGGCTTTCATCACCTATGCTTGGGCTTTCTGCATCTTTTTAGCATATCCACTTCATTCTTCAACGCTTTTGTCTACTTGTTCTTATCCACTGATTCCTACTTAGTCCTAGGAGTGGTTCCCCTAATCCTGGATAAGTTCACTGATACGTCGTAAACGTATCTATAATTTTTGATGTTCCATGCTTGTTTAGTATCTACTTTCTTATGTTGTGTTCATACTTTGAGGTATTTTTATACATTTTCTGGGACTAACCTATTAACAAGATGCCACAGTGCCAGTTGCCTATTTTCTGCTAATTTTGGTTTCAGAAAAGCTAGAAAAGAAATATTCTCGGAATTAGACCGGACAAAAGCCAAAGTCAATATTTTACCAGAAGACTCACGAAGCCAGAAGACGAGACAGAGAGGGGCCACGAGGTGGCCACACCACCTGGTGGCGCGGGCCAGCCTAGGCCGCGCCAGGGGGTGGTGTGGGCCCTCGGGCGCCCACCGACCCTTCCTCTTCACCTATAAAAGTACCCCGGGATGAAAAACCTAGATACCAGAGCAGATTTCCATGAAAAGTTCCGCAGCACCGCCGCCACCGAAGAGGAGATTTGCGGGACAGAAGCTGTTCCGGCACCCTGCTAGGACGGGGAAGTGCCCCCGGAGCCATCTCCATCGACTCCACCGCCATCTCCATCACCGTTGCTGACTCCCACGATGATGAGGGAGTAGTTCTCTCTCGAGGCTAAGGGCTCTACCGGTAGCTATGTGTTCATCTCTCTCTCTATGCGCGATCTTATGAGATCATGAGCTTTGTAATCTATAGATCCATTCTACTACTCAAGTGCTTTAATGAATCTCTGCTTATCCCCACGTGTGTGAAGTTGACAGTATGCACACTGTGTGGCACTTTGGCTAAGGTTACATAAATACTTATCATGAGTATAATTTGAGTTGGATGTCTCTATGAGATTGTGGTGTTTGTTGGAACCATCTAGCGCTCAAGGTGACAGTGAGGGGTTATCTAGATGGGGAATGCGAACTTTAAGGTGTGCTGTTATAGCCCTACATCGTCTAACCGGAGAGTAGTTCAGGGTAGCATCATGAAGAGAAGATATTTATATGAGAGTATCCACTAGTGAAAGTATGATCCCTAGGCCTTGTTTCTAAGCATTGAAACACCATTTACAATTAGTCCTGTTACATGTTTGCTTGCTGCCACTCTTATTTCAGATTGCAATTACCACTTATAATCATCCATATTACTTGTATTTCACTATCTCTTAGCCGAACTAGTGCACCTATACACCTGACAAGTGTATTGGGTGTGTTGGGGACACAAGAGACTTCTTGTATCTTGATTGCAGGGTTGCTTGAGAGGGATACCTTTGACCATTTCCTCCCTGAGTTCGATAAACCTTGGGTGATCCACTTAAGGGAAACTTGCTGTTGTTCTACAAACCTCTGCACTTGGAGTCCCAACACTGTTTACAAGAATAGAAGCGTGCGTAGACATCATTCACCTCCAACACTTTTCTCTCAGTTTCATCCATGAATTTGTTGACATCAACTAGCAAACTTGAGTATTTCTTCTCAATCTTGTTCTTCGCACCAACTGGCTCCTTCAATAACTTTGCATTCTCAATCTCGTCAATTCTTGCATTGGTGTTGTCATCGTACATGCCCCACAGTCGACCTAATGCATTTTCGCTAGTTCTGGCCATTCCTTATCAAACCAAGGCACAAACCCATAGTTTGTGACGTCCTACAAAGCAGAAATATGATTTCAAATCTAGTGAATGAACTAGTAAAGGGCATATCACAAGATAAGAACTTACATTATGCTCTCGGCATAGATAGAATATGTGGCTAGTGTTGCTTCCTTCAAATGCAATACACTTGATAGGCTAAAGCTTGTGGACATGGCACACCTCGGGACAATCTACTACTATGCCATAGAATGTGGGATCTTCGATGCAGTTAGGAGCATAGTCCAGGTCCTTAAGGTCCTAATAGACCAAATCGAGTTCATCTGAGGTCTAATAGGAAATTCCTAAATTGTCAACAAAACTTAACCATAGGGAGGAATTACAGGGAATTGAGATTACCTCTAGATATGATTGGTTCGATCTCTCGTTGTCATTCCCGCTTGGCATGGCAACTAGAGAGATGGCTTGATGAAGCGAAGGCGGTGGTCTTCACGAGATTGCTGCCGCTGCCTTCCCCGATGACTGGAGATGAGGGAGCCACCTACAGCTAACCAAGTAGGAAAGATAACTCGATGGGGGGGAAATGGTTTTGGTTCTGGTGGTGAGCATAGAGGGAGTGTTTTGGCGGGAGGTGAGCGAATATATTCGACACCCAATTACGCCATCATCAGCCGCGTTCATGCGGGGGAACTCCGCTTCTGCATCAAGTGGGTGCACGATGAGCCTAGCTTGCTATAAACTCCCAATTCAAGTGTTTTCCATGGTCCTGGCAACGGGCTGCTTTATAGTTCATGCTGGCGTAGCTCAACCTCCCATGTGGATATCCAAACAGACCATTTTCATCACACGCAGTCCAGACCGGACCTCCTTAGGCTACCAAACACGCGTAAGTCTTTGTAAGAAGATAGTGGGTAATGGAAACACACCTTGTATTCGGAAGATGTTTTTTAAGTTATCTTGGGCAAATGTCTGGCTAGGAGATAAACTCTGAGGGATTTTTTCCTAGGATTTTTTCTTATTTTTAGTGTGAAATTTACTATAGCTAAGATTGTTTCTAAAGGCTAGGGTGCATTCGATTTAGGAGGAAAATGTGGGGTGAAACCGCTGTAATGTGGAATAAACTAAAAAATCTCCGTACTTCTGTCTTTCTTAATGATAATAATGATAGATGTAGGTGGATGTTGGAAAAGAATGAGATCTTTTCTGTCAAGTCAAGTTGGATCTAAAAACTCATTATGTAGTTATGCCTTACAAGAAATTACGGTTTGCTAAGATACCCATTAGAGTGAAAATCTTTGTTTATCTTTACTTTACTAAGGATAATTTAGTTAAAAGGGGCTTGTTAGGAAATGAAACTTGACAAAAAATAATTGATAACTTTTTGAGTGTGCTTTAGCTAGATATACATGTTTGGGATATTGTAGCTTGTACATTTGATATGCAAAACTTACCTTAAAAGATTGGGGATGTTTGTTGATGGGTTCTTGCCTTTAAAAAGAAAAATTCTCAGTCTTTAGTAGTTGTTGGGATTTTTGGAGTCCTATGGTGATTATAAATGAAGATGTTTTAAGAATATGGTGCTTGTAGATCCTGTTAGAGTTATCTCTCGTATTTCACATGTTATTTATCTCCGGGTATATCCGTAGAAGATAGAACTTCAAAGTGATCATCAAGAAGGGACCGAGAAGCTGCTTAAGGTGGTGAATGAGATTTTCTATCGAAGCAAGGGCTGGATGTTGGGTGTGAAACTATAAAAGATTGAGGATCTTGTTGTGCCAGCTTTGTATTTTTCTCTGTTTATTAAGTTGATGTTTTCCGAGTTTTCCTTAGACGTGATCCATGTGGTGGATTCTTGTTTCTCATCTCCTGTAATGGGTCTAGTCTTTTCTATATGTGGGAAAGGTTCACCCCTAAACTTGCTTTGTAACAAAACTGATCAAACTATGTGAGTTGCTATGTAGCTTTTTAAATAAAAGCTAGGGGCGAAACCCTTTACTAGAAAGAAAACATTGATTAACATTTAGCATCTTGACTCCTCTACTTCTAAAATTCATAGTATCATATAGTAGTATCATGATCTCACCGTATTTATTAAATTGTAGAATCTCAATGTAAATTTTTGTTCAAGTTTTATTTGACATTATTTTTTCTCTTATGTGCTATGATATATATCTACCTATGATACTACTACACTCTTTTTATCATTAATTGCAGTGTCATATCAATATTTTGCATGCATGTTGATACCACATATGGTACTCCCTTTATGAGTAGTCTAAGACTGGTTATAGTGGGGGTAACTTCACTAGTAACTAAAAATCTAACTCATCACTTTTGCTTATGTGATAATGAGTTAATGAGGAGATAGATAGATGATAATGAGTTAATGAGGAGATAGATAGAGTAACTAGCTATGTTACTGAAACATCATGTATGTCAAGGCAAAGTGAGTATACAACCTAATTAATGTGACATTCATGTTACTACACATAAGTTATTTCTCACTATGGAGATAGTAATGCATGTTATTAGTCTAAGTTATTTTGCACTATGACTAGCCTAAGACTAGCCCCAATGGGTATCATAGGTGAGATCATGCATTACATGCATGCAAAATGCTTATCTGTCACTATAATTAATAATGAAAAAGATTGTATTGGTATCATAGATAGATACTTTATTATAGCACGTAGAAAAACTAATCCTAAATAAATCTTGTACATAATTTTACATTGAGATTCTACAAAACAATAAATATACTAAGACTACCATACTACTACATCATACTCTTTCAAAATATAAGATGTTTTAGCATTGTGAAGTGAATGTGTCTAGACACTTTTTAATGTGTAGGTTTATTTTGAACCTCTTCGAATCTACACGATAAAAGTGGTCCAGATACATTAGCTTCACAAAGCTAAAACATTTTATATTTTAAAAGGAGGAAATATGATACTATTACATGATAACTAGTCTAAGGGAAGAGTGATGGAAATATGATACTATTACATGATGACTAGTCTAAGGGAAGAGTGATGTCAAAAATGTCCAATTTAATCCAGAAAGAACCTTTGTTTTAGGGAAAATTCAAGAGAACCAATATCGTGAAAGACAAACTGCTCTTGTTCAAGCCCACGAACGCAGAAGCCACCTGACGCCACCCTGCTTTCTCCACCCACCCCCACATAGGCCCAACTCCCGCCGCTCGGAGTCGCTCTCCCCAAATCCCCCACCCTAGACTCGCTCCTCCCAAAGTCAAACACACTCCAAGAATTTCCTCGAACACCTACCCACGATGGCCACCTCCGCCCTTGCCACCCTCTCGGCCGCCGCCGCCGCCGCCGGGGTCAAGCGCGTCCTCCTCTCGCACCCCTCGTCCTCCCTCTCCTTCGCCTCCCGCCGCCTCGCGTCCGCGCCCCCCCTCCGCGCCAGGCTCCTCCGCGCGCCGACGCGGGCCGTCTCGGCGACCGCGGCCCCTGCCGCAGCGGCCATCGCGGTCGGCGACCGTCTCCCGGACGCGACCCTCTCCTACTTCGACTCCCCCGACGGCGAGCTGCAGACGGTGACCGTCCGCGAGCTCACCGCGGGCAAGAAGGTGGTCCTGTTCGCGGTCCCGGGCGCGTTCACGCCCACCTGCACCCAGAAGCACCTCCCGGGGTTCGTGGCCAAGGCCGGGGAGCTCCGCGCCAAGGGCGTGGACGCCGTGGCCTGCGTCTCCGTCAACGACGCGTTCGTGATGCGCGCGTGGAAGGAGAGCCTGGGCGTGGGCGACGAGGTGCTGCTGCTGTCGGACGGGAACGGGGAGCTGACGCGCGCCATGGGCGTGGAGCTGGACCTCTCGGACAAGCCGGTCGGGCTCGGCGTGCGGTCCAGGCGCTACGCGCTGCTGGCCGACGACGGCGTGGTGAAGGTGCTCAACCTCGAGGAAGGCGGCTCGTTCACCAACAGCAGCGCCGAGGACATGCTCAAGGCGCTCTGAAAGTCTGAATCGCGACCCCCTCCGCTCTCACCAGTCAGTCGCCATGGTTCGTTCTCTGTTTTCCTACAGTGTTCTGCTTCCCTTTTTTTTCCTCTTCTGAATAATCGGTGCGGCAACGGCGGCTTGTGCTGCTGCTGTCACCTTGATCTGCTGGCGAGTACTGGGTAGTGCAACGTACTAGTAGCTTTGAGTTCTCTGTCGTCTTGATGTGAAGTTTCTAGGGGACTATCGTGGCAGTGTCCTGGTTTGCAACCTGGCATGGCACGGAATGTCACTTTTGCTTGTTATTATGTGCATCGTATCATACATGCGTGTCGAGATGGCACGGCTGCATCGATGGATTGTGACAAATCTTGTAAACTTGTGACAGAGACTGTCAATAAATTTCTGAAGCTACAGCTTAGAGTCTTCATGAAATCTAGTAGGGATTCAGCAAGCGAGGGGTCATATGCATCTTGGCATGAACAAAAATCTTTGTATGAACTAGGGACAGTCAAATCTTTATTTAGTTGGATGGCTTTCATTTTATATAGCTAGAAATCAAGAAGAAGAACAATGAGTGGCCTAAGGAGACTAAAAGAAATAGTTTTGTCTGAATGCACAGACGTCCCTGAAGATGGTGACCTAACTTACATACGAGTACATGTTTTGGTTGTTGCTATACTAGGTCCACCATTTTGCTAGATCCTGGACGTGGGCAGAGTTTTAGCATTTAGAGCAACTCCATTGGGTGTCCGTTCGGGCGGCCACGAGGTGTCCCCAACGGGGCAGCACACACTCGCGCTAGATATCTCCAATTTTTATATGTCTGACACGGAATTTGATACAATCTCCCTCGGGATCTGAGGGTTACGGAAGGGGGAAAGGTGGAACAATGTTCTAATCTGTTCGACTAGAGTAAGCAGTTGATCGCTTCAGAGATCCTTCTCCACCCCGACCTGCTCTTTCGACTAGAGTAAGTAGCTGATCGCTTCAGAGATCCTTCTCCACCCCGACCCGCTCTCCGCCCCTAGGGTGACGGGCGGGCGTCGCCTCCACCTCTCCCGAGCACCCTCCCTCCTCCTCCTCCTCGGCGTGGGCCGCCGGGATTTCCCGTGCGGTGCTAGCTGTAGCGGGCTATCTTATCCTCGGCCACGCAAAGGGAGGCGGGGCTCCTGACGATGGCGGAGCTCCTAGGCGACGGCGGTTCGGCCTGCTGGTGTGGTTCCTAGGGGCAGGGTGGGCGGAGGCGTGCGCGGCGGCGGCATTGGCGGCGGGGCAGCATGGGAGTCGGTGATGGCTTGCGGTGCCTTGCTCATCCCAAATCTGGGCCTGTTTGGGCCCCATCTGGGTTGGGACGGGCCTGCTTCCGCACGACCCCGTGCGACTCCTTGGAGGTCGAGGAGGGGTGGCGGAGGGTCTGGGTTGGTGGTGGCGGCTGCCCTTGCTGCAACATGGCGACGGGGGCTTTGCGGGCCCATTTGGGCCCGACCGGGTTAGCCCTAGTGTGCCCCTATTGCCGCGTCCGGTCGACTACTGCCATAGCGGTGGAGGTAGTTCCCTCCCGCGCGGCTGCGATGCTACTACCCTAGTATCACTGTCCCCTTGCTCGGGACTCGAGGCCTCGTGCTGATGTCCACGGTGAGATGACAAAGATGGCGCATGTTATGTGGTGGCGCGAGCTGGTTGGCGGTTGGTTGGGTGGAGCATTTATCGACCGTCCGGGGCTGTTGGTTCTTTGGGGGTGGGAGAAATCCTTGTCGGCCCAGTCCGGCACTGACGCGATGACGCCCGCGGGTGTCGCCATTCCTTCCTGGAGGGCGTCGGGTACCTCTTCCCCACTGATATGGGGTGGCCCGATCTTCTCAGCAAGCTCTTGTCGATGGTAATGATGGATGATTGATAACTAGTGTGTAGCTATGATCTCTCCCGCTCGAACCCTGATGCCAGTGCAACAGATCTCGAACCTTGTGGGATATTCACAACTCCACACTCTTGCGCACGCAGCCGTCGACCATGAACTGTAGTATGCAATCTATTAATTCCTAATGGAACAACAGATCACACTCAATTGCAATTGGTAGAATTCGATCAAAGGGTAATTCCAGAGGTTCTATAAAAGAAACAACTCCAAAATAATTTTAACGTGGTCTAAAAACCCTAACTATTGCGCCCTCATCTATCTATGAGTTCAGGAGGCGGCGGCCTAAGGGGGAACCCGAGTTGGTCCCGCCCAACTAGATACAAACCGACCCCAAAGGGGTTCGGCCTTATGTTTCTGTCGTGGCAGACTTGGGCATTAATTTGGTACCGCGTCTGCCTGCCGCGGCAGGGATTGTGGGCCTTTCTCTACCGCGACAGAGATCTCCTCCTCGTGTTGATCTCCATCTCGATAGCTCCTTGCGCTTCCTCCCTCTCCTTCCTCGCGCATTCTCCATTGATCAGCACGCCTTGTTCCATTAGCTCCTCACTCCGTGTTACGCCTTCTTCTCCTAAATACCTGATCATGCAATAATTCAAAGACTTGGGTAGTATAAAAATCTCATTAATTAAAACACCAGGTTCATTAAGAAACAAGTTCACATGTTGTTCTAGTAGCTTAGCACGAGCTCTTGTGATTGGTCCAATCCTTATCTCATTGGATTGATCTTTCTTTGTAATTGGAACATCATCATTAGGAATTGGGGTAGGTGTAACTGTAGGGATGTCCTCATCATCTCCCCCCTTCAAAAGGCGTCGACCTCGACGCTCCAAGGTCTTCTCCAGCATATGGTGACAAATCAGCAATGTTGAAGCTGTTGCTAGCTCCACCAAACTCCTCAATAGGTATGTCAACAGAGTAGGCATTATCATTAATTTTGGCTAACACCTTGTAAGGACCAGCACCACGTGGCTTCAACTTGGACTTGCGAAGTAATGGAAATTTGTCCTTGCGCAGATGCACCCAAACCATATCTCCAGGCTTGAACAACAGTTCCTTCCTTGCTTGATTCCTTGCAACAACAATGTTCTTGCCTTTCTTCTCAATAGCCTCTCGAGTCTTCTCATGTATTTTTTTCATATAATCAGCACGTTTTGATGCCTCCATATCAACTCTCTCATGTAATGGTAGAGGCAACATATCAAGTGGCGTCAATGGCTTGAAGCCATACACCAACTCAAAAGGACAAAGCTGAGTAGTTGAATGCACAACCTTGTTATAGGCAAACTCAACATGTGGCAAACACTCTTCCCACTCTCGTAGATTCTTTTTTTATCATAGTCCTTAGCAGCTGTGACAATGTTCGATTCACCACCTCTGTTTGCCCATCTGTTTGGGGATGACATGTAGTACTGAATAGCAGCTTTGTTCCTAGCTTCCCCCATAAAGTCTTCCAAAAGTAGCTCATGAACTTCACATCACGGTCAGAAACAATCGTCTTAGGTACTCCATGTAATCTCACGATGTCCCTGAAAACAGGTTAGCATCGTGGCTTTTGTGGCTTTTCTTGGAGCGTCTTATTTTTCGTTTTCGTTTTTCATTTGCTTAGTTTGCTTGAATAAGTTGGTTGGATCCCAACACACTTCTTTTGGAGAGAGACACACTCTGCTTTCATTGTTTAGAACACTCTAGTTTTCATTCTTATTGTTTTTGTGAGTTTTCTCTTTTGCTAGCACTGGGTTTAGCCCTAGTTTTCTTGTGCTATCAGCTTAAACTTTTTAGTTCTTCTTTTTGGATTTGTGAGACAAGCTCACTGATCTTTATTTATTATTATCTTTGTGAGTTGTTTCAAATAAGTCGATTGGTGTTGGAAGAGAGTAGGAAAAGTTCATGCTTAAGTGGTATAAAAGGAGCTTGTTTTTGACTGTGACTTAGACTTTGTCATGTCATGCTTGGTATTGTTTTGCTTTATGCTTAGTGATTTTTGCTGTAGCATGACTTGTTATAAATAGTTCAGATTGCTTAATGTGCCTTGAAAGAATCATGCGTCGCTTTAGCATATTAAAGCATAGTATTGTGGTATTCTCCTTTGGTGCTTTATTTGAGTTGACTTGGCGCATGATCACACCATGTTATGACTATCCCAAGTCACCATAGCATCTATGATCATTTAGTTTTCGACTTGTAATATCACTTTATGTTTTAATTAATGATGTTTTGTCGCTCTGCATGATTATGGCCATTATTCCTCTCTTAGTTTGTCGCTCCCACTAATTTGCTAGCCTCCATAACCAAGTATGAGTTCCACTCATGCATCCAACTCCTAAAACCAAGTTATTCTAAAGAGTCCACCATACCTACCTATTAGTATTTGCTATTCCAAGTATATTCATGTTTTTGTCTACCTTTCGAATTAAACTTGTTATGTGAAAATTAGTGATTAAAGCTCTCACGAACTTGATGGCACACTTTACTTTCTTGCACTTAATAATCTTAAACCATTGTGTCCATCTTTGTTGCGTATATGCTTGCGCTTTACAAGTTGAAGTTAGCAGAACCATGTGTCATGGAGAATGCTTTACATTGCACTTGTACGTTGTACCCTATTGATATCATGATTCTTTTGCTTATGGATCCCGACGGTGTGAAATAAAAGTGAAACTTGTAAGATCATGGAGTTTGTATGTGTGTTAGAGAAACGCCTAGGCCGCTGGTATAATCCATGCCTAATCATGGTGGAAACCTGCAGCGTAACCATAATGAGCAATCTATAAAACATTCTTCTTATAAAAAAAGAGATAGAGATTGAGAAAAAAGAGAAAAAGAAAAAAAAAGATGAGAAAAGAAGAAAGAGAGAAAAAAGCACCATTTTCTCATGGTAAATAAGAAGATTGCTGAGATGCTTGTTGTCTGCTTGCTTTGTCATTTTGATATGGGGATTCTTCCATATCATCGGGCAAGGGATACCCCGTTGGCGGTTCTCTATGATACATATGTACTTACAATGACAAGAGCTTACTTATGACTAAAGTTGAGTAGCATGAGGTTCGGTACTCGTAAGTAAGGGGCATGAGATTTCAGCTTATAACTTGTCAAGCATGTCCTCTTAGTTGTGTCACTTTAACCTTAATCACTTACATATGCTTATGATAGGGGCAATGAGAGCTGAAAGCTAACAAGTACCATAATTTTTGGAAGCTCTTTATGAAACTTGAATCTCTTCCTTCCATTAAGGCCTTTCTTTAACTTTTATGTTGAGTCTCCACCTTCTACCTTTATACACCTACTTTGAGAGCATAGTGGCCATTCTTAGTTCTATGTGCATTGTCCCAAGGTGAAAGGGAAATGGACGTCGCCTAGAGGGGGGGTGAATAGGCGTTTTAAAATAATTACGGTTTAGGCTCTAATAAATGCGGAATAAAACTTAACGTTTAATTTATCAAGCCAAAACCTATATCCACTAGTTTCACTAAGTGCACCAACAACCTATGCTAAGCAAGACAAGCAACAAGGTGATAGCAAGATATAGTATTTCAAGCACGAAGGCTATCACAATGTAAATTGCATAGGTAAAGGGCTCGGTTGAGAGATAACCGATGGACGCGGAGACGATGATTTGTTTCCCGAAGTTCACTTCCAAGAAGCTACGTCTCTGTTGGAGAGGTGCGGGGGCGCAATGTACTTCGAACGCCACAAATGGCTCACCTCGAGGTGTGGTGGCTCGATGCTCACCCAACGCCACACAAGGCCTCACCAAGGATGCGAAGCCACGCAACTCACCGATGCCACAAAAGGCTCACCCTATTCTCCCGTGAGCTCGCCACAAAGGTCTACTCACGTTCCACTATGGGACACTTGAGGGCGGTCACCGAACCCGTACAAGGCTTGGGGCAATCTCCACAACTCAATTGGAGGGCTCCCAAGAAACGCCACAAAGGCTCCACAATGCCACAAAAGGCCAACAAGCTTGGGGAACCTCCATAACTCAATTGGAGCCCCAAGAACAATGCCACGAAGGCTACAAAGCCACAAAAGGCAACAAGGCCACAAAAGGCTACAAGACCACAAAAGGTCAACTATCCAACCACACAACCGTCTAGGGTTCCAAGAACCCAAGAGAAACAATCCCAAGGGATTGAACTCACCGAATCTCCGAGGAGAACTCAAACCTATGCACCAAATGCAAGAGGCAAGTCCTTCACTCAAATTTCACCAAAGCTACAAAAGCTATTGGGGGAATAAGGGAGGAAGAACACAAGAGGAGAACACAAAACTCTCCAAGATCTAGATCCCAAGGATTCCTTCACAAAGAAGGGATTTTGCTTGGTGGGGCTTGTAGATCTAGATCTCCTCTCTCAAATCCCTCAAAAGGATGCAAGAATCATAGGAGGGGGAAGGGGAGAGGGCAAGCTCTTCAAGGTCAACAATGGAGGAGAGAGAAAGCCAAAAACCAAGAAAGAGCTAGTTGGGGGCGAAGGGGAAAGGGGAGCTCCTTTTAAAGGGCTCCCCGATCTGCCCGTTACCCTCAGAATCGCGCATGGCCGGTAGTACCGGTGGGTGGCCGGTACTACCGGTGGCACCCAGCCAACGGTTAGAAAACTGTGAGAGAAAGAACAAAAACGCGAGCCTGGCCGGTACTACCGCCGCTTCGCCGGAACTACCGGCGGCAAGAATGTCCTAGCGGTACTATCGCCTAAAATACCGACTGAAGTACCGTCAAATAGCACAAACCAGGCAGAGAGAGTACAGAACCGAAATCGGGTTTACCGGAAGTTGGGCCAGAATTAACACCGGTACTACCAGCGGCATTTCTGCCCGAGCGGTACTTCCGGCGTCTGGCCGGTACTTCCGGTCAGAGAAACTTCAGAACCAGAAATGCCACAACTTTTGCATCCGAACTCCAAACGAGATGAAACCAATTTTGTTGGAAAGATAACGACGTGTAGAATCCAACAAAAAGTAGAAATATTGGATATCACCAAGGGAGAAAATACCATAACTATATATGTGAGATACCTCCCAAGGTGTGGAGCCAGAAAACCAGCAAGATCAGAAACGCAATAAGATATGCATGGGAAATCCATTTTTGATGAACTAGAGCTTGTTATGAAGATAACCACAAGCTCTAGATCCTCACATGGACAAGAACCAAACAATAACCAAGAAAGATGATGCTATGTATGCAAAGGTTTGAGCTCTCTCCGAAAGATACGAACGAGTCACCCACTCGAGAGCCCCTCTTGATAGTACGGCTATCTATCCTAAACCAGGTCTCCCAACACTACAAGAACACTACAAGAGACCGGTAAAATAGAAACCCTATCAAGATCATACCTTTTCCTTGAGCATGGAACACCTTTCTTGATTGCACTTGCTTGATGAAGTATTGAGACATGCTCCCCCATACTCCATGGGGAAGCCTCTTCTTCGAACTTGTCTTCATCAATCCATGATTGCCGAGGATGGCAAGCTTCAAGCATGAGATCTTGTAGAGATGACGCATCTTGAGCCTGCACTTCAATTCTTGATGATGTCTTCAAGATAGCCATGAGGAACTCCTTCTTCTTCTTCAAGACAAACTTGATCTTCTTCTTCTTCTACTAGATTCCAATAGGCACAAAGCCCGTGGACGATGCTTCTTCTTTTTAATCCTTGAAACCAACACATGGTCCAAGCGATGCCAATGGACAAACCTACAAGTGAAACTCAATTTGCACATTAGTCCATAGGGATTGTCATTAATTACCAAAACCACACATGGGGCATGCATGCCCTTTCAATCTCCCCCATTTTGGTAATTGATGACAATCCCCTAGAGAGGGTTTAAATATGGAATTTAACGAATAAAATGGTTGCCCTAACATCAAATACTACACAAGTATGTGATGTTGGTACAACCACAATATATAGAGCAAACTCCCCCACAATCTATGCATGTGTGATGAATTTGAATTTCATTGCATAGATTGCCAACCATTATTGGTGGTTGAGTTTCCTCTAGATATTCAACATGCAAAGCAACAACAAAGATGCAAGAGCATGCAAGGCTAATGCTTAAGAACCAACTCAAAGCATAAACCAACTTCCCTTAAACCCTCCAAAACTTCTCCCCCATTGGCATCGATTGCCAAAATGGGTGAAAAGTTCTAGACGGCCAATATTGTGAGAATTCCTCCAAAGGTGTGCATATGCACATATCCAATGATGGATCCTTGGGAGGAAGTAAGACTATTGAGGACCCAAAGATTGCAAAAAAGAAAAGAAGGAGAAAAATAGCTTCAACAAATGAAGCGAGCAACCAAAAGATCCAAAAATACCAATTGACAACATCAATTGATACCAAAACAACACAAGACAAAATGATACAAACAAATGAGTGTTTAGATGTAATAGGGAAGCTCCCCAATCTTTGTGCACAAAAAGAATCAATGAATTGAATACATCATGCACAAGTATGGAATCCTCACTCCCCCATAGACATTTAAGCCACAAAAGATGAGAACGAAGGCAAATGAGCATTCTTAAATGAATTGAAGAAGCTCCCCAAGGATTATGCACCAACTATACTAATTGTATTTGGAAACAAAGTGCACAATCATGGAATCCTCACTCCTACAAACTCATTTAACAATACACGATAAGAGAGATCAAATTATGAGTGCCCGGAGATGCAAACAAAAGGGACAAGCACTCATAGAAAAATAAATTTGGAAGCCACCGAAGAATCAACAAGAAGTAAAAGGTGGTCTCCAAGGAAAACAAAAACAACCAAAAGTATATCTTCTCTTGTGTGTATAAGTTTCTAGGTGGAAAATATCACAAAGACATATGTCCACAAATAAACATGCACACACAAAATAGATACACAAGAAAGCACATGAACAACAAAAGAAGTCATAGAATATACTAATAAGATTTTTGCTTGAAAGCATGGCCAAAAGCTCAATTATATCTTATTATACTTCAATGAACTTCAAAACACCAACACACTACATATATTACAACTATTTCCAAGGGAAAAGGGAATAGTTGGAATATATGGAGAAAGGAAAGAAGAATCATAAAATAAAATCAACTTTGCAAAAAAAATACTCACTATTGCACATGAGAGTGAATGGAAAAAAAATATGCAATAAAATTGCTAGATTGACATATTTGGGATTGGTGAATCATCATGATTTTGTATAGCCCACTTATATGCACTCATCTCACCATACTCACATTTGCAATAGAGAGCACTCCTAAAAACCAACAAAAGAAACACAACATATGCAAAAACACAAACTCATGCCAACAAGCAACCTACCAAAGGTTGGAAGCAAGATATGTATGCATGAGAGAGATACTTGTTACCGAGATATAATTGGTAGGATGTAGAGGATAAGAATGTGTTGATCATCCTAGCTTGCCTCCAAATGACATGTAGGCACCACTTCTTTCTAATGGGTGAGACAAGCATCCAATATATCTCCAATGTACCTAAAACACAATTAAGTACACTATGTTCCCAAAAAAATTGGGTCCAAAGTAGTTAGTCCAACTACAATACATAGGGGACCCTCCATATAAATATGTGCATATTGATATGAAATTGAATTTCATGCACATCTTAGCCAATAGGATTTGGTGGAGTTTCCCCTATACATTGGATCATAGAGAGAAAGCAAGCCATAATATATACACGAAGTAAATATGCATGCACAAGACTCTCAAGAACCAAATAGGGATACAATTTGAACTAAAACACCAAGTAAACCAAGAAGTAGCACACAAGAGTGTGACACGACAAAAGGTGTCCAAATTGTATCAAAGAGCCAAATCAACACATGAAAGGACACAAATTCAACAAATGAACAAGTCAAAAGCCAAAGCACAATGCTCAAGGATTTATCTCATCCTAAAAGATCACACAAGTAAAGAGGATGAGACAAAACCAACTCCCAAATAGAGCAAGGTTCCAACACACAAACCCACACTCTCTACACTTTTCATGATGGCACAAAGTACCAAGAGAAAAGATCAAGCTTCCAAGCACAAGAAACACTATATGGAACAAATTAAGAAGCATAAAAGGAGTGTTCTAGATAATATAGGAGAGCTCCCCCATGAATGGTGCATTATATTGATTTTTGCTTTTGAATGCAAAATGCACACAAAAGAGATCATCACTACTACCTACATTAAATAAAACACAAGGGAATACCAATAAACTAAAGGGATCCACAAGTGGCAAGGAAGGAATGGGAGTAAAAGGAACCAATCCATGGCCAAAGATGAGACAAAGAAAAGCAAAGGCCAAAGTGAACATGATCAATAAATCCTACCATATATGGAGTGTCACTTGTCCAAGGACAAGAGTTATGGGGAAAAATTTCCCGAGGTAGTTTGCAAGGAAATCATAATCATAATCACACAAAAAAGCATGTAACAGGATATAACAATTATGCTTGATGCTTCCATAGAGATTTCTTGATAGCTCCAAATAGTCACACAATCACTAGTGATTAGTGTAACTTGAAGCAAATGGTTTCCATGTAGGATATGGAGGTCCAAATATGAGGAAACACATATCAAGAAAAACTCTCACAAACAAGATCCAAAAGATGAGCAATAAAAGAAACAAAGCAAATTAGAACTTGTTTGAGCTAAGTGTGCCACATAGGAGCTAGATAATTCTCAATATCAATTCTAAGTGGCACAGCCTCAAATGTTCACATTTTCTAGGTTTGTAATATGCACCAAGCATATGACTCCCCCAAAATGTGATAAACCAAGAAATCTCGACAAGAGGCAAAAACATCCAAAAAGGAGATGATTAATGGACATTATGGAATTCAAATTCTTCATGAGAATGACATACCACATAGAGACAAGATAAACATGTAATGTCAACACTAAGTGGTATTCCTCATGTACACACATTTTAGGATTGTGGAATGCCCAAGCATAACCACCCCCCCAAATGGGATAGTCCATTAATATCTCCCAAGAGCCAAATGAGATACCAAATGAATTCAACAAAGGCTCAAACACAAGAACACAAATACATGATGTGCCAACTAACATACACAAATATACTAGACAACACAATATAGGTATGAGGGAAACACAACATGTACAAACACATATAATGGTACAAAACCACACATGCACAAGGGAGCAAGTAACTTTCAATGTAAAGAGTTGAGCACATGTTACTGCAAGGAGGAACATTGGATATGAGATAGAGGCTAGATAATCCAATTGGCTTGACTTGACAAAAATAAATGATGAAGACCCCTCAATTATTCATAATGTAGCCAAGCCTCCAATGCCCTCCAACAAACACCTATTGATCAAGTTTTAGCTTGTTGGTCCCCAACCAAGTTGGGTCCTAAGAGGTTAGTCACAATAGGCTTGGACACCCAAATGGTTCTTTTCTTGACACCACTTTGGGCACCAACATACTTGGCAAACACATTGCCCACCTCATCCTTACCAAGAGAATATGCATCATATATCAAGATAGGTTTCGATGAGGAGTTACCCAAGGTGCATGAGGAAGAAAGGTGCCCCTTATCGCGGCAAATGTAGCAAGTTCTTCTCTTGCTATCTTTCTTCTTAGAAGATGCCACCCCTTGAGGAAGAGCTTGAGTCTTGGGAAGGGGCCCGCTTCTAGCTTGAGGTGGAGCTTGACGTGGAGCTTGAGGCCGCTTCCCTTGTTGCTTCTTCTTCATTGGGCAACATCTCATATGATGGCCTTCTTCCTTGCACTTGAAGCACACAATGTTGGCCAGATTCTTCACTTGACCTTGGCCATTCTTCTTGTTGCCCTTGTGCTTCAACAAGTTGGTGGGCTTGTTCTTGATGTTGGAGTTATATCCAAGCCTACTCTTGTCATTTGGGGATCTTCGCACACCCAAGATGTTCTTGAGTGTGGTCTTCCCTTCATGACACTTCTTCAAGTCATTCTTCAAAGAATTGACTTGAGCCTTGAGCTTCTTGTTTTCCTCTACATGGTTAGTATCAACAACAATACTAGAGGAAGTAGATGCTACGTTGTTAGAGCAACAAGGCAAGGGATGCAATTCATCACAAGATATAGCAATAGCATGAGTGGATGAATTACAAGGACTAGCACATGGCAATATGATACTAGGAGTAGATGTAGTGCTAATGTCCACATGAGGCATACTCGATGTTACCTTTGACAAAATAGCCTCATGAGCCAACTTTAGACTACCATGGGAAACTAGAAGGACCTCATGTGAGCTTGAGAGCTTAGCATGAATCTCTTCCAATTTACCATAGTTGCTAGTTAGCAAAGCAAGTTGAGCACGTAGCTCAATATTGTCCTTCACAATAGATGCTTCACAAGAGATAGAGTTAGTAGCACAAGCATCATCAATAGTAGTGTATGAGGCTTTAAGTTGCTCATGTGACTCGGTGAGTTTGATGAGCTCCCCCTTGATGACCCTAGAGCCATTGTTGAGGTGCTCAAAATCCTCAAGGAGTTTGGCATAAGCAACTTCAAGTTCATCATTCTTAATTTGGAGGGCACTTGCCACCTCAAATTCTCTATCATGAGATTTCTTCACTCTAGATATCTCTAGAGCAAAGGTCTCCTCAAGAGATTCCTTAGTGGTTTGTTCCTGTTCTAGAGCTTCATTTAGGTTTGCAATGTCATTAGCATACTCACGCTCAAGACTACACATTTTTTCAATTGTGTCATCTTGCTCATAAATTAGTTGCTTACTTTCAATGGCAAAGTTCAATATTTCAATGAAAGTGGAGCAAGCATTTTTATCATTGTGAAGAGCACGAAGGACTAGCTCCCCCTTCTCTTTTAGAGAAGCAACATCATCATCTACTTCATCTAAGTCAACATTCACATCATCAAGAGGTGCATTGGGGTCCAAAGGAGAAGTTACCTTTGATTCCTTAGCCATGAGGCATAAGTGAATGTTGGAAGAAGGTGATGATGGGGGAACACATGAAGCTCCAATAGCAACCTTGCCTTGGCCCACACATTCTTCGATTTCCTCTATATGATTAGAAACACAAGTACTAGAGGAAATAGAAGCACATTTATCATGGCACTAAGGCAAAGCAAGCATATCGTCATGAGATATATTCAATCCATTTCTACATGATATGCAAGGGCAATCACAACTAGGATTTAAATCACATATAGTCCTACATGTGTTCATGCCCAAAGATACAACATTGCAATGAGATAGATATGAAGAATCATCAATGACAAACTCACTATCCACATTGCAAGTTCTATCACCACTCACCATGTCATTACCTTGTGACAACTCACATGTAGGTGAAGTGGAGGAAGATGAGAACTCATCACGGCCGGAGGTGGAGGGAACACAATCATCCTCAATAATCATGGACACATCATGTTTTGCTTGAAGCTTGGTCCAAATATAATGAGCATTCCGAAAAGGCATGATTGAGGAAAGAACTACAAAGCTCACAACATTAACAAGCACATTAGATTCTTGAGCTTCGAGATAAGAGTTTGTCTCCTCCTCCAAAGATAGATTTTGAGGATCCATAGGAGGAGACAATCCCATATCTAGAATTTGCTCAATATTTGGGTCAATGACCTGGAAATGACTAAGCATGCGAATGCGCCAAACATCATAATTTGTGCCATCAAAAGTAAATGTGTGAGAGTGCACTAAACCCCTAGGAGACATCCTCACTCTCGAGGCGGTGAAGCCAAAGAAGCGAGAGACCTTGCTCTGATACCAATTGAAAGGGAAATGGACGTCGCCTAGAGGGGGGTGAATAGGCGTTTTAAAATAATTATGGTTTAGGCTCTAATAAATGCGGAATAAAACTTAACGTTTAATTTATCAAGCCAAAACCTATATCCACTAGTTTCACTAAGTGCACCAACAACCTATGCTAAGCAAGACAAGCAACAAGGTGATAGCAAGATATAGTACTTCAAGCATGAAGGCTATCACAATGTAAATTGCATAGGTAAAGGGCTCGGTTGAGAGATAACCGATGGACGCGGAGACGATGATTTGTTTCCCGAAGTTCACTTCCAAGAAGCTACGTCTCTGTTGGAGAGGTGCGGGGGCGCAATGTACTTCGAACGCCACAAATGGCTCACCTCGAGGTGTGGTGGCTCGATGCTCACCCAACGCCACACAAGGCCTCACCAAGGATGCGAAGCCACGCAACTCACCGACGCTGCAAAACGCAACTCACCGACGCTGCAAAAGGCTCACCCTATTCTCCCATGAGTTCGCCACAAAGGTCTACTCACGTTCCACTATGGGACACTTGAGGGCGGTCACCGAACCCGTACAAGGCTTGGGGCAATCTCCACAACTCAATTGGAGGGCTCCCAAGAAACGCCACAAAGGCTCCACAATGCCACAAAAGGCCAACAAGCTTGGGGAACCTCCACAACTCAACTGGAGCCCCAAGAACAATGTCACGAAGGCTACAAAGCCACAAAAGGCAACAAGGCCACAAAAGGCTACAATACCACAAAAGGTCAACTATCCAACCACACAACCGTCTAGGGTTCCAAGAACCCAAGAGAAACAATCCCAAGGGATTGAACTCACCGAATCTCCGAGGAGAACTCAAACCTATGCACCAAATGCAAGAGGCAAGTCCTTCACTCTCAAATTCCACCAAAGCTACAAAAGCTATTGGAGGAATAAGGGAGGAAGAACACAAGAGGAGAACACAAAACTCTCCAAGATCTAGATCCCAAGGATTCCTTCACAAAGAAGGGATTTTGCTTGGTGGGGCTTGTAGATCTAGATCTCCTCTCTCAAATCCCTCAAAGGATGCAAGAATCATAGGAGGGGGAAGGGGAGAGGGCAAGCTCTTCAAGGTCAACAATGGAGGAGAGAGAAAGCCAAAAACCAAGAAAGAGCTAGTTGGGGCCGAAGGGGAAAGGGGAGCTCCTTTTAAAGGGCTCCCCGATCTGCCCGTTACCCTCAGAATCGTGCATGGCCGGTAGTACCGGTGGCACCCAGCCAACGGTTAGAAAACTGTGAGAGAAAGAACAAAAACGCGAGTCTGGCCGGTACTACCGCCGCTTCGCCGGAACTACCGACGGCAAGAATGTCCTAGCGGTACTACCGCCTGAAATACCGACCGAAGTACCGTCAAATAGCATAAACCAGGCAGAGAGAGTACAGAACCGAAATTGGGATTACCGGAAGTTGGGCTAGAATTAACACCGGTACTACCGGTGGCATTTTTGCCCGAGCGGTACTTCCGGCATCTGGCCGGTACTTCCGGTCAGAGAAACTTCAGAACCAGAAATGCCACAACTTTTGCATCCGAACTCCAAACGAGATGAAACCAATTTTGTTGGAAAGATAACGACGTGTAGAATCCAACAAAAAGTAGAAATATTGGATATCACCAAGGGAGAAAATACCATAAATATATATGTGAGATACCTCCCAAGGTGTGGAGCCGGAAAACCCGCAAGATCAAAAACACAATAAGATATGCATGGGAAATCCATTTTTGATGAACTAGAGCTTGTTATGAAGATAACCACAAGCTCTAGATCCTCACATGGACAAGAACCAAACAATAACCAAGAAAGATGATGCTATGTATGCAAAGGTTTGAGCTCTCTCCGAAAGATACGAACGAGTCACCCACTCGAGAGCCCCTCTTGATAGTACGGCTATCTATCCTAAACCCGGTCTCCCAACACTACAAGAACACTACAAGAGACCGGTAAAATAGAAACCCTATCAAGATCATACCTTTGCCTTGAGCATGGAACACCTTTCTTGATTGCACTTGCTTGCACTTGCTTGATGAAGTATTGAGACATGCTCCCCCATACTCCATGGGGAAGCCTCTTCTTCGAACTTGTCTTCATCATTCCATGATTGCCGAGGATGGCAAGCTTCAAGCATGATATCTTCTAGAGATGACGCATCTTGAGCTTGCACTTCAATTCTTGATGATGTCTTGAAGATAGCCATGAGGAACTCCATCTTCTTCTTCTTCTTCTTCAAGACAAACTTGATCTTCTTCTTCTTCTACTAGATTCCAATAGGCACAAAGCCCTTGGACGATGCTTCTTCTTTTTCATCCTTGAAACCAACACAAGGTCCAAGCGATGCCAATGGACAAACCTACAAGTGAAACTCAATTTGCACATTAGTCCATAGGGATTGTCATTAATTACCAAAACCACACATGGGGCATACATGCCCTTTCACAAGGCTTGTTGATTGATGCATAACTTAATATTGCTTGTCCTTAAACTACTTGTATCTAGTCACTCTTATGAACTTTGAAGGTGTCCTATGCATTTATATTTGCTACTCTATGAGGGACAAGCTGAATGCCACTATGCTATATTTTCTTTATGTGAAACAAACAAACGTCTTGCAAAGCATTGTTATTCATGAATCTTTTGTTTGTGCCTTTTCATGTTGCAACATAGTTGCTATATTTTATTGCTAGAACTTTATCTTAATGCTATGTTGAAGTACTATGATCCCAGCTTTCAATGTTTTACACATACTTTGATCAAGTTTATAATGGTGCATGTCACCTAAAAAATTATTCTTCTTTTTATCACTTACCTACTCGAGGACGAGCATGGGTTAAGCTTGGGGATGTTGATAAGTTGTAAACATATCTATAATTATTTATGTTCCATGCTTGTTTTATATCTACTTTCTTATGTTTTGTCCATACTTTGAAGTATTTTTATACACTTTCTGTGACTAACCTATTAACAAGATGCCACAGTGCTAGTTGCCTGTTTTCTGCTGTTTTTGGTTCCAGAAAGTTAGAAAATGAATATTCTCGGAATTGGACGGGACAAAAGCCAAATTCAATATTTCACCGAGGAGAACACGGAGCCAGAAGACGAGACGGAGAGGGGCCAGGGGCTGGCCACACCATAGGGTGGTGCAGGTCCCCCTGGCCATGCCACCAGGTGGTGTGGGCCCCTCCGGCCTCCACCGACCTTGCCTCTTCGCCTATAAGAAGCCTCCCGATGCATAAACCCTAAATAGACCAGCCTCCAGCCACGAAAAGTTCCAGAGCGCCGCCGCCACCGAAGGGGAGATTCGGGGGACAGAAAGTCTCTGTTCCGACACCCTGCCGGGACGGGGAATTGCCCCCGGAGCCATCTCCATCGATCTACACCACCATCTCCATCACCGTTGCTGATTCCCATGATGAGAAGGGAGTAGTTCTTCTCGAGGCTAAGGGTTCTACCAGTAGCTATGTGTTCATCTCTCTCTATGCATGATCATATTGTGATCATGAGCTTTGTAATCAAGTAGATCTAATTTGCTACTCAAGTGCTTTAATAGATCTCTGCTCTCCCCATGTGTGTGAAAGTGACAGCGTGCACACCATGGTGGCACTTAGGCTAGATATTACAAATACTTGTTATGAGTTATATTTGGAGTTAGATGTCTCTATGAAATTGTGGTGTTTGTTGGAACCATCTAGTGCTCAAGGTGATAGTGTGGGGTTATCTAGATGCGGAAAAGAAACTTTGAGTTGTGTTGTTATAGCCCTACCATAGATTAGAGTGTCCAACCGGAGAGTAGTTCAGACTAGTATCATAAAGAGAAGATATTTATATGAGAGTGTTCACTAGTGAAAGTATGATCCCTAGGCCTTGTTCTAAGCATTAAAACACCGTTTGCAATTAGATCTGTTACATGTTTGCTTACTTCTATCTTTATTTCAGTTTGCCTTTAGTCTCTTCTCACATCAACCACACTCCAGCAAGTATTTTTTGGCACCGTTATCCATACCACTTATATTTTACTATCTCTTCGCCGAAGTAGTGCACCTATACACCTGACAAGTGTATTGGGTGTGTTGGGGACACAAGAGACTTCTTGTATCTTGATTGCAGGGTTGCTTGAGAGGGATACCTTTGACCACTTCCTCCTTGAGTTCGATAAACCTTGGGTGATCCACTTAAGGAAAACTTGTTGCTGTTCTACAAACCTCTGCACTTGGAGGCCTAGCAACTGTCTACAAGAATAGAAGTGCGTAGACATCAGGCACCAACATTCTGATCCGATGTCATTTGCATGTCCTTAATATTCTTGTCAATGGCATCCGTCGTGTGAGTAAACACACGTGTCAAGTGGGGCTTCAAAGCCTCATATTCACACCAATTAACAAGTTCATCATCCTTCTTTTTCTGCGACACAACATCATCATCACTAGAAGACATGATTAGTAGGTTAGTGCAAAAATCAAAATCTGTATGGTGGAAACTCTCACAACTCACTCACAACTGACAAGAAAGGAGATCTTACCATTCCAAAGTGAATAGACATGCTCTACCAAACGAAATCACAGACTTATGCACTGATGTGATGAAGTGAATATCAAAGGTATAGAGAACGATCGCAGGACACACATGTTATTTATGGTGGAGCTATAGGTATGGTATCATATCTACACCGCAAACAAGTCTTAGTGCTGATCGTACAAAAACCCAAGAAACACACACGTGGAGAAAAACGTGGCAATGCAACTATGAAGGGTGTTGCACTACTCTCGAGAGACACTAGCAAAGCTTAAAGTAAATAGGTACAAGATTGCTCAATCTACCGGTGCACAAAGATATCACTAGGCCTCTTGCTCAAATTCTCCTTTTCACTAGTTTCTCGTTTTCTTTTGTATAGCTCTTTTTGCTTTTTCTTTTGCTATATTGCTTTTTTTCTTTTTTATATATAGATCACACACGGCCAATTTACAAAGTACCACACCAAAATCCTAAGAGCAGCCTGTAGGAGCGGAAACTAGTCTCAATAGGCAAGTTCCTACACCTACGTAATAGATTGGCTGTGGCTAAGCTAAAGGAAAAGTGCAATTTTTATCGCACTTTGTAATTACGGTGTCGTGGTAGAAAACCAGCTCAAACTCCTATCGTGGCAGCGAAAACAGGCAGAAAGTGTGCCACGGCAGAGCGGTGGCAGAGCAACACGCAGAAAATGTACCGCGGCAGAGAGGCGGCAGCGCGCGACAGCGAATTTGTGTCGTGGCAGAGTAGCGGCAGGCATGTGCGTGCGCACGGCAGGGAAAGTGTGCCGCGGCAGCATTTGGATCGGACTCGGTTTCTCGGCAGTGAAACGAGCTGTTTCCGTGCCGCGGCAGAGTCGGTAAGTAATATTTTTTTTAATGCAAACTGACTCGGCCAGGAGTAAAACACTGGGACTCTAGATTAGATCGAATCTAGCTATGCCGGCGGAAACAAAGGTGGATTCGGCTAGAACAAGAAGAAAAAACGACGAAAATAAATCTAGATCTAAACTAAAGGAAGAACACGACCAGCAACTATTACTCATCTACGATGTAATCTAGGCTATGGCAAATCTTTTTGTGGGGCTATTTTCTGTATAGGACGAAAAACACTCTCTAATTTATGGATGGATTGTGGATTGCTTACCGAGGCAACGAGGAAATCTGATACCAAGATGATATGGGGTGGCCTGATCTTCTCAGCAAGCTCTTGTCGATGGTAATGGTGGATGATTGATAACTAGTGCGTAGCTATGATCTCTCCCGCTCGAACCCTGATGCTAGTGCAACAGATCTCGAACCTTGTAGGATATTCACAACACCACACTCTTGCGCACGCAGCCGTCGACCACAAACAGTAGTATGCAATCTACTAATTCCCAATGGAACAACAGATCACACTCAATATCAATTGGTAGAATTCGATCATAGGGTAACTCCATAGGTTCTATAAAAGAAACAACTTCAAAATAAATTTAACGTGGTCTAAAAACCCTAACTATTGTGCCCCCATCTAGTTATGATTTTAGGAGGCGGCGGCCTAAGGGGGAACCCGAGTTGGTCCCGCCCAACTGGATACAAACCGACCCCAAAGGGGTTCGGCCTTATGTTTCTGCCATGGCAGACTTGGGCGTTATTTTGGTACCGTGGCAGCCTGCCGCAGCAGGAATCGTGGGCCTTTCTCTGCTGCGGCAGAGATCTCCCTCCTCGTGTTGATCTCCATCTCGACAGCTCTTGCGCTTCCTTCCTCTCCTCCCTCACGCATTCTCAATTGATCAACACGCCTTGTTCCATTAGCTCCTCGCTCCGTGCTACGCCTTCTTCTCCTAAGTATCTGATCATGCAATAATTCAAAGACTTGGGTAGTATAAAATTCTCATTAATTAAAACACCAGGTTCATTAAGAAACAAGTTCACCTGTTGTTCTAGTAGCTTAGCATGAGCTCTTGTGATTGGTCCAATCCTTATCTCATTGGATTGATCTTTCTTTGTAATTGGAACATCATCATTAGAAATTGGGGTAGGTGTAACTGTAGGGATGTCCTCATCACCCACCCTCCTCCGTGTACCGGGGGAAACCCTAGGACTAGTCCAGGCGGCAACGGCGTTGTCGTCACATTCCTTGTTGAAGGTGCTGCTTGATACACGGTGGTTTGGAATGCCAGGAGCGCGATGGGAACTTTCCGGAGGGCGCAACGGTAGAGGGTTGTCTCCATTTCATCGAACTGCGTTTGGGCTTGACTATGCTATGGCTCCAGCATGTTCGTTGTACCGTGTGGTTGCTATATTAATATAGCGGGGTGAAAATCCTGATTCGAGGATCCTTCTCCATGATCTTGGGGTCGGTCTTGGGCTCCCTTCTATGTCCTGGGTTGCATGGTGGGTAGGGTCGTGACATCCCCACTCTTGAGTGCTGGCTTGAGGGCATCTTTAGCAGCCCGACCCAAATTAGCGAGGCAACGCAAATCGTCTGATTCGGTCCAGACGGGTCCACGGAAAGAATTTGGGTCGCGGTCCGGCCTGTGGCGTCTGGCGCGACTCATCATGTCCACAGTGCAAAAAAAAATTCAAATGAAACTTAAATTGCAGAGTGAAATTTAGGTTATATTTTCATTGATTCATGCATAATTTACATACATAATTTACATACGAAGTTAAAAAAGAAAAAAAGAAACCCTAAGCTACGGCCCTGGCCATCGTCGTCCTTGCCCTTGGCCTATAGTGGTGGCGGGGCTAACTACATCTCGTCGTGGGACACAAGATCGACGTACTCCAGCGATGCCTAGAGGTTCGCCGGCGGGTCAATCACCTCCCATGCTACATTGACCGCCGCATAGGACACAGGCGGCGGCAACATCATCTGCCTGTACTCTAGGCCCGTGGTGGCGCGTGCGGTGGCAACGGCGAGGGCGAAGGAAGATCGGTGTTGTACATCGCAACCATCCGCGTCATCTCGACGATGTGGCAGAGCCCTACCCATTTGGCATCCTCTTCTGCCATGGATGCTGTCAGGGCTGCAGTGCCTCCTTGTCGTAGCCAGCCGCCACGATGGCTTGGTACTCGAGGGCAGGAGGCTGACGCCCGTGTTGGTGGCATCCTCCACCTCCTTGACGATGTTGTCACTCCCGTCGTCGTCTTGCTCGTCGTCGAAGGCGGGGACGCCGTCGTACAATTCCCACGGCTGGAACTCACTGCCATAAACCGACACCCGCCGCGCGTCGTGCTCCCACGCGAAGATGCCGTGCCAGTAGGTGTCATTTGTGGCGGTGTTTATCCGCCTTCGGCCTCTCCCCTTCTTCGGCACTGGCGGCATCAGCACCCTCTCCATGTTGAGATACCAGCCGACAGGGAGGGAGACATCATGGTGGGAAATCTCGTCCCCCTCGTCAGGGTCGCTCACACTCTAGCACCGGTCCCACTAGCGCTCCTCGTCAGGATCTACGGTCTGCGCCGCAGTACCGACGTATGCCTCCGGCCTTGGTGGTGGCGGTAGCCTGCGGAGGAAGCGTGGAGGTGGAGGTGTCGGTGGTGGTGGAGTGGGAGATCGTTGTTCGCGACGGCGACGGGTCGACGAGCTCGAGCTCGCCTCGTGGTCGTTCTTGGACTTCTTCGGACACAACGACATCTTCATCGCGGTGTCGGAGCACGCTTCCTTTTTTTGGCAATGGTAGACGGTGGAGTGTGCACCGATAGCCGCAGGGACGATTTAAGAAGCCCTGGCTGTCAATGCGCGCAGAAACTCTAGCGCTTTCACCATCAATGCCGGCGCAGGCGACGAAGCGTCACTCAATGCCACATTGATGGCCATGGCTGTTGCAGCCGGCTAGTATGCTTCCGCGTCTGGGTTGCTGCCATGCGGGCTCGCGGTCGTGGGGGTGGGCACGCGCTTGGTTGCTGCCATGCGGGCTCGCGGTCGTGGGGTGGACACACGCTTGGTCCGCTAGCGTCCGGGCAGACACATGACACATCGACCACCCAAATTTGGTAGACTGGTGGGTCATGTCGGTCCGGATGGGTCCCCGGCTGGAGGGTGCGTGGTTGGCGCTTGACCAGTTCGAACGCTGCAGGACCGTTTTGGTGAACTTTTAAAAAATCTACCAAATATCTTGACAATGGAAGCAGCTTGTCTGTGACACTACAAATTTCTGACTCTAAATTCAAATGATAGTTCTGAAGCAAAAATAACAACTTCGGTGTCGATACTGATAATGGGCTGCATTTGTAGCCAACATGGACTACATTATTCACCTAGAAATTTGTATTTTTTTTGTTTCTGGAGCTATGTTCGAGATTTTGAATTGAAACTTTCCATCATGTTAGCAATATTATATCTATGTGATAAAATTATTTTCGGAATTTTTGTCAACTTGTAGAAGACCGCACAGCGGTTTGGAAAAAGATTTACAACTTGATCGAAGAGCTCTAGCTAGCTTTGGATAAGATTCCTAACAACTCAGACCGACTTTGAGAAAGAGAAGTTCGGAGTCGACCTTGAGAACTCCCTTAGGCCATGTACAACGCGGACATTAGGAGCAGACGTTAGCCGATATTTCACCGTCGTACCAGTCGATATCGGATCGACCTGAAGAGCGGAGCGTCGATGCAAGAGATAGAGTCGAGCGCTAACTTTTTTTCCCCGCAGGATTCTGGAACAACAAGTGGCAGGCGCTAGCCCAGACGTTTGGAGAATCGTATGCGCGTGTGACGGCGAAGCTGGGTGAGCTCGCAGCAGCGGAGGCGACGGCGCTGCTGCGGGTGGACTCCACAATCCATTCCATGGCCGCACCAACGAACTGCAAAGACTCCTCTGCCGGCCGGCCCCATCCGCCGTCGCCGCACCAACGAGCTGCCGCCAGCACCGAGGCCGTCGGATCTGACGAAATCAAGAACCACGGCGTTGAGCTAGTTCAAGATCACCGACGGCAGCTAGTGCGATGGAGACGAGGACGGGATAGTCAGCTACATCGCCGGTGGGGAGGTGGCGGTGACAGCGGCAGGGGTGTCCGGGCGGAATCCAGGGAGCCCTCGTATTTTGCTTAGAGATAGATGGAGCTGTTTTGGTTCAGGACTTCAGGTAGACTCTCGTCGATGCCCCAAGCATCGACCGCAAGCGTCCGTCATTGGAGAGCAAATTACGCAAGCGTCCGTATATTTTTTATTTATTCCCGGTAGCGACCGAGTTAAGCGCCGCGCGTTGACACACCAAACGTTTAGCTAAAAAGGGATTTTTGGGTATTTATTTTAGCTCGCTGAAGCGTCTGCTTAAGCGTTCGGCACTGTAGGTGAGCATCTCCACTCGGGTTCTTACCGCGCCGTTCCTAGGGCGTATTTTTGGTCCGGACGCCGAAATTTGGTTCAGTCGCGTTCTCAGGACCCCGGTTTCGTCCGGATTTGGTCTAAAATATGTCCGGCTTTCCTAGGCCGTCCCCGCGGCGCCGGAGAACACGCTGGAAACGCCAGACGAAGCGAATTTGGCGGGAAAAGAGCCGTTCGACGAGTGGACCCGTCCAGTCAGCGACAGAAGCCGGTTCGTCCTCATCCTCCCGCATCGAAACACCGCGAAGGACCGCCGGGCATTAACTTCCCACCGCCGTCGCCTCGGCTCCCGAGAAGGACCGGCGGGCATTAACTTCCCGCCCTCGCCTCTACACCGCTCCCGCCCCTCGCTGCCTATATAAACCGTGCGCCCGGCCGGCTCCATCACACTCTCGCAGCCTCCCTCCAACTCCGGCGAACACCACACTCCGACGAAGCCTTCCCCTCTCCCCACCTCCCTACCATGGGCGAGAGATTCCCCGGCGATCCCGCAACGGAGAATGGCTTCAGCCGTCACACACTCCAGGCGTGGGAGGCCCGGCTCCTCCACGACGCGGGCTACATGGCGCCGCCGGACACCCGAGTCCTGACCAGCTGGAAGCTCAGCCTCAGCGGGATCCCAGTGCCGCCGGTGTCGGCCGGCGAGGAGATGGCCGAGGAGATCGAGGCCACGATCGCGGCCATGGAGGAACCCGACCTCGCCGAGGATTCAGGGAACTTGCTCTTCTGGGAGTAGTTCTTCGCCGACCGGCTCCTCCACCACGAAGGGCCACCGGATTCTCCGCCGAAACGCAGCAACACAGCAGGGAAGCGCCGCTGGTGGAGCGTTCTAGGGCGCATGCTTGCCTCGGTGCTCAACCACATCTTCTCCGGCAACACTCCCCGCCTCGGCTTCCCCCGCAACCCGACACCGGCGACAAGGGCCAGGCTCCGTCCTTCGGCCAACTGGCTGCCGAGAAGAATGGCTAGCTCCTCCTCCGCAGGCTCGGCCTCCCAGTCCTCCGGGTCCATGCCGGTCGTGGCACTGCCACTACGGCTTGTCAAGCGCGAGCCGGAGACGCTGGTCCGCTCGCCGTCACTACGGCCTGTCAAGCGCGAGCTGGAGACGCCGGTCCGCTCGCCGTCGAGGACTAGGTCGTGCGGCATCGTCATCAACGAGCCGCGCGCACCTGCACCACCCACTGGTCGCCTCCACCTCCGCCAGCCGAAGATGGAGCCGGCAGACTGGGCGGTGCCTCTCGACGAGGATGCCTTCGCCATGAAGATGGCAATGGAGCAATCCCTCCATGACGCCGTCCCTCCGCCAGAGCCTGCGTCGCCGGACATCCTCGCCTGGTCTAGGGCGGACTGGGAGGAGACGGAGCACTGCCGCGTCCAGCGTCAATAGGAGTAGGCCGAACTCCAGGTCTGGGCTGACCGCCAGCTCGCCTACGAGGGCGTGCCGCTCGTCGTTCTCGACGGCGACGACGATGCTGGCCCCTCCTACTAGCCCTGGAGGTGCGGCGACGACGGCCAGGGTAGCTCCCGCCCGAACGACGACAACGGCAAGGCCGACCCCGGCTACACCTCCTTCTACAGCAACTTCGGCATATAGAAATGGCGTCCAGCATCGGTGGCGGCGACCTTTTTAAGTTTTTCGAGTTTAAATTCAGGTGTTCGCCCAAATTCTATGTAATATACTATATTCGCCTTTAATTAATGAAAACCGTCTATATTCGTCCAAAGTTCGCCGAAATTTGCTGAAATTTGGCCAAACGCGAGAACTTGGCCTGGAAATATGAGTGAGAAACTCGGCGTTCCTAGGCTAAAATCTAGTTCAGTCCGGCTCAAAATACGTCCGGATTTGGGCCTAGGAACGGCCAACGAGTGGAGATACTCTTATGACCCATATCAATGACCATCTCAATGGTCAACCAAGGCTAGGTCGCACTCCTTCGAGCCAACTGATCCAACTAAATTTATTTTGTTGAGTGCATAACGACCTAAATACATGTACTTCTCAAATTAATTATGTTGAATATAAAGTTGATGGAATAGTAAATTCACGAACAAATAAAGCTTGGGTTGACATTTCCTTTCATCTTTTCGAGAATGACAGGGCAGGGGGCACCGATTGTTGCATATAACTCGAAAGATAACATAGTACAAAATCTTCACAACCAACGTGAATACAAAGAATCAACTCAAGCTTAGATTACTACCTAGACGAACTATATGCCACACAACATGGGTTCAAGGGAAAAGGGACTAGGCCGTAAACTCTAACATCAACTGAAAGCTACAAGAACACCAAAGAAATACTCCACCAAACATCCAAGCTTACCAAGCGTGTCTTAACATGAATGTATTTGACCTCTCCATTCTCTAGTTTTTATCAAGCCAACAAAATGTGGCTATTTGGTTGCCGCTCTTTGCCAAAGAAATACACTCTCCCTTTGGGGGAAGGGATCCCAAAAGGAGGGAAGACCTTTGTAATAGAACAATGAGATACCAAACCTTGGTTGATGCCCTCGCAAGCATCCTTCACTCGCCCTATATAGGGCAGAAGCCTCAGCAAAGGGAGGACTGTGGTGAGGCAACTAAAAGAATCAAAGAGAGGATCAATAACTTAACGATCAAAGAGAGTATTAGTAACTTGTTAACACGACTTTAGATTAGAGCACAAGACACTCCATCAACATGCATCGAACATGAAGAACTCTGCTTCGCATGATGTCCCACTGAAAGGGCAAATGCCCTTATCCATTATTTTGGTTAATGCTAACACCGGAGCTTGTTATATATTGATCCAAATTCTACAAAGTAGAGGCCAACTTCTGACGGAGCGGAGCGAGGCCCATCGCCGGAGGCTTGGGCCGATGCGGATCGTTGATGACCTAGGTTACCACCGCTATATATACTTCTTGTAAGTCGCCGGCTGGAATAAGTTGCATCTGTGAAATCCCCGGCGTTGTGTAAACACTCTCCGTTATAGTGAAGTTTCGCTGGCTGGCGCCCGTGGTTTTTCCCTTCTCTTTGTTGGAGAGGGTTTTCCACGTTAAATCTGTGTCCCCTTGCTGTGATTTTGTTTTCGTTCTTCATTATTTACTTGTCACAAATCTGACAGAGCTAAAGTGCGGACTAATGTTATCTACGAGTTTATACATAGGTTTCAGTCCACAAGTGATGATGAGAGATGGTGTGAAACCCCCCATTCGCTATTCAAGAAAAGATCCTGTGTTTTTGTTGCAGTTTCTCTCTCTTTATTATTTGAGTCTAGCTGGAAACACCGCACTATTAAGATGGAGGTCTCGATCAGCTCTTTGGGGATGCCTTACACCTTATACACATCCTAACACCAATCAGCCCCACACCCACCTGAGATGAGCCACAGTCGTCATTGAAAAAGAGCACGTTTTGGGGTTATTGCAAAGTCGGCAGGATCTCCGGCACGCCGGCTTGGCCGCCAAAATGTTCGGTCGTTGCCAAACCAATCCAGCCCCCATCGGTATCGCCCTCAGTATAGTGGTTTGGTGGCGTGCCGAACGTTCCGGCGGTCATCGGTTCATCCGACCAGGACTCTGGTCCGTAGGACCTAGTACCAGTCATTCCGTCGTGGTCCTCGGTCCACCGGCTGTGTCACCGATCCGTCCGACGTGCGCTCCGGCGCCGCTAGACTTATAGCCGGTTCTGGCGCAGGAATCCCTAAACTGCTATTTTTCACCTCGAACTGTATATATCCATTTCTTCTCCACCGAGAGGTTAGGTCAATTATTCATATTCTTTCTTTGAGCTTTCTCTCTCTCCATTGTTGAAACACCAAAAGCTTGAGGATCTCCCATTCTACCCAACCAAGGCCAAATCCCTTTGGTAGAAAGCAAGAGGAGGTGCCGATCTACGTTTCCACCCCCTTGAGTTCATCGAGTTTGCTTGTTACTCTTGGGTTCGTGGGTAACCTTAGGCGGCTAGGGTCGCCTAGAGGCTTTCAGCTTGCGATTCGTCCTGTGGAAAGTTTGTGACGGTTTGGAGACTACCTTAAATTCTACCACGAGTAAGTGAGCTATTACTTTGTGGGATATGCTCGGAGAAGAAGGTGAACTTTTGTGACGTTGGGAAATTCTTCATGGAATCTCACACCTCTCCAACATGACGTAGCTCTCCGCAAGGGAGGGAACACGGGAATACATCTTTGTCTCCGCGTGCTTCGGTTATACCTAACATGAATCTACTTGTGTTATTTACCTTGTGATAGCCTTCGTGCTTAAAGTATCTTGTATCATAATTTAGGTTGCCTCACCTAGTTTGCATTTAGGCACACTTATATTTCGTCATGCCTAAAACTTGCAAAAGATTATAAATAAATTTGTAGAAACCTTTTCACTTCCTCTAGGTTAACCATCTTACCCCTTTACACACTTCTGCATCAACATAGTCGAGCCTGGCTATATGGTTGCCGCTCTTGTCGGTGCCATTAACCCACTATAGAACATAGGAGACGGATAAATCATACTAGGAGCCAAGAGGACATGGCTTATCGGAGCACGGGAAAAGAAGAAGAAGGGGAGTATGGATTCCTAACTATATAGAGAATGTGCTATTATACCAGGGACGCAAATATGTGAATGGGTAGTGGTGGGATGACAAATCAAGTCAAGCTGTCGGAGCGAGACAACCAGACCAGAAGAGGGGGTTAGGGGAGGTGAGATGACACTGGGCAATTCAAGGCCTGAGTCGAGGGGCCACATGCATATATCCCGCTCGAGAAGATCTCTTGTTATCATACCATCACATTTCGGTTCATGATTTATAACAACACTGAACTAATCAACATCAGAAGATATATGGTTTGGCGTAGGAACATATATCACGGTACAAGAAACATCATCAATAAACATAATGTATAGCTTGTGATTTTGACCTAGCTGCATCATTCGATCCACTATGACACAAAAGCTACTTAGATCTAGACCATAAAGGCAAACAAATAGTAAGTGTAAGCTATCTTTTGAGATATTTTATCATTAGAAAATGGAGAGACTTTAATGCTGGAATTTTTTAGCCTTGTAGGGATGGTGCCTTGAATTTTCCAAGTTCTCTACATATATAGATTGCCGCCCTCTCTAGGAAAGAGAACAAATTGCAGCAAATTTTGAATATGTTGGCCCGTCAGAGATCAAGGGTAGGTTTGACGTCTTCCGCACCCGCCAATGGTAAATCTTCAAACTATACGAGACCATTCCTCCGTAAGCATTGTGTGCACATGCGGGCTAAAAATTTATGGGTGTGTCTAATTCTACATTTATTGAGAATTAACTTAATTCTCAGTTAGATGATGTCATGTAATTTTAGTTGCACACTCACTTTCAATTAGAAATATCTCAATTGCAACCCCACTCGTAACTAAAAATTTCTAGTTGCAACCCCACACAACTAAATAATCTTAGTTGCAACCTCACCCGTAACTAAAAATCACACTTAATTGCAACACTGCTTGCAACTAAGAGGACTTGACTGAGTTCTAACCTAATTCATAGTCGACTTAGAATTAGAAAAACCCTTAATACACCATGAGTCTATGTAGCTTGGTGTTCAATTTTTTTTACTTTCTAGAATATCATAAGATCATAAAATTAACCAGTGACTCGTAAAGTGCCATTACTTCACTGTTAGAAAATGTTAGAAAGAAAAGCAAGCTAAAGGTGGAGCTTGTGGTCTCCAATCGCCTGTTCTATGCTGGGCCACGGAATTAATCCTCTTTCACTTTCTCACATGCCCTTCCTTTCCCTCGTGCACACATGATTCCCCATGGACGATCCTTAAGCAAGCAATGATGCTATGCACACAATGTTTGCGAAAGCCGGCCATCAGACATTATTTTTCTACGTCACATATGATACAGGGATTTGACACAGATTGGTCTCCCACCTAGCCCATCTTCACTTTTGATCAATATATGGGAACAATGTAACCTTTATGCTCTTAATTAATAGATTGATGTCTCCCTTGGTTCTTTCTCAATTAGGAATGAAAAAATCGTGTAGTTTGAGCATTATTTCGAAATTCCAATTTCTTAGCCGGAACTCTTGAGCACTGGTCTTGCATCCAACGAAATTTGAGTAGGTGCAAAAGTAGAAGAAAATAATTATTTCGCATGAGATTTAGAAACAAAGTCCCCGTCTATCTAATTTTGTATTTTACACAATCTTTTAGGTGGTTGTCCTTTAGGGATCTCTAACCGATCCCCAATCAGTTAGAGGAGCCGTTCCTAACCGATCTCCTACAGTTAGCAGAGTAAATCAAATGAACACCTCCAAATTCGATCAAAATCAACCGAATTTCAAACTAACACATATATTTAACACAATATATACATACTACAACCAAAAGTCGGACGAATTTGACAAAACTCGACCGAATTCGACCACCTCCTAACCCTAGTCCTTGTCCCAGTCGTAGGAGGAGGAATCGGAGTTGAGCTTGATCACCGCTAGCGTCATCGACGGGCCCGCGGAGTTGCCGACGTCCTCCTCCCTCACCCTGGTTGGCGCCGGAGCGATCGACGACCCCACAACATTGGCGACCCCCTTCTTCTTCGTCGCGTCCGTCTTCCACTTGGCCTCGGCGAATTCTTCGAGCCGCTGCCGCTCCTCCTCGACGAGCTCCGGGTTGAGCCCGGGGAGCATTGCCACCATCGTCGCGTCGCGGCGCTCCGCATCGAGGCGCTCGCGGGCCTCCCTGTCCTCCCGCCGCTCGCGGTCGGAGATGATTCGGAGGCCGGCCGGCTCCAAGTCTGGCACCTTGGCACACCCTAGCGGGAAGTTGAGCTTGCCGCAGTCGGAGTCGTGGAGCTCGATGTTCTTCACGTCGTACGCCAGCGTCGCCTGCTCCGGCGACTGGAAGCTGCCGATCCAGACCTTCTGGTGGGTGTTGCGGTCGGTGATTTTAGCGCCCCACGCCCCCACGACTGCTATCGCACGCCGCGGTAGACCGGCGTTGCCGGCATGGGAAGGTCCAAGGTGCTGGCAGAGCGTCGGGGCTGCCTTCGGCGCTTGGGTGGCGCCAATCACGGAGGAGAAGGAGGGGAACATCCGCGGGGAGAGGAAGAGGCTTGAGCTCACGGCGGGGGCTGCGGTGCTGGCGAGCGCTGGGGATTGGTGGCGGAGACGGTCGGCGAGAGGATCCGGCCATCGTGGGTAGCTGCCGTGCCGGCGGGGAGGCGGAATCGGTGTCAGTGGTGGCCGGAGGAGAGCTTGAGGTGCAAGGGGAAAATTGGGTGTGAACGCGTTGGGAGAGGAGAAATCTTTTACTCATTGGTGCGGCCGATGAGTAAATTTAGGAGTCGGCCGCACCGATGAGTAAATTTTTTACTCCCCTAACGTGTTTTGGTGATCGATTAGGTGCGGCTAACCAATTTTTGTACACCGGTTAGAGATGCCCTTAGAAGACAATAGTATATTTTTGAGGAACAAGACAATAGTTTTTATTTAGATAGTGTGATATGAAATCAAAGTGGTACCCCAAGAAAGACCTCAAAACTCTCAAAATGATGCCCAGCGGGCCAGGGTGCTAGTTCTTATTAGATCAACAAATTATGTTTTTTACTTTAAAAAAAGATACTCGTAAAGTGTCATTTCTGCATTAATAGAAAATATTAGCAAGAAAAGCAAGGCAAAGGTGGATTTTGAGATCTCCGATCGCCAGTTCTACGCTGGAAAAGCCGCAATTGCGCACACTCTCTTTTCTCTCGAACACCTTTCCTGCTACGTACTAAACCGTGCAACATGCGACCATGACAATTCCTTCTGTCTCCTCCCTGCCATGGCAATGGAGAACATGTTTCTCACCGTCTTCCTCCTCCTCTCCTCGATCTACGCGTCGTCATCTGCGTCCACGGAGACAGACGACGCGGCAGCGCTTCTCCGCTTCAAGGCGTCCGTCAGCAAGGACCCTAGGAGCGTGCTCTCGTCTTGGCGGCAGCAGCAGCAGCAAACGACGCCCGGCAGTGGTGGCAATGCCACGTGGTGCATGTGGTACGGGGTGACGTGCGACGGCGAGGGGCGGGTTGCGCGGCTCGACCTCGCCGGCTGCGGCCTCTCCGGGCGTGCCTCGTTCGCGGCGCTGGCTTCCATGGACGCGCTGCGCCACCTCAACCTCTCTGGAAACGCCGCGCTCCGTACCGATGCCACCGTCGACCTTCCCAAACTGCCCGGTGGGATATGGACGCTCGACCTCTCTGACGGCGGCCTCGCCGGCAGCTTCCCTGATGACATGCAGCTGGGGCACTACTACCCCAACCTGACCGACGTCCGCCTCGCGCGGAACAACCTCACCGGCGCGCTCCCCGGTAGGCTCCTGGTGCCGAGCGCCATCCGGACATTCGACGTTGCAGGGAACAACCTGTCTGGCGACATCGCCGGCGTGTCGTTCCCCGAGACGCTTGTGCTGCTGGACCTCTCCGGCAACCATTTCACCGGCGCGATCGCGCCGACGCTTTCCGGTTGCACGGGCCTTCAGACACTCAACCTGTCGTACAATGCCCTCTCCGGCACGATACCGGAATTGATAGGCGACATCACCGGCCTCGAGGTGCTCGACGTCTCTTCGAACCGCCTCGCCGGAGACATCCCTCGCAGCCTCGCGGCGTGTTCGTCGCTTCGTATGCTCGTGGTCTCGAGCAACAACATCTCCGGCTCGATCCCGGACTCTCTGTCTTCTTGCCGCGCCCTCCGTCTGCTCGACCTCGCCAACAATAATATCTCCGGCGCCATCCCTGCCGCCGTGCTCGGAAACCTCACCTCTCTGGAGACCCTGCTTCTCAGCAATAACTTCATCTCGGGGTCGCTCCCGAGCACCATATCCGCCTGCAACAACCTCAGGGTCGCCGACCTCAGCAGCAACAAGATCACCGGCGCGCTGCCGACAGAGCTCTGCACGCCTGGCGCGGTGCTGGAGGAGCTCCGGATGCCGGACAACCTCCTCACCGGCTCGATCCCTCCCGGCCTGGCCAACTGCTCGCGGCTGCGGGTGATCGACTTCAGCATCAACTACCTGATCGGTCCGATCCCGCCAGAGCTCGGCCAGCTCCGTGCCCTGGAGAAGATCATGACGTGGCTAAACAGCCTGGACGGCCGGATTCCCGCGGAGCTCGGGCAATGCCGGAGCCTTCGCTCGCTCATCCTCAACAACAACTTCATCCGCGGAGACATCCCCGTGGAGCTCTTCAACTGCACCGGCCTCGAGTGGATCTCGCTCACCAGCAACAGGATCAGCGGCACGATACGGCCGGAGTTTGGCCGACTGTCCCGGCTCGCCGTGCTGCAGCTGGCCAACAACAGCCTCGTTGGCGCCATCCCCAAGGAGCTCGGCAACTGCAGCAGTCTCATGTGGCTTGACCTGAACAGCAACAGGCTCACCGGCGAGATCCCTCGGCGCCTCGGAAAGCAGCTCGGGTCGACGCCGCTGAGCGGCATCCTGTCCGGCAACACGCTGGCGTTCGTCCGCAACGCAGGGAACGCGTGCAAGGGAGTGGGCGGGCTGCTGGAGTTCGCCGGCATCCGGCCCGAGCGGCTGCTGCAGGTGCCCACCCTCAGTAGCTGCGACTTCACGCGGCTCTACTCCGGCGCGACGGTGAGCGGATGGACGCGGTACCAAACGCTGGAGTACCTGGACCTCTCGTACAACGCCCTCGTCGGCGCCATCCCCGAGGAGTTCGGCGACATGGTGGTGCTCCAGGTGCTCGACCTGGCGAGGAACAACCTCAGCGGCGAGATCCCGTCGTCGCTCGGCCGGCTCCACAATCTCGGCGTGTTCGACGTGTCGCACAACCGGCTGCAGGGAGGTATCCCGGAATCATTCTCCAACCTCTCCTTCCTCGTGCAGATAGACGTCTCCGACAACGACCTCGCCGGGGAGATTCCGCAGCGTGGGCAGCTCAGCACGCTGCCGGCGAGCCAGTACGCCGACAACCCTGGCCTATGCGGCATGCCCCTGGACCCGTGTAGCGACCGGCTGCCGAGGGCAAGCATGTCCGGCCTCGCCGGCACCGCCGCACCTGATAGTAGCAGTAACAACAGGTCGCCGAGGGCAGCGTGGGCCAACGGCTTGATCCTGGCCGTGCTGGTCACCGCCGGGTTGGCGTGCGCGGTGTCGATCTGGGCGGTGGTGGTGCGCGCGCGGCGGCGGGAAGTGCGGGAGGCGTGGATGCTGAGCAGCCTGCAGGACGGAACGCGGACGGCGACTACGTGGAAGCTGGGCAAGGCGGAGAAGGAGGCGCTGAGCATCAACGTGGCAACCTTCCAGCGTCAGCTCCGGAAGCTCACCTTCACGCAGCTGATCGAAGCAACAAACGGCTTCTCGGCGGCCAGCTTGATCGGCTCCGGCGGGTTCGGCGAGGTGTTCAAGGCGACGCTCAAGGACGGCTCCACCGTGGCCATCAAGAAGCTGATCCCGCTGAGCCACCAGGGGGACCGCGAGTTCATGGCGGAGATGGAGACGCTGGGCAAGATCAAGCACCGGAACCTCGTGCCCCTGCTCGGCTACTCCAAGGTCGGCGAGGAGCGGCTGCTCGTCTACGAGTACATGACCAACGGCAGCCTCGAGGACATGCTGCACCTCCACCACCACCCCGCCGGCGGTGGCCCGCTGCTGGCGGCGCCGTTGTCCTGGGAACAGAGGAAGAAGGTGGCGCGCGGGGCGGCCAAGGGCCTGTGCTTCCTGCACCACAACTGCATCCCGCACATCATCCACCGGGACATGAAGTCCAGCAACGTGCTCCTCGACAGCGACATGGAGGCCCGCGTCGCCGACTTCGGCATGGCCAGGCTCATCAGCGCGCTCGACACGCACCTCAGCGTCAGCACCCTCGCCGGGACGCCCGGGTACGTGCCGCCAGAGTATTACCAGAGCTTCCGGTGCACCGCCAAGGGCGACGTGTACTCTCTCGGCGTCGTGCTGCTGGAGCTGCTCACCGGACGGAGGCCCACCGACAAGGAGGACTTCGGCGACACCAACCTCGTCGGCTGGGTCAAGATGAAGGTCAGGGAAGGCGCCGGGAAGGAGGTCATTGACCCAGAGCTGCTCAAGGCTGCCACGGTCGACGACGAGACGGAGATGATGAGGTTCCTGGAGATGACGCTGCAGTGCGTGGACGACTTCCCATCGAAGCGGCCCAACATGCTGCAGGTGGTGGCCGTGCTCAGGGAGCTCGACGCGCCGCCGCCGCCGCCATTACCTGCGACAGGTGCATGCGATGGCCATGGCCATGGAGCATAGGAACGAGATGGACGGATGGTTTTGTGTTAATTGCCACTTATATCTATGTAATGTGATGTAAACAAAGATACTTAATTACTATTCCTTAATTATCAACTGATCCAATATTTTCTGCCTTGGGATTGACTAGGCATAGTGTTATTGAACATACTCCTCATGGGAGATCACCTCCTGCAACAGCATCATGATCGGCATCAGGCATCTACTGAGAAGAAGTGAGAAAAGGGTCCAAGTCTATTGTTGACACCAATCGACTTCCCAATGGCACTCAAGACATATTTTGCTGCAGAACATTGGAAGAAAAGATGGTGAATTGTTTCTTCTTCTGGCATTTTGTATTTCCAACCCACTTTCTCCTGGTCATAGGTCCTAGTGTTGTTGTAGCATTGTATCAGATGAGCCACAGAAAAACCTTGATTTTTAGAGTTATCTTAGCTTTCCACAAAGTGTCTAAATGATCTTATCAACAAGACTGTTAGACAGATGAGAATACATCGATTTCGATGTCAATTGCCCAGTTTTTGTCCACTTCCATTTTGGCATATCATGTTCCCAATTAAGAGTCCCATCAATATATTCTGGAGTACCCTAAGTTGCTCATGCGGACCCACATTGAGCGATCTTCTGAAGGTAAAATTCCATTGCCATCACTGCTACAGAAATATGCTGTTCATTGCAACTGTCAAAATTTGCTCAGGGAACCTTTCTTTTCAAAGGAATTTAACCACAGTCAAGTAGTAACATGTTTCGCACGCGAACCAGTCAGATGAATTGAATACACCGAGTGGCATGTCAGTCAGGACATACATACTATATGCTATACTTTGTACATCACTGGCACTCGGTGTCTTGGTCACGTCATGTCTATCAGGCTCCGGCAATGCTCTTGTAAGCTGTCAGAACAGTCCCGGACCAGCAACCTCATCTTCTCATCTAGGAGAAACATGCATCGAATAACAGCTCACATGCACGTACAAATGTGCCACCAGCAACCAGCTACACAAACAAAAACAAGATAACGAGATTCAGATTACATAAAAAGAAACCGCAGGTGAAAGCAAGAAGGCATACAGACTTGAACAGAAGAAAATAAAGCACAGCGATATAAACTTAACCTATCAAACAACTCGCTTATTTGCGTGAGCCTATGTTGGACATGTTCTTCAAATGGAAGGACAGAACTCACCGCAACCTTTTATGGAAGGACATGTCAATTTTCCCAAATGATACCAGTCGATCTTCAAATCGCAAAAAACTACCAGATCGGAAACGAGTTGTCGCAAAAAGCACTGATTCGTGTTTAATCACGAAATTGACACCGTTTCTGACAGGTGGGTCCATTTGTTACAGCTAAATTGATGACGTGGCGTGGGTCCCACTTGTCAGCCGAATTAAAAAAAATCAAAATATATGTTTTACACTACGGCCCGCTTCACCACCCTTAAAAAATAGTCATAATATCAAAAAAAAGGAAAAAAAAGTGGGGCAGTGTTGACCCAGCTCCCCCATCCCGTCGTGAGGCATTGGCTCCGTCGCCGCCGTCCTCCACTCCCTCTCTCCCCATGGCCGCCGCCGCCCTCCCCTTCCTCTCTCCCATGGCCTCCGCCGCACTCCGGCGACCCCCTCCCACCGTCGCATCCCCTCTCTTCCCTACCTCCCACGGACGACAAAGGAGGCGCGTCGACGGTCGGGCACCGGCAGGCCAGGGCCGGAGGTCATCGGGGACAGGGGCACGTGCGAGTCTGGAGGTGGTCACGGACAGCGGCGGTGCTCCGGCCAGAGGCGAGGAGGATGTGGCGACGGCGAGGGAGGGCCAGGCCGTGGTGGCACCGGGGTCGGAGGTCGAGCGAGGACAGGGGCACGTGGTGCGAGGCTAGAGGTGGCCACTGATGGCGGCGGTGCTCCGGCCAGAGGCGAGGAGGACGTGGCGACGGCGAGAGAGGGCCAGGCCGCGGTGGCGTTGGGGCCGGAGGTCGACGGGGACAGGAGGCACGTGCGAGGCCGGAGGTGGTCGCGAACGGCAGCGGTGCTCCGGCCAGAGGCGAGGAGGACGTGGCGACGGCGAGGGAGGACGTGGCGACCGCGAGGGAGGGCGCGGCGGCGGCCAGAGGTCCTGACGGCCTGCTCCGCTAGGCTTGAGGCGGTGGCGGGTGCTGGCCAGGGCCGAGTGAGGAGAGGGCGTGCGCTGCCATTGACGGAGAGGGACGGGTACTAGGGTGGCCGGCTCGATGACGGCAGGATCTCCGACGGCGGGAGGCGAGCAAGGTGACAGAGGTCTCACACGGAGGAAGGAGGTGACCGCGGCATTTTTTTTCTTTTGATATTTTGACTATTTTTTAATAGAGCTGACAGGTGGGGCCAGTCCATGTCAGCAACTTTTCTCCTTACATGTAGGTCCCGCTGTCAGAATCGGTGTCAATTCGCGATTAAATGTGGATCAGTGCTTTTTGCGACAACTCGTTTTCGATCTGGTAGTTTTTTACGATTTGAAGGTCGACTGGTATCATTTGGGAAAATTGACATGTAAAGTGGTACTTTTATACTATCAACTTCCTTTTATGGCCAACTGCTCACACATTCGTTCCGAGCTTCAAGAGGATGGACGCAGCAGTACCAAAAAGTGTTCTAGATTGGCGATTATTGTCTGTTAGATGTCCAACTCTTCCCAACAGTTGAAAGTTGTGATTTTGAATTGGAGTACCGTCCATTGAGCTACCCCAAGAGCGATGGATGGAGCTCTTCACAGCCAAGTGCAGACCTAGCTGTGGATGCACCAGTACCAAAAGGTCTTCTGGATTGAAGGTTACTTGATAGCTGCGGAGCTCTTCCCAACACGGGAAGCTTAGAAGAACGAGGCGATTCTACCGGCGTCGGTACATGCCGGCGTTGAATCCGTCGTCCGTTGCCATTTCGAGATTCACGTCCGGTCAAATATGTTGCTTCGGGGTAAACTGCAAAAGCACCCAAAAGGAACAAACATATTTCTTCTCTCTCCATCGCATCTTCTTTCTCGTTCGTTCGTCCAGTCGATCTAGAGCATGAGGCGGCGGCCGGCTAGCTACAGAGTCCCCAACAACGATAGGACTTGCTGGAAGGCTGCTCCAGGCCTTACGTCTGCGTCTGGATGTCCGGCCGGTAGACTCCGTTCCCGCGTCTGAGCTGCCCTCAAGATCTGGCCGGTAGTCTCCAGATCTGGGGTCCCCGCGTTGAACAACTTGTCGGCAGCGTCGGCCAACTCTTGATCCGGCATCCCTGAGGTAAACAATCCAGCATCAATCGGATTCTAAATCGATTCCTGCCAAGGATTTGTTTCTCTATCAATGTAATGATGATGGTCTGTTTGTAGTACTACACGGTTGCTAGGATTTGTTTTTGTTGTCTTCATTGCAGCTGTGTAGTTACAACACGAGGATGGAGTATAAACAGCTGCTGTATATGTTTGTGCTAGTTAGCGAGAGTATCTTGATGTACAAGTACTTTTTTGCTATGCGCTATTTGCAAATCAGTTAAAAATGTGTTCTATGTGAATCGTGTTAGGTTGCAAAGGTCAGTTCTGATTAAAATTGAAGTGTTGGAACAATTTATAAAAAGAGATCGAGTTGCTTTAGATTAATATATGAATCATGGAATTTTTTGGGTTAGCAAAGCAAACTGTCATTATCTGCACTTAACGAGCTAACTAACTTAAATGTCGTAGCCTGAATATAATACTCATCAAGTGATAATTCTTATATTACATATTGTCTTGGCCATTCATTTGAAATTCTGGTCCTGGTTCAGCAAAATAGAAGGTACTGAATTGTTTATAAGTACAACAAGATGTGTGATAGTAGAAATTAACAAGCATGTTTGCTTGGGAGTCTAGCCATTGCATTTGCCCTGAATTTAGTAGTTTGTACTTCATCTTGTAATTTAGATTACACTTTGAATTTTTTCACTCAATAAAAAGTTGTGGTGTGCATAGGCGGTAGTTCTATGTGACTACTTATCGCGAGCTCCGGGGTGGCGTAGTGTGCAGCTTGGTCGTCGTTCTCGCGGAGGAGGAGCTTGACCACAGAGAGTACCTGGAAGAGGCCGTGCTCGCACCCAAGGACTACTGCAGCCACCCAAAAGTCTGACTATTCCTATGGCTGCTTTCCTGTAGGGAGTGGTAGTTGTGTAATCAACACCGATTTGATTTTCTTGGGGAGTAGAATTGGTTGCAGATAGATACAACGACTCCGAGTATATATACAGAATTGCAGATCATTTTGTAAGCTAATATCTAAATGATCTCTGTCTGAACCATTGCATTTACTTTCTGAAATAACAGATGCTTAGGGTTCATGAAAATTAAACACTGAAATTTTTAAATGAAATTGTAAGCTATGAAAATTAATTTCGAAATCTGGCTAGTTTGATCATTTTTTATCATTAGGGCTGCGTGTATTAAGTTTTAAAATCTGTTTAGTTAGATCATTTCTCTTGGATGTTTCAGGACTAGAGAGACTTCGTATCTTTTCTGTTTAGGACATGGTTGTATGACTGAAACTTATCCCTAGTTTGAGTAAAATGCTAGATTTCTAGAATTAATCTTAGTTAATTTATCCTTTGTTTTGCTTGAATCTTGCTATTATTGAGCAAAGATCCCAATTCATCAGATTCTTTCTTTGGTGTATACTGCAACTTCCTACGTTTGCATGTTCCATTATTTCTATACATGAATGTACCTAAGATGTACCAGTTAATGTATACTGTCCTCTAATATAGATAATTGTATAATGCCTTAACAAGGAGTTGTAGTGTAGATCTTTTTCTGTTTTAGTGGAAAATATTAGTTAGCACTTAAAACAGGAACTACTCTGGAGGCAGTAGGCAATAGTGGATGGTGGGAGGCAATCATAGGCAAATGTAAATTCTGATTGATCCTAGTAAGAAAGGCATCCTAGGTCTAGGACCTATGGATAGCTATAATTCGGTAGAAACTCAGATGTAAATGTAAGCTTTGGGCCTTGTTGTGCTCTTAGTGGATGGTGCATCCTTATACTGTGTTTTATGTTGTAACCTCCCCACGTATCTAGGTTGATCTTAAGCTCTTTTGCAAAAAATAAAAGGTTGATCTTAAGCTCAGTTGGTGGTTAACTCAAGGTTTCAATTTTTCATCATATTCCACCGGGCCAATTGATGATATCTGGTGTCGCTTGTTCACTTTTTTTACTGAGAATGTCATGTTTCACGATGTATCCTTGCATTTTTGCTTATTTATAAATAAAAGTAATGATTTTGTTTTCACGACATAATAACTGTATGTTACGCCAATTCCTTTATGAAACAATTGAATCATCAAACATTTATGAAAGAATTCAAGCACATGAAAATTGAAATCACGATTTGTTTTTGAATCTGGTGGAACCACTGAACCTTTATGAAGTGAAACCATTGAACCTTTATGAATTGATTGAAACAACAAACTTTTATGAAACAATTGAAACCATAGGAAACCTATAGGAAAATAATTGAAACCATGCTTTGGTTGTCAACCACATCCAATCTTTATGAAATAATTGAAACCGTGATTTGGTTTTGAAACAAATGCAACTACAAAACCATGTTTCTTTAAATTGAAACCACGCAAACATGTTTGAAATAATTAAAACCATAAAAGGATGTTTGAAACAATCGAAACCACCACACATGATTTTATGAACATTTTTGCACCCCAATGAACCTTCTTTAAACAATTGAAACCAGAAATAACATGTTATAATAATTTGAAACCACCTCCCAACTATTTATCAATTTTTTTCAAACTGAATTAAACCTTATTAAAAACACTCTAACCAGAGCGAACCATGCTGAAACTTATTTGAACCACTCGAAACCTCACAAGCAAGTTTCAAAACAATTGAAACCACACATAAATGACCCACAAAACCATGTTTCAACAAATTGAAACCACACAACCATATTTGAAACAATTGAAACCACAAAGACATGTTTAAAACAATTGAAACCATCACCCAAGAACAAATGCGACCATAAAACCATGTTTCATTAAATTGAAACCACACAAGCATGTTTGAAACAATTGAAACCAGAAAAACATGTTTAAAACAATTGAGAATACCACTGAAGAACAAATGCAACCACAAAACCATGTTTCTTTAAATTGAAACCACGCAAGCATGTGTGAAACAATTGAAACCACAAAATGATATTTGAAATTTTTTTGAAACCTTCTTCAAACAATTGAAACCACACAAGATTTTATGAACATTTTTGGCACCCCTAGAAACCTTCTTCAAACAATTGAAACCACAAATAACATCTTTTGATAATTTGAAACCACCTCCCAACTATTTATCAATTTTTGAAACTTAAATGAATCTTATTGAAAACACTGTAACCATATCGAACCATGCTGGAACTTATTTGAATCAATTAAAACCTCCGAAGCATGTTTCAAAACAATTGAAACGAGACACAAATGAAACCACAAAACCATGTTTCAATAAAATGAAACTACACATGCATGTTTGAAATAATTGAAACCACAAAAAATGGTTTGAAACAATCGAAACCACCACACAAGATTTTATCGAAACCACCACACAAGATTTTATGAACTTTCTTGTCACCCCAAGGAAACTACTTTAAACTATTGAAACCACAAATGTTATCTTTTAATCAATTGAAACTACCTGACAACTTTTTATTGATATTATGAAACCGAACTAAACCTTATTTTAAACCACTCAAACCATATCGAACCATGCTGAAACCTATTTAAACAAAGCGAAACCTCACAAGCATGTTTTAAAACAATCATAACCATACACAAATGAAACCATGTTTCAATAAATTGAAACAACACAAGCATGTTATAAACAATTAAAATCATAAAAACATGTTTAAAACAATTGGAACCACCACCCAAGAACAAATGCAACCAAAAAAACATGTTTCATTAAATTGAAACCACACAGGCATGTCTGAAACAATTGAAACCATAAAAATATATTTGGAACAGTCGAAACCACTAAAACCATATCGACCCATCCCGAAACCTATTTGAACAAAGTGAAACCTCACAAGCATGTTTCACAATAATTGAAACCACACACAAATGAAACCACAAAGCCATGTTTTATTAAATTGAAACCACAAAAGCATGTCTCAAATAATTGAAACTACAAAAACATGTTTGGAACAATTGAAACCATCACCCATTAACAAATGAAACCACCAAACCATGTTTCAATAAATTGTTTAAAACATGGTTTTGTGGTTTCAATTGTTTAAAACATGGTTTTGTGGTTTCAATTAAATGAAACTTGGTCTTGTGGTTCCGGTTCTTCTTATATGGTTATTTCAATTGTTTCAAACATATATTAGTGGTTTCACATGTATCAAACATGTTCTAGTGGTTTCAAATGTATGAAGTGGTGGTTTCAATTGTGTCAAACATGGTTTTGTGGTTTCTGATTAATGAAACTTGGTCATGAGGTTCTAGTGGTTTTTGGGTGGTTGTTTTAATTAAATTAAACTTGGTATTGTGGTTTCAGCTCTTCTTATATGGTGCTTTTAATTGTTTCAAACATGTATTAGTGATTTCAATTATTTCAAACATGTTTTATTGGTTTCAAATGTTTGAAGTAGTGGTGTCAATTATTTCAAACATGGGTTTGTGGTTTCAATTAAATGAAACTTGGTCTTGTGCTTCCGGTTCTTCTTATGTCGTGGTTTCAATTGTTTCAAATATGTATTACTGTTTTCATATGTTCCAAACATGTTTTAGTTGTTTCAAATGGTTTAAGTGATGGTTTCATTTGTTTCAAACATGGTTTTGTGGTTTCAATTAAATTAAACTTGGCTGTGTGGTCCCGATTCTTCCTCTGTGGTGGTTTCAATTGTTTCAAACATTTATTAGTGGTTTTAGTTGTTTCAAACATGTTTTAGTAGTTTCAAATGTTTTAAGTGGTGGTTTCAATTGTTTTAAACATGTATTTGTGGTTTCAGATAATATAAAACTTGGTCTTGAGGTTCCAGTTCTTTTTGGGTGGTGGTTTCAATTAAATGAAACTTGGTTTGAAGTTCTGGTTCTTCTTATGTGGTGGTTACAATTGTTTCAAATATGTATTAGTGGTTTTCAGATGTTTTAAACATTTTCTAGTGGTTTCAAATGTTTGAGGTGGTGGTTTCAATTATTTGAAACATGGTTTTGTGGTTTCAATTAAATGAAACGTGGTCGTGTGGTCCCGGTTCTTCCTACGTGGTGGTTTCAAATATTTCAAACTTGTATTAGTGGTTTCAGATGTTTCAAACATGTGTTAGTGGTTTCAAATGTTTAAAGTGGTGGTTTCAATTGCTTCAAATATGGTTTTGTGGTTTCAGATAAATGAAACTTGGTCTTGAGGTTCTAGTGGTTTTTGGGTGGTGGTTTCAATTAAATGAAACTTGGTCTTGAAGTTCCGGTTCTTCTTATGTGTTGGTTACAATTGTTTCAAACATGTATTAGTGGTTTCCAGATGTTTTAAATATGTTCTAGTGGTTTCAAATGTTTGAGGTGGTGGTTTCAATTATTTGAAACATGGTTTTGTGATTTTAATTAAATGAAACTTGGTCTTGTGGTTTTGGGTCTTTCTATGTGGTGGTTTCAATTGTTTCAAACATGTATTCATGGTTTCAGATGTTTCAAACATGTGTTAGTGGTTTAAAATATTTAAAGTGGTGGTTTCAATTGCTTCAAACATTATTTTGTGGTTTCAGATAAATGAAACTTGGTCTCGAGGTTCCAGTAGTTTTTGGGTGGTGGTTTCAATTAAATGAAACTTGGTCTTGTGGTCCCGGTCGATCTTATGTGGTTGTTTCAATTGTTTCAAACATGTATTAGTGGCTTCATATGTTTCAAACATGTTTTAGTGGTATCAAATGTTTGAAGTGCTGGTTTCATTTGTTTTAAACGTGGTTTTGTGGTTTCAATTAAATGAAACTTGGTCTTGTGGTTCTGATTCTTCTTATGTGGTGGTTTCAATTGTTTCAAAAAATTATTAATTGTTTAAGATATTTCAAACATGTTTTAGTGGTTTCAAATGTTTTAAGTGGTGGTTTCAATTGTTTCAAACATTGGTTTATTGGTTTCAAATAAATGAAACTTGGTCTTGATGTTCCAGTGGTTCTTGGGTGGTGGTTTCAAATGTTTTCAAACATATTTTAGTGGTTTCAAATGTTTGAAGTGGTGGTTTCAATTTTTTCAAACATGATTTTGTGGTTTCAATTAAATAAAACTTGGTCTTGAGGTTCCAGTGGTTTCTAGGTGGTGGTTTTAATTTGATGAAACTTGGTCTTGTGGCTACAGCTATTGTTAGGTGGTAGTTTTAATTGTTTCAAACATATTTTACTGGTTTCAAATGTCTTAAGTGCTGGTTTCAATTGTTTCAAACATGGTTTTGTTTTTTCAATTAAATGAAACTTGGTCTTGTGGTTCCGGTTCTTCTTATGTGGTGATTGTAATTGTCTCAAACATGTATTAGTGGTTTCAAATATTTCAAACAAGTTTTAGTGGTTTCAAATGTTTGAAGTAGTTGTTTCAGTTGTTTCAAATTTGATTTTATTGTTTCAATTAAATGAAAATTGGTCTTGAGGTTCCAGTGGTTTTCGTGTGGTGGTTCTAATTTAATGAAACTTGGCTTCAATTATTTCAAACATGTATTACTGGTTTCAAATGTTTCAAACATGTTTTAGTGTTGTTAAATGTTTGAAGTTGTGGTTTCAAGTGTTTCAAACATGGTTTTGCAGTTTCAATTAATTGAAACTTTGTCTTGTGGTTTCGGTTCTTCTTATGTGGTGATTTCAATTGTTTCAAACATGTATTATTGGTTTTCAAATGTTTCAAACATGTTTTAGTAGTCTCAGATTTTTGAAGTGGTGATTTCAATTGTTTCAAACATGGTTTTGTGGTTTTAGATAAATGAAACTTGATCTTGGGGTTCCAGTAGTTTTTGGGTGGTGGTTTCAATTAAATGAAACTTGGTCTCGAGGTTCTGGTTCTTCTTATGTGGTGATTCCAATTGTTTCAAACATCTATTAGTGGTTTCAAATGTTTCAAAATGTTTTAGTGCTTTCATATATTTTAAGTGGTAGTTTCAATTGTTTCAAACATGGTTTTGTGGTTTCAATTAAATGAATCTTGGTCTTGAGGTCTAGGTTCTTCTTATGTGGTGATTGCAATTGTTTCAAACATGTATTAGCGGTTTCAGATGTTTCAAACATGTTTTAGTGCTTTCAAATGTTTGAATTGGTGGTTTCAATTGTTTCAAACATGGTTTTGTGGTTTCAGATAAATGAAACTTAGTATTGAGGTTCCAGTGGTTTTGGGTGGTGGTTTCAATTGAATGAAACTTGGTCTTTAGGTTCCGGTTCTTCTTATGTGGTGGTTTCAATTGTTTAAAACATGATTTCGTGGTTTCAATTAAATGAAAATTGGTCTTGTGGTGCTGGTTCTTCTTATGTGGTGGTTTCAATGATTTTAAATATGTATTAGTGGTTTCACATATTTCAAACATGTTTTAATGGTTTCAAATCTATGAAGTGGTTGTTTTAATTGTTCCAAACATGGTTTTGTGGTTTCAGATAAATGAAACTTGGTTTTGAGGTTCCAGTGGTTTCGGGGTGGTAGTTTCAATTAAATGAAACTTGGTATTGTGATTCCGGTTCTTCTTATGTGCGGGTTTTAATTGTTTCAAACATGTATTCGTGATTTCAAATGTTTCAAACATGTTTGACTGGTTTCAAATGTTTGAAGTAGTAGATTCAATTGTTTCAAACATGGTATTATGGTTTCAATTAAATAAAACTTGGTTTTGTGGTTCCGGTTCTTCCTATTTGATGGTTTCAATTGTTTTAAACATGTATTATTGGTTTCATATGTTTCAAACATGTTTTAATAGTTTCAAATGTTTGAAATGGTGGTTTCAATCGTTTCAAACATGGTTTTGTCATTTCAGATAAATGAAACTTGGTCTTGAGGTTCCAGTGGTTTTTGGGTGGTGGTTTTAGTTAAATGAAACTTGATATTGTCGTTTTGGTTCTTCTTATGTGGTGGTTTTAATTTTTTCCAACATGTATTAGTGGTTTCAGATGTTTCAAACATGTTTTAGTGGTTTTAAATGTTTGAGGTGGTGGTTTCAATTGTTCGAAACATGATTTTGTGGTTTTAATTGAATGAAACTTGGTCTTGTGGTTCCGGTTGTTTATATGTGGTGGTTTCACTTGTTTCAAACATGTATAAGTGGTTTCAGATGTTTGAAACATGTTTTAGAGGTTTCAAATGTTTGAAGTGGTGGATTAAATTGTTTCAAACATGGTTTTGTGGTTTCAACTAAATGAAACTTGGTCTTATGGTTCCGAATCTTCCTGTGTGGTGGTTTCAATTGTTTCAAACATTTATTGGTGGTTTCAGTTGTTTCAAACATGTCTTAGTGGTTTCAAATATTTGAAGTGGTGGTTTCAATTTTTTCAAACATGGTTTTGAGATTTCATATAAATAAAACTTGGTCTTGAGGTTCCAATGGTTTTTGGGTGGTGGTTTCAATTAAATGAAACTTGGTATTGTGATTTGGTTCCTCTATATGGTGTTTCAATTGTTTAAAACATGTATTAATGGTTTTAGATGTTTTAAACATGTTTTAGTGGTTTGAAATGTTTGAAGCGGTGGTTTCAATTGTTTCACACATGGTTTTGCGGTTTCTAATAAATGAAACTTGGTCTTGTGGTTCTGGTTCTTCTTATGTGGTGATTTAATTGTTTCAAACATGTATTAGTGATTTTAGATATTTCAAACATGTTTTAGTGGTTTTAAATGTTTGAAGTGGTGGTTTCAATTGTTTTAAATATGGTTTTGTGGTTTTAGATAAATGAAACTTGGTCTTGAGGTTCCCATGGTTTTTTGGAGATGGTGTCAATTAAATGAAACTTGGTCTTGAGGTTCCGGTTCTTCTTATGTGGTGGTTCCAATTGTTTCAAACATCTATTAGTGGTTTCAAATGTTTTAAACATTTTTTAGTGGTTTCAAATATTTGAAGTGGTAGTTTCAATTGTTTCAAACATGGTTTTGTATTTTTAATTAAATGAAATTTCGTCTTGAGGTTCAAGTTCTTCTTATGTGCTGATTTCAATTGTTTTGAAACATGTATTAGTGGTTTCAGATGTTTCATACAAGTATTAGTGGTTTCAAATGTTTGAATTGGTGGTTTCAATTGTTTCAAACATGGTTTTGTGATTTCAGATAAATAAAACTTCATATTGAGTTTCCAGTAGTTTTGGGGTGGTGGTTTTAATTAAATGAACCTTGGTCTTTAGGTTATGGTTCTTCTTATGTGGTGGTTTCAATTGTTTCAAACATGTATAAGTGGTTTCAAATGTTTGAAGTAGTGGTTCCAAATGTTTCAAACAAAGTTTTGTGGTTTTAATTAAATGAAAATTGGTCTTGTAGTTCCGGTTCTTCTTATGTGGTGGTTTCAATAATTTCAAATATGTATTACTGGTTTCACATGTTTTAATAGTTTCAAACGTATGAAGTGGTTGTTTTAATTGTTTCAAACATGGTTTTGTGGTTTTAGATAAATGAAACTTGGTCTTGAGGTTCCGGTGGTTTCGGGGTGGTGGTTTCAATTAAATGAAACTTGGTCTTGTGGTTCCGGTTATTCTTATGTGGAGGTTTTAATTTTTTTAAACATGTATTAGTGATTTCAAATGTTTCAAACATATTTGAGTGGTTTCAAATGTTTGAAATAGTAGTTTCAACCATGGTATTATGGTTTTAATTAAATAAAAATTGGTCTTGTGGTTCCGGTTCTTCCTATGTGGTGGTTTTAATTGTTTCAAACATGTATTAGGAGTTTCATATGTTTCAAACATGTGTTAGTGGTTTAAAATGTTTGAACTGATGGTTTCAATTGTTTGAAACATGGTTTTGTGGTTTCAATGCCTACAACAATTTACATGCACTTTGGGCTCTTTGCCAAATGATTTGAACAAGTTACATATTTCAAACCAGTTCTCACGGCATCATCGCATGCCACAACACACGAATCTCGTGGCACACACAAATATAAACACAAGATATGAAGTTCCAAAAACACACATTGTACTTTTTTGCATCCTCTCAGACATTCCATCATCACCTGACCACAATCATATTTGTTTTACTCGACCAGTCTAACTTGGGACCGAGCATGTCGTCTTCGCCTATTTTCTAAAACAAGCGGGGCTTCAGCTAAGCCTCCTACCATGTATCTTTTTACACATACCATGTATCTTTTTACACAATCATCACGTATCCATCTTGAGTCAATTCAGCCGTCTAGTTCTCTGGTCGAGCTTGGCCATTACCATCGTCTCTTGCCTTTTTCCTTTCTTTCGTGATTGTGTTCGTCAGTCATGGACCTAATCTTGTCAAATGCAAACTAGGAACAAATATGGTAAACATGGATATATAATATTCTAATGTTTGACGATGAGTGCTTTAAGTATGAAACATCTACTTGCTAAACTACACAGAGATAGATCGAAACTACTGACTTTTACTTTATTGTGATTTCTTAGTGTTCCAACTATACAGTATGCATCATGACTAACTATTTGATTATTTGTTGATACTCCGTACAAAAGAGAGAATATTTACCGTGAGCAGCTAATCAGGCTAATATAGATGATGAGCAGTTGTTTGTAGAATGTCAATTACATCACCAATATGTTTGGATGCGTAGAAGATTATCTTCTCTCATCTGCATATATTTTACATTTTATGAAAAGTGATCACATGGTAATGCGCTACACAAGATGAAGGAATCAGGAGCAGATTTTCTTGAGTACACACCTTGAAAATTGCTGACGTAAAACGGAACAAGACCTTTGCTCATTCATGAATAAAATATCCCACATCCGCAGGATTGTGTGTTCACAACGACAAGATTGGTAATTATGAAAGTCATTTTACAGTGAGTTATCTAAATCATTGTTAGGATAAATAACGGTACCAAGTAAACATTCTAACCTCTGAGGGTAGTGTTTTGGAAAATACACTAAAGAAACATTATGTGCCAACAAGTGAAACATCAAACCCCATTGCTTCAAGATGAGAAGCACTTAATGTAGTTCAAAACCATAAAATCAAGGTTGTGTAGAAGGAAGACGTACCACCCTCTGCCAGAACGCGTATGTTGCCCAGATTCTGCAAGTGGCCGGTACGACCAGCTGCAACGGGATGCACACTCTAATGAAGAATCACCTCAAGCTGGGCAAAGTAGATCCCGGAGCGGTACTGGACATGGCATTGTATCGCTCCATCATCGGCAGCCTCCTCTATCACTGCAACACACGACCCGGCATCACGTTTGTTGTTGGCATTGTCAGCAAGTAACTAGAGGCCCCATCAACACCACACTGGTCAATCAGACATCAAGCAAACTGCAAACACACAAGCAGATTATGTGCAGGATACTATGCTTAAGGGCAAGTACTTCCTACAGAAACAAAAATGAAAAAGGAACAATGCGTGAAATGGCAAACAAGCGACCACACCAAATTAACCAACTAAGAACAGATTCTAGCATTTTCATGTGTTTCATGCTCATTTAATAACTGCAGATGTTCACCAAATGGACTAAAACACGAAGGAGACCACACGGGCCAACACTCGGCAGGAGTGGCAGGCATTCGTAGCAGCAAGGGAGCAGGGGATGGGGATTCAGGCCTAAACTTCGATAGCTGCTGAAGCTCTGAAATTAACTTTGACCTGAAGGTTCTAAAAAAATGCTAGATAATTGAATGGTCGTGATCATTCTTACTAATGTTCAGAATTGTTGTCATCTCCAAAATAGTATGTCAGCAAAACATTTCCTCTCCGATAGAACTGAATATTAAAATTTAGTTTTAGATGTATTGATACACAAAGAGGTAATTTAATCGGCAAGAACAATAATCTACATTCATAATCTTGGCAGATAGTATCATTGTGGTAATGCTATGAAAAACGGCAAGTGAGTACAAAACCTAGAAGTGAAACACAAGAACTTCTTAGATTGAGATATAAGAGCCAAGTCAATGGGATAGCTCATACCAGGTGGGATACTGAACTTATGTTGTAGAGAGGCAAGGTTTGCACTTTTTCTTCAGATAAATGGTTGAATCCGAGCTATGGAAAGAAAAGGTAGGGGAATGGTTGAATCCGAGCTACAATAAAGAGACACAACATCTGCAGAACCTCTAGTACATGCGAGAAGATGAAGCTGTGGGGCAGCAGGCCCCCTCTGGCGATGACGAGGCAACGCGCGGAGGCGAGGGCGGGGTGGATGAGGTAGAAGTGGAGGTGCAGCTGTGGTGCCCTCGACGGCGGACATCGGAGGCGCATGGAGGGGCAGGCGGAGACCGGGACGAGGCGGCGGCCCTCATGGAGGACGGCGCAGGTGGTGTCGCTTCCTCTCCACGCCGGGCCTCTGACTTGAGATCTCAGTGCAGCGACCACTCTTCGATCTGGATCAGGTGTGAGAAAGAGAAGAGAGAGAGTAGAGGAACGTGGGGCTGTCATAATAATAGAGATACAAAGGGATCGGTTAGCAAAAATACCAACCAACGCAGCGCGAGAGGCAGCGTTGACTCCGGCCCGAATCTAAAAGCAACTGCACGGTTGATTCGACTGCGGAACTGGAATGGGCACAGTAGGTCGACTGGCATCTGCTCTTGCGTAGGATGGATACACACGCACAAAACACCGGGCCAGTAGCACTGATCTCCAATAAGGGAAGAACCTTCTCCTTGCGTATGTGGGATCCCATCCTCTACGGAGTTTCTTTTCCCAAGCCTGTCCCACAATGCCAGAGTTTAAGCATCAGAAAACCCAAAAAAAGTTCATATTCAGCATCAACACTCGCTTGATATGGTATATCAAGTATTTGCATTATTATTGAACAAATTTCATTCTTAAGCTGGATGATATGAATTATGTTTGTAGCAAGCTGGAGGAACAGGAAGAGCAGTTGAAACCAGCTTGATTAGCAAGTGAAACATGCTTTGCTGTCGCCTCTAAAGATTACTGCAACCATTTCAGACTGTAAGTCATTTTTATCTTTGTCCTAAGTCAAACTTGTCGCATTTTTTTGACCAAGTTTATAGAAATATTGCACTATCAAGATATATATATATATATATATATATATATATATATATATATATATATATATTTCATGGTGTATCTCAGGCCCGTTTCGCACGCATGTACAGGGTGTGAGACTGTACAGGGCCTCCAAATTAGGAGGGCCCTCAATTTTTTTATGTTAAACAATTATTCAGTACTAATAATGACTGGTTTAGTTAGGCCTAATAAATCCTTTGACCTATTATAAATGTATCGCTTAGGAATTTGCCCAGAATTAACTCATCCCCAAAGTCACGCACGTCTCCTCCTCTTTGTCTTCTCCTCTTGCTAAGTTTCTCATCCGGTACGAGCGCAGGCAGTTCTTCCATAGCTCTAATGACAGCTCCTTGATGGATTTAATTGCGTCGTGATTTCCCAAGAAAAGATCCGTTGATGCAATGTATAAGAGCAAGTACAATAGGTCCTAATCAGTAGCCTATAAGCAAGTCCACATCACCAAAATCCTAGTTGGAAGAGAGAGAATAGATGAGAGAGAACAAAGCGGGTGTTTCATCTGTCACCGGCGACAGCACGTGAAACAAGGACATGCAGCCGGCATGTAGCTTGGTGCTGGCTCTTGGACCGGCTCATGCATTAATTACAAATTGGCTGAGTCTTGCATGTAACCATAGTGATGGAGTAATTAAATATTAAAATATTTACTAAAGCCAATCTAATAGCTAGACTATCGTACAAGTACTCATTTAAGGTGGCTCTAGATGACTTGGCATGGTACTTACAGCCAGCGGCTAGCGACTCTATTGTTCTTGCTCTAAGTACAAGGTCCGTTGCAGGATAACTCTCAATCCGCCATCTATTATTTGTGTTTTCTTCTCAAATTCTCATATCTGCTCCAGTGCTCTGCTTCTTCTGATCCCCTTTTTGGTTGTTGCCGCCCCGGCGATTTGGGTGCATCAGTTCGAGTTGGAGGCCTAGCCACAGCCAAAGTGTTTGGTCACCGATTCATCAAGAGTAGGAGGAGGACTAGAGGAACAACCGCACAATCAGAGCACACGCTGTTGCCCGATGGTCTATTGCCAAAATCAATCAAAGTTTGATTCCTCCCATCTTGTTTCCATGTTCTAATTTTGATACATGATATTTTCCTCCTAGTTTCATTTTCTGCAATCTCTTCTAGAATTAGGAAGCATCCTTCATGATATGAATATTTTATCTCAGGAAATGCTAGAAGAATGGCACGTTTCGGCTAAAGCTTTTCTCTCGAGGAGTACTTTTGAATTCTGAAATCACTTTCCGATAAGATGTAATATTCCAAAAATTGTACCACCAACCTGATAATAATATAATACAAAACCAAATTGCCTGTGGTTATGTTGTGGGCCTAAATTTTAATTTCGCACCGGGCCTCTGTTTTCTCGAGTACAGCCCTGGTGTATCTCACAGAAATAGTTTGATGCTGTAGATGTTTGTGATTTTTTCTATAAACTTGGTCAAAGCTAGAGAAGCTCGACCTGCAACAAAGCTAAAACAACTTACAATTTGGAACGGAGGGAGGGACTATAGTACGGGGCAATTTTCCTTCATCATAATTCTCAAATGCACCAAGGAAATTCTAGATAGAACAAACTATTCAATAGCACTCATGTATTACTGTTATGCTAGCCGGAAAATAACAATAATGCGTTCATTTGTCTAATCCCACAGTGGATGTTGCTAGAAAATCTAGCTTACCTGTGAAATTTAGATAATTTTCCTGAAAGCACTGTGTGCTGTTCATTTATCATTACATTGATCTTCTTCCTATGTCAAAAGGTGGACGAGAAACATATACGCTATTCCCCATCACACTAGCATGACAGACTAATCATAGTTGAAATGCCATGGGATCCTAAATAGGCCACCAAATTCATGACCAGAACTAAGCAAGACCATTTGCAGACACCACAAGACCACAAACACAAAAAACAAGCAGAAAAAAAAGGAAGAATACATGTTACCACAATATAACTAGAGCAAAATAGGCATTAACTCCTTTATAAAAAAAAGGCACCAGTCATGTTCACAGGGTATTGAATTTGAGAGCTGCCGTAAAAGTATGCATTGCCCCATTCAAAGGATAATGAAACATGAAACGCACAGAAATAGAGGCATGTAGATAACAGCAGTGTAAACACCGCTGAAAGGGGTGCCATGTGGTGATGAATTCCTTCGGGGCAGGCATAGACAGAGTTTAGAGATGAGACCCGCTTTGCGTTTCTAATCAAGAGATAATGTTTTAGCTTCTATGTGACAATTGTTAACTAAGAGTGATTTGATCCAACTTAGAGACAACTAATGCTCGCATGGTACTTTGCAAAAGGAAGTGAAGTTACAAAATGCTCCAGTGATATCTGATACATTTACTTCTTCCTCTGCAGCATGCAGATTATCAGTTCCTTTAACTCCATTGGTTGAATTCATAAGCCCTGCTTTCCATGAAACAATAATTAGGACCGTGTTATTAAATTTGGAAAAAATCACTTAAGCCCAACACACTTTTGTGGTATAACTCTTCGTCGGGCGTTATGCAGTCATAAGGGCAGTTTCAAGAACAAGTGGAAGAAATAATTAGATAATCAACAAGCTAACACTAGTGGAGAATTGCTTATGAGTGGAGCATATTTTTTGTTATCAATGGCGCAATGGAATGCGCCACTAGTGTTGCGCCACTGGTAATTAAGTATCAATGATGCATATCAAATATACGCCACTGATAATTAAGTATCAATGACGCATATCAAATATGCATCATTGATAATGGGACAACCAGTGGCGCATCTTCAATATGCGCCATTGATATTTTACCAGTGGAGCATATATTTCTAAATGCGCCACTGATGTTAGATACGCCACTGGCTGAATAAAAGATGCGCCACTGATGTTTCATATATGTATACAGAATAAATGGCTCTTAGGTACGTATACAAGTATTTATACAGGTACATATACAGATATTTATACAAGTACACAGCAGTATAGAAACAGAGATAATAGTACAAATAGAATTATACATCATCACATCAATTAGAACCCGACATAGTGACAAGTGCCCGAATATTATACAAGTCTTGCATACACCAAGTTGATCATCATCTCATACATTGGTTCGAATATCTCGGGGCTCGGAGGGGTCCGGGTTCGGTCTCCGACTCCGGGAGGAAGAGCACGGCATTCCGTGAGGGGGTACTTGTCGTATCAGCATCAATCGCCTCCGGGTTCCATGATGGAGATCTTGTTGTCCGGCGTCCCTCGGCTCCATGTCGGTGCGCTTGGCGGAGTAGTAAACATAATTAACTGCACTACCCTAATTTGGCACCACATGAGAACAAAGTAAGGATGGTGAGAAGACACCAAAATTTAAAAGAATGGAACAAGAATCAATTTTCAATACTTGTTGCCACTGATTCACATTAACAGCTAGATAACATAGATAAGTGCACCTATCTGTTTATGGTAAATTGGTTTAGAGCTTAATGAAGGATCAATGTGAATGATATTGGAATCAGACTACGTGGACACTATCGGTTTGAAATACATCAATATCTCACTACAAGACTAGTGTCCAACGTGTGTATTTGGCTATCAAATACGTCCTCTATTCCTAAATATAAGACGTTTTGGCAAGCCAAATCGGCTTGCCGAAACATCTTCTATTTAGAAATGCAGGAAGTAACACCTATCTTCATAAAATCAAATACCTGAGTATTAATTAACTTGGATTAAAGAATTGGTGGGCTTTGTATGACTCCAGCAACAAATGAATAATAGCTATGTGAACCAATCAGCCCCATTCTCCTGATTGAGACTTTGTTGGCGGTATTTGGATGGGAACTATTTTTCTCATCCCCGAACCTCCTTTAAAACATAGACCATATTAATCAATCCTCATTGTGGCTAACCATAAATTACATTATAGTACCACTACCAAGAGCAAAATCAAACTCAACCTTACAACAGAAAAATAATGAAGCAAGTGACTAAGAAGGGGTGAAATAACAATAAAAATTCAGGTAGTATAGATGAAAAATGTTTCTCTTTGCTTCCTCTGAGCTGTGCATAGGGTTAATTGGCTAGACAGATAGAAATTTCCATATATAGAGATCGATCAAGCACTGATGTAACTAACACTAACAAATTCACTAAAAACATGCAATCCAAAATTTCCCTTAACAAGCACACAATAAACAACTACGTGATCAGGTCCAACCTCAACACTGATCAGGTCTGTGCATAACCATTCGCCGGCAGGGATGTATAAAGGAGTAAAGGACTCTAAACTCAACAATACACTGCTTTAGATTCAATAACAAAAATTTCATAATTAGTTGCCTACTTATGTCATATATTATTCCTAATAAAACATGACTGAGGCTTACATCAACCTGATAACAACTGAGACGGATCATGCACAAGTAGCAATAACTAGGTCACATTGCAAACCATCGTTGATCAATCCTCTGAGTGCTAGACAAAACCAAGGTATGTAAGTTAACTTGACCAACACCCTTGAAAAGTGCAGCGAGATACTTCCTAATTTTTACCGCCAAAATTCTGAAACTACACAGCCTTATTCCCTCAACTCCGATGCACCAACATGATCGGTTCCAACTATACTGATAACTTCCCAGATAAAACCAAGCTTCTAATACTGTTATCAAATATTGCAAGGTTTTCTCTGTATCTAATAAGTTTGCAGCTACTCCGGTAAAACAAGTTTGCTGCCCACGTTTTATATTCCAAATTGGCTAGCAGTTGTTCACTAGCTAGATATTAAAAAAGTGCTTATGTGGAGCCTCTTCCATGAAGAATTAATCCAAGTACTACTACATCAGACCCTTGTAGTTACTCCAGAAACGCAACAGCTCGCTGATTGATGGAAAACTAATCATTTGATAAATATTAGATGTCCAGCTTACGGCGAACTCAAACCAAGACAGGACCTGCTGAACGACTGGAAGGAAGAGTACCTGACGGAGCTGATTACAGCGCGGTCCAAGAGCCAGCTTCATGCGACGGCATCTTGCAGCTGATTTGACGCCAGTAGCGGCGGAGTAGGTCTGCAGCTGCAGCAAAGATGATGGTGTATGACGAGGGGAGGGTTTCATTTATCGGGCAATTGAAGCCAAGACACGTAGCGGTTCAGAACTGACATAGATATCAAAATAAAATGCAACAGTATGCATCCAATGCATGCTCCTTCAGACAGTAGCAAAACATGCAATAGATCTGTAAGCTAGGCAGCCATCTGTGGAGCGAAGCGTTATTGACATGACTCTGAATCTAATGCCAATTCACCGAACAATAACCTCACAAACAGATCGGTGAGCCCCGTGGAATCCTACCACACAATGCTCCTCAATCGAAACTAGCAGTACACTCTCTCCAGATGCTCCTGATCACCAGAAATTCTCGAGAGCTGAGTAACCCGGATGCGGCACCGAGCATGGAACGGCAGCTACCAGACCGGAGAAAGTGCTTCTACCTGCTCCCACCAGAAGCAATGCGCTTTTCGGACATTAGCACCGCCAAGTAGACAAGCATCATACCAAGCACAATCACAAGTACCAGCAGTAATCCCACAGTTCCACTGCACACTCTTAATATCACACACGCGCGAGCATCATTTGGGATTCGCCAGAGTCACACTCACACCCATGCCAGCTCCATGTCGACCTCAGCGCCGCGGATACGAACGCAGATGCCGAAGCAATAGAGAAAACGACCCCGATCGGAATCGCTAAACCCTAGATCACCCAATCCAACTCACCGGCTGACCGGAGCAGCGGCGTCCGCCAGAGCTTGCGCCGGTTCGTGGGTCAGGTGAATTGGATGAATCCCCTAATCCGCCACGGCTGCCCAATGCAGCCCTTCTCTCGGTCTCTCACTCGCGGGCAGAAATTTGGGAGAGGCAAGCAAATCCCCCATGTACTAATCAGAGAGGATGGGGGTCTGGGTCACTGAGAGAGAGAGAGGGGTTACCACACAGTATCGGCGGCGGCAGGGCAGCAGCAGCTCCCTCTCCGTCCAGAGGGCTCCATGTGGGGAGGAGGCGGGGCCCGCCGGCCACCCAGCGGGGTGGGACGGGGACGACCAGCCACCGCCACCGGCGAGCGGGGGTGCACGGACGGAGGGTCAGAGCTAGTCGTCACCACCACCGCTCTCTCTCCCAAATCCCAATCTCTCTCTTTCTTCTAGTATCACTCTCTGTTTCTCCCTCTTTCTTTTCTCCCTAATTTCTGCTGGTGGGGGGGGGGGGGGGGGGGGGGGGGGGGGGGTCGGAAGCGAGGGCAGCAGCGGCGGCGTGGATGGGCGTCGACGCCTGCGAGAGGCGGAGATCGTCGGGTCCCACGGCTCAGAGGGGGAAGAGGGGCGGGTAGAACGATGGATGGAGGAGGAGGAAGGGAACGCTCGCTCTCGCTGTCTGTGTCAGAGCGGTACACAAACAATTGTAGTATTGCGGCTACTGTCAGAGCCTATGGTTGGTGAGGAAGGAAAAGGCAAATAAAACACATAGGTAGCACATATAATTGAGAAATCAGTGGCCGGGCTAGGAGAAAAAATGGAGGAGCCAAGACGTAATTAAACCATCTAATAGCCATTACGATGTCTAATCTACTGTGTATGCAAGTTTTTCCGATGGAAAGACTGGGGGCGCCAGCCAGGGAGATGGGCACAAGTCTGTGCCGCGAGATTTCGAAGCAGGTTGGCGGATTTTGATGGATTCTTCAGGAAGCTATCTTGCAACTTCCGGTCAGTGATTTTGGCCATAAATCACACGCATAGCTGGTAAAAGCGAGTTGAAAAATATTTCAATATGCTAGCTTGCAAGGTGCAACGTACAAAGGTAACTATTAGTTGATCGATCTATTCTGGCTGGAACACATGATTGCAAATGACGCAATCAAACAACTCGTGCCGGCTTTCCTTTCTATTGATCTGAGTTCGTGAAAAGTTCTCGCCGAGGGAATTGATCTAGGCCGGTGTCCTCGGGCGGTACAAAGAACACCTCGACGACCACCATGGACAGTGATGACAGGGCAATCGACATCTCATCCTCGAAGGAAACAGAGAAGCCGTCGTGGCATGATGGCACCGATAAAACCGCAATATGCGTACCAACATAATGCATATCGCCGGACACACTTACGTCCGACCAAGGCACCCCGGAGGACGGTTGGCAAAAAGATCGGCGTGTTCAAGTCTCCCTCGGGAAATATCGTCAACGTGGAGACGGAGCAGATGATATGCACGTGTAAATCACGGAGATGTATGTGGAGAGCATACCTAGGGCACCCCATGTAGACGAACCACTTGGCCGATGAACTGTTTGGAGACTAAATGAGCTGTACAAGGATGATGCACTGGAATAAAATGTGCATACTTGGTGAAGCGATCCACGACAAAATCGACCACCATGGCCAGCAACAACCAGCAGCAGGTATTAATTCGTCCCCTTTTCAATCTACAAGTTTGGGACTTGTGTGATTTATGTCTTCCCCATGTTGATGTTGGCAAGTTCAGTATTATGCATGACTTTATGTTATTAGAACTAGGTACCAATTAGAACTAGAATTTAGAAGTGTACAATAACAACCAAGCCTTTTGTCCCCAGCAAGTTGGGGTAGGCAAGAATTTAGAAGTGTAGAATAATTAATTTCAGTGTCAAAAGTTGATGTCAAAACCATCAAGCTTGTGTTCGTGGAGTATTTGATCTAGCCAATGCCATTGCCGATCCTGGTATTCATCTAGCAAGCTCTACCTCGATTGTGCAACTGTGCAGCGGCAGTATAGTGAAGGTTTTCTTGAATAATTTTGTCCGGACTGATCAATCCCATGGTTTCGGGCTCTGACTGTAATGGAAGATCATTGGATCCTGTTACATCCCCCACGCTAACGCACCTGCCTCTGGAAATCGTCACGGCCAAGTTCCCTAAGAACGTGTGCCGTTTGTGGCCATGCAGTTCTTGGACGACAAAATGTCCATAGATCCAACTACTATCTGGATTTTAGACAACCTCAAGTACGCCCTCTACTTTATCTCCTACATGGTTGCTTCCAAATTTAGATGTGCAACATCAATGTTTAATATTGATGTTATAACGTGGCTATGCAACCTTCTCATATCTAGGAAATTAAGGAAATGTTGGAAGTACCATTAGCAGGTTTTGTATCTCCATTAGGGTTCCAACAATTACTATATAGGTAAAATATATATTATGTGGTCATTTACTCTTTATCAAGAATCGCAATTGCTATTTGAAATGATTGTAGGATTAATTCCTTGAGGAAACTAACTGTCAACTATTGTGATTTTTTACCTGTTTATCACTCGAGAACAATATATTCTTACCTTTTCTGTCTCTTTTCAACTATAGCATTGATTGGGCCTGTTTCTACATCTATTTTATTTATTAATGCTACCAAATCTTTGTTACATTCATGTTTTTCAGTTGCAGCATTTACATAAGTTGATTGCATCATTTAGATTGTAGATGGATAACTGGACTAAAGAATTCACAGCAAAAGCATTAGCTACTAGTGAGCCAATGAGCTACAGATTATTCCCTGATCAAAGAAAGTGCAAAATTAAACATGCAGCAGGCCTGGGTAGTTACTCCCAGGTAAGTGCACAATCAAATGGAGCAAAACTTCTCAATGCTATCTACCAGGTCTAAAAATGACAGGTAAGTGCACAATAAAATCTGGTTTCGTGGCTGCATATGCCTCAGCTAGTTGAACACAACACCAGTAGATATCCTGGTCCTCAATGGGAGTGAGCTCCCTTTTCTCAGGTTCGAAGAAAAAGTCCAAGAAATTGTGTGATTCTTATCTATAGAGGACAAAACATACAAACAAGTGCAGTGTAAAAACTAGCTGCGACTGAAATGTCAAAGGAAAATGTCCAAATCCAGGTCTTTATCGCAAGATAGACATCATAAGTAGATCTTAAAAATAGTATGCAAGACAGACATCATAAGTAGATCCTCCTTCCAACGACTCCTCCTTGCATCGATTTCCGCCATCTTTCCCCAAGATTCGAACCAAGAGCCCTACCGAACCATAGGCAAGAGGGGGACGTACGGGGTAGAAGGTGGCCAATGGAGGGGAGAGTCGGCGGTGGAGACGATGATACATATGAGTCTAATGCTGAGAGATGATTTATCGTGCCAAAGATGATAAATCAAATGAGGCCCACCAGGCCCGAAGAGGACATCTAGAGATGGGGTCAAACATGGCCATGCACCAGTCGCTGGTGAGGAGTATTCAGACACGCTTGACACAGACGAAGATGTCGGCAAGAGCCGGTTGGTTTGGGTTCCGTTGCAGCCGAGAGGTGAGGCCTTCGGGTTTAGTGGTGGATAGGGGCTTAGGCCACCATAAGATTCTTCTTCCTCATCTTCCTCCACGGATACATTGTTACCTCGTTCAGCATCAGCTTCTTCTTTCTTGCTTACACCATCAAAATCCAGACACTTCTCATCCATCATGAATGGTTGTAAGACGCTCACCATCATTCTTGTCTGACCAATTCTGGCTTTCATGGTTAGTTCTACCACTGAAAGTTTCACCATTTTTGTCATCCACCTGGAAAAAAAATATTACTAAACTTTCATATTATCATCAGATGGAGAACCAGGCAGACAAACACATTGTCAAGTTTAATGGAACATACCATCATATTACCATCAGATAGAGAAATCTGTTGTACTGGGTCGATGCCATCCACCTACCCAGCCACAACCTTAGCCACCTATGTGCAAAAACATATACTATTATTCATAAACAATATACAACACAGAAGCATTTCATGTACAAAACAAAACTATTTCATGTACAAAACAAAACATCGAACTTACGTGCAGCAGTTAAAGACATCAATTTTCTCCCTTCATAAGTTGATCAATAACAAAACCTTCCCAATCTAGTTTGCTTATCCTATCAACAAGAATGATATCACGCAAAATGTCCAGATTCACTCTATTGGATAATTTCGGAGCAAGAACACTGCTTGTAACTTACAAAAGTGACTTGAATGCAAAAACTTGCACGAAAAATCTCGTCGTCAGTATGCTGCCGAGTAAGTTCAAACCACAAGGTATTAAGTGTTTTCTTTCCTGTCTTGTATGGCGCTAAATCCAAGTGGTATTGCTCCGCCACAAGCGTCAATAGTCTGTTTTGACCAGCTGTATTTGTCTTGATTAGCTTATGCTTGAACTTGAATTGAGGAGAATTCAGTTTGAACAATTCAGGTATCTTAGTTCTTAAATCTATGGTCCCAGATGGAATTCTCGGCTCCGCACTTGAATAATGAAAAAAGCATTATCAAGTTCATCATAATCGGACTGCGAAAACACATGCTTCTCTATTTTCTGGCAGTTGTGCCCCTTCCTCAGTGGTCAAAAGCATTTGTTTTCGTAGTCCAACTATGATGAACTTGATAATGCTTTTCATAATTTAAGTGCGGAGCTGAGACTTCCATTTGTGACCATAGATTTAAAAACTAAGATACCCGAATTGTTCAAACTGAATTCTCCTCAGTTCAAGTTCAAGTTCAAGCATAAGCTAATCAAGACATATACAACTGGTGAAAACAGATTGTTGACGCTTGTGGCAGAGTAATACCACTTGGATTTAGCGCCATACAAGACAGGAAAGAAAACACTTAATACCTTATGGTTTGAACTTATTCGGCAGCATCCTGACAACGAGATGTCTCGTGCAAGATTTTGCATTCAAGTCACTTTTGGACTTAGAAGCAGTGTTCTTGCTCCAAAATTATCCAATAGAGTGAATCTGGACAATTTGCGTGATATTATTCCCGTCGATAGGATAAGCAAACTAAATTGAGAAGGTTTTGTTATTGATCAACTTATGAAGGAAGAAAATGAATGTCTTTACATGATGCACGTGAGTTCAATATTTTGTTTTGTACATGAAATAGTTCTGTTTTGTACATGAAATGCTTATGTTTTGTACATTGCTTATGAACGATAGTATATGTTTTTGCACATAGGTGGCTGGGCAGGTGGATGGCATCGACCCACCACCACAGATTTCTCCATCTGATGGTATGTTCTGTTAAACTTGACAATGTGTTTGTCTGCCTGGTTCTCCATCTGATGGTAATATGAAAGTTTAGTAACATTTTTTTTCCAGATGGATGCCAGAAATGGTGAAACTTTCAGTGGTAGAACTGACCATGAGAGCCGGAATTGGTCAGACAAGAATGATGGTGAGCGTCTAGTGGAAGAATTAAATCATAGATATCGCTATTTACAACCATTCATGATGGATGAGAAGTGTCTGGATTTTGATGGCGTAAGCGAGGAAGAAGAAGCTGATGCTGAACGAGGTAACAATGTATCCGTGGAGCAAGATGAGGAAGAAGAAACTTATGGTGTCCTAGAAAATGAGGGCACAGGACATGTAGTGGATCAAGGTCATGAGATCTACAACCTATCTGATCTGCATACTTTATTGCCTAGTGTGGAAGAAAAAAATAGCGCCACCTACTTATTTTTGTGCAGTTCCGCATTAGATACGACAATTTCTAGAAATAACAGTACGGCGATACGACCAACATACATATAAAAATTCATAAAATGCCATATAATCCAATGAAGCCTAAGGATAATTGAATGCTGATCAAAATTCAATCAGTGGCCAGCGCCCAGGACCAGCATGTCACATCCCAAGATTTTAGAAATTGGGACTAGAAAAAAATCTGCATTTTCATTGCATTGGCATGACATCAATTGCATTCATGAAATATTTTGATTGAAACACTAGTTTTAAACCCTAAATTGGATTGCCAAAATGCATCTACAAAAGGAATACACATGGATTTTGTGAAATCACTATTTTAAGTAGGCATATTAATGCCAAAAATGATCCTATGTTGATCTACGGAATTTTAAAAAAATTCAGAAACAAAAATCAATTTATTTGGAGTTGTTTTGCAAAAGATATTAAAGAAATAAGAAATAAAAAAGAATAAAAACAAAAGGAAAAAAACCTAAGCCTACCCGGCCGAGCACCCGGCCTAGCCCCCAGCCTAGCTACTGCCCGCGCGCCAGCGAAGCGAGCAGCGCGCAGCGAAGGGCAGCGCAGCAACAACTAGCGGCCCAGCTAGCAGCCCAACAGCCACCCCGGCACGATTCCCCTCTCCCGCTCGCTGACGCAAGGGGCCCACCGCGGCCATCTCCCTCCTCGCGTCGGCAACCGACGAACACACGGTATCGGTCCTGATTGATCGATTCCGCCGATACCGCGACGAATCCGTTTGGATTTTGCCCCCTCTCGCCCCTATAAATCAGCCCGCACCGAGCCCTCATTTTTTTCCTTTTTTTTTCGCGAACCCTAGCGCCGCCCGGAGCTCGCCCGATCCTGCCGCCGTCGGCCACCAGTACGAGCGCGTTCGCGACGCTGACGACCGCCCACGCCCTCCTTCTCCTTGTTCTCCGTCTCACCGAATCTCTCCGCCTCTCCCTAACCTATCCCCTTGCCTGCAGAACCAGCGGAGCCGCCGAACGACGCCACCGGAGCACGGCCGGAGACCGACAAGATCAGCCGCCCCTCCACGCTCCAGGGGAAGCGCCGTCCTCCGCCAAGACACCATCGGAACCGCCGCTGCCTCCCGCATCTCGTCGACCACCTCACCGACGACGAAGACCGCCGGAGCGCCGCCGTTGGTCATAGTCCGAGCTGCGCCACCGCCAACCGCCGCCGCCCGCCACCGTCGCCGACGTCATCGTCAGGTGAGAGCATCTCCGGCTCGTGCGGACCCTCCGATGCATGTTGGGCGGCCGAGATTAGAATGGCCAGCCGAACCGGTACCGGCCAACCCTAGCACGCCGCGTGGCGCCCGCGTGGAGGCCGCGTCAGCGCCAGTCAGTGCTGATTTTCCCTGTAAAATGCAGAAAATGACTTAAAATTGCAGAAATTGTATTTAACTTGTAAAATTCATATAAAAATATCTACAGATCCAAAAATAGCAAATAATATACCGATGGATTCATAATTTTGTCTAGAATATTAATATGTAATTTGATCCGACATTTACTGTAAGTATTTTCCGTGATTATTTAATTGCTTTAATACCCTTTTGTAGCAATTTAATTCTAGAAAAATATCTATAAACTATTTTGACCTGAATCCTTTTGCTCCTGGCTCTAAATTGAAACCTCTATCCAGGAGTATGTTTAACAAAAAATTAACTACACTATTTACAACAGAGGTTAAATTAAATTGCATAAAGCCTATTAAATGGATCTAATTAATGCAATAATTGGTTTTAATACATTAAAAGCTTCCCACGCATGTCATCAGTAAGTATAATGATCAGAGAACATAAATATACTACTGAAACCTCTATTAAATTGTCATGAATGCATTTGTGCATTTTTTTATGATTGTGTATGGTTTTTTATGTATTGCAATTTTTTGATCGATAGATTGCGAGGAGCGCAACGTCTGTGATTGCTACGAGTGTTTGAACAACTCCAACAACTATCAAGGCAAGTAGATGCTATTTTGTTCATACCTTGTCCTACTATTTTCTCTTATGCATGTGTAGTGTATTTCTGTAGATATTGTGTAGGAATTAGTATGCTATGCTATATCCTATATATTGTGGTAGGAATTCCTTGTAGTTGAGCCCCGTTCAGTAGATGTGCTTAGACCTGCTGTGAAGACGGGGGAAAGGGATCACATTATGGTAAAGTATGTGTTTGTTTAAATTGAAAACAACATAATGTTAATGAACTACCTCGGCGGAATGGTTGGATTGTCAACAGAGTATGGATAATGGTGGGGAATGCCGCCAGGGTACTGAGAAATATTGGTTCTCTTTGTTATAGTATCTTACGTGTGCAACCATGTGCCAGTAAGAAATGGGTGGCTGGTTGGACTTAGTAGGTCATGGTAATCCGAACCCAGCGTAGCCAGAGATGTAGTGAACGGTAGGTTGGGACCGGTGCGCAGTGGAGTTTGGAGATCTACTTCTTGAAAGGTCTCATCTTGGTCTTCTCCCTATCATCACACAATATGGGTGTGGTGGTACGAGCTGGGTTGGCCAGGTCATATGGGTAAAGTGTACAAACCCCTGCAGGGTGTAAAACTAAGTACTTAGCCGTGTCCCCGGTTACGGATGATTGAGTTGCTTGATTCTGAGGCTATGACATATTCTCCAGAAGATCAGCCGCCAGCAGCCACGTTGCCCTTCCCTTTTGGTCCATCCTCCCTCTAATCGAAGCCCACCTTTCTGACTAAGTAATAAGTACATGGAATCTGTATAATGGAAATCGTATCACAGAAGTATGTTAAATGAAAAAAAAATTGCGACGTACGTGGAGAAATAATTAAAAAAAACGTATCATAGAAGTCTGTTAAGGAAACGAGTACTGTTGCTTTTCTCTCAGTAGACGTGATAAATAGTACTCCCTCCGATCCATAATAAGTGTCGTAAGGAGTAGTAGTATTATTTCTGTCTCAGTTAGTTCATGCTATTTCAAAGATATCTTCCGATAATGTAATACAGACATTAATATATTTAGTGTAACGCCAAGATTTAAGAACTGCAACTACAATAGACAAATAAAGGTGGTACCTCTGAATGTGCCTGAATGTATGCAGAAAGGGCTTCACCAGCTTGGGATAATCAACAAACAGGCCTATAAAATCCAGAAATATTTTTCTCTTCCTCGAGCAGCTTTCGTGCATTTGCATTTTTATTCTCCAATCTTAGGGTAACCAAACGCCGCACTATACAGCACATGATGATATCAAACCCATCTCGCTTATTATTGCCGTTGCTTATGGAGGAGCCTCCCCCACGGATTTGCGCTTGAGCTGCCAGAAGTAAAACTGCAGACTGGATAATCTTTCCACCCTTCACGTAATTCCATATCTCATCAACTAGATTATCTGTTCTCTCCGCTAGCAGTTTAATTGCATCCAAAAATATTTTCTGTAAAAGAATCACCACGTAAAAAAACTTAGCACCTTTGAGAATTGTACAGAATAATTTCCAAAATTTATCACCTCATTTCTTCCTATCAAAGTAACTACTGGAATAGGGATAATATCCAGGGCAAAAAATAAAAATAACTGAACGGAATAGAATTGCTGACTGCAAGTCTCTAAAGAAAAATATTCACCAACGAATGTTCACATAAGAAATATAAAAAGGAGAACAATTCAGTATCTGGCAACTGGAGATGTACTGTTCTAGCCCTTAGGTGTCATTATTAACTTATTAACAGCAATACATGATCTACAACAATCCCAAAGCTTTCTTTTATTTATGCTGCAAAATTACTCAGTATAGAGAGTGAAGTGAAACAAACCATTTCAGGCATGCATAGTAGATGGATAATCTTGTAGATATAATCCTCCAGATACTTATGCAGGCAAGTATTCTCGACCGCAACATGAAGTGGGAGTAGGTTCTCAATGATGTCATCACCGACGGCGCGTACATTGGCTGATGCCCCATAACGAGATAGTAACTTGATCATGTCAATGGAAAACCTTTCAGCAGCTTCATGGAGAGGGAAGTGCCCATATGGGTTAATGCAGTTGGGATTGGCATGCTGTCCATTGAGCCTAGGTACCTTGCCCTCCAATATAACTTTCGCGCATCGTAGGGCATCATAACTGCCCATGTAAGTTAAGGTTTGTGAGGTGATGGTATGATCACATGTCATCCCCTCCTCATTCACAAAGAAGTGGAGGAAGCACCGGACGCTATCCTTTTCTAGGATGGGCCTCAATCTGGGAGATAGTTTATAGAAGGCCGTGTGTACTGACTAAATCATGCAGAGTTGAAAAAGGTGAAAGGAGATCAGTTATTCCATTAAGAAAACACAAATAAATAAACAAAATCCTGTTGACGTGCCTTTTGACAAAAATAAACGTGTTCTTCAGCAACAGCTTGAGTACCCATAATAATACCAAGGATAGAAACTAAACAATTAACTAATGCAGCAAAGCTGGATTTTTTTGTAAGTTCGGAAAAACCTCAGCAGTAGGATCTTGGGTGATTACGGCATTGGGTTTGGACTTGGCAATCGAAACAGACCGTTGAAAAAAATACTGCAAGAGATGATGTAATGTCAAAGCCAGCAGTAAAGGAAAAAAATAGAAGAGCAAGGAAGATCATAGAGATGGGTGGTTACAATACCTCCTGAATCTTCTTGAAAGTCAATTCTCCAGGGACTATAACAGTAGTGCAAGCAAACCCTGGGTACTCTGAACTGGCCGTAGATTTCAGTCCCGTTGTTCCTTCGCCTGAAAGATGGATGTATAGTCTCAAATTTACACTCCATACAAGATTTATATATTTACACTGTAAACAGTATGCTGTAGAACAAACAATGGTTAAATAGTGAACCCAGATCATTAAGACAAAATATTTCAAATGATGTACTAAGTGGATAGCATTGTATTTCCTCGACACATGCTGATACGACACCAGTGCTAGAAGGGGCCAAATAAGTTTCTTGCATACTAGCTGGGCTAAATGCTGGAAACCTAGATATGCATAGAAGTTGTGGAAATCCAGCAAACAAAAGCTAAGTTTGATGTCTCAGTTCAACAAGAACTGAGACTTACTGATTACGAAACTTGTGATGCAAATCAGGCCTCACTGATTTTACCTGAGTCCTATCAAGAACCCTGCTGTGGTGTCGCATCAAATTTCACACAGAAAGAGCAACAGATAGCTGCTACGGGGCTCACCAAAGAAATAGGTGCCGCGATTCACAAATCCTTTTCAAGAAAGCGATACATATAAATCTAGACAAAGTTAAGTCCTTTATTACAGAAAAATATTCAAAAATTGATGCATTACCACAGTCCGAGTCAGACATGATTATGCTGAATGTGACGAAGATTAACTATTTGGGTATCCGTAGAACCAGATCTCAAGATTGGCAGCGAGGGGCTAAGCTGTGAGGGCAGCCAGGGGTTGGCGGTAGGGTTTCCGGAATCCCCTCACGCTGATTTCGGCAGCCTGATGGCCGCACAAGATGCATCTCTCGATAGCCCGGTGGGCCTAGTTCTCGCAGCACAAAAAAAGTCCGAACCTTGCCAGGACTACAAAGGCCTCATTCGGCCCCATCGGGATCTACGGATAGGGAAAAAGAAACCTTTGCAAAGGTCCCATCTCCACCGAAATCTATTTCGAACAAGGGGAGTGTCTGAATCAGTTCATCTAGGTCGGTCTTTCGGCTTGGTCTGTTTGGACTGGAGGTAAACACAGCCGCATGTACCCATTTTTTTCATTCATTTCAAGAATTACATACCTAATTAAGAAGATAAAATGAATGGAGAAATACATAGTGGATGATCTAGAAATACATAGTAGTAAATAAACTAGGATACCACTAGCATCGTCACCTAGTCATGTCCTCGTCCTCATTGCCAGTGTGGTAATGGCGGCGACGCCATATGGTCTCGTCCAGTGATGGAGCTAGGATTTTCGTCTTGGGTATTCGGAGTAAAAAAAATTCCAACACACAATACACTATATGTAGGTTCACGATAGCAATTAAATTATATTGGAAGAACATTAAAAAAATTCCAGCACATAATATAATATATGTAGGTTCAACTTATACAATGTCTTATTTAACTAATTAAGGAGAATCTCAATTGGAGAAAATCAAAATACAAAATTGCAAGTGAAGCACTTCTTACCGTCAATGGCTTCTGATTCTGAGTTCAATGCAGAAATAGCACCAACTGATAACTTCTGATTCTAATTCTGAATTCAAGTTAAAAGGAGACCGATTCTGATTCTGAATTCATGGTTAAAACTGTTAAACATAGTATGTACACGTTACGTTGTATTGTGTCTGGCCGTGTATTGTACAGAGTCCTTGTCGTGAACGGAAAGGCAACATGTAAACTCCTGTATGTCCAATCAATATATAAGCAGCACACACGGCCCAAGTTTCGGCACTGTCGCATATAACTTCTGTTTTCGTTATATGGTATCAGAGCCCGGCTTCCCATATCGCATCAAGGAATCGCTATGAGCTTCGTGTCTTCTTCATCGTCTGGATCCATGGCGGGTAGAGCTCTTGGAGGAATCGTCTCCGAGAAACTAACACGGGAAAACTACCTAATCTGTCACTCCATAATTCTGCCTGATATCCAAGGCGGTCAGATGATGGACTACCTGGACGGATCGGTGGCAGAACCCGACAAGGAGACGAAGGCGAAGGACAAGGATGGGGTCGAGGTGACGATCCCCAATCCTGACTATGCGCGGTGGATCTCTCAAGATCAACACGTGCTATCTTACCTCCTCCGGAACATGACGAGAGAGGTGTTGACACAGCTGGTAGGACTCACGAGCTCCGTTGCTGTGTGGAAGAAGGTGACCGAGATGTTCTCGTCACAATCAAAGGCTCGGATAGTGCATCTTTGCACCCAGATTACTCAAACTAAGAGGGTGAATTTTACCTCCGGTGCGGCCTACTTTGACTGCATAAAATCCTTGACCAATGAGATGGCCACCGCCGGCAAGCCTCAAGACGATGATGATGTCGCCTCCTATGTGCTCGCCGGTGTGGATGATGAATACAATGGTTTTGTAGCAGCAATTACAGCCATGGCTCAGCAATCTGTGAGCCTCGGTGATCTATACTCGCAGTTTCTTGCGTATGAGTCTAGCCTTGATAGCCAAAATCCTAGCGGTGGTAATGGTGGTGATCCATCCGCCAATGCTGCAACTTGCGGAAATTGGAACCGCAATAAGGGTGGATGAGGTGGTGGGCGAGGCAACTTTGGTGGTGGTAACCATGGTCAAAACGGCGGCGGTGGAAACCACTACTACGGTGGAAACAATAATCAAGGAGGGGGTTGCGCCTATGGTGGAAACATTGGCTACCAAGGAGGTGGCTATCCAGGTGGCGGCTATCAGCAACAATGCCAAGGTGGAGGCCATCCCAATGATCGCCAGGGTCCCCAGGTCACATGTCAAATTTGTGGCAAAGAAGGACACCATGCTTTTCGCAGTTGGAAGAGGTTCAATAAGAACTTTCAAGGTCCGGAACGCTCAGCTAATGTGGCTATAGGGTCACATGGAGTCGATCCTACATGGTACACTGATACGGGTGCCAGTAACCACATCACAGGAGAGCTTGATAAACTGACCATGCGTGAGTACTACAATGGTCAAGACCAGATTCATGGACCAAACGGTAAAGGTATGGATATACATCATATCGGTCATTCGTTATATCATACCCCCAATCATAATTTTCGTCTAAATAATATCTTACATGTTCCTAATGCCACCAAAAGTCTTCTTTCTGTTCATCATCTTGCAAAAGAAATCATGCCTTCCTTGAGTATTGGCCTAATTTTTTCTCTATTAAGGACCAGGACACGAGGAAAATTCTTCTTCAAGGTAGATGTGTGGGGGGTCTCTATCCTATGGCGTCTCCATCCTGGTCATCAAGGAAGCAAGCTTTGAGGGTTCAGTCTTCGTCGCATTGGCATAGGCGTCTAGGTCATCCGTCTTCGGTCATTGTTAAACAAATTCTTCGAGATAATAATATTTCTATTAGCGAGTCAAATAAAGAGTTAGTTTGTGATTCTTGTCAAAAGGCCAAGAGCCATCAGTTACCATATCCTAAATCTTCTAGTGAGTCTTCTGCTCCTTTAGAGCTTGTGTTTTCTGATGTATGGGGTCCTGCTACTCCCTCTGTTGGAAGAAACAAGTATTATGTCAGTTTTATTGATGATTATAACAAATTCACTTGGATATATTTGCTTAAAAATAAGTCTGATGTGTTTCAGACATTTCATGACTTTCAGCATCACATAGAGCGACTCTTCGATAAGAAAATTTTGGCTCTTCAATCTGATTGGGGCGGCGAGTACCACAAACTCAATTCGTTTTTTCAGCACGTAGGTATCTCGCATCATGTCTTCTCCTCATGCACATCAGTAGAATGGCTCAACAGAGCGTAAACATAGACATATTGTTGAGGTTGGTCTATCCTTATTAGCTCATGCTTCTATGCCTCTTAAATTCTGGGATGAGGCGTTTCAAACGACGGTTTTCTTGATAAATCGTCTTCCTAGTCGTGTCATTAATAATCAGACTCCTATTGAGCATCTTTTAAAAATAAGGGTGATTATTCGTTTTTACGAATTTTTGGGTGTGCTTGTTGGCCCAACCTTCATCCTGATAACTCCCGCAAATTGCAATTCCGGTCTCAGCAATGTGCTTTTCTTGGGTATAATGGTCAGCATAAAGGCTATCGATGTCTTGATATTTCCACCTGTCGTATTTACATCTCTCGTGATGTTGTCTTTGATGAGTCCGTTTTTCCTTTTGCTACACTTCATCCCAATACCGGCGCTCAACTCCGTGCTGAAATAAATCTTCTTCCTTCAAATCTTGCTCATATGTTCGGGGGTACTGATGTACGTGATGATGATGATGCTAATCCTACTAATTATGCAGCTGAGTCGTTTCTGCAGGATTCTGATGATATTTTGGAGTCTAATTCCATTGGTCTCGATTCTAGAGACAGCCCAGGAGTATCTCCCTCGGGATCGCGCGCCAGGTCCGTCTCGGATCGGGGACTCCCGCTGGTTCCAGCCGCGTGGCGCTCCCTGACTTGCCCCGCACTTCTCCCGCGCGTTCAGCGGACACGGAAACGACGACTTCACCCAGCGCGTCTCCCGCGCACCCGCATCACGCAGAAATAGCGCCGCCAGGTTCTCTTCGATCAGAGTCCGGATCGTCTACGGATGCTACTTCTTCAACGAGACCACACACCGTTGTTTCGGTTCCTGCAGGCACAGAATTAAATGGCCCGCCATTAAATGCTCCTGAAACGGCTATACAATTTCCTGTTTTGCCTCGTCCACGCACTCGTTTAAGTCATGGTCTTGTGCAACCAAAGGTAATTACAGATGGACGAATTGGGTATGATCGGCTCCGTTTTGCCAATTTCTGTTCTACCGGTGAACCAGAAAATATTGAGGAGGCATTGAGTGACCCTAGCTGGAAGGCAGCCATGGATGAGGAGTTTTCTGCTCTTATACGTAATAATACGTGGCACTTAGTTCCTGATGATTCTTGGAGGAACATCATTGAGTGTAAATGGTTTTATAAGGTGAAACGGAAGGCTGATGGTACTATCGACAGATACAAGGCTAGGCTTATTGCGAAAGGGTTCAAGCAACGTTATGGAATTGACTACGAGGACACTTTTAGTCCCGTAGTTAAGGCTGCTACTATTAGACTGGTTTTGTCTTTGGCAATGTCACAGAATTGGAAGCTCAGGCAACTTGACGTGAAGAATGCGTTCTTACATGGTGTTCTGGAAGAAGATGTCTATATGCGGCAACCTCCTGGTTATGTTGATGCTTCTCGTTCAGAATATATTTGTAAGCTTGATAAAGCTCTTTATGGCCTAAAGCAGGCTCCTCGGGCACGGTACGCTCGCCTCAGCTCTAAACTTCAGAAGCTTGGTTTTTCTGCATCACTGGCTGAAACTTTGTTATTTTTCTACAACAAAGAGGGAGTGACTATCTTTATGCTTATCTATGTTGATGACATTGTTGTAGTTAGTTCCTCAGATTCAGCTGTTGATGCTCTTCTTCATGATCTTGGTATGGCCTTTGCATTGAAAGATTTAGGAGAATTGTACTTCTTCATGGGAATAGAAGTAAAGAAGGTTCATGATGGTATTATTCCGTCTCAAGAAAAATATGCTAATGAGTTACTCGCACGTGTTAACATGAAGATGTGTAAACCAGTCGATACTCCTTTGTCGACTTCAGAGAAGCTGTCTTTGACTAATGGGGAAGTATTGAGTAGTGAAGATTCTACTCGCTACAGGAGTATTGTAGGAGCATTGCAGTATATTACTTTGACTCGACCTGACATTGCCTATTCTGTTAATAAGGTGTGTCAGTTTTTGCATGCACCTACTACAGTTCATTGGACAACAGTTAAGCGGATTCTACGATATTTGCGAGGAACCATCTCTGTTGGCTTACGGTTGAGTAAGTCCGAGTCTATTCTTGTGAGTGCATTCTCTAATGCTGATGGGACAGGTTGTCCAGATGATAGAAGATCTACAGGTGGCTTTGCTGTTTTTTTTGGATCTAACTTGATCTCATGGAATGCGAGGAAACAAGCTACAGTTTCTTGCTCAAGTACGGAGGCTGAGTATAAAGCTTTAGCAAATGCCTGCTGAGATAATTTGGGTACAAACTCTATTGAAGGAGCTCGGAGTACCACAATCCACAACCAAGAGCTGTGTGTTTGTGGTGTGATAATATTGGAGCTACATATCTTTCTGCTAATCCTGTTTTTCATGCAAGGACGAAGCATATAGATGTGGACTATCATTTTGTTTGTGAGAGAGTAGCTCAGAAGCTTTTGAACATACGGTTTATACCAACAAGAGATCAACTAGCGGATGGTTTTACTAAGTCACTCTCTACTAGTCGGTTAGAAGATTTTAGACACAATCTTAACTTAAATAAGTTATGATTAAGGGGGAGTGTTTAACAGTTACATTGTATTGTGTCCGGCCGTGTATTATACAGAGTCCTTGCCGTGAACGGAAAGACAACATGTAAACTCTTGTATGTCCAATCAATATATAAGCAGCACACACGGCCCAAGTTTCGGCACCGTCACATATAACTTCTGTTTTCGTTATAAAAACAATAATTATAACTGAGCATATCTTCTTCTTAGTTCTTACTCTGCCGATCAAGATGAACTGCTACACGCCTACACAGCTGCAGGCCTGCAAGGGGGCGGACGTACGGGCAGATGGCTGCCGGCTGCGACTGTGGCGGAGCGCCGGCGAGCGAGGAACTGGCTTGGAGTGCGGCGGCGGCGTGCAGCGTGCAGCGTGCAGCGTGCTGCGTGAGGCGAGCAGGCGGCGCGTGGATTTGGAGACGAGGCGTCATGGCTGTTCGCGTCGTGCGTGCTCGCTGTACGTTAGATCGACTCGATCGCTAGCAAAGGAAGAGCTATGGCCTCTATTAAAGCCCAACTAAAGCCTAAGTTTGGGTTTTTGGCCCAGGTTCGAATGGGTGAATTCGGGAGAGCTCTCGACAGCTCGTTTTTTTCGATTTTTACCATTTAAACACGTACAAATGAACACTAAGAGGTCGTTTGATATCTATTATTTGGGTCTGGAGTTCTGAAATTTATTTTGCAATTCCATCCCTATGCTGTTTGGTTGGCACGAAATTGGACTGTCATTTCATTTGGCAAATCCATCGAAATATTCCCATGTGTAAACCCGATTCCTATCTCAGACCCATCATTTGCAAATTCCGGTGGCAACTAAACATGTGGGTGTTTTTGGAATCATAATATAAATGAAATGAATTCATATATTCATTTCATTTCTACCAAATGAAATGAATACCTGGCTGCCAAATGACCTCTAACATGTATATACATATATATAGGAGCTTATATACTGGACTTTTTTTTGCATAAGCTATTGGGTATTCATTGCATACCCATGAATAGATCTAGCTCCGCCCTGGTCTCGTCGAGACCTTGACGGTGAGCATGACATGGTCATCGAAGTCAAAGAGGAGGAAGTGCCTGACCTCTAGCAAGTGCACGCGGGTGAACGGACTCCTAGCCACGGTGGAGGTACATGTGGCTTGCATCGTCGAACAACACTTCCACATCCTAGACGTTGCGACCTGAGTTGTACTCCTGCACATTCACGTGCCCATCGAGCACTCACGCAAACTTGTAGGGAGTCACAGTTTCTCCCACGACCCGATCAGGAGGATGGTCATGCCGAACTCGAAGCCGGAGAGGTCCACGACAAAGGTGGCGACGGGGACGATGATGGCGATGTGTGTCGGCCTCGCCGCTACCTCCTCGTAGACCTCATCTCCTCGGCCACGCCCGGGGCCTAGGGGGCATCCTAGTCACCCTCCTCTCGATCTTATGCCTCTGGCCATGGCTCTCGATGTTGTGGTGTGAGGATATGGCCATGGGGTGTCCTTCTTAAAAAGGCAAACCAGTCATGGCATTGGATGCCAACACGGAGGCCGAGAGGGCCAGAACTGAAGTCCAGCGCCTAGCGTAGGCGTCAGGTGGCGCGAATAGCGCAAGAGTCATCCTTCCGTTGATGGCTAGGGGTAGAAGGTCAGTGGTTGTTGGGTTGCTGCAAGGCATACCCAGTGAGGACACCCGCACGGCCTGTGACGTGTTGGCCTGACGCATTCCCTACCCAAATTTGGGCCAAAAATGGGTCGGCCCGAACACGTGTGGTCGTTTGGGTCTAGTATCTAGGGCGGGGTTTCCCACTCTGCTTGTCCTTTTTGACCCTTTCAGACGGATCGTGGTCGGGTGGGTCGGCCCATGGAAATTTCCTAACCACCTCATTTCTAACGCGCCAAGTGTCGCTCTCTCCTTTTGCATGGTCCTCTCGTGGGTGTCTGCATGTACGCCAAGTGTCCAAAGTGGGACGAGATGAGAGTCAGAGGGATATGGCCAGTAGTTCCATTTGCCCCTTTTTTTTCTGGAAATTGAAGTTTGAAAACAAAATATCCCGTGAGCTTCTCCGTATTACAAAACGGTCTCATTGAGTTCCTTGCAGCGAGACCTTGAGAACAAGATCCCATGTTGATGGGTTTCAATAAACTTTTGTGTACTTCCTAAATTACTGCATGTGTACTTGGATTATGGGGTAAGTGTACTTGAATTTGCATTGAGTTGTACTTTGGATTTTCAAAAGCGGTAGACCTTCTGTACTCTGCCTTCTATATACTTGTACTCCGAGTGTTTATGTACTTGTACTTTGGGTGTCTGCGTACTTGTATTCCATATATGTGCTTACTTGTAGTTTGTGTGTATGTGTACTTATACTTTGGGTGTCCATTTACTCGTACTCGAGGTGTCTATATACTCGTACACTATGTGTCTATATACACCTTCTTCTGTGTACTTATACTTATGTCTGTGTACTTATACTCTAGGGTGTCTATGTACTTGTGCTATGTATGTCAGTGTACTCCGTGTTCTGTGTGCTTGTACTCCGTGTTTTGTGTACTTGTACTTCATGTGTACATGTGTACATGTACTCTGTGTGTCTATGTACTTGTATTCTATGTGTCTATGTACATGTATCAGTATTGTGTACTTTATACTAATTTTATACTTCGGTAGTCTACTTTGTACTACTTTGGCGGTAACAAAACACAGGAAGGAAGTACTCCATGCGTAGCTCACTGCTGCCTACCATTGTCCACCTTGCCATGAAAATCAGCAATTCGCGTGCGCTCCACGTGTTGTGTTCCACGCCCGCGCTCCTGCACCAGACCTTTAGAGAGGTCCCCCTATACTTAGTGGCACTCAGTAGGGTTTTCTAGACCACATGGGATAGATAGTACATTCCATAGATAGTACATTCCAACCCACTGCACTAGATCTCTTTAGGTCCTTAATAGAACACTTACTTAGTGGCCTAGATAGCCTTGGTGCTCCGCTCAAAACCGTCACCTTGCTTCACCCACTAGGAAACCCTCGCCTCACTAGTCACCACCATGGTTGATGGTGTCGCCCCCTTCTCTGCCGCTGGCTACGATGGCTCACCCACTTCTCCAACAATGGCTACAACAGAGAAGGATGCATCAATGCCCTCCATGACAAACTCCTCTGCGCCAGCATCTCCTGCCTTTCCGTCACAGACGTCACCCACACATCTATGCTTGCTTTTCACTGGCGCCACATCTAGCACTTCGTCCCGCTCGTCCTAGGTGATGCTAACCTCCTAGAGCACTCACGCACAACCTCCGTCTACCAAATTATCTTTGACCATACGGGCCCATTTCACACTATGCTCCTCCACCACTAAACGTTCACCTACCAGTACTCTAAGCTTGGCGAGTTGGTGTGCCTCCTTGCCGCCAAGGGCACCCACAGAGTCAACTTAGGGGATGTTACTTGGGATTATTCCTTCCTTTTTTACTTTTGGCTTATAAGCAACAAAAGAACCTCAATAGGTGCTTTTTATTTTAGATTTTGGCTTCATACAAGAATACCTAGTTAAAAGCCAAAAGCATCTATGTCGGTAATTTTGTGGCTTATAAGCCAAAATCCAAAAGCCAGATTTAAGTTCAGCCAATCAACCCCTAATCAACAAGCCCAACCAAGTGCGCCTTCCAGCCGACATCCTCCGTTGCACCTCACTCCATCACCTCTCCCTAGACTCCTCGACGCTTCTTGTATACCTCTCAGTGACGTTGAGATGTTTCTTCCCACCTCCGAATTCTCAGCATGATAAGGATGTTATAAACACGATAATCAAAACGAAGAACGAGAAAAAGAACACACGCAAGGGTGATGACTACAAGAGTACATGCATAATGTAGATAGTTTCGAAGTAAGAGTATCGAACCACAAAGAGCTATTTGGTTAAGGTCTTAATGTCCCTCGTCACTATCTATCAAGGAATACTTGTAAGCTTCCCTAGATATTAGGTAAGAGTGTTTTTAGAAGGTTGTTTTGTGCGTAAAGTAAATAATAAAGAGTAAAGCAACAAGGAGACAAACACGATGTAAATGGTAATGAAACTGCAGTAAGGCGAAGTATTCTCGAGGATTGTAGGATCCACCTCTAGCATTGGTATTAATCATGATTAGGATAAATCTATGTCTTTCTTCATGATATGTGTGGGGAGATATCGATAAATGAATGATCATAGAAAGCCATCCATTATTTCATCCCTAATAACCACTGCCATGATCGTAAGCAAGCCACCCTGATCCCTCACAATTCAGTTTTTCCCCATGGATATTGATATTAGCTTAGTGAATCTCTCCTTATCCCCCTTAACCATATGAATAGCATGCCGACACGTTATATCACTTAGCACCGTACATACTACTATATACCCAACGATAATTCTCTCTCTAGTCCCGAAGGAAAATATTACATGGTTAACTTTACATAATATCTAGAGAGAAACCCAACACATAATCAAGAACCAAATTTGTAGATCATCTTTATTTCATATCATAATACTGCTAGGGTTTCTCTATCTCCCCAAGAATAGGGTAAACTATTCACTCATGGAGGAAATCAACAACATCATGGATAGATAAAACGAATATGAGTAGATGAATGATAACAAGTGCAAATTCACAATAGTAATTTGAATCGCTGTTCAAAAGATTATCCAAATCAGCAATTAATAGGTTGTAATCGCTACTAGGGACCTAACCGTGTTGATTACCACTAATCGGTTGTGTCAATTCTTTAACCCGACTATAGCTCTGATAGACCGATTACTAGGTATATTTCCTATTAACTACTACACTTGGTCAAAAAAAGTTACAAAATTTTCAAGGCATATCGCCCATCCAACTGCTAACCTGCCCCAATGAAGTAGGTTTTGCGAAGCTCCCGCTCGATTCTTGCCTCCAAGAGCTCAGTTCCCGCCGTCACCAACCGGTACGCTAGGTAGGTGGTGGGAGAAGAGAAACTTAAGATGTCAGAGGAGGATAAACAGAAGGAGGGCACATGGTACCAACTGGTGGATCCTGAGTCGCCCGTGACCTTGAAGATTAGGTCATAGAGGAGAAGCGTATGTGTTTTAATGGGCTTTTGGGCTCTAGGTAAGTAGGGTTGGGCATATAAAGGCCCATATACTATTTCTTTCTTATATACACGTGTTTTAGGTTCTAATTTGTGTAGGTTGCACCCATTAATAGCGGATCGATTAAATCAGTTAATCATCCGAATTCCGATTAGTTGTTACTCCCAATCCAACCGAGCAATTAGCGATTACCTATTTCCTCACCATTGATTTGAATTACAAAAAGATGGGGATAAATGAGATGGGAATGATAATGGTGATGAAGATGGTGGTTGATGATGGGGATGATGCCATGGCCTCCGATGATCTGTGCAGTAGCAAGAATGATGCCTCTGCAAGTTCCCCCTCTATATCCCTTCCAGAGGTGAGGTTTTTGCGTGTTCTGGTGTCTCTAAATGTCGGATCTCAGATTCTTCTTCGCGTGGTGAGAGTATTTGACTAGGTGAAGCACTGCAACATGATACAGGCATGCGGTACGGGTGAGGTCTACTCGTAGTGATGCTCGTTAACCCTTCTGTAGCTCTTCTTCGTGATGCCTTTTCTCCTAGGTGCGAGGTAAATCATAATAATGACTTTTATTACTTAAAAAATATCATATTTTCATCCAATATGACATCTCAAAGTGATATGTTGATACATCCCAAATGCATCCACCTTTCCAAGCACTCGTCTCGATGATTTGCTCTGGAATCTTGCCATACTTGAATATAACTGCTGAACCTGCCGCTATTTTTCGCAAAAGTCTTCTTTCTGTCTCTTTTCGCAGGAATTTAAATCGGGGAAAAATACCATGAAAGTTTTTCATTGGAACAAAGACCATGGGCTTTGGAACCTCAAGAGAAATGCCACGCGGCTCAAAAGAGCACAAGATGCGCGACCCATGGTGGGGTCCGCGCCACCCAGGCCTTTTTGTCCCTAGAGCATAGCCTCACCATCTCCTTTCGTGTACCCCTGATATACCCCGAAAAACCTACCTGGCCTAGAGGGGAGAGTCATACAGGAAATAGGGCGCCACCACCACCACCACGATCTTTGTTTTTGGGGTCACATTGATCCCGCTCTCCACGGCTGAGAGGGGGATTTTGATGCCATCTTCACCACCATCATCATCAATACCATCTCCGACATCCATGGGATCACTCTCCATCACCACGCGTGAGTAGTTCCCTATAGGCATGCGAGGTGGATGGGGATTGGATGAGATTGATCATGTAATCATGCATATGTATCAAGATTGTAGGTGTTTGTCTTGAGGATATTGTCATTGTATTGAAGACAAGTACTCCATGAGGGGGTCCTTGAGGCATGGGAAAAGGTGGGGTGTGAGATGTATGGTTATCGGGAACAACGAGCACACAAGTTTACTGATGACTGCAAGTGCACAAATTGTTTGTAGCTAGTTTCGAATAAAGATATTGATCCCATAGGGAGCAGTAGGCGAAAGACTAAAATGCTTTTAACTAAAACTAAACGAAGTACTTAAGAAATAAATTTAAGATGCAAGAATAGTAGAGTTGTTTTTGGTTTTTTGGTTGAACGAAGCAATTTAAAGTAAAGTAAAACTTAATGCAGAAAGTAAGAATCGCGTGTGTAAAAGAACTCAGAACTGTAATAGGGAAAAAGGCATTCTCAGGGAGTGGTGGATACACCGCTAGCAATTTTAGACAAAGCAATCAAGATTATTATAATGAATATTCTCATGATATGTATGTATGTGGGAGGAGCTCCATATATGGAAAAATAGGCAACAACCACTGCTCACATCATCCTTCATAACCATAGCCGACAGATAAACGACATCAATTGTATTATCCCGCTATTAAGGGATTTCTCCCATGGCATGGACATGGCTTTATGAGTCCTCCTTGATTCCCCAAGTTAATACGTAAAGAATGACAACAGCTTTATAGTCACAGTAAGTGCTATCATCCCTCCGTCTACTAACAAGTAATCCCCTTCATCGAGTCCCCATAGGAGGCAAATATTGAGGAGGTGCACAACTCCCAACATGAAGATGAAGACAATTAACTCATACACATAATGATGTATAACATAATAATCTCTATCTTATCTCAATCATATGCTAGGGTTTCTCCATCTCCCCAATAACTAAAGATCTACTCATACATGGAGGCAATCAACATCATGGCAATTGTAATGGAATCAATTGTAAATGAATACTTCTTGTATAAATCCACAACGAGTATAGAAATTACAACAAGATCTAGATGGGTGAATATGGGATGGATGGAGATGATGGTGGTGCAGCGGTTGATGAAGATGAAGATCGATGCCTTGGCCTCCCAGATCTGCGTAGGGCGAAGATGGATCCCTTGGGCGAGTTCCCCCTCCAGATTCTTTCCAGAGGTGAGGTTTTTGGTGATTTCTGGGTGTTCTGTATGTCGTCTCTCTGATATAGTTGCACGAAGGAAACTATTTGAGGAGGTGGTGGCGCCAACTATACGACCGGAACTATATTGCCAGAAAAAGTATTCTAGTCGTATAGTTGGTCATTGAAACGTTTGTAAGACTTAATCGCTTTGGGTTTTGTTCTAGCATTATTGATATTTTCCAAATAAGCGATTCATGTTTTTTTTCACTCATTTTCTCCCCAACACAATTACTCCAAGGATTGTGTCCATTGTATCCATCTTCTTTCCTGATCCTGGTGAAAACAGACATAAAACATGCGTGCGAACGCTGTAAAATACCAAGATCCTACATCTACAATGCAAAATAATAATATAAAACATGATGTAAATATGTACTCATCAACTTCCCCATGCTTAGACTCTTGCTCGTCCTGAGAAAGTTTAGCCTAATGGATGTGATCTTCATATTCATGAAGCCGAGTCGACAAAATAAATGATGCAGTTGCAACATGTGTTTATCATATATGATTTATATGAATAAGTTCATGAATAGTACCTTACTCGAACCATCCGAATAATATTAGAAGGCTTCCACACCTTAGTGATCAATAGTTTACAAAAGATGAATCTCAACATGATGTAAAAGTATTCAGTTCAACCGAATGAGTTAGCGAGGTAGTCCCAAGTGTTTTAGGATTAATATATTCACTTGGGATTCAAAATCTCAAAACGCTCCTTTTTCATACCACAATATAGTGGTGTATGCCCGTTTTCTCTTTGCACATTCACTCTTTTTCTCCTTTTTTATATATATGCTCACACTTTTGTTTAAGTGCTGTGCGAAGAAGCTAGCCATACATTCCACTTCATATAGGAATCCAAAGTTTAACGATCTCAATTATCAAATTCTAGTTGTATATGAATCATCTTTATGATTTGAAGATTCTACCTCGACTTGTCCTCACTCTATTTTGATAGCACTTTCAATTTATTTTTGTTCAAGGTTTCTTTTTCAACTTGACTAATCAGATTATTTTTACTTTTGTAAATCAAACCATGAACTTACAACATATCGATTAAATTATCTATATATGTTCCATTAATACCAATGGTATGGAAGACTCCTATTTCTATCATCAAGTGAAAGTAAAATTATACTCGATCCATTCATATATCCAATAGGACAAACACAAACTCAATATTGCTCCATATATGATCATAACTTAGAATTTCACAAATGGGACCGACTATTCCTTAAGGGAATTCAAATGATGCAAACTTTATTTCTAAACTCGAACTAATGCAAAACTAAAATAGTAATATAAAACTTATATGATAGATTACAAGGTCTTAAAGATCTCCCCAAGCTTGGAATCAAGCTAGGTGGGATCAAATAACTCCTTGTTGGTACCTATTCCTCCTCCTGGGTAGGAAGAGTATTGCCCTCTTCTTTTGTGTAGCCATCTTTAACTATGCTTGCAAAGAGGATGCTGAGCACGGCCATGTCGTATTGAAGCTTCAACATTTTATTCTTAAGGAATTTCTTCTCACCTGTCAACTCAAAAATAGTTTTAATCAAGAAACCAACTCTACCATCGAAGTCATCGACCTTTTCTCAAGGTATTTGCTCATGATCTAGTAGGAGTCAATGCCTTCTCCAATTGTTTCAACACATGCATTCGAAGCTTTTTCCAACTCATAGATCTGATCATGAATCTCATCTTGCCGCACCTTCTTAGGTTTAAGAGGTGATGGACCAAGAGGAGGTTTATAATAGGATCCTATGTTGTGATGATAGGGATTACGGATATACTCATCCTTGTTATTTCCCCGCTCAGCTTGCCTCATCATCTCCATCCGTTGCAGGAACATGTCCTCCTAGTTTGGGAGAGGCTTGATCTCCAGGCTGGATTATGATGGTGATCCTTTAGGTGCTACTTCTTTGATCCTCTTCACGAGCTTCTCTTCTTTCTTCGTCCAGATCTTGTTGACATGGAAAGGCTGCATGGCTTCGCTGTACGAATGTTGTTAGAGGGGCTTGTATAGGGATGGCGAGGATTTTTCGAGGCTGGAGGCTATAGCTCTGCAAAAACTTAATGAAAAAGGTTAGATGCGATCAACTCTAAAAGGGGAGGTCAGGAACTCTAGCCGCCTTGTGTAACAAGCAACTATACGGGCGCGGCCCATATAGGTCCCGCCGTATAGTTACGAATCGACTATAGAATTTCTTCTACGGTGGAACCAACTTATACGGCCAGAACTATTTGGGCGGGAATTTTTATTTTCCCGCCCATATAGTTGGTAGTTAAATTCTCTATACTCCGATTTTTTGTGGAGATGGGTCGATATCTATACGACCACAACTATACGGGCGGAATTTTATTCCTGCCGTATAGTTGGTCGTTAAACTATCAGTACCCAGAAAAGAGCTTTGTCAAAGGCATCGATATCTATACGATGGCAACTATACGGCCGGAATTTTTATTCCCGCCATATAGTTGGTCGTTAGACTATCAATAGCTTTCGTAAACGGAAGGGGTGATGTCGAAACAACTATACGACCGCATCTATACGGCCAGAATTTTTATTCCCGCCATATAGTTGGTCATTAAACCCTCTGTGTCCACCAAAAATTTCCTGCTTCTCCAAGGATTCCTTATTACTCTGAAACTTAACGAAATATCAAGTTTTGACAGGAAAATGATAGCTTAAATTTTCGACCAATATTGGCATTATCAATCTTCCTTTTTCTTCGCTAGAGCTTTAAATGTTCCCTTTTTTAACACAAGCTCATAAAAACTTACTCAAACCTTTACTTTGCATGGGTTGCCTCCCATGAAGCGCTCTTTTATGGTCAATAGCTTGATGTAGTGTTGCTCATTTCGTCCCGAGTCCATTGTTCTTGCAGTTGCCATCCCTTGTATAACTTTGCTTAATCACCTCTTCTGGGGTGATCACTTGTATGGTGACTGCACTTATATCTTCTTTTACTCGATAATGCTTCAAGCATTGTCCATTTACCACCCATGAAAGAGAGGGTGTTTTTCCCTTGAGCTTTACTGCTCCCGATGAATAAGATTCTTCAACTATATAGGGACCTTCCCACTTTGATCTGAGTTTCCCTGGAAACAACTTAAGATGATAATTATAGAGCAACACTTTATCTCCACTTTTAAAGGTCTTATTTTCTATTTTTCTATCATGCCATCTTTTCACTTTTTCTTTAAACAATCTAGCATTTTCATAAGCCTCACTTCTAAACTCATCTAAAGCATGAATATCTAATAGACGTTTTTCTCCTGCTGCTTTAAGATCATAGTTTAGGTTCTTGATTGCCTAGAAAGCTTTGTGTTCCAATTCTAAAGGTAAATGGCATGCCTTATTGTATACCATCTTATAAGGTCTCATACCCATTGGATTTTTAAACGCAGTACGATATGCCCATAGAGTGTCATTTAACTTGTATGACCAATATTTTCTTGATTTGTCCACCGTCTTCTCGAGTATGGTCTTTAATTCTCTATTGGAGAGTTCCACTTGACCACTCGTTTGTGGATGATATGGTGAAGCAACATGGTGAGTTACTCCATATTTGCTGAGGATTTTCATGAAAGTTCCTTTCATAAAATGAGAACCACCATCAGTAATTAAGAATCTAGCAACTCCAAACCCGTGGAATATAACGTCCTTGATCATCTTCACGGAGGTGGCTGCATCTGCATGGCTTGTTGGAATAGCTTCAACCCATTTAGTAACATAATCGACAACAACCAGATATGCGTATAACCATTTCATTCTATAAAAGGTCCCATGTAATCCATTCCCCATACATCAAAGGGTTCGATTATAAGACTATAATTCATGGCCATTTCTTGTCTCATACCTATGTTACCTCTTCTTTGGCAAGCATCACAATGTTCTACATACCTATGTGCGTCCTTAAGCAAGGTGGGCCAATAGAATCCGGATTGAAGTACCTTTGCTGCAGTTCGGTTGCCTGCATGATGTCATCCATATGGGCTGTCATGACAAGCTTGCAAAATCACATTCATTTCATGGTTAGGAACACACTTCCGAATCATTCTGTCAGGTCCATGATGATATAGATGCAGATCATCCCAAAAGTAATATTTGATATCATTAAAGAATTTCATCCTTTGGTTTCTTGTCATACTAGGAGGTATAAATTTTACTGCAAGATGATTAGCATAATATGCATACCAAGGATCAACGATTTCAACATTTGCTAAATACTCTCCCAGAACTGACTCATTTATAGGTACGGGGTCGGTAATTATTCCCTCCATTCTAGAGAGATGATCTGCTACCGGATTATCCTTACCCCTCCTATCTACTATTTGCCAATCATATTCTTGTAGTAATAGAACCCACCTAATCAACCAGGGCTTCACATCCTTTTTCACAAGGAGGTGACATAAAGCTTGGTGATCCATATGAACTATTACCTTAGAATTAATGATGTAAGATCTAAATTTGCCGCAAGCAAAAATTATAGCTAGGAACTCTTTTCCTGTAGTAGCATAATTTTTCTAAATCTTATTAAGAGGTCTACTAGCATAATAAATAACATTTAAATTATTTCCGTCTCGCTGTCCTAACACAGCCCCTAAAGCATAGTCACTAACATCACACATGATTTTGAAAGGTTCATCCCATTTTGGAGATTGCATGATGGGTGCTGAAACTAATTTGTTTTTAAGGTTCTCAAAAGCTGCAATGCATTTATGATCTAAGTAGAATGGAGTTTCTTTCTCAAGAAGGCTGGTGAGAGGCATAGCTATTTTAGCAAAATCTTTTATAAAACGCTTAGAAAAACCTGCATGTCCCATAAACATTTTTAAGTTTTTTATGTCCTGAGGTATTGGAAGATTTTCTATAAAATTTATATTAGTTTTATCTATTTCTATTCCCTTCTTCGAAACCTATGCCCCAAAACTTTACCTTCTCTTTCCATGAAACAGCATTGTTCCCAATTCAAAACCAAATTTGATTGCCTGCATCTCTGCAAAAACTTTGGTTAGATTGTAGAGGCAATTATCAAAGGTTGTTCCACAAACAACAAAATCATTTTTTAGAACTTCGATAGTCTTCTCAACAAAATCATCAAAGATTTTTAAAACACATTCTTGAAAAGTCACTGCTGCATTACATAAGCCAAACGAAATTAATCTATAAGCATATGGGCCATAAGGGCAAGTGAAAGTTGTTTTATCTTGATCTTCCGGTTGTATGGCAATTTGAGAATATCCAGAATAACCATCAAGAAAACATAAATAAGAATTATTACTTAGTCTTTCTAAAATTTTATCCATAAACGGTATAGGTTTATGATTTTTGTGTGTCTCACGGTTTAGCTTCCTAAAATCAATGCACATACGATATCGAACAATAGGTCTTACAGGAACTAGCTCACCGTTCTCATTCATAGCAGCATCAAGACCACCTTGTCTTGGTATGCAATGAGCTGGGCTAACCCACTTACTGTCAGAAATAGGATATATTATGCCTGCATATAATAAGCATATAACTTCTTTTCTTACTACTTCTTTCATTTTTGGATTAAGCATTCTTTGTGTATCAACTACAGGTTCAGCATCATCAAGCAAGGTAATATTATGGGTTACAATAGATGGATCTATTCCTTTAATATCACTTAGAGTATAGCCAAAGGCTTCACGATGCTTAATAAAGACTAAAATGAGTTTATTTGTTTCATTTTCTGATAGATTTTTGCTAATAATAACAGGACATTTATTTTCATTATCTAAAAACTCATACCTCATATTGTTTGTAAGTTGTTTCAATTCAATTGGCGGAGGTTCTTCATCTCCTTTTCGTACCAGTTCTTCATAGTCATGTGGATTTTGTCCTTACGGACCTAAATCAAGGTAATCATCCATGTCTTCTCTCTCCTCATCATCCGGTGCTTCTTCCCAATTAATTAGGCTCCTCTCTAATTCATCTTGTGGAGTACTGAAATGAACTGTTGCTAGCTTGGCAATCGTTTTCTCTTCCTTGATATCTTCCACTTCATATGGCCTCTTCTTTAGTTTGGCAAAGTGGTATGTCATTTCTTGTTCTCCAAACATCAGTGAAATAGTCTCCTTCTTATTATGAACTCGAGCTTTGGTTATGGAAATAAAAGGTCTGCCTAAAAGAATAGGACAAAAAGAGTCTCGAGGCATGTCAACAATATGAAAATCAAGGGGGTACATGAGTGATCCAATAAATACATAGATGTTTCTGATAACCACTTCCGGTTTTATATTAGTTCTATTAAACAATTTAATAGTAGTGTCTACCGGTTCCACATATAGATTATTTAAATTATAGCGAAGTTCTTCATAAAGTGATGAAGGCATACTATTTATAGTGGAGATCGGCTCACAAATTCCGTATAAGAAAGTTACTCCACAATATATAGGAGTCATAGGTTTAGAAGTTTCGATACCTCGTAACTTACCTTTGATGAATTCTGAGGTTTCAAAGTCTAGCATAACCACTTCATTATCCACTGTTCGTGCTTCCATAAGATCCTTCAATATAACTTTATTTATATTGGTAGCTTCGAGGTTCTTTTCTGGTTTCTTTAGTCTTCTTTTTATTTCTTCTTCCTCTTTTTTTATTGAAATTCTCTCGGATAGGTGCAGAGGAGAACTCTTCCATTAGCGCTCTTGCACGCTTCTGTTCTTCGAGGGGTTTATGGGGTTCCCATTCTATAGATACCTGTAAATGCCCTGCATGATTCTCAATAATTTTCTTTATCGAGTAAGAATGAATACCAAGGGTTTTAATCATTGCACAAGTCCCTTCATCTGCAAGGAAATCGTTAACACAAACATATTCAAAAAAACTATTTGTAATGTTCTCCTCACTTCTAAGATTTTCCGTTGCCTCCCTCATTTTCATTATTAATTTCCAAGCTTCATCATAGGTATAAGATAGAAAACTACCATTAGAAGCGATGTCTAAATTCATTCTATTTTCATTATTAAGCCCTCCATAAAAAGTATAAGTGATCAACCAATCAGGCAAACAATAATGGGGGCAATTATCTAGATAGCTCTTGTACATTAGATACCCTTCGTACAAATCCTCATGAGGATTATTTTTTAAACTGATAATAATACCTCTCATCGTGTGAGCTTTGCTTTTTGAGTAATATTTTGATAGGAACTTGGTTGTAAATTCCATCCAAGTCCTTGGTGCTTCTGCACAAAAACATCTATACCAGTCGCAAACATTATTAGAGAGACTTTATCTAAACAACTAGGTTTTAACCATATCAAGATCACAGTCGTCGAATATAAAGGAACTGAGAATGTCTTCAATGAATTGTAAGTGTCCATATGGACTCTCTTCATTGGTTCCTACAATTTTTTTAGAGTGTAGTATTTCAAATAATAAAGGGTGGATCTCAATTCATCTGGATTTATGCTTTTATTGGCAGTTATAAAAGCATCCATGGGCGAACCCATTTTACTTACTGCCTCAAGCTGGATTAAATGCTGAGTGTTGTCCATTCTTGCGGTCCTGCAACTTAAATTAAAAATTAGTACAATGAAAGTAAATAACTAAAAGTAAAGTGAATTATAGCGCTAAGCTCCCCAGCAACGGCGCCACAAAATAGCTTGATGGCTGCAAGTGCACTGATCGTGTAGCTAGTTTTGAAATAAAGATATCGATCCCACAGGGAGCAGTAGGCAAAAGACTAAAATTCTTTTAACTAAAACTAAATGAAGTACTTAAGGAATAAATTTAAGATGCAAGAATAGTAGAGTTGTTTTTGGGTTTTTGGTTGAATGAAGCAATTTAAAGTAAAGTAAAACTTAATGCAGAAATTAAGAATCGCGTGTGTAAAAGAACTTATAACTGCAATAGGGAAAAGGCGTTCTCAGGGAGTGGTGGATACACCGCTAGCAATTTTAGACTAAGCAATCAAGATTATTATAACGAATATTCTCATGATATGTATTTATGTGGGAGGAGCTCCATATATGGACAAATAGGTAGCAACCACTGCTCACACCATCATTTATAACCATAGCCGACAGATAAACGACATCAATCATATTATCCCGCTGTTAAGGGATTTCTCCCATGGCATGGACATGGCTTTATGAGTTCTCCTTGATTCCCCAAGTTAGTACGTAAAGAATGACAACAGCTTTACAGTCATAGTAAGTGTTATCATCCCTCCGTCTACTAACAAGTAATCCCCTTCATCGAGTCCCCATAGGAGGCAAATATTGAGGAGGTGCACAACTCCCAACATCAAGATGAAGACAGTTAACTCATACACATAATGATGTATAACATAATAATCTCTATCTTATCTCAATCATATGCTAGGGTTTCTCCATCTCCCCAAGAACTAAAGATCTACTCAGACATGGAGGCAATCAACAGCATAGCAATCGTAATGGAATCAATTGTAAATGAATAGTTCTTGTATAAATACACAACGAGTATAGAAATTACAAAAAGATCTAGATGTGTGAAGATGGGATGGATGGAGATGATGGTGGTGCAGCGGTTGATGAAGATGAAGATCGATGCCTTGGCCTACCAGATCTGCGTAGGGCAAAGATGGATCCCTTGGGCGAGTTCCCCCCCACATTCCTTCCGGAGGTGAGGTTTTTGGCGATTTCTGGGTGTTCTGTATGTCATCTCTCCGATCCAGTTGCATGGGGTGGAAGTATTTGAGGAGGCAGTGGCGGCGCCAACTATATGACCGAAACTATACGTCCGGAAAAAGTATTCCGGTCGTATAGTTGGTCGCTGAACCATTTGTAAGCCTTGATCGCTTCGGATTTTCTTCTGGCATTATTGATATTTACCAAATAAGCGATTTGTGTTGTTTTTTACTCCTTTTATCCCCAGCACAACTACTCCAAGGATTATGTCCATTGTATCAATCTTCTAGCGTGATCCTGGTGAAAATAGACATAAAACATGCGCGCAAACGCTATAAAATACCAAGATCCTACATCTACAATGCAAAATAATAATATAAAACATGATGCAAATATGCACTCATCATTTACCCAAGTTCAGATCCGACTATAGTGGCTGGATCCTACTTCCTGCTAGAATCCACTATATCAACACAGACATAGGTTTATAATGGATTACAAGGATTGGTATAACCTATGCGAGTTGTGTATGTCGATGCCATAAAGGTTGGCCCTAGGTCAGCTTATATAGTCATCTAATCTAGGGTTTACAAAAGAATCCTATCCGGCTATGATATAATGTCGGTACATGGTACAACTTGGACTACAAGTCAAATTATAGGCCTAAGTTGGTAAGTCTTATAGGCCTTCCCGTAGCTGGACATGCCTCCGTAGCCTGACTGGGCAGCCCATGGAGCAAAGCTCTAACCCGGAGCTGGGCCACCTTAGTTAGTGAGTAGTTATGGGTATACCCATAAAGTATTTCCCCAACACTAGCCCCCAGAAGTCTCCAAGATCATTCGGATTTCTTCGTCTAGATTTACTATTCCTCGGCCGCGGAATCTTGAAGGGTTCATGAAACTCGAAATAAAACTGTAGGATGCGAGTCATTGTTGGTCAGATTTGCTGATTCATCATTCCTACCTCCACGCTCATTTCAAACCGAGCTAGAAATATCCTAGGTGATGTATCCCGATAAATTTTCAGGACTTGTCACGTCACTAACACATATTTTGTCAGTTTGACTGTTAATAGGTCCCACGTCATGCGGAACCGAGACACTGTTTCAATGCATGCATGGAGATCAAGGAGGTAGAGGCTTCAGAGAGAAGCTGCCTCGAGCGTTCCATGATGCGTGGCAAAAATCCGACGTGTTTAGCATGAATGTTGGTGGAGAGAGGTTATAAAGAGGGAAAAATCTCCTCATTTTGTTCATCATTCTGGGCCAGTGCCTTCTTCCTTGCGACCTTTCGAGCCTCCTCATCTCCTTTCCTCCACCACCAAAGCTACAATGCCACCCATTCTTGGTCTTCCGGCAATATGGCCGAGTCTTCATCTACGACGGGTGCGGCGGCAATGTCGACTATAGCAGAAGCCACTACTATGGAAATGCCTATAGAAAAAAAGCTACCGCCAATGCACTAAACTATGGGCCCGCTGGCGCTACCTACCACCAACGCATCTAGATCCAACTCCGCTGGTGCTAACCTTTTACCCCCATCGGTCCTCCATCCAAACACGTCAGCGTCTCGTTCGGTATGCTCGCTGGCGGTAACCTGGCAAGTTGCAATAAATACACTCCCACTACTAGGAAACAACTCTTCTGTGGCGCATGAAAATACATCTTCTGTGGTGCATATCCTAGTCACCACTATTATCTCGCCACTGATATCTTCTTCCTGTGGCGCATATGGGTATGCGCCGTTCTAGACTTCTGTGGCGCATTTCTTCATATGCGCCACAGGAAGAACTTCTGTGGCGCATTTACGTGTATGCGCCACAGAAATGCCATGCGCCACTGACTATATAATTATATGCGCCACTGATTGTGTAACCCATATTCAAAGTAAAATACTTTCCTGGTGTATAATCACGTATTTATATAGGATTTATACAGTATTTATCCAGATGAGTATAAAATACATTGCACAAGTAGTAGATGCATGAAAACCGACATCTATATAATACAAACACTTAGAGCCCGATCGAGATACATATATAGTGTCAAGTGCCAAATTCTTACACAAGCACCGAATACAAAGTTCATATCATCTCACATTACAAATATGAAGTGGCCACCGCCGCCTACACTAGGATCAAATAGAATACAACTGTGATAATGGTGAGCAAGAGCATTAGCCCGACCAATATCTTCATCCGGTTCTTCTTCCACAAGTGGTTCCTCCACTTGGTTATCGCCTCCTCTCTAGTCGCATATCCTTTGTAGATGTTGCCGCTGAACTTGTTCACTTGTTTGTGGCAATCCTCCCACTCCTCGTAGACTCCTGGAACCCTACCCATGTACACCACATACCACGTCGTCGCCATCTCTATAGACGACAAGGTATATTAGTAAAAATACAACGAAAAGAATGAATAAAGGGTTCACATCCATATATATATGTTCATAGAATATAAAACAAAGGATCCATAAACCTAAAAGTTAGATCATCATAGAAGCAATAAGTTCAATGGCAACACGACCACAAGGTAGTTTAAGTCTAACAACAATGACCATTTTGACCATGAGATAGTAAAGTTTATGACACACACACTAATACAGCAGACGTCCATCAAGAATATACACACACTGGATCATGCTAGAGGCACACATCGATCATGATGAAGACTTCCTCTTCTCGCTCGGCTTCGGGAACAGTAGATAGCCCTCTTTCGTCATCCACGTCCTTGTGTCACCCTGCTTACGGAGGCGTTCTTCGATCTCCCTCTTACTCAACCCTCTGGCTTGTTGTAGGGCACCGCCCCTTGTGTTGACATCTTCAATGATGATTTGCGACAACTTCATCTGAATGCGATGGAAGTCTTCTCTTAGATCAGCATCGTCGATTTTCACCAAAGTTATGGCCCATCCTTGGAGACTAGATGGCAGCGTTAGGTTATGGCAATCCCGAACATAGCCTTTAAGGTGATGGAGGACGTAGAAGGCCTCCTTGGCACCAGTAGTCGACTGCTTGACACAGGGGAAGTCGAGCATGTGCTTGAACACGTGTTTGCCATCCTTGATACATTCCCCCTTATCTATGAAGGTGCATCCCTTCTTGGTGTAGCCCTCGAGAGCCTCATTGAGAACACCTCTTATTCTGGTGTAGTCTTTCTTCTTCGTCAAACTCCCCGAGTCGAAATACGTGGCTAGCGAATATTTGTCTCTGCGCAACACAATTGGAACGGAATGTTGGAAAAAGAGCAAAGGAAAGAAAACTAGAAGAAATGCATAAGTTACGGTGGCGATGAGCGAGTGTGTGTACTTACTCGGGAAAGAAAGGCAAAAGAAGTGTGCCCTTCCTCTTGTTGTCCACCATGAACTTCTCGAGGTACGCCGTCGCCTTGGTCCGTGTCTCTGATCCTTCGACCAACTGGCTGTCCCGCATGTAGTAGGGATCCACTATTGCGATTTCCGGGGTACTTTCTCTCTTGATCGTGAGCGCCATATTGAGCGCGTATAGGCGGACCAAGTTATAGTCTAGCCGTTTCATGAGAAACAACTTGAATATGTCCTCGAACGCTATGAAGAATATATCCGCGGGGGGTTCATCGACGAAGCCCACATCCAATGGCACCTTGGCCATGAAAATTGGGTAATTTGGATCTTCATCTTTAAGAAGGAGGGCCTCTAGTATCTTGACACCCTCGTGCAAAGTTAACATGGCTCCAACCGCAATGTGGATCATATCCGGAGTCAATATCGGATCACCGGCTACATGCAGTCGGGGCAAGACAAATTGTGTGGATGGTATGCCGACGACGTCCTGACCCCGGATCCTCTTCGGAAGAGGCTGGCTCGCACCCTTCTTCTTATTATTATTACCTCTCTTCCTGTAGTGCTTCTTCTTCACAACAGTGTCAGCCACTGCCATCTGCTCATCAGTCGCCTTTTGGAGTGTGTTGGGGCTGAAAACCAATCCCGGTTTCTCTTGTGGTGGATCGGCGACCGGAGGCGTCTCTTGAGAAAGACCATGGAAGACCAGGCGCTGCGTGCATGTATTGGGCCGACCAGCTTGATGGTCGTCGCGAGCTGCGAAGGGTTCTTCATCCACAGAAGGCATATACAATCATTTGGCGGCGCTGGTGTTGATGAAGTCGTCATCGTTGACCAATTCATCATCATCTTCATAGGTGCCATCATGTGGTGGTGGTAGCGGGGGCGACGGCGGTTGTGGCACAACGTCTTTGCCATGTGGCGGTGCACACGCTGCCAAGAGTTGATGGTGACGGTTGGTGGTGGCGACAATTACGACTACTGGCTTCCGAGGTGGTGGTCGGGCGATGATCGGTCGAGATGTGGCACCGGTGCTCCCCCCCGCAAGACGAATCTGGGTCTTTGGCCATGTCAAGGGCTAGTTGTAGCATTCCCCAAGGGTCTTCTGTTCGTTGGCTCCCTGAGGTTGAAAGGGGGGTCCATGTCATCGCACCCTGGCAACACCCGAGCCAACCTGACCCTCATCACGTCATCATCCATTGCATTGTTGTGCATTGTGCGGCTCGCCGGTTGTATAAGAGTGCCCTTGGCAACATCCTTCAACTCACCGCCGACATCTTTAAGCAGGAGTACGCAAGAAGTGTCCTGAGGCAAAAACATGTTGTTGGGCGTCATGAGATGGCAACAGTCATGCATCAAAGGCATAAAGGAGATGACGTGCACTAACTAATTAGTTACCTTGGTGATGGCGTGGATCTCGGCTAATGTAGATACACGGCCGATGCCGGTGGCCGGCCTATCATCATCTGCAATCTCCCGCTCGGGTGTCTCACGAAGCACCACTGCCGTCGGCTGCGCCTTATTGGTATCTTTGGCGGGAGGGGGCGTCGGTGTGACCAAAACGAGGGGCTGCGTCCCGATGTTGATGGCCGGTGGGGTCACCAGGTCCGGCGACACGGTAACATTGATGCCCGAGTTGCTGCCACTTAAGCTGGGCAGATGTATCGGCCCCTGTCGACCTCCCGCATTCCAAGTAGTAAGCCCCTCGAAAAACTCAGGGGGGATCATCGAGCAGAGCTTCTCTTCCACTAACTTGTCCACCGTTTTCTGGTCCACCGCCTTCTCCTCCAGTGTCTGCACCTTCATCTTCAGCTCTGCAACAACAGCTTTATCCTGGTTCTTCCTCTCCCTTCTTTTCTTGGCGTCCTCTTTGTAGTACTCCTTGAACTTCATGCTCGTACCGAAGCCGGACACACGGCCAGCTGAGGACGGCGGCAACCCCTTGTCCCTCTTCTTGTAAGCATTGGTCGCCCTGTTGAAAACCGTGTCCCACGGCTCCGTCGAATCCTGGGACGACTCTGTGGCAGTAGCGTTCAGTTCATCCTCCTGCAGAGACAAGGAAAGGTGAACCCATTTAGATTCTTGACTTCATTATCTTAATTAGAACGCAATAGACTTGAGATCGGTGATAAATTCCTTACCAGCTTCTTCTCGAATGCCTTCACCTCTGGATCGTCGGTGATGAACTCCCCTGTTTCCTTGTCCAGGTAGTAGCGGGCCTGAACAAATTGCCTAAGCTGCAAGTCCGTGATTTTAAGCCAAGGGTTGTCTTTACCAAGGCGTTCAAGCTCGTCGTCCTCCTTGTCCCAAATGGCTTGTTTCCCCCTATAACCGCCGCTTCCAAGGCGGTGGTTACCTATGTTCTGTTCCCGCATACTCCTTCCCCATTGAGTCCATTTTATAACGTCAGTGGTAGCTATATCCGCCTTGAATATCCTAAACTCCTCTTCATCAAGCATCAGATTTTTCTTACTAATAACCTCCCAGCTTTCACCTTTGTCAATGCTATTCTTCACCCGGGTTTTCTAGCTGCTCAAGGCGTTGCTCATCTTTGTGAGGGCTAGTTTATTCACCGGGTTCTTATTTCTCTCGAGGTTTCTAAACTGCTTTGGGAATCTGTATCGCTTGTGAAGCTTCTTAAGGAGGTTATCTACCAAAGCTGCATGGTCAGCATGTCTGATGTACTTCGTGTTGATCGACATGCTTTCTCGGATGATGCACCCGAGTTGCAGGCCATACCCTTTAGCAATCGCCTCTGGCGCAATGGGTTGGCCACTTTCTATGACCTCAGTGAACTCATCGCAGACGGTGGCAAGCACTGGCACCTTCCACTCCTTCTATGCCTTCTTCTTCTTCTTCTAAGAAGCGACCGGGTTGCCGCTACCGCCATCCGTGCGCTCGCCGCCATCGGTGCGGGCGCTGCCATCGGTGGTGTCATCCTCTTCGCCGCCGCCTTCACTAGTTCCATCGTAGTCGTCTTCGTCCCCCTCGTAATCAGGACTCCGCCCTCATTGGCCCCAGTAGCTCTGGCGACGGTCGCCTCCTCCTCCGGTGGTGGTGTCATCCTCATCGCCTCCTCCTCCTCCTCATGTTGGGACCCCTGCCAGAATGACTGGTTGGCCTGTCTAGCTTGTTCTTCGACGCTGATCATGTGCTTAGAAGGGCTAGACTCCTTGTTGCCCGACATGTTTGCACTACTCTATTTAAAAGAGGCAAAAAGTTAGCACAAATCTCGGCCGAAAAATTTGGCATGACCTTTGCTAATTTTTTGACCTAGGAGTGCCCATTTCTCAACCGAAACGGAAGTGAATCGACACTTCGGGAGAAATGGGCAACTCAAATGAAATCCCTGCAAGACAAAACACCCAATCCCCATATTGACAGCCCCATGCATTGACCCCCAGCATCCATCATATCCATCATCCACATGCACAATATATATAACAGATATAGTATCAGTCCATCATCACATCACAACCCCATGTATATATTAGTGTATGGACCCAGCAAGAAAATAGCCCCATCCACAACCCCATTAGTGTATGGACCCAGCAAGAAAATAGCCCCATCCACATCCCCATTCACAGCCCCCATCCACAGCCCCATTGAATCAAATAGCACCATATAGTACCAAATAATCCCAGCATCATATAATCCCAGCATCATATAATCCCAGCAGTAATCCCAGCACCATATATGAAACAACACCATATAATAGTATGATCCCAGCACCATATATATCAAACAACACCATATAAACAACAGTACTCCCAACAGTTACTATCAGCAGTAAGCACTTGGAGAACAGCAAGAACATAATAGTATGTTCATAAACAGAATTCTAGGAAACCCTAAGCTGCACATCATTCTCTAGTGTCATTGACCATTGGAGTAAAACACAGCGGAATGTATGGAGAAGAAAACCTCCCTCTAGCAATACCATAACAAAAACAAAGCACAATGATAAATCTAGGGCCCATACTTTTCTCATTCATTTGTTCAGACTTAAATATGCACAACAGGATGAGCCCACACAAGGGCCACTAACACCATGCATTGACCACTAACTAAACCATTCTTAATATACTTACATCTTAAAATTCTCTTCCATAAACCAACACTATATTTTAGCTTCCATAGCCACTTACTTAATTAACAGGCACTAGGTGAACAACTCCCCAAACCCCTTGTTATTTAGGCTACAAGGTAACTAATGTCGTGATCACTAACAGATGTAGATACTAACTTTGTATTAGTGAAACTGTAGATACTAACAGATGTAGATACTAATATTTCCACACTGCACAGGAAGGATAGATCAATATGCTAAAAGAACATCCAATCAGCTTTGCAACCTTAGACTACTCATTCCAATATAGTAAGCCAAAAGGATTGATCTTCGAAACAGCTCTTTTTCTCCAAACTCTAGAACAAAGCTGTCAATGATAAAAGAAGCTAGGGGTGGGTTGCAAGTTATTCTAATACTTATTTGCATATATTGGAGTTCTCAGATCATTGCTCAAAGTAGACAAATGACTTGTAATTCCTAAGAAGATACATTGTCTCGATTTATTCTACAAATGAATAAAACTAACCACCATTACATCCTCCATAATGACATAGCAGAACATCAGTTCATAACATAAATATAGAAGGTAAAAATAAACTGGTTTTAGTTTCCTTCTTCTCAGTCAAGCACCTTCAATTCAAGGGTTCACCTTGTTGCACACCAAAGAAGAAGGCCACGACATGATGTAGGGATATGACCTTTCGAGTTCGTATTCATAGAGAGCAAAGATTTTCTTCAGCTCTGCTTTTTCCAGGCAGAAGGAGAATAACGAGCAAAGAGGAACAATGTTGGTCTGCTGGATGGCCATCAAATGCAAGTGCAGAAAGCCATGGTTAACCGCCACCAGCTTCAGCACAGGGATGTAGCAGGGGCAGAGTCGCAGGGGAGCATCAGAGGGGGGTCGGGGTGGGAGGGACGAACCATGCTCCGGTGCTACGGCTGCGGTGGTCGACGACGACGAGGGTGGCGGGCTCCAGCGCGACGACTCCTCCTCCGACGGCTCCTCCACGGGCTGCTAGGGCTCTGGCACATCGGTGGCTAGGGCTCCAGCAACGAGGGTGGTGGGATCCGACGTGGTGACTCCTCCTCTGGCGGCTCCTCCTCTGCTAGGGCTCCGACGGCTCCTCCTCTGCTAGGGTTTGTGACGACAGAGAGGCGATGGGGGCAGGCTCCAGCGGAGGCGGGCGAGATAGATTGGGGAAAAGAAAGTGGAAGGTGAAATGAGAAGTGGCGAGCCGTTTTGGCTAAGTACCAAGGTTTTTTGGCGCATTACTCCGAAATGCGCCACAGAAGCTAAAACTTTTGTGGCGCATTTCGGAGTAATGCGCCACAGAACCTAGGCACTTAGCCAAATAAACGGCGCGAGGCTGTACTTGGACAGCAAACACACACTAGCCTAGTGGTTATGATGCATATTCAGAGACCTGTGGCAGCCAGGTTCGAATTCGGGTTGGGTCAAATTTTTTTCTTTATTTAAAAATGATATGTTACAAATATATTTAAAACCAAGCACATACACATGCATATTTATTCAAAAAACCCTCCCGAATCATATATATATATATTATATATATGTGTGTGTGCTTGTCACACATAAATGTGAATTTGACGAATATCACATTATATGTTTTAGTCTCTAACTAATACCCACACTAATATGACATTATACCCACACGAATTAATACACCAAAAAGTCACACAATTGCTAGTGTCTCTTCACAATCTTCTTGCCCTTTTTCGTCGAGGTTGAATACTTTAGCCCGTGCACTTTGAGATTTCTTCTTGTGAATGGACAACCTTTAGTAGGCAGTGTGGTCTTCCTTCTTACTTTAGTAGTAGTAGGCATGTCGAAGTACTTGTCGAATTCCTCTTCGATCTTTGGGTCGCCATTTTTGTCGAAGTTTTGCTCGTTGGCGGCTCCTTCCATTCCGATGATGCTCCTCTTGACCCTCCTAACTACAACACGGTTGGGCTTTGACGAGTCGGTAATAAAAAAGCATTGATCAACTTGACTAGCGAGTACCCAAGGCTCATTTTTTGCGGAGGCGTTCTTTGTTGATTTGGCATCTGGTATAACCATTGTGGTGAAATAGCGGCCTTCTTTTTCCACGTTCTTGGCCCATCTAACATGGAACATCGGTACGATCTCTCCACAGTAGTCGAGCTCCCATATCTCCTCGGTCCTTCCGTAGAATCTTTCCATCACAGTAGTCTCGTCATCAACAAAGGATAACATAGTTACTCCTGAGTTTTGATATTCAGTATTCTTGTCCTTTTCCTCGGTGTAGAATCTGTAACCGTTTATGTCGTATGACTGATAGGTCCTTAGGTTGTGCCCTGGGCCCTGCGACAAGGAGAATATGAGTTTTTGATCTTTCGTAGAAGGCGTCTGTGGGGGATTGTCTAGTTGCCTTTTCTTGCACCAACCTGTGAAGCTAGAGTTGTGCTCTCTGGTTACGTCTCCCTTCTTCCTCGGCCGGCCCTGGTCGACGTACTCCTGCTCGATTAAGCGTCTGTGCTCTTTGACCCAAGGGCCGACCACTTCAATGTGTTTTAGCGCGACTCGGTGTGCCATTTCAAAATCAGTGCGTCGACCATCAATGCCAACATGTAGTGAGCGGCAGCCCTCGCGGTGACCATATCCACCGAGCCTGCCGAGGTGCTTCTTTGTGGGTATTCCAACATCCTCGTTCTCGGTGGTTAGATAATTCTGGTAGAAGGAGATGCACTCGTAGATCAGAAAGCCCTTGGCTATGCTTCCACGTGGACGAGACCTGTTGTGAACGAATCCTTTGATGACACCGTTTAACCTTTCAAACGGCATCATGTTGTGCAGGAATGTCGGCCCGGGCTGGATGATGTCGTCCACGACATGTACAAGCAGACGCACCACGATGTCGAAGAATGCGGGCGGGAAGTAAATCTCAAGATCACATAGTATCATCACGATCTCTTCCTGTAGCCCGTCGAGCTGCTTCACACCGATCGACTTCCTAGATATGACGTCGAAAAAGTTACAGAGGCCAAACAACGTCTCACAGACATGCTCGTCCATTATCCCACGGATCGCAACGGGGAGTATCTGCATCATTAGCACGTGGCAGTCGTGAGACTTCATACCGCTGAACCTCTTCTTCGCCACGTCCAGATATCTGCTTATCTTCTCCGAGTAACCGTGAGGAACTTTCACTCCTAAGAGGCACCGGAAAAACTGCTCGAGCTCCTCCAGACTCAGAGTGAAGCAGGCAGCGCGAAGCACCACCTCATTCTTCTTAACTCTTTTGCGGCGACCTTGAGTCCCTTCCTGATGATGATGATGATGATCATCATCACTATCAGGGTACTGAAGATCTTTCTTTATGCCAAGCAATTTAAGGTCATTTCTTACTTTCGGCCCATCCTTGGTCCTCTCCGGCATGTTCAGTAGAGTGCCAAGCAGATTCTCGGTAACGTTCTTCGTGATGTGCATTACATCGAGGCTATGGGGAGTGTGAAGGACCTTCCAATACGGCAGGTCCTAGAAAACAGACCTTGCTTTCTATACACCCAGCAGCGGCTTTGTCCTCGGTCGTTTTTTTCCAGGCGCAGGGCAATCTACCCAATTATTCAAAAGCTCCTCGATTTCTTCGCCGCTCCTCGGACGCGGGGCTCTTTCGAGCTCGTCCTTACCATTGAACAGGTCACCATGTTTTCTCCATGGGTGATCCATGCGGAGCCACTTTTGAGTACCTTGGAACACGGTTTTCGAAGACCCGAGATCCCTTGGTAGCTGGAGATGCGGTGTCTCATCCATGCACTTGACGCATGCATCATGTCCGTGGTTCACCTGGGCCGATATATATGTGTAACCAGGATAGTCCTGCACGGTCGTGAGCAACGCTGCTCTCAGATGGAAATATTCTTTAGTGTAGGCGTCCCACGTACGGGCCGGCGTCTCCCACAAGCTGGCTAACTCCTCTCTCAATAGCCCGAGGTACAGATGCATATCGATACCTGGTTGTTTCGGCCCCTGAATAAGAATGCTCATGTGTACATACCTTTGCTTCGTGCATAGCCACGGGGGGAGGTTGTATGGCCATACAAACATGGGATAGGTGCTATGCGTGCTACTCTGGTTTCCAAAAGGATTGAGTCCATCGGTGCTCATACCAAGCCTGACGTTCCTTGCATCGCCCCCAAAATCTTCGAACTCGATGTCTAATGCATTCCACTGGCTAGCGTCTGAAGGGTGTGTCAGGATCTTGCCCTTCTCTGGATCATGTTCGGGTTTCTCTCTTTCCGCGTGCCATTGCATGAGCTTTGCTTCCTTAGGATCTACGAAATATCACTGCAGACGAGGGGTGATAGGAAAGTACCATACCACTTTTCGAGGAACTTTCTTGTTCCCTCTCTTGTACCGTCCTTGGCCACACACCGGACATGTGGTTCTATCCGCGTACTCGTTCCGATAAAGTGCACAATCATTGATGCATGCGTGGTATTTAATGTGTGGTAGGTCGAGAGGGCACACGATTTTCTTGGCCTCCTCGATACTTGTTGGCAATGTGTTCCCCTTAGGAAGTCGGTCATGCCAGTATTCCATGTTCGCGTTGAAGCTCACATCGGTCCATTTGTGTTCGGCCTTCATCTCTAGAGCCTTGAGCGTTACACTCAAACGTGTATCCTCGGGGCGACACCCAGGATACAATGGAGTCGTCCCATCTACCTCCATTTGGGCCAGCTTGGCTTTCTCTCTGGCTGCATCTTTGTCGTTGCTCGTCTCCTTGAGGAGCAGTTCTTGAACATGAGGGTCCTGCAAGACCGAAGTTAGCAGCGTCTATGTGTTCGCGTCTTCTCCTTCTTCATGATCATGCCCGTCGCCATCTCCTTCTCCATGCTAATCATGCCCGTCGGCATCTCCTTCGTTATGATGATCATGCCCGCTGGCATCTCCTTCGTCATGATGATCATGCCCGATAGACTCTTCGTCTTCTCGCCCACCCACGTCTTCGTGACCACCACCATGTCCTGCCGGCGCCTCATTGAGGTCGCGCATGAAACCGCGCCTGAGCAGGTGACCCTCCAATTGTCCAGATTCAGGGTCGATCCAGCGCTGCAGTTTGCATGTTCGACATGGACATCTTATCATGGTCTTGTTGTTCAGAATCATGTCCTCCTTCACGCCTTTCTTGTACCTAGCAATTCGACCTTCGCTCATCGTGAGGACCATGGTTGCCTGAGCGGTCAAAATAGAGAGTATAGGTGAGAACCACACCATATGAACACACACATGCATAAATGCTAGCCGAAAAAAATTCGGCATGACCTTTCCTAAAATTAGGACATATGGGTAGTGCAAAAATTTGCCGAAATGGAAATGAATCAACATTTTGGCAAACATCCATGCAACCACACCGGCCGGGCCCGACAACAACAAGCAACCAACAAAGAACTTCCTCCCATTGCAAACATTCATGCACCACACAAGCATCGTCTCGCCATGGATCACACACACACACCGCCCGCGCGACAAGCTTCACCTACATGTTCATGATGGCCAAGTACTCACCTATAGTAGACACAATAATAGCGAGACGAGACCGCGCGATGAGAGAGTGTGGACAAATAGATCTACAATGCAAGTTGGTGGAGAGGAAATTAGTAAACAAATAGAGATGTGAGAGAGAAAAGTAAGGAACTTTTAGATCTAGAAGTTGGAGCGAAGCTTCCACTTACCAATCTATGGATTAAATTAGGTTTAGTTACAAGAAAATGGAGAAAATATGGGTAAGATAGGGTGTGAGGGAGGAGGAAGACGAGTTGGGAGGAGGTAGAGATGTGAAATGGTTGGTGGTGGATAGATAGATAAGAAAGCTAGCTCTTGTCACCTTTTTAACATGGATCTAGACGCCCTCATCTGTGGCGCATATGGAGGAAATGCGCCACAGATGCTGAAACTTCTGTGGCGCATAAGTCCATATGCGCCACAGAAGTGGGTGAATAAGATTCCCTCTGTGGGGCCCACCTCCAAGTTCTGTGGCGCATGTCGGACTTATGCGCCACAGAAGTGACACACATCTGTGGTGCATATGCCAACATGCGCCACAGAACTTGGGTGAATTAGATTCTGTGGTGGGGCCCCCTCCATGTTCTGTGGCGCATGAGGAAATATGCGCCACAGAAGAGGCAACTTCTGTGGCGCATATTTCAGAATGCGCCACAGAACTTGGATCAACGCACCCCGGCCGGCGGGTCCCACCAATCTTTTGTGGCGCATGTTCTGGAGAATGCGCCACATAACTTCCAATCTTCTATGGCGCATGCTTTCTGGTGCGCCACTGATGTTTTCCTGTGGCACATGCTTTCACATATGCGCCACTGAACATCTTGTCTATCTATAGGCCGTTTCCTAGTAGTGTCCCTTCCACCACTATACTCTCTTCCCATCTCACTTTAGATTGATCCTCATCTCTTCCCAGCTCATTTTTCACTCCCTTCCTCCTATTTTAGCTATTCTAACCAACCATATCTCATATATTTTAGCAAATCTTTTCCCCACATGCACCACCCTTCTAGATAGATATAGATCTTTCTCCCTCTCCTCCACACCACTCATAGATCTAGATCTAGAACAGAATCCACTCTCTCCGATCCGGTCGACGTGTCGTCTCGCGCGCGCCTATAATTATCGACATAATATGTGACTAACTGAGAATTAGCGGATGAAATTGGCTATTTGTCATATGATGAGGTCGCTAAATTTGTGTGCATATCTATGGAATTGTATTGTGTATGAAAATTATTAGGGAGAGATTTAATGACATGAAAGTGATGAGTTTCCAATGTTTTGCCGGAATGTTGATTCATTTCCGTTCCGGCAAATTTCTAGCACTTCCCGTAGACCGTGTTTCTAGTAGGGTCATGCCGAAATTTTCCGTGAAATCCAACAAATGATGGTTCTAGTAATCAATTCTCTCTTGTCGTGTACGTGAAAATGGTTATCTCGATGAGGGAAAGCATCATGGATAGATATGTGAAACGCGCGACAGCCGACATGCATTGAAATAACCGTAGAAACATGGGATTTCCATGTCAAAGATGCAAGCTATAGTGCTTGTTAGACCCCTCTTCAGGCATATTGCAGGACCACGTTCCTAGGCGTGGTTTCATGGAGGGCCAGACTTAGTGGATGAGTGATTATGAAGAAGGGCATCATGAGAACAACAAATATGATGAAGAAGATCATCATGAGGAAGAATGGCTGCATGATGATGATGACGAAGAGGCTGCCGCACATGATGATGGAAATCAATATCAGGGTGAACAACATGTAGAATACGCGGACACGAATACTCCACTAACCTCAGTCATACTAGACCCTCATCTTCAAGAACTACTTCTCAACAAGATGACGAACGATGCTAGAGCCACCGATAGACGGAAATCTAAGCTGGCGCAACTGTAGATAGACTAGAATACTCTGTTGTATGATGCAAGTCATGGGCCGGAGGAGTCCCGCTTCAGAGTAACACTCGATATTCTACGGATGAAGGAAAAACACAGATGGACCGACACAAGCATCGACGACCTCCTGCAATACATGACAAAACGCTTTCCTAAAGGGAACACGTGTCCTAATAGTCTTGAAGAGGCCAAGAGAGTCGTGTGCCCTCTCGATTTATCATACACAAAATACCACGCCTGCATCCATGACTGCATCATTTATCGGAACAAGAACACAAACAAGACCAAATGTCCAGTGTGCGAAGCTGATCGATACAAGATAGGGACGAAGAAAGCTTCTCAAAAAGTTGTGTGGTACTTCCCGCTCAAGCCATGTCGTACCTCGCGGACCGCAAGGAAGCAAAGCTCATGCACTGGCACGTAGAAAGAAAGGAGGCAGTGTTGAATGATCTAGAGTGGATGGAAAACCCAGTGCTTACACACCCTTCGGATGCAAGCCAGTGCAAAGCATTAGACGTTGAATACCAAGATTTTGGGAAAGAGCCAAGGAACATCAGGTTGGGTGCGAGAATCGATGGATTGAATTTTTTTGGCCACCAGAGTGTAGCACACATAGCACCTGGTCCGTGTTTGTATGAATATACAACCTTCCCCTGACTGTGCATGAAGAAAAAGTACATACACATGAGTATGCTAATTCAAGGGCCGACACAGCCAGGGAGCGATATCAACCTGTATCTCGAGTTATTGAAGGAGGAGCTAGATATGTTGTGGGTAGACAAAGTAGTAGATACATGGGACGCCTTCGCAGAAGAATATTTCCCTATGAGAGCCACGTTGATCATGACTGTGCAAGACTATCTTGGATACAGATATATTCCGTGCCAGGTGTGCCATGGACACATGGCGTGTGTCAGGTGCATGGAAAAGACGTCGTATATATATCTTGGTAAGGATCCCGGGTCTAGGAAAACCATCTAAATGAGGCATAGAATGTGGCTAGACGAGAATGACCTGTGGAGAAAGATCTGTTCAACGGTACGGACGAGACTGAAGGACCTCCACGTAAGAGGAGCAGGGCAGAGATCGATGATTTATTGAAAAATGGAAAGAGTGCCCTGTGTCGGGAAAAATTGAAAAGGGAAAAAATGAAAGCGAGGGGAGAAGCCACCAGGACCGCTCTTGAGGTATGGAAAAGGAGGTCCATGTTTTGGGACTTGCCGTACTGGAAAATCCTCGGTACGCCTCATAGCCTTGATGTCATGCACATCATGAAGAATGTGTGCGAGAGCTTGCTGGGCACCCTATTCAACATGTCGGATAGGACCAAAGACAGACCAAAATCAAGAAACAACCTGATGACCCTAAATATCATGGAAGACCTTCACTTAGAGACGGATAAGACCAATGTTGAGCAACCGGAGGAGGAGACAGATGGTCGCAAGTGTAAAAGGGTTAAGCAGCATGTCTGGTACTGCAAACCATCCTGCTTCACTCTAAGTCCCATCTAGCTTGATCAAATTTTCAAGTGCCTACTAGGAACCAGAGTGCCCTTCGGTTACTCGCAGCTAATGAGAAGATACCTAGACACGAATAAAAAAATCTTCAGTGGGATGAAGTCTCATGACTGCCACATGATGATGACATAAATACTTACGGTTGAAATCCGAGGGATAATGGAACCACACATCCGTGAAACATTGACTGGCCTCTATTACTTTTTCAATGTCATCACTCGTAATTCGATCACCGTGAAGAAACTTGGAAGGCTGCAGGAAGAGATCGTTATGATCCTATGTGAGCTTCATATGTACTTCCTGCTCGCATTATTTGACATTATGGTCCATCTGCTGGTCCATATCGTGGATGCTATCATCGATCTCGGGCCACCATTCCTGCACAACATGATGCCGTTCAAAGAATGAATGGGGTCATCAAAAGTTACGTTCATAGTAGGTCAAATCCGGATGTAAGCATCGTCTAGGGCTTTCTCATCAAAGAGTGCATCTCTTTCTGCGAGAATCATCTAGACGATGAAGAGCCGATTGGTGTGCCGGCAAACAAGCACGTTGGTAGGTTCAAGGGAGTAGGCCACAAAACTGGGAAGCAGGAAATACACGTGGGCCACGAAGAGCGGAGAACCGACTTTCAAAGGGCCAACTTAATAGCGCTACAACACATTGACAATGTTGATCCTTGGTTGGAAGAGCACAAAAACATGATTGCGACCATTGCTGGCAAGCTGATGATGGATGCATAAATATTAAGAGTGCACCACTCCTCTTTTGTGCACTGGTTCAAAGCCTGGCTTAATGATAATCCTCTAGCAATGACTAGTGAGGATGGTAAACTATTGTTGAACTTGTCATATGGCCCCGCCCTCAACCTCATGACTTATTATATACGATATCAATGGGTATACATTCTACATGAAGGAAAAAGACAAAAGAAGCAAATATCAGAACTCGAGGGTAATGATGGAATCCTACACAGGTGAAGTAAAAAAGATACTACAGAAGGATCGAGGAGATCTAGGAGATTGACTACTCTGGGGTGAAGGTGTTGATGTTCCGTGTCAGATGGGATAAGGCCGTCAAGTGAGAAAACAAATATTTCACCATAATGTGTATACCTGAAGCCAACAAATCGACAAACGCCACCACGCAAAATGAGCCATGGGTTCTGGCTAAGCACGTGGAGCAATGCTTCTTCATAACTGACATGTCCAAGCATAGCCATGTTGTCGTAAGGAGAGGCAAAAGGATTGTTGTCGGAATGGATGGAGTTGCCAACGAGAAAGACTACGACAGCCTCGTCGGAGACCCAATGATGGAAGAACCTGATGAAGACAATGAAAGATATACCAAAAGGAGACGTAGGACCATGCTACCTAGGTCTGGTGATCCGTTCACAAGAAGAATTCACGATAAGAGGGTAAAGTATACAATGACGATCAAGAAAAAGAAGAAGATCGTGATGAAACACTGAAAGATATATGTGTGTGTTTTAGCAATGGAACTATCATTATTATGTTGCATGTCTATCTAATTTTGAACAACTACACACTCGACCTTATCGATGAGATGTAATAATTATCCTCTATTTTTAGTCTCACAATATTACATATCCTCTCCTTTTTAGTCGCAGCAATAATAAATTAAAGAAAACAATAAAAAATCTAAAAAAGGGTTGGACCCACATCACTTACCCCAGCACGTCGCTGCCTCAATGGGTGATGGCAACAATGGTGGCCACTTTTTGATGGGATTCCAAGTGCAGAGTGGTGTAGCAAGCTTCTTTTCCCCACAAGGGTGTCTCAAGGGTTTAAATCAAACTCTCGGGGAACTGGCTTAGATGTTATTCGCCTTATCCTTGTAAAGCAACCTATAAAGCAAATTTGTCTTGTGTCCCCAACTCCCCCAATTGGTTGTCAAGCACAAGGTTTCATATTAGTAATATGAAATAAAACATAGTAAACTGAAATAAATAAAGTAAATAAAATAAAACAGTGCAAACTATATGAGATATGTGAAGATAAAGTTGTTTTTGGGTTTTTATGAGTGATTGCAAGTAGGAAAAGTATTTATGTATTTTCGAAATAATAAATTGCAGAAAATAAAAGTGACGATAATTGCAATGGAAAGGTGTTTCTTATGATTAAAATTGGACCGGGGTTCATGGGTTCACTTTTCTACTCTCTTTTTAAGTTGTGGTGATCATAAAAGAATTCATCAATGATAAATATTCATGGAACTTCTATATGTGTATGATAAGCATTCATATGGGTATCATGTTCTAACATAGAGATGAAACACATCTCTCTTATACTCCTCAAGAAAGGGAAACCTCCATGCAATCTTGAATTAAGAACAAATCAGAGTATATCTTTAAGTAATATGACATGATGTTTGAAATAAAAATATGCTACCTTGACCTAACAAGATTATCTCACTGTCACAAGACAATTATAGGACCTGATTTCACTTTATCCCTAGTGAGGCAGCAAAAGAAAGGTAAAAACCAAAGTAGATCTTGAATATTGTTGTCACAATTCAATCACTACCACCATGCTACTCCATCTAATACACACTTCGCCCCATACAAGTTCTTGCATACAAGTTGGATCAAAACAAGCAATTAAGAACGGGGTACCTGATATGCATCTACCAATACATATTACACAAAATAGGTTCCAATCTCATATTTCAAATCATAGAATAAAGATCCACCATATAGGAATTACATATGACCATAATCATATTGGGAAGCTGATATGGTACTAGATCTATGAAGAACAAGAGAGAAATAGATCAAGCTACTGCTACAAACCCATAGTCCAGGGGTGGACTACTCCCTCTTCATCATTGTGATAATGCTGGAGATGTTGGAGAGGGTGGAGATCCCTCCGGAGGCGGCTCCGGCGAAGTTTCCTCCTCCAATCTTCGCTGAATTTGACGTTGTTTGGTGGTGTTTTCATCTCTGGTGTGATCTTTCTCGAGGAATCCTTGGGGGGGGGGGGGGGGGTCCTTATATAGGGATTTTTAGGTCAAGAGAACTCCGTGGGTAAAAGAATCAAGGCGATCGAACGACCAAAGAGGAAACAGAGGCAGGATGCGCCCACCTAGGCTAGGCACGCCCTCTAGGATCTTTTGGGTATCGTGGCCCTTCGCCTGAGGTTCTTGCACTCTAGATGCTTCTCGCGGTAAAATATTGACATCCGCAAAATCTCAGGTCCATTTGACTCCGTATAGGTCCCGAAACATAAAAAAACATAGAAAACATGGTTTTTCCGCCCTACAGGGTTATAACCAAAATAAAGGGGTTCATTGGTAAATCCCCAAAAATCAATGTAAAACATTGATATAACATTATATATGATCCAAATATGTGGGTAAACATGTTAAAAAATTACAAAGTTCATGTATGCATTTTACATGCATCAACATCCCCAAGCTTAACCTATGCTTGTCCTCGAGCATAAAGGTGATAAAAATAAACTTGGACTTTGGACTTTGTTACTTTGTTTCTTTCATTATCACACAAAGTTCATAGGTTCAAATCTTTCCAATGAAACATAATAAACAAGTGTACTATCAAGTTGTATCTTTTGCACATCTATAAACATGTTAAACCGTAAGTAATGGTGTGCTAAAACAAATGAGGAACAAAACAAACCTTCAAGCACACTTTGATGAACCTATAGAATAAGAGACTCTTCCTATCATCGGCATTGGTGTTTTGTACCTCTACTTTTATTTTTGGGCCCATTTCTTAGTTTAATGCCCGACTAGAAGACTCACTTCTTAGTTTCATGTCTTCCCTTGAGATGTTTTGCATATTGTACCGAAAGTAAGCATTGAATACATATTTTAACCCTCCATAAAGAATGTAAAATAAAGTTTTGAGCTATGTAGTTCATGTCAACAATACTAATAAGGATGGGGTTCGAAGTAGCTTTTGTTTAAAAAGTTGCATATGGTTTATGTGTTAAACATTATACACGTTGAATGTCTCATGCACCTTTACCAATGAACTAACACTACAACCTGTCATTGTATAGCATAGGTTGTCATAAAAATGACATCACTGAGGTACCTCTTGCCCCTATGTGACTATACGCCCAACATATGTTTGGTAGCTAGGAAGCATGCTTCTTTTGCGTTATTTTCATAAGGGGCATATCTCCACATTTTAGAAGACAAGAAAAACAGACATATGAGTCCTCTCGGAAAATTTCTTTTGAAAAGAGCGTCATTGATTGTCATGCTGTAAGTTTCCACCATGTCATGCATGGGTTTGGCTAGCGGCCTAGGAGCATTTTCTCTTTACTTATGCTTACTCCAGTGTGTAGTGCAGGAGAAAGCAAGAACAAAAAATGATATTTCAATAACGGATATTGTAAGCTTGTGCCATGACAGCATGGTTTGGCCAACAAACAACTTATAAAATGTAAAGCACATAAAGTTCCATAGTGGTATCACCCCAAACCATACTTTCTTATGAGCTTTAAATTACACAAAAGAGATGATTTTGAATATTTTGGAGGATCAAGATGGATATTATACTTGGAAGTAGCTTTTGCCACAAATAGGTAGGTATGCCTATTCTAGTTTAAGGGGTTTGGAACAAGTCTTAGCTTGCATTGTAAATGCTTAGCAAAAAGGAGATCTAAAGAGTGTGCCATCTAGTTCATAATGCCAACATTTATTTTCTCACCTTGCTCCTTATGGTTGAACATAAATATACATGAGCAAAGATTACAAATTAATAGGCACAAACAAATCATACTTCATGTAAAGTATTTGAGCTTAGTAACTGGGCATAACATGAATTTCAGCTTTTGCTTTTATCCCCCCTTTTCTTTTATTTCAAGGCATTCATATTAAGTTTTAATATCATCATGGCAAAGTTTCTTTTAAGTATCTTAATCATAAACATGCATAATTATTCATGATGGTGGTCCTTTTATTGCAAACAAAAGTAAAACAGACACTCCAAATTTCTATGATAGTCTTATGTTGCTCGAAAAACAAAGTTTAGAGGTTCGAAAACTGAGAGTTTAATAGGTATAGTGGGGTGCCTTGGGCATCGTCAAGCTTATGGTTTTAACCATTCTTGGATTTCTCTTGGTGTGGTGTTCCTATATTCCCTGTCAAAAAATGTCAACACAAAACTTTTCTCCCATCTCTTTTCTAAGTGGTGACATTAGTGGCACAAAAGCATAATAGTTGCTGCATATATATCAAATACAAAATTCTTTCTAAATGTTCCATCAAGCATATAATTTTTCTACACATCCCTAGCATATAATATAGCTCATAGAAATCATTTTAGGATACTTGCGAATGGTTAAAACAAAACATGACAGAATCTGTCTAGATTTTCAGCAGCACCAAAACGAATTTATTTCTCCCACTGAAACATTTCAGGATTTTTAGCCAATTTTTGTGCATACAATGGATGAAAAGTTTTAAATGCTGTAAAAATATGAGCACAAACGGAGTTGCAGAAAAAATCAGAGAATTTTCTACTAAAAACTGTTCTGCAGGAATTTGCTACTCGATATGTTTTATAATTTTTTATCATCCAAGATGAGTTCCACTTGGTGCTTTATTACTACTCAACAGAAAATACACTAAAAGGAATCTTTTAACAGAAAGAAAACATAAAAATAAATGACCGGGTTGCCTCCCGAAAAGCGCTTTCTTTATAGCCATATAGCTAGGCTTTACTTACTTAGTTTAACTGATATGGAATTCATGTGGTAGCTTGTGTTTCTTTGCTACCTCCTTCTTCCTTGGAAAGTGTTCCATGAAATTCTTATGATGAAACTGAAACTTCACATTTCCTTCTTTTGTATCAATGATTGCACATGTGCTTCTCAAGAAAGGTCTAGCAATGAATTGATCATTAGGAGTGTTTGTGTAGTCAGCAAGTTTTGTTCCTCTTTCTACCATGTTTGCAAATAAAAAGTGATACTAATTTTTATGTGTTTTTGTGTTTTAAGGAAAACTTAAAATACTAAAAACAAGAAAAAGAAAAAGTGCTTCAAAAATATAAAAGGAGAAGAAAAAGTTCACAGTGGTGCAACCTCCCCAAGCTTGGGTTGTTACACAAGTTGATAAAGATGATGGCTCCACTAGTGATGTCCTTCTTGCAGTTTCCCAGCAACGACGCCAGAAAATAATTCTTGGTGGCAACAATCGTGACCACTTTTCATTGGAACTCCAAATGCAGAGTGTTGTAGCAAGCTTCTTTTCCCCACAAGGGTGACTCGAGGGTTTAAATCGAACTCTCAGGGAACTGGCTTAGAAGTTATTCGCCTTCTCCTTGTCAATCAACCTATAAAGCAAAATAATTTGTCTTGTGTCCCCAACTCCACCAAGTGGTTGTCAAGCATAAGGTTCCGTATTAGTAATGTGAAATAAAATATAGTAAACTAAAATAAATTAAGTAACTAAAATAAAACAATGCAAACTATATGAGATATGTGAAGATAAAGTTGTTTTTGGGTTTTTATGAGTGATTGCGAGTAGGAAAAGTAATTTTGTATTTTCTAAATAATAAATTGCAGAAAATAAAAGTGATGATAATTGCAATGGAAAGGTGTTTCTTATAATTAAAATTGGACCAGTGTTCATGGGTTCACTTGTCTACTCTCTTTTCAAGTTGTGGTGATCATAAAACAATTCATCAATGATAAATATTCATGGAACTTCTATATATGTATGATAAGCATTCATATGGGCATCACGTCCTAACATGGAGATGAAACAATCTCTCTTATACTCCTCAAGAAAGGGAAACATCCATGCAATCTTGAATTAAGAACAAATCAAACTATAGCTTTAAGTAATATGACATGATGTTTGAAATACAAATATACTACCTTGACCTAACAAGATTATATCACTGTCACAAGACAATTATAGCACATGATTTCAATTTATCCCTAGTGAGGCAGCAAAAGAAAGGTAGAAACCAAAGTAGATCTTGAATATTGTTGTAATAATGCAATCACTACCACCATGCTACTCCATCTAATACACACTTCGCCCCATACAAGTTCTTGCATACAAGTTGGATCAAAACAAGCAATTAAGAACGGGGTACCTGATATGCATCTACCAATACATATTACACAAAATAGGTTCCAATCTCATATTTCAAATCATAGAATAAAGATCCACCATATAGGAATTACATATGACCATAATCATATTGGGAAGCTGATATGGTACTAGATCTATGAAGAACAAGAGAGAAATAGATCAAGCTACTGCCACAAACCCATAGTCCAGGAGTGGACTAGTCCCTCTTCATCATGGTGATGATGCTAGAGATGTTGGGGAGGTTGGAGATCCCTCCAGAGGCGGCTCGGGTGGAGTTTCCCCCTCCAATCTTCGCTGAATTTGACGTTGTTTGGTGGTGTTTTCATCTCTGGTGTGCTCTCTCTCGAGGACTCCCCGGGGGTCATTATATAGGGTTTTTAGGTCAAGAGAACTCCGTGGGTGAAAGAATCAAGACGATCAGAGATACGAGGAGGAAACGGAGGCAGGGGTGCCCCCTGGGCTAGGCGCGCCCTCTAGGCTCTTTTGGGCCTCCTAGCCCTTCTCCCAAGGCTCTTGCGCTCCAGATGCTTCTCGTGGTAAAATATTGACATCCCCAAAAGCTTAGGTCAATTTGACTCCGTATAGGTCTCGAAACATCAAAAACATAGAAAACAGGGTTTTTCTACCCTGCATGGTTATAACCAAAATAAAGGGGATCATTGGTAAATGCCAAAAATCAATGTAAAACATGGATATAACATTATATATGATGCAAATATATGGGTAAACATGTCAACAAACTACAAAGTTCATGTATGCATTTTACATGCATCAGCACACCGGCGCTAACGCTGGGTTCCACCACACAGGGGCCCACCAGACGTAGCGCCTGCGCATCGCAGCCTCCACGCGCCGGCGCTAATGCTAGGTCCCACATCACTAGGGCCCACCCGACTAGGTCCCACCACGCTCAATCATCCTCTTTCACTGGATTCCCCTGACGCCGCGCCCTCCCTCGATCCCCAATTACCCTGATGCCGCCACCCCTTTTCCCCCCGCTTCCCGGCCCCCTTCCCCACCACCACACCACACCGCCGCCACGCACCGCACCCGCCCGCTGGGTCCCGCCCATGACCGCCACACACCGCATCGCTGCCACCCTCGTCGACCAAAGAAGAGGTGGATACCCACACCGCCATGCCGGAGGAGGAGTCCTGCCCAGCCCATGACCTAGGAGGAGGCCCACACCACCTGCAGCATGAGCACCGCCGCCACCCTCGTCGACGACCACCTCCCCTCCGCAGGTAAACCTCCAAGTGACATTGGTTGTTGGATTTGGTTGCTTGATCTAGTTGGCCTACAAGTTGGGCTGGTTTAAGTAGATGTTCTTATTGCAATGCAGTTCCTTCCTCTCATTTCTACTAAGGCAAATGGAACGATTTCGTGAAATATGGCTGGTTGGCTGCTCGATGCGCACTTCTTTTTTTACTTTGATTAAAGTGTATAGGCAACGCTCGTTTATTAATAAAAGTGTTATCTGGAAAGTTAAACACCTCCTCCTACTGTTTTACTCTGATTAAATTGATGGCATTTTGGCTTTCATTTTTTGATTCAATAGTTACTTTAATCTTTATCTCTTTCACTGACCATTATTGCCTGCAACTGTAAACTATTAAGCAGTAAGCCAATTAGTCAATACCCCGACCTTGAGCCACTAGGAGTAAAATAGGGGTAGGAAGTAAGCAAGGTATGACAATTTCATTCTAAAATGATATGTGCATATACTAGTCCATTTTGTGATTGTATTTGGTTACGTAGTTCAATGCATCTAGCACTTAATGCTTACACAGCTAAATTTTGATGCTAACAAATGGAAGTGGTTTTATATGCATTAATTAAGTATATGTTATTGCAACTTGTATAAACTTAGATGTGTATATACATACTCAAGAGCTTGTTAGGATATGAAAGGCCGAGAGATTTATGTTGCATTTGGCCAAACAATCTTATCTATGGACCCTAGCTAAGATTTCCACTATTCTGTTCAAGTGCAATATTTCTACTGTTCTATTATGTGGAGATATTTCTACTATTCTGTTCACAAGGCTTTATTGTCAACACCCGGATTTTTAAGTCCAGATGCCTGTTATGCCGTACATCGGAATCCCAGGATTACCATTTTTGCGAGACATAACAGAAGTGGTACCACAGTACATCATCCATTACAAACCATATTGAAGGTCTTACAAATAAAGGATCTCATGATCCAGTATTAATACAATCAAAGTAGCGGAAAGTAAACGTATTAGGCTCCTTCTTCATGATCACAGGCAATGCTGACGATGGGAGATGATCCTAGTTGTCATAGACCTCCTGCTGTCCATCTTTTGGGTAATCCTCCTCATAGTCTAGCCATGGAAATAGCCAGGGACAAATCCATGAGTACTCTTTAAGTACTCGCAAACTATCACTAACATAAGTAAGGTAAAACTAGTAGGAGTCATAAGCTCTAGGTGTTTTTGCAAAAACCAGGTTTACTTCATAAAGCCTTAAGGGTAAAGACCTAAGTTTAGTTCTCTACATTACTTAAGTGGGAACTTAGATCTCATGTCCACAACTCTGTTGTGGTCAAGTCAAGGTCATCTTTCAGTTCACAAATCATTTTGAAAACATCTGACAACAGAACAATATGGCCACTCCAACTGTCCATAACCGTGAACGTGGTTATTCGAATAGTTTGACACTCTACAGAGGTGGTACAGTTTCACCACAAAATTCGATACATCCGTCAGGGATAACCCTGAATCATCATACTTGGTATGCGGGTAATCAATCCTAACCTTTCAATTAGATACCCTAGTATAGGCACCTTCCCTATGAGCTTGGCCTCCAAGTCATGACCAACTGTCATCCTGGGCACTGCATAGGTGGAAATTCATCCCAAGGTAGCCTCAGCTCAACCTCTTCCGCAAGGGAACCCCTACTAAGATATATAAGCTTCCAGTCAAGCCCTACCCAACTCAGGTATTGTGGTTGTACGGTAAAATTGGAATGGTATCACATCCAAACCCAACCATCAGTTTTTATCAAATTCAAGGCTCATGCCTCATCTGTTTTCATTATCAAACCATTATGTATCATAACACATGTCAAAACATTTCATTAGAATGAATCCCCATTCCAAGGTTTTCATAATCATTTTCACCAAGTATTCCCATCTAAAGTAATCAGGTTTAGTTTTAGCACTAGCCACTAGTATTGAGGGTATCACTATTGGGGGTGCTAATCAGGTATACGTATCCAAGACTAAGGTGATATTCTTTATGGCATCCATCCTATTTTTCCACTAATCACAATTCATTAACTAGAAAAGAACTTCAGTAAAAGGAAAGTAAAGCTTGGAGTAAAACTGGGAATGGTAAGGTTGCATAACCAGGCATGCCTAGTGCATCTGGTATAAGGGCTTGCACATATAGTATGCATAGTCTCGCTTGCACTGATAGCTTTCCTTGAGCAGTGCAGTCGTTGAAGTTTTCCTCCTCTTCCCCGAAGTACTCCTCCTCGTTGTAGCCCGGGTCGGTACTAGCGTCTATAAAGGCACACAAGGTACACAATCACCAAAAAACACTTCAATACTTCTATTTAGCACACAAAGTCTCATACTAGATGATCTAGTATCATCTCAATAATCATGTGGAATATTTCCATTTTCTTATTCTTCTTATTTTAGAAAAGTAATTTCTACTCATTTTAAATCCTTAAGATTTAATATTCTCCAACTGGAATAGTGGATTATGGATACACATGTCATCACCACATATTCCAATACTTAGGAATGTGATTTAAAATGGCGGTCATGCATTTCAAGATTTAATATTATTATTTAATAATATTTAAGTGACTAGAAATGCCTATATATCATTCTTTCAATCCTAGTCCATGTTTCATATCTGTAAAACCAAATCTTTTTACATATTCAAGTAGAACATGGCAAATGTGTTTTTTGAGAGTTGGAATCAACTCAGAATCATTTATAGTTTATTTTCTAAAAATGTTTGAAGTGGAAATAGTCTCTATCTTGTTATTTTTAGTATAGGTGATCTATATTTTCAATTGATTTGAATCCAATGGGAGTGACTAGATATTTTCAATACCTTTCTGGCAAAATTGGAGTCATGCATTTTGGATGAGTACATCTCTTTGAATTGATTTTGAATCTACTGACAGAATAGGGTTTTCACTAAATTAGCAAAATGCTATTTGTATCACTTGGCTATGCGTGGGAACTAAATGGGCCGGCCCAACTGCACTACGCTAGTGCAGCAGGCTGCTGAGAGAATGGTCCCACGCATCAACGGCTCATCTAAACCGAAACGGTATCTAGTAATCCTAGCCCTACGATTAGAAGAGGATCCTACGGCTGAGGTTCGTCGTCTCCGTCGAACAGCCCCGATGAGACTCGAACCCTAAAACAGCGGTGGGGGTCGCTGGGGACATACCGGAGGATAGGGTATGATATATAGGCCTCAAATGTGACTTAAGTTGGGGATGTGTTTTGGAGAAAAACAAACTTGCCTTTATAGGGTGGATTTTGAGGGTTTTGCCAAGAATGGATTTTAAATAGTTGGCTCCAGATAGGGTCGGCGATGGGGGCGATCGGGCTTGTCATCGACGACGGTTCGAGGTGCGGTCACGACAGCTCCTAGGGTGGATCCAATCGACGACTTCCTTCCTCGATAGCAGCGGTGGACTCCAGCCAAATTCCGGAGTCGTGGTGCTCGCCTTGCTCCGAGGAAAGATCGGCGAGGTTCTTGGTTGAGTGGGGAGTGGAATGGTGTGGAGAATGAGGGCTGGGGTGTCCTCTATTTATACACCAAGGGTGGAGGCAGGGTGGCAGTGTCGGGCTCCTCCGGTGACGCTGCTACAGGTCTCGCTGAGCATGGCGGAGGACATGAGTCGATGCGGGGTACTACGGCGATCGTCATGCGCATGACGGCATGGCAAGGGGCGGTCTCAGTCGGTTGGACAACGTCGGCACTCTGTTCAGGTACGCGGGTGTTCGTCACTCAGTACGGTGGTCACGGGGCGCGCGGTGGTGAACGATCATGTCTGGGAGGTCACTGGTGCCACAGTGACTGCGGGTACGAGTGGAGAGAGCGAGGCGCGGCGTGTGTGTGTGAGGCGGCTGCGGCGCTCTGTCGTGCGCTCGGCATGGCAGTGGCTTAAATGGGCGCGGCGATTCTAGCTTCTCCACTTCTCGCCCTGGGTCAAGGGGCAGACAGGGGGTGGCGGTGAGGTCATGGCTACTCGCTAGACATCGTGGGAGAGGGTGGTGCAGCTCACAGCGACTGGTGCATGCTCGACCAGCATGGTTGGCTCGGTACGGGCATGTCACTAGTCAATGTGGCTGGTGATGCCTCTCCCCTGCACGGCCAATTACCAGGGATGATCATGGACAATTAAATGGGTTGACTGCAGTACAAGGGATGAGCAATTGATAGACCAAAATACTATATAGTGGTTGAGGTTGTACCTGCCTACTAAGTGTTCGACCAAATGGTCGCATGAATTCATCTTTGGAATTTTGGAGTGATTTTTGGTGAGTGGTCTGAGTACTTGCTTAGTAGTCTATGATTGCTGGATTTGTCAAGTGGAAGTTGTTTGAATGGTTTTTGAAAAGTGATGATCTAGGCATATGAACTTGATTCAATTTTGAAATGCCTCTTAAATAGATTTGTAAATAGTTTCTACCACTTTGTAAATTTTGCTTGGATTCACTTTGAGTTGGTATAGCAAGGGGTGAAAAGAATTGGAATTGTTTTTGTTAAAAATCTTTTATTAGAGACACCCAAAGTGGTCTAGTGGTTAATAATGGCAAAAGTGACCATAGGGTCATATGCCTTATTTTTTATTTTTCCTTTATTTGATTTTGCTTGTAAATGATCTAGGTGATGTAGTAATACTTTTTAAACTAATCATTAGCATTGGTAGCACTCAAACATGGCAATTGCAAACATTCATACATTCATACACATCACACATGCATTCACATTAAGTTTAATAATAAAAGTTTTTGTTAACCCTAAACTTGGGTGATTAGATCTTGATAAGCTTGTTTAATAATTTTGAGGTGTTACAAACCTTCCCTCCTTAAATAGAATCTCGTCCCGAGATTCAAGAAAAACTAGGAACTAAAGAGATTGGGAAACTTAGTCCTAATATAATCTTCTCGCTCCCATGTGGCTTGTTCTTTGGTATGGTTACTCCACTCGATCTTGAGAAACTTGATACTTCTGGTCCGGGTGGTTTTGAAGGCTTCTTTCAAAATACGGATGGGCACTTCATGATAAGTTAGATCCTTGTCAATATCTATAGCTCTGTGATCGATGTTCTTGAAAACTTCGGTCTTCTCCGGAACTTCTAGGCATTTCGTAAGTAACGAGATATGGAACACATTATGCACAACTGACATCTGCTCAGGCAGTTCCAGTTGATATGATACTTCTCCTCGGCGATTCAAAATCTTGAAGGGTCCAATATATCTGGGGGCTAGCTTTCCTTTCAAATGAAAATGCTGCATTCCCTTCAAGGGTGATACTTTGAGATACACAAAATCTCTGACATTGAAGGTCAGGTCTCGACGTCATTTGTCAGCATAACTCTTCTATCTGGATTGAGCGGTCTTGAGGTGCTCACGGACTTTGTGAACCTTCTCTTCGGCTTCTCGTAGAATGTCGGGTCCGAAGATCTGGCTCTCTCCTACTTGCGACTAGTTCAATGGGGTACTACACTTCCTTCTATATAAGAACTCAAATGGGGCCATTTGAAAACTGGCTTGATAACTATTTTTGTATGTGAATTCCACGAAAGGCAGACAATCTTCCCTTTAGATCCATATTCTAACACACAAGCTCTCAACATATCTTCTAAGATCTGGTTGACTCTTTCTGTTTGTCTGTCGGTTTGCGGGTGATAAGCTGTGCTGAAATTTAGTTTGGTTCCTAATCCTTCTTGCACCTTCTGCCAAAATTTTGAGGTAAACTGGGTTCCTCGATCCGACACTATGGTCTTGGGGGTTCCATGCAAACTGACTATTCTCGTGATATACAACTCTGCTAGCTTCGAGCTTTGGTAGGTAGTCTTGACGGGTATGAAATGGGCTACCTTGGATAGTCTATCTACTATGACCCAAATAGAGTCATTTCCCCTACTAGATGTAGGCAAACCGATGACAATATCCATTCCGACAGAGTCCCATTTCCATTACGGAATCTGCAATGGTTACAAAAGTCCTGCGGGTCGCTCATGTTCCGCCTTGAATCTCTGACAGATATCACACTTGGCTATGTAGCTTCCGACTTCTCTCTTCATTTTGTGCCACCAAAATTGCTCCTTCAGACCTTGATACATTTTGGTTCCTCCCGGGTGGATAGAATAAAGGGTAGAATGGGCTTCCTGCCTAATGACTTGTTTCAACTCTGAATCTGCTAGCACGCAGATACGTCCTTTGTACCACAGAACTCCTTCTTCATCTTCGGTGAATCCGGGTAACTTCCCTGTTCCGATACGACGCTTGATTCCATCAATGCTAGCATTTCCTTTCTGGGCCTCTGATACATTGCTAACGTATCCATAATTTTTGATGTTCCATGCTTGTTTTATATCTACTTTCTTATGTTTTGTCCACACTTTGGAGTATTTTTTACACATTTTCTGGAACTAACCTATTAACAAGATCCCACAGTGCCAATTGCCTGTTTTCTGCTGTTTTTGGTTTCAAAAAAGCTGGAAAATGAATATTCTCGGAATTGGACCAGACAAAGGCCAAAGCCAATATTTCACCGAGGGGAATACGGAGCCAGAATACGAGACGGAGAGGCGCTAGGGGCCGCCCAGGCCTAGCCCGCACCAGGGGGTGGTGCAGACGCCTCAGGCACCCGCTCGGCCTTCCTCTTTGCCTATATATTGCCTCCGATACAGAAACCCTAAGAAAGAGTCTGTAGCCACCGTCATCCCCATCCCTACATCAGGAGGGATCTAAAGCTCTTCTCGACACCCTGCTGGAGAGGAGAATTCATCCTGAAGGCCATCTTCATCACCATGCCTGCCTCCGGTGTGATGCGTGAGTAGTTCATCCTTGGACTACGGGTCCATGTAGTAGCTAGATGGTTGGTTCTCCTCCTTTGTGCTATCATGTTTAGATCTTGTGAGCTCCGTTCATGATCAAGATCATCTATTTGTAATCCTACATGTTATGTTTGCGGGGATCCGATGAATATTAAGATGCTATTTCAGATTGATTATTGATTCTATCATGTCTTTGTTATTTGTGATCTTGCATGGTTTCTGTTGTTGGTAGCTATCTTGGCCAAGTAGATGCTAGTAACTCCAAGAGGGAGTATTTATGCTTGATAGTGGGTTCATGCCTCTAGTAATCTAGGGAAGTGACATAAATCTCTAAGGTACTAGATGTGCTGTTGCTACTAGGGAGAAAAAAGTAATCCTTTGTTCATAGAACAATCGTATTGTTTACTTTACACACTTTGCATAATGCAATTATCTGTTGCTTGCAACTTAATACTGGAGGGGGTTCGGATGATAACCTGAAGGTGGATTATTAGTCATAGATGCAGTTGGATTACGGTCTATGTATAATGTTGTAATGCCCAATCAAATCTCAAAGGATTCAAGATGATTAGTATATGCATGTATGCTTTCTCGATGTTTTCCAATTGCCCCGCTGTAATTTGTTCACCCAACATGTCATCTATCTTAAGGAGAATCACCACTAGTGAAAACTATGGAACCCGGTCCTTTCTTTTACCATCAATCTACAACTGTTCACTATTTTCCGTTTACTTTCTGCAAGCTTCTACTTTCTTCCACACAATACATTTAATCCTTTGTTTTCCGCAAAACCGGTGAGATTGACAACCTCACTGTAAGTTGGGGCAAAGTTCTATGATTGTGTTTTGCAAGATTCCAAGTTGGAAACAACACCTTGGAGGTGTTTCCTTGCTCCTACTGGTTTGATAACCTTGGTTTCATAACTGAGGGAAATCTTGCTACAGTGCTCATCATACCTTCCTCTTGGGGTTCCCCAACGAGCTCGAATATATTTTGGGCCATCAAGCTCTTTTTCTGACGCCGTTGCCGCGGAGTCAAGGACATCTTCACAAGGGGAGTCCCTCATAACCAATCTCTTTACTTTGTTTTATTCGTTTTGCTTAGTTTATTTCTGCTTTGTTTGCTTGTTCTTTTTATCAAAAAAAAAAAAAATATTAGTTCCTACTATAGTTGTTATTTTCGTTGGTCTGTTATTGTCTTGCTTTATCATGCTTTCTATCAATGGTTGGTTTTTTGGAACTGAATCTTATTGGCAAGGTGGGTTCACGGAAGAACAGAAATATTATTATAAGGAACACCGCTTGTCACAAAAAGGGAAACACTTATGGGAACAAATTGATAAATTGTATAATATTGCTAGTAACGTGTGCTCTACTTATAATGTTACTTATTTCTTTGATAAATATTGTTGCTGTAAGAGGTATAAACACGTCCCTTTTCAATGTGAGTATAATGATGATGTTACCATATCTTCTTATGTTAAGGGAAATTATGACTTTGATGATGTGGAACAAATTGAAGAATTTATTGCTTGGAAGGGTGCATTCAAACTTGCTTATATTCTTGAAAATACTGATGATGCACCTTATAAATATGAGGTTTATGATATACTTAAATTTTGGTTTGATAATTACAAGGTAGAGAATGGATATATTCTTGAATATCTTAATAGATGCTCTCCACAAAAGGAAGAGACTAATGCCTTGCAGGAGCCTATGGAAGAAGAAATTGCTGAAACTGGAAGCTCATTGGATGAAAAAGAGGAGGAGAGTGATGATCAAGAGGAGGAATAATGGATCTACCCATTCCTACCTTCTAATGAGAGTAACTCTTTACCCATTACATTATTTGATTGTCCTCCATGCTTACCAAAGGATGATGAATGTTATGTTTCGATGGATTCTTTTGAAAATGTTTATAATAAAGCTCTAGATGATGGTCCTATATTGGTTGATAATATTAATTGTACTACTATTGAAAATGAGATTGATCAGTCATCTTGTTATAAAAATGTTAAAGGTGGGATTGAAGGTTTTAATCCCACTATTTTTGAGCTTGATAAAAATTATGTGTTTGTAGATCATGAAAAACATGCTTTTTATGTGATAGTTATATTGTTGAGTTTATTTATGAGGCTACTGAAAATTATTATGAGAGAGGAAAATATGGTTGTAAAAGTTTTCATGGTACTGAAACACCTCTCTATTTGCTGAAAGTTTTTGAAGTTACTCTCATTTTATCTTCCTATGCCTGTCACTTTGTTCTTTGTGAATTTATTTGTGTATAAGATTCCTATGCATAGGAAGTGGGTTAGACTTAAATGTGTTTTGAATTTCCTTGTTGATGCTCTCTTTTCTTCAATTCATATTTCTTATGTGAGCATCATCGAAATTGTCATGCCTAGCTTAAAGGTGTTAAAGAAAAGCACTTATTGGAAGATAACCCAAAAGTTTTAGTTGAGTTTTGGAAGTTATTACCTCTGTAATAACCGCTCCTTATCATTTTTGTGTGGTTTTTGTGCCAAGAGTAACCTCTAATGAGAGAGAAGTAATGCTTGAGAAAGTTGCTGTTTCGAAACAGATTTTTGTGCTTCGCTGTAAAAATTCGTGAAAAATCTCTGTACATCGGTTTGATCTGTAATTTTTTGTGCTTCTGCCCCAGGTTGTTATCTAACTTTCGTTAGTTCAACACTTTGCGATTTGAGGAACAGAAGGTCTTCGAAAAAATTGGTTTTTACCTGCTGGTCTGTTTTGATAGATTTCTGCCATTATTTGCATTTGCCTCTTAATCTATTTCTATTTGAGTTATCTTTGATCACTTGAACTTTTTAAAGGAAGTGCTACAGTACCTTGTGTTTTAATGGAAGTTTTACTTGTGTTGGAACTGAACCAAAAGAGTTATTATCTTGAGTGCACTAATGTTGCTAATGAAGATTGTGTGAAGTTTTGTTTGAAGAAAATTTTCAGGTATAGGGAAAGAATGATGTAATGAGATGAAGAATGGACTAGAGCTCAAGCTTGGGGATGCCACCCGTGTCACCCCAAGAAACATTCAAGAAGTACAAGCATCAAAGCTTGGGGATGCCCAAGGCATCCCCTTCTTCATCAATAAAAATTTCAGCTTTCTTCCAAACACTTCATTTTTATTGTTTCATGCACAATTGTATTGTTCTTGGAGCGTCTTCGTTTTATTTTTGGTTTTCGTTTGCTTAGTTTTCTTGGGTTTCTTGAATATATTGGTTGGACCCCCTCATTCATACATTAGTTTCCAAATAAGTTGGTTTGATTTGGAAAGAGTAGGAAAGTTCACGCTTAAGTGGTAAGAGGAGCTTGTTTTTGACTGTGACTTGGACTTTGTCATGTCATGCTTGGTATTGTTTTGGATTTATGCTTAGTGATTATTGCTGTAGAATGACATGTTATAAACAATTGAGATTGCTTAATGTGCCTTGAAAGAAACATGCGTTTTTAGCATATTAAAGCATATTATTGTGGTATTCTCCTTTGATGCTTTATTTGGGTCGACTTGGCGCATGCTCACACCATGTTATGACTATCCCAAGTCACCATAGACTCGATGATCATTTAGTTTTCAACTTGTAATATCACTTTATGCTTTAATTAATGATGTTTTGTCGCTTTGCATGATTATGGCCATTATTGCTCTCTTAGTTGGTCGCTCCCAGTCTTTTGGTAGCCTCCATAACCAAGTATGAGTTCCACTCATGCATCCAACTCCAAATAAAACCAAGTTATTCCAAAGAGTCCACCATACCTACCTATTAGCATTTTCTATTCCAAGTATATTCATGTTTTTATCTACCTTCCGAATTAAAATTGTTATGTGAAAATTAGTGATTAAAGCTCTCACGAACTTGATGGCACACTTTACTTGTCTTACCCTTAATAAACTTGAACCATTGTATCATCTATGTTGTATATGCTTGCACTTATATGTTGGGGATTAGCAGAACCATGCTGCCATGGGGAACGCTTTCAACATTACACTTGTACATTGTACCCAGTTGATATCATGCTCTTTTGTTTATGGTTGTCATCAGTGTGAAATGAAAGGGGAGCTTGTAAGTCCATGGAGTTATGTATGTGTGTTAGAGAAACGCCTGGGCGGCTGGTCTAATCCATGGCTAATCATGGTGGAAACCTGCAGCGTAACCATAATGAGCAGTCTATGAAGCATTCTTCTTATAAAAAAAGAGATAGAGATTGAGAAAAAAGAAAAAAAGTGATGAGAAAAGAGGAAAGAGAGAAAAAAGCACCATTTTCCCATGGTAAATAAGAAGATTGCTGAGATGCTTATTGTTTGCTTGCCTTGTCATTTTGATATGGGGATTCTTCCGTATCATCGGGCAAGGGGTACCCCGTTGGCGGTTCTCTATGATACACATGTACTTACTATGATAAGAACTTACCGGTAACTAAACTTGAGTAGCATGAGGAGCGACCCTCGTATTCAAGGGACATGAGATTTCCAACTTATACTTTGTCAAGCATATACTCCATAGTTTGTTCACTTTAACCTTAGTCACTTCAAGATGCTTATGATAGGGGCAATGAGAGCTGAAAGCTAATAAGTACCATAATTTTTGGAAGCTCTTTATGGAACTTGAATCCCTGCTTCCTTCTATGAAGGCTCTTCTTTTACTTTTATGTTGAGTCTCCATTTTCTATCTTTATGCACCTATTAAGAGAGCATAGGGGCCATTCTTAGTTTAATGTGCATTGTCCCAAGACTTGTTGATTGATGCATAACTTTGATATTGCTTGTTCTTAAACTATTTGTATCTAGTCACCCTTATGAACTTCGAAGGTGTCCTATGCATTTACTTTTGCTACACTATGAGGGACAAGCTGAATACCATTCTTATTATGTTTTCTTTATGTGAAACAAACAAATATCTCTCAAAGCATTGTTATTCATGAATCTTTTGTTTGTACCTTTTCATGTTACAACAATAGTTGCTATGTCTTATTGTTAGAACTATATCTTTCATAATATGTTAAAGTACTATGATCCCAACTATCAATGTTATAAATGCCTTGATCAAGATTGTGATGGTGCATGTCACCTCAAAAATTATTCTTTCTTTTTATCACTTACCTACTCGAGGACGAGCAAGAGTTAAGCTTGGGGATGTTGATAAGTTGCTAACGTATCCATAATTTTTTATGTTCCATGCTTGTTTTATATCTACTTTCTTATGTTTTGTCCACACTTTGGAGTATTTTTACACATTTTTTGGAACTAACCTATTAACAAGATGCCACAGTGCCAGTTGCTTGTTTTCTGCTATTTTTGGTTTCAGAAAAGCTAGAAAAATGAATATTCTCGGAATTGGATGGGACAAAAGCCAAAGTCAATATTTCACCGAGGGGAACACAGAGCCAGAAGACGAGACGGAGAGGGGCCAGGGGCCGGCCAGGCCTGGCCCACGCCAGGGTGTGGTGCGGTCGCCTCGGGCACCCCCTTAGCCTCCCTCTTTGCCTATATATTGCCTCTGATACAGAAACCCTAAATACCCGATCAAAATTCCACGAAAGAGTCTGTAGCCCCCGTCATCTACATCCCTAGATCGAGAGGGATCTGAAGCTTTTCCCGGCACCCTGCCGGATGGGAGAATTCACCCTGGAGGCCTTCTTCATCACCATGCCTGCCTCCGGTATGATGCGTGAGTAGTTCATCCTTGGACTACGGGTCCATGTAGTAGCTAGACGGTTGGTTCTCCTCCTTTGTGCTATCATGTTTAGATCTTGTGAGCTCCGTTGATGATCAAGATCATCTATTTGTAATCCTACATGTTGTGTTTGCGGGGATCCGATGGATATTGAGATGCTATTTCAGATTTATTATTGATTCTATCATGTATTTGTTATTTGTGATCTTGCATGCTTTCCGTTGTTAGTACCTATCTTGGCCAAGTAGATGCTAGCAACTCCAAGAGGGAGTATTTATGCTCGATAATGGGTTCATGCCTCTAGTAATCTAGGGAAGTGACATAAATCTCTAAGGTACTAGATGTGCTGTTGCTACTAGGGAGAAAAAAGTAATCCTTTGTTCATAGAACAATCGTATTGTTTACTTTACACACTTTGCATAATGCAATTATCTGTTGCTTGCAACTTAATACTGGTGGGGGTTCGGATGATAACCTGAAGGTGGATTATTAGTCATAGATGCAGTTGGATTACGGTCTATGTATAATGTTGTAATGCCCAATCAAATCTCAAAGGATTCAAGATGATTAGTATATGCATGTATGCTTTCTCGATGTTTTCCAATTGCCCCGCTGTAATTTGTTCACCCAACATGTCATCTATCTTAAGGAGAATCACCACTAGTGAAAACTATGGAACCCGGTCCTTTCTTTTACCATCAATCTACAACTGTTCACTATTTTCCGTTTACTTTCTGCAAGCTTCTACTTTCTTCCACACAATACATTTAATCCTTTGTTTTCCGCATAACCGGTGAGATTGACAACCTCATTGTATGTTGGGGGAAAAGTTCTGTGATTATGTTGTGCAGGATTCCAAGTTGGAAACAACACCTTGGAGGTGTTTCCTTGCTCCTACTGGTTCGATAACCTTGGTTTCATAACTGAGGGAAAACTTGCTGCTGTGCTCATCATACCTTCCTCTTGGGGTTCCCCAACGAGCTCGAATATATTTTGGGCCATCAGCCTCCTTTATCTAGCTAATCAGCATGGGTTGAAGTTCTATGCTAGCTAAAAATCCTTCGCTAACTAGCTCCACTCTAAAATTCTCCATTTCCTCATGCAGGCTTGGTTGGGCTTCCTTAATCATGGTGTTTAATCTACACGACAATTGACTAAGAGCATCCGCTACCACATTGGCTTTGCCTGGGTGATAGTGAGTGTCAAGGTCATAATCCTTGATTAACTCTATCCATCATCTTTGCCTCATATTCAGCTCCTTCTGGGTGAAAATATACTTCAGACTCTTGTGATCCGAATAAATTTCACAGCGGTTACCCATAAGGTAATGACGCCATGTCTTCAAAGCTAACACTACGACTGCCAGTTCTAGGTCATGGGTGGGGTAGTTCTGTTCATGCTTCTTCAGTTGTCTGGACAGATAGGATATGACTTTTCCTTCTTGCATCAACACACATCCGAGACTAATCTTGGATGCATCACAATACACATCAAAAGGCTTCTTGATATCGGGCATGATCAAAATTGGGGCTAAAACCAATCTCTTCTTGAGATCTTGAAAACTTGCTTCACATTTGTCAGTTCATTCAAACTTCTTAACATTCTTCAACAATTGGGTCATCGGTCTAGTGATGCTTGCGGTAATATCCGGCTAATCCAAGAAATGCGCGGACTTCGGTTTGGATGGTTGGGGCTTTCCATTATTCAACATCCTTAATCTTGGCGGGATCGACATAAACTCCTCCTACCGACAAGATATGGCCTAGGAATCCTACTTCCTTTAACCAGAATTCACATTTTGTAAACTTGGCATACAACTGATGCTCCCTAAGGGTTTCAAGGATGGTTCTCAAATGTTGCTCATGGTCCTCTTCTGATTTGGAGTAGATCAGAATGTCATCGATAAATACAATGACAAAGTTATCTAGAAAATTCATAAAATATTATTCATGAGGTTCATGAAATAAGCGGGGGCATTGGTTAATCCAAAATACATGACATTGTACTCATACAATCCATATCTGGTGGTAAAGGCAGTCTTTGGGATATTTGTGGCACGAATCTTCAATTGATGATAACCAGTTCTAAGATCAATCTTAGAAAACACTCTGGCACCAGTCAGTTGATCAAACAAATCTTTTATATTCGGCAGCGGGTACCTGTTTTTGATGGTGACGTCATTCAGCTTCCGATAATCCATACACAAACGATTGGCACCATCCTTCTTATCAACAAATAGAACATGTGATCTCCATGGCGATGCACTTGGTTGTATCAATCCTTTTCCCAGCATATCATTGAGTTGCTTCTTCAGCTCCACTAGTTCAGATGGGTTCATACTATAGGGTCTCTGAGCTATGGGTCCGGTTCCAGTATTTAGTTCAATGATAAATTTGATAACCCGATTTGGGGGCATATCGGGCAATACATCTGGGAACACATCGGGGTATTCATAGACTAATCTGACTTGGTCATTGGTGAGCTTGGCTAAATTCTTGTTGCACTTGAATTTATGGGGCAATGTCTCAGATACATGCTCTACTAATACTCCTATGCTACTGGTCATGGTTATGACTTTCTTGGAATAGTCGATTAATCCTTGATGTTTCAACATCCAATCCATCCCTAGCACTACTTCCAAACTTTTGGTTCCAAGTACTATTAGATTGGCATAAAAATCTATCCCATGGATTCTGATAGGTACGGCTTTGAAAAAATTTCTTGCTTTGGTTGTTGAACCAGGTATTTGAACTATCATGACACGCTTCAAATTTGTTGGTTGAATCTTACTAGTGCATGTAAATTCTTCTGTAACAAATGAGTGCGATGCTCTAGAATCAAACAACACTCTTGCTAATACTGAGTTAACAGAAAACATACCCAACACGACATCTGGCGCTTCTTGGGCTTCCTCAGCATTCATGTAGAACAGACGGCCATTACGGTTGTGCGGGTTTCCTGGGGCAAATCTCTTTCCAGGATGGACATGGCATTGCTGCTGGGCAGGTGCATTCACATTGGTTGTTGCGGAAGCTTCTTGGGGCACTCGTTGGAGTAGTGACCGGTGACTCCGCATTCAAAACAAGTTATCATGGACTTGTCTTTCCCTGCGACAGACACAACATTGCTTCCAGTCCTTGGGGTAGTATTGTTGTTGTTGTTGTTGTTGGACTTTGGCGGTGCACGGTGGAAGTTATTGGAGTTGCCGGGGTTGTTGTTGTGGTTTCCTCCAGGCCTTGGGTTTCCTCCACCACGGTTGGAGTAGTTCGGACGGTTCATTGGGGGTCTGTTGTTTCTGGGTGCATATCCTGCAGACGGGTTGGGGCGATACTTCGGGGTATGGTGGGGTCCTGGTTGGTGCATCCAAAGGGAATATGCCCGAGAGGCAATAATAAAGTGGTTATTATCTTATTCCATGTTTATGATAAATGTTTATTTTGCATGCTATAATTGTATTAATTGGAAACGTTAATACATGTGTGTTTAATAAACGAAATACAAAGTTCCTAGTAATGCCTCTCATATAAACTAGCTCATTGATTAACAAGATGATCAAGGTTTCCTGATCATGGACATTGGATGTTGTTAATAACGAGGTCACAACATTGGTGGAATGATGTGATGAACATTCATCTGAAGTATAGCATTACGATCAAATTCATTATGTTTATATTGTTATAACATCATACAAAGTAATCTTAGTCCTTAGACCATGAGATCATGTTAATTGCTAACACCAGAAGAGTATCTTGATAACATCAAACGTCACATCATAACAGGGTGACTATAAAGGTGGGTTCAGAGCTAAAAAGGTGTTATGTTGAGGCTCATGGATCAAGAGTGGGATTTGTCCATCCTGATGATGGATATATATATATACTCTGGGCCCTCTCGATGATATCACATTAAGATAGCTTGCAAGCAAGTGATGTGATCACTAGAATGTTATATCACGGGAACGAGAAAAGAGTGCATGTCGGTAACGAGATCAAACTAGGTATTTGGATACCGATGATCGAATCTCGGACATGTATTATATCATGAGACAAAGGGATTTAGTTACTAGCGTTAAAGGTTCCCACGATCACAGAAGTCATCGTTGAATGTGTAGGAGTCAGTATGGTTCTCTAGGTCCCGCTTCTGATTATTGATCTGAGAGGGGTCACGATCATGTCTGCATTATTCGCGAACCGTAGGGTGACACACTTAAGGGATATCGACACCATTTGGAGCAAATATGTTTCAGATAAAGATTTAAGAAAGCGCTGGAATTATTTCAATAGACACCGAAACTGTTTCGGGTGAAATTGCTGAAATTGGTTCTGCATGTAATATTGAAATGTTGTAGGGGGTTTTATGTGAATGTTTTTTTAATTAAAGTAATTAACAAAATTCTGAATAACATTACTAAAAGAGTTTTATTAAATGAGAGAGCATTAAATTTGGAGAAATTTAATGCATTTAAATTGGGGACTTTAAAAGAGAATGTGAAGGGGCAAATTTATGTGGAGGGAGTTACCACCACATGAATGAGGAGGTGAGGGGTCACCCCTTGGGAGCCGGCCATGGGGAGGGGCAGCCCCTCCTATAAAAGGCTCCCCTCACACCCCTTCTTCCTCACACCTCCTCGTGAAAGATCTCTCTCCCCCTCTAGTATTATTCCCCCATGGTCTGGGATTAGCGAGATACATGTTCCCGGTGGCTTTATCTGGAAATGAGTTGCTGCTTTTGCTGCTTTGCTGGAGCGAGGGACGGAGGTTGACGGGGTACCGGACGTGTGTGCGATTACGGATGCACCGCTGCTTTGTGGTGCTGGACTTGGTGGTGCTGGACTTGCTGGAGCTGGATCTGAAGGACGTGTTGGAGCCGGACGTGCTGGACTTCATCACGATCTTGAGATCGGCAAGTGTATGACTACATCATCCACGAGTTCCATCTCGTTAACAAAGCTTTGTTGTCTTCGAGGGTAAGTTCTCCATGGATGTATATCCACCCGTTGCTTGTATCTAGTAGATAGATCTTGGCGTATAGTTCCCATCGTAGGAATTTTTTTGTTTTCTATGCTGCGAACCCCAACAGCATTATCCGACGCTTGCGGTTCTCACTGGCTTGATTAATCTTTCCTTCCATCTGGATTGCAGAATCCACTAAGGCTTCAAGGTCATCAAAGGGGATATTGACTAGCACTGTTTGCATCTCATCATGCAGACCATTCAGGAATCTCTCCTTCTTCTTGGCTTCATTATCAATCTCATCAGGTGCATTCCTAGCTAGTGATAGAAATTTGTCACGGTACTCAACCACAGTCATCCTTCCTTGTTTCAAGTCTCTGAATTCATCCCTCATCCTCTTGATTAGACCCGAGGGCACATGGGTCCTACTGAACTTGAGTTTGAACTCCTCCCAAGTCATCATCTGACCTCCGTTCATCATACGGGTACTATTCCACCAAGATCTAGCATAGCCGGACAGATAGTGGGTGGCAAAAAACACCTTCTCATTAGCATCAACTCCTACAACTTCTAGATTGTTTTCCATTGCCTGCAGCCAATCATCTGCATCTAAGGGCTCCTCAGACTTGCTAAACATAGGGGGATTGGTATTCTAGAAGTTTTTGAGCTTGGATCCATGTTGATCTTGGTTTCCATGGCCTTGATTATTGTTGGACATCTGGGCTATCTGTTGAAGAGTGGCTAGGTTGGCTTGACGTTCAGCTCTACCAGCTTGACAATCAGAAACTAACATTTGCAGAATCTGCAGCATTGTGTCCTGAGATGAACTGCTTCCTCCGGGGTTTCCACGAGTCATCTGAAGATTGAGATAGATAGTGAGATAAGAGGGAATTTTCTATGGTTCATGGGTTTGTTTTCAAAAGCTTTAAACTTTGAGTTTGACTCAGGTTTTGCAAACTAACAACTTCTTCTCATTCATTCACCTCAAACACACCATACAAACACACACCATAACTAGAAAACAGATGGTTTTAAGAACCATTCTGTGAAGCTACGATATAGTGGGACCGGGTACAACTCACACCTACGATAGTGCTCAGGTGCGACTACTCATCATCGGGGTTGTCAGGCTCCTCATCATCAATGAAGTCAGCATCATCCTCATCAGTGTTGTCCTCCATGGAAATGTACTCCAGGTAGTCATTTTCATCACTGAGGTAAGAGTGAATATCCCCACAGATGTATTCATCCTCCTCCTCCTACTGCTCCTCCAGCTGGATCTCCTGGTCATGGATGGTCTCCTCCAAGGTGGCTATGTTCTGACGAAGACGGGAGATGATGCGATCCTTTTTGTCACGCTCGCGACAAAGGGACTTGCGTTCCTTGGCGAGGATGGCGAGGGTTTGCTTCCTGTCAATAGCTTCAGCATGGTTCTGGTTGGCATAAGCACGGGCATTGTCTAACTCTTTCTGCGTCTCATGCAGCATGAAGGCCACGTGGTCCACGTGATGCTTCAACTCCGGGTGGGCTGCAATGAATAGCGGCTGTCCATTAGAGTCATGTCTTGCGTAGTGGGAAAAACGGGTTCCGATGATCTGGTTGATGTTTTGAGCACACAAATGTGCAAGAGCTTCTTGCATTGCCCTGGCTAATCTGTCTAGCTAGTTGTTCTCCCGAACGCTGAACTGAATCTTGTCAGAAAGAGGTGGCTCCATTTTGCCTCTCAGGTCGGCAACAATCAGCCACTGTAGCTCCCCTCCAGATTGGTTGTTAAGCTGTGCTCCGAAGAACTCCGGGTGCGGGCGTCCCAGATACTCCGACAGCTGGTCCAGATCCCTCTCAAAGATAAGCTATCCTCCATTGCCCAACTGGTAAAACTTGGAATATTTGACCTCCATCTACAGAAATTAGGATGAGTAAGTTAGTGAGGTGATCAAGTGTGTCAAGTTTTAGGTAGAATTGTAGGAGTTTTGAGGAACAAGTGATCTGTTTTTGAAAGAATCTCAAGGATAAGAATGAGAATAGGTTTTTGTAAATACTCACTTTCTTTGTTTTGAAACTAAGTTTTTCAGACGTCCATTCTAACTAGAGTCTCCTATGGTCAGGATGGCTCTGGTACCAACTTATTAAACCCGGATTTTTAAGTCCAGATGCCTGTTATGCCGTACATCACAATCCCAGGATTACCATTTTTGCGAGACATAATAGAAGTGGTACCACAGTACATCATCCATTACAAACCATATTGAAGGTCTTACAAATAAAGGATCTCATGATCCAGTCTTAATACAATCAAAGTAGCGAAAAGTAAACGTAGTAGGCTCCTTCTTCATGATCACAGGCAATGCTGACAATGGGAGATTATCCTAGTTGTCATAGACCTCCTGCTGTCCATCTTCTGGGTAATCCTCCTCATAGTCTGGCCATGGGAATAGCCAGGGACAAAGCCATGAGTACTCTATAAGTACTTGCAAACTATCACTAACATAAGTAAGGTAAAACTAGTAGGAGTCATAAGCTCTAGGTTTGTTTGCAAAAAGCCAGGTTTATTTCATAAAGCCTTAAGGGTAAAGACCTAACTTTAGTTCTCTACATTACTTAAGTGGGAACTTAGATCTCATGTCCACAACTTTGTTGTGGTCAAGTCAAGGTCATCTTTCAAGTCACAAATCATTTTGAAAACATCTGACAACGGAACAGTATGGCCACTCCAACTGTCCATAACTACGGACGGGCTATTCGAATAGTTTGACACTCTACAGAGGTGGTACACTTTCACAACAAAATTCGATACATCCGTCAGGGATAACCCTGAATCATCATACTTGGTATGCGGATAATCAATCCTAACCGTTCAATTACATATCCTAGTATAGGCACCTTCCCTATGAGCTTGGCCTCCCAGCCATGACCAACTGTCATCCTGGGCACTGCAGGTGGACATTCATCCCAAGGTAGCCTCAGCTCAACCTCTTCCGCAATGGAACCCACACTAAGATATATAAGCTTCTAGTCAAGCCCTACCCAACTCAGGTATTGTGGTGGTACGGTAAAATTGGAATGGTATCACATCCGAACCAAACCATCAGTTTTTATCAAAGTCAAGGCTCATGCCTCATCAGTTTTCATTATCAAACCATTGTGTATCATAACACATGTCAAAACATTTCAATAGAAAGAATCCTCATTCCAAGGTTTTCATAATCATTTTCACCAAGTATTCCCATCTAAAGTAATCAAGTTTAGTTTTAGCACTATCCACTAGTATTGAGGGTACTATTGGGGGTGCTAATTAGTTACAAGTATCCAAGACTAAGGTGATATTCTTGATGGTATCCATCCTATTTTGCCACTAATCACAATTCATTAACTAGATAAGAACTTCAGTAAAAGGAAAGTAAAGCTTGGAGTAAAACTGGGAATGGTAAAGTTGCATAACCAGGCATGCCTAGTGCATCTAGTATAAGGGCTTGCACATATAGTATGCATAGTCTAGCTTGCACTGGTAGCTTGCCTTGAGCAGTGCAGTCGTTGAAGTTTTCCTCCTCTTCCTTGAAGTACTCTGCCTCGTTGTAGCCCGGGTCGGTACTAGCGTCTATAAAGGCACACAAGGTACACAATCACCAAAAAACACTTCACTATTACTATTTAGCACACAAAGGCTCATACTAGATGATCTAGTATCATCTCAATCATCGTGTGGAATATTTCCATTTTCTTATTCTTCTTATTTTAGAAAAGTAATTTCTACTCATTTTAAATCCTTAAGATTTAATATTCTCCAACTAGAATAGTGGATCATGTTGACACATGTCATCACCACATATTCCAGTACTTGGGAATGTGATTTAAAATGGTGGTCATGCATTACAAGATTTAATTTTATTATTTAGTAATATTTAAGTGACTAGAAATGCTTATATATCATTCTTTTAATCCTAATCCATGTTTCATATCTGTAAAACCAAATCTTTTTACATATTCAAGTAAAACATGGCAAATGTGATTTTTGAGAGTTGGAATCAACTCAAAAGCATTTATAGTTTATTTTCTAAAAATGTTTGAAGTGGCAAAAGTCTTTGTCTTGTTATTTTTAGTATAGGTGATCTATAGTTTCAATTGATTTGAATCCAACGGGAGTGACTAGATATTTTCAATACCTTTTTGGCAAAACTGGAAACTAAATGGGCCAGCCCAACTGCATTACGCTGGCATAGCGGGCTGCTGACAGAACGATCCCACGCGTCAGCGGCTCATTTAACCCGAAACAGTATCCAGCAATCCTAGCTCTACGATTAGAACAGGATCCTACGGCTGAGGTTCGTCATCTCCGTCGAACAGCTCCCGCGAGACTCGAACCCTAAAACGGCGGTGAGGGTCACTGGGGACATACCAGGGCTCCAGATAGGGTCCGGGATGGGGCCGATCGGGCTTGGCATCGACGGCGGTTCGAGGCGCGGTCACGGCAGCTCCTGGGGTGGCTCCAATCAACGACTTCCTTCCTCGACAGGAGCAGCGGACTCCAGCCAAATTCCGGTATCATGGTGCTTGCCTTGCTTCAGGGAAAGGTCGATGAGGTTCCTGGGTGAGTGGGGAGTGGAATGGTGTGGAGAATGAGGGCTGGGGTGGCCTCTATTTATACACCAAGGGTGGAGGCAGGACGACATGGTCGGGATCCTCCGGCGACGCTGCTACAGGTCTCGCTGAACATGGCAGAGGGAATGGGTTAATGCGGGTTACTACGACGATCGTCATGCCCGTGACGACATGGAAAGGGGTGGTCTCAGTCGATCGGACGACGCTGGTGCTCTGCTCGGGTCAAGGGGCGGATATGGGGTGGAGGTGAGGTCATGGCTACTTGCTAGACATCGTGGGAGAGGGCGGTGCGGCGCGCAGCGACTGGTGCGTGCTCGATCGGCATGGCTGGCTTGGTACGGGCATGGCACTAGTCAATGTGGCTGGTGATGCCTCTCCCCTGCACGGCCAAGTACTAGGGATGATTATGGAAAATTGAATGGGTTGATTGCAGTACAAGGGATGAGCAACTGATAGACCAAAACAGTGTATAGTGGTTGAGGTTGTACCTGCCTGCTAATAGTTTGACCAAATGGCCGTATGAATTCATCTTTGGAATTTTTGAGTGATTTTTGGTGAGTGATCTGAGTACTTCCTTAGTAGTCTATGGTTGCTGGGATTGTTCAAGTGGAAGTTGTTTGAATGGTTTTTGAAAAGTGATGATCTAGACATATGAACTTGATTCAATTTTGAAATGCCTCTTAAATATATTTAAAAATAGTTTCTACCACTTTGTAAATTTTTCTTGGATTCACTTTGAGTTGGTCTAGCAAGGGGTGAAACGAATTGCAATTGTTTCTGTTAAAAATCTTTTATTAGAGACACCCAAAGTGGTCTAGTGGTTAATAATGGAAAAAGTGACCATAGGGTTATATGCCTTATTTTGATTTTCTTTTATTTGATTTTCTTGTAAATGATCTAGGTGATGTTGTAATCCTTTTTAAACTAATCCTTAGCATTGGTAGCACTCAAAACATGGCAATTGCAAACATTCATACATTAATACACATCACACATGCATTCACATTAAGTTTAATAATAAAAGTTTTTGTTAACCCTAAACTTGGGTGATTAGATCTTGATAAGCTTGTTTAATATTTTTGAGGTGTTACACTTATGATATTTCTACTATTATGTTATGTGGAGATTACTACTATTCTGTTCAAGTGCAATATTGCACACACAAAGTTCTATTCTAAATACTCCAAGTGATCTGTTGTGAGGGGCCGGGTTGGGGGTTTTATGTGCAGGTACATTGAGTTGCCAATGTTTTGCCGGAATGTTGATTCATTTCCGTTCCGGCAAATTTCTGGTATTCCACCATGACCATTTTAAGCAAAGGTCGCCGAATTTTTCCGTGAACCATGTACTACCATGTACTGCCTGTGTATTATACTGGATGTGACTATTATTATTCGTGTATTAACTTTGCCCCTTGTTTGTGAACCATGTACTACATGTGTATAATATTGCTTGTGACTGTATTATACAGCTTGTGACTATATTATTATACTGCTTGTGTATTATATATACTTCCTATGTATTGATTTCCCTGTTGGAATTTATTTTGGACCTTTATTATTTAGCGCCAGCGCGTTGAAGCGCGCGCCACTGCTACAGCGTACTACCGTCGGCGCCTGCGGTAGGCGCGCCAGTGCTACAGGGTGTTACCATCGACGTGTTAGGTGCAGTGCGTAGGGGCTAAGTTTAACTACCACCGGCGTCCCGGGTTAGTACTCCCGGCGCATAGAGTCCACGCGCCGGTGCTAACGTCGCATGACTCGCGACGTGTTCGTGAAGTACTCCTGACGCATAAAGCCAGCGCGCCTGCGCTATTGACATTTACCCCCGGCGCGTCGCCAGCGCGCCGGTGCTACGCAGATACCGCCGGCGTGAGCATCATCGGCACGCCCATGTGCACCGACGGTTGGTTAATTTGGTGCGCTAGTGGTAGGGCTTTTCCTATTAGTGAGAGAAGAAGTGGCACGGGATCTGGATTCCGTGCGTCCTCGGTGATGAAAAGATATAAAAGATGGAGGTTGAGGGTTATCTTCCCGCCAGCGCATGGCGGAGCGGCTTCAAAGGAGCTGTTCTGGCGGAACGTGTTAGCGAACGCATCCACTTTGGGACACACATTGACCGTGGGCTCATTTTCTTGCTACCGGAGTTCTTCTCTGACATACTAAGGTACTATGGCATCTAACACCACAGTCTCCGTCCCAACTCGCTTTTAGAACTTAGTACTCACACGGCTCTTACTGAGGGGTTTCTCGGCATAAAACCGAGTCTTACTCTTTTCCGGTACTACTATAGTACCCTAAAGAATTCTATTACTGTCGGTGTTCCCTACAACACTGTTACTCTTATCTTAGTCCGTAGGAGAGACCGAGTCTATCCTAGGATTTTAGCTAATGAATATGTGATGAGGTTGTTGAAAGGACACAGATGCCACCTAGAAGGGGGGTGAATAGGCGGTTTAAAACTTTTACGAGATGAGCTTAACAAAGGAGGAATAGAACTATCTTTACTTTGTTAAGCACAAAACCTATATATACTATGGTTCACCTATGTGCACCAACAACTTATGAGAATAAAGACAAGAAACTATGTGATAGCAAGATATAAGACTTCAAGCACGAAAGCTAGCACAAAGTAAAGTGCGTAAGTAAAGAGCTTGGGTATAGAGATAACCGAGGCCCGCGGAGACGATGATCTTTTACTGAGTTCCTCCGAACAAGGGAGTACGTCTCGTTAGAGGGGTGGGCGGTACTAAGACCACCAGCGCCACAAGAGGCCTCACCCTATTCTCCTATGGACCTCGCCACAAAAGGCCTAATCCACTCTCCACTATCGGTGCACTTGTCGGTGCCAATTCATAACCTTGCAGAAAGCTTGGGGCACTTCTCCACAACTCAATTGGAGGCTCCTAACAAACAAGCTTGGAGAAATCTCCACAGCTTAAATGGAGGCCCCAAGTAATCCACAAACCTACAATACAACTAAACTCTCTAGGGTTCCAAGAACCCAAGAGTAAAAAGCTGCTAACCTTTCACCCAATCGAATCCTCACTGAGACCAGTAGCACCCCGATAAAATCACTACTAGAAAATCGCTTGTTCTTTTGTTTGTGCATCACCATGACCGCATGCTCATGTTCATCATGCCGGATTGCATGGAACATATAATTAAATTATTGCATTTAAATTTCCTCACTTGAATTTGGTTCTTCATATTTGTATTTGTCTCTCTATTTTACCCTCTCTCTCTATCCTACCTTTAGTTGGTGCCATGTGTGATGGAACCATAATGTCAATTTACACTATTGAGTCTTGCTATTTTATATTTGCTAAAATGCCCAAATTGAGTTGGGGGCATCATCTCTTCAATCCATTCCTTCTATCTCTAACTTGTGATCTTAATCTTGCCATTCTACCTCTCTTTCCAAATTCATGTGATCATGTGTCCTTCCTCTATTCCATATCCCTCCTATTTTATCTATTCTCTCTTTGTGTTTGGTCTCCCTCTTATTCAATCTTGATGATATCTATTTCTTGTAACCATTTGGTCTTATCTATCTCTATTGTCTATATCAAGCAAATGGTGTCTTGTGACCTCCTTATCTATCCTTTGGTCACACTTGATCATCTAGTTCCTGCCATATGTCTAAGCTTTTCCTAAAACCACATTCATGCATACCCATGCCGTCATACCATCATATCTTGCCACATGACATCTTTGCTAGCCATGCCACCACACTCCTTCTATCTAAACATGTTTTCTTTTAATAAAATAGTCATACAGTTTCATATATATAAAGTCTTTAATATAGATAAAGCCATCCTCCATTTTTCTAAATTTAAAATTAAAGAAAATAATATTTCCGGTGGTTATAAGACTACAAAAGAGTTTTTCTTATTTTACTAATAATAAAAATAGACAAAACCCCGTCTAAAATTTTGGCCTAAAACTAGTCTCATCTAGTCTACTTTGGACTATATAAATACTCCAATCTACCCATTCTTTCTCCACAAACCCTACCCCCAAATTAGTCCAAATCTAGATCTAAAATAAATCCTCTTCTCCGTCCATCCCTCTCCAAAAATTCCGCCGCTGGCAAGTTTGTTTTCTCCCTGGTCATCGGTCCCTTTGTTCAGTTGGAGAGCAGCACATACGAGGATCCATTGATTCGCTGCCACTTCTGCTTGGATCTCGTGCAAAGTAGGCAAGATCCAATCACCACACACCACCACGCCTTCATACTCCAAACTCCATCTGCTGCCTCACATCTCGTCAAGCAGCAACAGCAGCTACGGCTCCACCGAGATTCCCTGCCATGCCTCGAGAAGAGCTGCTCCACTTCTCCCGTGCGTGTGCACGCGCCGCCATCTAGCCTATGCCCCTGTGCCTATGTAATTTGCTCTCGGGATGCTGTGCGACGCCCAGGCCTACTCCTCTTGTTCCCAAGACAGACACCGCAGCCCAGCTCCACGCCACTACAGCATCTCGCCGACAGCCGGCTGGCCCTGCAGCTCCAACCACCTCGGTTCTTTGCCCCTTCGAGGCACCTAGGAGGCCCCGTTCATGTTGATGCCAGCCTTGCCTCGGGGCCTCCTCTCTTTGGTCCCAGTGTGTCTCCAGTGATAGCGCGTGGACGCGAACCCGCATGTCAGTCGATCGTAGCCAGGCGTCCAAGCGCTCTGCTTCAGTTTCTTCCTTTTTTTCCGCCAAACAGGTTAACTCTAGGCAATATCTAGGTAGTGTATCAGCTAGTTCCAGCCGTCAGTGAAGCCGTGCCTAATTTCTATGTTTTCCTGGTCGCATGTAACCTGTTTGATAAAACTCCCGCAGTAGATCAGACTGGTTTCTTCTCACCGGCGTTTGTTTGGCTACTTCAACCCAGGAATATATAGACGGTGTCCATGTGACTATTTTCCGGTGTCCATCACTTCGACTATAATCTGAAGATCGTCTCTCCGTATCCGATCCAAATCGTGAGCCCACCCATATCCCTATTTTTGTAATATACCATATATCTTGTTGCATATAATTTGTTCATACCTGCATACATATTGTGTGGTTTGGGGCATTACGCAGATTCACCTCATAATTAAATATGGAGCGCATATGCAGGCTATTCCTATCTATTAGCGCCTCCATTTAAATTTGTGTAGTGAATTGATGCCATGTTTTGCCTTGTTAATACAACATTTAAATTGCGGGGTATCTAAATAACTTGAAGCATTTAATTAATTGTCGGGACCCCGGTTCCGCTTAATATTGTCTAGTTGCATCGCATCTTTGCCATGTCATGCATCATACATGCATCATGTCGGATCTTCTGCCGTAGTATTAAATAGTGTGTCCAGTGGTTCCTTTAGTGTTTTGCTTCTACATGGATTAGGACGTTGAGTTGATGCGAGTACCAACAAGTCCTTCGGATAATGTATCTTCGGCAGTGTTTTCCAGGCGAGCATTCTCCCCCTTTCTACCTATTTTACATTTATAGTCTTTATTTCCTCCTGTTGATCTATTGCTATCCGTGTCGTGATGCTTTAGTGTTCTGTACCAGATATATTCCGTGCAGCCTTTATATTGCCTTGGACACCTCCTATTACCTGTTGTTTGGTAGATAGATGGTCTTGCGAGTCGTAGTGACTTACTCAGGTGCGATCCCGTGTCGTGAAGTACCACATAGTTGTTGGAATGTTGTCATATGCTTAATGGTGGAGATGTTCATGACTTCCAATACAACTATTAAATTGCTGGGATAACTAATGAAAGAGGCACCGGGGGGTAATATATGCTATTTTGTTTTTCATGTCCACTTGTGTCCCGTAGGCCTCGGGTACTTGATACCTGTTCCTTGACTATTCGCACTATCCACATCCAGGAGACCCTATGGACCCCCCTTAGCCAGAGCTTGATTCATTTCTTATTTCTTGGGGCCACAAACTAGTTTGGGGCTTTATTACTATCCTGTACTTATGCCATGTTTTACTACTTTATTTAAGATTGTGCGTGGAGCACCTGTACTTTTTTCGATCGTGCCACGTTTTCGTGGTATCGACAAGCCCAGTCACACTTTCGGGTTCCCATTCATTCCGTGTCCGCGGTTATGGACGACTTGGAGCACAGTATCTCGATCATAGACAAGCATAACTAAAGTAGTGCTATAAATTTGACTTAATATGTGACTAGTAATCAGCTTCACTACAATGGAATGGATAATAAAAGTGCCAACAACTGGTGGAACTGGGGTGTATCGTGGCATGTTATACATGCCTAGTAAGTATCGCAACTCCAATGGAATGAAATAAAAGTGTCAACAACTGCTGGGTTTGGGATGTCACATTCTAATTGTATCTGACTAGTAAGTACTACAACTACAACTGAATGGTTAACTAAAACTGCCCACTACTTATGCTATCAGGATGACTCATGCTATCTATATCTGAAGTAAGTGCTAGAACTATAATGGAATGAATAAAACTGCCAACTGTGTGAGTTCCTCTGTTTGACTTCATCGTTTGGTCTCGAGGGGGAATACCATGATGGGTATGATTGGTGTTAGTATCAGGTTGGTCCCGAATAGGTCTATCTTATCCCTCTCTGCTAGCCGACAGTTGCATCGAGTCTCTATAGGTTATTTAGTGTATGCTGCGCTGCCGCTTCAGTCCACCATACCTATGTAGGCGAGAGTCGCCGAATTCTAGCCTCGCCGTGTACTGGCCTCAGTACTGACGCTCCTCTTTTTCCTTTGCCCTTTGTCGGCACCCCTTTTGTTTTAGCAGGTTTGAGATCGACGTCGTTAGCAGGGTTACCCTTCCGGCTTGGCCTGGGCATGGTTATGGACGCCATTGGTTATTCTTCAGGACTCTTAGTCCCATTTGCTTCTTATCCGTACTCGGATGTTGTATCGTTTCAAGGTGATTTGGATCTTTGTACTGTATATTTGTATCCTTGACTCTTTGAGTCGTTTTTGTATATAAATGTTTCTGTGGGTTCCCTCGTGAACTATTGTGTAATGGTATTGCTTCATTTTCCACCCGCACGCAAGTTCATGGTGGGCGTCCTTGAATCGTTTCTATGCGGGTTTGGCGGGAAGCGCTGAAATCTGCATAGGGCTGATTTGAGGGTGTTACAGAGTGGTATCAGAGCTTAGTAGTTGCGATACCCCACTGGTCCAGCCTGTAGGATAACCTAGCTAACGGCCGCTGTGGAGTGTCAAAAACTATTTTTGCAAAATCGGTTGGGTAGATCTGATTAGGTTTGCTTTTACTCCTTACCCCTATGCTATTATCCTCTTACCCCTGCGTGTTTTGAATCTACTCTCTTACCTTTCTTCAAGTCCAGGATTTCTCGTGGTTGGGTTTCCTTCGTACCTTCAGGGTTTCGTTTCCTCTTGTAACGGTGTTGCTACATTCGGTCTTCATGCTATCTGAGAAATTTTTCCTCTGTGTACCTTTCGTTGGATCAAAATCCACTGAAATCTTTCTTTGTATCTTCCGGTGTTTTTCAACGCGACAACATCATCTGTGTCAGATCCTATGAAGAGCCTACATCAATCCTTTGTTTCCGAACATCGCTTGTCGAGATCTTCGGTCTGAATTCGAGAGTGGGTTGCATAATTCTCCTATTCATGTGCGGAGTAATGTTTTGGGTGCACGATGGACTGATCACCATCCGACTACTCTCTTCATTCGCTTTTGTACATTGAATTGGTGGATCAATGCAATTTACTCATTCCACTGAAGTTAGAGGTAGCCTTGTGACCTCTTTCTTCACATTTGTTTCTATAGAGTGTTCTCTCAACGAATGTGGGCAATGACCCCTTGTTGGTGGTGTCGTCAATTTCAAGATGGAGCAATGATCTTTGTTAGTGGTGTCACGAGGATCTACACGAAGCATGAATAATCTGATCGTCGATCTTCTTCCCCGTACCATGAGGCGGATCTCGAGGGCGAGATCCATTGTTAGTGGTGTCGAATTGTAGCACCCCGATAAAATCACTACTAGAAAATCGCTCGTTGTTTTGTTTGTGCATCACCATGACCACATGCTCATGTTCATCATGCTGCATTGCATGGAACATATAATTAAATTATTTCATTTAAATTTCCTCACTTGAATTTGGTTCATCATATTTGTATTTGTCTCTCTCTTTTACCCTCTCTCTCTATCCTACCTCTAGTTGGTGCCATGTGTGATGGAACCATAATGTCAATTTACACTATTTGAGTCTTGCTATTTTCTATTTGCTAAAATGCCCAAATTGAGTTGGGGGCATCATCTCTTCAATCCATTCCTTCTATCTCTAACTTGTGATCTTAATCTTGACATTCTACCTCTCTTTCTAAATTCATGTGATCATGTGTCCTTCCTCTATTCCATATCCCTCTTATCTTATCTACTCTCTCTTTGTGTTTGGTCTCCCTCTTATTCAATCTTGATGATATCTATTTCTTGTAACCATTTGGTCTTCTCTATCTCTATTGTCTATATCAACCAAATGGTGTCTTGTGACCTCCTTATCTATCCTTTGGTCACACTTGATCATCTAGTTCCTGCCATAGGGCTAAGCTTTTCCTAAAACCACATTCATGCATACCCATGCCATCATACCATCATATCTTGCCACATGACATCTTTGCTAGCCATGCCACCACACTCCTTCTATCTAAACATGTTTTCTTTTAATAAAATAGTCGTACAGTTTCCTATATATAAAGTCTTTAATATACATAAAGCCATCCTCCTTTTTTCTAAATTTAAAATTAAAGAAAATAATATTTTCGGTGGTTATAAGACTACAAAAGAGTTTTTCTTATTTTACTAATAATAAAAATAGACAAAACCCCGTCTAAAATTTTGGCCTAAAACTAGTCTCATCTAGTCTACTTTGGACTATATAAATACTCCAATCTACCCATTCTTTCTCCACAAACCCTACCCCCAAATCAGTCCAAATCTAGATCTAAAATAAATCCTATTCTTCGTCCATCCCTCTCCAAAAATTCCGCCGCCGGCAAGTTTGTTTTCTCCCTGGCCGTCGGTCCCTTTGTTCAGTTGGAGAGCAGCACATACGAGGATCCCTTGATTCACTGCCACTTCTGCTTAGTTCCCGTGCAAAATAGGCAAGATCCAATCGCCACACACCACCACGCCTTCATACTCCAAACTCCATCTTCTGCCTCCAGATCTCGTCAAGCAACAACAGCAGCTACAGCTCCACCGAGATTCCCTGCCATGCCTCGGGAAGAGCCGATCAACTTCTTCCGTGCGTGCGCACGCGCCGCCATCTAGCCTATGCCCCTGTGCCTATGTAATTTGCTCTCGGGATGCCGTGCGACGCCCAGGCCTACTCCTCTTGTTCCTTAGACGGACACCGCAGCCCAGCTCCATGCCACTACAGCATCTCGCCGACAGCCGGCTAGCCCTGCAGCTCCAACCACCTCGGTTCTTTGCCCCTTCGAGGCAGCCAGGAGGACCGGTTCATGTTGATGCCAGCCTTGCCTCGGGGCCTCCTCTCTTTTGTTCCAGTGTGTCTCTAGTGACAGTGCATGGACGCGAACCCGCATGTCGGTCGATTGTAGCCAGGCGTCCAAGCGCTCTGCTTCAGTTTCTTTGTTTCTGCTACCAAACAGGTTAACTCTAGACAATCTCTAGGTAGTGTATCAGCTAGTTCCGGCCGTCAGTGAAGCTGTGCCTAATTTCTGTGTTTTCTTGGTCGCATGTAACCTGTTTGATAAAACTCCTGCAGGAGATCAGACTGGTTTCTTCTCACCGGCGTTTGTTTGGTTACTTCAACCCAGGAATATATAGACGGTGTCCATGTGATAGTTTTCCGGTGTCCATTGATACATTGCAAATGTATCTACTTTGAGAGCATAGTGGCCATTCTTAGTTCTATGTCCATTGTCCCAAGACTAGTTGATTGATGCATAACTTGTTATTGCTTGTTTTAAACTATTGTATCTAGTCACTCTTATGAACTTTGAAGGTGTCCTATGCATTTATATTTGCTACTCTATTGAGGGACAAGCTGAATACTACTATGCTATGTTTTCTTTATGTTAAACAAACAAACGTCTTGCAAAGCATGTTATTCATGAATCATTTGTTTGTGCCTTTTCATGTTGCATCATAGTTTCTTTGCTTATTGCTAGAACTTTGTCTTTCATGTTATGATTGAAGTACTATGATCCTAGCTTTGAATGTTTTGCAAATACTTTGATCATGTCTTTGATGGTGCATGTCACCTCAAAAGTTATTTCTTTTTATCACTTACCTACTCGAGGACGAGCATGAGTTAAGCTTGGGGATGTTGATACATTGCAAATGTATCTATAATTTTTTATGTTCCATGCTTGGTTTTATCCACTTTCTTGTGTTTTGTTCCAACTTTGGAGTACTTTTCATATGATTTCTTGGACTAACCTATTAACAAGAGCCACAGTGCCAGCTGCCTGTTTTCTGCTGTTTTTGGTTCCAGGAAAGTCAAAAAATGAATATTCTCGGAATTGGACGGGACAAAAGCCAAAGTGCCTATTTTTTCCGGAAGTGATCAAGTGCCAGAATACGAGATGGAGAAGGGCCAGGGGGCGGCCACACCACCTGGCCGCGCGACCAGGCCTGGCCCGCACCAGGGAGTGGTGTGGTGGCTCCTGGCACCCCCTCAGCCTCTCCTTCCGCCTATAAGCTGCCCTCGGGACGAAAACCCTAAGTACCCGATCAAAAATCCACGGAAGAGTCTGTAGCCGTCGTCATCTCCATCCCTAGATCGAGAGGGATCTGAAGCTCTTCCCGGCACCCTGCCGGTGAGGGGAATTCACCCTGGAGGCCTTCTTCATCACCATGCAAGCCTCCGGTGTGATGCGTGAGTAGTTCATCCTTGGACTACGGATCCATGTAGTAACTAGATGGCTGGTTTCTCCTCCTTTGTGCTTTCATGTTTAGATCTTGTGAGCTCCATTCATGATCAAGATCATCTATTTGTAAGTCATACATGTTGTGTTTGCGGGGACCCGATGGATATTGAGATGTCCTTTCAGATTGATTATTGATTCTATCATGTCTTTGTTATTTGAGATCTTGCATGCTTTTCATTGTTAGTAGCTATGTTGGCCAAGTAGATGCTAGCAACTCCAGGAGTTAGTATTTATGCTCGATAGTGGGTTCATGCCTCTGGTAATCTGGGGAAGTGACAGAAATCTCTAAGGTACTAGATGTGTTGTTGCTACTAGGGAGAAAACAACAATCCTTTGTTCATAGAACAATTGTATTGTTTACTATACACGCAGTTTGTAAAGCAATAATCTGTTGCTTGCAACTGAATACCGGAGGGGGTTCGGATGATAACCTGAAGGTGGATTATTAGTCATAGATGCAGTTGGATGGCGGTCTATGTATTATGTTGTAATGCCCAATCAAGTCTCTGAGGAGTCAAGATGATTAGTATATGCATGTATTGCTTTCTTGGTGTTTGTCAATTGCCCCGCTGTAATTTGTTCACCCAGCATGTTATCTATCTAACGAGAGCCACCTCTAGTGAACTATGGATCCCGGTCCTTGTCTTTTATATTCAATCTACAATCTTTTACTGCTTTGTGTTTACTTTCTGCAACTTTTACTTCTTTCCATTCGATACGTTTAATCCTTTGTTTTCCGCAAAACACGGTAAGATTGACAACCTCATCGCAAGTTGGGGACAAAGTTCTGTGGTTGTGTTGTGCATGTCTCCATGTTGCTACTAGCACCGGTAGTGTGCCTTGCCAAAGCTCAGCTAGTAACACCTTTGGGGTGTTTCCTTGCTCCTACTGGTTCGATTAAACCTTGGTTTCATAACTGAGGGAAACTTGCTGCTGTGCTCATCATACCTTCCTCTTGGGATTCCCAATGAGCTCTACATCAACCACGATCCATCAACACTTTTCTGGGCACCGTGCATTGCGCCATCATCCATCACTTCGACTATAATCCGAAGATAGTCTCTCCATATCCGATCCAAATCGTGAGCCCACCCATATCCCTATTTTTGTAATATACCATATATCTTGTTGCATATAATTTGTTCATACCTGCATACATATTGTGTGGTTTGGGGCATTACGCAGATTCACCTCATAATTAAATATGGAGCGCATATGCGGGCTATTCCTATCTATTAGCGCCTCCATTTAAATTTGTGTAGTGAATTGATGCCATGTTTTGCCTTGTTAATACAACATTTAAATTGTGGGGTATCTAAATAACTTGAACCATTTAATTAATTGTCGGGACCCCGGTTCCGCTTAATATTGTCTAGTTGCATCGCATCTTTGCCATGTCATGCATCACACATGCATCATGCCGGATCTTCTACCGTAGTATTAAATAGTGTATCCGGTGTTTCTTTTAGTGTTTTGCTTCTTCATGGATTAGGACGTTGAGTTGATGCGAGTATCGACAAGTCCTTCGGATAATGTATCTTCGGCAGTGTTTTCCAGGCGAGCATTCTCCCCCTTTCTACCTATTTTGCATTTATAGTCCTTATTTCCTCCTGTTGATCTATTGCTATCCGTGTCGCGATGCTTTAGTGTTCCGTACCAGATATATTCCGTCCAGTCTTTATATTGCCTTGGACACCTCCTATTACCTGTTGTTTGGTAGATAGATGGTCTTGCGAGTCGTAGTCGCTTGCTCAGGTGCGATCCCGTGTCGTGAAGTACCACACAGTTGTTGGAATGTTGTCATATGCTTAATGGTGGAGATGTTCATGACTTTAAATACAACTATTAAATTGCTGGGATAACTAATGAAAGAGGCACCGGTGGGCAATATATGCAATTTTGTTTTTCATGTCCACTTGTGTCCCGTAGGCCTCGGGTACTTGATACCTGTTCCTTGACTATTCGCACTATCCACATCCGGGAGACCCTATGGACCCCCCTTAGCCAGAGCTTGATTCATTTCTTATTTCTTGGGGCCACAAACTAGTTTGGGGCTTTATTACTATCCTGTACTTATGCCATGTTTTAGTACTTTATTTAAGATTGTGCGTGGAGCACCTGTACTGTTTTGGACCCTGCCATGTTTTCGTGGTATCAACAAGCCCAGTCACACTTTCGGGTTCCCAGTCGTTTACAGCCATCGTCACAAACCCTGGGTCCGTTCTGGAGCCGGCCAACTTTTTTGCACGTAGCTTAGTGGGGTGGCCCCTGAAATCATTTATGAATCCTGTGATTGCTTTGTTGTGAAAGCCTCGTTGGGTTTTGATTTGGTTTTTCCGAGGTTGATCGTATGTGTGTTGCTATTTGTGCACCCTTGCAGGGTAAATCTTTCCGAAAGCCGTGTCCGTGGTTATGGACGACTTGTAGCACAGTATCTCGATCATAGACAAGCATAACTAAAGTAGTGATATAAATTTCACTTAATATGTGACTAGTAATCAGCTTCACTACAATGGAATGGAAAATAAAAGTGCCAACAACTGGTGGAACTGGGGTGTATCGTGTCATGTTATACCTGCCTAGTAAGTATCGCAACTCCAATGGAATGAAATAAAAGTGTCAACAACTACTGGGCTTGGGATGTCACATGCTAATTGTCTCTAACTAGTAAGTACTCCAACTACAACTAAATGGTTAACTAAAACTGCCCACTACTTATGCTATCAGGATGACTCATGCTATCTATATCTGACTAGTAAGTGCTAGAACTATAATGGAATGAATAAAACTGCCAACTGTGTGAGTTCCTCGGTTTGACTTCCTCGTTTGGTCTCGAGGGGGAATACCATGATGGGTATGATTGGTGTTAGTATCAGGTTGGTCCCGAATAGGTCTATCTTATCCCTCTCTCATAGTCGACAGTTGCATCGAGTCTCTATAGGTTGTTTAGTGCATGCTGCGCTGCCGCTTCAGTCCACCATACCTATGTAGGCGAGAGCCGTTGAATTCTAGCCTTGCCGTGTACTGGCCTCAGTACTAACGCTCCTATTTTTCCTTTGCCCTTTGTCGGCACCCCTTTTGTTTTAGCAGGTTTGAGATCGACGTCGTTAGTAGGGTTACCCTTCCGGCTTGGCCTGGGCAGGGTTATGGATGCCATTGGTTATTCTTCAGGACTCTTAGTCCCATTTGCTTCTTATCCGTACTCGGATGTTGTATGGTTTCAAGGTGATTTGGATCTTTGTACTATATATCTGTATCCTTGACTCTTTGAGTCGTTTTTGTATATAAATGTTTCTGTGGCTTCCCTCGTGAACTATTGTGTAATGGTATTACTTCGTTTTCCACCCGCACGCAAGTTCCTGGTGGCGCCCTTGAATCGTTTCTATGCGGGTTTGGCGGGAAGCGCTGCAATCTGGATAGGGCCGATTTGAGGGTGTTACAAGACCTCAAACTGATGCACCAAATGCAATGACAAGAACACAAGAAGTGCTCAAGTCCTTCACACCCAAATTCCACCAAAGCTACAAAAGCTTATGGGGAATAAGAGAGGAAGAACAATGGAGGAAATCCATAAAAGATCCCAAGATATAGATCCCAAGATGTTCCCCTCACTTAGAGGAGAGATTGATTGGTGGAGTTTTAGATCCAGATCTCCTCTTTCAAGTCCCTCAAGAATATGCAAGAATCATAGGAGGGATTGAGGGATAGCAAGCTCAAGAAGGTCAACAATGGAGGGGAAAACTTGCAAGAATGGGTAGGTAACCATTGGGGAAGAAGGGCCCCTTATATAGGTCCTCCAAAATCCAACCGTTACAACTCTGGAGCGCACGGGCCAGACGTTCTGGCCAGTTTCCAGGTGGTTTCCGATTTGGACATCTGAATGGCAACCACACGACTGAAATCTGCAATTTCTACGCGACACCAGAGTGTCCGACCGTTTCACTCCTAACATTCTGGCCAAGGCAAAACTGTCAGAAACAACAATACGGAAACAACCATAACCATTGCATCCAGACTCCAATTTTGGTGATGTTGGTCTCGTTTTAAAGAGGAAAAAATCCTCTACAATATCATTTGGGGAACCATCATAGTCCAGCAAGGGAGGATAGAACCAAATTACAAAAGGTTTAACCTATCTATAAAATACAAACTAGTAAAACCTCCAATATTGAAAACACAATAGCCAATAGAGAATGCATGTGAAATCCGTTTTCGATGAACTTGAGCTTTTCATGTAGATTAACACAAGCTCTAAATCCTATAATGGAGAAGAACCTAATAATACCCAAGAAATATTATGCCAAGTATGCAAAGGTTTGAGCTCTCTCTGAAGGATATGATCAAGTTACTCACTCGAGAGCCTCTCTTGATAGTATGGCTATCTATCCAATAAACTGGTCTCTCCAACTAACACCACGAGGCTAGTAAGAAAGAAACCCTATCAAGAACATACATTTGCCTTGAACATATTCCACTTGAGCTTTATGACCACGATCTTGTCTACCTCAAGAAGGAACACCTTTCTTGATTGCTCTAGCTTGGTGAAGACTTGCAAACTGCATCCTCATATTCCACAATTGTAGAGCTTCTCTTTTGGGAATATCTTCACATATCCATGAACATCATAGGATGGCCAGCTTCAAGCAAATGATGTCTTCGAGATGGCTCATCTTGAACTTTCACTTCATTTCTTCTTTCTTCATCATGTTGGTGTCTTGAAGGTACACAAGAGATATCACTCCATCTTATTATTCAAGACACACTTGCCATAGGCTCAACTCTCACATGACCAATTTTTGGATCACTCCTCGAACATGTTGGTCATCACTTGATCTTCTTCATTTTCTTCTGCTTAAATCAACCTTGACACCACCATATGGTTCGAGCATTTCCTATGGACAAATAATTAAGTATAACTCAATGAAAACATTAGTCCATGAAGATTGTTATTAATTACCAAAACCACTGTTGGGTTTGCAGCATAGAAAACAAAAAAATCCTATGATGTGAACATCTAAGCACCAAGATCTATCTACCTAGATACAATCAACGGGTGGATATACATCCATAGGGAACATACCCTTGAAGAGTGACAAACCATTGTTAACAAAACTGATTTCGTGGTTGATGTAGTCGTACACTTGCCGATCTCATGATCGTGATGGAGTCCAGCTAGTCCAGAAGGTCCAGCACCAGCACGCCCAGCAGGTCTAGCATCAGCAAGACCAGCACCGCAAAACAGCACTACTTCCGTGATTGCACACACATCCGGTACCCCGACAACCTCTATGTCCTCACTCCAGTGATGCAGTAGAAGCAGCAACTCCTTTCTAGATAAAGCCACCGGGAACATATATCTCGCTAATCCGAGACCATGGGGAATAATTTCTAGAGGGGGAGAGAGATCCTTCACGAGGAGGTGTGATATGAGAGGAGGAGTGGATGGCCTTTTATAGGGGAGAGGTGGCCGACCCTCCCATGGCCGGCGACCAAGGTGGTTCCCCCACCTCTTCCATCATTCATGTGGGTGGAGCTCCCACTCACATAAACATGCCTCCACTCAAAAGTACACTCACCTCCATTAAATTTCCACCAAATTTAATGCAATTTCTCATTTAAGAAAACTGTTTTATTTATTTTATTCAGAATTTTGTTATTTACTTTAATTAACAAACATTCACATAAAACCAACTGCAATATTTCAATATCACATGTAGAACCAGTTTCTGTAATTTCACATGAAACAATTTCGGTTTCCATTGAAACGATTCCAGTGCTTTCTTAAATCTTTATCTAAAACACATTTGCTCCAAATGGTGTCGGTATCCCTTAAGTGTGTCACCCTAAGGTTTGCGAATAATGTAGACATGATTGAGACCCGTCTCCGATCAATAATCAGCAGCGGGACCTGGAGATCCGTACTGACTCCCACACATTCAACGATGACTCTAGTGATCATGTGAACCTTTAATGTTGTAACCAAATCCCTTTGTCTCGTGATATATTACAAGTCCGATATTCGATCATTAGTATCTCTATTCCTAGTTCAATCTCATTACCGACATGCACCCTTTTCTCGTTCCCATGATATAACATTCTAGTTATCACATCACTTGCTTAAAGTCTATCTCAATGTGATATCACTGAGAGATCCCTGAGTATATCTATCCATCATCGGGATGGACAAATACAACTCGTGATCCATGAACCTCAACATAACACCTTCAGAGTATCTGAACCCACCTTTATTGTCACCCTGTTATGATGTGACATTTGATGTTATCAAGTTACTCTTCCAGTGATAGTGATTGGCGTGATCTCATGGTCTAAGGACTAGAATTACTTCATATGATGTTATAGCAATTTAAATACAATGACTTTGATCGTATTGCTATACTTTGGATGAATTATCATCACACCATTCCACCAATGTTGTGACCTTGTTATTAACAACATCCAATGTCCATGATCATGAAACCTTGATCATCTTGTTAATCAATGGACTAGTTTATAAGAGAGGCATAACTAGGAACCCTTTATTTGTTTATTAAACATACATGTATTAATGTTTCCAATTAATACAATTATAGCATGCAAAATAAACATTTATAATAAACGTGGAATAAGATAATAAGCACTTTATTATTGCCTCTCAGGCATATTCCCTTCAGTCTCCCACTTGCAGTAGAGTCAATGATCTAGTTTGAAAAACTTGAGCATTCAACACCTATGGCTTTCTAGTGTTGTATATACGCGTTTGCTAGTAGTTAATGTAATCTCCGAATCTGACACTTTCAGGTCCGTGTGTATTTGCATTTCTTTGCGTCTCTATGCATCACTCATTCTCTAATGAGATGGCATTGTATAAATTTAGTCCTTTGGTGAGACCTTCAGTTCTTATGGGCTAAAACATGTTCATATAATTGTTGCACAAAATGTCTTCAAAGTATAGCCCACTGTGAACCACACCTAGTTTGATAAAAACTACTTAACACAAATGCCCTCCTTTACTGCTGCTATAGCAGTCAATACTTAGCCTTTTGTTGTAGTATCGGTCATAATGTATCAACTTTGGAACTCATCCAAATCCATCATGGAACCTCCTTTCCATTACATTGTGCCACCCATAGTTTAAAATGAGGTAAATTTAATTTGTATCTTGTGACAAACTAGTATCAATGTAACATTTTACAATGAACTACTTTTAACTATTTGTCACTTATACATGATATAATCTTAGTTCTTCCAAAGCTCATAAGAATATCTTTACTATCGTCCAATGGTCATGTTGGGGATATACTTTCTGGGTATCCTCACAGGCCAAGGTGGCCCACTTCGGGTTAGAGCTTTGCTTCACGGGCGGACCAGTCAGGGAGAGAAGATGGAGTCCAATCCGGCTACGGGAAGGACCAAAAGACTTACCAACTTAGGCCCATAATGTTACTTGTAATTCAAGATGTACTCTGTAACCGACTCTTAGTCGTAGCCGGATATATCTTTCCTGTAAACCCTAGGCCAGATATCTATATAAGCCGTCCTATGGAGAGACTTTAGGGAACCCAATACTTTAGACCCTCAACTCGCACAGGCGAAACCCTTGTAACCCATATTCCGGCTCTGCCGTATTACTAGATTGCTAGCAGGAGTAGGATCCGTCCAAAGCCGGCGGATTCGAACATGGTTAAACATGTGTGCTCACTGTCCCGGAACACCAAACGTCTCACACCCCTCGCTTCTGCACGCCTCGAGGACCCCCTCATGGCGTACTTGTCCTCAATCCAATGACAGTTGGCGCCCATCGTGGGACTGGTGAGCTTCGGATCTGCGTTCCGAGCAGAATCTACAAGAGTCATAATCGGCGAGCCTATCACCGTCGGTCGCATCCTCTGCACCAGTGACGTCCCTCTCATCGTTCTCGACGAGACCTGGATTTCGGCTAGGGAGGTTGTGACTGCCTACATAATCATGTTTTGGCGAGATCGATGTTTACATCAGTTTCGCTGAACCTGCCCAACCCACCCCAGCGGTGATGATAGAGGCAGAAGAATCTTCTGGGTCCCCTTTGTCCGCGGAGGCGGCAGAGTTCCGGATCTCAGAAAACTCTAATCCCATCCAGCCCACACCAATTGCGGAGATATTGGAGAAATCCGAGCCTGAAGAGGACCTAGCAGTCCAAGTCGAATCTGGAGTGGATCTCCCTGGAGAAGCCGGATCCCAGATCGACCCACCCATGGAAGTCGAAATTCAGGAGGAGCATATCAACGACACTGATTCCGGCTCTGATGACGCTAGGACAGACATGCCTTTTCTAAGGTACACACTAAGACGTATGATACTGCAAGGCGAAAGCGTGGATGCAATCCTCGAGACCATCAAAAGTTTCAACATGGCTGATCACGAAGGCCGCAGGTACCTCAGGAAGCACGCGTCACACTTCGTCGGATACGTGGGATCCGGATCCGGCTCTGCCGATGCTGGATAAAACACCGACTCTGTGCTGGAGGCAATTGGAACAAACGCTGACGTTCCCGCATCCTCGGATGAATCTATGATGTCAGCAGATTTCCGAAAGTTCTCCACGGAATATGAAGAGGAGTATAACTCCAAAGCTGTAGAAGAAGGAGAAGCCATGGATGAAGGATTCAAGGAACACTCTCCTAAAGCGCAGGATGACATGGACGTCGGAGATAATCCCGAGGTCCAGATGTCCGAAAGTACCAATCAGAGCTTGACTCCGGGAAACGGACCCAAAGCCGTCTTTGCTACCGGCGCTGCCAAGAAGGCAAAGAAGAGGAACAAGAAGAACAAGACCCCGGCAAAAGACCCTCTGACAGAGGAGGTGATTGCCGAGGAATACGAGGAAGAATCGGATGGAGCACTTATCCTAGAAGAGCCGAAAAAAGAAGCATCGGTGGATGGACACGTGATCACCGAAGGTGCGCGTAAACTCATCGATGCTGCATTAACCACACCTATCCCTACAGCCGCAGAACTTACTGCTGAAGAGCTGGACGAAAGGGCCCAAGCCTTAGAAGCGTGTCGTAACCAACTCCTCGATGAAGCCAAAACATCGAGGTGGAGAAAAAACGCATGGCAACTAAGGACTACATGTCTCGATTGCATCAGAAGACACGGAAGCATCACACCAATGACGACCAATTCCCACATGTCAGTGCCGTCCTTTTTGGAGATGAGATGGGGAAGCCACGGAAAGATAGAAAAGGAGATTGGGTATACCCAACCCCAGTACAGAATACCGTGGCAGCCCGAGAAATTCTATCGGCTAATCCAGGACCAGAGGAGATCCGTTTGCGTATCAAACTACTCAACAAGGGACTGGAGCAGCAAAAGGTCGCCCTGTCCGGAAGTCAAAAACTGGTCTCGGATTCTGAACAATGTCGCACAGATCTGGCATGGGTTGACGTAAGATCCCATTACGTCGGGCGTAGTATCATCACCCCGAATGCCGGGAAGACAATTATTCAAGAACCGGATCGTTAGGACAGCATCATAGAACTACGCGTAACTGGAGCAATGTCGCTCCAGCGGCCGAGAAAGATGCCATTGCTGCACTGAATCCGAGGAACCCTCCCTGACGAGAGTCTAACGATCGAAGGGGAGAAGATAAAGAGAAACGTCGGGAGGAGGATCGTCAAAAAATGCCACCTCCTAGACATGCAAGCCGTCCGGCTGAGCCCCACCATGGTGGGAACGACGGACGAAGGAACGACGGAAACCATGCCGGGACAAGCCGGCAGGGGGCTCGTCGTAGTCAAGATCCTCCCGGAACCGGAATAATGACGCTCCGGATGGAGACCGGCGATCAGCCGGAAACAATTCAGCTGCCCCACCACTGCCACCAAGCAGTCATCACAACGGCTCCCAAGGACGGCAAGGAGGACGACGAGACGAAGGAGGTGGTGGCAGAGGCCGAAGTCCAGCTCCAAGGCACCACAGCCACAGCCGACATTCGGGACGATCTCTATCTCCGAACGACGCAAGGCACATGATCAATTCCAACATAGAGGCACGGCACTATGAAAACGATGACATGTACGTGGGCCCAAAGTGCTTCGGACCACGCATCAGAGCTACAAGATTCCCGGAAGGATTTGCTATCTCAAGGCACATCCAAGCCTACGACGGCATTGCTCGGCCAGATACTTGGCTACAGGATTTTTTCCAAGCTTGCTGCATTGCCAAAGGCGGAACAGCCTGGTCGCAACCCGATATCTCCCACTTATGTTGCGGAAGATGGCGCGATCATGGCTCAATGAACTTCTGGAGAACACCATCCATAACTGGTATGACATGCAAAGTGCGTTCTTTCGAAATTTCGAAGGCACATATCGGAGGCCCTGTTCGGTCGGAGACCTACAGCATTGCACCCAGAAAGCCGGCGAAACTTGCCGGGATTACCTTGGACAATGGATCAACACCAAGAACTCCTGTGAGGGAGTAAACGATCAAACCGCGATTGAAGCTTTCATCGCAGGACTCCCAATTGGTCTACTACGTCACCGCTTGAAGTGTGACAAGGTCACTGATTTGGGAGAGATGATAGAAACAGCGAGCAAGTATGCAGATGCTGACGACGATGCAGAGGGATTACTCAACATCCTAGCTGTGCCTCAGTCGGCAAGACAACCAAAGCAACAAGCTCAAAAGCGCAAAAATACCTCGGAAGAAAAACCCAACGTGGAAACAGCGGTGGTAACTATTGTTTCCGGGTCTGGCGGACGAGGAGGACGTGGCGGAGGCCGCGGGCGTGGCCGTGGGACTTCAAGGGTCCAAGGTAGAGGAGAACAGCAACCATGCAAAACCTACTCTTGGGCCAACATTGCCAATAACCCATGTGTGCATCACCTAGATGCCAATGGGGGCTCGTCCCACACCAACACCGAATGTCATTTCAATGACGACATCAAAAGAGATGACACCGCGGGCTACAAAGCTAAGCGGAAGAAGGGAAAGAAGAATCCCGGAAAAGACAAAGGGACCAAGGAAGATTCCGACATGGAGGAAGTTGATACTTCAAATCCCAAGACGGAAGGGAAGAAAACTTTTCCCACCAAGAAGGACACTTACGTCACCTTCCTCGGATCTCAACCAGTAAAGGTCAAGAAAGCAGTTCTCCACGAGCTCAATGCAACAGTTCCGGCTGCCCTCAATATCTGGACTGGTCGGAAGTGGCAATCACATTTGACCGCGCTGATCATCCGCCTAAGTTGCACAGGCGAGGCAAATACGTCTTAATCATCAACCCACTTATTGACGGTTATGGTTTCTCCAAGACCCTCATGGACGGTGGTAGCAGCATTAATATTCTCTATGTCGAAACGCTACGCCGGATGAAGATCTCGGAAACCCAGCTGAACCATAGCTCTGTGATCTTTCACGGAGTTGTCCCAGGAAGACAAGCTAATTCCCTGCGAGAGATTACTTTGGATGTTACCTTTGGAACTCCAAACAACTATCGGCGGAGGCACTTTCCTTCGAAGTGGCCCCGTTCAAGAGTGCATACCACTCTATATTCGGACGTCCGGCTTACTGGGCTTTTATGGCTCATCCATGTTACATTTACAATATGATGAAAATTCCAGGTCCCAACAGCGTGATCACCATCAGGGGAGACCCGAAGAAAGCGCGAGAGTGCGAGGATGGAAATCGCGCCTTTGTCGAAGCCGTGCTGCACGCCCAGGAGTACCAGGAGATCAAGAAGAGCATAGATCCGTCCGAGATGCCCGCAACGAAGAAGGAGGTGACAAAGCCAAATCCGTAGTTCAACGCATCAGAAGAGACGAAGAAAGCACCATTGAAGGATGATGACCCCTCCAAGGCGATCCAGATAGGCGTAGGCCTAAGTAGCGCATAGGAAAGCGCGCTCGTCAAGTTCCTCCAAGCAAATCAAGATATCTTCGCATGGCAGCCACCTGACATGACCGGAGTACCTAGGGAACTCGCCGAGCACTCTCTAAATGTAAACCCGAACGCTAAACCCGTCAAACAGTCTCTACGGCGGTTTGGCGATGAAAAGCGTAAGGCAATAGCTAAGGAACTAGCACGGCTCGAGTTAGCCGGATTCATAGAAGAGGTCATCCACACTGAGTGGTCGGCCAATCCTGTAATGGTCCCTAAAAAGGACACCACTGATTTAAGGATGTGTGTTGATTATACTGCCTTGAACAAGGCTTGTCCAAAAGATCCGTTCGCTCTGCCTAGAATTGATCAAGTTATCGATTCTACGGCAGGCTCGGAACTCCTCTGTTTTCTCAACGCATATTCCGGTTATCACCAAATCCGGATGAAGGAATCTAACAAAGTCAAAACTTCATTCATAACCCCCTTCGGAACCTTCTATTTTGTTACGATGCCCTTCGGGCTGAAGAACGTAGGAGCTACGTACCAGCGCACGATGCAGCGTTGCCTCCATGACCAACTCGGACGCAATGTACATGCATACGTGGATGATATCGCGGTGATGTCCAAAAAGAAGGAAACACTGATTTCCGACTTGGAGGAGACATTTGCCAATCTACGAAAATACAACATCATGCTTAACCCTAAAAAATGCTTCTTTGGAATACCAGCTGGAAAATTGTTAGGTTTCATCGTGTCTCAAAGAGGTATAGAGGTGAACCGAGACAAAATCAAGGCTATACTCAATATTTCCAGGCCAACTTGCCTGAAGGACGTACAAAGATTAACTGGTTGCATTGCTGTGGTTAGTCGATTTGTAAGCCGACTTGGTGAAAGAGCCGCACCATTATACTAACTCCTAAAAAAGACCAACGATTTTGTTTGGACTGACGAAGCTGAAGCTGCACGACAAGATCTGAAGAGAGTACTCTCATCTGCTCCTATCCTTGCAGCGCCGGAACCTAAGGAACCGATGCTGCTCTACCTTGCTACGACAAATAAGGTCGTTAGTATCGTCATGGTAGTGGAGAGACCAGAGGAAAATCAGGAACACCTGGTGCAGCATCCGACTTACTTTGTCAGCGAGGTCCTGACGGAATCAAAACAACGGTATCCGCACTATCAAAAGTTGGCTTACGGTATTTTTCTAGCATCTCGTAAGTTATGACACTACTTTCAGGAGCATCCAATTACCATGGTGAGCACAGCTCCCATGAGAGATATAATCAACAACAGTGACGCCACAGGACGCGTCGCCAAATGGGGCATAGAGCTTTCAGCTTTCGATATTGAGTATAAACCTCGGACAGCAATCAAATCCCAGATCCTTGCTGACTTTGTCGCTGATTGGACATAGACGAAGGAGAACACGATCCTCCCTGAGTCAGAATATTGGACCCTCTTTTTCGATGGGTCTAAGGCTCGAGGGGGCCCGGGGGCTGGCGTGGTGCTCAAATCACCCCAAGGAGACAAACTTTTATACGTGTTGCAGATCCACTTCATAGCGACAAACAATATTGCCGAGTATGAAGCACTGCTGCATGCAATCCGGATTGCTAAGGATATTGGCATCCGACATTTCATGTGTTACCGAGATTCGGATCTTGTTGCTCAACAAGTGTCGGATATTTGTAATGCAAATAAACACATGGCAGCATATAAAGCTGTCGTGGATGATCTATCTAAATCGTTCGAAGGGTTCGAAGTTCAACACATCCCTCGAGTAGAAAATAAGGAAGCAGACGCACTATCTCGGATAGGTTCTGTGCGGAAAGAGGTCCCGGATGGCGATTTTTTAGAGCACCTCAAAGTTCCCTCAATAAAGGGAGTAGATGAGGAATATCCGACCAAATCCGACTCACCTTTGATAGCAGTTATGGCTGTAATTCCCAGCTGGACTCAACCCTACCTCGATTATTTGGTAGATGGCAAATTACCCGAAGACGAGGTGCTGAGCCGGCAGATTATCCGACGAGCAAAATCCTATACTATTGTTAAAGGTGAGCTCCATAAACGGAGTGTTTCTGGGGTTTTTCAGCGCTATGTATCTCCGGAAGAAGGAGTGGAAATCTTAAGAGAAATCCACGAAGGCAAGTGTGGTCACCATGCTGCAGCCAAATCTTTAGTGGCAAAAGCTTTTAGAGACGGATTTTTCTGGCTTACAGCTCAGGCAGATGCCGAACGATTGTCAAGACGTGCAAAGGCTGCCAAAAGTACGCCAAGCAAGCTCATGTTCCGGCTGATCAGCTGCGAACAATACCTATAACATGGAGCTTTGCGGTCTAGGGGCTTGATATGGTAGGACCATTTAAACGAGCTCCAAGTGGATTTACTCACCTCTTAGTGATGGTGGATAAATTCACCAAATGCATTGAGGCTAAACCTGTCACTAGCTGTGATGGAGCAACAGCCAAAAGATTTGTCGAGGATGTTATAATCCGGTATGGTTATCCACATAGCATTATCACGGACAACGAGAGTAACTTCTCTATGGGAGAATTGGCTGAATTCTGCAACGATCGAAATATCCGGCTTCACATTGCGTCAGTCGCACATCCACAAGCTAACGGACAAGTCGAAAGAGCAAATGGTTTAATCCTACAAGGCCTAAAACCGAAACTAGAAGCACCACTACGACGTGCTGCGGGGGCTTGGGCAGAGGAATTACCCTCTGTAATTTGGAGTTTACGAACAACTCCAAATAGGTCAACATAATACACACCTTTCTTCTTGGTCTATGGCGCAGCAGCAGTTCTTCCTAGTGATTTGATTCATACTTCTCCTAGAGTGGCAGCGTATATTGAAGAGGATGCTGAGGTTTCTCGACAAAACAATCTCGACCTGGTCGAAGAAGTTCGCGTCGTTGCTGAAATGAGATCTACAGCCTATCAACATAAGTTACGCAAGTATCATAGCCAGAGAGTCCGAAATAGATCTTTCAATAAAGGTGATTTGGTTCTCCGGCTTGTGCAACAAAGAAAGCACAAACTTTCCCCAGTATGGGAAGGGCCCTTTTTAGTTAGTCGAGTATTGCACGATGGATCGTACTACTTAACTGACATGAGGCCAGTCAAAGAAAGACCTGCTACTAAGAAGAGAAAGAGAGCTGGAGGCAGTACAAATCCGGATGAGTTAGACAGACCGTGGAATATTGCTCAGCTACGTCCCTTTTATTCTTAGTTAATCCTTCTTTGTAATCATATATGTACATGTTCTGTGAGAAATAAATTTTTTGGTTGCCTCAAGATTTTTCTGAGAAGTTTTTACCATCTTATTTCCAAATGATCGTGTCATAGTCGAAAATCCCAGAATGCTTGAAGGTACTTTATGCTCATGTTCGTTCTGGTTTAGATTTCCGATTCTAAAATTGCTACCTTCGGGTATAACTCTAAAATTTCTAGTCTTTACTTTGGTTATTTGTCTGATTGCTGGATGCGGGCATTTTCCGAGTAGTGAATTGTTGGTACTGGAAGTCGGCTTTGTTTCTGAGTTTAAACTGGTTTAGCAATTGAGCTTCGTTGCTCGGCAAAGTTTCCGGCGGAAGGTTTAACCGGCTCACGAAAGAGACGAGGCGGAAGGCCAGATAAACGATAAGTATAGATGAAAAAATACAAGTGCTTATGTAAACATTTCATTCACACAAAAAAATTTCAAAGCCAAAAAATGCGGAATAGATCAAAAGCTTAGCACTAGGAAAGTTAAAATACTGCATATTTACAGACGCATCATGTTTTTCTAGAATAATACAAAAATTTCTAATCTATGATGCAGGAGGAGATGCAGGAGCTGCCGGCTCGCTGGATACGTCGCCTTGATATCTTTCCGAGATGTCCGCATCCGAGGTGGTGCGTTCATCGTCAGAAATTTCTGCTGTTTCTTCTTGAGGCGGAGGCGGAGTGTCCACGCGGTTGAAGAATGGAGTATCGTAGCTGGTCAAGTCAGCTACATGACACCCATGTTCGGCACAGGAGTCCATAATGGCCTTGATGTCCTGCTCCTGGCCATCTTCATCCACTATAGAGTACCCTCTGGTCACTTGCCATATCTCCATGTTTCCATGGTGGCTCATGACCATGGTGAGAGCATTCTGCGCTGCTGATCGCGCGTAGGACATGTTCCAATCCTGGACGAGCTGCGGCATCTCCTTTGCCTTGTCCCACACTTGAAAATCCGACATGCTGTGCATGTCCGGAATCTTGAGGACTTCGTCGATGTCCTCAAGGGATTGGCGGAAGTCATGAAGCAGGTCACCGACTTGGGTAAGCCGGTGGATGAGGGGCTCAGTGGAAGAAGAGTCCATCAAGTTCAGAGGACCTATATACAAAACAAGTTAAGAAATATCCGACATTGAAGAAAGTCGAAGAAAAGATAAGTCAGACAGATGGAACGTACCGAAAATGACGTTGTCAATTTTGGTCTTCTCCTCTCGGAGACTCTAGAGTTTATCCCGGAGCGCCTGGGAAAGGTCCCTCTCTCTGCTAAGCTCATTCTTGAGATCCGAGATTGTTTTATCTTGAGCAGTGATCTTGCGATCACGCTCATCAGTGGCCATGGAGGAAGATTCAAGGATTTGAGCAATGCTCTTTTCATGATTTGCCTTGAGCTGGTCCAGCTCTTGGCGAAGCTCCTTGTTCTCCACCACCAAGGTCTTGAGGTTCTCGGCCTCTTCGATCATGGCGCAGGATCGTTTCACCAGTGCTGTAAGTCAAAAAGAACAACAGTTCAGAAAAATCGACATTGAAAAATAACAAAGACAAGGTTTGAGTCTCGGAATGTTTACCTTCGGCCTCATCCTTGGCAACTTTAAGTTCAGCATTTTTAAGCCAGAGAGCTTTGATCTCTCTCCGCTTATCGCAGACATTCTTCAATAAATCCTGGTTATAGGAACATACTTTCTGTAAGTCAGAATACCCAAAGTCAGAAAGCTAATTAAGACTCGGGCTAATATTTTTGCTAATATCAGCACAAGCCTTGGGGGCTACACTAGTTCGTTCTTTGGCATCCTAATGAAGCATAAACCCGGATTATATATCCTACTTCATGCTTGGGGGATCGAGGATATGATATAAAATAATGGAAAAAACAGGAGTTGGAATTCTGACTTACATGTTGTTCGCGGGTATGTTTATCCAAACCCACGTTCACTTCAGCGGCCACCTTTTCGGCGAGAGTTAGAGGAATCACTAGGGCTGTTGGAAGCTCACCAGTCCTAATCCTCTCGTCGTGAAGGCGCACCTGGGCGAGAAGGTCAGAGAACTTGACGTCCTCTGCTTCTTGTGCTTCTTCTTCGGGAGATAAAGTACTTTTCTCCAGGCATTGCCTGGCGAGCCGCTGGATTTCTTCAGTAGATTTCTGAGACAGGCCAAACTTGGCAAGTCCCGGATTGCTGATAAGGTTTTCAGCGAAGGTTTTTGTCGAGGGTCATTACCCAAAGAGGGTTCACCCTTATCTAGATCTGACTCACCCATGGTGATGTCAGTTTGCGATTCAAGGATCGCAGGCTCTGTTGAAGGAGCCGGATCTTCTGTGACGACCAGGGAAGGAATGGTCGTCAGCGTTGTAGAAGGTTGAGGGGCAGGAGTCGGAGGAGCCACGGCAGGAGAAGCTATGGTAAACTTGGTATGTCGCAAGGGCTTCGAAGAAATCCCTTTCCCCTTGCCCTTGATGAGCGGTTTTGCTCTGAGAATGTAGTAAGGTCGGAAACGTTACATATCAAAAAGAAATTCGAGTAAATTACAAAGGCGGAAGTTGTGATTGAAAGATACCTCTTCATGACAGGCACCTCCTTTGTGCCAACAGCCACTGTCGGAGCTTTGCGCTTCTTGAGCGCAAGGTCCGGCAATGGGACCACCTCTTTCTCCTGAGAAAACTCAGGAGGATATCCTTCAAGCGGGGCAAGTTCCGACTCGGGGAGGTCAGCAAGCTGAAAATAAGAAAACATATCAGTATTGCAGTATAACTCGAAGATTGAAATACAAAAAAAGTGTACTGATAGAAGCTTACCAGCACTACGGGGTTTTCCGCCGTATGCATATCCAGAGAAACCTCCGGGATTCTCCTCTCGATCCGCTCCCGGATCAGCCACTTGATCTGGCTTATGTAGCCTTGAGTGGTGTAGGATTTGGGGCTGATGCGGAGGGAGTCTTTCTTGGATGACGTGATGGAGTGCATCAGTCGATCCCCATGGTACTGAAGGGGCTGGATCTGGCGTGATACCCAGCATTGGACCAAATCGGATCCCCTCAGTCCCTTGTGTTTGATCAAGTATTCGATCCGCCTTTTAGCGAGGATCAGATCGTCGGTGAGAGCCGGAGCAGCCTCGTCCCAAGAAGGTTGGGCCATGGCAGCTCCGTCAACAAAAGCCGGTAAAGTAGTGGCTTTGCCGGGAGCTAGAATATCCCTATGACAGAAAAATGTGGCTGGCCATTGTTTGACCGAGTCACTAGCTAGAATTTTGGGATACAGGCGCTCGCGTCTAAGCAAAAAACTAATAGTGCCGGTGATGTAAGGAACATCAGCGGTAATGGAGTTTCTCCGGACATGAAAATAGTACCAGAAAAGAGTCAAACTCGGCCTAATGCCGAGAAAGCCCTCACACAACGAAGCGTATGTGCTCATCCCTAGGAGAGAGGTGGGCGGAAGATGATGGAGTTAAACTCCGTAATGATCAATCACCTCAGAGAAGAATTCCTAGGGAGGAAATGACAAAGCTCTATCGAGGTGGGTGCCGAAGTGGACCCGCTCGCCGTCGCGTGGGTTGGGGACGGTTTCCTCGAAGCCGCTCCACCAGTCGCCGGTGGCAAGGAGCCCTTCCTTCTCCACGTTCTTCAGACCTGCGTCGTTGAGCGCGCAGGGGATCCAGATCCCAAGAAAGCTCTCTTTCTCTGCCACTGCTTCCGCCGTCGCCGCCGCCGCTGCCGCCAAGCCGGAGGAAGAAGATGAAGCCATTTCTCCGGCGAGCAGATGACCTAAAAGGGGCGGCGCTGGGAGTTCTGTGGGGGAGGAATGGGGGAGCTCTGCGCGCGCAGGGAGATTGGGAGGAGAGGAAAAGGAAAAGGACTGGTGGAAGGAGAAGGATAAAATCCTAACCCCTTATATCCACCTAACTGCGCCAAGATTCGTGCAAATGCTATAGTGTAACCACCACGCGTCGTGGAAGGAACTGGGAAGGACCCACGCGATGATTACGTCGCCTCGATCTCCATGCACGCATTGAAACGGCGCCTTGGTTCCACGAACCGTGGACCCACCAACGGTCGTGCTGACGGAATGCCTGTCAGATGACGTGACTTGACCATGACTTGTGTCTGGTGGCATTAGAAACCAAGTTCTGGCTTAGTTTGAAATCAAGCTGGAAAATCCGAGTAACCTGTTGATAGGTCCGACTTATTTTTTAAGACCCGGATCGTATTTTTTGTTGTGAAGTTTTAGGAACCCTTCAAGATTCTGCAAGCCGAAGATCAAGCTAGACGATGATGAATCTGACTTTGGATCTTGGAGGCCTCCGGGGGCTACTGTTGGGGATATACTTTCTGGGTATCCTCACAGTTCCTCACTCACCAAGGTGGCCCACTTCGGGTTAGAGCTTTGCTTCACGGGTGGCCTAGTCAGGGAGAGAAGACGGAGTCCAGTCCGGCTACGGGAAGGCCCAGAAGACTTACAGACTTAGGCCCATAATGTTACATGTAATTCAAGATGTACTCTGTAACCGACTCTTAGTCGTAGCCGGATAGATCTTTCCTGTAAACCCTAGGCCGGATATCTATATAAGCCATCCTAGGGAGAGACTTTAGGGCACCCAATACTTTAGACCCTCAACTCGCACAGGCAAAACCCTTGTAACCCATATTCCGGCTCTGCCATATTACTGGATTGCTAGCAGGAGTAGGATCCGTCCAAAGCCGGCGGATTCGAACCTGGGTAAACTTGTGTGCTCACCGTCCCGGAACACTGAACGTCTCACACCCCTCTCTTCCGCACGCCTCGAGGACCCCCTCATGGCGTACTTGTCCTCAATCCGATGACATGTCATATTGTGAATCATTCTCATATATGGTCACAACATTTGGAGCATAGGACATATCTGGATATGTACATATCACAATATTATTGATCAAAATATTCATGTGATTTCACTCACCAAGTTTCAAAGCACTTGAACCTTGTTTCACTTACCAAGTGTCAGTACACTTGAATCTTAATTCAACCCTTACCATGCGGCAAGAACCTTTCTTGTCGTTTCCATATTGAACCCTTTCAATATCTCATATATGTACGTCTGGCATAACCATATTAGTGCCTCAATCTATCCATATAGATATTGATGCCAAATATTCTATTTTTTCCCAAGTCTTTCATCAAATTCCAATTTTAATGAAATTCTTAACCCATGTCAATAAAAGATACATCATTTCCAATCAACAATATGTCATACACATAATGTATTAGAAATATGTATCAGTGCTCACACTTAATTTCTTGCAAATGCAAGCATCTTCATTGTCTCCGATGAAATTAAACCTTTTAACAGTTTCATCACGGTGAAGATTCCAATTCCCCTATTCTTACTTCAACCATTGAAGTTTGCATGCCCTTTCATCATCCTTTGAATTAATAAAACCCTTCGGACCGTGTCATGTAAACGTCCTGGGTAACCATTCTATTAGAAGAACTTTGTTTTGTTTGTTCAACTACCATATATCAAATTATATGTAGTGGTTGCTACATCAATCCATTAAGACTAAATATCGCTATGAAAGATCAAATCTTGTCATAATCAACTCCTTGAACATGTTCGTAAACTCCTTTCCGACATGTCGACTATTTCATAGATGTCAAACATGCATGTCTATTTCTTTATAGATCCAAACATGACCGATAGGCTTCATGCCTTTCCAGAGGGTCTTCCAAGTTCAAAAACATGATTTCCCGTGTATGGAAACTATCACGGATTTTATGACTTATAGCCACTTGATGGAGTCAGGCCCATCATCGCTTCTTTGCATATAGTTGGTTCATCATTATCAAAACAATAACAACTTTTTTATCAAATCTTGCTATTTGATTGTTACCCAACACATACGGTTCAAATAGGAACTCTAATCTCCAAGATCACAACCTTTGTCATCATGGGAGCCATGAGCATTGTGGCCGCCACCAGGACACTTTTCGGTGCTGCGCTACTTAGCACATATAGCTAAGGTTCAATAACCTTATCAAAGTTCTATTGTCCTCCCACTTAACTTTCTGTAAAAAATTCCTTCTCAAGAAACTTCACGTTCCAAGCGACAAACTCTTTTGTCCCTGATGTTATGGAGGAATACCCAACAAATTCTTTGGGATAACCTACAAAGACGTGCTTATCCGACTTTGGTTGTAAACATTTAACTTATGCATAACATACCAAATTTAAGAAAAGACAACTCGGGTTTTATCCCAAACCATAACCTTTATGGTGTCATTTCAACAGATCACGATGGTGCTCTTTTCAATGTAAAAGTGGTAGTCTCTAAAGCTTTAATCCTTAAAACATAATGGCAGTTTTATAAATGACACCTTTGATCTTACCATGTCAAACAAGGTTTGATTTGATCTCTCGAACATACCATACTCCTATGGTTTATCGAGAAATGCAAATCCATGGAACAATTCCTCAAATCCTAAGTGTTTTGCTAAACATGTAACTCAAATATCTTCCTTTATGATCAAATCACAAACTCTTTATTTTCTTGTTACAATGATTTTCCACTTCATCTTGGAAGTCTTTGAACAATTTTCAAATGTTTCATACTTCTTCCTTATTTAGTAAATATACAGATATATTCACTCAAATTTTTGGAGAAAGCATATGAAGCTGAAAGATCCACTGCACATGACTACATATAAAGGACTATATACATCAACATGCACAATTTTCAATAAGTTAGTCACCCGTTCCCCTTTGGCCTATGAACGGAGTTTCAATTATCTCAAGGAAAGTCTCACAAGCATCATTTGATCAAAATCAAAGACTCCAAAAATCCATCAACATGGAGTTTCTTCATGTTTTCTTTCCAATATAATTTAAATGGCAATGTCAGTTTGTAAGTGATTTTTCAATCATTTGTCTTGTGACATTTTAGCATTAGTTTTTATGGACATGATTTCTCCAACTAGACTTGTAAAAATTCATCCATCTTCTATGGAATATGGTAATTATTTGAATAACCATTGTTCTCATAATACCGGAACAAAATAACAATTATTTAAAAAAAATTTGAAGGCAAGCTTTGATGTCAACGAGAAACACAATAACACTTCATTTATTTTTGATGAACATCATCACATATTCTGTTGCTAGTTACTTAGGCCATTGTAGTTCATGAATTGCATTGTTCTGTATGACATTTCACCCAACCAATCCAATACCCAAGAACCACATTGTTTAACAAGTAAAGAATACAACCATAACATGTATATCATCTATATACCTTAGCTGGATATTTCCAGTCTTTTGTTTTCGACCAAATATTTTATAGATTCTCTTTCAGCATTTCCTTTTCCTTTTAAAAGAATATATCAACATCAATAGTGGTGCCATACATATCACACATAGTCTAGAGCGTGTATAGTCAAATACTAATACCTTTGGATTTGCACTTTGAAGTGGATCACCATCATCAAATGTTTGGTGTTCTTTCAAAAATCCATTCTTTAGTAATCTTTTAGTGTAGTAAACATTTTACCTACATCTTCTATTCATCCTCATCGTGACAACTTTCATGATCAAGCTACTATACCCTATGAGGACGAATCACAAGTACATTGTTAGTTCCCAAAACCTTTTTGGGAGATTATGACGTCTAGCGTCTCCAACCTTCGCAAATTCTCATACAATATGAGAACATGTATTTTGCCAAATTATACTCTATCATGTTGCAACCTAAACATTGTTTCATATGTCTCAATATCTTTCACACATGATGGTTTCTGAAACAATTCTTTTAGCTCCTAGATAATCTCAATATTAAAACAACTTTTGAATATCAAGAATCATGGAGGTAAACATGATACTTTAGATACTAACACTAGAATTGTTAATCTTGACTTAATACTACTTATTAAACTTCATGGAGTAAACAGAGTTTGCTTAACGTTTGCAATAGGACTTCTAAACTTTAAATTGAAACTTAAAACAATACGATACCGGTTCGTAAAGTAAATATCAAGAATTCTATAGTTCTATTATCTCAATTAAAAGTAAGCGCAAGGTAGTAAACGGATGCCAATGACTACAACAAACTATGCAAATTCACTTTGATTTTAGTTTATGATAAATTAAGTTCGACTGATCCAAATTACAAATAAACTCCCACTCAAAACCAACATCCCATGAGTTGTTTTGGTGATTACACGAACCAAATCCACTACACCAAGTCCGATCATCACGTGAGTCGGTGTAGTATCAAAGGAGAGCATATATATGGGCATCATATCAACCATATGACTCATGCTTAACCTTTCGGTCCGTGTTCCGAGGCCATGGCTGTACATGCTAGGCTCGCCAAGTAAGAACCTTAGTACTCGCGTGTGTAAAACTGTCTTACACCCATTATACGAACGTGGATTCAAGTATACCCGATCATAACATGATGTCTTGAAGCGAAGAAACATAAACCAGTGCTTACTTAAGGAAGAACACATTTTTATCTTGATATCTAAATGAGGGATCATCTTATAATGATACTAAAACGCCAAACAAGCAATATAAGATGAAAACATCATATGTGTAAAGTGAAATGATATGGTTCTTGCACTTCCTCACTATCTTATGCATCGTGGTATGATGTTCATCATTCCAACATGTGTAAGGCCAAGGTCTATGGAACTTACTCTTTGGTATGTTATAATTTCCAACAGTATCAATCCATACTAGACATTATAACATTACCGTATAATGACACTTGCCCAACAACACTCTAAACTAGACGCCTCTAATTTATCAATTGCAAGTTTTACGTGGCTTAGGCATTCGAAGATACAACCGTTCATACCTACAAACATGGAACCACAACAATGATAATCAAATTATTAGCAACTCATTGTAAATCAGATATTGACTATAGTAGGAGAGACAGACACCCGCTAGCCACTTATGCAAAACTAGTTGCATGTCCAGCGTGGAACAGGTCTCATGTGTGAGGACATGTAAAGTTAGTCCGGGCAGCTTCATCCCACTATGCCACCAATATCCAAAATACATAGAAGATGCAATAAGATGATCATCAACACCCACATACTCATATGTGTTCTACCCGTGCAAAGTATCTACGCATATATCTAGCTCTGGTACCACTATTGGGTTCGCATCATAGAAAACAAAAAATTTCCTACGATGTGAACATCTAAGAACCAAGATCTATCTACCTAGATACAATCAACGGGTGGATATACATCAATAGAGAACATACCCTTGAAGAGCGACAAAGCATTGTTAACGAAACTGATTTCTTTGTTGATGTAGTCGTACACTTGCCGATCTCAAGATCGTGATGAAGTCCAGCGAGTCCAGCAGGTCCAGCACAAGAACGTCCAGCAGGTCCAGCACCGCAAAGTAGCGGTGCATCTGTGATCACACACACGTCCGGTACCCAACAACCTCCACGTGCTCGCTCCAGCGATGCAGCGGAAGCAGCAACTCCTTTCCAGATAAAGCCATCGAGAACATGTATCTCGCTAATCCGAGACCATGGGGAATAATATCTAGAGGGGAGAGATCATTCACGAGGAGGTGTGAGATGAGAGGAGGAGTGGAGGGCCTTTTATAGGGGAGAGGGGGAAGCCCCTCCCATGGCCAGCATCCAAGGTGGTGCCCCCACCTCTTCCATCATTCATGTGGATGGAGCTCCCACTCACATAAACATGCCTCCACTCAAAAGTCCACTCACCTCCATTAAATTTCCACCAAATTTAATGCAATCTATCATTTAATAAAACTCTTTTATTTATTTTATTCAGAATTTTGTTAATTACATTAATTAACAAAAATTCACATCAAACCCCCAACAACATTTCAATATCACATGCAGAACCAGTTTCTGCAATTTCACTCGAAACAATTTCGGTTTCCATTGAAATGATTCCAGCGCTTTCTTAAATCTTTATCTGAAACATATTTTCTCCAAATGGTGTTGGTATCCCTCAAGTGTGCCACCCTATGGTTCGCAAATAGTGCAAACATGATCAAGACCCCTCTCCAATCAATAATCAGCAGTGGGACCTGGAGATCCGTACTGACTCCCACACATTCAACAATGACTCTAGTGATCGTGTGAACCTTTAACATTGTAACCGAATCCCTTTGTCTCGCGATGTATTACATGTCCGAGATTCGATCATCGGTATCTCTATACCTAGTTTGATCTCGTTACCGACATGCACTCATTTCTCATTCCCGTGATATAACATTCTAGTGATCACATCACTTGCTTGCAAGCTATATCAATGTGATATCACCGAGAGGGCCCTGATTATATATATCCGTAATCGGGATGGAAATTTCCCACTCTTGATCCATGAGCCTCAACATAACACCTTCGGAGTATCTGAACCCACCTTTATTGTCACCCTGTTGAGGTGTGGAGTATTTTTTACACATTTTCTGGAACTAACCTATTAACAAGATGCCACAGTGCCAGTTGCCTATTTTCTGTTGTTTTTGGTTTCAGAAAACCTAGTAAGGAAATATTCTTAGAATTGGACCAGACAAAAGCCAACGTCAATATTTTACCCGAAGCAACACGGAGTCCGGAGGGAAGACGAAGTGGCGCACCAGGGCGGCCACACCTGGTGGGGTGTGGGCCCCCTGGTAGTCCACCGACCTAGCCCTTCTGCCTATAGAAGCCTCCCGGGACAAAAACCCTAAGTACCCGATAAAAATTCCACGAAAGAGTCTGTAGCCGCCGTCATCTCCATCCCTAGATAGGGAGGGATCTGAAGCTCTTCTCGGCACCCTGCCGGAGGGGAGAGATCACCCGGGAGGCCTTCTTCATCACCATGATTGCCTCCAGTATGATGCGTGAGTAGTTCATCCCTGGACTACGGGTCCATGTAGTAGCTAGATGGTGGTTATCCTCCTTTGTTCTATCATGTTTAGATCTTGTGAGCTCCATTCATGATCAAGATCATCTATTTGTAATCTTACATGTTGTGTTTGCGGGGATCCGATGGATATTGAGATGCTATTTTAGATTGATTATTGATTATATCATGTCTATGTTATTTGTGATCTTGCATGCTTTCCATTGTTAGTAGCTATCTTGGCCAAGTAGATGATAGCAACTCTAAGAGGGAGTATTTATGCTCGATAGTGGGTTCCTGCCTCTAGTAATCTGGGGAAGTGACAGGAATCTCTAAGGTACTAGATTTGTTGTTGCTACTAGGAAGAAAACAACAATCTCTTGTCCATGGGACAATCGTATTGTTTACTTTACACACGTTTCTTAATGAAATTATCTGTTGCTTGCAACTTAATACTCGAGGGGGTTCGGATGATAACCTGAAGGTGGATTATTAGTCATAGATGCAGTTGGATTACGGTCTATGTATAATGTTGTAATGCCCAATCAAATCTCATAGGTGTCAAGATGATTAGTATATGCATGTATGCTTTCTCGTTGTCTGTTAATTGCCCCGCTGTAATTTGCTCACCCAACATGTCATCTATCTTAAGGAGAATCACCTCTAGTGAACTATGGACCCTGGTCCATTCTTTTACCATCAAGCTACCATCTACTATTTACTGTTTACTTTTTGCAAATAATTACTATCTTCCACACAATACGTTTAATCCTTTATTCTCAGCAAAATCGGTGAGATTGACAACCTCACTGTAAGTTGGGGCAAAGTTCTGTGATTGTGTTGTGCAGGATTCCAAGTTGGAGAAAACACCTTGGGGTTGTTTCCTTGCTCCTACTGGTTCGATAACCTTGGTTTCATAACTGAGGTAAAACTTGTTGTTGTCCTCATCATACCTTCCTCTTGGAGTTCCCAGCAAGCTCGATATATTTTGAGCCATCAAACCTTTTTTCTAGTGCCATTGCCGCGGACTCAAGGACAGCTTCACAAGAGGAGTCCTTCATAACCAATCTCTTTACTTCGTTTTTTTCTTTTTCTTAGTATTTCTACTTTGTTTGCTTGTTTCTTTTATTAAAAACACAAAAAATTTAGATTTACTGGTTTGCTTCATTTATTAAAAACACAAAAAAATGAATACTCCTAAAAATACTCTGTTGTGTGACTTCACTAGCACCAACAAGAATGATTTCATGTGCACACCTATTGCTCCACCTGTTCCTAAAGCTACTTTCTTTGAAATTAAACCTTCTTTGCTCAATCTTGTTATGAAATAACAATTTTCTAGTGTTGGTACTGAAGATGTTGCTGCTCACCTTAATAACTTTGTTGAACTTTGTGAGATGCAAAAACATAGGGATATAGATGAAGATATTATTAAGCTTAAATTGTTTCCTTTCTCTTTGAGAGGAAAAGCTAAAGAATGGTTGCTATCCCTAACAAGAAATACTATCCTCCTGCTAAGATTATATCTATGAGAAGTGAAATAATGAAATTTAAACAATATGATAATGAACATGTTGCTCAAGCTTGGGAAAGAATGAAATCTTTGGTAAAGAATTGTCCCACTCATGGACTGACTACTTGGATGATTTTTCAAACCTTTTATGCATGACTGAATTATTCTTCAAGAAATCTACTGGATTCTGCTGTTGGAGGTACCTTTATGACCATTACTTTGGGTGCTGCAATAAATCTCCTTGATAATATGATGGTTAACTATTCCGAATGGCACACCGAGAGAGCTCCACATGGTAAGGAGGTAAATTCTATTGAAGAAACCTCCTCCTTGAGTGATAAAATTGATGTTATTATGTCTATGCTTGTTAATGGGAAAGCTCATATTGATCCAAATCATGTTCCCTTAGCCTCTTTGGTTGCTCAAGAAGAGCAAGTTGATGTGAAATTTATCAGAAATATGAAGGGAAACGGGTAGGCTACACTAGCGTAAAATCAAAATTTTCTACCTCGTCAACCAGGAATACTATTGTCATAGATCACGGGATTACCGCTAGATGCGCAGGTGCGAAACTCGATGAAGCACGTTGCGGTAGTGTAGATGTTCTACGTCTCCTCCTCGTCCTCGACCCACGAGCAGCTCCCCTTTGCATGGCTCGTCCAAGTGCTACAGATGCAGCACCTCCGAGGTATCCACACATCCGGAGTGGAAGCCATCACACGCCAGACTGCTAGGTCTACGCGTGCAACACAGGCGGAAGAGGAGTGGCGGCTGGGTGGAATGCTCAACCCTATTCAGCTCGCCTCACTCTCTCTTATATAGGCATCCCTGGTGGGCTTCTACATTAGCAGCCCATTAGCAGCCTAAGCCTGGTCTAATTCGGATCCAATCCTCATTAGGCTTCCAGCCCCTAAAGTGTGTGACCCTATAGGTTCATACATGTATAGACATGACGCGAGTACACTTACTCCATCAATAGTTGGTAGCGGTCTCTAGCAAGACGTGCCAACTCCTAAACGCATATAAAGATCATTCGGACGAACCATCACAAGGTTGAGTACATGTCTTTCCCTTTGCCTCACGATATTTCGTCTAGCTCCAAGCTGACCTCTCTTTCTCGATACTGTGATTCGGAATCCCTTTACTAGGTTAACTCTTAACCATATGTAGCACGGCCATGCATTTCTGGATCCGATCACTCGAGGGGCCCAGAGATATCTCTCTCAAGTAGAGAGGGGAAAATCCCATCTTGAATGACCGATGCCTTGCAGCATGTATCAGGACAAACCTGAAAGCTACCTTTATAACTACCCAGTTATGGAGTAGTGTTTGATAGCCCCAAAGTAGGTCGATCCACATCTCAAGTACATGCGACAATCTCAGGTCTAAGGACAAAATGTACACGATGTGTAGAGAGTGCTGCAAGTATTATTGCCAGTCTCATGTTGGGTCAGTCCAACCCCATGTTCATAACATGTGTCCACATCATTTGTTTGACATCTCCATGTCTATGACTTGCGAAACATAGTCATCAACCAATCGATGTGCTAGTCTAATATTCACGTGTGTCCTCGCATGAACTCCGACTAGGGACAATTATTAGATAACCATACAAGTAAAGAGTTTCACAAACAATTCACATAATTGCCAATCAATACAAGTTGCCTGGTATATGGTTATTCAAGGAACATTATAATAAATCATGGATACACATGAAATACAATCATCTCTATGATTGCCTCTAGGGCATATTTCCTTCAGTCTCCCACTTGCACTAGAGTCAATCTAGACAGTATCTAATACCTATTGCTCTTGTGTGCGCTTCATGCACAGGCTGCGGGAGTGGCTTAGTAAAAGGATCAGCAACATTTGAGTCTGTATGTATTTTGCATAACATGACACTACCATCATCAATGAACTCACGAATCAGATGGTAACACATGCGAATATGTTTGTTCTTCTGGTGCTGTCTAGGTTCCTTGGCTTGTGCAATAGCACCATTGTTGTCACAATAAACGTCCAAGGGATTGGACGAGCCCTGAACCACACCAAGAGCGATCAGGAAATTCCTAATCCAAACAGCTTCCTTTGCAGCCTCCGAGGCAGCAATATATTCAGCTTCTGTTGAAGAGGAGGCCACTGTATCTTGCTTGGAACTTTTCCAGCTCACAGCACCACCATTCATGACAAACACATAACCTGATTGCGATTTCGAGTCATATGAGTCATTAAGGTAACTCGCATCTGTGTAACCCTTTACACTGAGTTCAACCTCACCTCCATAAACTAGGAACATATCCTTAGTCCTTCTCAAGTACTTAAGGGTATTCTTTACCGCTGTCCAGTGAATCTCACCTGGATCAGCCTGGTATCTGCTCGTAACACTTAGAGCATAGGAAACATCTGGGCGAGTACATGTCATTGCATACATGATGGATCCAATAGCCGAAGCATATGGAACCCTACTCATGCGTTCTCGCTCATCAGTGGTCGAAGGACACTGAGTCTTGCTGAGTTTAATGCCGTGAGACATGGGCAAGAACCCCTTCTTAGCCTCTTCCATGCTGAACCGTTTCAACACTTTGTCAATGTACGTACTCTGGCTTAATCCAATTAGCCTCCTTGATCTATCTCTATAGATCTTGATACCCAGAATATATGCCGCTTCTCCCAAGTCCTTTATAGAAAAACTATTTTTCAGTGAGGTCTTAACAGACTCGAGCATAGGAATGTCATTTCCAATCAATAATATGTCATCCACATATAAGATTAGAAACACAAGTGATTTCCCATTTTCTTTCTTATACACACAAGGTTCTTGTTCGTTTTTGGTGAAGCCAAACTCCTTTACAACTTCATCAAATCGAATGTTCCAACTCCGAGATGCTTGCTTCAGCCCATAAATAGACTTTTGAAGTTTGCATACCTTTCCAGCATTGTTTGGATCGACAAAACCTTCGGGCTGCATCATATACACGTCCTTGGAAAGGATTCCATTTAAGAAAGCCGTCTTGACATCCATCTGCCATATCTCATAATCGAAATGTGCAGCAATGGCTAGAATGATCCATATAGATTTAAGCATCGCTACGGGCGAGAAAGTCTCGTCGTAGTCAACTCCTTGAACTTGTCGAAAACCTTTTGCAACAAGTCGAGCTTTATGGATGTGAACATTTCCATCCATATCAATCTTCTTCTTATAGATCCACTTGCACTCGATGGCTTTAAAACCATCAGGCAGGTCAACCAAGTTCCAAACTTGATTGTCTCCCATGGACTCTATCTCGGATCTCATGGCAATCAGCCATTTTTTAGAGTCTGGGTCCACCATCACTTCTGCATAGGTTGCAGACTCATCATTGTCTAACAATAATAACTCTCGCGCTTTGTGGAGCCTCGCCGACCTTCGTGGCTGTGGTGCTTCTATTGCCACGGGTTCCTCAACTTGTTCTGCTACAATAGCATCACTCATAGAAGCATCCCCGACTTGCTCATCTTGAACTTCTTCAAGTCGCACCGACCTTCCACTCGTTCCCTTTGTGAGAAACTCTTTCTCTAGGAAAACACCGCTACGAGCGACAAACACTTTGCCCTCTTCTCGGTTGTAGAAGTAATACCCTAAGGTTTCCCTTGGGTATCCCACAAAAATGCACTTATCCGATTTGGGTGTTAGCTTGTCCGACTGAAGTCGCTTGACAAATGCATCACAACCCCAAATCTTTAGAAAAGAAAAACTGGGATTCTTTCCAGTCCACATCTCATATGGTGTCTTAACTACGGATTTAGATGGTACCTTGTTTAGTGTGAAAGCTGTTGTTTCTAGTGCGTAACCCCAAAATGATAATGGTAAATCTGACTGGCTCATCATCGATCGAACCATGTCCAACAAAGTTCAATTACGCCATTCAGAGACCACGTTTCTTTGAGGCGTTCCAAGTGGCGTGAGCTGTGGAACAATTCCGCAACTCTTAAGATGATTGCTAAACTCGTGACTCAAATATTCACCTCCATGATCAGATCGCAAGGCCTTTATTTTCTTGCCACGTTGATTCTCTACCTCATTTTGAAACACTTTGAACTTTTCAAAAGTTTCAGACTTATGCTTCATCAAGTAGACATAGCCATATCTACTGAAATCATCAGTGAAAGTAATGAAGTAGTGATATCCTCCTCTGGCTGTCGTGCTCATTGGTCCACATACATCAGTATGTATGAGTTCCAACAAGTCTGTCGCTCTCTCGGGAAACCCCGTAAAAGGCGTCTTGGTCATCTTTCCAAGTAATCAAGCTTGACATGTCTCGTATGATTCAAAATCAAACGAAGTTAGAAGACCATCACCATGGAGCTTCTTCATGCGCTTTTCACTTATATTCCCCAAACGACAATGCCATAAATAGGTAGGACTCAAATCATTTGGCCGAAGCCTTTTAGCACTAACATTGTAAACACATGCATTATCAAGATTGAAAATAAATAACCCATTCACAATGGGAGCATCAGCCACAAACATAGCATTCTTAGAGATTACACAACCATTGTTTGTACTCGCGAATGAATAACCATCCCTCATCAAACATTAAGGTGATAAAATGTTTCGACCCATACTAGGAATGTAATAACAATTATTCAACTCCATGAGAAATCCTGACGGAAGGTGAAGTTGCATGACGCCGACGAACAATGCAGCAACCCTTGCTTTATTTCTGACGCGAAAATCCACTTCGCCTTTCTGCACTTCTCTAGTCCTTATTAGCCCCTGCATCGAATTGCAAATATGAGCAACCGATCCAGTATCAAATACCCAAGAGTTAACATAAGAATCTGCGAGAAAAATGTCCACAACATTTACAACAAGCGTACCTGAGTGGGAAGTACTCTTACTTCCACTCTTCTTCAAAGAAGCCTGGTACTTGCTGCAGTTTCTCTTCCAGTGGCCATATTCGTGAGAAAAGAAACACTCAGTGTCTCCTGCAGGACCAGACATTTGCTTGGGTGCAGGGTTTGGCTTAGGGATCGTATCCTTAGCCTTGCCCTTCTTCTTCTGCCAAGAAGTGCCCTTTTTCTTGAAGCTAGGCTTGTTCTGCACAGCCATCACATGGCTATGCCCTGCACACTTCTTAATGTCACATTCTGCTGTTTTCAGCATCCCACATAATTCATTAAGGCCCCTCTCCACCCCATGCATATGGTAGTTCGAAATGAAATGCCCATAGCTAGATGGAAGAGATGCCAAAATGAAATCAGTGGCCAACTCTTGGCCTAATGGAAAACGAAGCTTTTCCAAAGTCTGACTGTAACCAACCATTTTGATCACATGGGGGCCTACAGCTGCTCCCTCTACCAGCTTGCATTCCACAAAGGACTTAGTGACATTGTACCTCTCAGTCCTAGCCTGAGTCTAGAACATGTCCTAAGCGCAACGATCATATCGTACGCTTCCTGATCCTCAAACTGCTTTTGAAGATCAGGTTCCATGCATGCAAGCATAAGACAACTAACCTCAAGAGATTCATCACATGCTTTCTTGTAGGCATTCTTAAGGGTAGCAGTTGCATTATCAGCAGGTTCATCCGGGATTGGGGTATCCAGAACAGTTTCCTTTTTCTCAGCCCTGAGAACAATTCTCAGGTTACGGACCTAGTCCGAATAGTTTGTTCCATTTAGTTTCTCCTTTTCAAGAATCGAACGCAAAGCAAAAGGTGATGAATTGTTCGGTGCCATTGATCTACAACAAAAAATATGCAAAATACTAAGCCATGTAACCATGAAAGAGTAAAACATATTAAACAATTTAACAGCATATACTCCCACTTAAATCAACATCCCTCTATTGATACTAAGTGATTCAAAATCCACAATTAACAAGTCGACTAGTGAGCTTTAGCATCACTGCTAGAAGACAAGGTAAATCGGTAAGCAACCTTTGCTAATCATATCACATATGACTCTTGTTGTTGGGTGACATCTCTATGTCAAAACTAGGCGCCCAACCTTTATGCCCCAAGGTCCTTAACTGTTAAGATGGCCTTGTTAAGCTCACCAACCCTTATGCGTGTAGGTATCCGATACAAACCCATCCAGCCAAGGAAAACCGTGGCACCCTAATTTCATAGACCAACCAACGATTGTACAGGGCATAGGATGGTGCAAGCTTTGGTTGGGAGGGCATGGTTTAACTTAAACTTTGTTAGGGATCGTTCTACTTCTATCATCTAAGCATGCATAGTAGTAAAACGTATAAGAATAGCATTCACATAGATGTGATACAGTATGGCCCATTTTCTCATGGTGATCTCCATCGCCATAGAACCTGTCCACCATGATGATCTCCATCTTCATGCTCTATGCGAGCATCCTCCAAGTGATGAGTTCTCCAAGAACTAATACAAGCTATTACTCCTAACAGCTAGTAATCAAAATTACATGGTATTGGGATCATCACAAGTTGGCACGCAGGCCATTACAATAATTGACAACACATATGGCTCCAGCCGTGTTGCCCTACTCACGGCACGCAGGTCATGAAAAATACATACATGCATCACATACATTTTTGGGCCATACTAATCACATAAATCCTGCAAAAACAAGTTGTGCATAGAATCGCATTCTACCGGATCATGTGAAATCGTAGCACCTATGAACCTTAACGAGATGAAAAAGGGGGCTACGACTAAGGGGGTTCTAGGGGGTATCCCCCTGTGGGGTTCGAAGGGGCAGCGCCCCTGGACATTTGTGAAAAATGAGAGATCAAATCTATACAATTTTCTTTAAGTATTTTTATCGGCAAATCAAATTTACCATAAACCAACCATAGTACCGATTCGACCAAACTCCTTTGATCACGGTACGTCGATTCAGATCTAATTCCCGATTCGATCAATCACATTGATCTTCGCGTGATTCAAAAGGATTTATGTGTCACTGTCTACCCCGATGGCGAAAACTGACCGGTAGGGGTAAGTCATTCGACGACCTTCGAATCACGATCACGGAAAGTAAGATCGTAGATCAATCCAGAAACACCGCCATACAAACGATCACATCATTCATATCAATCTACATATCACCATATGCAAACTTCCCGAACCTATGACTGAATAGCATCGGCTCTGATACCACTGAAGGGAAACGGGTAGGCTACACTAGCGTAAAATAAAAAATTTCTACCGCGTCAACCAGGAATACTATTGTCATAGATCACGGGATTACCGCTAGACGCGCAGGTGCGGAACTCGATGAAGCACGTTGCGGCAGTGTAGATGTTCTACGTCTCCTCCTCGTCCTCGACCCATGAGCAGCTCCCCTTTGCGCGGCTCGTCCAAGTGCTACAGATACAACACCTTCGAGGTATCCACACGTCCGGAGTGGAAGCCGTCACACGCCAGACTGCTAGGTCTGCGCGTGCAACACAGGCGGAAGAGGAGTGGCGGCTGGGTGGAATGCTCAACCCTATTCAGCTCGCCTCACTCTCTCTTATATAGGCATCCCTGGTGGGCTTCTACATTAGCAGCCCATTAGCAGCCTAAGCCTGCTCTAATTCGGATCCAATCCTCATTAGGCTTCCAGCCCCTAAAGTGTGTGACCCTATAGGTTCATACACGTATAGACATGACGTGAGTACACTTACTCCGTCAATAGTTGGTAGCGGTCTCTAACAAGACGTGCCAACTCCTAAACGCATATAAAGATCATTCAGACGAACCATCACAAGGTTGAGTACATGTCTTTCCCTTTGCCTCACGATATTTGGTCTAGCTCCAAGGTGACCTATCTTTCTCGATACTATGATTCGGAATCCCTTTACTAGGTTAACTGTTAACCATATGTAGCACGGCCATGCATTTCTGGATCCGATCACTCGAGGGGCCCAGAGATATCTCTCTCAAGTAGAGAGGGGCAAATCCCATCTTGAATGACCGATGCCTTGCAGCATGTATCAGGACAAACCCGAAAGCTACCTTTATAACTACCCAGTTACCGAGTAGTGTTTGATAGCCCCAAAGTAGGTCGATCCACATCTCAAGTACATGCGACAATCTCAGGTCTAAGGACAAAACGTACACGATGTGTAGAGAGAGCTGCAAGTATTATTGCCAGTCTCATGTTGGGTCAGGCCAACCCCATGTTCATAACATGTGTCCACATCATTGGTTTGACATCTCCATGTCCATGACTTGCGAAACATAGTCATCAACAAATCGATGTGCTAGTCTAATATTCACGTGTGTCCTCGCATGAACTCCGACTAGGGACAATTATTAGATAACCATACAAGTAAAGAGTTTCACAAACAATTCACATAATTTCCAATGAATACAAGTTGCCTGGTATATGGTTATTCAAGGAACATTATAATAACTCATGGATACACATGAAATACAATCATCTCTATGATTGCCTCTAGGGCATATTTCCTTCAAATAATAATTTTAGCAACAATGTCTACAGGAATAATTTTGGTAATAATAATTATAGGCCATATCCTCCCAATAATGGTAATGCTTATGGAAATTCCTACAATAATAATAGAAGTGCACCCTTTGAACTTGAAGTCATGCTTAAAGATTTTATAAGTAAACAATTTGCTTTCAATAAAACTATTGAGAAAAAGCTCTCTAATGCTGAAAGAAATATAGCATCATTGTCTAAAGCACAATCTTCTTTGATTAATAAAATGGCTGCTAAACCTAAAAATATCGAAAATCCCTTTGCTGCTACTAATGACATACAAGTTAGAATTGATGAAAGTGTTAGATTGTTAGCTGAATTGCATGCTAAGTGGGAAAGAGAAGATAAAATTGCTAGAAATAGTAGTATTTGTACTATCACCACCACTAATGTTGATGCTAGCAACCCACATGAAGTCCCCATTCCTTTTGGAACAATGCCTAAAACCAATGGAACCTTCTCTAATAAAAATGCTGAAATTCTTTGAAATATGGGAAACAATAGCTCTACTACCTTGGATGGTAATTGTGATTTTGATCTTGATGGTTGCAATATCTCTGAAGTAATTATGTCCCTACAAAAGCTTGCTAAAAGTCCTAATACTAGTTCTATGAATATGGCCTTTACAAAACACATTACTGATGCTCTCATAAAAAATAAAAAATAAAAGATAAACATAAAGCTTCTATCCCTATGAAATTAGAAGATGGTTGGGAACCCATCATTAATATGAAAGTGAATGATTTTGATCTAAAAGCTTTATGTGATCTTGATAGTAATATTTCTATTATGCCTAGAAGGATTTATGAAATGCTTGATTTTCCACCAATGGACTATTGTTATTTAGATGTCCAACTTGATGATAATGCTAAAAAGAAACTTATGGGGAGTATTAATGATGTTCTTATTATGGTTAACAATACCTATGTCCCCGTTGATTTCTATGTTTTGGATGTTGAATGCAATGCTTCTTGTCCTACTATTTTGGGAAGACCTTTTCTTAGAACTGTTGGTGCCCTTATGGATATGAAAGAAGGCACCATTAAATAACAATTCCCACTCAAGAAAGGTATAGAACACTTCCCTAAGAAGAGAGAGAAGATTCATTTTGCCTCTCCTATTAAAACAAAATTTTCTATTAATGCTTCTTCATTTGAGAATACTTGATTCTTGCTTCTTATGCCTAGCTCAAAGGCGTTAAATAAAAACACGTATTGGGAGATAACCCAAATTTTTAGTCAATAATTTTTTCTTTTGTTGAGTCTTCGAAGTTATTGCCTCTGTAATAACCACTCCTTATCCTTTTTGTGTGGTTTTTGTGCCAAGAGTAACCTCTAATGAGAGAGAAGTAAGACTTGGGAAAGTTGCTGTCCTGAAACAGACTTTTGTGCTTCGCTGTAAAAATTCGTGAAAAATCTCTATATGTCGGATTGATCTGTAATTTTTTGTGCTTCTGCCCCAGGTTGTTAAACTTTAGTTAGTTTAACACTTTTCCATTTGAGCAATAGAAGGTTTTTGAAAAAATTGGTTTTTACCTGCTGGTCTGTTTTGACTAATTTCTGCAATTATTTGCATTTGCCTCTTAATATATTTCTCTTTAAGTTCTCCTTGATCACTTAAAATTTTGAAAGGAATTGCTACAGTAGCTTGTGTTTTAATGGAAGTCTTACTTGTGTTGAAACTGAACCTAAAGACTTATTATCTTGAGTACACTAATGGTGCTAATGAAGATTATGTGAAGTTTTGTATGAAGGAAATTTTAAAATGTAGGAAAGAACAATGTGATAAGATGAAATATGGACAAAAGCTCAAGCTTGGGGATGCCACCCGTTTCACCCCAAGAAATATTCAAGAAGTACAAGCATCAAATCTTGGGGATGCCCAAGGCATCCCCTTCTTCATTAATAAAAATCCCAGGTTTTCTTCGAAACACTTCACTTTTATTGTTTCATGCACAATTGTGTTGTTATTGGAGCGTCTTCGTTTTTGTTTTTAGTTTTCGTTTGCTTGGTTTGCTTAAATAAATTGGTTGGACCCCCGCATTCATACATAGTTTGAAATAAGTTGATTTGGATTGTAAAAGAGTAGGAAAGTTCATGCTTATAAGTGGTATAAAAGGAGTTTTGTTTTTAACTGTGACCTAGGCTTTAACTTGTCATGCTTGATATTGCTTTGACTTTATTCTTAGTGATTATTGTTGTAGCATGACTTGTTACAAACAATTGAGATTGCTTAATGTGCCTTGAAAGAATCATGCATTGTTTTAGCATATAAAAGCATAATATTGTGGTATTCTCCTTTGATGCCTTATTTGGATTGACTTGGCACATGCTCACACCATGTTAAGACTATACCAAGTCACCATAGCCTCTAGTATCATTTAGTTTTCTACTTGTAATATCACTTTATGCTTTAACTAATAATGGTTTGTCGCTTTGCATGATTATGGACATTATTGCTCTCTTAGTTGGTCGCTCCCAGTCTTTTGCTAGCCTCCACATGTACCAAATATGAGCTCCACTCATGCATCCAACTCCAAATAAAACCAAGTTATTCCAAAGAGTCCACCATACCTACCTATTAGCATTATTGTTATTCCAAGTATATTCATGTTTTTGTCTACCTTCCAAATTAAACTTGTTATGTGAAAATTAGTGATTAAAGCTCTCACGAACTTGATGGCACACTTTACTTTCTTGCACTTAATAAACATGAACCATTGTGCCCATCTATGTTGCGTATATGCTTGTGTTTTGTAAGTTGTGAATTAGCAGAACCATGTTACCATGGGGAACACTTTCAACGTTGCACTTTATTTAGTTGATATCATGTTCTTTTGCTTATGGATCCTGGCGGTGTGAAATGAAAGGGGAGCTTGTAAGTCTCATGGAGTTCGTATATGTGCTAGAGAAATGCCTGGGTGGCTAGTCTAAGCCATGCCTAATCATGGTGGAAACTTGCAGCATAACCATAGTGAGCAATCTGTGAAGCATCCTAAAAAAAGAAGAAAAAAAAGAAAAAAGGAAAACCCTATGCAAATAGCATACAAAAAGATCGCTGAGATGCTGATTGTCTGCTTGCCTTGTCATTTTGATATGGAAAGCTTCTCTATCATCAGGCAAGGGGTACCCCGTTGGCGATTCTCTATGATACACATGTACTTACAATGACAAGAACTTACCTGTGACTAAAGTTGAGTAGCATGAGGTTCGGTACTCGTAAGTAAGGGGCATGAGATTTTCATCTTATAACTTGTCAAGCATATCCTCATATTTGTTCACTTTAACCTTAATCACCTAAAGATGCTTATGATAGGGGCAATGAGAGCTGAAAGCTAATAAGTACCATAATGTTTGGAAGCTCCTTATGAGACTTGAATCCCTGCTTCCTTCTCCGAAGGGCCTTTCTTTTACCTTTATGTTGAGTCTCCATCTTCTATCTTTATGCACCTATTGAGAGAGCATAGTGGTCATTCTTAGTTTAATGTGCATTGTCCCAAAACTTGTTGATTGATTATAACTTTGATATTGCTTGTTCTTAAACTATTTGTATCTAGTCACCCTTATGAACTTTGAAGGTGTCCTATGAATTTATTTTTGCTACACTATGAGGGACAAGCTGAATACCATTCTCATTATGTTTTCTATATGTGAAAAAAACGTCTTTCAAAGCATTGTTATTCGTGAATCTTTTGTTTGTACCTCTTCATGTTATAACATAGTTGCTATGTCTTATTGTTAGAACTATATCTTTCATGCTATGTTAAAGTACTATGATCCCAGCTATCAATGTTTTAGAAATACCTTGATCAAGATTGTGATGGTGCATGTCACCTCAAAAAAAAAATTCACTTACCTACATGAGGACGAGCAGGAGTTAAGCTTGGGGATGTTGATATGTCGTAAACGTATCTATATTTTTGATATTCCATGCTTGTTGTATATCTACTTTCTTATGTTTTGTCCACACTTTGGAGTATTTTTTACACATTTTCTAGAACTAACCTATTAACAACATGCCAAAGTGTCAGTTGCCTGTTTTCTGCTGTTTTTGGTTTCAAAAAAGCTAGTAAGTAAATATTCTCGGAATTGGACCGGACAAAAGCCAAAGTCAATATTTTACCCGAAGCAACACGGAGTCCAGAGGGGAGACAAAGTGGCACACCAGGGCAGCCACACCTGGTGGTGGCCCCGCTTGGGGAGCTCGCCACCAGGGGGTGTGGGCCCCTTGGTACTCCACCGACCTAGTCCTTCAGCCTATAAAAGCCTCCCGGGAATAAAACCCTAAGTACTCGATCAAAATTCCACGAAAGGGTCTGTAGCCGCCGTCATCTCCATCCCTAGATCGGGAGGGATCTGAAGCTCTTCTCGGCACCCTACCGGAGGGGAGAGATCACCCTAGAGGCCTTCTTCATCACCATAACTATATTCGGTGTGATGCGTGAGTAGTTCATCCCTGGACTACGGGTCCATGTAGTAGCTAGATGGTTGGTTCTCCTCCTTTGTGCTATCATGTTTAGATCTTGTGAGCTCCGTTCATGATCAAGATTATCTATTTGTGATCTTACATGTTGTGTTTGTGGGGATCCGATGGATATTGAGATGCTATTTCAGATTGATTATTGATTCTATCATGTCTAGGTTATTTGTGATCTTGCATGCTTTCCGTTGTTAGTAGCTATCTTGGCCAAGTAGATGCTAGCAACTCCAAGAGGGAGTATTTATGCTCGATAGTGGGTTCATGCCTCTAGTAATCTGGGGAAGTGACAGGAATCTCTAAGGTACTAGATGTGTTGTTGCTGCTAGGGAGAAAACAACAATCCTTTGTCCATGGGACAATCGTATTGTTTACTGCACACACTTTTCTTAATGCAATTATATGTTGCTTGCAACTTAATACTCGAGGGGGTTCGGATGATAACCTGAAGGTGGATTATTAGTGAAAGATGCAGTTGGATTACGGTCTATGTATAATGTTGTAATGCCCAATCAAATCTCATAGGAGTCAAGATGATTAGTATATGCATGTATGCTTTCTCGGTGTTTGTTAATTTCCCCGCTGTAATTTGTTCACCCAACATGTCATCTATCTTAAGGAGAATCACCTCAGTGAACTATGGACCCCGGCCCATTCTTTTACCATCAATCTACCATCAATCATCTACTGTTTACTGTTTACTTTCTGCAAACAATTACTATCTTCCACACAATACGTTTAATCCTTTTTTTCAGCAAAACCGGTGAGATTGACAACCACACTATAAGTTGGGGCAAAGTTTTGTGGTTGTGTTGTGCAGGATTCCAAGTTGGAGACAACACCTTGGGGTTATTTCCTTACTCCTACTGGTTTGATAACCTTGGTTTCATAACTGAGGGAAAACTTGCTGCTGTGCACATCATACCTTCCTCTTGGGGTTCCCAACGATCTCGATATATTTTGAGCCATCACTAGTTTATAAGAGAGGCATAACTAGGAACCCTTTATTTGTTTATTAAACACACATGTATTAACATTTCCAATTAATAAAATTATAGCATGAAAAATAAACATTTATCATAAACATGGAATAAGATAATAACCACTTTATTTATTGCCTCTTGGGCATATTCCCTTCAACCAGACATGGGGTAACACATGCACTTTCAATCTCCCCCATTTTGGTAATTGATGACAATCCCTTTTAGAGGCTTTATATTAGGAATTATTTGAACACAATGTTGTGCACATCAAATATTACACATGTATATGATGTTAGTACAACCACAATATAGAGCAAACTCCCCCACAATCTATGCACGTGTGGATGAACTTGAATTTCATTGCATATATTACCAACCATTACCGGTGGTGGAGTTTCCTCGATATATTCAACATGCAAATCAATACGCTAAATGCAAAGCACAAGAGGCAAATTTTTAAGTAAAAAACTCAAAGAACAAGACCAAATTCCCTTAAACCCTCTAAAACTTCTCCCCCATTAGCATCGATTGCCGAAATGGGTGAGAAACTCTAGAAGGCCAATTTAGTGAGAGTTCCTCCATATGGTGTGCATTTCTCATAATATGAGTGGAATCAAATTCACGTATTCAATGACGAATACTAGGAGGAAATCAAACTAAATTGAGGATCCAAAGATTGTAAAGAAATAAAATAGTGAAGAAGCATCAATGAATGAAGCAAGTAATCAAAAGATCCAAAGAACCACTTTACAAAAGGAAGATACCAAAAGAAAGATAGATATTATGGTAAGGTCGAAAAGAGAGTGATCTAAATAATATGAGGAGACTCCCTAAGGTTTGTGCACAAATTATAATTTTCATTTGAATACAATATGCACAAACATGGCATCCAGGTTCCCTCAATATCACTTAAACCACAAAGCACAAGCAAGAGATAAGATGTTATAATGAGATAAAATGAGTGTTTATATGAAAATAGGAAGCTCCCCAAGGTTCATGCACAAAAAGGTGCACAATTATGGAATCCTAACTCCCCATAATCAACCAAAACACATAAAAAGTACAAGAAAGCAAATGTGTGTGCGTGGATAAATTAGGGAAGCTCCCCAAGGTTTGTGCACCAATTATAATAATTGCATTTGAATACAAGGTGCACAAACATGGAATCCTAACTCCCCCAACCTTACATAGAAACACACATGCATGATAGATCAACTCTCTTCATCACATATGAGTGCCCAAAGATGCAAATAAAGAGGTTAAGCACTCATGGGCAAAGACTTTTGGAGCCACCAAAGAATAAAAAACAAGGTGGAGAATAAAGGATTGGAATATCAACTAGAGATGTAGCCATACTCATGTGTATAAGTTTCTAGGTAGACAACAATCATGATGATATACATCCACAAAGAAATATGTATACACAAAACGGATACTCAAGAATGAAGAAGATATCCAAAATAAAGTCATAGACAATGCCAATAAGAGTTTTGATTGAAAGCATGGCCAAATTCTCAAATTTATCTTATTGTACATGAATGACCTTCAAACACCAACAAATACATCACAACTATCACAAGGGAAGAAGAGCTAGTTGGAATGCATTGGGAAAGGAAACAAGTATCATAAAGGACGAGTAAACCTTGCAAATTCATCCATATTGCACATGAGAGAACATGAGGAAATGATAGGAAATATAATTGCTAGATTGGCATATGTGGGATTGATGAATCATAAATATGATTTTTATATACTCCCCAAAATATGCACTCGTCTCAACTTACTCATGTTACAATAAGGATGATCCGATATAATCTTGCAAGAACCACACCAAAAGCAACTAAAGGAAATCTTGATAAGATGCAACCACAAGGTTGGATTCTAGAAAAGTATGCATGAGGGGGATACTTGTTACCAAGATATCATTGATAGGATGTAGCAGATATGAGTTTGTTGATCATGCTATCTTGCCTCCAATTTTCATTTAATCACCACATATTTCTTATGGTTGAGACAAGCATCCAATGTATCTCCAATGTACCTATAACAACATTCAAGTACAAAATGTACCCAAACTCACTAGGTCCAAATAAGTTAGATACACTACAATACATAGGACCAACTCCACATAAATATGTGCATATAGATATGAAATTAAATTTCATGCACATCTTAGCCAATGAGGATTTGGTGGATTTAACCCTATATATTGGATCAAGGAAAGCTTCCAAAATATATACATATAGTAAGTATGCATGCACGAGAATTTCAAGAACCAATAGGAGATATAATTTGAGAAAAACACCAAGAAAACTAAGAAGGCACACCAAAGTGTGACACGACTAACGGTTGTCCAAATTATATCAAAGACAAAATCAACACATGATAGACCCCAAGTTCAACAAATGAACAAGGCAAAAGGCCAAAGAGCAAAAAAAGATATACAAATGCTCAATGATTTATGTCATTTAGAAGGTCGAATAGAAAACATGGAATGAGAAAATCAACTCCTAAAAAGATAGAAATGGTTCTAACAACAAACCGACCTCTCAACATTTATCTCCCAAAGAAATAAAACATGATATGGATTAAAAACATTATGAAGAAGCATAAAAGGAGTGTTCTAAACAACATAGGAGAACTCCCCCATGATTAGTGCATTATTTATGATTTTTCATTTGAATACAAAATGCACACACATGGGATCATCATCCCTACCTCCATAAACTAGAGCTCTAGATGATATCAAGACAACAAAAGATCCATAAGAATCGAGGAAGACATGGGAGACAAAACAAAACAAATTCTTGGCAAGCGATAAGGCAACTAAAGCAAAAGCTAATGGGAAAATTATTAATCAGATCTACCACATATTATAGTACCGATTCTCCAAGGACAAGGGACTTGCAAATATCTCCCGGTGGTAGATAGAATATATATCCAAGATCATATTGACAACGAGAAAGCAAATATAAAAAGATAGGAATTAAAAACCTAGACATGAAAGAGATCCTTGAGGGTTTCAACTAGTTAAACAATCACGCAAAGCAATGATTAGAATAACTAGAGGCAAAATTCTTGCCAACTTATATATAAGAATTCATTGGTCACGAAGATGATCTGGGTTTCAAGATCATGGGCATTTATGCCGACTGACAACGAGATCATATCATTGGAGAATGATCTGATTGGACATTCCTCGAAGGATTGCAACACGATCAAGTCATATAGTTCATAGTTGCAACAGCTATACCTAGACTCCTTCTCCTTAGACCGTGAGCTCATATTACTTACTGTTTCCCTAGGCTTCTTAGACTGCATCAACCGTCATCTGGTAATGCGGTGGCCATAATGGTGTACATTGGGTATTCCGAAGGAACAGTAGATGACATGTGACTGCAAGACCGGGATTTGTTCACCCACATGACGGGTAAAGATACATACGGCCGACTTGGTGAGATTACATCTATAAATGTTGCAACATGTGACTAGGTCACGGGGATGTAATATACGGGTAACAAGAAAACAGAACTTGTTGTGAACGAGATTGAACAAAGGTATCGGATACCAGTGATCGGATCTCGGACAAGTTGTATCGAGAAACAAAAGGAAGAGGATGCTACATTTAGACGGTTCAAATGACATTGTCATCAGGAATGCATAGGGGTCACATGGACATCCCCGGTCCCTCTGTTGATCATTGATATAGATCATGTCTAGAGTATTCCCGAGCCATGAGAGGATACACTTAAGGGTACGATGAGAGCGATCATTCGTAAGATGGAATCACAGTAGAGAAAGAGAAAGCCAGAATCGTTCCGCGGAGAGATCCGAGTTGTTCGAAGAAAGAATAAAGGACCGGAATCATTTCGGGAAAGATCCAAAGTCATTCGGAGGAAATCGAAAGGGAACCGAAAGGTGTTTCGGGTCAAGATGGATTTTTTAATATGTATTTAGATATTCATTTGTGTAATTAATATTAAATATAATATTAAAATCTAATTTAAAGGGTTATTCCACTAATGGGCCAAACTTCCTAGGGAATAGGGCCCATGAGGGAAAACCGGAGGAGGGAAGGGCCAAGGGGCCAAGGCCCAGGCGCCTCAAGGGGGCCCACCCGGCCAGCCTAGGGTTGTGCGCGGGGTGGGGCCCACCCCTGGCCGGCGGCCCATGGGAAACCCAAAGGGGAGGGCACACCCCCTCCCCCTATATAAAGGGGTGCCCATGGGTGGGATGAGACACACCAATATTTGGAGAAGTCCTTTTGTTGACTTCCTCATTCCCTCTCTCTCTAGCCCTTGTGACCATGGCCCCAAGTTTGGGTTGCGCGATCAAGGCACACTTGCAGCACGCCGTTGCGCTGCAGGGATTCCTAGCCGTATATCAACTTCCGTACTCCCGGTGGGATCGGGGAGCCGGAGGTCTCATCGTGCACCGGATGTGTATGAAGACACAAGGCGCAACAGTTGGGGCGCTTGAATGTCGTGAGCTGGAGCTGTTGCACGATGAAGATGATGAAGATCAAGAAGGAGCAAGGGGTGACCTGCGAGGAGCTTCGCGACATTGAGGTAGGCTACGAGTACGACTACATCAACCACCTTCCCCGCGGAATGTTAACCGCGTACGGTCTACAAGGGTATGTATTCTATACGCTCCGGACGTTACTGCATTACTACATAGATAGATCCTAGGCAAGTTTTGGGGTTCAACATAGGAAATTTTTTGTTTTCCGCACCGATCCCCAATAGTGGTATCAGAGCCGATATATGTATAGGAGTGCTATACGGCCAGTACGCATAATGTGGGCATTGATCCCTTAGTTTTTACCCTCTAACGTGTACTTGTTTATATCGCAGTATTGTTTAATGAAGCGGCCCGGACTGACCTTACGCGTATTCGTACGCGAGACTGGTTCCACGCTCAACATATGGCTTGTATCATATAAGTGGCTAGCGGGTGTCTGTCTCTCATTCGATAGTTGATATAGCATTTACAATGGAGGGCCGCGAAAGGTGTGTAGTAGAGACAACTATCGGATCCATGTTGTGGTTGGAAAGTTCGTAGTTTAGAAATGGTTCTAGTGCGAAAGCCCTAACAACCACGTAAAACTTGCAATGGATAAAGTAGATGCGTCTAACTTTATTTTGCAGGGGCATGTGATTATGATATGGCATTAGTCGTTGCGAAGGTAAAGTAGTTTACTTTTCTGTTACTAAGTAGTATAGTAATAGTCATCATTCCGATGGACGACCTGGTGGCGGCGTCGTGGACTTGGCGTCAAACCAAGGGCAAGATGGAGATCATGCCGGAGCACTCGATGGAGATCAAGGCGCAAGAAAGACCATATCATATCACATTATACATATGATGTTGATACCTGTTTTACATCTTATTGTGTGCTAGTATTTAGATACTCAACGGTAGAAAATAAGATAATCCCTATTTAATTCCAATGTTCCGTGTTCCCCTTGTGTGTGCACCACCAAGAAAGTTCTTCGGTATGAGGCCGGCCATGATGATCGGGGGTCATACATATCTATGTTCGCATACAGTGGGTGTAAGCCATGTTGCACAACGAATACACACAACTTAGATTTGGCGAGCCTAGCATGTACAAACATGGCCTCGGAACACAAGAGATCGAAAGATCGAGCATGAGTCACATGGATGATGTGATTGGCATTGTTGAATGTCTACCTTTGATAATTCACTGATGGCCGTGATGATAGGGGGAGGTGTAGAGGATAGGGATCATGCGATCACTAAAATCATCCAGGGGATGACAATTTTAGTGGAGACCAATTATAAATTGATCTCTTATTATAAACTTAGTCTAGATGTTTGTTTGCAAATATCTTATTAGATCTTAGCCTATCCCATTGAGGTCCTTTGCGACCATGGGAATATATTGCTTAATTTGGAACTTAGTAAATGGGTCCAACTTCATAGATTAATACCCACGCATGAGGGATATCCTCGTAAAAAGGTGATCTTCTCTTCTTGATACAATAACCATTAGGAGATAATTCGATGACTCCGGAATGTTTGTGGTTTCTCCATTATCATCCAATAAGCCATTCCCCATTCGATGGAGAATTGGGCTACATTTTGTGTTCTGCAAAATCAGGCACATAGATTATGAGCCGTTGGATGGGTTTTCTCCATCATGGATGAAAATAGAATGTTTGGAAAAACACTTAGCGATCTTGCATTAGAATTAAGAACTCGTAGAAGGGCTTGATTGCAAATGGAGGTCATGGATGAAAAGGTATATGTTAGATATACAAAATTATAAATGTGGTTCTTGCAAAACTCGTTGTAGTTTACAAAGTATTTGATACTTGTCCTGCTTTGTGAAAAACAGGAGGATCTGCTTGAGAATTGCTGGTGTTGAGGCAGCGTGACTTGATGACGGCAAGCAAAACAGTTGATGGCCAACATCACCTCTTCCCTCATAGTTTGTCATTTGTATTAGTGGACTTGAATATAAATTTGTAATCCCTGTTTGTGTGTCTTGCTTTTGGCAAGACGATTATTCATATGAACAAGTTACAAACCAGTTTGTACTATTCTTATGAACAATACCTTATGGTCACATTACGATTACAAATAAGTTATTCTCATCACTATGTTAATGATAATAGTTTAAAACATTTATAAAGGATTAGAATGCTAAAAGATATCCAAAGTTTAATAATGAAATGACACTACAGTTTAAGTCATTTTGGTTATTGCAGGTTCTTTATGAAAGATCGGGGTCCTAGATGCTTAATCTAGAGACTTTGCAAAACCATGCCTCTTAGGCAGAATGACTAAAACTCCGCATTCTGGTTAAACGGTGATATGCAAAGAAATGTTGGAACTTATACATAATGATGTATCGTATTTTCAACAAGTAGTGGAAACCATTAGGTAATTGTGGACTTAAGTGAATAAGCGTATTTTCTTAATGAAACATAAGTTTGAAATGATTTTAATTGTTCAAATGAGTTCATAACTAAATAGGATATTGAATTAACAAGTCTCTTCGATTTGATCGACATGACTAAAGTATTCAAGTTAAGTTTAGCATAAAAGAACTTGTGAAAGATGTTTCACAAATTATGATAATTGGACGAATTCAAACTATGTTGAAATGTCTAAACATCATAATCAATATGTATTAGATACATATGGTATAATATTATCTCTTATCAGGGTTATAGTTGTCGTTTAGAGTTAGAGATCAAAATAAGAAAACACAAGACGCAATAGGCACAAACACAACACACATACATGGTGTACATGTTGGGTTCGGAACATAGAAAACAAAAAATTTCCTACGATGGGAACTATACGCAAAGATCTATCTACTAGATACAAGCAACGGGTGGATATATATCCATGGAGAACTTACCCTCGAAGACAACAAATCTTTGTTAACAAGTTGGAACTCGTGGATGATGAAGTCGAACGCTTGCCGATCTCAAGATCATGTGGAAATCCTAGTGCCACAAATCAGTAGCGCATCCGTCCTCGCACACACGTTCAGGCCACCGAACAACCTCCACCTCCTCGCTCCAGCGAATCAGCGGAAGCAGGAACTCCTTCTAGACGAAAAGCCACTGGGAACATGTATCTCGCTAATCCAAGGCCATGGGGGAATATATCTAAAAGGGGAGAGAGATCATTCATGAGGAGGTGTGTTTTGTGAGGAGGAGAGGGGGGCCTTTTATAGGGAGAGGGGAGGCAACCCGCTCCCATGGCCGGTGCCATGGGGAGGTGCCCCCACCTCTTCCCTCATTCATGTGGTGAAGCTCCACTTACATAAATCTAGCCTCCACTCAAAATCCCACTCACACGCATTAAATTTCCACCAAATTTACTGAAACTCTCATTTAATAAAACACTTTTATTTATTTTATTCAGAATTTTGTTAATTACTTTATTTAACAAACATTCACATAAAACCCCCTGCAATATTTCAATATCACATGCAGAACTAGTTTCTGCAATTTCACCCGAAACAATTCCGGTTTCCATCGAAATGATTCCAGCGCTCTGCAATTCTTTCGTCTAAAACATATATGCTCCAAATGGTGTTTGGCAACCTTAAGTGTGTCACCCTATGGTTTGCGAATAATGCACACATGATCGAGACTCCTCTCAAATCAATAATCAGAAGCGGGACCTAGAGATCCATTCTGACTCCTGCACATTCAACAATGACTTCTGTGATCGTGAGAACCTTTAATGCTAGTAACTTAATCCCTTTGTCTCACGATATATTACATGTCCGAGATTCGATCATCGGTATCCAAATACCTAGTTTGATCTCATTACCGACATGCACTCTTTTCTCGTTCCCGTGATATAACATTCTAGTGATCACATCACTTGCTTGCAAGCTATTCTCAGTGTGATATCAGTGAGAGGGCCCACAGTATATCTATCCGTCATCGGGGTGGACAAATCCCACTCTTGATCTATGAGCCTCTACATAACACCTTCGTAGCACTGATCCCATCTTTCTAGTTACCCTTTTACGGTGTGACGTTTGATGTTATCAAGATACTCTTTCGGTGTTAGTGATTAACATGATCTCATGGTCTAAGGACTAGGATTACTTCATATCATGTTATAGCAATATAAACCCAACGACTTTGATCGTAATGTTATACTTCGGCTGAATGTTCATCACATCATTTCACCAATGTTGTGACCTCGTTATTAACGACATCCAATGTCCATGATCAGGAAACTTTGATCATCTTGTTAATCAACAAGCTAGTTTAAAGAGAGGCATAACTAGGAACTTTCCATTTGTTTATTGAACACACATGTATTAATGTTTCTGTATTAATACAATTATAGCATGCAAAATAAACATCTATCATATACTTAGAATATACATAATAACAACTTTATTATTGCCTCTCAGGACATATTCCCTTCAGTCTCCCACTTGCACTAGAGACAATAATCTAGTTACATAGTGATAAATCTAACACCCATGGAGTTCTAGTGTTGATCATGTTTTTCCTAGGGAGAACTTTAGTCAACAGATCTGCAACATTGAGATCTGTGTGTACTTTACAAATCTTTATATCTCCATCCTTAACATGCTCTCGGATGGAGTGAAACGATGCTTAATATGCTTGGAATTCTTGTGAGACCTTGGTTCCTTGGCGTTGGCTATGGCTCCATTGTTGTCACAATAGATAACCATATGGTACAACGCACTAGGAACCACACCTAGTTCGGTTATGAACTCTTCATCCAAACCGCTTCCTGCGCTGCTTCTGCAGCAGCAACATATTCTGCCTTCGTCGTTGATCCAGCCACCACAGGTTGTTTGGAACTCCTCCAACTAACTGCTAATCTGTTCAAGAGAAATACGTATCCGGATTGAGACTTAGAGCCATCCGGATCGGTGTCAAAGCTAGCGTCAACATAACACTTGGCAATCAGCTCTTCTTCACCTCCGTATACAAGAAACATATCCTTAGTTCTTCTTAAGTACTTAAGGATATTCTTAACCGCTATCCAGTGTTCCGTACCTGGATCAGATTGGTACCTACTAGTTAAGCTAATAGCATGTGCCACATCCGGTCTTGTATATAGTATGGCATACATTATAGAGCCTTGATGACCCACAAGTATAGGGGTGTATCAGAGTATTTTCGATAAGTAAGAGTGTCAAACCCAACGAGCAGTAGAAGGTGCTAGCTAGTGGTATGGATCAGGAATTCTCTGCAAATACTTAGCAAACAGATTTTTAGGGGTTTTCGATAAAGCAAGTAAACAAAATACGAGTAAATAAAAGACAGTAAGAATGAATCGAGCAAGTGGCCCAATCCTCTATGCATCAAAGGACAAGCCGGTTGTATTTCTATAGATGACCAAACGTTCTCGAGGACACATGGGAAGACTGTCAAGTGCTTTCGCTTCATATAGTCGATTAATCTTCTTTAGCTTGCTAAGTGTTGTGTGGGTGAACCTGTGTTAATGTACCACCCCATCCAAGACTAATACATACTTGTGATTATACCCCTTGCAAACATCCGTAAGTACAAGAAAGTAACTAAGGTAGAAACCTAACCACAGCTTTAAACTCTAAGACCCTTACGTCCCTTGTGCAATGGTTTCCTAACGGGGGTTCAGGTTTCTGTCACTCCGGCAACCCCTACGATTAGTAGCCAAATACACAATGCATTCTCCTAGGCCCTTATAGGTGAAGTGTCATGTAGTCGACGTTCACATGACACCACTAGAAGAAGTACACCACAACTTAAATAACAATCTATTGAATCTTTCTCAACGCAACTCCGCTACTAACAACAAGACTTCTCCCATGTCCTCAAGAACAAAACGAACTACTCACAAGACATCATATGGATCATGATCAGAGATGGAATAATGATATATAACAATCTGAACATAAACAATAATTCAATGGTTCACTCAATAGCAACAACTACAAAGAGTAATCAACACCGGGAAAGTTTCCCCTATGAACTATAGCAAGATTCAACGCAATTTTTACAGCAATATGGAGATGGTGATGAGGGTGTTGATGGTGATGATGGTGGTGGTGATGATGATGATGATCCCGATGAAGTCCAGCTTGATGGTGGTGTTGATGGCGACGATCTCCCCTCTCCGGGAAGGAATTCCCCTGGCAGAAATCTGTCTGCCGGAGAGATCTTTCTCTCTCGGTGTTTTCCATCCCGCAGAGGCGGCGGAATCTTTTTGTGGTCGCTCCCCCAAGTTTTAGGGTTTCGGGAGGAAGATATACGCCAGAGGGGAGAGGCTGGAGTGGGCCAGGGTGGCCACACCACTCCCTGGCGCGACCTAGGCCTGCCCGCGCCATGGGGTGGTGTGGGCCCCCTGTGGCCCATCTCCACTCCATCTTCTGGCATCCTTAATCTTCTGGAAAAATAGGATTTTCCGTATATTTTCCTAGATTTTCTGATCTTCGCGAATTTTGCCTCAAAACAGCACCCTTTGCATCAGAATCCTGACTGCAGCGGTCGATGCTCCCAAAGTCATCAACCATGCAAAAACAGATGAAATAACATAAGTATCACCTCTCAATACGAAATATATCAATGAATAATAGTGAATTAAAACATAGAATAGTGATGCAAAATGGACGTATCAACTCCCCCCAAGCTTAGACTTCGCTTGTCCCCAAGCGAAACTGAGCTCAATAAACATGACCTCAAGTTTATGGAGTGAAGAGTCGATAAACTGAGCTCAATAAACATGACCTCAAGTTTATGGAGCTTAGACTTCGCTTGTCGATACAAGTACCAATGAAGTGTTGAAAGCGGTCCCCATGATACATGGTTCGGCTAACTTCAACTCATAAAGCGCAAGCATATACGCAACAAAGAAGGATCCAATGGTTCAAGTTTATTAAATGCAAGAAAGTAAAGTGTGCCATCAAGTTCGTGAGAGCTTTAATCACTAAATTTCACATAACAAGTTTAATTTGGGAGGTAGATAAAACAAGAATTTACTTGGAATAGCAATAATGCTACTAGGTAGGTATGGTGGACACAAATGGCAAAGGTTTTGGTTTGAAGGAAGTGGATGCACGAGAATAATTTCCTCTCAGTACAGGTTTTTGGCTAGCAAGGCTGGGTAGCAAGTATAAGAGTTGAAGGAAACAAACAAACATACAAATGTTAAAGACAAACATGCAATCTTCACAAAATATCTTAACTAGAGAAAACTAGACTTATGAGCAAATCAAGAAAGAAAGATGATAAAATTATTTTCCTCTAGAGTACTTCTATCTTTTTATTTTCAACTCTCAAAAAGGGTGTTGCTACTGACCGAGCCAGGTTTGCCAAAAACAACTGAATTAACTCAATGATCCCAAAGTGCTACCAATACTAACAACAAGATCAATCATATAACCACGAATTGAAAACTATCATAAGCTATGCAAAAGAGTGAATGATAGAACTTCTCATTAGTACAACATAATGGAAACTCACACCAAGGGATAGAAATCTAAAGAGAGAGGGGACACTTCCATAATGCAAACCATAGTACAAAATAAGCCCTCTATTCATGATATGACTCTACTAACAAGGTAAAAAGATAGAAGATAGTGATATGATACCGCGGCACTCCCCCAAGCTTGGAACAAACCAAGGGGATGCCAAACCTGATGACGAATTACTCCTTAGGTGGTGGTGGTATCTTCTAAGGGATCTCCCTTGGATGTTCCAGGGGAAGACATTGTGGCTCCAAATCTGAGATTACACCTGGCAGAAACAGATCGAAAAAAAAGACACAACGAAAACACGATATACGAACCTCGGAAGATCCGGGGGGTTATATATTACGAAGTTTCATATCAAAAGGAAGGTACTAGGAGAAAACGGGTCGGAGACGGAGTCCTGGGTGGCCTCACCACCTAGTGGCGCGGCCAGGGGTGGGCCCGCGCCATGGGGTGGTGTGGGCCACCCTGGCTCCGGTTCCGTCCCTTTTTCGCTTCATAGCTTTCCTTATTGACTGAAAACTGCAAAAATATAGTTGGATTGTATTTTCGCGAATTTTTATTACCAGAACTGTTACCTAGTTGGAAACGGACTCTGTAGGTCTCTAAATTTGGTATTGAGTGGATCCTTCCTGAGTCATCACTTGAATATCATCGATATCTTCATCTTCATATACTTATTACTCGAGTCATAAAACCTTTGTCTTCCTTGTTACACCATTATCTCCACTTCCTGGAAATTTCTTTCACACAAAACTTCACACAGTTCTTATTAGCAACATTAGTATAAGTGAAGTGATAAAACCTTTTGAGTCCAACTTCGACTGAAAACAATCAAAACACAAGTTACTTTAGCAACTCCTTTTGAAAACTCAAAAAGAATTCAAAAAAGAAATCGAATAAAGAAGCAAATGCAAGATTGGCAAAATCTGTCAAGACAGACCAGCAGGTAAAGATCAATTTTTTCGAAAGTCTTCTGTTACTCAAAACAAAAAGTGCAAAACTAACGAAAGTTAAATAACAACCTGGGGCAGAAGCACAAACAATTACAGCTCAATCCGATATACAGAGATCTCTCACGAATTTTTACAGTGAAGCACAAAAATCTGTTTCGGGACAGCAATTTCCCTAAATCTTACTTCTCTCTCATTAGAGGTTGATCTTGACACAAAAACAAAACAAAACGGATAAGGAGCGGTTATTACCGAAGTAATAACTTCCAACGCTCAAAGAAACAAAAACAAACTGAAAGCAAAAACAAATTGGGTTGTCTCCCATAAAGTTGTTTCTTTATAGCCATTAAGATGGGCATGATAATTTTGAAGAAGCTCTCATAGGGATATGATTTGAAGTGAAAGATAGCATTAAGAAGCAAAAACACACGCACATTTAAGTCTAACGCACTTCCTATGCAAGGGAATTTTGTAAACAAACAAGTTATTGGAACCAAAGGCAACTTGCATAAGAAGGCAAAAGAAGTGCAACATAAAAACTTTCAGCATAAAACACTGAAACTTGATATTATTGAGATGCACAAGAACACTTTTCCCTCTCTCATAATAGCTTTTAGTATCATGCATAAACTTAACAATATAGCTATCACAAGGACTATCATAGCAATGATCACTTATTCTAACAGAAGACACAGGAATACTAGCTCTCATAACACTACTATGCGAAACAATATTAGAGGTATCCTTACAAAGGATAGTGTGTCCCTCTTTTTCATATTTAGCAACAAAATCTTTCACATTTGCTACAATAGGTTCATCAATCATTTGTTTATCAGGTTCAGTAGCCCTACTCATACTTTCATTAACCATACTAGCTATCATAGAATGCTCCTTTACCTTAACTGGGAAAGGCATTTTCTCAATATAAGGTTTAGGTAAAACATGACTAGCAGTATAAACTTCAGTATTTCTTGCAGGAACACTCTTAGCCATATCTTTATAAGGTTCATGATACTTATTCCACTTCTTTTTAGGCACTTCAATATAAGAAGCAAAAGCCTTAAAATAAGAAGCAATAGCTTGAGAGTTTAGATCATAAGCATTTTTAATATTTTGATAGTCATCAGTTCCCATAAAAGATTCAATGCATTCATAATCATAATTTATACCTGACTTTCTACCTTTGTCATTTTCCCAAGCGTCAGCATTGTCTAGAACACGGTCTAGAAGGTCCCATTTAACTTCTTCTTCCATGCGAGTGAATGATCCAGCACAAGAAGCATCCAATAAATCCTTGTCATGTAGAGGGAGCCTTGCATAAAAGTTATTGATAATAATATTGTTGGGGAGCTCATGAATGGGACATTTGAGCATTAGTAACTTCAATCTCCCCCAAGCTTGAGCAGTACTCTCTCCATCAAGAGGCCAAAATTTGTATATTTGATTCCAATCTTTATGAATTTCACTAGGAGGATAAAACTTTGAATAAAAGAGAGGCACTATTTCCTCCCATTCTAGAGCTTGACCATTCTTCAGCAGCTTATACCATTCCTCAGCTCTTCCTTTCAGTGATAATGAGAATAACTTCTTCTTAACTTGATCTGTAGTAATATCTGCACACTTGAACAACCCGCATAATTCGTGTATAAAGAGTAAATGATCACCGGGATGGACAGTTCCATCCCCAACATAGTAGTTATCCATAACACGATTAATAATTCTTGTAGGTATTTTGAAAACATCTTTCTCAGCAGGTGGTGGCTTATCTACTACCTTAGCAGTGGTAGTAGCATTACCAAATAAGAAACTCAGCAAATTATCCATAACGAAAATAAAGCAACTAGCAGAAGTAAACAATACTCACAGTAGAAGTTTCCTTTACCAGTTCCACTCTCCAATAGAGCTTCACTCCCCGGCAACGGCGCCAGGAAATAGTCTTGATAACCCACAAGTATAGGGGGTGTATCGCAGTATTTTCGATAAGTAAGAGTGTCGAACCCAACGAGGAGCAGAAGGTGCTGGCTAGTGGTGTGGATCAGGAATACTCTGCAAATACTTAGCAAACAGATTTTTAGGGGTTTTCGATAAAGCAAGTAAACAAAGTACGAGTAAATAAAAGACAGTAGGAATAAATGCAGCAAGTGGCCCAATCCTTTATGCAGCAAAGGACAAGCCGGTTGTATTTCTATAGATGACCAAACGTTCTCGAGGATACATGGGAAGACTGTCAAGTGCTTTCGCTTCATATAGTCGACTAATCTTCTCTAGCTTGCTAAGTGTTGTGTGGGTGAACCTGTGATAATGTACCGTCCCATCCAAGCCTTAATACATACTTGTGATTGAACCCCCTTGCAAACATCCGTAAGTACAAGAAAGTAATTAAGGTAGAAACCTAACCACAGCTTTAAACTATAAGACCCTTATGTCCCTTGTGCAATGGTTTCCTAACGGGGGTTCAGGTTTCTGTCACTCCAGCAACCCCTACGATCAGTAGCCTAATACACAATGCATTCCCCTAGGCCCATATAGGTGAATTGTCATGTAGTCGACGTTCACATGACACCACTAGAAGAAGTACACCACAACTTAAATAACAATCTATTGAATCTTTCTCAACGCAACTCCACTACTAACAACAATACTTCTCCCATGTCATCAAGAACAAAACGAACTACTCACAAGACATCATATGGATCATGATCAGAGATGGAATAATGATGTATAACAATCTGAACATAAACAATAATTCAATGGTTCACTCAATAGCATCAACTACAAAGAGTAATCAACACCGGGAAAGTTTCCCCTATGAACTATAGCAAGATTCAACGCAATTTTTACAGCAATATGGAGATGGTGATGAGGGTGCTGATGGTGATGATGGTGGTGCTGATGATGATGATGATGATCCCGATGAAGTCCAGCTTGATGGTGGTGTTGATGGCGACGATCTCCCCTCTCCGGGAAGGAATTCCCCTGGCAGAAATCTGTCTGCCGAAGAGATCTTTCTCTCTCGGTGTTTTCCGCCCCGCAGAGGCGGCGGAATCTTTTTGTGGTCGCTCCCCCGAGTCTTAGGGTTTTGGGAGGAAGATATACGCTAGAGGGGAGAGGCTGGAGTGGGACAGGGTGGCCACACCACTCCCTGGCGCGGCCTAGGCCTGCCGGCGCCATGGGGTTGTGTGGGCCCCCTGTGGCCCATCGCCACTCCATCTTCTAGCATACTTAATCTTATGGAAAAATAGGATTTTCCGTATATTTTCCCGGATTTTCTGATCTTCGCGAATTTTGCCTCAAAACAGCACCTTTTCCATCAGAATCCTGACTGCAGCGGTCCATGCTCCAAAAGTCATCAACCATGCAAAAACAGATGAAATAACATAAGTATCACCTCTCAATACGAAATATATCAATGAATAATAGTTAATTAAGACATAGAATAGTGATGCAAAATGGACGTATCAAGGTTGATTTCCTATCATCCTTATCACTAGCCCAATCCGAGTCCGTCTACACACAAAGATAAAACTTTAGCCTTTTGGATACCACAAACCATAGTTTGGGGTATGAACTAAATATCAAAAGATTCTCTTGACCGCCACCAAGTGGCTTTCTTCAGGAGCCACTTGATACCTTGCACACACTCCTACACTTAACACAATATCGGGTCTAGATGCACAAAGGTAAAGAAAAGAACCAATCATGGACCAATATACCTTTTGATCCACATCTTTACCATTGGGATTTAGCTGAAGATGACATTTGCTTTGCATAGGTGTAGAAACCCCATTGACATCCTTCATCTTGAACCTCTTGAGCATGTCTTGGATAAATTTGGCTTGGTCAATGAAGGTTCCTCCAAATAATTGCTTGATCTCAATACCAAGAAAGAACCTCATCTATCCCATCATAGACATCTCAAACCTATTGGTCATAAGCTTTGAAAATTCATCATAAAAATCTTTGTTAGTAGACCCAAAGATAATGTCATCCACATAAAGTTGGCAAACTAAAATCTCCCCATTGAACTTCTTAGTAAAAAGAGTGGGATCGATTTGCCCAACTTCAAACCCATGGTCTAGCAAAAACTCTCTAAGATTCTCATACCATGCACGAGGTGCTTGTTTAAGTCCATAGAGCGCCTTATTAAGTTTATAGACGTGGTTAGGGAAGTCGGGGTCCTTGAAACCCGGGGGTTTCTTAACATAAACCAACTCATGCAAAGGACCATTAAGAAAAGCACTTTTCACATCCATTTGTTGCAACTTGAAATTATGATTTGATGCATATGCAACAAGGATACGGATGGATTCAAGGCGAGCTACAGGAGCATAGGATTCACCAAAATCAATGCCTTCCACTTGAAAGAATCCTTGAGCTACCAATCTTGCCTTGTTCCCACAACAATGCCATTCTCACCTTGCTTGTTCTTGAATATCCATTATTTAGTGCCTATAACATTGTGGCACTCTTTGGGCTTCTGTACTAACCTCCAAACCTTGTTGCGTTTGAAGTTGTTGAGTTCTTCATGCATGGCTTACAACCAATTCGGATCCTCAAGGGCTTCAAACACTTTTTGAGGTTACACAGAAGAGATGTGAGCTTGATGATCACTAAAACTTGCTGATGTCTACTCACGCTTCTATTCTTGTAGATAGTGTTGGGACTCCAAGTGTAGAGGTTTGTAGAACAGCAGCAACTTTCCCTTAAGTGGATCACCCAAGGTTTATCGAACTCAGGGAGGAAGTGGTCAAAGGCATCCCTCTCAAGCAACCCTATAATCAAGATACAAGAAGTCTCTTGTGTCCCCAACACACCCAATACAATTGTCAGGTGTATAGATGCACTAGTTCGGCGAAGAGCTAGTGAAATACAAGTAATATGGATGATTATAAGTGGTAATTGCAATCTGAAATAAGAGTGGCAACAAGTAAACATGTAACAGGACTGATTGTAAATAGTGTTTCAATGCTTAGAAACAAGTCCTAGGGATCATACTTTCACTAGTGGACACTCTCATATAAATATCTTCTCTTCATTATGCTACCCTAAACTACTCTCTGTTTGGACGATGTAGGGAAATAACAGCACACCTTAAAGTTCACATGCCCCATCTAGATAACCCCTCACTATCACCTTGAGCGCTAGATGGTTCCAACAAACACCACAATCTCATTGAGACATCCAACTCAAATTATACTCATGGTAAGTATTTCTGTAACCTTAGCCTAAGTGCCACACGGTGTGCACACTATCAACTTCACACATGTGGCGATAAGCAGAGATTAATTAAAGCACTTGAGTAGCAGAATAGATCTACTTATTCAACTAGATTACAAAGCTCATGATCTCAATAAGATCACGCATAGAGAGAGAGAGAGAGAGATGAACACATAGCTACCGGTAGAGCCCTTAGCCTCGAGAGAGAACTACTCCCTCCTCATCATGGGAGTTAGCAACGATGATGGAGATGGCGGTGGAGTCAATGGAGATGGCTCCGGGGGCACTTCCCCATCCCGGCCGGGTGCCGGAACAGAGACTTATGTCCCCTGAATATCCTCTTCGGTGGCGGCGGCACTGCGGAACTTTTCATGGAATTCTGATCTTCCCCTTAGGGTTTTCGTCTCGGGGGGTTTATATAGGCGAAGAGGCGAAGTCAGTGGATGGCCGAGGGGCCCACACCAGGGCCTGGCACGCCTAGGGGCTGCGCCACCCTATAGTGTGGCCACCTCGCGGCTCTCCTCCGTCTCTGCTTTGGACTTCTGTGTCATGTCGGGAAAAATAGGAACTTCGGCTTTTGTTTCGTCCAATTCCGAGAATATTTCTTTACTAGCTTTTCTAAAACCAAAAATAGCAGAAAACAGGCAACTGGCACTGTGGCATCTTGTTAATAGGTTAGTTCGAGAAAATGTATAAAAATACCTCAAAGTGTAAACAAAAATAAGAAAGATGATATAAAACAAGCATAGAGCATCAAAAATTATAGATACATTTACGACGTATCAAGCATCACCAGTCTTAACTCCCGCTCGTCCCTCATGGTGAGTAGGTAAGTGATAAAAAGAACAATTTTTTAGGTGACATGCATCATCACAATCTTGATCAAGGTATTTGTAAGGCATTGATAGTTGGGATCAAAGTACTCTAAACATGAGCATGAAAGATAGAGTTCTAACAATAAGGCATAGCAACTATGTTGTAACATGAAAAGGTACAAACAAAAGATCATAAATAACAATGCATTGAAAGACGTTTGTTTGTTTCACATATAGAAAACATAATAAGAGTGGTATTCAGCTTGTCCCTCATGGTATAGCAAAACATAAATGCATAGGACACCTTGAAAGTTCATAAGGGTGACTAGATACAAATAATTTAAGAACAAGCAATATCAAAGTTATGAATCAATCAACAAGTTTTGGGACAATGCACATTAAACTAAGAATGACCACTATGCTCTCTCAATTGGTGCATAAAGGTAGAAGATGGAGACTCAACATAAAAGTAAAAAGAAAGGCCCTTCACCAAGGTAAGAAGGGATTTCAAGTTTCATAAAGAGCTTCCAAAAATTATTGTACTTACTAGCTTTGAGCTCTCATTGCCCATATCATTCGCATATTGAAGTGATTAAGGTTAAAGTGACACAAATATGAGGATATGCTTGACAAGTAATCAGTTGAAAATCTCATGCCCCTTGCTTACGAGTACCGAACCTCATGCTACTCAACTTTAGTCACAAGTAAGTTCTTGTCATTGTAAGTACATGTGTATCATGGAGAACTGCCAATAGGTACCCCTTTCCCCATGACACAGGAGATTTCCCATGTCAAAATGACAAGGCAATAGACAATGAGCATCTCAGCGATGTTTTTATTTGCTATTTGCGTAGGTTTTTATTGAGGATGCTTCACAGAATGCTCACTATGGTTATGCTGCAAGTTTCCACCATGATTAGGCATGGATTAGGCTAGCCGCCTAGGTGTTTCTCTAGCACACATACAAACTCCATGAGCTTACAAGCTCCCCTTTTATTTCACACCACCGGGATCCATAAACAAAAGAACAGGATATCAACTGAATAATAAGTGCAATGTTCATAGCGTTCCCCATGGTAACATGGTTCTGCTAACTCACAACTTATAAAATGCAAGCATATAGGTAACATATATGGGCACAATGGTTCAAGTTTATTAAGTTTAAGAAAATAAAGTGTGCCATCAAGTTTGTGAGAGCTTTAATCACTAATTTTCACATAACAAAAGTTTAATTTGGAAGATAGATAAACACATGAATATACTTGGAATGGTGTAACACACCATGCATATGAATTTATAGTGGAGTCTTTGGAATAACTTGGTTTGTTGGGAGTTGGATGCATGAGTGGAACTCATACGTGGTACAAGTGGAGGCTAGCAAAATACTAGGAGCGACAAACTAAGATAGCAATAATGGCCATAATCATGCAAAGCAACAAAACATTATTAATTAGAGCATAAAGTGATATTGCAAGTCAAAAACTAAATGATCATAGAGGCTATGATGAATTGTTCATAGTCTTAATATGGTGTAAGCATGTGCCAAGTCAACCCAAATAAGGCATCAAAGGAGAATACCACAATATTATGGTTTTGTATGCTAAAACAATGCATGATTCTTTCAAGGAATGTTAAGCAATCTCAATTGTTTGAAACAAGTCATGCTACAACAATAATCATTAAGCATATGGTCAAAGAAACATCTAGCATGACATGATAAAGTCTAAGTCACAGTCAAAACAAGCTTCCTTTTGTACCACTATAAGCATGAAACTTCCTACTATTTTCCAACACCAATTGACTTATTTGAAACAACTCTCAGAGATAATAATCAATAAAGACCAGAGAGCATGTCTCACCCATCTACAAAGAAGAACTAAAAATTTCTAAGCCAAAAGAATAAGAAAACTAAAGCTAAACGCAGTGCTAGCAAAGGAGAACACTCACAGAACAGTAAGAGTGAAAACTAGAGTGTTCTAGGCAAATGAATAACAGGGTGTGTATCTCTCCAAAAGAAGTGTGTTGGGATGCAACCAACTTATTGTGGCAAAGAAAACAAAAAAAACAAAAAACAAAGACGCTCCAAGAACAACACATAGTGCATAAGGTAATAAATATAAAGTGTCTTAAAAGAAGACCTGAGATTATTGATGAAGAAGGGGATGCCTTGGGTATCCCCAAGCTTTGACGCTTGTACTTCTTGAATATTTCTTGGGGTGACACGGGTGGCATTCCCAAACTTGAGCTTTTTCCATACTTCATCTCATCACATCATTCTCTCCCTACACTTGAAAACTTCCTTCATACAAAACTTCACACAATCTTCATTAGCAACATTAGTATTTTCAAAATAATAATCCTTTGGGTTCAGTTTCAACTCAATTAAATCATCCATTAAAACATAAGATACTGTAGCAATTACTTTTAAAAGCTCGAGTTATCCAAGAGAACTAAAAAAGAAACTGATTAAGAGGCAAATACAAATAATGGTAGAAATCTGTCAAAACAGACCAGCAGGTAAATACCGATTTTTGCAAAAATCTTCTGTTACTCAAATTGAAAAGTGCAAAACAAACGAAAGTTGGGTAATAACCTGGGGCATAGTCACAAAAAAGTACAGCTCAATCCGACATACTGAAATTTTTCACGATTTTTTGCAGTGACGCACAGAAATCTGTTTCACGACAGCAACTTCCCCATATCTTACTTCCCTCTCATTAGAGGTTATTCTTGGCACAAAAACAAAATAAAAAGGATAAGGATACGTTATTACAGAGGCAATAACTTCCAAAACTCAACAAAACAAAAATAAACTGAAAGTAAAAATATAATGGGTTGTCTCCCAAAAGCTCTTTCTTTATAGCCATTAAGATAGGCATGATAATTTTGATGATGCATACATAAGAAATATGAATTGAAGTAAAAGAGAGCATCAAGAAGACAATATGGAACAAATTTAAGTCTAACCCACTTCCTATGAAAAACAATCTTGTAAAGAAACAAGTCATGAAAGCACAAAGCAACAAGCATAGGAAAGCAAAACAAGTGCAACTTCAAAAATTTCAACATAAAGAGGGGAAACTTAATATTGTTGAGATATATAAAACCATGTTTCCTCTCTCATAATAACTTTCAGTAGCATCATGAATAAAATTAACAATATAAATATCACATAAAACATTCTTATCATGAGCCACATGCATAAAATAATTATTACTCTCCCTATAAACATAGTCATTCTTATTAATCCTAGTGGGATAAAATTCAACAAAATAGCTATTATTATTCTCATCACCATAATCATCAAATATAGGAGGCATATTGTAATCATAATTAATTTTCTCCTCAATAGTAGGTGGACTGGAAATATCATATTCATCATTGTAATCATCATATATTGGAGGTATAGTATCATCAAAGTAAATTTTCTCCTCCGTACATGGGGTACTAAAAATAGCATGCTCATCAAAACCAGCTTCCCCAAGCATAGAATTTTCCATAGCATTAGCAATAATGGTGTTCAAAGAATTCATACTAATAACATTGCTATTAGCATGCAAATAAAGTTCCATAGGTTTTTAAATTTTCCCTTCAAACACTTCATGTCCTAACTCAAGATAAATAATATAAAGCTCTCTATTTTTTTCCATTAAGCCTAACTAGTGAAAATAAAAAATTCTCTTCAAACACCCAATACACTTGTCAGGTGTATAGCTGCACTAGTTCGGAGAAGAGATAGTGAAATACAAGTAATATGGATGATTATAAGTGGTAATTACAATCTGAAATAAGAGTGGAAGAAAGCAAACATGTAACAGGACTAAATGTAAATGGTGTTTTTATGCTTAGAAACAAGGCCTAGGGATCATTATTTCACCAGTGGACACTCTCATATAAATATCTTCTCTTCATTATGCTACCTTGAACTACTCTCCGGTTGGACGATGTAGGGCTATAGCAGCACAACTTAAAGTTCGCATTCCCCATCTAGATAACCCCTCACTATCACCTTGAGTGCTAGATGGTTCCAACAAACACCACAATCTCATACACATCCAACTCAAATTATACTCATGATAAGTATTTCTATAACCTTAGCCTAAGTGTCACACGGTGTGCACACTGTCAACTTCACACACGTGGTGATAAGCAGAGATTAATTAAAGCACTTGAGTAGCAGAATAGATCTACGTATTCAACTAGATTACAAAGCTCATGATCTCAATAAGATCATGCATAGAGAGAGAGATGAACACATATCTACTGGTAGAGCCCTTAGCCTCAAGAGAGAACTACTCCCTCCTCATCATGGGAGTCAGCAATGACGATGGAGATGGCGGTGGAGTCGATGGAGATGGCTCCGAGGACACTTCCTCGTCCCGGCAGGGTGCCGGAATAGATACTTTTGTCCCCTGAATCTCCTCTTCGGTGGCGGCGGCACAGCGGAACTTTTCATGGATTTCTAATCGGGTGTAGGGTTTTTGACTTGGGGGATTGATATAGGCGAAGAGGCGAGGTTAGTGGCTGCCCAAGGGGCCCACACCAGGGCCTAGCGCGCCCAGGGGCGCCACCCTATGGTGTGGCCACCTCGTGGCTCTCCTCCGTCTCTGCTTTGGACTTCTGTGTCGTGTCGGGAAAAATAGGAACTTCGGCTTTTGTTTCGTCCAATTCCGAGAATATTTCTTTACTAGCTTTTCTGAAACCAAAAACAGCAGAAACTTGGCAACTGGCACTGCGGCATCTTGTCAATAGGTTAGTTCTAGAAAATGTATAGAAATGCCTCAAAGTGTAGACAAAACATAAGATAGTTGATACAAAACAAGCATGGAGCATCAAAAATTATAGATATGTTTACGACGTATCACTTGCCAACTCTTTTATAGTGGACATTCTCCTTCTTAGATTACAAATAACCTTGTCTAGAGTGTGTTCACTTAATCTTAGATTTCTTTCCACTCTAGCTTCACGACGGGCCTCGATCTCCTTGTTGTTTCTTACAGGAGGATCTTGATCATCATGATCATTTTGGTCCTCGTCTTGACCTTAAACTTGACCTTGAACACCATTGGATGTATCTTCTTTAGCATGAGACTCTTCATGAACTTGGTCATGATCAAGGCTGATTTCACTTGATAGTTCACGAACCGCATTTTCAGCTTGATCACCATGAGGAGGGTCTTCATCTTGTTCTTGGCTAGGTGCATCATTCACTTCAAGGGTAGGAGCTTGTTGATCTTGTGAAGATGAGGGCTCTACATGAGTAGAGCATAGTTCTTCCCGAGCAGCCACAAGGGGTTCCTCAACGGGGCGGAAGAATCCCACACCCATTCTTCTTCTGGCGTCTTGAGGTATTTCATCATCTACATCACAAACATCAACTTGCCCCACTTGGGAGCCATCATTTTCTTGAATACCACACTACAAGATTCTATAACACACCGAGTGGTTTTGTTATAGACTCTATAAGTGTGGGATTCAGCACCGTAACCAACAAACATACCTCAAATGCTTTGTACTCAAATTTAGACAAACAAACTCCTTCTGTGAGATAGGAACACTTACAGCCGAACACCCGAAAGTAGGAGATATTGGGATTGTTACCGGTAAATATTTCATATGGAGTCTTGTTCAACAACTTGCGGAGGTAGAGCCAGTTAGATGAGTGACAAGCGGTGGAGATGGCTTCGGCCCAAAAGTTGTATGGAGACTTAAGCTCTGCCAACATGGTCTAGAGGTTTGTGCCTAAAAACAATAATTTTTTCATATGCCAAAAACCCTAATGCTAGGACCTATCTATTAGTAATGTAGTAATGGGGAAGGCTTTTTGAAACTTACCAGTTGAAGACCGAAAAGCCTTGTCAACGTTGAGGAGAACGTGGTTGATGTAGTCGTACCGACACCGACCTCGGGGTCATGTTGAAGTCCAACGGCTCCAACAACTCCTAGTGCCACAAGTGCAGCACCTCATGGGGAGTTACAAACGTCCCGTGCCTGACGATGACTCCTGCTCCTCCGATCTAGCGGTAGTTGAGGAAGTAGACCTTCAGGATCCGAATCCCGCAGTGCGACAGCGCTCCGTGGTGAAGAAGTCTCATGTTCGTGCAGTCCAGACTTGGGCCCACGGTCACGGGAGAGAGAGAGAGAGAGAGAGAGAGAGAGAGAGAGAGAGAGAGAGAGAAGATCAACTGGAGGTATCCCCAAAAGAGAGGAAACCTTTTATTGATTATTATTGTATTTATTTTCTCAGAATACCTCTCAATATATAGAGGAAAAAGGACACCATAGCTCATTAGCTAAGCCATGTGGGACTAAACAAGGGAGATGGGGCTGGCCGCCGCCAGCCATGGCCCTAGTGAGCCCCATGCAGGGTCCCTAGGCCCAGCCGGCCACCTCCCCTCTTTTCTCCCGTTGGTCTTTCCCTCATGGGCTTTTTCCCCTAGGGATTTTGGCCCAATAGTGAATTTGACCATTTGAATTCCCTTTCTTTTATTAAATAAATATAAATCAATATTTAACATTTACTTACATATTATTCAATCCCCGTGGCTATGGAACTCCTTCCATCCCACTCCAAACAACCTTTGGACTTACACGAAACCCTTCTGGTTTTCTCTCTTTCTATTCTTTGGTGATTTCGACGATACCAGAATGATCTCCTAGCATCATCAAGCCCTTAAGTGTGATACCCACGTTTATAGAACACTCCAGACATGGTCGAGATCCCTCTCATACCAATGATCATCAGCGGTACCTGGATGCCCATGATTACCCATGTGCATTCCATGAAATCTTTGTCGTTGAACCATGAACGCTATGTACTATTCCTTTTTCCTCTGCGATACTTGCATTGTCCGAGATCTGATCAATCACATCACCATGTCATATTCAATCTCGTTATAGATAAATGCTACTTAACTCGTTCTGACAAGTGATATCCCTATGACCTAGTCACACGATGCGCAACTCTATGGATATAACTTCTCCGAGTGGGCTCTTGAGTATCTCTTCGTCACGCGGATAGACAAATCCCGCTCTTGAAACATAGGCCTCTACATGCCCCTCTGAATACCTGAACACACCTTTATGATCACCATTTCACCTAGTGAGGTTTTATGCTATGAAGGAAATCTCGGGTGATAGTGATTAGTGTGGTCTCATGGTCTGAGAAATAAGACACTATGTTTCCTAAGCATCGTACTTGAACTTTGTGACATGACCGTGTCACGATGTTTAGATTGGGTATGTTCATCATCTCATTCTCTCAATGAGGTGACTTCATTGTCAACTGGCACAAATGCGACATGATCATGAAACCTTGATCATCTATTGACCAATGAACCGGTGACTAGAGATTCACCGGGAACTATTGGTTGTTTACATATCATATGTGTATTGATTTTTCCTTTCAATACAGTTATAGCATGATATAAAACCTAATTATAAAATTTGTGAAATATGATAATAATTCATATTATTATTTTCTCTAGGGCATCTTTCCAACAGTCTCCCACTTGCACTAGAGTACAAATAAACTAGTTGCATTTGTTACCAATCATCGGCACCATACAACTCGGCACTTCTGATCATGCTTGCTTATGGAAGAGGTTGAGTCTAGGGTCTGGACTTTCCAACCCTTCATATCCTTTGCAACTTATTAATGTCAACTTAATTTACATTAATACTCTATCATCTTATCATAACATCTTATGTATGTATAGTGATACGTCCATTTTGCATCACTATTCTATAACATAATTTACTATTATTCATTGATATATTTCATATTAAGAGATGATACTTATATAATTTCATCTGCTTTTGCATGGTTGATGACTTTTGGAGCATGGACCGCTGTAGTCAGGATTCTAATGGAAAAGGGGCTGTTTGGAGGCGAAATTCGCGAATATCAGAAAATCCGGGAAAATACATGGAAAATCCTATTTTTCCAGAAGACGAAGGCTGCCAGAAGGAGGAGTGGAGATGGGCCACAGGGGGCCCACACCACCCCTACCGCGGGCCACCCTAGGTCGCGCCACCAGGTGGTCTCGCCGCCCTGGTCCACCTCCAGCTTGCCCCTCTGGTTTATATTATCCTCGCGAAATCCTAAGACTCGGGGGGCGACCACAGAAAGATTCTGTCGCCTCTGCGGGGCAGAAAACACCGCGAGAGAAAGATCTCTCTGGCAGACAGAATTCTGCCGGGGGAATTCCTTCCCGGAGAGGGGAGATCTTCGCCATCAACACCACCATCAAGCTAGACTTCATCGGGATCATCATCATCACCACCATCATCTCCACCAGAACCATCATCATTATCTCCATATCGTTGTAACAATTGGGTTGAATCTTGCATAGTTCTTAGGGGAAACTTTCCCGGTGTTGATTACTCATTGTAGTTGATGCTATTGAGTGGAACCATTGAATTATTGTTTATGTTCAGATTGTTACACATCCTTATTTCATCTCTGATCATGATCCATATGATGTCTTGTGAGTAGTTCGTTTAGTTCTTGAGGACATGGGAGAAGTCATGTTGTTAGTAGTGGAATTGTGTTGAGAAAGATTCAATGGTTTGTTAATTAAGTTGTGGTGTACTTCTTCTAGTGGTGTCATGTGAACGTCGACTACATGACACTTCACCTATATGGGCCTAGGGGAATGCATTGTGTATTTGGCTACTAACCGTAGGGGTGCCGGAGTGACAAAAACATCAACCCCCGTTAGGAAACCATTGCACAAGGGACGTCAGGGTCTTAGAGTTTAAAGCTGTGGTTAGGTTTCTACCTTAATTACTTTCTTCTACTTGTGGATGCTTGCAAGGAGTTTAATCACGAGTATGTATTAGTCCTAGGAAGGTTGGTACATTAGCACAGGTTCACCCATACAACACTTAGCAAGCTAACGAAGATTAATCAACTATATGAAGTGAAAGCACTTGACGATATTCCCATGTGTCCTCAAGAACGTTTGGTCATCTCAAGTAATACAACCGGCTTCTCCTTTGCTAAAGAATGGATTGGTCCACTCGCTGCATTTATTCTTATTGTTTTTTATTTACTCGTACTTTGTTTACTTGCATTATCAAAAACCCCTAAAAATCCATTTGCTAAGTATTTGGAGAGAATTCCTGATCCATACCACTAGCCAGCACCTTCTAAAAATCCATTTGCTAAGTATTATGAGATCTAGTGTTCCTGTGTTTTCTATTAGAATAAGTGATCATTGCTACGATGGTCCTTGTGATAGTTATATTGTCAAGTTTATGCATGATACTGAAAGTTACTATGAGAGCGGGAAAAGTGTTCTTATGTATCTCAATAATATTAAGTTCCCTCGTTTTATGCTTAAAGTCTTTATGTTGCACTTGTTTTGCCTTCCTATGCTTGCAGCCTCTGGTTTCAACAACTTGTTTGCTTACAAAATTCCCTTGCATAGGAAGTGGGTCTGACTTAAACATGTGTATTTTTGCTCCTTAATACTCCCATTTACTTCAATTCATATTCTTATGTGAGCATCATTAAAATTAGCATGCCCATCTTAATGGCTATAAAGAAAGAGCTTTTTGGGAGACAACCCAATTTATTCTTGCTTTCAGTTTGTTTTTGTTTCTTTGAGTCTTGGAAGTTATTACTTTGATAATAACCTCTCCTTATCCTTTTTGTTTGGTTTTTCTATCAAGATCAACCCCTAATGAGAGAGAAGTAATATTTGGGGAAGTTGCTGTTCCGAAACAGATTTTTGTGCTTCACCATAAAAAAAATCGTGAGAGATCTCTCTATGTCAGTTTGAGATGTAATGTTTTGTGCTTCTGCCCCAGGTAGTTATTTGACTTTCGTTAGTTTTGCACTTTTTGATTTGAGCAACAGAAGATTTTGAAAAAATATGATCTTTACCTGCTGGTCTGTTTTGATAGATTTTGCCATTCTTGCATTTGCTTCTTAAAACGATTTCCTTTTTGGATTTTTTTGGGTTTTTAGAAGGAGTTGCTACAGTAGCTTATGTTTTGATGGATTTCAGTTGAAATTGGACCTAAAAGTTTTTATCACCTCGCTTATACTAATGTTGCTAATGAGAACTGTGTGAAGTTTTGTGTGAAAGAAATTTCCAGGTTAGTGGAGAAAATGGTGTAATAAGAAAGTGAAAGGTTTCATGACTCAAGCAATATGTGTATGAAGATGAACATATTGATGTTATTCAAGTGGTGACTCCGGAAGAATCTACTAAATACCAAATTCAGAGACCTCTAGAGTCCATTTTCGAATAGGTAACAGTTCTGGTAAGAGAAGTTCCGCGAAAATTCCGTCCAGTTATATTTTTGCAGTTTTTATCCAACAAGGAAAGCTACGAAGCGAAAGAGGGATGGAAACGGAGCTAGGGTGGCTCACACCACCCTCTAGCGCAGGCACCCTAGCTGATGGGGGAATACCAATCGGGGTATACCCATGGAGCGGAGTCACTAGCTGGAGCGAGCCGACTGAAGCCAAGCCAGAGCGGATGGACTCGCCGAATACGGCGATTGGTGCGTACCGGACCTAGACGCCACGCCGACTGAAGGCCCAACACTGCGACTCCAATACAAAGCCCATTAGAACACTTGTAAACCCTAACTGGCTGTATATATAAAGCCACCAGGGGCACCCCATGAGGGGGCTATCTCTCGCTCTCCCACGCCATATTAGATCTAGTCTCTCCCTCCGCCTACAGCGGCTCCATGTAAACCAATCTATGATCATATACTAGATTGACAGCAGGACGTAGCGATCCTCCACCGAGGGGACGTGAACCTGGATACATCGTGTGCCAATCTCGCTCCTGGATTATCCTACATCGTCTTGCCCTTTCCTCTACGTAAGCTACCATGTAGCATCTGTCGTGGCCAATTCCACGACAGTTAGCGCGCACCATGGGCCAGCAGTGCATGGAGGTGATGATTCGGGCGGGATCCCTCACCACCGAAGGCATCCAGATCGCACCTGGCATGTTGTCCAAGAGCTCGGGAGTCGGGTGCTGCGGTGTTGGTCGATCGTATACGATCGTGTGCCCGCTTGAAACAGCTCAGGCACGTGAGCGTTCTAGATCGGTTTGAGATATCTATTTAATCCCATCTCCCTCATTAAACTATGTTTTCAATTTTTTATTTGATCTAATCTCTTGCTCGTATGCATATATTACTTACTGACATGCACCAATCGTTTGGGAAATTGGAACTGCAATCATGTCGCCATGAAACCGTTTGCGTGGCCAAGCTATATTGGTGAAACTCATATTCTACAGCAGCACGCGACAATCCAATTCCTGAAAGGGACATGGAGCGACTACATATATACATACCGGATCTGCATAAAACAATCTCTCTCCACTCTAGATTATTCTGATTATTTTGCTATCTAGTAGTACTAATTATATTTTATGTGAATGCGGAGGCAACCAGGCAATAGTCGACATCGGGTGTGCGGCAGAATCCTTGTTGTCACGATCAGCTCTGGTGCGTCAATTCCGTTGAGAATAATGATGACTTCGCTGCATCAACCCCTCGCTGCGCCGACTTCGCCGTCAACCCAGTCCACCACGCTTAGGGGTCGCCTGCCGTGAACTCTCCATCGCGGGATCGCCCGCGGAGAAATCGCCATCGCAGGCTCACCATCCAGGACACTCCGCGCTCTAGCGATTCGCCTCACCTGTCCCGACTCACCCGCCGTGAACTCACCGTCGCCAACCAGCCAGGCTCGGGCACCCGCCATGCTCTGGAACTCACCTAAACGCGGACTCGCTAGGCTCGGGGACTCTCCACTCACGGACTTTCCACGGCGTGGACGCGCCATGTTCGGCGACTCGCCCGCCGCGGACTCGTCATCACCGGCACGCCGCGTTCGGCGACTTGCTCGTCGCGGACTCGCCAGCGCGACCCTGCCGTCGCGCGCTCGCCCGCCGCATATTCGCCGTGCTCGGGGACTCGCCCGCCATGAACTCGTCATCAACGGCTCGCCAATTCGGCGACTCGCCCGCCTTATATTCGCCGTGCTCAGGGACTCCCCACCGTGTCGACTCTGTCCGCATTTAACAGATAAGTTTCTTTATATTCGTACATGCTATAAGTACAACACATATTCAGCTTTTCGTTCAATTACAAAACCATACATGGGATCGGTTTCAGTTTTGTCTGCTGTTTATTCGCGTCCATCGAAGTAGTGAGGCTGGGTACCAAAAGGCCGACCTTGTCTCCGGGTTCAACAGGCTGGCATCGCGTCCCTGTTACTCGGCAAGCGTTTGATGCTGGAGGTCTGCCTACTCATGAAAAGACACGCATAAACCTTTCATACTGCTAACTGATCCATTTAACAACATGCATTTTATTTCAACATCTACGAATCACGCTCTTTACAAATGTTCAATATATTTCATAAATACACCTTACTGCAGTTGTGCCTTTTTCTCCTTCTCAGCAAAATGGTCTGGTGTCTTTCTCGCCACTCACCGCGCTCGGGGACGCGGCGCACTCCCGACAGCGCCACTCACCGGTCGCCCGACCTCACCACTCGCCACACTCGGGGACTTTGCGCGCTACAGACAGCGCCAGTCATCGGTCGCCCGACCTCTCCGCTCGTCACGCTCCCGACAGCGCCACTCGCCGGCCGCTTGACCTCGCCACTCGCTGCACTCAGGGACTTGGTGCGCTACAGACAGTGCCAGTCGCCGGTCGCCCGACCTTTCCGCTCGCCGCGCTCCCGACAGCGCCACTCTCTGGTCGCCCGACCTCGCCACTCGCTGCACTCGAAGACTTGGCGCGCTACAGACAGTGCCAGTCGTCGGTCGCCCGACCTCGCCACTCGCCGCGCTTGGGGACTCGGTGTGCTCCAGAGAGCGGCACTTGCCGGTCGCCCGACCTTGCCACTCGCCACACTCGGGGACTCGATGCGCTCCAGACAGCGCCACTCGTCGGTCGCTCGACCTCTCCAGTCGCCGCGCTCGGGGACTTGGCGCGCTACGGACAGCGCCAGTCGCCGGATGCCCGACCTCTCCGCTCGCCGTGCTCCCGACAGCGCCACTCGCCGGTCGCCCGACCTCGCCACTCGCTGCACTCGGGGACTTGGCGCGCTACAGACAGTGCCACTCGTCGGTCGCCCGACCTCGCCACTCGCCGCGCTCAGGGACTCGATGAGCTCCAGACAGCGGCACTCGCCGGTCGCCCGACCTCGCCACTCGCCGCACTCGAGGACTCGGCACGCTCCATGGTCAGGGACTCGCCGCAATTGGTGGCTTCACCGACTCCCTGCGCCTTTCGCCAACTGGCCCTCACCGACTGGCTCTCGCCGACTAGAGCTCATCGCCGATTCGCCACAATCCATCGCCAAGACTCTTCGCGCCCTGCCTCAAGCCTGCGTCGAATCCACGACACGCTCGGGGACTACTGATGGGGGAATACCAATCGGGGTATACCCATGGAGCAGAGTCGCTAGCTGGAGCGAGCCGACTGAAGCCAAGCTAGAGCGGATCGACTCGCCAAATACGGTGACTGGTGCGTACTGGACCCAGACGCCACGCCGACTGAAGGCCCAACACTGCGACTCCAATACAAAGCCCATTAGAACACTTGTAAACCCTAACTGGCTGTATATATAAAGCCACCAGGGGCACCCCCACGAGGGGGCTATCTCTCGCTCTCCCATGCCATATTAGATCTAGTCTCTCCCTCCGCCTACGGCGGCTCCATGTAAACCAATCTATGATCATATACTAGATTGACAGTAGGACGTAGCGATCCTCCACCGAGGGGACGTGAACCTAGGTACATCATGTGCCAATCTCGCTCCCGGATTCTCCTACGTCGCCTTGCCATTTCCTCTACGTAAGCTACCCTGTAGCATCTGCCGTGGCCAATTCCACGACACTAGCCGCGCCAGCAGGTGGTGTGGCCACCTCGGACTCTGTCTCCGACCCATTTTCTCCTAGTACCTTCCTTTTGTTGTAAAACTTCGTAATGTATAATCCCCCGGATCCCTCGAGGTTCGTATATCGTGTTCTCGTTGTGTTTATGTTTCGATCTGTTTTGTCCAGATGTCGTCCAGGGGTTCATCTTTAAAGGATTACGAGATGCAACGTCGTCGCAAGCTCCATTGCAATCTTGAGCAGGAGACTCTTGTGAGACGGGTGAAACAAGAAAGGATCGCAACTAGGTGCGAAGACATGGATCGGAACGTCGGAGAGGAAGTAAAGGACTAGCAGCAGGTATGAAGGGGCTGATACCTCTAGATCTTAGTTCCTGCCCTCCAGCAATAGAAGCTCTACAAGTAACTGACGAGTTCTGCTATAAGTACCGAGTCTTGAGGAGGAAGGTGGATATTCTTCAAGAAGAGAATAACAGGCTTCGCAATATGCTGGAAGATTTCCTCGTGCCAACCGAAAGAATACCACCACCACCGAAGGAGTAATTCGTCATCAGGTTTTGGCATCCCCTTGGTTTGTTCCAAGCTTGGGGGAGTGCCGCGGTATCACATCACTATCTTCTATCTTTTTACCTTTTTAGTAGAGTCATATCATGAATAGAGAAGTTAATATGTAGGATGGTTTGCATTGTGGAAGTGTCCCCTCTCTCTTTAGATATGTATCCCTTGGTGTGAGTGGCCGTTATGGAATATTAATGAGAAGTTCTATCATTTACTCTTTTGCATATCTTATATTAGTTTTCAATTCATGGTTATATGATTGATCTTCTTGTTAGTATTGGTATCACTTTGGGATCATTGAGTTAATTTAGTTGGTTTTGGCAAACCTGGCTCGGTAAGTACCAACACTATTTTTGAGAGTTGAATGAAAAAGATAAAAGTACTCTAAATGAAATATAATTTCATCATCTTTCTTTCTTGATTTGCTCATAAGCTTAGTATTCTCTAGTTAAGATCTTTTGTTCTTCCAAGGAAGATTGCATGTTTGTTTTTATCGCTTGTATGTTTGTTTGTTTCCTTCAACTCTTATACTTGTTACCCAGCCTTGCTAGCAAAAATCCTGTACTAAGAGGGAATTCTTCTCATGCATCCAATCCTTAAACGAAAACCTATGCCATTTGTGTCCACCATACCTACCTACTAGCACTATTGTTATCCCAAGTAAATTCATGTTTTTATCTACCTTCCAAATTAAACTTGTTATGTGAAAATTAGTGATTGAAGCTCTCACGAACTTGATGGCACACTTTACTTTCTAGCATTTAATAAACTTGAACCATTGTGTCCATCTTTGTTGCGTATATGCTTGCACTTTATAAGTTGAAGTTAGCAGAACCATGTATCATGGGGAACGCTTTCAACATTGCTTTGGTACTTTGTACCTAGTTGATATCATGTTCTTTTGCTTATTGATCCCGGCAGTGTGAAATAAAAGGGGAACTTGTAAGATCATGGAGTTTGTATATGTGTTAGAGAAATGCTTGGGCTGCTAGCCTAAGCCATGCCTAATCATGGTGGAAACTTGCAGCATAACTATAATGAGCATTCTATGAAGCATCCCCAATAAAAACCTATGCAAATAGCAAATAAAAAGATTGCTGAGATGCTCATTGTCTGCTTGCCTTGTCATTTTGATTATGGGATAGCTCATGTGTCATGTGCAAGGGGCACCCCGTTGGCGGTTCTCTATGATACACATGTATTTACAATGACAATAGCTTACTTGTGACTAAAGTTGAGTAGCATGAGGTTCGGTCTTCGTAAGTAAGGGGCATGAGACTTCAATTTATAACTTGTCAAGCATATCGTCTTGGTTGTGTCACTTTAACCTTAATCACCTAAAGATGCCTATGATAGGGGCAATGAGAGCTGAAAGCTAGTAAGTACCATAATTTTTGGAAGCTCTTTATGAAACTTGAAATCCCTGCTTCCCTCTGTGAAGGGCCTTTCTTTCACTTTTAAATTTAGCCAGTAAACCTATTCCCTTCTATCTCAGCATGTATTTTGAGTTGTTGTGTTTCATTCATTCATATGATGATTTATTCAATCATGTTTCTTATGTTCCTTGTTTTGCACTTTGCTCTTATCTTGGTGTATACTACTTTGAAAGCTATCATTGAAAAAACCAGTTATTTGTGAACTCCTGCGAATTGTCAACTATTCTTCGACCAAGAGCTAAGTTTGCCATTACCAACTTTAATTTACTTTATGTATCTTTATTTGTGTTTCCTTTACCTATTGCAAGTTAAGTTATATAATGGTGAGGTGTCTGCTATTATGATCTATGTATTGATGAATGTGATGCTTCTTGTCCGTATTCTTTTATCGACTCTTCACTCCATAAACCTGAGGTCATGTTTATTGAGCTCAGTTTCGCTTGGGGACAAGCAAAGTCTAAGCTTGGGGGAGTTGATACGTCCATTTTGTATCACTATTCTATATCATAATTTACTACTATTCATTGATATATTTCATATTAAGAGATGATACTTATGTAATTTCATCTGATTTTGCATGGTTGATGACTTTTGGAGCATGGACCGCTGCAGTCAGGATTCTGATGGAAAAGGTGCAGTTTGGAGGCGAAATTCGCGAAGATCAGAAAATCCGGGAAAATACATGGAAAATCCTATTTTTCCAGAAGACGAAGGCTGCTAGAAGGAGGAGTGGAGATGGGCCACAGGGGGGCCACACCACCCCCTGGCATGGGCCACCCTAGGTCGTGCCACCAGGTGGTGTGGCCGCCCTGGTCCACCTCCAGCTCTCCCCTCTGGCGTATATTATCCTCCCGAAACCCTAAGACTTGGGGGCGACCACAGAAAGATTCCGCCGCCTCTGCGGGGCAGAAAACACCGAGAGAGAAAGATCTCTCTAACAGACAGAATTCTGTCGGGGGAATTCCTTCCCGTAGAGGGGATATTGTCGCCATCAAGACCGCCATCAAGCTGGACTTCATCGGGATCATCATCATCACCACCATCTCCAGCAGCACCATCACCATCTCCATATCGCTATAACAATAGGATTGAATCTTGCATAGTTCTTAGGGGAAACTTTCCCGGTGTTGATTACTCTTTCTAGTTGATGCTATTGAGTGGAACCATTGAATTATTGTTTATGTTCAGATTGTTACACATCCTTATTTCATCTCTGATCATGATCCATATGATGTCTTGTGAGTAGTTCGTTTAGTTTGATAAATTGCAAATGTATCTATAATTTTTGATGTTCCATGCTTGGTTTTATCTACTTTCTTATGTTTTGTCCACACTTTGGAGTACTTTTCATATGATTTCTTGGACTAACCTATTAACAAGAGCCACCGTGCTAGCTGCCTGTTTTCTGCTGTTTTTGGTTCCAAGAAAGTCAGAAAATGAATATTCTCGGAATTGGACGGGACAAAAGCCAAAGTCAGTTTGTCACTGAGGGACACACGGAGCCAAAATACAAGACGGAGAGGGGCCAGGGGGCACCACACCACCAGGCCACGTGGCCCAGCCTGGCCCGCGCCAGGGGGTGGTGTGGCCGCCTCCAGCACCCCCTCAGCCTCCCCTTCCGACTATAAGATGCCTCCGATACAGAAACTCTAAGTATCCCATCAAAAATCCACGAAAGAGCCTGTAGCCGTCGTTGTCTCCATCCCTAGATCGGGAGGGATCTGAAGCTCTTCCCGGCACCCTGCCGGAGAGGGGATTTCAGCCTAGAGGCCTTCTTCATCATCATGCAAGCCTCCAGTGTGATGCGTGAGTAGTTCATCTCTGGACTATGGGTCCATGTAGTAGCTAGATGGCTGGTTCTCCTCCTTTGTGCTATCATGTTTAGATCTTGTGAGCTCCGTTCATGATCAGGATCATCTATTTGTAATTCTGCATGTTGTGTTTGCGGGGATTCGATGGATATTGTCATGCTATTTCAGATTGATTATTGATTCTGTCATGTCTTTGTTATTTGTGATCTTGCATGCTTTCCGTTGTTAGTAGCTATCTTGGCCAGGTAGATGCTAGCAACTCCAAGAGTTAGTATTTATGCTCGATAGTGGGTTCATGCCTCTGGTAATCTGGGAAGTGACAGAAATCTCTAAGGTACTAGATGTGCTGTTGCTACTAGGGAGAAAACAACAATCCTTTGTTCATAGAACAATCGTATTGTTTACTTTCACGCAATTCGTAATGCAATAGTTTGTTGCTTGCAACTTAATACTAGAGGGGGTTCGGATGATAACCTGAAGGTGGATTATTAGTCATAGATGTAGTTGGATGACAGTCTATGTATAATGTTGCAATGCCCAATCAAGTCTCAATGGAGTCAAGATGAGTAGTATATGCTTGTATGCTTTCTCGATGTTTGTCAATTGCCCCGCTGTAATTTGTTCACCCAACATGTTATCTATCTTAAGGAGAGCCACCTCTATTGAACTATGGACCCCAGTCATTTCTTTTACCATCATTCTACAATCAATTGTTTACTTCTTTGTGTTTATTTTCTGTAAACTATTACTTTCTTCCATTTGATACGTTTAATCCTTTGTTTTTAGCAAAATCGGTGAGATTCACAACCTCATCGCAAGTTGGGGGCAAAGTTCTATGGTTGTGTTGTGCAGGTCTCCACGTTGCTACTAGCACCGGTAGCGCGCCCTACCAAGGCTCAGCTAGCAACACCTTTGGGGTGTTACCTTGCTCCTACTGGTTCGATGAAACCTTGGTTTCATACTGAGGGAAAACTTGTTGTTGTGCTCATCCTACCTTCCTCTTGGGGTTCCCCAACAAGCTCGATATATTTTGGGCCATCAAGCTATTTTTCTAGAGCCGTTGTCGGGGAGTCAATGACATCTTCACAAGGGGAGTCCCTCATAACCAATCTCTTTACTTTGTTATTTTTGTTTTGTTTTGTTTACTTTTGCTTTGTTTGCTTGTTTCTTTATCAAAAACATAAAAAAATTAGTTTTACAAGTTTGCTTTCTTTATTAAAAACACAAAAAAAATTAAGTCTCCTATAGTTGTTACCTCTTTCTTAGCTTACCATGTTGATCCCTAAGTTTACCCTGAAAGACCTTTCAATAGGTAGTGGCTCTATAATTGGGAAAGATACTATTGAAGAATTCTTTAATCATGTTAGTAAACATGAGGATATTGAGGATGGATCCCTTGCAGAACTTGCTCCAAATACGAAATTGCTGCAGCTTATTTAGTTCACATGTTGGAGGCTAGGTTTGTTAACCTTAACCCCTTAATGCAAGTAATGTTTCTTAAACATTAAGAAAATGATGACCCTGAAAAGAGGGATTTTATTCTGGAAACTTTGTTTAAGGAATTCTATGATGCTGTTAAGTAAGCTACAAAAGTATTTGATCGTTTTAATATGCTAGGCTCATGTGTAGATGTTGTTGGTACACGAGAAAATATGAATAAAACCGAACCTAATGGGGAGGAAATTAAGATACCAATACCTTTTAAACTTGTAGCAATGCATGAAGCCATAGAAAAGAATCTTGATTGGATTGTTCCAGAAATCCCATTTGATGAAAATAGTGAACCCAAGAGCATTGAGAGAGGATCCTCTAGAACTTGTTTGGATGAGATACCTTGCCTTGTTGAAGATATTTCTGGTATCAATCTTAATGCTTCTTCATTTGAGAACACTTGATTCTTTTTCTTGCTACTTATGCCTAACTTAAAGGCGTTAAAGAAAAGTACTTATTGGGAGATAACCCAAAAAATTTAGATGAGTCTTAGAAGTTATTAACTCTGTAATAACTGCTCCTTATCCTTTTTATTTGCTTTTTATGCCAAGAATAACCTCTAATGAGAGAGAAGTAATGATTGGGAAAGTTGCTGTCCCGAAACAGATTTTTGTGCTTCACCGTAAAAATTCGTGTAAAATCTCTGTACGTCCTTTTGAGGCGCGAATTTTTTTTCTCCCTCCCCAGGTTGTTATCTAACTTTAGTTAGTTCAACACTTTTTTATTTGAGCAACAGAAGGTCTTCCAAAAAAATCGTCTTTACTTGCTGGTCTGTTTTGACAGATTTCTGCCATTTTCTGCATTTGCTTCTTGTTGGTTCCTTTTTGAGTTCTTTTGGCGAATTGAGATTTTTGAGGGAAGTGCTACAGTAGCTTGTGTTTTAATGGAAGTTTTATTGGTGTTAGAACTTAACCTAAAGACGTATTATCTTGAGTGCACTAATGTTGCTAATAAAGATTGTGTGAAGTTTTGTATGAAGGAAAAATTTCAGGTGTATGGAAGGAATGACTAATGAGATGAAGGATGGACTAAAGCTCAAGCTTGGGGATACCACGCGTGTCACCCCAATAAATATCCAAGAAGTACAAGCGTCAAAACTTGGGAATGCCCAAGGCATCCCCCTCTTCATTAATAAAAATCCCAGGTTTCTTCCAAACGCTTCAATTTTATTGTTTCATGCGTAGTTGTGTTGTTCTTGGAGCGTCTTCCTTTTTGTTTTGTTTTTGGTTTTTCGTTTGCTTGGTTTTCTTAGTTTTCTGAATAAATTGTTTTGACCCCCCTCTTTCAGACATTAGTTTTCAAATAGTTTGGTTTGGATTGGAAAAGAGTAGGAAAGTTCATGCTTAAGTGGTAAAGAGAGCTTGTTTTTGACTATGGATTGTGCTTTGTCATACCATGCTTGATATTCTTTTGGCTTTATGCTTAGTATTCTTTGTTTTAGCTTGACTTGTTATAAACAATTGAGATTTCTTAATGTGCCTTGGAAGGATCAAGCGTTGTTTTAGCATATTAAAGCATAGTATTGTGGTATTCTCCTTTGATGCTTTATTTGGGTTGACTTGGCACATGCTCACACCATGTTATGACTATCCCAAGTAACAATAGCCTTGATGATCCTTTAGTTTTCAACTTGTAGTATCACTTTATGCTTTGTTCAATGATGTTTTGTCGCTCTGCATGATTATGGTCATTATTGCTCTCTTAGTTTGTCGCTCCCAGTCTTTTGCTAGCCTCCACAACCAAGTATGAGCTCCACTCATGCATCCAACTCCTTAAGCCAAATTATTCCAAAGAGTCCACCATACCTACCTATTAGCTTATGCTATTCCAAGTATATTCATGTTTTTATCTACCTTCCGAATTAAACTTGTATGAGAAAACTAGTAATTAAAGCTCTCACGAACTTGATGTCACACTTTAATTTTCTTGCCCTTAATAAACTTGAACCATTGTGTCTTCTATGTTGCATATGCTTGCACTTATTTGTTGGGGATTAGCAGAACCATGTTGTCATGGGGAACGCTTTCAACATTGCACTTGTACTTTGTACCTAGTTGATATCATACTCTTTTGTCTATGGATGTCGTCGGTGTGAAATGAAAGGGGAGCTTGTAAGTCCATGGAGTTATGTATATGTGTTAGAGAAACGTCTGGGTCACTGGTCTAATCCATGCTAACATGGTGGAAACCTGCAGCGTAACCATAATGAGCTGTCTATGAAGCATTCTTCTTATAAAAAAAGAGTTAGATATTGAGAAAAAAAGATAAAAAGAGAAAAAAAGAGATATATGAAAATAGGAAAGAGAGAAAAAAGCACCATATTCCCATGGTAAATAAGAAGATTGCTGAGATGCTCATTGTATGCTTGCCTTGTCATTTTGATATGGGGATTCTTCCGTATCATCGGGCAAGGGGTACCCCGTTGGCGGTTCTCTATGATACACATGTACTTACGATGACAAGAACTTACCGGTGCCTAAACTTGAGTAGCATGAGGAGCGGCCCTCGTATTGAAGGGACATGAGATTTCCAACTTATACTTCGTCGAGCATATACACCATAGTTTGTTCACTTTAACCTTAATCACTTCAAGATGCTTATGATAGGGGCAATGAGAGCTAAAAGCTATTTAGTACCATAATTTTTGGAAGCTCTTTTACGAAACTTGAATCCCTACTTCCTTCTACGAAGGCCCTTCTTCCACTTTTATATTGAGTCTCCACCTTCTATATTTATGCACCTACTTTGAGACCACAGTGGCCATTCTTAGTTCTATGTGCATTTTCCCAAGACTAGTTGATTGATGCATAACTTGATATTGCTTGTTTTAAACTATTTGTATCTAGTCACTCTTATGAACTTTGAAGGTGTCCTATGCATTTATATTTGCTACTCTATGAGGGACAAGCCGAATGCCATTATGCTATGTTTTCTTTATGTGAAACAAACAAACGTCTTGCAAAGTATTGTTATTCATGAATCTTTTGTTTATGCCTTTTTCATGTTGCAACATAGTTGCTATGTCTTATTGCTAGAACTTTGTCTTTCATGCTATGATTGAAGTACTATGATCCCATCTTTGAATGTTTTGCAAATACTTTGATCAAGTTTATGATGGTGCATGTCACCTCAAAAATTATTCTTTCTTTTTATCACTTACCTACTCGAGGACGAGCAGGAGTTAAGCTTGGGTATGTTGATACATTGCAAATGTATCTATAATTTTTGATGTTCCATGCTTGGATTTATCTACTTTCTTATGTTTTGTCCACACTTTGGAGTACTCTTCATATGATTTCTTGGACTAACCTATTAACAAGAGCCACAGTGCTAGCTGCCCGTTTTCTGCTGTTTTTGGTTGTAGGAAAGTCAGAAAATGAATATTCTCATAATTGGACGGGACAAAAGCCAAAGTCAGTTTTTCACCGAGGGACGCACGGAGCCAGAATACAAGACGGAGAGGGGCTAGGGGGCCACCACATCACCTGGTCGCGCGGCCCACCCTGGCCCGTGCCAGGGGGTGGTGTGGCCGCCTCCAGCACCCCCTCGGCCTCCCCTTCCGACTATAAGATGCCTCCGATACAGAAACCCTAAGTACCCGATCAAAAATCCACAAAGGAGTCTGTAGCCGCTGTCATCTCCATCCCTAGATCGGGAGGGATCTGAAGCTCTTCCCGGCACCCTGCCAGAGAGGGGATTTCACCCTGGAGGCCTTCTTCATCATCATTCAAGCCTCTACTGTGATGCGTGAGTATTTCATCTCTGGACTACGGGTCCATGTCGTAGCTAGATGGCTGGTTCTCCTCCTTTGTGCTATCATGTTTAGATCTTGTGAGCTCCATTCATGATCAGGATCATCTATTTGTAATTTTGTATGTTGTGTTTGTGGGGATCCCATGGATATTGAGATGCTATTTCAGATTGATTATTGATTCTATCATGTCTTTGTTATTTGTGATCTTGCATGCTTTCCGTTGTTAGTAGCTATCTTGGCCAAGTAGATGCTAGCAACTCCAAGAGTTAGTATTTATGTTCGATAGTGGGTTCATGCCTCTGGTAATCTGGGAAGTGACAGAAATCTCTAAGGTACTAGATGTGCTTTTGCTACTAGGGAGAAAACAACAATCCTTTGTTCATAGAACAATCGAATTGTTTACTTTACACGCAATTCATAATGCAATAATCTATTGCTTGCAACTTAATAGTGGAGGGGGTTCGGATGATAACCTGAAGGTGGATTATTAGTCATAGATGTAGTTGGATGACGGTCTATGTATAATGTTGTAATGCCCAATCAAGTCTCAAAGGAGTCAAGATGAGTAGTATATGCTTGTATGCTTTCTCGATGTTTGTCAATTGCCCCGCTGTAATTTCTTCACCCAACATGTTATCTATCTTAAGGAGAGCCACCTCTAGTGAACTATGGACCCCAGTCCTTTCTTTTACCATCAATCTACAATCAAGTGTTTACTGCTTTGTGTTTATTTTCTACAAACTATTACTTTCTACCATACGATACGTTTAATCCTTTGTTTTCAGAAAAACCGGTGAGATTGACAACCACATCGCAAGTTAGGGGCAAAGTTCTGTGGTTGTGTTGTGCGGGTCTCCACGTTTCTACTAGCACCGGTGGTGCGCCCTGCCAAGGCTCAGCTAGCAACACCTTTGGGGTGTTACCTTGCTCCTACTGGTTCGATTAAACCTTTGTTTCATACTGAGGGAAGACTTGTTGCTGTGCTCATCATACCTTCCTCTTGGGGTTCCCTAATGAGCTCGATATATTTTGGGTCATCATAGTTCTTGAGGACATGGGAGAAGTCATGTTGTTAGTAGTGGAATTGTGTTGAGGAAGATTCAATGGTTTGTTAATTAAGTTGTGGTGTACTTCTTCTAGTGGTGTCATGTGAACGTCGACTACATGACACTTCACCTATATGGGCCTAGGGGAATGCATTGTGTATTTGGCTACTAATCGTAGGGTTTGTTAGAGTGACAAAAACCTGAACCCTCGTTAGGAAACCATTGCACAAGGGACGTCAGGGTCTTAGAGTTTAAAGATGTGGTTAGGTTTCTACCTTAATTACTTTCTTGTACTTGCGGATGCTTGCAAGGGGTTTAATCACGAGTATGTATTAGTCCTAGGAAGGTCGGTACATTAGCACAGGTTCACCCACACAACACTTAGCAAGCTAACAAAGATTAATCAACTATATGAAGTGAAAGCACTTGACGATATTCTCATGTGTCCTCGAGAACGTTTGGTCATCTTAAGTAATACAGGCGGCTTGTCCTTTGCTAAAGAAAGGATTGGGCCACTCGCTGCAATTATTCTTATTGTCTTTTATTTACTCGTACTTTGTTTACTTGCATTATCAAAAACCCCTAAAAATCCGTTTGCTAAGTATTTGTAGAGAATTTCTGATCCATACCACTAGCCAGCACCTTCTGCTCCTCGTTGGGTTCGACATTCTTACTTATCGAAAATACTGCGATTCACCCCCTATACTTGTGGGTCATCATATAGTAGTTATGGAAACAGAGTGAGGTCGATTCCAGGAGCCAGCAGTGATGTTAGATCAGTCAATGCGAACTTTCTCATGGGCACTGTGCCCTGGGACACACTTCCTGTGTGAAGACGAACTTCTCTAGCCACAACATTATACATGACATTAGGCAGTATCCTTATACTTTTATTTTAAATGTAGTCATCAAAACAATAGTGCATCCTGTGCAATTTTTGATGTATATTGCCACACTTCCTCTCTGACTTAAGTCGGTATTCTCAATGTAGAGATTTCCAATTTAAAGGTTAACATATGCCCTTTTGCATCACACTTTATGTTTTAGGCATGTTGCCCTTCATGGATCTGGAAACATGTCTACAGTTCTCATTAGACACTGTGGACAAATTCATCTCATTGTTCAGTGATTTGCACTTAATCACTTCTGAACTTTTCTTCTTGGATCTTATTATGTTGAGTTCTCATCAGGGTTTCTAGGACAGAACCTATGTTATAACATAGTGGATGACGATCACCCTTTTCTTTATTTTAATCATCGATGTAGCACTCAAATGTAATTCTTAACTCGAATGATTAAGGACTAGTCCTTCATCAATTCCAATTCCGAAACTACTTCAGAATCTCTTTTAGGAATACATTCCAACATAATATTGTATTATATTCTCTTTCAACTTTACCCATATAAGTCAACATTTATCTGTACTTGTGCTCTTAATCTTAATGTGTCATATACACATATGAATTTATGTCAAGCTCCCACTCAAAATATGTCACCTACATATTTGAGTTTGAAACTTACATTGCTCCCACTCAAAAATATGTCATTCACATATTAATTCAGGAAGACTCTCTAGCTCCCACCCAATTTTATGAAAATTGCATATCTTCTTAGTATTTTGAATGACTTCAAATTCCCTGGATCAATTATCAAATTGAGAGTTTCTTTTACGAGAGAAACTGTTAGATGTCAACACTTCTAAATCAAATTCTTTTGAATTCGCCTAAGATATTATTCATGGTGAATCGTGCTTTGTCTTTCACCTTTTCCGTCATGACTTTGCGGTCCTTTGGAAAACCAAGTAAACCTTTTACTTGGTAAGATTTAGTAATACTTTACTTTCTAATCTTAAGTGAAACTTACTGCAGAAATTTCTCGTAATTTCAGTTCACCATCACTTCCTTTGTAGTTCGTAGGTATGTCATGTTCTGATAGCATGACAGGTGATTCATAAATGTCTCCACACATGGTGTAGAGCATATTTCCGAATCCTACTTTATTTAGCAAAAGCACCAGTGGGGAAAACACAATGATCGTTTATCATTGATCATTTATTTTTTGTGAAGAGACGCGTTCTAGAACACATTCCATTGCGCTTCTCGACACTCTGATGCAAGGTTATGTACCTTCATCGTGCTTTCACTTTCTTCCATTAACATCATTGTCGAGAACACACACTTCCTCGAGAGTGCACCAAAATTTTAGCAATACTAGTTTTGCCTATCTTTTGGTTTTAGCCATGGATGTCGTATTCAATAAATACACTACAAAGATTTGCTCGTTGTTGTTTTGGTGGTATCAAATAATTCAAAAATTTCCACGACAATACATACAAAATATGATGTCGTTCTTATGAATTTCAGATGGTTTACTTTATTCTAAATGAGTATTCGCTATTTCCAACTAATGGTGTTTACACTAACACTACCATGCTTTATCTGGCGCCACCTATTTACCCACTCAATATCAAATGTCATAATGTGATGATTTGCACTTCAACGTATCAAAATGTATCACATTTCACAAGTTCTTATGCCAATCTTATAACGTCGAATTTCATTACTATTGATCAAATGGTAGTAACTTAATTCTCTTTTATCTTTAATGCCCTTTGATGCTGAAATTCTTTGATCACATCAAATAGTTTCATGCTCATGTTTCATTTGGTAAACTCTTTTTACTAAAATCAACAATTACAAAATGATAATCACCACTTTGTTGAAATACGATACATCGAATATGTATTTTCTTTCAACTATTCATCATACACTTTGTATTTATACAATGCACGGTGTTTTAGTTATCTTGCCGAATGTGGGCATGATTTGTATGTGACTAGAGATCAAATATCTACGATCTTCACATACTATCAATATAATTGTTGAATTTTAAACAATTGTTTCATTCAACATGAATATATCATTAATTTGGATATTTCCAAGACATTTTAATATTTTGTAAATGTTCATGCATTATCAATTAGTTTTACAACACGAATAGTTCACACATAATCAAAAAACCATATGAACACGAATAGAAATCATTCATAAAAGTAGAACAACTGTTTTGTTACAAACTCATATGAATAACCGTCTCGTGAAGTGCAAGACACACTAATAAAGTTCATAGTCCATCGATTATAATAATTATTCAAAGCGATAAACTAAATGATAAATGTCGAGGGAGAGTATCATCGGCCATCATCATCATGCTCGCCATCAACACGCAACGTCACCTCCTCTGTAGCAACCAGCTCTCATACAGATGGACCTGTTTTCGCAAAACAGAACAAGTATCAGATACTTCAATACTACAATAAGTGTTTGCAATATTATAACATTTGTAAAACTGTATATCATATATACCTTCGTCATCGACGACCTCTCTGGCAATGGGTTCAACTTTCACATTCCTGAAATGTGTTATGAACTCATGGAAATCTTGTGTTTCCCCATCACCTCTCATGATATAAGTCCTGGCATGCCCTTGGTAGCTGGGAGGAAGCAACCGTAGCAACACGCCTATTGCAAAGGCATTGGTCATCTAGTAGTCTGTGAAATAAACCAGTTTCATGTGTGCATCATGCATGCGCTCCAAGTGATTGTCCAGGTAAGTGTGTTTCTCCATCTTAATGGAAAGGAAGTCTCCAAGCAGCTCGTGCTTCCATATACGCACCTGGCTTTCGAACTCTACTCTCAGTTGATCCACCATCGTATATGGGTCAAGATCACCCATGAGCGGATGTAGTTCGTTCACCATCCTGTAGTGCATTATCAATTGAATGTATGTGGACATTTCTTGACGATAGTAGCGATCTTCCCGCTGTTGTGGGGTCTCATAGTGATCTGGCTCGTCCAAATCCATCGTGATACGTATGTAGTCGACCATGTTGTTCTTACTAAGAACGTCATTCAAACGCACAACCCACTCAGGGAAGTTTGATCCATCTCGTTTGAGCTTTTTAGCAACTACCCACTCAGCAATCTCAAAAGAAGCTTCACGACGATCCATTTCTACACTTACAATTGCAAAATGATTTTAGACTAAGTTTATAATTATGTGAGTTAAATAAAGACTCCACTAAAACTACTATCCCCAAAAAGGTTTTAGTGATTACACGATCCTCATTCACTACACTGCCCCTGATCGTCACGACCGGCGATATAGTTGCAAATGTGGACGCCGAAACGTTGATCACATCATTCATGCGACTGATGCTCGATATTTCAATCATGCCATGTTCCGAGGCCATGTCTGTACATGATAGGCTCGCCAACTCAACCTTACGTGTATTTGCTGTGCAACATGGCTTACACCTACCGTATGCGAACACAGATATGTGTGACACCCGATCGTCACGGCGTGCCTTATAACGGAGAACTTTCTTAGTGGTGCACACTAAGGGAGAACACTTTTGTTGATATTATATTTTAGGGATCATCTTATTTATGCTAGCATCGAGTATCTAATACTAGCACACAAAAGATGCACAAATAGTAAACATCATATGTAAATGCAAGAACTCATATCTAGGAAAAATTGTTGAAAAAAAGTCTAAGAACGATGTCTCACCACCATAAATCTGAGACAACTCAAGAAGAAGCATTGGTCATGCACAGAGCACGGATGGAGGCGTTCCTCCCTCCTCCGCTGTTCGAAGTGTCACCTGGCAGAGTATGGACTCATATAGTTCCGGTGAAGCCGTGGCTCTCTCCTCCGCCCTGACCATGGAGTTGTCAATGGAGTTCCCCACTCAAGGGTGAAGCTACAGAAAAATTATCATGGTGCACAACTCTAGTATGGACACAATGATCTATGTAACCAAGCAAGAGATTTAAGAGTGGTATTGAATTTGGCAAGTCTTAGTATACAAAATTATTCAAAATAAAGGACAAACCTACGATAATAAATCATGACAATCAGGTTCTTACTGAAATTATAAAAATAACGAGGATGCCACTCACATAAGATGGTTGATATTAGCAAAGGAAATCGGGTTCTCCATAACCTTCAAATTTAACAACAAGGTTTCAAATTATCAACGGAAACAAACTGACAAAAATATAATTACCCTTAAGTTAGAGTGTTACCTTGTAATGTGTGGGCTATCTTATTTTCATGAATTGATCAATCACTCGATCATTTTTTTTTAACAAGAGAGGGGTCTAGAAAGACCCAGTAGCTACAATTAAAACACGTGGCGGGTACAAATTACAAAGAAGCCCCTAAGCAACACTCGCACTAAGGACCTAAAATTCGAAGATAAGGGCTTCCGATTTACAAAGAGCACCCCAGAACCAAAGATAAAAACGCAATAAGTTCCTCAGACGCCACCACCACCATTCGCCGGCAACCTCGAGGCACAAGCCGAAGTTGGAGTGAAGGTTGAATCTCAAAACCGGTGACGAGCCTCATCAGCCGGCCATCTCGCCATCTCCGGTGATGGACCACTTGTCGACGACGAGCTGCCGAGCTCCGGCGCAGGACTCCAAAGAAGGGCCTCCGGAGGAGGTTGGATCCCTAGGTCACCATTCGACTAGAAAGGGCAGCGGCTCAACGGCATTAGCGCCACCTTCGGACCACTTCGAGTCGACACCAACGTAGCCACCAGCAGAGCATGAGCCAGTCGACGCCGCCGCACCTCCGTCATGCCGCCACCACCTTGGTGGCTTGGATGAAGCCGCGGGAAAGACGTTGACCTGCACCACCCCACTGCACACTATAGCCGCCTCGCAGGCACCGGCAACCCTGCTCCCCTTCTGCTCCTCCCACCACCACGTCCGACCAGAGAAAGGGGATCGAAGGCAGCAGTTGCAACACCTGCGATGCAGCACATGAGCGAGCCTTATTGATGGAGTAAACGGAGGTGACATGGATCACCGCATCTGGATCCTCACGCCGGAGCACCACAACGAGTACCGCCATCACTGCCATACACCAGATCTGGCTCACAAGATCCGGCGAAACCCTCCCTGCATAACGCCATGACACGGCACAAGGCCAAACCCTTGACCTACTACTACTACAACCTACAACTACTCTGGCACTGCTCCTTTGCCGCCTCCCGCCGGCTATTCTGGCGAGAAGGGCTCGGGAGAGGCCCAGGCTTCTCGACACGACTCTCAAAGCAGAGGGAGGGGAGGGGAGAAGAATAACTGTTGCGCATGTTACATCACTCGATCATTGGTGACTTATTTTCTTTCTTCCTTCTACATATCACTCAACATGTTATACTTGCGACGATTTTGCAAATACATTTTCACTAGCTTTATCATCGAGAATACCATCTAAACCGTAGCGTTGTGGCACGAATCAAATAAACACAAGCAGATGAACGTATAAAAGGAAAAAAAGATACACTTCTAGGAGTGTAGGATAATATATTTTTTTCCACAGGATCGTGTTGAATCTCCTCTTCCCAATTTATACCATCTCTACTTCTTGATAGAGCCTTTCTTCTTAAAAATACTCCCCCTGTTTCATAATATAAGATGTTTTAGCTTTGTAGAAAAGAGTGTATTTAGACTTTTTCTAATATGTAGGTTTGGAGAAAATCTACACACTAAAATAGATCTAGATACACTCTTTTTAGTTTTTACAAAGGTAAAACATCTTATATTACGACACGGAGGGAGTACATGTCCATGTACCTGACAAAGAGTGATTAAATAAGCTAAATTCTCCAACTCACAACTAAGGATGGTGATAGAGTGGGTTTAGAGGGATATGACAAAACCAAATCGAAATTCAAATCCATGAACCTCACTCTAGCCCGTCCACGAAGATATCTATTGGCATGGATATCGCTCCACATCCAAACCCGCCGGATATCCATATCTATCTATACCTAATAATAAAGTACGAAGTGTTTCCTACGGATTCCGCTTTTTTTAGACGATTTTACCTCTATCAGTTTTAATATAATTACCCACCCATGCCATCCTCAAGTCAACGCACCGTTTTAATAAACAAACCTGCCATCGTTCGTTCGCCGCCGCCCTCACGAGCGAAGAGAAAAGCAGGGAGATTGTTTGGCCTGAAATCTAATAATGATCGGGACTACGCTGCCTTGGGCAAACGTGAGAGAGAGCTGCACCCTGGATGTTGAGCTACACCCTGGATGTTGTGAGCTAACGGGATCTCTGGCATGCAAGTCAGCGACACCCTATATCTGGCGCTGGCAAATTAAACGGGATTACAGGTTGTTGCCTGCATATGTTGCCGCCGCGTGGATAGCAGGAGGAGGATAGCAATCACAGAAGGTGGAGGAGGGCACTGGGCACTGGGCACAAGATCGGCTCCTTACGGAACAAGGTGCACAGGAACTCATAGAACAAACTAGATCATGTTGGCGCGCGTTGCCGCGCTCCGTCCATTTGAACTATAGAATGTTAGGTAAGTTTCTAATTATGCGGAGGCGCGACCATTACCCAAGACTGACCCAAGTGTCAACTTTGCGGTGGTTGGGATCATAAGATGACACCTCTAATTTCATTAATTTCATATATTCATACAAACAATATTCAATTCTTTAAATGGAAGTGATCATTACAAATAACTCCACAAACTCTAGATGTTCTACTTGTTTCAGAATATGCATACTACAAAGAGAAACATTATAAGAAAAAATAGATGCATCATCTTTCTTCTCCGGAAAGCAAAACCCGTCTCTTCAAATTCTAGGAACAATTTACGAAAATTGACAATGTTGGGCTGCTCATATGTGGAGAGAACAATAGCATCAAACCTGCAATAACTGGGTAGCTGATGGTACAGATATATAAGAAAAGACATTTAATATGCCAGGAAGAAATGCAAAAGGTAAGACTGTTATATAACGAAGAATTGTACCTGATGGCAGATGCAAGGACTAAAAACGGAACTCCATGCCGCATTTAAGATATTCTTTCAAACTCATGTTTGATAACCCCTCGTATGGTGACCACGTAAACCGAGAATAACAGTCATATGGATTACCTTACTATAGTGCAGAGCACATAAAACTGGCATTGGCATCAAACATAAATATTTATTATCGAACTATTTAGCACAAAAACATCAATATAACTGGGTGCTGAAAACTGGTCAATATAGGGTACATAATAGAGAAAAAACCTAAACTATACTATATAGTCCATAGAAATACAATTCAAAATAGAGAACTGTTAAGTTATACTTGTATCCGTCTAGTTCCTTATATTTTGTAAAGTAAATCCGACAACAATCAAAGGCAGCAACTTTTCGCTCCCTTCACAACTACTAAATAATTTTCTTACCATAGTAACACTTCCAGGGCAAAAACAAAATCTATAGGAACTAAAGCATATATGGCAAATTAACCATTGAATTTTGGCCAACGACCTTTTCTAAATTGGAAGGAACGCATCTTGTACTATGAAAGAATAGTTGGCAGCATAAGAAATTGACAGCGATTTTAACATTTCTACTTCATCAAGTACCCCTAACTTTTTATAATATAAGATGTTTTAGGTTTGTGAAGTAAAATGTATCTAGACTTCTTTTAGTATGTAGGTAAAACAACTTATATTTTGAAATGAGGGAGTAGTACATAATTGCTATTTTTGTGTAACCAAGCAGCTACCATCATGTTCTCAGTTGTCGTGTGATCAACTTGGAGGACGTTGATTTGATGACTACATCATGCACAGAACGCCTGAACAATGCATTAGACACAACTCGAAGAGAATGTTGTAGCCCAATATTGAACAGGTACAAGACTACAAGAGTACTAACCGACATGGATGGCAGCCATCTTCTCACCACGGACCAGGCCGCTGAACTCCTCCATGGCTCCATCCTACCCTGCATCTACAAGACTGCAAGCACACGTAACCAATCAGCCACATGAAGAAACAATGGGGAGAACCGGAGAACCATAGAATCTTGTAAAGCCTTCGGCGTAGCACGCCACCTATTCGTCAGAAAGCCTTGGAATCGGTGGTTAAAGTGCGCAGGCGGAGAGACAGATAATGGTAGTCGTGGACTACCTAGTTGTTGAGGATTGAGGATGCCCAAGTTAGCGCCCCTACCCGCAGCACTGTCAGTCCATCACAGAACGACGATGGCTTCGGGGGGCGACACTCCATCGCTCCACTTTAAAGGACATGGGTGAGGGAATGGTGGCGCCGCTCGCCGCATCGCGTCCTCTGTCGTTTCTTCTCCCGACCCCAATCCCTAGTCCCTTGATCGAATCGCTCGATCTGAGCGAGGGGTCGCATCCGTACAAATGCTTTACCTGCAGCTCCTCCCTCTGTGAATCCTGTTGGACAGGCTTTTTTCCCATCGATTCCTAGCTAATGGGCTGCTTCTAGGCCCAATTAATCACATGGAACCAATTTGATATCCGGAGAAGCGTCACTCAGGGATATTCGGCCCAGTTCGGGATTTAAGGGCATCCAACAGCCAGAAACAGGTAAATGGCATGATCGGATGGCTAGAAATGACCACATCCTGAGAGAGCTTCCTTTTGTTCCAATTTTAATATCCCTAATTCCTACGGATTGCACTTTGTATTCAAAATACCAACATATGATCAATGTTGAATGCACGAAGGAGCACTACCGCAGTCCACTTATTTAGAAGGAGAAAATAAACGCACTAGGATAATATAAAACTGGATCTGTAATTATGCTTAAGTTTGCCTTTTTTGTTGAGATTATATTTCTTTTCTTGGATGCGCACACACTGCTAATTATATTAAAAATATTTTTTTGCAAAAGGAATTCTAAATTTTTTTTCAAACGGAATTCTAGAACCAACTATGAGTGGGAGACTAATATTTAGAGAAATTCTAGAGAACATGCTCTTACGTCCTATGTTGAACATGCTCTTACGTCTAATGCTCGGTTTCAGTCGGTCGAAAAAACCTGGCCATGTCAGAGTTATAGAGATTTTTTTTTTGAGATTGTATATGTATTTCATTAGATCAAAGTCGAGTACACCAATACGTACACACATGACGGAACGGTCCAGAAGGACACATAGATCCGTACAAATTGTAGAAAGAACCCTAAGAAGAAAAAAATGACAAAGAAACCCCTAGGGACCTCTGCACCAGATCCAATCTGCTGCTCGACTCTGGCATCGCCACGGCGAGCACCAAGAGAGGAAGAGACAGAGTTCAAAAAGCCCAAGATCGACGCAGCTCCATCGCCACATGGCTTTCTGAACCTCAATAGTGGAGCACCTGGAGTGCTCACCTTGTCACCGGGGCTCGTCGGTCAGGGACCATCCCCAAGCTCATCGGCGATCACCAGATCCGGTCCACCCCATCGACCACGTCGAGGGACAAGGCTAGGTCCGCCTGCCATACACCACCAGCCCTGCACGGATCTCCGCATCAACCAGACCACAACCAGCCACACCCGGACGACAGCAATCGCTCCACTACGCCTTTCCATGTCTTCATGACAACGCTGGAGGAGACGCCGGCGTGACACGGTCGAAGAAGGGGAACAAAACTCCCCAGCGAGATCCTCGCCGCCGTCTCGACGATCTCGCCCAGGAACCCTAACTCCGCGGCTCCTCGGAGTCACATCACGGCGACCACGAGGCGGTGGCCCGAAAGAATTTATTCGCAGCGTCGGCGTCGACACCGACCGAGCGCCGCATGCAAACCCTAACCTACGCCTATCTACACGCCAGCCAGAAAGCAACGGCGCTTCCCCCCATCCCACCATCGCCGGAACGACGAGAGGAGGGAGAGGAAGCCCCCGCCTTCGGCGGCGACGGGTGGAAGGGAACGGGGCTCCTTCCTTTTCGGTTCTTGCTCTACTGTGGCGAAGAGGAGGGGAAAAGGAAAGCAATCTATTTCTTCTAGAGCTTATTAGGCTAAGGGTGTGTAATGACACCATACATTTGGTTGGCTGAATTATACTAATATCTCCCAGGTGAGAAAATCTTGAACTTGAGATTGATGGTGCACTTCTTGATTTATTATATTCAACTTTGAGAAATGGATATATTATGTGGTTATCCAAGTCTAAATTTATCAACCGTAGCAACGCACGGGTATTTTTCCTAGTAATACCTTCTTGATGGTACGTCATTTTTATTTTCCGATTCTACCCCTATGTGTAAGAAACTATTACATCTTTTGCCACCACTATACCGTTTGGGTAAAAAACAACTAAGAAAAAGATCCCATCTTTCCCGGCGTCCGCTCTTTGGTGGTGAGCTCATCTCCCTGGCGGCAGCGCAGCGACCACCCCTTGTTTGAAGCGCAGCAACGAGCTCTTGGCCGTCGTCGGTGGCCCGGCAGTGGGTGTGCTCATGTTGTCGGCCGGCGGCAACGGCAAGTGTTGGGCCGCGGTGGGCGACTGTGCCATGCCTCCTTTGGAAGAGCTGCGACTGCGAGGACGGCAAACTTCCACGACGCTTCTTTCATGGGCGTGCAAGGAGGTCCGCGCTGTGCTTGCGCCGCTGCCGGAGAGGCATCCACAACGCACTTCCGAAGCCTGCCCGCGCAAGATCGACGACATGGCTGCACGCCGGCGGCAACGGGCGGTTGTGACATGCCTCCCTTGGGGGCACGCAAGGAGGGCCGCGATGTGACGGCAGGTGTTGGCCTGTTGGGCCGCGGTGGGCGGTTGTGCCATGCCTCCACTGTTTGGAAGAGCTGTGCGAGGACGGCAAACTTCCACGAGACGTCTTCCATGGGCGCGCAAGGAGGGCCGCGCTGTGCTTGCCCCGCTGCTGGAGAGGGATCCACAATGCACTTCCGAAGCCTCTGGTGCCCGCACAAGATCGAAGACATGGCTGCACTGAATGGCGGCCGCATGAGTTTCTCGTCGGCAGAAGCGAGCCGCCGTTCTCATAGACAAGAGCAGGACGCTGTTCTCATTCCACCTGTTTTTCTTTTACCGAACGTTTTTTCCGGCCACTTCCTCATATTTTTAGGCTCAGCAGCCATCGTGGCTTCACTTCCTATCACACGTCAGCCCGTAACCAGTTTTTCGAAGCAGTTTTTCGTAAGCCCCGTAGGTTTAGACACATGGTGTCTGTATAGACAATACTATAGATAACTTATACAGTACTCTGCCTGTAAGATATCTATTTTTAGCCAGCTATGTGTGAGTATGAATTACAGACACCACTCATACAACAACAAAATACCGTCTGTAAGCTGTATGTAAAATTACTACAGACTGTCTAGAATTTTATAGACAGCCTTACTCTCTCTCCTCTCCACGTCATCAAAATCATCTATAACGTCCCGTTGCAGACAGCTGACTCAGCACTATTGTACATACCCTAAGAGTACCTAGCTAAGATGCCAGGCCTCAGGACGAACGGCCCGAGGATGCCCCATACCTAGACAAGTGCCTCCCAGACGATGTCTGCTACGACTTTCACCTCCACACCCCAATGACGGTCGTGACCAAAGCATGGCTGGAAGCACACCGTCGCTGCTCCGTCATGTACGCCTCCTTCGGCAACATCGTGGCGCAGGGGTCGGACCAGATGGGCAAGGTCGCGGAGGGCCTCTGCAGCGCCGGCTACCCCTTCCTACGGGTTGTCTGCGCCACGGCAACCGCCAAGCTCCCCGAGACCTTCATGAAGAAGACGGAGGCCAGGGGACCTGATCGTTCCGTGGTGTCCGCAGCTCGAGAGGTGCTGGCACACGGGGCCATCGGGTGCTTCGTGACGCACTACGATTGGCATTCCACCGTGGAGGCGTTGAGCGCCGACGTGTGCCGATGCAGTGGTCGGACCAGCCGACCAATGCACCAACGGGTTTGTCTCGTGGGATGGGCAGGCAACACGGCGCACCGCATCTTCATATGCGACATCGAGCACGCTGGCCCACGCATGCGAGGTTTCGATCTCCGTCTCCTTCGGTCCTTTCTTCATCTCCACCCTATCGCGTTCCTAGCGGAGCTGCACATCGCAAGATCTGTAAGGACGTAATGGCGGGCGCCGTTCTTTAGAGCAAGTGTTGCTTCAGTGCTTCGATCCCTCGACAACTTCTGCGACCGGTGTGCTGGTGGCCGCATCGCCGTGAGCTAGCAGCTGGTATCAACGGAGGTAATGTATTTCGGTGCTAAGATGACTCAGATTTTACTACTCCCTCCGACCCAAATTAATTGATTTGGATTTGTCTAGATTTAGATATATCTAGCTATGTTTTAGTGCTAGATACATCCGAATGTAGTCAAATCCAAGTTAATTAATTTGGGTCGGAGGGAGTACTTGTTGTTTTCCTCCTTGCATCGATCGACGTATGATTCATTTTCTATTTGCTCACACCGTATGTCAGACACAGTACAAATAAACGGAGATTAAGGGGAGGAGTTGCAGAAACAATTATGACGATGAGGCCACGTTACATCAAGTGCAGCGACAAGCGTGCCGCTATCACTGAGGTAGAAACCTTTCATCGCCTTGTTTTGTTCTTGTATGAATACTGAAGACATATTATAGAAAAACTGGAACACATGTTATTCTATTTATGGAATTATGGGAACAACCATTAAGTAAAATAGAACCATTAAGTAAAATAGAACTGGTGGATAAACTTGATAGTGTAATTTGGCCTACAATGATTTGCAGTCCTATATACTCTAAGTATGGCGATGTTTTTATCTTCTCGGCTTATTGGTGAAATCGTTTAAGAGAAGTATATATAACTATTGTTGACGCCAAGAAGTGAAATAAAATAGTGAGGATATGCGGTAGTAAGAGTTGGTTACGTAGCAAAAGTTCAAATGAAGCATGTTGTTTTTATGTTACCGTAGCGGCGCACGGATATTTATCTAGTATGCATGAATATCCGTTGGTTTACACGCCATACACATAATCATAACAACATTCCGTATAACTGTGACATTATAGTAAATTTCGACAGCAGTTCAGCAAATATTACATGGATAATACATAGGAATATCAAATAAACAATATTTTAATCACATAGTACTTACAATATGTCAAATATCACACGATAACACCACCGTACATAGATATCTCCTAATAGTCTCACTGACATGTGAGTCCTATGTGTCAGACGGATACTCATAAATAGACGATATCCACTCATGAAATCTATGGGCGTAATTAGTCATCCATACATTTAAAAAAATAGTCTTTCATACTTTTACCCACCGGGTCGATATTGGTGGATACGCGGATTGGTGGATAAAATTAGGAAAATGATGTACATCCTCCGGGGGATCGCATCGTCCGCCTTCCAGGAGCGACGCGTGTCCCCGTGGACCCCACCTTGGATGCGCGTCCGCCTTCCGTCTCCTTCCTCGTCTCTAACTTATCCTCTCATCTCCCGAACAATACTACGGGTCGAGTGTTCCCCACCTCCCTCCCCTTCCGTCGTGAGCCGCCGAAAGCCACCAAATCTCGCCGCCCTGCACTCTGGTGGCGGCGGCCACCTCCTTCCCTCCTCCCTTCCTTCATCCCTCTATTGTTGTCTCTGCGGCTGCTCGATTTGAAATCATGGAGGCACACCTTCGATTTCCAAGCAGCAAGGCGGTGGTGCTGACTCCATTCTCGCCGGTGGGGTTGGCTAGGCGCTACCTTTCCCCTACGCGCCGCCTTGCTGTCCTACCCGAGCGGCGCTGTTTCCGACGACAATCCGAGATCTCCTCCCTCCTGCAGTTCGACGACCTCAGGGAGGAGGGTGAGGCAGGGACAATCCTGCAGTTCACGGCGCTGTTGCAAACAGTAGGTGGTGCTACTACCCATGGCGCGCCGCTCTGCTACCTATAGCACGCGGCTCTGCTGCCAGCGGCAATGGACGCTGCTACCTACGACATGCAACTCTGCTGCGAGCGGCCGGAGGAAGTGCTCCAACCTGCTGCGACTAGCTTTCTTCTACAGCGATGGATTTGCTACATTGATACATTTTTTTTGCTATCTCCGCTTTTTTGTTTTGCTACAATATAGTAAAGCTTTTGCTACGAGGTGGCTCCGACGAAGTTAGTTTTTTGCTAGATTAGAAGAACTTTGTTGCTACAAACGTCTTATGGCTTTGCTACAACAGTGTCAATTTTTTGCTACAAGGTCTCCGGCGAGAGTCAGCAGCGAATTTTTTCCGACGATGTTTCCGACGAAATCGGTTTTGCTACATTAGTATATATTTTTTGCTGCATGGCCTCCGACGAGGTCACCGGCGAGGTCTCCTGCAGCAAGTTCTATTTTCTGAAATGAACCGTTTTTTTGCTTCAAAAGCAAAAGTAGGTATTTTTGTAGCAAAAATGGTGTTTTGCAGCAAAACCGGGATTTGGACCCGTTTTGTTGGGCACGTGGCAGCAGGACGATGGGAGCTTCCCATCGTCCGGGGACGCCTAGCAGTGTCCATAAACTTACCATCCTTGCTCGCAACAAGTATGTATACGAGGATTTAAAAAATCTGATCAAAGAATTAGGGCACCTTAGTCCTTGTACAGTGAGCTGGGATTATCCTAACACGAAAGCTGAGTCTCCTCCACCGGAGCGCTGTGTGCTCTGCCCCAAGCACGTACGGGCTTCTGCTGCAAGAATGCGTGAACCGGAAGGACGCCAAGCTCGGCAAGAGGATCCACGCGCGCATGGTCTCCACCGGGTACAGATGCGGCGACTACATCGCCACCAAGCTGCTCATCGTCTACGCCAAGATCGGGGAACTCAGCGTCGCTCGGAGGCTGTTCGACGGAATGCCCAGGAGGGGCGTCGTGGCGTGGAACGCGCTGATATCCGGGTGCACGCGCGGCGGCTTGGAGGCGCACGCGGTGGAGATGTCCGGCTCGATGCGGGCGGAGAGCCTGCGGCCGGACCAGTTCACGTTTTCGTCCGTGCTCTGCGCGTGCGCGAGGCTGGCCGTGGAGCACGGCCGGCGCGTGCACGGCGTCATGGCCAAGTTGGGCCCCGTTGTCGCGGGCAACGTCTTCGCCAACAGCGTGCTCGTCGACATGTACCTCATGTGCAGCAGCGCCGAGGACGAGCGGCGGCTGTTCGCGGCCGCGCCGGAGAAGAACGTCACCATGTGGACGGCTGTTATCTCCGGGCACAGACAGCACGGACATGTGGGCGAGGCGCTGGCGCTCTTCGAACAGATGACGCTCGACGGGTTCTGGCCGAACGACGCGACCTTACTCGCCTTGCTCTCCGCCTGCGCGCACGGCGGGCTTGTCGACGAGGGGCTGCAGTACTTCTAGTCCATGACATTGGATTACGGCCTCACGCCGAAGTGTGAGCACTATGCGGCTAGGGTGTCAGGTGGGATTCCGCCAAAATCCCACTTCTAGTTCATTTGCCAAAATCTAGTTCAAATTTTTGCTCAAAATTTACACAAGATTTTGGCAAATGAACTAGACGTGGGATTTAGCCGGGATCCCACTTGACACCCTATATGCGGCGGTGGTCGACATGCTCGCCAGGGCCGGCAGGCTCCACGACGTGTACGAGCTTGTCAAGAACCTGCTGGACTGCCAGGAGCACTCCGTGGTGTGGGGCGCGCTGCTGGGCGCCTGCAGGAAGCACGGCGGCGACGTGAGGCGGCGGTGTCGAGCTCGTCGCGTGGCGTTTCTTCAGTCTGCAGCCAGGGAACTCTGGCTAGTACGTCGTCCTGGCGAACACGTACGCCGCCTGCGATATGTGGGACAGTGTGGCCAGTATGCACGAAGCCATGAAATCTCTCGGTATTAGGAAGCACCCTGCTTGGAGTGCTGTCGAAGTCCAGGGGAAGAAGCACATCTTCCTTGCCAGAGACACATACCACGACGAGTGCTCGGCGATATATGAGGCCTGCAATGCGTTGGCCCGTTCAATCACTGAGCAGTCTGTGGGAGCTATCAACGGCATCAGCCATGGCAGCTGGTCGGAGATGTGAATAAATCCTTGTGACATGCAGGTCTTCTTGTTCGTCAGCAATTCAACCTACATGGAGTGACGGGCAGTACTGGCAGTGCTATCTGAAGGGGATGTTTCTGAATGAAACAGCACCTTACTCTGGTGAACTCAGACAAGAGATGGAACAGTTGATCTCTCCGGAAGGAATAATCACAGGTCAGCTCTTCCGATACTAACTCTGTTTGTAACCACAGTTGCCTGAAATTACATTTCTGGTATGCATTTGTTTATCGCACTTCACATTGACAGTGGAGGTAGAAATTTAGGGTAAAAGAGTGATAAACTGGAGATAAAACAGGTAACGGGTACATCATCTGTATCTATCTTAGATGGGCACAGTTGAGGCACAGACCAGACTTTATTTCTTCCTCTTCTCACAGGCAAAACTTGCCTGCTAAGATTGAATGAACAAAACCATCTTTGTTTTCCGGTTTGGACAACCGATGAAACTTCAGCAACTTCCTATGTTTCTACTAAACAGCCTACTTGATCATCAACTATCTCAAGTACGTCACAACATATTCCTAGCAGCTAAAACACACCTACATATCTAAGTCTGGTCTTCCGGTGCTGTTACATGGAATCTTTTCTGACAACGTTACACTCAAGAGAAGGCTGTTTGATCTTATTTTTCACCTGGCTGGTATATTCTGAGTCGGAAATCATTATCAGTGCGAGACGAGCGTCCCGACATATCCCACGCCGACGATGAAGAAAGCGATGGATTGCATGAAGAGAAAGATGTAGTAGTGTCCTTTCCCAAAAAAAATGTCGTAGCATCCACAAAAGAAGATATAGGCTGCAACACCAAGTTCCAAAAGATGCAACCTGATTCCATATCAAAGTTAGCAACGGGAGTTGAGAAATCCACGGGGACAAGCATATTATGATAATGTACCTTTCTCTTATCTCTCTTATCTTCGTCCGTAGCTTCTTGGAAGCTTTGCTTTGTAGTTTCATCTTCAGAATGTCACCAAGCTTTTCTGTCACCACCCACTCGTTCACCCTACCAGCCTCCAATAGACCAATGAAGGTCGCCTTTGTTCTATGAATCGACATGACATTCTCAAAGAGGACCCAAAAGATAACCAAGTGAACAGACCTGCATCATTTGATGATTTCTCATGTTATTATGTGTTGTTGCTATCCCAGATTTCAGAAAGTTCAGATTCATTTTTAGACAAACTGCATCGATGTTTAGAGGATTGGCACCTTGGAGTCCCAACAGCATTGAGAAGGGTGATAATGCTTGGAATGTAGACATAACCCCACCTAGGTATCTCAATCTCAGGAACAAAGACCGTGGCTGGGATAACAAGGCAATAAAACACAGAGGTCAAAATGTGGCCGATGATCTTGCGCACGAAAAAGAAGTTGTAGATGACATAGATTTTCTTCCGGAGCGTCACTTTCTGCATCAAGATCAATAGCTTGTTAGCAACAAGTTCTACATGCTATCAAGATTTCAAAAACTGGCTTTGTGCAAGTGACCTTGTTTCTGACAATCTCCATGAACATTTTCCTGAACAGATTTGCTGGCCCGCACGACCATCTATGTTGCTGGTACCAAAATGCCTTGAACGTACTTGGGAGCTCGCTTTTCACCTGAAAGTAACATTTACAAGTTCAGCACTTGGTTCCTTGTGCACTAATGATAGTGATGCAACATATGAGCAGTGCAAATTGATGCACTTGATGTTGCATGAACTAACTGATAGGCTAGTGGTGCATATTTACCATGAGATCACCAAGGTACACAAACTTCCACCCTTTGAGGCTTGCTCGGACTGCCAGATCCATGTCTTCAACCGTGGTTCGGTCCTTCCAGCCACCCGCCTCATTCAGAGCAGATATGCGCCACACACCAGCAGTTCCTGTTCGACAAGTATCTTCCATATTAAGTAGGAGGAACAGAGGATCCGAAGTGTGAATGCTGCTAAAATCCATGGCCAAGTATGTAGTGCTATCTACTTTGTATTAGTTACGCCAGGAATATATTTCTGGAGAATTTGCTGCCTTTGTTTGTTCTATTCTTTTGCACCTTTAGTTCTGTGGAAGATCTGTGTGCTCTGTTTTCTTGAACAAAGAATGCAGAAGGTAGAATGATACAATTGCACATGATTCTTTTTCATGGAAGACCATGAAATACAGTATCTCAATACTACTTACTACAAATACGGGGAAACAAACACGGATATAATGTTTACAGTAGAAAGGAACCAAATCACACAAATGTGAATTGGGAATGCAGAGAAGGCATATGTACTGAGATAAAGTTCTAGCATTGCATCCAAATAAGATATATGTACATAGAGCAGGTTTTACCATTGAAGCCAAAGAAGGCGTAGGTGGAGGATCCCACTTCCTGCTCCACTTTGAAGTGATAGTCCAAGGACATCTCCTGCATCCTTGTCATCAAGCATTCATCTGCGTTCACTGTTCAGAACGAAGGAGCAGCAAAAAACAACAGCAATGTCATCATCGTGTGGGGCAATTTTGACCAGAACCAAGTAGGGTAGCAAGTACCAACAGCCAAATCATCCTAGCAGCAATGCTGAAAGCTATACTTGCCACGTAGGAACGTACCGAATCTCCAGCGGCCCTGGACGAGGGCGATCTCGGGGTTGTGGATGAAGAAGGGCATGGCGCGGTGCAGGAAGTCAGCCTCTGGCTGGAAGTCGGCGTCGAAGATGGCGACGAAGTCGCATTCTCGGACGTAGTTGTGCTTCATCCCCTCCTTGAGCGCGCCGGCCTTGTACCCACGCCGGTTGTCCCGGATCTCGTACTTGATGTTCACGCCCTTCCTCGCCCAGCGCTGGCACTCCATCTGCACCAGCTCCTGCAATCGCACACAGAAGAAACTATAAAATCAGGACCCATTCCATTCCCCGTAAAAAAAACTGTAGCTGAACAGTGAGTTTCCCCACTGCATATATTTTTATAATTTTATAAAGAGTAAAAATTATGTGCAAAACTAACTGCTAGAGGGCAGTAACTAAAGCAGGATGATTGCTGAGTTTGGACACATGGTCACAGGCTTCACGGTAGACGTGCACGATGGAGTAGTCCAGTCAATCGACCTAGATGGTTTGTGCGTGTGCATGCATGCGGTGATCGGTTAGTTTTACTACCTTGATGACGGGGTCGGTGGAGTCGTCGAGCACCTGGATGACGATCCGATCCGACGGCCAGGACAGCCCGCACGCCGCCCCGATCGACAGCTGGTACACCTGCAGGCCATCATCAACCGCGCGAATAAGGCAAGGAGTAACAGGCCAGTCATCGCACGTACGGCAGCAGCTAAGAAGAGTGTGCAGCGTACGTACCTCGCGCTCGTTGTACATGGGGATCTGGACGAGCACCATGGGGTAGGCGGCGCTGCCGAGCTCGGGGTCGTCGTCCTCCTCGCGCACGGGCTCCCACCGCCACTGCCGCTCGGGCCGGCGGCCGAGCAGCCGCACCGCCGTGATGACCACGGCCATGTACACCTTCTCCACGAACAGGATCACGCACATGGCCAGGCACACCGCCACGGACGCGCGCAGCAGCGGCACGATCACCGGGCCGCGGACCTGCCGCCACATCGCCGCGATCTGCTCCGCCGCGTCCATCCTTGCCGCGAGGCTCGAGCTAAAAAGATGGCGGCTAGCTGCTCCCGCGCGGAGAGCTCGACTGGAACGTGGCTAACAGGGGGTGCTGGTGCCTTGGTGGTTGGAGCTTGGGCGGGGTTTAAAAGGAGGGAGAGGAGCACGAGGGAGGAGGAGGGTTTTCGTATGTGACTATGTATCAAGTTCGAGGTGTAATAAATTGCTCGATTTCGTTTTGATTCCGTGGAGACCATATATTTTCGATCCAAATACGTATTACTACTCCCATAATATTTCGAATATTTCGCTTTAATTGTGCTGGCTGTTGGTGAGATGTCGTCTATCTTGGCTGTATAACATTTATGTAGGACATCCCTCTACATTTACAAGTTGAAGTTTTGGAGTGCTCTACTTCTCCTGAGTTTTTATGAGGCCTATTGGTCCATTGGCTGTACCCATTGATGTAGACGCGCTCTTGCATTTACCAGTTAATGCTTTACTCTTTTTTTTCATTAGTGCTAGGTCTTAAAATCGAGACAAAACTGTGCAAAATCTTTTGAGGTAATATATCCCATGTACTAGAAAGATATGACCAGCATTTACGAAATTATAGTCTTGCATGTTGCGTGCAATATTGTATGGTTATCGTATTTCTTTTTGGATTCAAAAGTATTTTGCTGGAGTAAATCTGCTGACTCTTTGCTTAAGGTGTTGTCCTAGTTTGCCTTCTTTCATATATATATGCCCGTGTATTCACCTAAAAGTAATTATTTTTCATGATGTGGTTTGTTACTTTTTACTGTTGTCTGTGTCTGGATCCAGATGTGTCTTCATGTTGAATTTTTTATATATGAATGTGATAGTCGTTGTACCCATTGAGAATGTACCATATATTTCTACATTTACCACGCTATATTGTCGTGTACAACTTTAATGTCTTGTTGCCATTTGAGAATTGCATTACATACGAATACTTTATCTTTTTTATATTTTGGAGGTGTCTTCAAGATTTTGTCTCACAAGTACTATATTGATTTACTATAGATATAATATTGTATCTTTATATGACATGATTTAATGTTGTAAGATATCTAAAGATTGCATCCATCCGACCTATTTTGTTACTCATAATGTGTCTCATGTAGTGGTTTCTTAATACTACAGAACTTTAGGTGAGGTGGGGCTCACTAGCACCCACCCTCTGTAGGTAAAGGTGGGGTGCTACTTTCCAAAAGGCACAATAACGTTGTCAGAAAGTACATGACAAGAAGGCAACACACCCACGCAGCTCTACGGGTTTTCCCTTCGTTATCCCCCTTCTATAGCTAAGATCCCGAGATTGTTACAAAAAATCCAAGAATTTCTAGAATTACAAAATGAAAAATCCCTTACATATATATATTTCCTAAATTTGAAACATTAAAATTTGTGAGATAATTGTTTCACTATTTTATGAAAATTTGACAATCACTCATATGATTATATTTTTTCCCTAAATTTTCAAATTTTAATAAAATTGGGATGAACATTCACTATTTGTTAACTCTACAAAAATCATCAGAGCAATCCAAAAATTACCGAATAAAGATCTAGAAATGAACACATTACTATAAAATGAACTTTAAAATTTTCATATGAATTTTCTAAAATTCATACATATTAATTATATCAACAAGGAGGAAAATATAGAGAGAAACCCAACATACCTTTTCCCTACCACCTCTGCCCATGGTGATGCGGCTTGACCCTAGGATGAGGTGCTAACCTGACCCCTAGGTCCTGGAAGCTACTGCCTACCGCAACAACAACATGGCCTAGTTGTACAGAGGCAGCCTCGCATGATTTGCCAGAGCTTTCCTATGGAGACCATGCGAGGATCTATTCCAAATAACGAGCTATGGTAGACAATAGCAGGCATATGGGTAGTGCTTGTCCGAATGGATGGAAGCACCTATCTCTCTCTTAGTATGCAAGTATGTGAGTCTGGAAAATGTTGACGGTGGCGACGAAACAAAGAGAAGATAAGGTTTGGGAGGTGGATTATGAAACCGGTCAAACAAGCTATAAATGAAGATGTGGGTTGTCTATGTAGCCGGAGATAACCGGTGCACATGGTTACATTTCCCCAAGTAGAGCAAGCACCATTTTATGCACTGGTATTCATGCAACACAAATTGATTTGGTCATTAGTGTGCTACCAAAATTTCCTTGCATCTAAAAGCTTAAAATTCGTGTTTTCAGAAATTTATTCACCCTTGATTCTGATTTAGTGGTTAACATGAATTTGTCTTATAGCCACTACGCGAGAAATTTCCCTAGGGTTCACATGTGCCCACAAGAAAATGTCCCACACGTCCTGCTGCTACAAGTAACGATAAGTGCGGGTGGGCCCCTCCACGTGCAACTCTCTCTTCTATATTTTTTTTGTGATGTTTAAGTTTGAAATTTCTGAAAAAGTCCATTTATGTAATGTTTGAATCTATGAAAAGTTGGAATTTCTGAAAGTTATTAAGTGTTGGAATTTTAGAAAATCTAAACTTTGAAGTTATGAAAGTTTCTAATACGGGAAGTCTTTCAACTATCTGAAAGTCAAAAAAAAATAAAGTTCCAAATTTATGGATGTTCCAATTTCTCAAATAGTGAGAAAATCCAAAACTTGATTTTTTTTTGAAAAGTTTGACTGCCGATGATTTGATATACCGAAAGGATGGCAAATTTTCCAAAAGCTAACACTCAAATTTCCGAAATCTACATAAAATGGAAAGTATGAAACATGGGACATACCCAAAGTGGTAAACATCTAGTCTAAATTTTGATAGTGCTCTCTTGTGTCCTAGAAGCATCAACTCTGATTCTACACTACTAGTCCTATCCAACGTAATGCTTGGGGGCTAGAGGGTAAACTATAAATACTATAGAAGGATGTTGGAAAAATACTTACAGTGTGCTCCTTGTGCAGCTTCTCAAAACCGACTTTTGTCTAAAGAAACATCTTCTCATCTAGCGAAATTGGTTGCACTTTTGGAGGCAGAATTTCTCTGGCACTTAGCCCCTTCAGACGGATCTACTCCAGTAAGCTCTCCAACTTCACATCTTCAGATTCTTAGCTCACCTTAGCCGCGGATATAGGCCTGGACTCTAGGCAGGATTGGGCCATCTTTAGAATTTCTTCCTCCTTCTTCCTTGTGATTCTGGATCCGGCAGAGCCAGGAAATTTCACTAGCTCTTCTTCTGAAGAGCCAACCATGGGATCCTTTACCCTTGTTGGGTTCACCCTTATCATCTCCCGAGCCACCAACGGTGACTTTGGGTTGTAACGTAGTAGTCACTAGCTCTTCAACATGAACCTCAGTATCTTTAGCACGCGGAGATGGAATATCCTCCTGCGTTGACGAGACAGTGGGAGTGGGAGTATGGGGTGGCACAGGCGGCGATTTCAAAACAAGCTTCTCCTAGCATAGCGTTCTAACCGGCTTCCCATCTAGCTTCATCTTGGCCTTTCCCAATGGTTTAGATCTAAGTCACAAAACAAAATTCGTTATGACTTGGAAAGAATACAAACAAAGCGCAAATCTTGATAGAAGATCTTACTTATTGATAACTGGCAACACTTGCATGCTAGCTGAAACAATAGGGGCCTTACACTTCTTGGAAGGCATGCCCTGTTTTTCTTCCGTCTCGTCATCCTCAATTACTTCCGTCTCTTCCGAAGGATAACCCTCAATCAGAGCCAGTTCTGAGTCGGGAAGCGATGCAAGCTGAAAGTCAGAATAAATATTTCAGTATGGCATAATAATGGATGATGATGATATATGAAACAATTAAGTCGAAAGGTTTACCACAATCAGGCGATTCTCCACAAGATACATGTGCATAGAGATCTCCAGGACTTTCTTGTTGACCCGTTCCTTGATCAACCATTGGATCTAAGTCTTGAAATCTTTCGCGGAAATCTGGTTCGGGCTGACCCTCAGGATATCCTTCTTATTAAGAGTAAATTTCTGCATCAGCCGGTCACTGTGGTGCTGGAGAGGTTGATTCTGATGTTCCAACTAGCAGTCCACCAGGTCATCACATAATTCTGGCACCTCTACGTCCCACGAATCCTTGTTGGGGTGCAGCCGTCAACAAAAGCTGGCAAGCCCTCTGACTTGCCAAGATCCAGAAAGTGGTAAAATAACATTGCCTACAGCTGAAAGTGCATGTGTTCCCCCATGTGTGGTCTTGGTAATTAATGGCAATCTTTGTGGACTAATGTTTGCATTGATCCATACTTAAGGATTTGTCCATAGGCAATACTTGAACCATATGGTAGTGTCAAGGTTGATTTAAGAAGAAGAAAATAAAGAAGATCAAGTGATGACCAAGATGTTCAAGGAGTGATCCAAAGATTTGTCATGTGAGAGTTGAGCCTATGGCAAGTGTGTCTTGAAGAATAAGATAGAGTGATATCTCTTGTGTACCTTCAAGACACCAACATGATGAAGAAAGAAGAAATAAAGTAAAATTTCAAGATGAGCCATCTCGAAGAGATCATTTGCTTGAAGCTTGCCATCCTATGGTGTTCAAGGATATGTGAAGATATTCCCATAAGATAAGATCTAACATAGTGGCATATGAGGGAGCAGTTTGCAAGTCTTCACCAAGCTAGCACAATCAAGAAAGGTGTTCCATCTTGAGGTAGACAAGATCGTCATCATCAAGCTCACATGGAATATGTGCAAGGCAAAGGTATGTTCTTGATAGGGTTTCTTCTTACTGGTCTCGTGGTGTTAGTTGGAGAGACCATTCTATAGGATAGATAGCCGTACTATCAAGAGGGGCTCTCGAGTGAGTAACTTGATCATATCCTTCAGAGAGAGCTCAAACCTTTGCATACTTTGCATCATATTTCTTGGTTATTATTTGGTTCTTATCCATGAGAGGACTTATATCTTGTGTTAATATTCATGACAAGCTCAAGTTCATTGAAAATGGATTTCATATGCATTCTCTATTGGCTATTGCGTTTTTGATATTGGAGATTTTACCGGTTTGTATTTTATAGATAGGTTAAACCTTTCGTAATTTTGTTCTATCCTCCCTTTCTGGACTATGGTGGTTCCCTACATGATCTTGTAGATCTTTTTTTCCTCTTTATAACGAGCCCAAGATCATCAAAATCGGAGTCTGGATGCAAAAGTTATAGTTGTTTTTGTATTGTTGTTTCTATCAGTTTTGCCTTGGCCGGAATGTCCGGAGTGAAAAGGCCGAACATTCCGGTGTCACGCAGAAATCACATATTTCAGTCGTGTGGTTGCCATTCAGATGTCGAAATCGGGAACCACCCGGAAACTGGCCGGAATGTCTGCCTCGCGCGCTCTAGAGCTATAACAATTGGATTTTGGAGGACCTATATAAGGGCCCTTCTTCCCCAATGGTTACCTACCCATTCTTGCAAGGTTTCCCCTCCATCGTTGACCTTATTGAGCTTGCTATCCCTCAATCCGTCCTATGGTTTCTGGCATATTCTTGAGGGACTTGAAAGAGGAGATCTAGATCTACAACCCCACCAATCAATCTCTCCCCTAAGTGAGGGGAACATCTTGGGATCAACATCTTGGAGTCTTTTGTGGATTTCCTCCATTTTTCTTTCTCTCTTATTCCCCTTAAGCTTTTGTAGCTATGGTGGATTTTGGGAGTGAAGGACTTGAGCACTTCTTGTGTTCTTGCAATTGCATTTGGTGCATCGGTTTAAGTTCTCGGTGAGGATTCGATTGGATGAAAGGTGAGAAGCTTTTTACTCTTGGGTTCTTGGAACCCTAGACGGTTTAGGTATTGCAGGATTGTGGATTACTTGGAGCTTCCAATTAAGCTGTGGAGCTTTCCCCAAGCTTGTTTGTTGGGAGCCTCCAATTGAGTTGTGGAGAAGTGACCCAAGCTTTGTGTGAGGTTACGGATTGGCACAGACAAGTGCACTCATAGTGGAGAGTGGATCAGGCCTTTTGTGGTGACGTCCACAGGAAAATAGGGTGAGGCCTCTTGTGGCGCTTGTGGTCTTAGTAGCGCCCACCCCTCCAACAAGACGTACTCCCTTATTGGGAGGAACTCGGTAAAACATCGTCGTCTCTGCGTGCCTCGGTTATCTCTATACCTGAGCTCTTGACTTATGCACTTTACTTTGTGATAGCCTTCGTGCTTGAAGTATTATATCTTGCTATCACATATTTGCTTGTCTTGCTTATCATAAGTTGTTGGTGCACACAGGTGAACCATAGTATATATAGGTTTTGTGCTTGACAAACTAAATGCTAGTTTTATTCCGCCTTTGTTAAGCCCATCTTGTAAAAAAAATTAAACTGCCTATTCACCCCCCTCTAGGCGGCATCTGTGTCCTTTCAATTGGTATCAAAGCAAGGTATCTCCTTTTAGGCTTCACCGCCTTGAGAGTAAAGATGTCGACTAGGGGATTAGTGCATGATTCTTTCTATATATTCGATGGCACAAATTATGATGTTTGGAAGACTCGTACTCTTAATCATTTTTGGGCCATGGACCCAAATTTGGAGATAATTCTAGATATATGTTTTTCTCCTCTAATGGATTTCCGAAATCTATCATGTGAGGATGAGAAAAACTTATATCTCGACGATCAAGCTTCTAATGTGCTTGTTAATGCTTGGAGCTATATAGTTGCTTCTTCAATCATACCTTTTTGGAGCTCTCATGAGTTACTGTAACATCCCAAATATTTAATCAAGGCTATCAAGATCCCAATCACCCAATTTAGGGTTAACAAAAACTTTTTATCATTAAAATAATTAAGCATGCATATGTGTGTTGCATTAATATGGAATTGTTTGAAATTGCCATGATTGTTTGTTCTAATGGTTGTAAAATGATTCAAAGGTGAACTCATCTAGATCATTCCCAAGCAAAATCCAAATAAAAAGAAATCAAATAGAACTAATAAATGGAAATGGTCATTTTGGCCATTGTAATCCACTAGGGCACTTTAGGTGTTCCTAGCACTCAAATTCAAACAGAAAAAATTATAATTCTTTGCACCCCTTGTTAGTACAAGTAAAGATATACCAAGTCCCACTTTGTGATCTTACAAAAACATTCAAACCCTAAATTTAAATGGCATTTGAAAATGGAATCAAGTGTATGTACCTAGATCCCACTTTTTCAAAAACCACTCAAATGAATTCAATTTTACAATCCCAAGCAACCACAGATACTCAAGCATAAGATCAACAACTCCACCAAAAATCTTTGCAAAATTCAACACTTTGTTTCATACGGCCATTGTGTCGAACAGGTGGTATGCAAAAAAATCAGCCTAACTAACACTATTTGTGGATCAATGCTTTGTCGAGTATTTGGGCTCAATATTGTTCCCTTGTCTCCCCTAGCTCTAACCAGCCCATAACCAAGCTACCAATTGGCCTAGAGCAGTAGTCCCGCGCCGCCTGTTCTTGGTCGCCGCCGGCAGAGCGTGGGCAACGCGCCACAGACAGCGTCGTGCCAATCCAGCACCGCCACTAGCTGTAACACCCCAAAACTTTAATCCAAGCTTATCAAGATCCAAATCATCAAAATTGGGGTTAACAAAAACTTTTTCTATTTAAAGTATTTAAGCATGCATATAAGAAAGGCTTTATTTTGAAATCTTTGTGAATGGTCACCATTGCTTGATCCATTGGTTGTAAAATGTTTCTATGATAAATTAAACATCATCTAAATCATTCCCAAACTTTTCCCAAGGAAAAACAACTCAAAATGAATAAATGAAGTGAATGGTCATTTGGCCAAATTAACTATCATGCCTACTTTGGCTATTCCTAGTACTCAAAACTTCACAGAAACAATTGTGGATATTTACACCCCTTGCTAGTACACATAATGAGGTACCAAGGCCCACTTTGTGATCTGCTAAAAACATTCAAATACTAATATTAAATGACAGTTTAAAATTGAATTCAATGCATATGCCTAGATCACCCCTATTTCAAAAACCATCCAAATGAACTCTAATTTCAAAACCCTTGCAACCATAGACTACCTAGTACTAGTGGAGATCACTCAAAAATTTTGAACCCAAAATTCCAAAGTTTATTTCTTGTGGCCATTTTATCAAACACTTGGCAGGCAGAATTCAAACAAAACAAATTTCACTATTTTGAATAGTGTTCTGGCCAAACTTGTCTCCCATTTGACCCCCATTTGCTCCCTTTGTCTCCTAATGATCTAACCAGGACCTAACTACCCCATCCCCTACCTCCTAGCAGCATGGCCATGCCAAGCGGAGCTCCACCTCGTCGGCCAACTTGGTCGGCGCCGCAGCAGACCGCCTCCCCCTCTCTCTCCATGTCTAGCAGCTAGCCAGCACCTCACCGCCGCCCACTGTCCCCTTCCCGAGCCAGGCCCAGCCGTGGACCACCGAGCAATCCTCTCTCCTAGTGCCACTGCACCAAGCCAAGCATGCGCTAGAGCGCCGCGCCCGACATGCATGCACAAGCCGCCGCTCGACCGCAGCCCGCGCCCACCGGGTCGCCACGACCCAGGGAGCACGCCAGACACCCCCATTCGCCATCAAACGCCTCACAGCCACCGCTCGCCGTCGAAGCCGCCGCCTTTGCTGCTCAGAGCGCCAGCTGCGCCCGACCGTATACCACCGCCCCTAAGCCCGCATTAAAGTCCTAGAGCACCACCAGGAGACAGTGCGTCGATCGCCGCCCGCAGCCACGCCGCTAGCAGCCCGTAGCCATGTCACCACCGTCGCCTGCCCATCCCTCTCGGTCTCGCCGTCGAGCCTATAAAAGGAGGGCACCCCAGCTATTTGCAGCACACCCCTCCACTCCCCTCACCTCACTGATCGTCCCACACCTCTAGCCGGAGCACGGGGAAAAGAGCTCGCCGGAATTGCACCGGAGCAGGTCGTCTCTAGAAGAGAAGGGCGCCACTGATTGCGACCACCCCCGGAGCTGCCTCGACCGTCCTTGAGCTCGCCGTCGACCACCAGTCTGTTTGCCCGCCTCACCATCATTGCTGGAGCCCTGGTACGCCCCCTATGCACCCCCACCGAGCCGCTAGGGTTAGAGCTCGCCGGCGACAGGTCCATCGTCGACGACGATCCAGAACCGGTGATCCCTACTCTAATCCAACGTCCCACATCGCCCCGTACTGCTTCCGCGTTATGCGCCGCTGACTGGTGGACCCCCTGTCAGCTAAGCCCCGCGATGCGGAGTGACACTGGGTCGGCCCGTTAGCATTTCCCGCGCGACCCAATTAGTTTGAATTAGGAATTTTCTTTTTAGTTTAAACCTAGTTCTGTCTCTGTGTTTGAAATTCAGTTCAAACAGATTTACAAGTCCAAATTGCATGAAACCAATTTTTCCTGAAAGGTATTGAAATTATCTATCCAAGCACGTTGGATTTAATTCAATTAGAGTTATAGATCTCTCTTAGTAAAAATAATAAGACATAAGCTTTGGCACCTTGCAACATTTTTATAAAATCAACCAAGATAGCTTTTGAGTTGATTCCAACTCTCAAAAATCACATTTCACTATATCTATCTGAATATGTAATAATATTAAGGTTTACATGCAGTGACTTTGGATTAGTACCAAAATAATGCTATATAGGCATTTCTAGTCACTTTAAATCATTAAATAATGAACTTAAACCAAATTAATTATGATCCAACCCTTAAATCACATTCCCACATGTTAGAATATGTGGTGATGACATGTGTCCACATGATCCCATATTTTAAGTGGGAATATTAAATCTTAGTTAATTTTTCAATGAGTAGAAATTACTTTTCTAAAATAAAAAGGATGAAACTATTGATTTAAGCTTGTGATGCTTGTGATGATAATAGATCATCAACTATATGCCTTAGAGTGCTAATTAGACTAGTTAAGTATTGTTTGGTGATTGTGTACTCCGTATGTATTTATAGACGATAGTACCGACCAAGCTTTCGAGGAGGAGGAGTTCTACGAAGAAGAAGAAAACTTCAACCACTGCACTGCACAAGGCAAGCCACCATTAACAATGCAACTAACACTTGCAAGTATAATGCTTAGCAAGCTAGGATTAAACTAGAAGGTTTAACAAAGATGCGTTAGGCATGCTTTGACTATACCACTTTGACTATTAGTTACCCCAAGTCTTATTTTCAAGCTTTACTTACTTTACTTTACCCAAAGTCCTTTACTTGTTTTAAAGGTAGCATAAAGATTATAAAACTTGGCATATTTAGATAACCCTTAGATGTCATTCTATGGCATGAGATTGATCCCATCTTTTCCACCTTAGTGAACACTCTTACTTAGTAGATTAAAGCTAGATCAAAACTTGAGTCACTTTAGATGGGAACCCTTGGTGAAAATGAATTATGAAAACCTTGGAATGATGAGTCATTCTATTGAAATGTTTTGACATGTGTTGAGAAACACAAATGGTTTATGATGATGAAAATGATGAGGCATGAGCCTTAACCCTTTTTAAAAAAACTGATGGTTGGATTCGGATGCGATATCATTCCAAATTTACCGTACAACCACACTACCTAAATTGGGTAAGGCTTAGCTAGAAATTTATATGCATTAGTATTAGTTCCCTCGCGGGAGAGGTCTGAGCTGAGGCTACCTCTCAATGTTGTCCACCTATGCAATTGCCAAGATGACTGATGGTCATGGTTGGGAGGCCATGCTCATAGGAGAGGTGCTTATACTAGGGTGTGTAAAGGAAAGGTTATGTTTGATTATCTGCATACTAAGTATGATGATTCAGGGTTACCCCTGACAGATGTATCGAATCTTGTGGTGAAAGTGTACCACCTCTGCAAAGTGTCAAACTATTCGAATAGCCGTGTCCGCGGTTATGGACAGTTGGAATGGCCATACTGTTTCGTTGTGAGATGTTTTCCGAAATGACTTATGAAATGATGAATCTCGACTTGACCACAACAGGGTTGTGTTTATGACAATATCTTCCCAACTTAAGTGATTCTAGAACTTTATTTTATCTTTCTTTGCTTCAGAACTCAGCTTAGGTTTCAAACTTAACTTTATAGTTAAACTTAGACTTAGCACTTTAACTTAGAACTATACTACTTGTTAGTGGTAGTTTGCGAGTACTTCAAGAGTACTCATGGCTTTTGTCCCTGGCTATTCTCATGGCCAGACTATGAAGGAGACTACCAAGATGATGGCTAGCAGGACGACTATGATAACTAGGACTATCTGCCTTCGTCAGCATTGCATGTGCCCCCTGAAGATGGATCCCATCGCTACGCTTATCTTTATCTCCACTGCTTGTTGTATTAAGACTAGATCATGAGATTCTTATTTGTGTAAGACCTTATGTATGGTTTGTAATGGATGATGTACCGTGATATCCAATCCGTTATGTCTCACAAAAATGGTAATCCTGGGATTGCGAGATATGGCATAACGAGCATCTAGGATTAAAAATCCGGGTGTTGACAAGTTGGTATCAGAGCCATCCTGACCATAGGAGACCCTAGTTAGAATGGACGTCCAAACAAAAACTTAGTTTCAAAACCAAAGTGAGTATTTATGAAAAAATATTTCCTCTCCAGTCCCTTGGAATTCATTCTTTCTCAAAAATTCATATGCCTCAAAATTCTTACATTACTACTTAAAAATTTGACACACTTGATCACTTCACTAACTTCCTCATCCTAAATTCTTGTAGATGGATTCTCAGTTCAGCAAGTTCTACCAGTTGGGAAACGGAGGTCTGCTGATCTTCGAGAGGGATCTAGATTCACTGTCGGAGTTACAGGGATGCCCACATCCAGAGTTTCTTGGAGCTCAACTTCCAGGACCCCCATGAGGAGACTTAAAGTGGCTAGTCATCGCGGACCTTAGAGGAAGCATTGAAGCACCAACTTATGGGAGAATTCAGTTCTCCGTGAGAGAAAACAACTGGCTAGATGGATAGGCCAGGGCAATGCATGAAGCTCTTGCACGTCTATGTGCCCTCAGCGTCAACCAGATCCAAGGAACCCGTTTTGCCCACTATGCAAGACGTGACTTCATGGGAATGCCGATGGAGATGCCAAGTCATCCAACACTGAAGCGCCAAGTGGAGAACCTCGACTTCCTGTTGTATGACCGTCAGAAGGAGCTGGACAATGCTAGAGAGTTAGCCAACCAGAACCGTGTCACTGTCGACCAGAAGGCCCAGACTTTCGCACTACTCGTCCAGGATCACCAGTCTCTTCGCCGCCAGCGTGCAAAGAAGGATCACACCATCGCCCGTCTTCGCAAGGAGGTGGCCGACCTCGAGAATACCGTCAAGGAGTAGGAAGCTCAGCTTGCCGCAAAGGAGGAAGAAGAGGAGGGTGAAGATATCCAGGGAGACATGGATTCTTACCTCAGCAATGATGATGACTTTCTAGAAGAGGATGCTGTAGACTTCTACACTGACGATGATGACTCCGACTTCATCGACGATGAGTAGATGCACTAGAACACTGTCATAGTCTGAGATGTATCGGTCCCACTATATCGTAGCTTGCAGAATGGTTCTTCAAACCATCTGTTTTCCCTTTTATTGTTGTGGTGTGTGTTGTATCGTGTGCTTGTTTGCATGAATGAAATGAAGTTAGTTGAAAAACTTGAGTTAAACTCAAAGTTTTAGCTTTGAAACCAAAAACCTGAACCTTAGAATTTTCCCTCTTACCCCCGTATCATTCTCAATCTACAGATGACTCGTGGAAATCAAGGAGGGAGCAGCTCGTTGCAAGACCCAATGCTGCAGATCTTGCAGAATCTCATCGCAGACCGTGAAGCAAGCAGGGCAGAACGCCAAGCCAACTTAGCAACACTTCAACAGATCGCCCAGATGGCTCTCAACAACCAAGGGCATGGAAATCAGGATCATCAAGGATCCAAGCTGAAGAACTTCCAGAATACCAATCCCCCAATCTTTAGCACGTCAGAAAACCCATTAGATGCCGATGACTGGTTGCAGACAATGGAAAACAACTTAGAAGTTGCAAGAGTTGATGAAAATGAGAAAGTTCTCTTCGCTACTCACTATCTGGCAGGAGATGCAAGAGCTTGGTGGAACAGTATCCGCCTGATGAACCATGGTCAAGTGATGACATGGGAAGCTTTCAAAGTCAAGTTCAGCTGCACCCATGTACCGCAAGGTCTAGTCAACCGAATGAGGGATGAGTTCCACGAATTGAAGCAAGGAAGAATGACGGTGGTGGAGTACCATGAAAAATTCCTGTCATTTTCCAGATATGCACCTGATGAGATCAACACGGAGACCAAGAAGAAGGAGAGATTCTTGAACGGACTGCATGATGAGATGCAGACAGTCCTCGTCATCCGTTTCTAGGATCTTGAAGAGCTAGTCGACTCTACCATTCAGATGGAAGGGAAGATTAACCAGGCAAACGACAACCGCAAGCGTCGTATGATGCAGCAGTCTGGATCCAGCGGTCACCAGAAGTACCATCCCAACCCCTCACCAGGATATGCACCAAGGAACAACCGACCGCCAATGTCTCGCCCAAGCTACCCCAACCGTAGCGGAGGCAATGTGAAGTCCGGAGGAAACAATCACAACTTCAGAAATGCCAACAATTTCAACCGTGCACCTCCCAAGAGCAACAACAACAACACTGCACCCAGAACTGGCAGCAATGTTGTGCCTGTCGCAGTCAAGGAAAAGTCCCAGATCACTTGTTTCGAGTGTGGAGTGAATGGTCACTATTCCAATGAGTGTCCCAAGAAGACTGCCGCCAATGCCAATGTGAATGCCCCAGCTCAACAACAGCGTCGTGTTCAACCGGGGAGAAGATTTGCCCCAGGGAATCCTCACAACCGCACGGTCGTCTCTTCTACATGAACGCAGAAGAAGCCCAGGAAGCGCCAGATGTAGTGTTGGGTATGTTTTCTGTCAACTCAGTTTTAGCAAGAGTGTTGTTTGATTCTGGAGCATCGCATTCATTTGTCACCAAAGAATTTGCATGCACTAGTTAGATTCACCCAACCAACCTGAAGCATGTCATGATAGTTCAAATCCCCGGTTCAACAACCAAAGCTAGAAAAAATTGCAAAGCTGTGCTTATCAGAATATATGGGATAGATTTTTATGCCAACCTAATTGTACTTGGAACCAAAGGATTAGAAGTAGTACTAGGTATGGACAGGATGTCAAGGCATAAAGGACTGATAGATTGTGCTAAGAAAGCCATCACCATGACCAATAGCTCTGGAGTAACATTAGAACATATCTCTGAAACCTTACCTCGTCAATTCTAGTGCAACAAGAGTGTAGCCCTGCCCACCATTGACCAGGTCAGAGTAGTCTGTGAATACCCCGACGTATTCCCAGATGAACTGCCAGGTATGCCCCCGGATAGGGATATTGAGTTCATTATCGAACTAATCCCCGAAACCGGACCCATAGCCCAGAGACCCTATAGCATGAACCCCTCAGAGTTAATGGAACTGAAGAAGCAGTTGGATGCCATGTTAGAGAAAGGCTTGATTCAACCAAGCGCTTCGCCATGGAGATCACCAGTGTTATTCGTCAACAAGAAAGATGGAGGCAACCGTCTATGCACAGATTACATAAAGTTGAATGATGTCACCATCAAGAACAAGTACCCTTTGCCAAAGATCGAGGATCTATTTGATCAGTTGACTAGAGCCCAGGTATTCTCAAAGATTGATCTTAGGACTGGTTATCACCAACTTAAGATTCGTGCAACGGATATTCCGAAGACCGCCTTTACTACTCGCTATGGTTTATACGAGTATACGGTTATGTATTTTGGATTAACCAATGCCCCTGCTTACTTCATGAATCTCATGAATAAGATCTATATGAATTTCCTAGATAAGTTTGTAGTTGTGTTTATCGACGACATCCTTATCTACTCCAAGTCAGAAGAAGAGAATGAGCAACATCTGAGAAGCATCCTAGAAACCCTGAGAGAGCATCGGTTATATGCCAAGTTCAGCAAGTGTGAGTTTTGGCTGAAAGAAGTAGGATTCCTAGGACATATTGTGTCTGCCGGAGGAGTCTCTGTTGATCCCGCTGATACGTCCATTTTGCATCACTATTCTATGTCTTAATTCACTATTATTCATTGATATATTTCATATTGAGAGGTGATACTTATGTTATTTCATCTATTTTTGCATGGTTGATGACTTTTGGAGCATGGACCGCTGCAGTCAGGATTCTGATGGAAAAGGTGCTATTTGGAGGCAAAATTCGCAAAGATCAGAAAATCCAGGAAAATATACGGAATATTCTATTTTTCCAGAAGACTCAGGATGCCAGAAGATGGAGTGGAGGTGGGCCACAGGGGGCCCACACCACCCCATGGCGCGGGCAAGCCTAGGCCGCGCCAGGGAGTGGTGTGGTCGCCCTGGCCCACTCCAGCCTCTCTCCTCTGGCGTATATCATCCCCACGAAACCCTAAGACTCGGGGAGCGACCACAGAAAGATTCGGCCGCCTCTACGGGGCGGAAAACATCGAGAGAGAAAGATCTCTCCGGCAGACAGATTTCTGCCGGGGGAATTCCTTCCCGGAGAGGGGAGATCGTCGCCATCAACACCACCATCAAGCTGGACTTCATCGGGATCATCATCATCATCATCATCACCATCATCATCACCATCAGCACCCTCATCACCATCTCCATATTGCTGTAACAATTGGTTGAATCTTGCTATAGTTCATAGGGGAAACTTTCCCGGTGTTGATTACTCTTTGTTGTTGATGCTATTGAGTGAACGATTGAATTATTGTTTATGTTCAGATTGTTATACATCATTATTTCACCTCTGATCATGATCCATATGATGTCTTGTGAGTAGTTCGTTTTGTTCTTGAGGACATGGGAGAAGTCTTGTTGTTAGTAGTGGAGTTGCGTTGAGAAAGATTCAATAGTTTGATATTTAAGTTGTGGTGTACTTCTTCTAGTCCTATCATGTGAACGTCGACTACATGACACTTCACCTATATGGGCCTAGGGGAATGCATTGTGTATTTGGCTACTAATCGTAGGGGTTGCCGGAGTGACAGAAACCTGAACCCCCGTTAGGAAACCATTGCACAAGGGACGTAAGGGTCTTAGAGTTTAAAGCTGTGGTTAGGTTTTACCTTAATTAATTTCTTGTACTTACGGATGTTTGCAAGGGGGTTTAATCACAAGTATGTATTTAGTCTTGGATGGGGCGGTACATTAGCACAGGTTCACTCACACAACACTTAGCAAGCTAGAGAAGATTATTCGACTATATGAAGCGAAAGCACTTGACAGTCTTCCCATGTGTCCTCGAGAACGTTTGGTCATCTATAGAAATACAACTGGTTTGTCCTTTGCTGTATAAAGGATTGGGCCACTTGCTGCATTCATTCTTACTGTCTTTTATTTACTCGTACTCTGTTTACTTGCTTTATCGAAAACCCCTAAAAATCCATTTGCTAAGTATTTGCAGAGAATTCCTGATCCATACCACTAGCTAGCACCTTCTGTTCCTCGTTGGGTTCGACACTCTTACTTCTCGAAAATACTGCGATACACCCCCTATACTTGTGGGTCATCACCCGCCAAGATCAAAGATGTCGAAGAATGGGAAGCCCCAACCACTCAAACCCAAGTCCGTGCATTTCTCGGATTAGCGGGGGTACTACCGCAAGTTCGTAGAAGGATTCTCGAGCATCGCCAGACCCATGAACCAATTGTTGAAGAAGGACAAGAATTTTGAATGGACAGACAAGTGTGAAGCCAGTTTCCAGGAGCTAAAAAAGAGATTGATATCAGCCCCAATATTGATCATGCCAGACATTAATAAGCCGTTTGATGTGTATTGTGACGCATCCAAGATTGGTCTAGGATGTGTATTGATGCAACAAGGCAAAGTCGTCGCGTATCTATCTCGACAACTGAAACAGCATGAGCAGAATTATCTGACCCATGATCTCGAGCTAGCAGCCATAGTTTTGGCATTAAAGACATGGCGTCATTATCTGATGGGTAATCGCTGTGAGATTTACTCAGATCACAAGAGCTTGAATTATATCTTCACGCAGAAGCAACTGAATATGAGGCAAAGGAGATGGATAGAGTTAATCAAGGATTATGACATTGACATTCACTATCACCCCGGCAAAGCCAATGTGGTAGCGGATGCTCTTAGCAGATTGCCGTGTAGGCTAAACACCATGATCAAGGAGAAACAACCAAGTTTGTATGAAGAGTTGGAGCAGTTCTGAACTGAATTAGTTAGCAAAGGATTCTTAGCTAGCATCGAACTTCAACCCACTTTGATTAGCCAAATCAAGTAAGCCAAGAAGGGAAATGAAAGTATCGACGGAATCAAACGTCGTATTGGTACAGGAAAAGTACCTGGATTCACGGAAGACGAAGAATGAGTTCTGTGGTACAAAGGACGTATCTATGTGCCAGCAGATTCTGAGCTGAAGGAAGTTATCATGAAGGAAGCTCATGATACTCTTTATTCTATCCACCCCGGAGGAACGAAGATGTATCAAGATTTGAAAGAGCAATTTTGGCGGCACAAGATGAAGAGAGAAATCGGAAGCTACATCGCCAAGTGTGATATCTGTCAAAGAGTCAAAGCAGAGCATCAGAGACCTGCAGGACTGTTGCAACTATTGCAGATTCCAGAATGGAAATGGGATTCCATGGGAATGGACTTTATCACCGGTTTGCCTACTTCCAGTAGGGGAAATGACTCAATCTGGGTCATAGTTGATAGATTGTCCAAGGTAGCCCACTTCATACCTATCAAGACTACCTACCAGAGTGCAAAGCTAGCAGAGCTGTATATAGCTAGGATTGTTAGTCTACATGGAACCCCCAAAACCATCGTATCAGATCGAGGAACCCAGTTTACCTCGAGATTTTGGCAGAAAGTTCAGGAAGGATTGGGAACCAAGTTGAACTTCAGCACCGCTTATCACCCGCAAACTGATGGACAGACTGAGAGAGTCAATCAGATTCTAGAGGATATGTTAAGAGCTTGTGTGTTAGAATACAGATCAAAATGGGAAGACTGCCTGCCTTTCGCAGAATTCTCATATAACAACAGTTATCAAGCTAGTTTGCAAATGGCACCATTTGAATTCCTATACGGAAGAAAGTGTCGTACCCCTTTGAATTGGTCGCAAGTAGGAGAGATTCAGATCTTTGGACCCGACATTCTCCGAGAAGCCGAAGAGAAGGTTCACAAAGTCCGTGAGCACCTCAAGACCACGCAGTCCAGACAGAAGAGTTATGCTGACAAGAGAAGGAGAGACCTGACTTTCAATGTCGGAGATTTTGTATATCTCAAGGTTTCACCATTGAAAGGAACCCATCGCTTTAGTCTGAAAGGAAAGTTAGCCCCCAGATATATCGGACCATTCAAGATTCTGAATCGTCGAGGAGAAGTATCATATCAACTGGAACTGCCTGAAGAGATCCACAATGTGTTCCATATCTCGTTACTTCGCAAATGCCTGGAAGTGCCCGAGAAGACTGAAGTTTTCAAGAACATCGATCACAGAGCGGTAGAGATCAACAATGACCTGACCTATCGGGAAGTGCCCATCCCTATCTTAAAAGAATCTTACAAAACCACCAGGACCAGGAGTATCAAGTTTCTCAAGATTCAGTGGAGCAACCATACCTAGGAGGAAGCCACTTCGGAGCGTGAAGATTACATTAGGACAGAATTCCCAGATCTCTTTAGTTCCTAGTTTTCTTTGTAAATCTCGGGACGAGATTTTGTTTAAGGGGGGAAGGTTTGTAACATCCCAAAACTTTAATCCAAGCTGATCAAGATCCAAATCATCAAAATTGGGGTTAACAAAACCTTTTTCTATTTAAAGTATTTAAGCATGCATATAAGAAAGGCTTTATTTTGAAATCTTTGTGAATGGTCACCATTGCTTGATCCATTGGTTGTAAAATGTTTCTATGATAAATTAAACATCATCTAAATCATTCCCAAACTTTTCCCAAGGAAAAACAACTCAAAATGAATAAATGAAGTGAATGGTCATTTTGGCCAAATTAACTATCATGCCTACTTTGGCTATTCCTAGTACTCATAACTTAACAGAAACAATTGTGGATATTTACACCCCTTGCTAGTACACATAATGAGGTACCAAGGCCCACTTTGTGATCTGCTAAAAACATTCAAATAGTAATTTTAAATGACAGTTTAAAATTGAATTCAATGCATATGCCTAGATCACCCCTATTTCAGAAACCATCGAACTCTAATTTCAAAACCCTTGCAACCATAGAATACCTAGTACTAGTGTTGATCACTCAACCCAAAATTCCAAACTTTATTTCTTGCGGCCATTTTATCAAACACTTGGCAGGCAGAATTCAAACAAAACAAATTTCACTATTTTGAATAGTGTTCTGGCCAAACTTGTCTCCCATTTGACCCCCATTTGCTCCCTTTGTCTCCTAATGATCTAACCAGGACCTAACTACTCCATCCCCTACCTCTAGCAGCATGGCCATGCCAAGCGGAGCTCCACCTCGCCGGCCAACTTGGTCGCCGCCGCAGCAGACCGCCTCCCCCTCTCTCTCCATGTCTAGCAGCTAGCCAGCACCTCACCGCCGCCCACTATCCCCTCCCCGAGCCAGGCCTAGCCATGGACCACTGAGCAATCCCCGCGCCCAGTGCCACTGCACCATGACGAGCACGCGCCAGAGCGCCGCGCCCGACACGCGTGCACAAGCCGCCGCTCGACCGCAGCCACGACCCAGGGAGCACTCCAGACACCCCCATTCGCTGTCCAACGCCTCACAGCCACCGCTCGCCGTCGAAGACGCCGCCTCTACCGCTCAGAGCGCCAGCTGCGCCCGACCGCATACCACCGCCCCTAAGCCCGCATTAAAGTCCTAGAGCACCGCTAGGAGACCGTGCGTCGATCACCGCCCGCAGCCACGCCGCTAGCAGCCCGTAGCCATGTCGCCACCGTCGCCTGCCCATCCCTCTCGGTCTCGCCGTCGAGCCTATAAAAGGAGGGCACCCCAGCTATTTGCAGCACACCACTCCACTCCCCTCACCTCACTCATCGTCCCACACCTCTAGCCGGAGCACCGGGAAAAGAGCTCGCCGGAATTGCACCGGAACAGGTCGTCTCTAGAAGAGAAGGGCACCACTGATTGCGACCACCCCTAGAGCTGCCTCGACCGTCCTTGAGCTCGCCGTCGACCACCAGTTTGTTTGCCCGCCTCACCATCATTGCTGGAGCCCTGGTACGCCCCCTATGCACCCCCACCGAGCCGCTAGGGTTAGAGCTCGCCGGCGATAGGTCCGTCGTCGATGACGATCCACAGTCGGTGATCCCCACTCTAATCCAACGTCCCACATCGCCCCGTACCGCTTCGCGTGTTATGAGCCGCTGACTGGTGGACCCCCCTAATAGCTGAGGCCCGCGCTGGCGGAGTGACACTGGGTCGGCCCATTAGCGTTTCCCGTGCGACCTAGTTAGTTTGAATTAGGATTTTTCTCTTTAGTTTAAACCTAGTTCTGTCTCTGTGTTTGAAATTCAGTTCAAACAGATTTACAAATCCAAATTGCATGAAACCAATTTTGCCTGAAAGGTATTGAAATGATCTATCCAAGCCCGTTGGATTTAATTCAATTAGAGTTATAGATCTCTCTTAGTAAAAATAATAGGACATAAGCTTTGGCAGCTTGCAACATTTTTATAAAATCAACCAAGATAGCTTTTGAGTTGATTCCAACTCTCAAAAATCACATTTAACTATATCTATCTGAATATGTAATAATATTAAGGTTTACGTGCACTGACTTTGGATTAGTACCAAAATAATGCTATATAGGCATTTCTAGTCACTTTAAATCATTAAATAATGAACTTAAACCAAATTAATTATGATCCAACCCTTAAATCACATTCCCACATGTTAAAATATGTGGTGATGACATGTGTCCACGTGATCCCATATTTTAAGTGGGAATATTAAATCTTAGTTAATTTTTCAATGAGTAGAAATTACTTTTCTGAAATAAAAAGGATGAAACTGTTGATTTAAGGTTGTGATGCTTGTGATGATAATAGATCATCAACTATATGCCTTAGAGTGCTAATTAGACTAGTTAAGTATTGTTTGGTGATTGTGTACTCCGTATGTATTTATAGACGATAGTACCGACCAAGCTTTCGAGGAGGAGGAATTCTACTAAGAAGAAGAAGCAGAAAACTTCAACCACTGCACTGCACAAGGCAAGCCACCATTAACAATGCAAGCTAACACTTGCAAGTATAATGCTTAGCAAGCTAGGATTAAACTAGGGCGATTTTTTTAATAATACATTTTATTTAATGATTTTGACATGTATTGCACGATTTTGAAAATTTACAAAACTAGTACATAGTCGGCTTCGGCCTGGCCGAATAGGCCAGTCGGCGTGGGCCAAGCCGAGTCGGCTCCATTCGGCCAGGAGCAGACCGACTGCATGTTTCAAACTTAACTTTATAGTTAAACTTCGACATAGAAATTTAACTTAGAACTATACTACTTGTTAGTGGTAGTTTGCGAGTACTTAAAGAGTACTCATGGCTTTTAACCCTGGTTATTCTCATGGCCAGACTATGAAGGAGACTACCGAGATGATGGCCAGCAGGACGATTATGATAACTAGGACTATCTGCCTTCGTCAGCATTGCCTATGCCCCCTGAAGATGGACCCCACCGCTACGCTTATCTTTTATCTCCGCTGCTTGTTGTATTAAGACTGGATCATGAGATTCTTATTTGTGTAATACCTTATGTATGGTTTGCAATGGATGATGTACTGTGATATCCAATCCGTTATGTCTCGCAAAAATGGTAATCCTAGGATTGCGAGGTATGGCCTAACGGGCATCTAGGATTAAAAATCCGGGTGTTGACACTAGCTTCGCCACACTCTACCGTGACCCCCTGTCCACCCCACGGACGCAGCCAGCCCCTGAAGCACCATGGATAGCTCGCGCCCACCGCCTCTGCGTCATGCCCAGCTCACGCCAGAGCGCCATCCCCGACAGGCCTGCACAACCCGCGCCTCGACCCCAGCTCGCGTGTGCTGCTCCGCCATAACCCTAGCACACCCACAGACACGGCCTTTTCCCGTCGTGTGACCAGCAGCCACCGTGAACCGCGTCGAGCACCGCCTCTGCCGCGCAGAGCGCTAGCCTTTCCCAACCGCAAGCCACCGCCCCTAGATGCCTTTAAGCCGTAGCTAACCGCCAGGAGGCAAGCCACCATCCGCCTACACCGCCCATGCCTCTAGCGACCTGTACCGTCATCACCGACGAGCTCACCGTCGCCCTCATGGTCCCTTCGTCAAGCCTATATAAGGAGCCCTCCCTAGGACCAATTTGACACACTCCCACACTCCCCTCTCACCACTGATCCTTCCCCACCTTTCGCTGGAGCCGCTCGAGTAGCCATTCGCCGGAATTACGCCAGAGTTCGCCGCAACAGAGGAGGAGATGCCCGCGTCGATTTCATCCAAACCAGGAGCCGCCGCGACCTCGCCTGAGTCCGCCGTCGTCTCCTCGTTCGATCACCCCCATCACCACACTAGCTGGATCCCTGGTATCCCCCATTGCACCCCCACCGAGACGCTAGTGTTCCGTCTCGCCGGTGACCAGTTCGTCGTCGACGATGAACATGAGTCGTTGATCTAGGTTCTCATTGCATGGCCCACATCGCCCCGTACCACTTCGCGTTGAGTAGTGCCGCTGACATGTGGACCACCCCTGTCAGTTGCCAGTCGCGCCACGGAGTGCCACTGGGCCGGCCCAATTAGTTTCCCGCCCTGACCCTAGAATTCAAACTTAGGTTTTTCTATTTAAATTTAATCTAGTTTCTGTCCACTAGTTTGAAAATCAATTCAGGGAGTTTTACAAATACAAATTGAATAATTCCAATTTTTTGGAAAGATAATTAAAATCTCTATCCAAGCCCATTGGATTTAAATCAATTAGAGTTATAGATCTCTCCTAGCAAAAATAACAAGACATAGAATTTTTCATATTCAAACATGTTTCAAAAATCAACCGTAATAGATTTTGAGTTGATTCCAACTCTCAAAAATCACATTCGACCATACGTATCTGAATATGTAATAATATTGAGGTTTGCATGCAGTGACTTTGGACTAGTACCAAAATAATTATATATAGGCATTTCTAGTCACTTTAAATCATTAAAAGGATAAACTTAAACTTATTGAAATATGATCAAACATTTAAATCAGATTCCCATGTATTAGAATATGTGGTGATGAAATGTGTCCACATGATCCCATATTTTAATTGGATAATAGTAAATCTTAGTTATTTTCAATGAGTAGAAATTACTTTTCTCAAATAAAATAAATGAAACTAGTTCATTAAAACCTTGTAATGAATGTGATGATACTAGATCATCAAGTGTGTGCCTTAGTGTGCTAAATAGACTAATTAAGTATTGTTTGGTGATTGTGTATCCCGTATGTATTTATAGACGATAGTACCGACCAAGTCTACGAGGATGAGGAGTTCTACCCCGAAGAAGACGAGGATAATTTCAACCACTGCACCAACCAAGGCAAGCCATCGCTAGATGCAAGTTAACTCAAGCAAGATGCAATATGCATGCTTGGTTCTACATTTTAAACTTATACCTACCCCAAGTTTTACTTACAAGCTTTACTTTCTTTTACTTTACCAAAGTTCTTTACTTTGTTTATAGATAGCATAAAGAGTATAAAACTTGGCCTATCTAGTTAGACTTAGATGTCATTCTCGGGCATGAGATTGATATTAGCATCCCACCTTAGTGAACACTCTTAACTTAGTATTTAGAGCTAAACCACAAACTTGATCACTTTAGATTGAAATACTTGGTGAAAATGATTATGAAAACCTTGGAATGATGAGTCATTCTATTGAGATGTTTTGACATGTGTTGAGAAACACAAATGGTTTATGATGATGAAAATATTGAGGCATGAGCCTTAGCCCTTTATAAAAACTGATGGTTGGGTTCGGATGCGATACCATTCCAAATTTACCGTACAACCACAATACCTGAATTGGGTAAGGCTTAGCCAGAAGTTTATATGCATTAGTATGAGTTCCCTCGTGGGAGAGGTCTGAGCTGAGGCTACCTCTCAATGTTGTCCACCTATGCAGTGCCTAGGATGGCATATGGCCATGGCTGGGAGGCCAAGCTCATAGGAGAGGTTCTTGTACTAGGGTGTGTAATTGAAAGGTTATGATTGATTATCCGCATACTGAGTATGATTGATTCAGGGTTATCCCTGACGGATGTATCGAATTTTGTGGTGAAAGTGTACCACCTCTGTAGAGTGTCAAACTATTTGAAAGTCGCATCCGCGGTCATGGACAATTGGAGTGGCCATACTGTTCCGTCGTCAGATGTTTTCAAAATGACTTATGAAATGAATTGTGACTTTGACTTGACCACAACAGGGTTGTGACTATGAAAACTAAGTTCCCAATTAGGTTATTTAGAACATTAATTTAGCTTTCTCTACTTCTGAACTCAGCTTAAGATAAATCTAGCTTTTGCAAATAAACTTAGAGCTTACCATTACTACTAGAACCACCTTACTTGTTAGTGATAGTTTGCGAGTACTTAAAGAGTACTCATGGCTTTGTCCCTGGCTATTCCCATGGCCAGACTATGAAGAGGACTACCAAGAGGAAGGACAGAAAGACGACTACGACAACTAGGACTATCTCCCATCGTCAGCATTGCCTATGACACTAAAGTTGGACCCCACCGCTACGCTTATTACTTATTCCGATGCTTGTTGTATTAAGACTGGATCATGAGATCCTTTATTTGTGTAAGACCTTATTATGGTTTGTAATGGATGATGTAATGTGATATCCAATCTGTTATGTCTCGTAAAAATGGTAATCCTGTGATTGCGATGTATGGCATAATAGGCATCTGGGATTAAAAATTCAGGTGTTGACAAGTTGGTATCAGAGCCATCCTGACCATAGGAGACCCTAGTTAGAATGGACGTCCGAACAAAAACTTAGTTTCAAAACCAAAGAAAAGAGTATTTATTAAAACCTATTTCCACTCTTACCCTAGGGATTCTTTCTCTCAAAAAAATACATGTTCCTCAAGATTCTTACATTACTACATAAAATGTGACACACTTGATCACTTCACTTACTTACTCATCCTAAATTCTTATAGATGGAAGTTCAGTACAACAAGTTCTACCTGCTGGGCAGCGAAGGCCAACTAATCTTCAAGGGGGATCTTGATGCATTGTCTGAGCACTTGGAGCGCCCTCATCCGGAATTCTTCGGAGCTCAACTCAACGGTCCCCTAGGAGGAGATTTACAATCGCTGATAGTTGCTAATCTTCGAGGCAAGATGGAAGCACCTCTGTCCGAGAAGATTCAATTCACCGTGAGAGAGAACAACTGGCTAGATGGATTAGCCAGGGCAATGCATGAAGCTCTTGCCCGTCTTTGCGGACAGAACATCAACTTGATCCAGGGAACTCGCTTCGCATACTATGCAAGGCGTGATTCTATGGGAATGCCATTGGAGATGCCAAGTCACCCGGAGATGAGACGCTAAGTGGAGAACCTTGACTTCCTACTGTACGACAGGCAGAAGGAATTGGATAATGCTAGAGAGTACGCCAACCACAAACTTGCCATTGCCGCCCAGAAGGCCCAGACTTTCTCATAGCTGGTCAAGTATCGTCAATCACTTCGTCATCAACGCGCAAAGAAGGATCGCACCATCGACCGTCTTCGCAAGAAGGTGGTCGACCTCGAGAAGACCATCAAGGAGCAAGAAGCTCAGCTTGCAGCAAAAGAAGAAGAGGAAGAAGGTGAAGACATCCAGGGGGATTCACTCGTACCTCAGCAATGACGATGACTACCTGGAGGATGATGACATCGACTTCTACACCGACGATGATGATTCCGACTTCATCGATGATGAGTAGATGCACTAGAGCACTATCGTAGGAATGAGAAGTATCGGCCCCATTGTATCTTAGTTCACAGAATGGTTCTTAAAACCATCTGTTTTCCTTTTGTTGTGGTGTGTGTGTTTGTATCGTGTGCTTTGATTGAATGAATGAAAAGTTGTTAGTTTACCAAACCTGAATCAAACTCAAAGTCTTAGCTTGTGAAAACAAAACCATGAACCTTAGAACTTTCCCTCTTACCCCTTTATCTATCCCAATCTTCAGATGACTCGTGGAAACCCTGGAGGAAGCAGCTCATCGCGGGACCTGATGCTACAGATTCTGCAGATGCTAGTTTCCGACCGTGAAGCTAGTAGAGTAGAGCGCCAAGACAACCTAGCTACCTTGTAGCAGATCGCCCACAACAGTCAAGGCCATGGAAATCAGGATCATCCGGGATCCAAGCTTAAAAACTTCCAGAATACCAATCCCCCTATCTTCAGCCATTCGGAGAACCCACTAGATGCAGATGATTGGTTATAGACCATGGAGAATAACCTAGAAGTAGCCAAAGTTGATGCCAATGAGCAAGTTCTGTTTGCCACCCACTATCTGGCAGGAGATGCAAGAGCATGGTGAAACAGCACCCGCACTATGAACCACGGGCAAGTGATGACGTGGGAAGATTTCAAGACCAAGTTTAGCTGCACCCATGTGCCGCAAGTTTTAGTCATCAGAATGAGAGATGAGTTCAGAGAACTGAAGCAGGGCCGAATGACTGTAGTAGAGTACCGTGACAGATTCCTGTATCTCGCTAGATATGCACCTGATGAGATCAACACTGAAGCCAAGAAGAAGGAGAGATTCCTGAATGGATTGCATGATGAGATGCAAACGGTGTTAATCAACATCCGTTTTGACGATCTCGGAGAACTAGTCAACTCTGCCATCCAGATGGAAGGAAAGATCAACCAAGCCAACAACAATCGTAAGCGCAAAATGATGCACCAGAATGTTTCCAACAGTCACCAGAAGTATCGCCCCAACCCATCTGCAGGATATGCTCTAAGGAACAATCGACCCCCAATGTCCCGTCCAAGCTACCCCAATCGTAGCGGAGAAAATGTGAAGTCCAGAGGAAACCACAACTACAACCCGGCAACTCCAACAACTTCAACCATGCACCTCTCAAGTCCAACAACAACAACAATACTGCCCCAAGGACTGGGAGCAATGCCGTGCCTGTTGCAGCCAAAGACAAGTCTCAGATTACTTGTTTTGAGTGTGGAGTAAAGGGTCACTACTCCAACGAGTGTCCCAAGAAGATTGCCACCACTGCCAATGTTAATGCCCTAGCTCAGCAGCAACGTCGTGTTTAGCCCTGAAGAAGGTTCGCCCTTGGGAATTCACTCAACCGCAACGATCGTCTCTTCCACATGAACGCTGAAGAAGCCCAGGAAGCGCCAGATGTCGTCCTAGGTATGTTTTCTGTGAACTCAGTTTCAGAAAGAGTGTTGTTTGATTCTGGAGCATCGCACTCGTTTGATACAGAAGAATTTGCATGCACTAGTAAGATTCACCCAACCAATTTGAAGCATGTCATGATAGTTCAAATTCCTGGTTCAACCACCAAAGCTAGAAAAATTTGCAGGGTTGTACCTATCAGAATTCATGGGATAGATTTTTATGCCAATCTAATAGTACTTGGAACCAAAGGTTTGGAAGTAGTACTAGGAATGGATTGGATGTCGAAACATAAAGGATTGATCGACTGTGCCAAGAAAGCCATCACCATGACCAGTATCTCTGGAGTAACAGTAGAGCATATATCTGAAACCTTACCCCGTCAATTCAAGTGCAACAAGAGTCTAGCCCTACCCACCATAGACCAAGTCAGAGTAGTATGTCTATACCCCGACGTATTCCCAGATGAATTGCCCGGTATGCCACCAGATCGGGATATTGATTTTGTTATTGAACTAATTCCTGGAACTGGACCCATAGCTCAGAGACCCTATAGCATGAACCCATCAGAGTTAGTGGAGCTGAAGAAGCAACTTGATGCCATGCTGGCAAAAGGCTTGATTCAACCAAGGGCATCACCATGGAGATCACCAGTTCTGTTTGTCGACAAGAAAGATGGAGGTAACCGTTTGTCCACAGATTACCAGAAGCTGAATGACGTCACCATGGTGAACAAGTACCCACTGCCCAAGATAGAGGATCTATTTGATCACTTGACGGGTGCCAGTGTGTTCTCTAAGATTGATCTAGAGCTGGTTATCGTCAACTCAAGATTCGTGCAACGGATATTCCAAAGACCACCTTTACCACCAGATATGGATTGTATGAGTATACGGTCATGTCTTTTGGATTAACCAATGCCCCTGCTTATTTCATGAATCTCATGAATAATATCTTTATGAATTTCCTAGATAAGCATGTCGTTGTGTTTATCGACGATATTCTTATCTACTCCAAGTCAGAACAAGACCATGAGCAACATTTGAGAATCATCCTAGAAACCCTAAGAGAACATCAGTTGTATGCCAAGTTTAGCAAATATGAGTTCTGGCTGAAAGAAGTAGGATTCCTCAGATATATTGTGTCGGTAGGAGGAGTCGCTGTTGATCCCATGAAGATCAGAGATGTTGAAGCCTGGGAAGCCCCAACCACTCAAACCCAAGTCCGTGCATTCCTCGAATTAGCGGGATATTACCGGAAGTTCGTAGAAGGATTTTCGAGCATTGCAAGACCCATGACCCAATTGTTGAAGAAGGACAAGAAGTTTGAATGGACGAACAAATGTGAAGCAAGTTTCCAAGAGCTCAAGAAAAGATTGATTTCAGCCCCAATATTGATTATGCCAGATATCAAGAAGCCGTTTGATGTGTATTGTGATGCATACAAAATAGGTCTCAGATGTGTGTTGATGCAAGAAGGCAAAGTCATAGCGTATTTATCAAGACAACTGAAGCAGCATGAGCAAAACTACCCTACCCATGATCTAGAACTAGCAGCTGTAGTTCTAGCATTGAAGACATGGCGTCATTTCCTTATGGGTAACCGATGTGAGATTTATTCAGATCACAAGAGCTTGAAGTATATTTTCACTCAGAAGGAGATGAATATGAGGCAAAGGAGATGGATAGAGCTAATCAAGGATTATGACCTTGACATTCACTATCACCCCGGCAAAGCCAATGTGGTAGGGGATGCTCTTAGCAGATTGTCGTGTAGATTAAACACCATGATCAAAGAAGCCCAGCCAAGTTTACATGAAGAGTTAGAGCAGTTTAGAACTGAGCTAGTTAGCAAAGGATTTTTAGCTAGCATTGAACTTCAACCCACTTTGATCAGTCAGATCAAGGAAGCGCAGAAAGGAAATGCAAGCATCGATGCAATCAAGCGTCGTATTGGTACATGAAAGGTACCTGGATTGACCGAAGATGAAGAAGGAGTTTTGTGGTACAAAGGACGTATCTGTGTGCTAGCATATTCGGAGTTGAAGCAAGTTATCATGCAAGAAGCTCATGATACTCTTTATTCTATCCACCTCGGAGGAACGAAGATGTATCAAGATTTGAAGGAATAATTTTGGTGGAACAAGATTGATGTCTACGCACTTCTATTCTTGTAGATAGTTGTTGGGCCTCCAAGTGCAAAGGTTTGTAGAACAGCAGCAAGTTTTCCCTTAAGTGGATCACCCAAGGTTTATCAAACTCAGGGAGGAAGTGGTCAAAGGTCTTCCCTCTCAAGCAACGCTGTAATCAAGATACACGAAGTCTCTTGTGTCCCCAACACACCTAATACACTTGTCAGGTGTATAGGTGCACTAGTTCGGCGAAGAGATAGTGAAATACAAGTGGTATGGATAATTATAAGTGGTAAAGGTGATAGAAAATAGCTTGATGGCGTGGAAAAGACTAAAGTAAAACTGAAATAAAGATAGCAGCAAGCAAACATGTAACAGATCTAGTAGCAAACGGTGTTTCAATGCATAGAAACATGGCCTAGGGATCATACTTTCACTAGTAAACACTCTGATATAAATATATTATTCTTTATGATACTACGCTGAACTACTCTCCGGTTGAATACTCTAATCGATGGTAGGGCTATAACAGCACACCTCAAAGTAAGCCTTCCCCATCTAGAAACAATGGTGATGGAGATGGCGGTGCAGATGGTTCCAACAAACACCACAATTTCATAAAGACATCCAACTCCAAATATAACTCATAACAAGTATTTGTAATATCTAGCCTAAGTGCCACCATGGTGTGCACATTGTCAACTTCACACACATGGGGAGAGCAGAGATTCAGTAAAGCACTTGAGTAGCAAGGTAGATATACTTGATTACAAAGCTCATGATCACAATATGATCATGCATAGAGAGAGAGAGATGAACACATAGCTATCGGTAGAACCCTTAGCCTCGAGGAAGAACTACTCCATCCTCATCATGGGAATCAGCAATGGTGATGGAGCTGGCGGTGCAGATGGCTCCGGGGGCACTTCCCCGTCCTGGCAGGGTGCCGGAACAGAGACTTTATGTCCCCCGAATCTCCCCTTCGGTGGCGGCGGCACAGCGGAACTTTTCGTGGATTTCTGGTTGGCGACTTAGGGTTTTTGCATCGAGAGGATCTTATAGGCGAGAGGGAGACCGAGGGGGTGCCGGAGGGGCCCACACCACCCACTGGCGTGGCCTGGCCTGGCCCGTGCCACCAGGTGGTGTGGCCAGCCCCTGGCCCCTCTCTGTCTTGTCTTCTGGCTCCGTGAGTGTTCCGGTAAAATATCGACTTTGGCTTTGTCCGGTCCAATTCCGAGAATATTGATTTTTTGACTTTCCTAGAACCAAAAACAGTAGAAAACAGGCAACTGGCACTGTGGCACTTGTTAATAGGTTAGTCCAAGAAAGTCTATGAAAAGCACTCCAAAGTTGGAACAAAACATAAGAAAGTAGATAAAACCAAGCATGGAACATCAAAAATTATAAATACATTTGCAATGTATCAAAGATGAAGAGAGAAATCGGAAGCTACATCGCCAAGTGTGATATCTGTCAGAGAGTCAAAGTGGAACATCAGAGACCCACAGGACTGTTGCAACCATTGTAGATTCTGGAATGGAAATGGGATTCTGTCGGAATGGACTTTATCACCGGTTTGCCTACTTCTAGTAGGGGAAATGACTCTATCTAGGTCATAGTTGATAGACTGTCCAAGGTAGCCCATTTCATACCTGTCAAGACAACATACCAGAGTTCAAAGCTAGCAGAGTTGTACATTGCTAGAATCGTCAGTTTGCATGGAACCCCCAAGACCATAGTATCAGATCGAGGAACCCAATTTACCTCGAGATTTTGGCAGAAAGTCCAAGAAGGATTAGGAACCAAGTTGAATTTCAGCACAACTTATCACCCGTAGACCGATGGACAGACTGAAAGAGTCAACCAGATCCTAGAAGACATGTTGAGAGCGTGTGTGCTAGAGTATGGATCAAAATGGGAAGACTGTCTCCCTTTCGCAGAATTCTCATACAACAACAGTTATCAAGCCAGTTTTCAAATGGCCCCATTTGAGTTCTTATACGGAAGAAAGTGTTGTACCCCTTTGAATTGGTCGCAAGTAGGAGAGAGTCAGATTTTCGAACCCGACATCCTACGAGAAGCTGAAGAGAAGGTGCACAAAGTCCGTGAGCACCTCAAGACCGCCCAATCAAGACAGAAGAGTTATGCTGACAAGAGACGTAGAGACCTGACTTTCAATGTCGGAGATTTTGTGTATCTCAAAGTGTCACCATTGAAGGGAACACAACGTTTAGTCTGAAAGGAAAGTTAGCCCCCAGATATATTGGGCCCTTCAAGATTCTAAATCATCGAGGAGAAGTATCGTATCAACTGGAACTACCGGAGGAGATGTGAGCCATCCATGATGTGTTCCATATCTTGCTACTTCGCAAATGCTTAGAAGTTCCGGAGAAGACAACAGTCTTCAAGAACATCGATCACCGAGCTGTTCATATCAACAAGGATCTGACGTATCGTGAAGTGCCAATCCGTATCTTGGAAGAAGCTTACAGAACCACCAGAACCCAGAGTATCAAGTTTCTCAAGATTCAATGGAGCAACCATACCGAAGAAGAAGCCACTTGGGAGCGAGAAGATTACATTAGGACAGAGTTTCCAGATATCTTTAGTTCCTAGTTTTCTTTCTTAAATCTCGGGACGAGATTTTGTTTAAGGGGGGAAGGTTTATAACATCCCAAATTTTTAATCAAGGCTATCAAGATCCCAATCACCCAATTTAGGGTTAACAAAAACTTTTTATCATTAAAATAATTAAGCATGCATATGTGTGTTGCATTAATATGGAATTGTTTGAAATTGCCATGTTTGTTTGTTCTAATGGTTGTAAAATGATTCAAAGGTGAATTCCACATCATCTAGATCATTCCCAAGCAAAATCCAAATAAAAAGAAATAAAGTAGAATTAATAAATGGAAATGGTCATTTTGGCCATTTTAATCCACTAGGGCACTTTAGGTGTTCCTAGCACTCAGGTTCAAACAGAAACAATTCTAACTCTTTGCACCCCTTGCTAGTACAAGTAAAGATCAAGGCCCACTTTGTGATCTTACAAAAACATTCAAACCCTAAATTTAAATGGCATTTGAAAATGGAATCAAGTGTATGTACCTAGATCCCACTTTTTCAAAAACCACTCAAATGAATTCAATTTGACAATCCCAAGCAACCACAGATACTCAAGGGTAAGATCAACAACTCCACCAAATATCTTTGCAAAATTCAACACTTTGTTTCGTGCGAGCATTGTGTCGAACAGGTGGCATGCAAAAACAAATCTGCCTAACGAACACTATTTGTGGATCAATGCTTTGTCGAGTATTTGGGCTCAATCTTGTTCCCTTGTCTCCCCTAGCTCTAACCAGCCCATAACCAAGCTACCAATTTTCCTAGAGCAGCAGTACCGCGCCGCCCGTTCTTGGTCGCCACCGGCCGAGCATGGGTAACGTGCCACAGATAGCGCCGTGCCAATCTAGCACCGCCACTAGCTCCGCCACACTCTACCGCGACCCCCTGTCCACCCCATGGACGCAGCCAGCTCCTGGACCACCATAGACAGCTCACGCCCACCGCCTCTGTGCCGTGCCCAGCTCACGCCAAAGAGCCATCCCTGACAGGCCCGCACAAGCCGCGCCTCGACCCTAGCTCGCGTGCGCCGCTCCGCCATAACCCCAGCACACCCACAGACACACCCTTTTCCCGCCGCGCGACCAGCAGCCGCCGTGAACCGCGTCGAGCACCGCCTCTGCTGCGTAGAGCGCCAGCCTTTCCCAACCGCAAGCCACCGCCCCTTGCGACGCCTTTAATCCGTATCTGACCGCCAAGAGGCAAGCTACCATCCGCCTACACCGCCCATGCCTCTAGCGCCCTGTACCATCGTCACCGATGAGCTCACCGTCGCCCTAACGGTCCCCTTGTCGAGCCTATATAAGGAGCCCTCCCCAGAACCAATTCGACACACTCCCACACTCCCCTCTCACCACTGATTGACGTCTACGCACTTCTATTCTTGTAGACAGTTTTTGGGCCTCCAAGTGCAGAGGTTTGTAGAACAGCAGCAAGTTTTCCCTTAAGTGGATCACCCAAGGTTTATCGAACTCAGGGAGGAAGTGGTCAAATGTAACCCCTCTCAAGCAACCCTGCAATCAAGATACAAGAAGTCTCTTGTGTCCCCAACACACCCAATACACTTGTCAGGTGTATAGCTGCACTAGTTCGGCAAAGAGATAGTGAAATACAAGTGGTATGGATAATTATAAGTGGTAACGGTGCTAGAAAATAGCTTGATGGCGTGGAATAGACTAAAGGCAAACTGAAATAAAGATGGAAGCAAGCAAACATGTAATATATCTAATAGAAAACGGTGTTTAAGTGCTTAGAAACAAGGCCTAGGGATCATACTTTCACTAGTGAACACTCTCATATAAATATATTCTCTTTATGGTACTACCCTTAACTACTCTTCGGTTGGACACTCTAATCGATGGTAGGGCTATAATAGCACACCTCAAAGTTCATCTTTCCCATCTAGAAAACCCCACACTGTCACCTTGAGTAATAGATGAGTCCAACAAACACCACAATTTCATAAATACATCCAACTCCAAATATAACTCATAACAAGCATTTGTAATCTCTAGCCTAAGTGCCACCATGGTGAGCACGCTATCAGTTTCACACACATGGGGAGAGCAGAGATCTAATAAAGCACTTGAGTAGCAAGGTAGATCTACTTGATTACAAAGCTCATGATCACAATATGATCATGCATAGAGAGAGAGATGAACACATAGCTACTGGTAGAACCCTTAGCCTCGAGGAAGAACTACTCCCTCCTCATCATGGGAATCAGCAACGGCGATGGAGATGGTGGTGGAGATCGATGGAGATGGCTCCGGGGGCACTTCCCTGTCCCGGCAGTGTGCCGGAACAGAGACTTTCTATCCCCCGAATCTCCTCTTCGGTGGCGGCGGCGCTATGGAACTTTTCATGGCTAGAGGCTTGATTATTTAGGGTTTTGGTATCGGGAGGCTTCTTATAGGCGAAGAGGCAAGGTCGGTGGGCGGCCAGGGGGCCCACACCATGCCCTGGCGCGGCCAGGAGGACCCGCACCATGGGGTGGTGTGGCCACCCTATGGCCCCTCTCTGTCTCGTATTCTGGCTCCGTGAGTCTTCCGGTAAAATAGGCACTTTGGCTTTTGTCTCGTCCAATTCTGAGAATATTCATTTTTTGACTTTCCTGGAACCAAAAACAGGAGAAAACAGGTAGCTGGCACTGTGGCTCTTGTTAATAGGTTTGTCCAAGAAATCTTATGAGAAGTACTCCAAAGTGTGGAAAAAACACAAGAAAGTGGATAAAACCAACCATGGAACATCAAAAATTATAGATACATTTGCAATGTATCAACATCCCCAAGCTTAACTCCTGCTCGTCCTCGAGAAGGTAAGTGATAAAAAGAAAGAATAATTTTTGAGGTGACATGCACCGTCATATACTTGATCAAAGTATTTGTAAAACATTCAAAGCTGGGATCATAGTACTTCAATCATAACATGAAAGACAAAGTTCTAGCAATAATACAAAGAAACTATGTTGCAACATGAAAAGGCAGAAACAAAAGATTCATGAATAACAACGCTTTGCAAGACATTTGTTTGTTTCACATAAAGAAAACATAGCATAGTAGCATTTAGCTTGTCCCTCATAGAGTAGCAAGTATAAATGGATATGACACCTTCAAAGTTCATAAGAGTGACTAGATACAGATAGTTTAAAACAAGCAATATCTATGCATCAATCAACTAGTCTTGGGACAATGCACATAGAACTAAGAATGGCCACTATGCTCTCAAAGTAGGTGCATAAAGATAGAAGGTGGAGACTCAATATAAAAGTGGAAGAAAGAACTTCATAGAAGGAAGTAGAGATTCAAGTTTCATCAAGAGCTTCCAAAAATTATGGTACTTATTAGCTTTCAGCTCTCATTGCCCCTATCATAAGCATCTTGAAGTGATTAAGTTTAAAGTGAACAAACTATGTTGTACATGCTTGACGAAGTATAAGTTAGAAATCTCATGTCCCTTGAATACGAGGGCCGCTCCTCATGCTACTCAAGTCTAGTCACCGGTAAGTTCTTGTCATCGTAAGTACATGTGTATCATAGAGAACCGCCAACGGGGTACCCCTTGCCCGATGATACGGAAGAATCCCCATATCAAAATGACAAGGCAAGCAGACAACGAGCATCTCAGCAATCTTCTTATTTACCATGGGAATATGGTGCTTTTTTCTCTCTTTCCTCTTTTCATAATCTTTTTTTTCTTTTTCTCTTTTTTTCTCAATATAGGACTCTTTTTTCTTATTTACCATGGGAATATGGACCCAAAAGTTTTAGATGAGTCTTGGAAGTTATTACCTCTCTAATAACCGCTCCTTATCCTTTTTATTTGCTTTTTGTGCCAAGAGTAACCTCTAATGAGAGAGAAGTAATGATTGGGAAACTTGCTGTCCCGAAACAGATTTCTGTGCTTCACCGTAAAAATTCATGTAAAATCTCTGTACATCCTTTTGAGGCGTGCATTTTGGTGCTTCTGCCCCAGGTTGTTATCTAACTTTTGTTTGTTCAACACTTTCTGACTTGAGCAACAAAAGGTCTTCAAAAAAATCGTCTTTACCTGCTGGTCTGTTTTGATAGATTTCTACCATTATTTGCATTTGCTTCTTGTTATTTCATTTTTTAGTTATTTTGGGGAATTGAGCTTTTTGAGGGAAGTGCTACAGTAGCTAGTGTTTTATTGGAAGTTTTATTGGTGTTAGAAATGAACCCAAATACTTATTATCTTGAGTGCAGTAATGCTGCTAACAAAGATTGTGTGGAAGTTTTGTATGAAGGAAAAATTTCAGGTGTATGGAAGGAATGAGTAATGAGATGAAGGATGGACTAAAGCTCAAGCTTGGGGATGCCACGCGTGTCACCCCAAGAAATATCCAAGAAGTACAAGCGCTTGGGGATGCCTTGGGCATCCCCTTCTTCATCAATAAAAATCCTAGGTTTCTTCCAAACGCTTCATTTTTATTGTTTCATGCATAGTTGTGTTGTTCTTGGAGCGTCTTATTTTTCATTTTTGTTTTGGTTTTTCGTTTGCTTGGTTTTCTTAGTTTGCTGAATAAATTGTTTGGACCCTCTCTTTCATACATTGGTTTTCAAATAGTTTGGTTTGGATTGGAAAAGAGTAGGAAAGTTTATGCTTAAGTGGTAAAGAGAACTTGTTTTTGACTATGGCCTATGCTTTGTCATGCCATGCTTGATATTGTTTTGGCTTTAGGATTAGTATTCTTTTCTATAGAATGACATGTTATAAACAATTAAGATTGCTTAATGAGCTTTGGATGACTCATGCGTTGTTTTCGCATATTAAAGCATAGTATTGTGGTATTCTCCTTTGATGCTTTATTTGGGTTGGCTTGGCACATGCTCACACCATGTTCTGACTATCTCAAGTCACCATAGCCTTTATGATCCTTTAGTTTTCAAATTGTAGTATCACTTTATGCTTTGATCAATGATGTTTTGTCGCTCTGCATGATTATGGCCATTATTGCTCTCTTAGTTTGTCGCTCCCAGTCTTTTGCTAGCCTCCACAACAAAGTATGAGTTCCACTCATGCATCCAACTCCCTAAACCAAGTTATTCCAAAGAGTCCACCATACCTACCTACTAGGTTATGCTATTCCAAGTATATTCATGCTTTTGTTTACCTTCCAAATTAAACTTGTTATGAGAAAACTAGTGATTAAAGCTCTCACGAACTTGATGGCACACTACTTTTATTGACCTTAATAAACTTGAACCATTGGGTCCTTCTTTGTTGCGTATATGCCTCCGCTTTATAAGTTGAAATTAGCAGAACCATGTATCATGGGGAACACTTTCAACATTGCACTTGTACTTTGTACCCCGTTGATATTATGTTCTTTTGCTTATGGATCCCGGCGGTGTGAAATAAAAGTGGAACTTGTAAGATCATGGAGTTTGTATGTGTGTTAGAGAAACGCCTGGGCTGCTAGCCTAATTCATGCCTAATCATGGTGGAAACTTGCAGCATCACCATAATGAGCACTCTATGAAGCATCCTCAATAAAAACCTATGCAAATAGCTAATAAAAAGATCGCTGAGATGCTCATTGACTGCTTGACTTGTCATTTTGATTATGGGATAGCTCCTGTATCATGTGCAAGGGGTACCCCGTTGGTGGTTCTTTATGATACATATGTACTTACAATGACAAGAGCTTACTCGTGACTAAAGTTGAGTAGCATGAGGTTCGGTCTTCGTAAGTAAGGGGCATGAGATTTTGTCTTATAACTTGTCAAGCGTATGCTCTTAGTTTTGCCACTTTAACCTTAATCACCTTAAAGATGCTTATGATAGGGGCAATGCGAGATGAAAGCTAACAAGTACCATAATTTTTGGAAGCTCTTTATGAGACTTGAATCCCTACTTCCTTCTATGAAGGCCTTTCTTTTACTTTTATGTTGAGTCTCCACCTTATATCTTTATGCACCTTCTTTGAGAGCATAGTGGCTTCTTAGTTCTATGTGCATTGTCCCAAGACTTGTTGATTGATGCATAACTTGATATTGCTTGTTTTAAACTATTTGTATCTAGTCACTCTTATGAACTTTGAAGGTGTCCTATGCATTTATGTTTTGCTACTCTATGAGGGACAAGATGAATACCATTATGCTATGCTTTCTTTATGTGAAACAAATATACATCTTGCAAAGTATTGTTATTCATGAATCTTTTGTTTGTGCCTTTTCATGTTGCAACATAGTTTCTTTGTCTTATTGCTAGAACTTTATCTTTCATGCTATGTTGAAGTACTATGATCCCCGCTTTCAATGTTTTACAAATACTTTGATCAAGTTTATGATGGTGCATGTCACCTCAAAAATTATTCTTTCTTTTTATCACTTCCCTACTCGAGGATGAGCAGGAGTTAAGCTTGGGGATGTTGATACGTTGCTAACGTATCCATAATTTTTGATGTTCCATGCTTGGTTTTTATGTACTTTCTTATGTTTTGTTCCAACTTTGGAGTCTTTTTATACACTTTCTTGGACTAACCTATTAACAAGAGCCACAGTGCTAGCTGCCCGTTTTGTGCTGTTTTTGGTTTCAGGAAAGTCAGAAAATGAATATTCTCGGTATTGGACGGGACAAAAGCCAAAGTCAGTTTTTCACCGAGGGACACCTGGAGTCAGAATACGAGACGGAGAGGGGCTGAGGCCTGGCCACACCACCTGACCACGCGGCCAAGCCTGGGCTACTCCAGGGGTGGTGTGGCCACCTCCAGCACCCCCTCGGCCTCCCCTTCCAACTATAAGATGCCTCCGATACAGAAACCCTAAGTACACGATCAAAAATCCACGAAAAAGTCTATAGCCGTAGTCGTCTCCATCCATAGATCGGGAGGGATCTGAAGCTCTTCCCGGCACCCTGCCAGAGAGGGGAATTCACCCTGGAGGCCTTCTTCATCATCATGCAAGCCTCCGGTGTGATGCGTGAGTAGTTAACCTCTGGACTACGGGTCCATGTAGTAGCTAGATGGCTGGTTCTCCTCCTTTGTACTATCATGTTTAGATCTTGTGAGCTCCGTTCATGATCAAGATCTTCTATTTGTAATTCTGCATGTTGTGTTTGCGGGGATCTGATGGATATTGAGATGCTATTTCAGATTGATTATTGATTCTATCATGTCTTTGTTATTTGTGATCTTGCACGCTTTCCGTTATTAGTAGCTATCTTGGCCAAGTAGATGCTAGCAACTCCAAGAGTTAATATTTATGCTCGATAGTGGGTTCATGCCTCTGGTAATCTGGGGAAGTGACAGAAATCTCTAAGGTACTAGATGTCCTGTTGCTACTAGGGAGAAAATAACAATCCTTTGTTCATAGAACAATCGTATTGTTTACTTTACACGCAATTCGTAATGCAATAATCTGTTGCTTGCAACTTAATACTAGAGGGGGTTCGGATGATAACCTGAAGGTGGATTATTAGTCATAGATGCAGTTGGATGGCGGTCTATGTATAATGTTGTAATGCCCAATCAAGTCTCAAAGGAGTCAAGATGAGTAGTATATGCTTGTATGCTTTCTCGATGTTTGTCAATTGCCCCGCTGTAATTTGTTCACCCAACATGTTATCTATCTTAAGGAGAGCCACCTCTAGTGAACTATGGACCCCGATCCTTTCTTTTACAATCAATCAACCGTTTACTGTTTTGTGTTTACTTTCTACAAACTATTACTTTCTCCCATTCGATACGTTTAATCCTTTGTTTTCAGCAAAACCGGTGAGATTGACAACCTCATCGCAAGTTGGGGGCAAAGTTCTGTGGCTGTGTTGTGCAGGTCTCCACGTTGCTACTAGCACCGGTCGTGCACCCTGCCAAGGCTCAGCTAGCAACACCTTTGGGGTGTTTCCTTGCTGCTACTGGATTGATAACCTTGGTTTCATAACTGAGGGAAAACTTGCTGCTATGCTCGTCATACCTTCCTCTTGGGGTTCCTTAACGAGCTCGATATATTTTGGGCCATCAGTATCCCGTATGTATTTATAGATGATAGTACCGACCAATTCTACGAGGAGGAGGAGTTCTACCCCGAAGAAGACGAGGAGAATTTCAATCACTGCACCGACCAAGGCAAGCCATCGCTAGATGCAAGTTAACTCAAGCAAGATGCAATAGGCATGCTTGGTTATACATTTTAAACTTATACCTACCCCAAGTTTTACTTACAAGCTTTACTTTCTTTTACTTTACCAAAGTTCTTTACTTTGTTTATAGATAGCATAAAGAGTATAAAACTTGGCCTATCTAGTTAGACTTAGATGTCATTCTCTGGCATGAGATTGATATTAGCATCCCACCTTAGTGAACACTCTTAACTTAGTGTTTAGAGCTAAACCAAAAACTTGATCACTTTAGATGGGAATACTTGGTGAAAATGATTATGAAAACCTTGGAATGATGAGTCATTCTATTGAGATGTTTTGACATGTATTGAGAAACACAAATGGTTTATGATGATGAAAATGTTGAGGCATGAGCCTTAGCCCTTTATAAAAAATGATGGTTGGGTTCGGATGCGATACCATTCCAAATTTACCGTACAACCACAATACCTGAATTGGGTAAGGCTTAGCCGGAAGTTTATATGCATTAGTATGAGTTCCCTCATGGGAGAGGTCTGAGTTGAGGCTACATCTCAATGTTGTCCACCTATGCAGTGCCCAGGATGGCAGATGGCCATGGCTGGGAGGCCAAGCTCATAGGAGAGGTGCTTGTACTAGGGTGTGTAATTGAAAGGTTATGATTGATTATTCGCATATTAAGTATGATTGATTCAGGGTTATCCCTGACGGATGTATCGAATTTTGTGGTGAAAGTGTACCACCTCTGCAGAGTGTCAAACTATTCGAATAGCCGCGTCTGCGGTCATGGACAGTTGGAGTGGCCATACTATTCCGCCGTCAAATGTTTTCAAAATGACTTATGCAATGAATTGTGACTTTGACTTGACCACAACAGGGTTGTGACTATGAAAACTAAGTTCCCACTTAGGTTATTTAGAACATTAATTTAGCTTTCTTTACTTCTGAACTTAGCTTAAGATAAATCTAGCTTTTGCAAATAAACTTAGAGCTTAGCATTCCGACTAGAACCACCTTACTTGTTAGTGATAGTTTGCGAGTACTTAAAGAGTACTCATGGCTTTGTCCCTGGCTATTCCCGTGCCCAGACTATGAAGAGGACTACCAAGAGGAAGGACAGTAGGATGGCTACAACAACTAGGACTATCTCCCATCGTCAGCATTTCCTGTGACACTAAAGATGGACCCCACCACTACGCTTATTACTTATTCCAATGCTTGTTGTATTAAGACTGGATCATGAGATCCTTTATTTGTGTAAGACCTTATTATGGTTTGTAATGGATGATGTACTGTGATATCCAATCTGTTATGTCTCGCAAATATGGTAATCCTGGGATTGTGATGTATGGCATAACATGCATCTTGGATTAAAAATCCGGGTGTTGACAGTTATGGACAAAACTTCAAGATAAATATGATGTGTCCAACATTATTGAGGATGATTGTATTACTTCCACTTTCGGCCGTGATGAGTTCTCATCTTCTTCCACTTCACCAAAGTGTGGCATGACACAAGCTAATGATATGGTGAGTGGTGATGAAAATTGCAATGTTGATAGTGAGGTTACTCTTGATGATCATTCATCTCTATCTCATTGACTAACCCACACCGAGCAACACGGGGCTGAATGACACAATGCTGGATTACCATGTCCACATAAGCTCGCGTCTTCTCAACAAGTCGCTTCAGATGTAAAAAACCTTCATCATTTCTTGCCTCCCAAATGTGCCAGATTGTAATGGTTATAGATGTTGCTTGAGTGTCCGTGGATCGCATCAGAATATCAAACAACCGTTGATGCGGACTCGTGAAGAAACGACGACAGAGATGGATACCATATATAGCTTTAATACCATCCCACACTTCAGCGGCATAATCACAGAAAAAGAGAGAGGAAAGAGTTGGGCGGCCACTGCGAAACGACTCGGTTGGACACTGACGTGCGGGCTAGTCGTGCTCACGGGGGACAAGCCGGACGCGCCCGCGCGGTCCATTTTCTCACAAATCAGGCACACATCTGATCCTAGAATGCGCCTATCTGGGCCAAAAAAATAGACATAATGGAATTTACGGTGGACCATTGGGTGCTGGTATGCGGTCCGGTCGGACCCTTTGCGGGGCGCTGTTGGAGTTGGTCTTAGAGCATCTCCACTGGCTGACCCAAACGGCCGACTGAAATGGACCGTTTTTGTCCATTTGGGTCGGCCCGTGGTCATTTTTGGGTCGTGGTTCGGCCTGTCTGTACAACCGTGCCCAGCTGCGCGGTCCATCTATCCGCGCTTGGAAAATAGGTCCTCACCGACGCCGGTGCCGGTGTATTTCCAGTGTGTTCCCACTGCCTCCTGCCTTTCTTTCCCGCCGCTTCCCGCTGCCTCCGCGTACTTTCCCGCCTCTTCTAGGCATCTCCCGCCGCGTCCAGAGGCAGCCATAAAAAGAGGAAGTCAGCCAAGGTAGGCACAAGTAGTCCCCCCCCCCACCACCACCACCACAAACCACCATGCCTAGCCGTCCGCGTTGCCACACTGTCCTCCGTGGCAACCTCGACATCCGCGTAGAAGAGACCGAGCACCCGTTACCCTCGTGGTGGCCAAACCCGCTGGAGTTACCGGACGTGCTACCGCCTTCGATTCTAGGGCGCCCGCAGATATACAGTATGCCCACAACCATCGGCCGCGGCGCACTCACTTCGACCGCAACAGGACCACTGGTGAGCCTTTCACGTGGGAGGTGATGGACCGCGTCTTTCTACCGGAGCACCGGCGGCGTGTAGCGCTCGCAAATGTTTGCGACGAGCTCCGGGAAGCGGTGCAGGCCAATCCCGACGACGCATACCTATGTGCCCGCCTCGCCCAAGCTATAGAGGAGTTGCAGACATAGGAAACGATCTACCACTCTCTCGAAAAAGAATGAGGGCTCACTAACCTGCCGGGGCCGTAGGTGGCGCATAGTTAGAATGTTGTTCTAGGCTTGTAAAATATTTGAATAAAAACTTGTCATTGCAAATGACCGACACTCACAATGAAAATTTCATTCCAAACATGATACATGGCGAGTACACATCCTAGTCTAGTTCAACCTACTCGTCGGAGTTGGAGTCGGAGTGGTAGCAGTGGCGACAGATGGTGGTGTCGAAGACTCTAACAGTGAGCATGGCTTCGCCATCGTACTTGAAGATGACGAACTTGCCAACTTCGATTTGGTACTGGTGGGAGAAATCCTCCCATCCGTTGGCGAGGAACTGGTCGAGGCGGTCGAACATCACCTCCACTGGCCACATGCCGGTATTGACACCGACCGCCCGCATCATGACTTGCTAGGGCTCTGTGGCGTTGACCAGCGACATGAATTTGCTGGGAAGGAGCATCCTATCCTGCGCCATGTCCAAGTGGATGTTCACGGCGAAATTGAAGCCGGCAAGGATGATGTCGATGGGCTCGAGCTCGAGTGACGATGGTGGTGAAGGAGAGCATGGCGGCGTGCTACTTTGGCCGCATCCTCTGCGCCTGCCTCGACACCCATGGCTAGGACTCGGTGGTCGTCCTAGAAGCCCTCCCCTCGATCCAATGCCGTTGGTCATGGCTATCTACTAGTAGTGGTGTGGTGTGGTGTGGTATGGAAGAAGATGGCGGCGGGTGGCCTATTAAAAAGGCCCGGCATTGGGTGCCAACAAGGAGGCCGAAGCGAAGACATTGAAGTGTCGCGGTAGGAGGCAGGTGTTGGGTGGAGCCAGCAGCGGTGCGGCCATACTTTGGAGTAGCCTTCCTCTCTCCATTGATGTCTAGTGGAAGCAAGCCATTGGGTCGCTAGCAAGCGAACCCTCTGCTCTTGCGGGAGGACATGGGAGGACGTTCGTGCTCTCCGGGACGATGCAACTGTTGCCCAAATTTGGTGCGCGGATGGGTCGAGCCAGGGTCCGGATGGGTTGTTCCGCTGGGAGGCTACGCACGTTCGTGCGGATGAGTTCGGACGCCCTCGGACGGGTTGGGTCGACCCGGTGGAAGCAATTCTGTAGTGCGTCACCCTGTATGCGATAAATGACAAACTTATTGTAATGTCCGTGCATGTGAGCCTGTCTAAACCGCGCGCACATGTTCCAAATTTTTCCGGCTTCAGGGATCCTCCTCACCACAAAGGAAAGGACCTTCCGTGTATGACGAGGGAACTTAGAGCATCTCAACTAGAGGCGCTAAACTAGCGCTGCACTAAAAAACTCGCTGATATCGCGCGGACGCACTCGAGTGCTCCTCCAACGGGTGCTATATCCGGGTGTGCGCTATAAAAATCTAGCGTGCCACGGTGTTTGTGTTATCTAGGGCCGAATATTTGGTGCACCGACTACAGCATGCGCTCTCGCTAGAAACGCGCGCGAAGAACCAACTGTCCGAAAAAATCACCCGCGCTCGCGCGACTCCATCGCCCTCTCCCCTTCTGAGCGGCCACCAACACAATTCCGGTGATGGACGGGACCTCCGGCATGCCCCGACCCCTCCATACTCCGTCCACCCCACTGTTGCCGCCGGTGGGCCGGCGCCGCCAAACCCTAGCACCGTCACCGCCGTCGGGAGCAGTTCCCCCGCCGCCGTGTCCTCTTTGTGCCACCGCGGCCCAATGTCGGATGGCTCCGCGCAACTGCCGCCAACCACGCCGGCGAAGGGAAGGGTCCCTGCTCCCAAACGCACGGCGCCCAAAAGCCGAAGTCAAAGGCCGCGAAGAAGACCATCGTTCGGCACGTCCAACAGCCGCCGATCCCCAGGCGCCAGGGAGCACTCTCCCGCCTCCTCGTCCACTGGTGCAGCCGACGGCGTGCGCAACATGCTCGACGAAATGCCAACACCGTCGTCCAAGACTCCGAAGAAGGAAGAGCAAAGAATGGAGATAGCAATGACTATGATGATTGTGACAAATGATGTGTTTGTGTTTGTTTGAGACTTATTTGTGATGAAATTGTTTGTTAGAATTGCCCTTTATGTTTGAACTATGTCATTGAATCGAACTATGATGTCTATGTTGAGATTTCGAGAAATTAGAGCTATGTGTTATTGAATTTGCTTGATTATTTTAATCTTCTTGATATAGTAATGGTTGTGATTGTTGTTAGCGCTAGCGCTGCACGCCTAAATTTGCAGCGCATGGTTGAGAGGCTTGTTTTGTTCAACTGCGCGAGGTGTAAAATGGAGCCTCCGGTACAGGGAGCACAGGTTCTGCTCAGCCTGTAGGTGGGATCGGACAGCCCACGGTGCCGCTAGCCATCCCACCGATTCCAGACACTAGAACCGTTCTGCGCGCTCTAACTTGACATAGCATGCGAGTTTGACAGCGTCAGAGCATAGCGCGCCTGGGGATGGCAAGGCTATACCTGTTGAACCAGCTGTGGCAGACCACACCTGCTGGGACACGTTAGTACGAAGTCTCGCCTCCGCCGCGTTATTCGACCTCACCCTTTATATTCTCATATCACAATAGAATGCAACGTGTTGGTAAGGCAAATCCGTGTCGCATTTTGTACTAAGTTACTCCCTCCATTTCACATGTTAGAAATAATGGGCTAAATAAAATAAGCCCACATAGATTTCAGATTTTCCCTAAATCTCAAAGCCCATGTTTGTAGCAGCTCACATGTGTTTGGGCCCATGTTTGGGGCAGCTCACATTGGAGTGGAGTGGGAGCTAAAGTTTAGTCCCACATGGAAAGTTGGAGGAGAGTTACACCACCTTATAAGGTGGAGTGGTTCATCACTTAGTAAAGTGAGTGAGAAGAGGAGAGTTACACGCACGCTCCTCCTCCGATGACGACGCCGCTCGCACGCACGCACCGCCCGCCCATCCCATCACGACGCGCGCGCGCCGCGGGTTGCGGGAATCTCGCCGAGCCGAGCTTTCTTTTTGCTGCTCAGGAAAACCTGTGAGGTTTCGACAGACGTGTCAACAGTCAGCCTATTCGGGACGCTCCCGGATCGTGGGCTACTGTAACCGACCCGAGTGTGCGCTACGTGGACTCGACCCATGTTCGCTTTCGCTTTCGTTTGGGTTTCCTGAGCCGCTCTATATAAAGTGCTGCGCGGCTACCGCCATAGACGACGACCGAACCAATCTAGGGTTTGCCAACTTCTCTTCTTGCACCGCCACCGTAGTCTACTCCATCCCGCTTGCCGGCGTGCACCGGCGGACGGGAGAGCAGGTCTCCGGAACCACTCACCTTTGCGATCCTGTATGGGAGAGGGCGAATAAGGTTTTTGGGAAGCGCTCCACGCGACTGCTCGAGTTCTGCATCACGGCTCGTCTTCCATCCAAGTCGGGCGGTGCTGCCTATCGTCGTCTTCGCCGCCGTCTGCTTCGATCAATCTTCCCCAAGTTTACTGCTGCAACTACTGCAATCGAACGGTACGTGCGACGTGCTACTGTCTGGTTATTCATCATGTTCTGCGAGTACATGTTTAGCTGCTGCCTGTTTTCGTTCATCTTGTTGTTTAGTACATCTAGTATGTTTGAGTTACATGTGCTAGTAGTTGCTATTGTTATGTTTAATATTCTGGAATTAATCACGGAAATTGTGCCTAATTATCCAACAATCCAAAAACCTTATTATAGGCAATTTTCTGAGATAAACATGGGACACTTGGCCGATGCGATGAAGTCGGAAAAATTTACCGGTGTTCATTTTAAGAGGTGGCAGTATAAGACCACTATGTGGCTGCAAAATCTGAAAGTATTCGAGGCTAGTGAGGGTTTACCTGAAGGAACTATATCTAAACAAGATCAGAACAAGTTCAAGGAAACCAATCTTGCCTTTGTGGGATGCGTTCCGAGTGTTCTTGACAACAAGCTGTTTGATGTGTACATGCACTTCAAAGATGGCAAAGAGCTCTGGGAGGCACTAAATGCTAAGTTCGGTGCAACAGATGCTGGCAGTGAACTGTACATCATGGAGAACTTTCACGATTACAGGATGGTTAACAACCGTTCTGTAGTCGAACAAGCTCATGAGATACAGTGTTTTGCGAAGGAGCTTGAAATCCTTAAGTGTAACTTACCCGACAAGTTTGTGGCTGGGTGCATCATTGCAAAGTTGCCTTCTTCATGGAGGAACTTCGCCACAACTCTCAAGCATAAGAGGCAAGAGATATCGGTTGAAAACCTGATAGCGTCTCTTGATGTTGAGAAGAAGGCCCGGGCTAAGGACACTGCTGAGAAAGGAGGCGAGGGTCAGTCCAGCGCCAATATGGTGCAGAAGAAGACCTTCGGCAAGAACAAAGGGAACTATAAGCCCTCCTTCAACAAGCCTAAAAAGACTACAACCTTCAAGAAGAAGAAGAAGCCGAACAAGGCCAAGCTAGGTTGCTTTACCTATGGAGAGCTCGGGCACTTTTCCAAGGATTGCCCAGAACGTGCAGATCGTAAAGGAAAAAAGGGGAAGACTGTCAACGTCGTGACTGCTAGCAATGCTGATGGGTATGGTAATCTATTTACTGTTCTTTCAGTTTTTCAATCACCATGTTGGTGGATTGATACGGGTGCTAATATTCATGTGTGTGCTGACATCTCTATGTTCACTTCTTATCAGGTCGCTCGGGATTCATCTGTCCAAATGGGGAATGGGTCACATGCTTCTGTTCGTGGTGTTGGCGCGGTGGATCTGAAGTTCACTTCGGGAAAGATCGTGTAGCTGAAGAACGTGCAGCATGTCCCTTCCATGAACAAGAATCTCGTTAGCGGCTCCCTTCTATGCAAAGATGGGTTTAAGGTTGTTTTTGAGTCTAATAAAGTCATTGTGTCGAGACATGGACAATTTATTGGTAAAGGATATGAGTGCGGAGGGTTGTTCCGCTTTTCACTTTCAGATTTTTGTAATAAGTCCGTAAACCATATTTGTGGCGGTGTTAATGATGATACTAGTGTTTGGCATTCTCGTTTATGTCACATTAATTTTGGTTTGATGTCCAAGTTGTCCAATATGAGTTTAATTCCGAATTTCACTATTGCCAAAGGTTCCAAGTGCCATAGTTGTGTGCAATCAAAGCAACCTCGAAAGCCTCACAAGGCAGCCGAGGAGAGAAACTTGGCACCTCTGGAGCTCATACATTCTGATCTTTGTGAGATGAATGGTGTGTTGACAAAAGATGAAAAGAGATATTTCATGACTTTGATTGATGATGCGACTAGATACTGCTATGTTTATTTGTTGCGCACAAAAGATGAAGCTTTAGACTACTTAAAAATTTATAAAGTCGAAGTTTAAAATCAACTAGAGAGAAAGATCAAACGTCTTAGGTCGGATCGTGGTGGTGAATATTTTCCCAAAATCTTCGATGAATTCTGTGAGGAACATGGCATTATTCATGAAAGGACGCCTCCCTACTCGCCTCAATCAAATGGGGTTGCCGAGAGGAAAAACCGCACGCTAACTGACTTGGTGAATTGCATGTTAGCCACCGCTGGTTTATCTAAGGCATGGTGGGGGGAGGCCTTGTTGACAGTGTGTCATGTCCTGAATAGAGTTCCTAACAAGAATAAAGATAAAACCCCTTATGAGGAGTGGGCTGGGAGAAAACCATCACTTTCTTACTTGCGCACTTGGGGGTGTTTGGCTAAGGTCAACATACCGATTCCTAAGAAACACAAACTTGGACCTAAGACAGTGGATTGTATCTTTCTAGGATACGCTCCGCGGAGTATAGGTTATAGATTTCTAGTGGTTAAGTCTGAGGTTCCTGATATGCATGTTGATACTATAATGGAATCTCGTGATGCAACATTCTTTGAGAATATGTTTCCTATGAAAGATATGCATAGCACTGCTAGAATTTCTTCTGAAATACTTCCTGAAACTAGTGCATCTAGTGAGAATTTTGAGCAACCACGCGAGGAAGAAGTCCTAGAGAAGGATGGCAATGAAGCTCCTACACGGAGTAAGAGACAGAGGGTTGCAAAATAATTTGGAGATGATTTCATTGTGTACCTTGTGGATGATACTCCTACTTCCATTGTAGAGGCATATGCATCTCCTGATGCAGATGATTGGAAAGCAGCTGCTCATAACGAGATGGACTTGATTCTTTCTAATGGAACTTGTGAACTATCAGAACGACCCCATGGTTGTAAGCCTGTGGGTGGCAAGTGGGTGTTCAAGAAGAAGCTAAGGCCTGATGGTACTATTGAAAAGTACAAGGCTCGGCTTGTAGCAAAAGGCTACACCCAGTGAGAAGGTGAAGATTACTTTGACACCTATTCACCTGTTGCTAGACTGACCACCATTCAAGTACTACTATCCCTGGCTGCATCTTATGGTCTTATCGTTCATCAAATGGACGTTAAGACAACTTTCCTCAATGGAGAGTTGGAAGAGGAGATCTATATGGATCAGCCTGGTGGGTTTGTGGTAAAAGGTGAAGAGAGAAAGGTGTGCAAGCTGTTAAAATCTTTATATGGCCTGAAGCAAGCACCTAAGCAATGGCATGAGAAGTTTGACAGAACATTAACTTCTGTTGGCTTTGTCGTTAATGAGGCTGACAAGTGCGTCTATTATCGCCATGGTGGGGGCGAAGGTGTTATATTATTTTTGATGATATCCTTATCTTTGGTACAAACATGAATGTGATAAATGAAGTTAAGTCCTTTCTGTCAAAGAGCTTTGATATGAAAGATCTGGGAGAAGCTGATGTTATTTTGAATATCAAGCTGATTAAGCACGAGAGTGGGATTACTTTGACACAATCTCACTATGTTGAGAAGATCTTAAGCCGTTTCGGTTTCGTTGATGGCAAGTCTTCCCCAACACCTTATGATCCCAGTGTGACATTACGAAAAAACAAGAAAGAGCCGAAAGAACAATTGAGATACTCTCAAATCGTTGGCTCACTCATGTACTTAGCTAGCGCGACGAGACCCGACATCTCTTTTGCTGTGAGGAAGTTGAGTAGGTTCATGTCTAACCCAGGTACTGAACATTGGTGTGCACTTGAAAGGGTCATGCGCTATCTATGTGGTACAATGAGTTATGGGATACACTATTCGGGGTATCCAGCGGTGTTCGAAGGATATAGTGATGCGAACTGGATCTCGGATGTAGATGAACTCTACGCCACTAGCGGGTATGTATTTACCTTTGGAGGTGGCGCGGTATCATGGAGATGTTGCAAACAAACCTATTGACAAGGTCGACTATGGAAGCAGAACTTGCTGCTTTAGACACAGCCACTGTAGAGTCAGAATGGCTGCGTGAACTCTTGATGGACTTGCCGGTGATTGAGAAACCTATACCGGCCATCATCTTGAATTGTGACAATCAAACTGTTATTGTCAAAGTGAACAATTCTAAGGATAACGCGAAGTCATCAAGACACGTCAAGAGACGTTTGAAGTCTGTCAGGAAATTGAGAAACTCCGGAGTAATTACTGTTACGTATATTCAAACTAACAAAAACCTGGCATATCCCTTTACAAAGGGACTATCACGAAACGTGATAGAAAGTGCATCGAGAGAGATGGGTTTGAGACCCATGGATGTTACACAGTAGTGGTAACCCAACCTTTTTGATCGGAGATCCCGTGAATTAGGACCTGGGAAGAACAAGTTAGTGGTGTGACGGAGGAGAGTATTAGACAACCCTCTCTATGTGAAGATGTACAACTCTCAAAAAGCTGTAAGGCAGGTTGGCAACATGCCTTCATGTGTTTCTGTTGGCTATGATTAGCAAAGATGTTGTCCTACAGAGCATTCTAAAAAGAACACACCTATACGAGTTCCGATTGTTAAACGTCGCAATCTATGAGATTTGGGTGATCTCTAGTAAACTCATGAAGAGACCAAGTAGTATGACACATATGCTACACCCGCGGGGTAGGCTACTGGTAGCCAGGTACTAGTTATGACTTTGTCTGAAATCTAAAAGCACCAAACTTGCAATTCAAGGTTCGTCCATTGTTCAAGTTGCTGATAGACGTAGCTCAAGGTTCTAGGCGGAAGTTCAACTTAACAGTCTCTGCTGAAACACTGGTATATAAACAAGTAGCGAGGATTGGCAAATCTTCAAATGGGCATTTGAGATCTGGTGGGAGATTGTTAGAAATAATGGGCTAAATAAAATAAGCCCATATAGATTTCAGATTTTCCCTAAATCTCAAAGCCCATGTTTGTGACAGCTCACATGTGTTTGGGCCCATGTTTGGGACAGCTCACATGGGAGTGGAGTGGGAGCTAAAGTTTAGTCCCACATGGAAAGTTGGAGGAGAGTTACACCACCTTATAAGGTGGAGTGGTTCATCACTTAGTAAAGTGAGTGAGAAGAGGAGAGTTACACGTGCGCTCCTCCGACGACGACGCCGCTGCTCGCACGCACGCACCGCCCACCCGCCCGTCCCGTCACGACGCGCCGCGGGTTGCGGGAATCGAGCCGAGCTTTCTTTTTGCTGCTCAAAAAAACCTGTTAGGTTTTGACAGACGTGTCAACAGTCAGCCTATTCGGGTCGCTCCCGGATCGTGGGCTACTCTAACCGACCCGAGCGTGCGCTACGTGGACTCGGCCACGTTCGCTTTCGCTTTCGTTAGGGTTTCCTGAGCTGCTCTATATAAAGTGTTGCGCGGCTACCGCCACAGACGACGACCGAACCAATCTAGGGTTTGCCAACCTCTCTGCTTGCGCCACCACCGTAGTCTACTCCATCCCGCTTGCCGGCGTGCACCCGCGAACGGGAGAGCAGGTCTCCGGAACCACTCGCCTTTGCGATCCTGTACGGGAGAGAGCGAATAAGGTTTTTGGGAAGCGCTCCGCGCGACTGCTCGAGTTCTGCATCACGGCTCGTCTTCCATCCAAGTCGGGCGGTGCTGCCTATCGTCGTTTTCCCCAAAGTTACTGCTGCAACTATTGCAATCGAACGGTACGTGCGAACGTGCTACTGTCTGGTTATTCATCATGTTCTGGGAGTACTTGTTTAGCTGCTGCCTGTTTTCGTTCATCTTGTTGTTTAGTACATCTAGTATGTTCGAGTTACATGTGCTAGTAGTTGCTATTGTCATGTTTAATATTCTGGAATTAATCACGGAAATTGTGCCTAATTATCCAACATCACATATAAGATGTTTTAACTTTTGGGGAAGTAGTGTATCTAGTTCTTGTTTTTAGTGTGTAGGTTTACTCATATTCACTCCGAACATATACAAAAAAGGTCTAGATATACTTCTTATACAAAACGTAAAACATTTTATATTTTAAAATAGGAATAGTACATACTTTGTACTCAAGGAACGCCACTTATTATGAATCCGAGTGAGAGTACAATTTTAGTTTTCAAACAGTGCGTGGAGCTTGCAGAGATGCTTCGTTAGTTGCGTGACCAGGCTCATCACAATCAATGCCTGAAGAATAGGAAACTTGAAGCAACGCTGCCAGCATGATCATACTACTAGCACTAATCAAATTCAACGCAAGGACCGGTGGATTGGGAGCTGCAAATTAAGGCCGAGACCGTCTAGATGTTTTCTACACAGATCTAATGTTTCATACACGCCACAAGTTAAACTAACGACATGAATGATCATATTTGATAATTTCATATTTCCTCTATTTCAAAATATAAGATGTTTTAGGCTTTGTGAAATAAATAAATCTAGACATCTTTTAGTATGTAGATTCGGATTGAAGCACACATTAAAATTTGCCTAAATACATTCGTTTCATAAAAGTTAAAACATCTTATCACTACAGGAGAGGAGTCAGCTCCCGTCAGCGTAGAGCCCGATTGTTGTCGGCGTAGGCTACGCCGTGGTTGCCGTTAGTGTCTGGCCGTCAGCGTAGCCCTTCTTGTCGTCAGCGTAGGAAAGCTGTCGGCGTATATAGAGTCATCAGCGTAGGTCAGATGGGCCCCACCTAGATCGCTAACGGCCGTTTGGCTATGCCGACGGTAAAACTGTTGGCCTAGTATTTTTTCAAAAAATCAAATTATTTTTCAACAAAAAACAAGTTTTTCTGATTTTTTAAAAAATTTTAACTTGTTAATCTCATATGGACATTTTTAACTCTAAGTACACTTAATCTCAAGTCGCATTGCACTCATGGTCAAACTTTTCAATCGGTCACCCATCCTAACACCACCCCAGCACCAACACGCTTAACTTCTCCGTTCCTTCTGGATGATCTTTCAAGAAAGAAATTAGACCTTGTGTTAATACTATCATATCAAACATATTAACCATTAGACTATGATGTTAGATGTCTTTATTTCTTTTAAATTTCAAACAAGTATTTAAGTAAACAACAATAAATAAGTAATAATAATCTTGAATTCAAATAAAAATTAAATAAATTTTATATATTTTTCCTTTTTCATTTAATATTAAATAATTCATATCTACAAATCTGTAAATCGAAATTTGACAAATAATATATCCAAATCAATTAGAAAAATGAGAGGAATTCAAATATGACATCCTTATATTCTTTTTAATCATGTCTCATTTCGTCTTACCACTGGATCAACCGAAACTATATCAGGATTCATGAAACACCCTGTTTTTCGCACTCGGAAAATAGTAAATGACTTTTTGGTGCTATGAAAAGGAAAACTTGAAGTGGATCTATAATGAAATAGCATACTATGAACTTAAAAATGTGTTATACGAAACTATATGTAATATTTTTATAATTTATTCAACACAAATATGTAATATTTGAATTTAGATAGAAAGATGTTATTTTTCTGCAAATTTAGATATATTATATGTATTTTTATGAATTAGAATAATTTAGTTATGATTTTTCTAGGATTAATATGGCAAAAAGAAAAAAATAGCTAAATCTATGCCGACGGCTTTGCCGTCGGCGTAGACTTGACGCCGCCGCACCGCCGTCATGTCCAATCCCTACGCCGACGGCTGCCGTTGACCTATCTCGTCCTATTCCGATGGCAAAATTGGGCCGACGACAAGTTTGCTCGGCTGCTCGCCTCGGGGCCTTCGCCGACGGCCCCGATATTTTGTCATCGGCGTGGTTATTGGTCGTCGGCGTATTTGCTTCTCCCGTAGTCTATATTATGAAACGGAGGGAGTAGGTAGCTTAAGGTCTTCCACGGAAACCCTAACAGCAACTAAAACTTGCCAAGACAATCCTCGGCAAAAGGGCCCAACGAATTTTAGCAAGTCTTTATTATGGACAAACTAGCATGGTGCCCCTCGCAAAAGCGAGGGCAATGTACGAATTAGTCTATACAACTTTTGTATGTTCCATAGAAACCAAGAGTGTGCATGACCACTACTTCATAGTATGTAAGTAATCCTATTTTAAAATCATAATATTGCCAAGAGTTCAGTTAAATAATCCTACTCCAAAATCATAATACTACGAAGAGTTCGGTGTCAATAAAGTATGTAAATCTACGCATATTACACATATTATGGTGTTAACAATGTAATACGAAAGTTTAAACACATATATTGAAAATTATAGATATTTCATATATTTTAGAATGTTGTTATTTGAATTTTGAGTTGAATTTTGGAAAAAAAAGACCGGAGAAACCATATTCATATGAGGTGTGAACTAATATTGGGATATTTTTTATTGCCTATTATAAAGAAAGAATATTTCCATATTTAATAATGTCAACTTGTTTTTTCTATTCTTCTCATCCATTCCACCTATTGCTAAGTCCTCCCATTTGTTTCCAACGAATTAAATATGTTCTGCTTTGTTGTTGTGAAAAAAAATATTTTTCAGATAGAAGCATATTATTTGGGTGAAAAATCGAAAAAAACGACAATCCAAAATGCATGTCAGTAAGATTTTTTTTGGACAACCCATGCAATCACAAATAATTTAAACATTTTTGTTCTATTTTTCTCATTGTTTTCAAATGGATGTCTCACACACTAACGTCACCAGATTAAGTCATTCAGAAATAACAAAGAGGAGGCTCTCTAATTTAAGTAGTTAGAGGAAATAATTTGTGAGTAAGAGGTACCGAATGTGTTTGAGAACATTTTGAAATATAAAGTTGATCTACACAATTTTTTCCAACAATTTAAATGATATATGTATAGCATCTGATGTCTCCATGGATCCGCTACCCTTCACAAATTTGAAAAACCCTCTTAGTATTGGTACTTTATGCTCCAGCAGTGGTACTTTTTTGCAGCCTTGACAAAAATCATCAATATAAAATATTTCATGGATTGTCTGTAATAACGCTAACCTCATGAGATCTCTGGTGAATATATCTGACAGGGCGTACTTGCGTGCACATTTCTCACACTCCAAGCTTAAATAGATGCACCTCAGGCTAGTTGTATTCTGGTCACACCGTTTTAGATGCTTTGGAGCCTTTTTATTCCTACAATAAGTACTAATGCAGCCTATATTGAAAGGAAGGGAGTACTTAAGAATAGAATGTTTTCCTATTCCACGGTAGTTTCCGGAATAGATCATGTACTCAGATAATATGCACACAAAAGCTGAATCGAAGGTGGAGTTGCAACATGTATACCATACTAATTAAATTATTTACAGTGATGACCGTTCAGCATTGCGAGGGTGAACATGAAGTTGTGATAGAAGCTAAAAAACTCTACGAAGAATATTAAAATGAAAAATGAGCTGAGCATAAACAGGGAATGATCATCAGATCACAAATTTCCTAAAAGGGGAAAATTCACTCGTGAAAGGAAATTTTGTGTATAGTCATACTGAACAGATAAAAAACCTACGTGCTTAAACAACCATTAGGTACATCAGAATTCTCAACGCCAGTTTGGTGAGATAGTTATGGTGGCCCCGTCCGTAACTCTGGCCAACCTCCACCCCTCATGTCTAGTCTCCATTTGCCCATTTCCTTTGGTTCCTTTAGGATAGTTGCTAACGAACTGATGGACTCCATAATTGGTGGTTGGATGCTAGATATAATGATTGTGACAAATGATGTGTTTGTGTTTGTTTGAGGCTCATTTGTGATGAAATTGTTTGTTGGAAGTGTCCTTTTTTATTTGAACTATGTCATTGAATCGAACCATGCTATCTAGGTTGAGATCGCGAGAAATTACAGCTATTTGTTGTTGAATTGTTTGATTACTTTTATCTTCCTGACATAATAGATGGTTGTGGTTGTTGTTTGCGCCAGGGTCACGCGTCTAAATGAGTTAAATTCATGGTCAGTCGCTGAACTTGCTTAGCAAAGTTAGTATGGCCATCGTACACAACGAATACAAATTTACGGTCATTGAAGACGCGTGAGAGCGTCAGCCATGGTCACTGAGCGATACGACACGCGGTATTGGATCACTAGGCGGTTAGTGGGACCCGCTGTCAATTATTCAGACGGGTAAGTTACGGAACGAAAAAGCCAGGGAGGGTTTATTCGCAAAATCGTGAACTTGTACTAGCCCCCACGCCGGAGCGCACCGCCTCTGCCGCGCTCTGTGCACCCTCCACAGGGACTCTTCCTTGAGGCGCCGCACCTTGAGCAGCTGCGTCTTGATCTCCTGCCGGAGCGAGTCCGCGCCGAACGTGTCGGCCATCTACGGCGGAGACTGCGGGTCGGTGAGCTTGGCCGGGATGGGCCCGCTGTGGCGGATCCACCCGCGGGAGGTGAGCTTCCGCTCGTCGGCCTCCAGCTCGCCGAGCGCCTCCATCTCGGAGCACAGCTTTGACGTGATCGCCACGAGGCGCTCCATCTTCTTGGCCTTGACCTTGAGCCCCGTGGCGAGGAGCGGGTCGATCTGCACGTCGTGCGTGGCGGACTTGAGGCTGGCGTAGACACCCCCGAAGTCGATGCCGCACCACAGGCCGAGGCGCGCGACGGCGGCGGCCGCGTCGTCGAGCGACAGGACCAGCTCGGCGCAGGCCAGCCGGAGGATTCACGAGCGAGTTAATCAATCAATCAATCCATCAATCAAGCCAGACCATCAATCAATCAGTCGCGAACCTAAGGATTCCTGTTCTTATACAACCCACTAGACAATCAATCAAGCCATAGAATGATTAGCGAGCGGGCTTCCTCGCCGGGCAGTACCAGCCGTGTTGATTTTAAGCTTCGTCGCCTGGTCCCAGAGGGTATCCTGTCGAGGAGGATCCGTGGTAGGCGGCGCCGACAAAATTTCAGGCGGCAACCAAACAACAGGCGGGCTTCGACACAGCCTGTGTCGTCTCGGAGGGGAGGCGGCCGGAGTAGCAGCCCGCAGAGCAGGCGAGGCGGCCGGCGGCGAGCTCTGGAGGTTGCGGAGGAACATAGAGCGAGGGAGGCAGATGGGGATGGGTTGGTCAGGTGATGTATTTTATTTGAGGTGCCTTTATGAAAAACAACACAGCCTGCCAGTGGGTCCACTCGGCGCCACCTCAGCAAATACATCGCTACGTTTCAAGCGGTGACCACGAGTGATGCTTCAACGCGTCTTCAGTGACCGTAAATTTGTATTCGTTGTGTACGATGCTAAGCAAGTTCAAGGACTAAGCATGGATTTTACTCCGTCTAAATTTAGAGTCGCTGGGGGCCTTGTTTCGCGCGCTGCACAATGGAGGCTTAGGGAGGGAGCGCATGTGCTGCGCGCTCTAACCTGACGCGACATCCGAGTTTGAGTATAGCGCCTGGGGATGGCAACGCTATGACTGGACCTATGCTTAGCTCGTTGACGACACCGTTGCCTGCCTTGTCTCGTACTCCCTCCATCCCAAGGCTTAAGGCCTATATTTTTTTAAAAAGTCAAGACATGTAAACTTTGACTAAAGTTTTAGAAAAAACTATCAAGAAATATTATATTATATAGATACCATGTTAAAATATGTTTCCATGATGTATGAAAGGGTATGGATTACGTAGTATAAATATTAATATTTTTCTCTAAAAACTTGATCAAACTTTAGTTGGTTTGACTTTTGAAAAAAAATATGTGCCTTAAGCCTTGAGATGTAGGTAGTACAACACACAATGATTGATCTGACACCACCACACAAAAGTTACCTGTTGAACCAACTGTGGCAGACCACACCCGCTGGGACACGATTAGTACGCAAGTCTCATCGCCGCCTTATTCGACCTCACCTTTTTCTCAGTTCACACTACTTTCTTCGTTTTAAAATATAAGATGTTTTAGTTTTGTGAAACAAGTATATCTAGATTTTTTAGTATATATATTCACTCCGAAACTAAATAAACCTATATAATAAAAAAAGTTAGATACACAAAGCTAATTTAAAACAGAGGGAGCAGAATGCAACCGCGTTGGTAAGGCAAATCCGTGTCGCATTTTGTACTAAATTACATCCTCCGTTTCACAAATAAGATGTTTTAGCTTCTATGAAAGTAGTGTATCTAGTTTTCTTTAGTGTGTAGGTTCACTCGTGTTCACTTGGAACCTATATAACAAGAATCTAGATACACTCTTTTTACAAAAGGTAAATATCTTATATTTTAAAATGGAAGAAATAATACATACTTTGTACTAAAGAAACGACACTTATTATGGATCCGAGTGAGAGTACAATTTTAGTTTTCAAATGGTACATGGAGCTTGTAGAGATGCTTCGTCAGTTGTAAAAGAATGTGGAAGTATAGATTGTATTGATATTGCAAGGGGTTAAATGATTACATCGCGAGTCCTTAGGCTATTTATATAGTACTAAAAGACCTGGAGGATAAGAAGACTAATAGAGATAGACTTAGATTACAAATTTAAACTACCAAATATAGTCCAAACCGCGATATACTCTAACACTCCTCCGCAGTCGGATCGGTAGTGACGCGAACAGCCAGAGCGTCGCGGACGGTTTGACTGGAGCACAATCCGAAGGCGCGAACGGAAGAGGTAGCCGGTGGATGCTGATGTCGATGTAGCCAGGTGTGGGGCGCTGTAGTGGTGGTCGATGGTACCGTTGGTGAAGTTGTCGCCGTTGATGAAGTCGATGAAGTTGATGATATTGTTGTGTTGTGGTCGATATCGTCATTGAGCCTGGAGAATTCACCGTAGTAGTTGAAGTAGACGTAGTTGGATCTGGAGTAGTCGAGGTAGGAGACATGCCTTGTCGAGCTTGCCAAACTCAGGAGCGTGTCGGGCACATCTTGCCGAGCTTGCCAAACTCGGGAGCGCGCCGGGGACGAAGGCACGCGTCGGTGTTGCCAATACCAGACGTGGCAAGACAGGGACCATCATGAGCCATGTGTGCCAGAGCCGGAGGGAGCAGCCGAGAAATTCTCTGTGAACGGCAGTGCGTAGAAGTTATCCGCCGATTTGTCGGAGTAGATGAAGTAGTTGCAAGAAGAAAATTGATTAAGTAAAAAATAAAAATTAGACTGTGACTCTGGCGGCGAGGTCGTGGTGGACGAAGACGAAGAGGTAGTTGTTGATGGAGATTTGTTGTAGCGGTAGTAGATTTCAGGGATTAGACCCGTATTTTCCGCCTGTATGAGCGCGGCGTCGCTCGTGGAGAAGAAGAACTTGTTGGCGTTGACGATGGCAATGATTGGTGGTGGCAGCAACGATGCGGCGATGTTGTTGGTGTAGATGGTTGTCGGCGATAATGACTATGGGTGATGAAGGTGCATCCCTTTGTTGATGGCGAGGTGCGTACTCAGAGACGTGCGTCCCGGTTGATGTTGATGAAGACGGGCCGGCGTGATGACGACTTGAGGACAGAGCAGCCGACGCAGCGCGTGAAGGCGTCCCTTGGGGCGCCGCGCAGAACCTCCTTGGCACGATCGTTAACGATGATTTGCCGGAGTTGAGTCGACGCCGAGGTTGAAGTAGAGGCGCTTGACGACATGCGGTTGTGGATGACGCAATCCGATCTATGATCGGCGAAAGACGAATAAACGCCGGTCAAGCGGCCAATGAGAAAATTTTGGCGAAATAAGATCTAATTTACTATTGTGCGGCCCCCGGCGGAGAAGGATCTCCCCGGTGGCGGCGCGGAGGAAGCGGTGGTGGCTAAACCCTAGGCCGAGGAGCGACACGCTCTGATACCATAAAAGAATGCGGAAGTATAGATTGTATTGATATTGCAGGAGGTTAGGTGATTACATCGTGAACCCTTAGACTGTTTATATAGTATTAGAAGATTTGAAGGACAAGAAACCTAATAGAGATAGACTTAAATTATAAACTTAGACTACAAACTTAAACTACCAAATATAGTCTAAACCGGGATATACTCTAACAAGTTGCGTGACCAAGCTCATCACAATTAATGCCTGAAGAACATGAAACTTGAAGCAACGCTGCCAGCGTGATCATTCTACTAGCAGTAATCAAATTGAACGCAAGGACCGGTGGATTGGGCGCTGCAAATTAAGGCCGAGACCGTGAACATGTGTTCTACACTGATCTAATGTTTCATACACCCCACGAGTTAAACTAACGACATGAAAGATCATATTTGATAATTACATACTCCTCTTTTTTAAAATATAAGATGTTTTATCTTTTATGAAACAACTGAATCAAGATATATTTTAGTATGTAGATTCGGAGTGAACCACACATTCAAATTTGTCTAAATACATATAAAAGCTAAAACATCTTAGTATGAAACGGAGGGATCAGGTAGCTTGAGGTTTTCAACGGAAACCTAGCAGCTAAAACTTGACAAGACAATCCTCGGTAAAAGGCCCAACGAATTTTAGGAAGTCTTTATTACGAACAAATAAGTAGTAAATCGGTGTCACCATCCTGTAGTGGAATTGATCCCTAGCTATATGGTCATCGGTCCTCCATGATCACGACCGCACTGACTCGTCCTTCTTCCTATCCGCCCTCACTGACTGACTCGTCCTACTTCTTTCACCATCATGTCTTCTTTTTTGAAGCAAGGACCTAGAAGGGTCCAGTGCTATATTAAACGGTGGGTAAAATTACATACAGGACCTCAGAAATAAGCAGGGTAACACACAGGCCCTGGTCATTTACGTAAAGGACCTCAAAAGAAAAGGAAATTACAATCAGGACTTTCTCCACCAGGGACGATGATGCCCTCGACGCCATGGCAGCCAGCACCCACTCCGGGGACAGAACCACTTGACGGAGGTGAGACTGAGACCACCATGACGGAGCGGCAGAGGAGCCTCCGAATTGGCATAGAAGCCTGGAGGTAGAAGCCACGGCTCGTCCAGAACCGTCGCACGGAGCGGTTACCTTGACCAAAGATAGTGGCGGCGCAAGCTCGCCGTCGCTTGGGAACTCTGCAGGTCGCAGCAACAAAATCCCACCTGCGAGGAAGAAAGCCGGACACTCCCTTCCCCTCACTTCGACCCCCTCCACGGTGGCTTCAAAGGAGAGGAAGACGAGAAGGACAAACTTTCTCCTCAACAGAACCGCAAGCCTTCAACTGCTGCACGAAGAAGCAGTGGCTACCCGAATCCGCACTGCTGCCACAAGCCGGAGTAGGAAGCCGAGGAAGATAGCACATAGCAGCAGAAAGCCAGCGCCACATAGATCTTATTATAAGGGTGAGTGGTGGTCTTCTCATCCGCTGCCTTCGGCTTACCCCAAGAGAGCACCGCTGCAGAGAGAAGAGAGACCACATCGAGAGAGGGGAGATCCAAACCCATCTGCCCGAAGCACCCAATGGAGGCCTTATTTAGAGGGATGCACGTGCTCGACACACTTCTCTGCACCACCACTTGCCACCGGCGGGCTACATCGGAGCGGAGGAGTCACGAGGCGTGGTAGATCTGGCCACCGGAGTCCACCAACTGACCCTCCGACGCCACAAGGGACAAATCAACTACAACTAAACTACTCAGGGGTGGGTCCCTCGCCCAGTCTTGACGCCGGCCATCATCGGAGAGGAGAGGGGGAGGGGCTGGAGGGCCCCAAGGAAGAAGGACGCTAGGCAGAGAGATGGGAGAAGGAGAGAGGTGAGAGGAAGAAGAAACTTCACCATCATGTCGGCTGCTCCACCAAGGCAGCAACGTCTGACTCTTGGTCGCCTGTCAAACAGTGCGTGGAGCTTGTATAGATGCTTCGTCAGGTGCGTGACCAGGCTCATCACAATCAAGGCCTGAAGAACAAGAAACATGAAGCAATGCTGCCAGCATGATCATTTTGTGCGAACAAAACAAAATGTTACAGAGCGCATTCACTAGTCCTTGAATGAGCACACTGAATAAATAATACTCCCTTCGTCTCAAAATATGTTAAAATTTAAATAAATTTTATATGCTAAGTAGTGTATAGATTTATCTAAATTTTGATAAATCCGCAACATCTATTTTAAAGAGAAAGTGTCTAACGAATTTTAGCAAGTCTTTATTACGGACAAATAAGTAGTAAATCGGTGTCACCCTCCTATCTATATGGTCATCTCGGTCCTCCTATGCCAACCGTGAGTAATGCTACGTCTAAGGAGCGTTTTCTACAAAAAATGCTTAGGGATAACCACCCCATGACACACCAGATCAACACGTACTCCGCAATTTAAGGAAAGAAAAAAGTTAGACCCAAACACCAGCCATCACATCAGCACGTAAGGTCATTCCGTAAGGATGTTTCCGTAGATATAGGATTACCGGCCAACCATATACTAGGGTGAACCATAGGGGGGCCTCTTTCCTTCTTTTCTTTTTAGGAAACCGGTGTTTTCATTAGTTACGTAATGTTTTATACCCGGCCTCAGCATATATAACTAAGATGTGTTAACAAACTGAACCTATACCGATATGTGTGTTACAGTTACAGGAATGTAACTAATGCATGCATGTGTGATTATGCCTTGGTGCTAAATCAATGCTTAGTGGAATGTCCCTTGGCCCTTCGTGTATAGGAAGAGGAAGGTGCCAGGACGTTAGTGCTCCATTCACTATGTAAATGATCTGTTGTATCTGGGTATAAATATATGGCGACCTAGTTGGGGTCGTGTGTGTGAGACTAAACCCATTCTGTTCTTTGTCATGGTATCAGAGCCAGCTCCTCTGAACATCCACATCCAAAACATCTAGATCCAATCTTCAGTCATGTCTTCTTCATCGACTTCCTGGACTCCTGCCCAAATCAGCCAATTGATCACCGTCAAGCTTGGACGGGACAACTATTTGCTATGGAAGGCACAAGTACTGCCGGCTTTCCGCGGTGCCCAGCTCCTTGGCTTCCTCACCGGCAAGGTCAGCGCTCCATCCACAACTATCACCGGCACCATTGACGGTAATACGGTCAGGTGCCAAATCCTGAGTACGACGAATGGCTGCGTCAAGACCAGATTGTCCTTAGCGTTCTCCTTGCCTCACTCACCCCTGAGATCCTCGCTCGTGTCCTCGACATGAGTCTGGAGCCAGGGTATGGCTGGCGCTGGAAAGGACGTACTTATCATAGTCTCGGGCGCGGGTCATGCAACTCCGACGCCAGCTTGCCCAAGTCCCGAGAGGCACCTCCTCCATCACCGACCACTTCAACAAGGTGAAGAGCCTGACAGATGCTCTCGCTGCTGCGGGAAGCCCGCTCTCCGATGAGGAGATCATCAACTATGTGCTGGCCGGCATCGGCGACGACTTCAGCGCCATTGTTGCCGCGGTTGGCATCAAGGACGAGGAGATCTCTCATGATGAGCTCTATGCTCATCTTCTAAGCTATGAGGCGTAGCATGATCCAATTCCACAAGCCACCATCGGCAACACCTCTGCCAACAATGTTTCTAGGTCCAACCAAGGCGGCCGTGGACGCGGCAGTCACCAAAATAATGGTGGACGTGGCAATGGAGGCAGCAGTGGCTACAGCGACGGTGGCGGCTACGGTCGCGGGAATGGCGGTGGAGGCTACAGTCACGGGAATGGCAGTGGCAACTCTAGTGGAGGCGGCAGTGGCCGCAACGACTCCAACAACGACCGTCGTCCCAAACTGATATGTCAGGTGTGCAAAAAACCTGGCCACACTGCTGCCAAGTGCTGGTACAGGTATGATGAGTCATACCAGGGCGAGGAAATTCCTCGTTCAGCTGCTGCAGCATCCATGGGTGGAGGCGGTGACTACAACTTTGACCCGACCTGGTACACCGATAACGGAGCTACATATCATATCACGCATCAACTCGACCGCCTAAACACCCATGACAAGTATCAGGGGAGTGACAACGTCAAGGCTGCAAATGGCACTGGTATGACTATTGCAAACATTGGTAAATCCAGTATTAATACCAACAGTAGACCACTTCTTCTTAATGATGTTCTACATGTTCCTACAACCACACAAAAATTATTATCCGTTCACAAATTGACTAGAGATAACAATGTATCGAAGAGGGTTCTAGTTCGAGGCAGTAGCCTTGGTGGGCTATATCCATTTGGTCCCGGTGCAATGTCATCTCTCAAGGCTTCCTTCTCCGCCACCACTTCATCGGAACTTTGGCATCGCCGTTTAGGGCATCCAGCACACCAAGTTGTGCAACAAATAATTCGTGCTTTTGATCTTCTGTGTGCTAGTAGATCCAAGAATAATTCGGTTTGTGATGCATGTATGCAAGCCAAGAGTCATCAATTACCGTGCTCTGTGTCGAATCATATTTCAACTTATCCTTTAGAACTTATCTTCTCGGATGTATGGGGACCGGCCATCAATTCTATTGGTGGATATAAGTACTACGTGAGTTTCATCGATGATTTTTCTAAATTCACTTGATCTACCTCTTGAAACGGAAATCTTTGATGTCTTTATGCAATTCCAAAAACTCACTGAATGTTTGTTAAACAAGAAAATTGTTAGCATTCAAACTGATTGGGGCGGCGAATATCAAAAATTGCATAAGTTTTTCCACAAGGTTGGCATCACTCATCGAGTATCTTGTCCTCACACCCATCAACAAAATGGCTCTGCCGAGCGAAAACATAGACACATTGTTGATGTAGGACTCTCCCTACTTGCACAATCATCTCTTCCTTTACGGTTTTGGGATACTGCCTTCCAAACCGCTACATACCTCATTAATCGAACACCTAGTCGTGTCATCAACCAATCCACACCTTTGGAACTTCTTCGAAACATCAAACCGGACTACTCCTTTCTCAAGTTTTTTGGTTCCGCATGCTGGCCCAACTTGAGGCCATACAACACTCGCAAATTAAGTTTTCGGTCCAAACAATGTGTTTCCATTGGCTATAGTGATATTCATCGTGGCTACAGGTGTCTTCATCCTCCTACTGGCCGCATATATATATCCAGGGACGTCACCTTTGATGAACATATTTTTCCCTTTTCACTTATGCTAAAATCCACTATTTCACCCACCGAAACCTTGCTTCTATCTGTTCCGGTGGTCACTACTGGTATTGATATTGGACTAACCAATGCAGCACATGGTCCTACTAACAGTGCTCCTGAGTTTTCCTATGATACGCAGGCAACAAGTGATGCAGATGATGACACAGGAGCTGTCTCAGGATCTGAGATTGACGTCACGCAACATGTCATGCATGGCTCGCCGGCCGCGACTACTTCTCCAGCTGGCTCAGCTTCCGGCTCCCTCAGTTCTATGTCAGCACCAAGTACCGAACAGACGTCCGCCTCACATGGCTCGAGCCCGCTCAGCTCAGCTAAATCTGCAGGGTCTTCTGTTGATGTACATGATCAACCTACAGCGACGTCCGTACCAACCAGCAGGATCACGAGAACTCGTGATGGCACTTGGTGACCAAAACAACGGACTGACGGAACTTATGTGTATAAAGGACATTTCCGTTTCACTGGTTCTATGGTGACCGAGCCTGTTGATTTCCATTCTGCTATTGCTGATGAGAATTGGCGTGAAGCAATGGATCAAGAGTATGATGCTCTTCAGAAGAATGGTACGTGGCACCTTGTTCCACATCAACCCGACATGAACATCATCGATTGTCGCTGGGTTTACAAATTGAAGTATAAAGCTGATGGATCTATTGATCGTTATAAAGCACGCCTAGTTGCCAAGGGCTTCAAGCAACGTTTTGGAGTTGATTATGATGATACGTTTAGTCCTGTTGTGAAACCAGTCACAATACGGTTGGTTTTGTCCATTGCCATCTCTAAAGGGTGGACTCTTCATCAATTGTTCAAAATGCGTTTCTTCATGGCATTTTAGAGGAGGATGTGTTCATGAAGCAGCCGCTAGGTTACGAAGACAAGAAACTTCCTCGGCATGTCTGCAAATTAGATAAAGCTCTATATGGGTTAAAACAGGCCCCTCGAGCGTGGTATGCACAGCTCAGTTCCAGATTGAGTTTACTTGGTTTTGTTCCTTCAAAAGCTGATATGTCATTATTTATCTTCCATCAAGAAGGAGTCACTATCTATCTTCTTGTATACGTCGATGACATCATTATCACTAGCTCCTCACCACAAGCGGTGCCCAAACTTGTTCAGAAGCTTCAGAAGGACTTTGCCTTGAAGTATCTTGGAAATCTTCATTATTTTCCCGGGCTTGAAGTACGGAAAGAGTCCAATGGTATTGTACTACATCAGTCCAAGTATATTGCTGGTTTGTTGTCTCGGATGGGTATGAGCAAGTGCAAACCATCATCAACCCCCATGACTACTTCGGCTCAATTAACATTGGGTGGTGATCAGCCATTGGCACCCGGGGATGCAACCAAGTACAGATCCATTGTTGGTGCTCTTCAATATGTCACATTGACTCGCCCCGATATTTCCTTCTCGGTGAACCGGGTCTGTCAGTACTTACATGCACCAACAACTGAACACTTCACTGCTGCTAAACGGATTCTTAGGTATCTTCGGTACACTCCTCACATTGAATTAGCTATTAAGCGATCCAACTCCACACTATTGAGTGCTTATTCAGATTCGGATTGGGCTGGAAATCCAGATGATCGTCGATCCACGAGTGGCTTTGCAGTGTTCTTTGGAGATAATCTCATATCATGGAGCTCTAAGAAGCAACCTACGGTCTCACGGTCCAGTACGGAGTCCGAGTATAAGGCCTTGGCCAATGCTACTGCAGAACTCATATGGATTCAATCCTTACTTGGAGAGCTTGGCATACGACAGGATCGGCCGCCTCGTCTTTGGTGTGATAATCTTGGAGCTACATACCTCTCGGCAAATCCTGTTTTTCATACACGCACCAAACACATCGAAATTGACTTTCATTTTGTCAGAGAACGTGTAGCACAAAAGGCATTAGAGATCCGGTTCATCCCTAAAGGAGATCAGTTAGCTGATGGTCTTACAAAGCCTCTTGGAGCACGTCTTATTACATCGCTTCGACACAATCTCAATCTTGGATGATGTACCCAGTTGAGATTGCAAGAGGGTGTTAACAAACTGAACCTATACCGATATGTGTGTTACAGTTACAGGAATGTAACTAATGCATGCATGTGTGATTATGCCTTAGTGCTAAATCAATGCTTAGTGGAATGTCCCTTGGCCCTTCGTGTATAGGAAGAGGAAGGTGCCAGGACGTTAGTGCTCCATTCACTATGTAAATGATCTGTTGTATCTGGGTATAAATATATGGCGACCTAGTTGGGGTCGTGTGTGTGAGACTAAACCCATTCTGTTCTTTGTCAAGATGTACACAGCCGATCAAGCTATAGGAGTACAAAGTAAAGTAACAAAACCAAAAATTACAGCTGATTCTATCACAACCAACGACCACAAACTATGGGAGATCAATCCACTGACCACCCATGTGGGGAGAAGATATCTTTCGCCCTGATTTCCTCCATGATCACGACCTCACTGACTGAATCGTCGTACTCCTTTCACCATCATAATATCGGCTGCTCCACCAAGGCAGCAACGTCTGACTCTTGGTCGCCTGTCTGTCGTCTCTAAGGCTGTCAAATATTTCTCGCCGGTCGCCGCTTCACCTCTCCTCGGCGCGGGTTGTTGTCATGGGCACGCGGCACCGTCTTGCTCTTTCCTACTACCTCGCCGCTGCTCTCCCGTCCCTCCTCACCGTGTTCCTAATCGCGCCGCTCACCGCCGCGCAGCCGCTGCCATGGCAGCTCTGCGATACCTCCGCCGCCGGGAACTACACGGAAGGCAGCGCCTACCAGGCCAACATACGCGTCCTCGCCAGCAGCTTCCCCAAGAAGGCCTCCGCGTCCCCGGGCCTCTTCGCCAAGGGCGCCGCCGGCACGGCGCCGGACGTGGTCTACGCTCTCGCGCTCTGCCGCGGCGACACCAACGCCTCCTCCTGCGCGGCCTGCGTCGCCGCCGCCTTCCGGAACGTGCAGCAGCTCTGCGCCTTCACCAAGCACGCCACCGTGTTCGACGACCCCTGCATCCTCCGCTACTCGGACCAGGACTTCCTGGCCAACGTCACCGACAACAGGGGCAAGGTCGTCGCCTATAACTATAAAAACGTCAGCCAGCCGGAGGCGGAGGCGCTGGAAGCCGTCTCCCTCCGACTCGTCCTCGCAACCGCCGATGTCGCGGCGGCGGACGAGCTCAGGCGGTTCGGCACGAGGGAGGAGGTATTCGACGAAACTTATCCCAAAATTTACTCGCTGGCGCAGTGCACCCCGGACATGGCGGCGAACGAATGCCTGAGTTGCCTGGATGGTATAAACGTTGAGATGACGCCCACATATATCGCCGGGCATGCCGGAGGGAGAGTCTTCGGCGTGCGGTGCAGCTTCAGGTTTGAGATGTATCCCTTTTTTTCCACGAAGCTTGGACCGTCGCCCGCACCAGCGCCTGCTGCAGGTGTGTTGCACATGCCAATCCATTCTAGCACCAGTATTTCACAACCCGTTTGTTTGTTCAAATGATTGCCCATTGCTATGCTAAATCACACAATTTAAGATTAGCAACCACCATTCACAAGATTAAGTGCATTCTCATTATTATGACAAAATAAAGACATGGTACTCCATATGTATAGAATTTAAGAAAGCAATGGTCATTCATATATGTAAACAAGGCAAACACACATTTCAAAGAGGGCATATGCTGGTTGGTGGCTTGCTTGGGTTAGGGAGGGGGTCTCGGCAAAGCTCTCTACCATTTCAAAGAGGCATACCACCATGATTTACCTGTTATTACCTCCCACGCCATGGTATTCCTTCCCTACGGGTGAATGCTACTCGGTTTTTTTTTTTAATTTCACAGGAGTTCTATAACTCCTTCACAATCTCCCTGCAAAAAACGAGAAGGGGCGCTCACGTGGATACCACTTGGGAAACTTGTCTAGGGGAGAAGGACAAAATACTTTGTTCAGGCGAAGGCGTCACCAAAACATGATCGTGAAGGACTCGTGGGGCTATTGACTATGATGTAGCACCTCGGTATAGTCTAGAAGTACAAAGCCTGCCCTCCAATAATGGGGTGGGGCGGGCCAACAACTTGGAGTCTACCTTCTAATCAGGGGCACATCGTCATACTTGGTGTACAAGACAAGTATCTACCAGATATATTGGATCTTAGTCATAACCGAATAGGCACTTGTCTGTAATCGACGAAGACTCCATCTTGTAGACGGATCTAGGCTCCTGAAACCATGTCTTCGTCCACCTATACAAGGCGAGGCAGAGATCCCCTGATGGAAGACAAAAGAGTTCCTAAGGTACGATAGATCCTCATAGATTCAAAAAAGGTAGATCCTCATAGATTCGTAGACACCCAACCTCATACTCGAGAACCTGTCTTGTGCATTGAGATCCTTCATACGGTGATACAGACAATACGGTCCACCAAAACAGGAAGTAGGGTACTACCTCCTCCCGAGGTCTTGAACTTGTATATCCTCTGTACCCATCTAGATCTGCTACACGTACACTGCCCATGTTTATTATTGCCAGATCAAAACACCAACAAATATGCACATCCAGAGAAACTCCAAATAAGATCCGATTAAATAAAAATAAAAAGATAAGAGCTCAAAAATAGCACAAAAATCTTAACCCGATTTTTGGTGTATTATTACACTATGGACCGTGGTGGTGTCACTGTTGTCATCCCTTGCCAGTGCTAGTGGTGAAGTAAAAGATTTAACTTTTCAAAGCGAGTTTCTCGAGAGCAATAAATAAATGTAAAGGAGTTTTTGACGACCTGCTTTCTACAAGATCACTAGTTACGCATGTAGGTATATTTACTTGTTTTGGCACTTACAAATTTTGTATGCATTCGCAGAAGGACCGAAACATGGGATAAGTACATCTCTAGTAGTAACGATTGCCGTGATTGCAAGTGCTGCACCACTCGCTGTCATTGTCGCATGGTATTATATTTGGAGGAGGAGGACGAGGAAACGAGCAACAAAAACTTTAGTACGAGGTAAATCCTCTTAACCATTTCGAATTATTAAATTTTAGCACCGCAAGTATGTAATGGATCACCTTATCGGCAGGGAAGAGAATAGTAGTTTTAAGGCCATAGGTTCATTCCTTTTATATAACCTAATTCTGCTCAAAAGAGTTAGTATCAACAAGTACTAGTACAAGAAAAGGGAAGATCTTTAGCAATTATCAGTCGTATTCCCTAGTAAATTTTATTGTTGCCCTTATTGTTTGCTTGTCTCTTCCAACAGAATCAACAAACTCGGACGACGCTCGCAATATCGAGTCATTCCTCCTTGATCTATCAACACTAAAAGCTGCTACAGATGATTTTGCTGAACACAAAAGGCTTGGTGAGGGAGGTTTCGGTGTAGTTTACAAGGTATTGGTCCCACGGAATGTAGTTTTCCTATGGATTGACATCCGTTTGTTAGGGTGTGTTTGGATGAGTGGTGTTTCGTTTTAAGGTGCTGGCATTTAAACCCTTATATTAGTTCTAATGCCAAAAGCGTTCAAGAAAATACCACTAGCCAAATAAGCCCTTCAATTTTCCTTTTTTTAACTGCTGTGCAGGGAGACCTACCTCAAGGTCAAGAAATAGCGGTAAAGAGGCTCTCACAGACTTCCAGACAAGGAATAGAAGAGCTGAAAACTGAGCTGCTTTTGGTAGCTAAGCTGCACCACAAGAATCTTGTCAGGCTTATTGGTGTTTGCTTGGAGGAACATGAGAAAATACTTGTGTATGAGTACATGACAAATAGAAGTCTTGATACCATTCTATTTGGTAAAAATTTCTCGTTGTGTTCTGTTTTCATAAAGGAAATCATCCACCACTACTAGGATAGTGTCTAGTGCTATCAAATCTAAGCTACAACGCTATGGTAATTGATGTTTCTTGTTTGAGTGATAGATGCTGAGAAATCCAAGGGGCTAGATTGGGGGAAGAGGTCCAAGATTATAAATGGAATCATTCGGGGCTTACAATATCTTCATGAAGATTCACAACTGAAGATAGTTCACCGGGATCTCAAAGCAAGCAATATCCTTTTAGACTCTGATTACAATCCTAAGATCTCTGACTTCGGCTTAGCAAAGATATTTGGAGGGGATCGATCACATATTGTCACTCATCGCATTGCTGGAACATAGTACGTATGGTCGGCCTGCCCTGCCTGCGATAGCATACTAATCTGTCAATTATATATTCGATCGAGCATACTAAAAAGCTACTGTCTTGTTTCAGTGGGTACATGTCGCCGGAATACGCAATGCGCGGTCAGTATTCCATCAAGTCAGATGTATTCAGCCTCGGTGTTTTAATTTTGGAGATCGTCACAGGAAGAACAAGATGTGGACCCTACGACTCAGAGCAAGATGGTGATCTCATAAACTTTGTGAGTACATAGACTGTTCCAGACAGCAACCTCTCACTATTATAGTATTCTTCCGTCTCGAAATAGATATTGAAAATTTGTTTAAATTTGGGCTAGATACTAAATAGTGTCTAGAATAGATACATTCAAATTTAGACAAATTTGCGTTATCTATTTCGAGACAGAGGGAGTAAAAAAACTCGACCTGTGGGGGAGGGTGCCCCACAGACTTCTTAGAAGGCGAGAAACCCTCCGAATGCGCGAGTGGGATTTTTCATGGCATCATCGCGCTATTGACACTACTATAGTAGTTTCGAAAAGGAAACCTTCTCTTCTAAAGTTCTGAAGAATGTATAGTACCAATTTGTGCAGGTATGGGAACACTGGACAAAGGAAAGAGCCACCAAGTTGATAGATCCATCCTTGAGGAACCATTGCCCCATTGAACTGTTGCTGAAGTACATTCACATAGGCCTATTATGTGTCCAGCAAAAACCTTCAGACAGGCCGTTGATGTCAGCGGTGAATGTCATGCTTAGCAGCAGCACTGTGCGTCTCCCTTCTCCGTCCAGGCCAGCCTTTTGCACCCAGGAGAACTCGATTTCGGAAGAAATTCTAGTGGAAGCGTCGTTAAATGAGATGTCCATCACAGAGCTTGAACCCAGATGAATTTTGATTCAGACCTGACGGAACTGGTGCTGCTCCTTGTTGCTGCGTGTGATGTTTTTTTTTTTTTTGAGGGAAACCTCTGCTGCTTGTGATGTTGGTAAGCCAGGTTAGGCTTAAGCATAGCATCTGTAGAGTTAGCGATATCGAGTGAACTGCTTTACGGATTTTCCTTGCTGCTGCATCATATCACTCCTGAAAATGGCACGGACCGAGGTCGGCCCAATAAGGCCACCAAGGCTGGCCGAAACAGCCCAAAAATATGAATAACATATGGAATTGTGCATAATATTTATTTATTTTATTTTTCTATTTCTCTTGTTCAGAATGTTTTAAAACCAACATAAGTCTTGTACAAAAAATCATATCTAATTCATATGAACTCCAAAAATATGAATAATATATGGAAATGTTCATAATAATTCCATCTATCCATTCATGTCATTTCCATGCATGTTAATAGTAGGATTTAGTCTATTGTTAACAAATAAATTCAAGATTCCAAATAGAATTCAAATGAGCCTGCCATCCATTTAATTTTTTTAATTTTTTCTAGATAGGAACCAAAAAATTACGTATATACTTAAATATGAAGTTTTCCATTTGGAAGAATTTTTAGATACATGTAGACCAAATTTGAATTATATCCACTAAATAGCTACAAATTTATTTAACACCTAAATAATATCAGGTGATTCGCAAAAAAAATCAGATGTATTAAAAAAATCCTAACTTTGACTTGAACAATATAATATAGTATTTATATATGTAGAAAACGTTTGAAGCATTTTAGATAGGTACCTTAACTTGGCATTTCAAAAAAATAGAAAATACAAATGATTCCATAACAAGATAGAACATGAAGATATATTTGTGAATACTAGTGTGAAAGCAAGTTGTAGTCTAAATATCAAGTGCAAATGATGAAGAAAAGTATTTCGTGGACTATAAACTTGATAGTTTGTCTTGAATGGTATGATGATGCTTCATGGGAGATGCATGAGTTACAAAGTAATATACACTAGGTGGACATGCGCGCTTCGCCGCGTCACCTACAGTCTATTGTCAGAGTGTGGTAGGTGTGTTGTATTTATTGCTGGTAACACATTTTTTTTGTGTTACCATAAATTGAATATATGAGCATGTGCGGGGTTGAGTGTTTTAATTGGTAGACAAATATGTCATTTACATGTTAGACATATCTAAAACTGAGAGATCTGAACTTAAACGTAAGAAGCAAACCCTTATTTCATATTAAAACTCATACGCAACATAGGGCTACCAGTGTTTCTTCAAGTAAACAAAGAGGTACATCGAGCAAACTTCAAATAAAAATACATCGAGCAATAGACCAAGTTCAGTACCAGAAGAAACTGGCATGTTACATGTTCAAGGTAAAAAACCAATGATGTCAAAACAAGCTAACTTATAAAGATCACACAGTAACCTTGTTCGACTACCTCAAAATTGATGCTTTCAACTATTTGGATTGCAGAGCTGCAAGGGAAGGCACAACTTTGTATTCAACACTTACAAGTGACTGGATTATTAAATGATTAGTGTAATCAATATAGACAACCATATTATATATATACTAATTCCGTGCAGGAGTTATACTTGATATATTCCAAATTGTTCACTGGTTCAATAAAATTTTGAAAAGAAGGTATGGCTGGAAGCTGCCACGAATTTTTACATAAAACAAGATCTAATATGTAATCAAGTTTGATAATTTTTGTACATCAAAACCAAAATAGAAGTTATGACATTTTTTTGGACCCACTTAGTCGATGGAATCAGATTGTTCATTAATCATAGAGCATGCTCCAAGTCAAGGGCACTGAAGTTTTTGTTAACTTGTGTAAAAATTATAGAACATGTATCAATTTACAAAAGCATCTCATGTATTCTCGAAATATGCTAATATATTCAAAAGAAAATTTAGAGCCTAAGAGGGGACAAATCAGCTTGTTCTCCTTTGTTTTAGGAATACATAATGTTAATTGTTGAAGCGACATGAAACGCCACCGTTTCTTGCAAGGCGCGACAATTTCTCGTCTGTTAGCACTCCATGCTTTTCGTTCAACGATTCTTCCATTTGGTTATTGTAGATTCCGGGTTCTGGCCAACCGTTCTGTGCCGCGTCATGTCTCGTGAGCCTTCTCCTTTTCAATTACTTTTTTCCGCCATCAGTCCCCAATTTTTCCAGTCAAAGTAGCGAGGATGATGCAACATCTCCGTGTAGTCCCGCATAGGGGTGTCTCTACCTGCTTCGCCCCCTCTCTCTCACCCCCACCATCCTATGCACTCACCTCCTTCTTATCTTCCTCACCACTGGCAAATCATGGCGGTGGACGGGTGCGCGAGGTCAGGGCAATGTTGAATCGGAACTAGGCAGGTTCGAGGCGGGGAAGCAGAGGTGGCCGACGCTGGATGCGAGAGCTTGACGGGAGGCGGTGGCCTTGTGAGTGGATGGGACGGAGGGAGAGGAGGGGCCTTCTCCTTTTCAATTCCTTTTTTCTGTGATACATCCCTGATTTTTTCAGTCAAAGCGGTGAGGATGATGCGACATCTTCGTGTAGTCCCGCATAGGAGCATCTCTACCCGTGCCGCCCTCTCTCTCACTCCCACCATCCCACGCACTCACCTCCTCCTTATCTTCCTCATCACCGGCAAAGTGTGGCGGAAGATGGGTGTGCGAGGTCCGAGCGATGTTGAATCAGTATTGGGTAGGTTTGAGGCGGGAAAGCAGAGGCGACCGACACTAGATGCGGGAGCTCGATGGGGGGGCAGTAGCCTCGTGAGTGGAGGGGGCGGAGGGAGAGGAGGTGAGAGGGAGAGCTCGGGAGCAGGGGTGGCGCAGGTTACTGGAGGAGACAGAGGAGGGGTTGGGATGGGCGGTAGCTCGGGTGGAGGCGAACGGGATCGAGATGGAGTGGGGGTGGGGGCGGGGAAGTGAAGGACCAGCTCATAATATTTCGGTCAACACCTAAAACTGTACGGTTGAGATGACTCAGAGTGAAGATCATATGGTCAGAAACGCGCACGTGGCCAGATAGCCTCAAATGACTTGCTTTTGCTCAAGTTTAAGCTACGTATAATTTCAAGTTTTCTTAAATTGTCTAAAATTTTAAGCACGGTCACATGAGGTCATAACATGACCCCATGCCGATTTTCATATTTTTAGACCAGATTTTGATTTTATAAAAAATATAAAACCAATAACATTTAGGGAAATACATTTGTACTTGTACACATGGGTATAGAAAATATCTTGTCCATTCATTGGCGAGAAGGTGCTTTGAGATCTAAAAATTGTGTTGTTAAGAAATTTGCATTTACTCTTTTTCTTGCATTTTCGGTAATAATAGAAGAGGAAAGGTGACTGTAGCGACAAAGACATAAAGGCACTAGATTCCCTCTCCAAACATAGCTAAAGAGACTTCGATGTCCACATGCCACATCTACATTGTAGCCTTCTTCTTCAGAGGCGACATCTACCTCGTAGCCTTTTTCTGGCAAAATGCACAAAATTAATTTCATATAATACAAACACAAGTATAATTTCATCACACTTAGAGCCCGATCGAGATACATATATAGTGTCATGTGCCGAAGTTTTACACAAGTGTCGAATACAAATTTCATATCATCTCATATTACAAATATGAAGTGGTCACCGCTTACACTCAGATCAAATAGAATACAGTTGTGATGATGGTGAGCAAGAGCAGGAGCCCGACCATTATCTTCATCTAGTTCTTCTTCCATAGGTGGTTCCTCCACTTGGGTACCGCCTCCTCTCTAGTCGCGTATCCTTTGTACTTGTTGCCGCTGAACTTATTCACTTGTTTGTGATAGTCCTCCCACTCCTCGTAGACTCCTAGAACCCGACTCATGTACACCACATACCACCTCGTCGCCATCTCTATAGACGACATGGCATATTAGTAAAATATAAAAACGAAAAGAATTAATAAAGGGTTCACATGCATATATGTATATGTATGTTCACAAAATATAAAACAAAGGATCCATAAACCTAAAAGATAGCATCGCGGTCATCATAGAAGTAATAAGTTCAATGACAACACGACCATAGTATAGTTAAGTCTAACAACAATGACCGTTTCGACCACAAGATAGTAAAGTTTATGACACACACACACTACACGCGTCCATCGAGAATATACACACACTCGATCATGCTAGGCACACATCGATCATGAAGACTTCTTCTCGCTCGGCTTCGGGAACGGTTGATATCCCTCTTTCGTCATCCACGTCCTTGTGTCACCCTGCTTACGGAGGCGTTCTTTGATCTCCCTCTTACTCAACCCTCTGCCTTGTTGTAGGCCCCCCCTTGTGTTGACATATTCAATGATGATTTGCGACAACTTCATCTGAATGCGATGGAAGTCTTCTCTAAGATCATCATCGTTGATTCGCGCCAAAGTTTCGGCCCATCCTCGGAGACTAGATGGCAGTGTTAGGTTCTGGCAATCCCGAACATAGCCTTTAAGGTGATGGAGGACGTAGAAGGCATCCTTGGTGCTACCAGTAGCCGGCTGCTTGACGCAGGGGAACTCGAGCATGTGCTTGAACACATGTTTTCCATCCTTGATACATTCCCCCTTATCTACGAAGGTGCATCCCTTCTTGGCATAGCCCTCGCGAGCCTCATTGAGAACACCCCTTATTCTGGTGTAGTCTTTCTTGTTCGTCAAACTCCCCGAGTCAAAATACGTGGCTAGCGAATACCTCGGGGCAAGGATGATGAGTGTGTAGTATTTGTCTCTACGTAACACAATTGGAATGGAATGTTGGAAAAAGAGCAAAGGAAGAAATCTGTAAGAAATGCATAAGTTACGGCGGCGAGCGAGTGTGTACTTACTCGGGAAAGAAAGGCGAAAAAAGTATGGCCTTCCTCTTGTTGTCCACCATGAACTTATCGAGGTACGTCGTCGCCTTAGTCCGTGTCTTTGATCCTTCGACCAACTAGTTGTCCCGCGTGTAGTAGGGATCCACTATCGCCACTTGCAGGGTACTCTCTCTCTCTTGATCTTCATCGCCAGATTGAGCGCGTATAGGTGGACCAAGTTATAGTCCAGCCGTTTCGAGAGAAACATCTTGAAGATGTCCTTGTACGCTATGAAGAATAGATCCGCGGGGGCTTCATGGACGAAGCCCACGTCTGATGGCACCTTGGTCGTAAAAACTGGGTAATTTGGATCTTTTTCTTTAAGAAGGAGGCCCTCTAGTGCCATGGCACCCTCATGCAAAGTTAACATGGGTCCAACCGCGATGTGGAGCAGATCTAGAGTCAATATCGGATCACCAGCTACATGCACTCGGGGCAAGACATATTTTGTGGATGGTATGATGACGGCGTCCTGAGCCCGGATCCTCTTCGGAGGAGGCTGGCTTGTAGCCTTCTTATTATTATTACCTCTCTTCCTATGCTTCTTCTTCACAACAGGGTCCTCCACTGCCATCTGCTCATCAGCCGCCTTTCGGAGTGTGTTACGGCCGAAAACCAATCCTGGTTTCTCCTGTGGTGGATCGATGGCCGGAGGTGTCTCTTGAGAAAAACCATGGAAGACCAGGTGCTGCGTGCATGTATTGGGCCGACTAGCTTGATGGTCGTGAGCTGTGAAGGGTTCTTCATCCACAAAAGGAATATACAATCCTTTGTCAGCGCCGGTGTTGATGAAGTCATCAACATTGACCAATTCATCATCATCTTCATGGTTGACATCATGTGGTAGTGGTAGCGGGGGCGACGGCGGTTGCAGTGCAATGTCTTCGCCATGGGGAGGTACACACGCTCCCAGGAGTTGCTGGTGACGACTAGTGGTGGCGACAACGGTGGCTACTGCTGGATTCCGAGGTGGTGACCGGATGATCAGTCGAGAGGTGGCATCGGTGCTCCCCCCGCAAGACGAATCTAGGTCTTTGGCCATGTCAAGGGCCACCTGTAGCCTTCTCCAAGGGTCTTGTGTTCATCGGCTCCCTGAGGTTGAAAGGGGGGTCCATGTCGAAGCACCCTGGCAACACTCGTGCCAACCCGACCCTCATCACGTAATCATCCATTGGATTGTTGTGCATTGTGCGGTTCACCGGTTGTATGAGAGTGCCCTTGGCAACATCCTTCAACTCGCCGCTGGCAACTTTAAGAAGGAGTACGCAAGAAGTGTCCTGAGTGAAAACATTTTGGGCATCATGAGATGGCAGCAGCCATCAAAGGCATAAAGGAGATGACGTGCACTAACTAATGAGTTACCTTGGTGATGGCGTTGAGCTCGGCTAAGGTAGATACATGGCGGATGCTGGCGGCCGGCCTATCATCTTCATTCTCCTGCTCGGGTGCCTCACGAAGAACCACTGCCGTCGGTTGCGCCTTGGTATCTTTGGCGGGAGGAGGCGTCGCTGCGACTAAAATGAGCGGTTGCGTCTTGGCGTTTGAAGGAAATATGCCCTGACAGGCAATAATAAAGCTGTTATTATGTATTCCTTGTATATGATAGATGTTTATTTTGCATGCTATAATTGTATTGATAGGAAACGTTAATACATGTGTGTTTAATAAAAAAATAAAAGGTTCCTAGTTATGCCTCTCTTATAGACTAGCTCGTTGATTAACAAGATGATCAAAGTTTCCTAATCATAGACATTGGATGTTGTTAATAACGAGGTCACAACATTTGTGAAATGATGTGATGAACATTCATCTGAAGTATAGCATTACGATCAAAGTCATTATGTTTATATTGCTATAACATCATACGAAGTAATCTTTATCTTTAGACCTTGAGATCATGTTAACTGCTGACATCAGAAGAGTAACTTGATGACATCAAACGTCACACCGTAAAAGGGTGACTATAAAGGTGGGTTCAGATACTCCAAAGAAGTCATGTTGAGGCTCATGGATCAAGAGTGGAATTTTTCAATCCCGATGACGAATAGATATACTATAGGCTCTCTTGGTGATATCACATTAAGATAGCTTGCAAGCAAGTGATGTGATCACTAGAATGTTATATCACGAGAACGAGAAAAGAGTGCATGTCGGTAACGAGATCAAACTAGGTATTTGGATACCGATGATCGAATATCGGACATGTAATATATCATGAGACAAAGGGATTAAGTTACTAGCGTTAAAGGTTCTCACGATCACAGAAGTCATCGTTGAATGTGCAGGAGTCAGTATGGATCTCCAGGTCCCGCTTCTGATTATTGATTTGAGAGGAGTCTCAATCATGTCTGCATTATTTGCGAACCGTAGGGTGACACACTTAAGGGTTGCCAAACACCATTTTGGATCACATATGTTTCAGACAAAAGAATTGCAAAGCGCTGGAATTATTTCGATGGAAACCGAAATTGTTTCGGGTGAAATTGCAGAAACTGGTTCTGCATGTGATATTGAAATGTTACAAGGGGTATTACGTGAATGTTTGTTAATTAAAGTAATTAAAAAAATCTGAATAAAATAAATAAAAGTGTTTTATTAAATGAGAGTTGCATTAAATTTGGTGGAAATTTAATGCATGTGAGTGGAACTTTGGGTGGAGGCTAAATTGATGTGAGTGGAGCATCCACCACATGAATGAGGAAGAGGTGGGGGCACCCCCCATGGCGCCGGCCATGGTAGGGGAGGAGCCCCCCTCTCCTATAAAAGTCCCACCTCTCCTCCCTCACAAAGCACACCTCCTCGTGAAGGATCTCTCTCCCCCTCTAGATATATTCCCACATGGTCTCGGATTAGCGAGATACATGTTCCCGGTGGCATTGCGTCTGGAAGGAGTTGCTGGTTCCGCTGATTCGCTGGAGCGAAGAGGTGGAGGTTGTTCGGTGGCTTGAATGGATGCGCTGCTGATTTGCGGCGCTAGGACTTCCACACGATCTTGAGATCGGCAAGCATACGACTACATCATCCACGAGTTCCAACTTGTTAACAAAACTCTGTTGTCTTCGAGGGTAAGTTCTCTATGGATGTATATCCACCCGTTGCTTGTATCTAGTAGATAGATCTTGGCGTATAGTTCTCATCATAGGAATTTTTTTGTTTTCTGTGCTGCGAACCCAATAGCGTTGACGACCGATGATCTTTGCAAGTGCACGGATCGTTTGTAGCTAGTTTTGAAGTATAGATATCGATCCCACAGGGAGCCCAAAGGCAAGTGTTTATGAATGAAGTCTCTGTCACACTCAAAGTTGTCACAGGTCTTCGAGTGAATTGACTGCAAGTGTGGAAATAAGAATGAAATTTGGATTAAAATGGATGTATTTAAATAAAACTAGAATGTAAACTTCAGGAATAAAAAGCATAAAATTAAAGAACAATTCGATTGTTTGTGGATTTCTACAGATGACAAAGAAGGCGCGAGGAGATAAAGTTCATGGTGATAGTGACTATGCCAGGTGGACGAATGATGAGTGTAACAATTATAATCTTATAAGTATATGTGTAGGCGAGCAACCCATAATTAACCAGAACTCCTCTTGGTAGATTTCATCCCAACTTCAATAATCCTAGTATTTTGTTACTAAAACCATGGTCAGTCACTAGCCGATTAAGATCCTTCGGGTTGCTTAGCAATTAAGCTCCTTGGGCCAGACTAATGCAATAAACACAGTGGTTCCTCGTGATCCTCGAGTCAAACTAGTTTTCCCATTGATATCCCCATGTCACTCGGGGGGTCGCCGGTCTGCTAGCAAATAAGATCATATCTATGTAGAACAAAGCATCATGTTGTTTGGGCCCTTAATTGGACAACAAGCATTAGGCATCACACAGATAGTCAAGCACACATTATATAGTAATTAAAATCAATCACAAACTAATGAAAAATATATGGAGGCACATCACATCTCACCAATCCCTTACATCTCCCACGCCCAAGGAACTTACTCACACATGAGAGAAGAAAGCATCATCGATATAATTAAATAAAGGGAGTTCTCGATATTACCGTGGAGATCCACGATAAGAATAGAAACGTAATCCAACACAATTCAAGATAGGAAGAAACAATCTCAAACCCTAATCTTGCAAAGTGAAGATATCTCTCTCTCTCTCAAGTACAAGTAATGGCTATGAGGGTGTGATGGCTAGGAGGTCTGAGATCGTGGAGCGAGATGAAGAACGTCTTCTCCTTGTTCTCTGGATCTCTTCTTTCTCCCTACTAGATGGGATGGCGGCTATTGTGTTATGATTTTGCCCATTGCCTCTTCACGTGAGTTGTCCCTTTTGACAAGACGGAGGCCACGACAACTATATGGTGGGAACTATATGGCCGGAAAAATATCCCCGCCGTATAGTTGCTCGTTAAAGCTTCTGTATGCCTCCCTTGATTGCTTCCAAAAAGAGACTTGTTTGTTTTCACCTGAATATTGTGTTTCTCTTGTTAAAATCTTATGTTGATGTTCAGAACCTGAAACACATATTAAAAACCAAGTTTTCTTCGCTACCGAAGTATTAGCGTTAGGTAAAGCTAGAAAACGGTGAAATCTAGAAGAAAACCATCAATTAAAACCATCAAAAATATGTCGAATCTCATAGCTATCAACTCCCCCAAGCTTAGATGTTGCTCGCCCTCGAGTGACAAGAAAATAAGGAAGAATAGCGAAGATTCGAGACTGAAATAAAAGAACTTACAAGCTCGAATTGGTGTCAAATTCTTTTCTTCACAATTCATGCAATCTTAAATATGATCATGCAAGTATTCACAAGATTGCACTGAGTCCACTTCCTAACCACGTATATCTTGCTAGCAAATAAATCATATGCCCCAGCAAGTGTCAAAAGTTTATCTAAGAAAGTGAAACAAATTCTTTTGGTGTCTCTCTTTGTTGAGAGATGAAAACTTTTTGCTCTTGTTTCTTCAACCAATTAAGAGTACTCAAGTTGGCACCAAAAGCATTCAATTTAAGAATAACTCATCTACTCCCACGTCAAAATTTCAAGACTCTAAAAGCACCTTTTTCATTTCCTTGTTTTTCAAAAACTTTAGCCCTTTCATAGAGAAATCATGCTAATGTTTTTAACATGTTAATTGGGGCTGTGTTGCGCACTCGTGACTATGCCAATAGATAACTGTGGAGCAATAGTGGCTTAGAGGAGTACTAAAACTTCACTTGGAATGTGAAACCACGAGGAGACTAAAACTTTACCTGTCATAGCATTGCAGCTATAGCTGCTTACATAACTCAATAGTCGAAATCAAGTGGTTTCCCACATTTAGATCGCTTGTTGGCCAGCGGAGTTAATAGTTCGCCATGGAGCATGACCGTGTTGTAATGAAACGCATAAAGCAATATCTTACTATAATTATTAGGAAAAGCAGTCGCATAATCTCTACTACTTCAAAGCATCCATTTTATTAGACAATTTCATTCAAGAGTGTTATCGAGTCTATTTACATTAAGCTCAAATGGGGTTGAGTAGTTCTAAAATCAAATCCTTTGGGCTAAACATGGACTCAAGTCATCTTTTGGATGCTTTTTGTTGTTGTAAAAATGTCAGAAATATTTTTAACCAAGTTCATTGCTCATTATTTCAAAGCTAAAAAGGAGACACTAGCAAAGGAATAGAATTTATAGGATAGCAAGCTAAGTGGGGAGTGGCTCAAGTGCAAGCGAGTAAATAATTGTAGGATCAATTTAAAGTTGCAGAAAAGGTGATGAAAGGAATGTGATACCTCCTCTTGCTTGCTTCATTCTCGTACTTGAGTCGAACCCCCTCTACATTTCCCTATTGCCAAGTCACCTGAAATTGAGCAATCTCCGAGAGAAACAAAGAAACAAATTTGCAACAAAGGTTACAACTATTTTTTGTGTGTTTTTGGTTTAGGAATGCGAACTAAAAGTAAACATGCAATTTTAAAGAAGTAAAATAAATCAAAAGAAGAAATGAAATATGAATGCAAGGTTTGGAGGTTTTCAAACCTCCCCTAAGCTTAGGTTGTAGCCAGGCTCAGTTGTTGCCATCGTTCGGCGGCGGGTGCAAATACTGCTGGTAGTAGTCGGGGAAGTGGGTCATAAAGTGACTGAAGTTGTGAGTTAAGGCACTAACATCCTCATTCACTCCTTTTAGCGTGTGGTCAATCTCCCCAACACGCTAGTTGAGCTGCTGAAACTCTTGATAGGGGGCGTTGTTGAACCCCTCCTGCTGCTGATTGGGCCATGGGTCCCAGGAACCCTCCTGATGTTGTTGCTGTCCCTCCCAAGCAGGGTTGTATTCCTGCTCTTGCTCATCCTCACCCTCATCTTGATGCTCTCCTTCTTCATCTTCTTCTTGATCAGGCTAGAATTCAGCCATGATCTCCAGCACTTGATCATTGGTGAGGATCCAGTTATCCTTCGCCACAATTGACAAGGCTCCTGGACAGGGCAACAGAACCTGCTCAACCTGTGCATCACCAAGATAACCAAACTGATATGCTCAGAGCCTCTTGTCATCTTGGTAAACACCGAGGAAACCACAAGCAGTTATATATTTGACATACATAAGTTTGGAGCCATCAACGGGTTGCATAATAGGTAATGTAATGTTCAATGCTAGGGCAAGGTGGGTTTGATACGTCCATTTTGCATCACTATTCTATATCATAATTTACTGTTATTCATTGATATATTTCATATTAAGAGATGGTACTTATGTTATTCATCTATTTTTGCATGGTTGATGACTTTTGGAGGATGGACCACTGAAGTCAGGATTCTGATGCAAAAGGCACTATTTGGAGGCAAAATTCATGAAGATCCGAAATTCCCGGAAAATATATGGAAAATCCTATTTTTCCAGAAGACGAAGGAAGCTAGAAGGGGAAATGGAGATGGGCCATAGGGGGCCCACACCATCCCCTGGCACGGGCCAGCCCTGGTCGCACCACCAGGTGGTGTGGCCACCCTGGACCACCTCTGGCATTGCCATTTGGCGTATATAATCCCCTCGAAACCCTAAGACTCAGGGAGCGACCACAGAAAGGTTCCGCCGCCTCTGCAGGGTGGAAACTACAGAGAGAGAAAGAGCTCTCCGACAGGCAGAAATCTACTTAGGAAATTCCTTCCTGGAGAGGGGAGATTGTCGCCATCAACACCATCATCAATCTAGACTTCATTGGGATCATCATCATCATCATCATCATCTTCATCATCATATCCACCAGCACCATCATCCCCACTCCATACCGATGTAACAATTGGGTTGAATCTTGCATAGTTCTTAGGGGGAACTTTCCCGGTGTTGATTACTTGTTGTAGTTGATGCTATTGAGTGGAACCATTGAATTATCGTTCATGTTCAGATTGTTACATATCATTATTTCATCTATGATCTTGATCCATATGATGTCTCGTGAGTAGTTCGTTTAGTTCTTGAGGACATGGGAGAAGTCATGTTGTTAGTAGTGGAATTGTGTTGAGAAAGATTCAATAGTTTGATATTTAAGTTGTGGTGCTATTCTTCTAGTGGTGTGATGTGATCATCAAATACATGATACTTCACCTTTATGGGCCTAGGGGAATGCATTGTGTATTTGGCTACTAATCACGGGGTTGCCGGAGTGACAGAAACCTGAACCCCTGTTAGGAAACCTTTGCGCAAGGGAGTGTAGGATCTCAAAGTTTAAGGCTGTTGTTAAGTTTTTATCTTAATTACTTTCTTGTAGTTGCGGATGCTTGCAAGGGGTATAATCACATGTATTAGTCCTAAGAAGGTAAGTACATTAGCATAGGTTCACCCACACGACACTTCTCCAACTAAAGAATATTAATCAACTACATGAAGCGAAAGCACTTGATGATATTCCCATGTGTCCTCGAGAACGTTTGGTCATCTTAAGTAATACAACCAGCTTGTCCTTTGCTAAAGAAAGGATTGGGCCACTTGCTGCAATTATTATTATTGTCTTTTATTTACTCGTACTTTATTTACCTACATTATCAAAAACCCCTAAAAAACCGCTTGCTAAGTATTTACAGAGAATTCCTGATCTAAGCCACTCGTCAACCTTCTGTTCCTTGTTGGGTTCGACACTCTTACTTATCGAAAATATTGTGATACACCCCCTATACTTGTGGGTCATCAAGACTATTTTCTAGCGTCGTTGCCGGGGAGTGAAGCGCTATTGAACAGTGAAACTGGTAAAGGAAACTTCTATTGTGAGTATTGTTTATTTCTGTTAGTTACTCTATTTCAATATGGATAATTCACTTAGTTTCTTATTTCGTAATGCTACTACCACTGCTAAGGTAGTAGATGAACCACCACCTACTGAAAATGATACTTTTAAGATACCTACAAGAATTGTTGATCGTGTTATGGATAACTACTATTTTGGAGATGGAACTGTCCATCCCGGTGATCATTTGCTCTTTATACACGAATTATGTGGGTTGTTCAAGTGTGCAGGTATTACAATAGATCAAGTCAAGAATAAGTTAGTCTCATTATCACTGAAATGAAGAGCTGAGGAATGGTACAAGCTGCGGAAGAATGACCAATCTCTTGAATGGGAGGAAGTTGTACCTCTCTTTTATTCAAAATTTTATCCTCCTAGTGAGATTCATAAAGATCGGAATCAAATATACAACTTTTGGCCTCGTGATGGAGAGAGTACAACTCAAGCTTGGGGGATATTAAAGTTACTAATGCTCAAATGTCCTATTCATGAGCTCCCTAACAATATTATTATCAATAACTTTTATGCAAGGCTTTCTCTTCATGATAAGGATCTATTGGATGCTTCTTGTGCTGGATCATTTACACGCATGGAAGAAGAAGCTAAATGGGATCTTCTAGACCGTATTCAAGACAATGCTGAAGCATGGGAGAATGATAGAGGAAGAAAGTCAGGTATAAATTATGATTATGAATGCATTAAATCTTTTATGGGAACTGATGACTTTCATAATATTAGTAATGCTTATGGTCTTGATTCTCAAAGTATTGCAAATTATTTTAAGGCCTTCGCCTCTTATATTGAAATTCCTAAAAAGAAATGGAACAGGTATCATGCACCATATAAAGATAATGTTAAATGTGTTCCCCTTGGAAATACTGAAGTTTATACTACTAATCGTATTTTACCTGAACCTTACATCGAGCAAATACCCTTCCCGGTTAAGGTAAAGGAACATTCTATGAAAGCTAGTATGGTTAATGAAAGTACAAATAAAGCTATGGAACTTGATGAACAAATAGGTGTTGAACCTGTAGTAGCAAATGTGAAAGACTTTGTCACTAAATATGTAGAAGATGGACACACTATCCTCTGTAAGGATACTTCTAAAATTGTTTCACATCCTAATGGAACTAGGAAAGCTAGTGTCCTTGTGTTTTCTGTCAGAATAAGTGATCATTGCTACAATGGTTCATGTGATAGTTATATCGTTAAATTTATGCATGATACTGAAATTTATTATGAGAGAGGGAAAAGTGCTTTTATGCATCTCAATAATATTAAGTTTCCTCGCTTTATGCTGAAAGTCTTTATGTTGCGCTTGTTTTGCCTTCCTATGCTAGTAGCCTCTGGTTTCAATAATTTATTTTCTTACAAAATTCCCTCACATAGGAAGTGGGTTAGACTTAAACATGTGTATATTTGCTTCTTGATTCTCTCTTTTACTTTAATTCATATTCTTATGTGAGCATCATTGAAATCATCATGCCCATCTTAATGGCTATAAAGAAAGAGCTTTTTGGGAGACAACCCAATATATTTTCGCTCTCAGTTTGTTTTTGTTTATTTGAGTCTTGGAAGTTATTTCTTCTGCAATAACCTCTCCTAATCCTTTTTGTCAGGTTTTTGTGTCAAGATCAGCCTCTAATGAGAAAGAAGTAAGATTTGGGGAAGTTGTTGTCCCGAAGGAGATTTTTGTGCTTCACTATAAGAAATCGTGAAAAATCCCAGAATGTCGTACTGGTCTATAAATTTTTGTGTGCATGCCCCAGGTTATTATTTAACTTTAGTTAGTTTTGCACTTTTTGATTTGAGCAACAGAAAATTTTCGAAAAAATTGATCTTTACCTGCTGGTCTGTTTTGACAGATTTCTGCCATTTCTGCATTTGCCTCTTAAATCGATTTCCTTTTTTAATTCCTTTTGGGATTTCGAGAGGAGTTGTTTCAGTAGCTTATGTTTTGATGGATTTTAGTTGAAATTGAACTTAAAGGTTTATTATCTTGCATGCACTAATGTTGCTAATGAGAATTGTGTGAAGTTTTGTGTGAAAGAAATTTCCAAGTTGTAGGAGAAAATGGTGTAATAAGATGGTGAATGGTCAAAAGACTCAAGAAATATGTTTATGAATATGAAGATATTGATGTTATTCAAGTGGTGACTCCAGAAAAATTTATTAAAGACCAAATTCAGAGACCTGTAGAGTCCGTTTTCGAATAGGTAACGGTTCTGGTAAGAAAAGGTCCGCGCAAAACCTTCCAAGTTATATTTTTGTAGTTTTTATCTAACATGGGAAATAATGAGTCGAAAGAGGGACGGAAACGGAGCCCGGGTCACTCACACCGCCGCGTGGCGCGGGCCCACCTGGCTGTGCCACCAAGGGTGTGGCCACCCCGGAGCCCGTCTTCGACCCGTTTTCTTCTAGTACTTTCCTTTTGTTGTTAAACTTCATAATATATAATCCCCTGGAACCCCTGAGGTTCGTATATCGTGTTCTCATCGTGTTTTCGTTTCGATCTGTTTTTGTCAGGAACTATTCTCAAAGTTTAGAAGCACAATGGTCTCCGCCAATGATAAGGTCAAGGAGCCTGCGGAAGATGATCTCCAAGACTTTGAGAAGGAGGAGGAGATTGAGAGTGAAGTTGAAGAGGAGGCAAAGGAAGACCAGCATCCGCACACCAGCACCACCATTGCAAGCATTGGAGTCGTGGTGAATCCTGCCAACTTCAAAAGGACTGCACGGATGTCCACTGGAGGGAAGGTTCCGTGTCATTGCTTGGCTTCATGGTCACCTCCTCCACGCACCAAGAATCCCTTCCATACCCTTATTCATGAGCAGCAATTCCAAAATATGTCCAAGGAAAAATTACCCCCCAATTGGGATATGCCTCGTTCTGACCATGCAGGAAAAGAATACTTCAAGGAGGAAGAGTGGGGAAAGAATCGCAAGGGCTGGGATTCACAGCCCGACATGATCATGAACCGCATTGAGCACAATTTGGAGTTGATTCGTAATCTCACCTTCGAGATTGAGGATTTGAGGGAATTGATTGAAAAGTTCATCGAGAGAACACCATCACCACCGAAGGAGTAATTCGTCATCAGGTTTTGGCATCCCCTTGGTTTGTTCCAAGCTTGGGGGAGTGCAGCGGTATCATATCATTATCGTTTATATTTTTACCTTTTCAGTAGAGTCATATCATGAATAGAGAAGTTATCATATAGGATGGTTTGCATTGTGGAAGTATCTCCCCTCTAGTTAGTTATCTATGTATCCCTTGGTGTGAGTTGCCGTCATGGAATATTAATGAGGAGTTCTATCATTTACTTTTTGCACATCTTATTTTAGTTTGCAATTTCTGTTATATGATTGATCTTGTTGTTAGTATTGGTATCACTTTGGGATCATTAAGTAAATTTAGTTGGTTTTGGCAAACCTGGCTCTAGTCAGTAGAAACACTATTTGAGAATTGAATGAAAAAGAGAAAAGTACTTTTAAGAAATATAATTTCATCATCTTTCTTTCTTGATTGGCTCATAAGCTTAGTATTCTCTAGTTAAGATATTTTGTGCTTCCAAGGAAGATTGCATGTTTGTTTTTATAACTTGTATGTTTTTTTGGTTCCTCCAACTCTTATGCTTGCTACCCAGCCTTGCTAGCCAAAAACCGGTACTGAGAGGGAATGCTTCTCGTGCATCCAATCCTTAAACCAAAACCTATGCCATTTGTGTCCACCATACCTACCTATTATCAGTATTGCTATTCCAAAGTATATTCATGTTTTATCTAGCTTCCGAATTAAACTTGTTATGTGCAAATTAGTGATTAAAGCTCTCACAAACTTGATAGCACACTTTATTTTCTTGCACTCAATAAACTTGAACCGTTGTGCCCATCTATGTTGTGTATATGCTTGCGCTTTGTAAGTTGCGAATTAGCAGAACCATGTTAGCATGGGGAACGCTTTCAACATTGCACTTTATTTAGTTGATATCATGTTCTTTTGCTTATGGATCCCGGTGGTGTGAAATAAAAGGGGAGCTTGCAAGCTCATGGAGTTTGTATATGTGTTAGAGAAACACCTGGGCGGCTAGCCTAAGCCATGCCTAATCATGGTGGAAACTTGCAGTATAACCATAGTGAGCAATTTGTGAAGCATCCTGATTCGTTGCTAACGTATCCATAATTTTTGATGTTCCATGCTTGGTTTTATCTACTTTCTAATGTTTTGTTCCAGCTTTGGAGTACTTTTCATATGATTTCTTGGACTAACCTATTAACAAGAGCCACAGTGCCAGCTGCCTGTTTTCTGCTATTTTTGGTTCTAGGAAGTCAGAAAATGAATATTCTCGGAATTGGACGGGACAAAAGCCAAAGTCAGTTTTTCACCTAGGGACACACGGAGCCAGAATACGAGACGGAGAGGGGCTGGGGCCCGGCCACACCACCTGGCCGCGCGGCCAGGCCTGGCCCACGCCAGGGGGTGGTTTGGCCACCCCAAGCACCCCCTCGGCCTCCCCTTCTGATTATATATTGCCTCTGATACAGAAACCCTAAGTACCCGATCAAAAATCCACGAAAGAGTCTGTAGCCGCCGTCGTCTCAATCCCTAGATCAGGAGGGATCTGAAGCTCTTCCCGGCACCCTGCCGGAGAGGGGATTTCACCTGGAGGCCTTCTTCATCATCATGCAAGCCTCCGGTGTGATGCGTGAGTAGTTCATCTCTGGACTATGGGTCCATGTAGTAGCTAGATGGCTGGTTCTCCTCCTTTGTGCTATCATGCTTAGATCTTGTGAGCTCCGTTCATGAGAAAGATCATCTATTTGTAATCCTACATGTTGTGTTTACGGGGATCCGGTGGATATTGAGATGCTATTTCAGATTGATTATTGATTCTATCATGTCTTTGTTATTTGTGACCTTGCATGCTTTCCATTGTTAGTAGCTATCTTGGCCAAGTAGATGCTAGCAACTCCAAGAGTTAGTATTTATGCTCGATAGTTTGTTCATGCCTCTGGTAATCTGGGGAAGTGACAGAAATCTCTAAGGTACTAGATGTGCTATTGCTACTAGGGAGAAAACAACAATCCTTTGTCCATAGAACAATCGTATTGTTTACTTTACATGCAATTCGTAATGCAATAATCTGTTGCTTGCAACTTAATACTGAAGGGGGTTCGGATGATAACCTGAAGGTGGATTATTAGTCATAGATGCAGTTGGATGACGGTCTATGTATAATGTTGTAATGCCATATCGAATCTCAAAGGAGTCAAGATGATTAGTATATGCATGTATTGCTTTCTCGATGTTTGTCAATTGCCCTGCTGTAATTTGTTCACCCAACATGTTATCTATCTTAAGGAGAGCCACCTCTAGTGAACTATGGACCCCGGTCCTTTCTTTTACAATCAATCTACAATCAACTTTTTACTGCTTTGTGTTTACTTTCTTCAAACTATTACTTTCTTCCATTCGATAAGTTTAATCCTTTGTTTTCAGCAAAACCGGTGAGATTGACAACCTCATCGCAAGTTGGGGGCAAAGTTATGTGGTTGTGTTTCCTTGCTCCTACTGGTAGTGAGCCCTGCCAAGGCTCAGCTAGCAACACCTTTGGGGTGTTTCCTTGCTCCTACTGGATTGATAACCTTGGTTTCGTATTGAGGGAAAACTTGATGTCGTGCTCATCATACCTTTCTCTTGGGGTTCCCCAACGAGCTCGATATATTTTGGGCCATCAAGCTCTTTTTCTGGCGCCGTTGCCAGGGAGTCAAGGACATCTTCACAAGGGGAGTCCCTCATAACCAATCTCTTTACTTTGTTATTTTTGTTTTGCTTAGTTTGCTTATTTTCTTATAAAAAACACACAAAAAATAGTTTTACTAGCTTGCTTTCTTTATTAAAAACACAAAAAAATGACTACTCTTGAAAATACCAAGTTTTGTGACTTCACTAGCACCAATAACAATGATTTCATGAGCACACCTATTGCTCCACATGTTCCTGAAGCTACTTTCTTTGAAATAAAACCTGCCTTACTCAATCTTGTTATGAGAGAACAATTTTGTGGTATTGGTAAGTTGCTACTCATCTAAATAACTTTGTTGAACTTTGTGAGATGCAAAAGCATAGGGATATAGATGAAGATATTATTAAGCTTAAATTGTTTTCTTTCTCTGAGAGGAAAAGCTAAAGACTGGTTGAATTCCTTAACTAGGAATAGTATTGATTCTTGGACTAAATGCAAAGATGCTTTCATTGGAAAATACTATCCTCCTGCTAAGATTATATCTATGAGAAGTGAAATAATGAAGTTTAAACAATCTGATAATGAACATGTTGCTCAAGCTTAGGAAAGAATGAAATCTTTGGTAAAGAATTGTCCCACTCATGGACTGACTGCTTGGATGATCATCCAATCTTTTTATGCAGGATTGAACTATTCTTCAAGAAACTTATTGGATTCTGCTGCAGGAGGTACCTTTATGACCATTACTTTGGGTGGTGCAACAAAGCTTCTGGATAATATGATGGTTAACTACTCCGAATGGCATACTGAAAGAGCTCCACAAGGTGAGAAGGTAAATTCTGTTGAGGAGACCTCTTCCTTGAGTGATAAAATTGATGTTATTATGTCTATGCTTGTTAATGTGAAGGCTCATATTGATCCAAATAATGTTCCTTTAGCCTCTTTGGTTGCTCAAGAAGAGCAAGTTGATGTGAACTTCATAAGAAATAATAATTTTGGCAACAATGCTTATGGTAATAACAATTATAGGCCTTACCCTCCTAATAATACTTATGGTTATAATGGCAAACCTGGAATACCTAGTGAAGCAAGGATTTTGGAAGTTGAATGAGCCACTAAAAACTTCATGCAAATGCAATCTGAAAAAAATAAATTGTTTACTAAAACTATGGAGGAACAATCTACAATTTTGAAGAATATTAGTCATCAACTTGAGAGTTTGAATAGAGAAATTCCTAGTTTGCAATTGAAACTCTCTAATGCTGAAAGAAATATAACATCTTTGTCTGAAGCACAATCCTCTTTGATTAATAAAATGACTGCTAAACCTGAAACTATTGATAATCCCTTTGCAGCTACTAATGCCATACAAGTAAGAATTGATGAAAATGTTAGACTATTAGCTGAATTACATGCTAAGTGGGAAAGAGAAGATGAAATTGCTAGAAACATTAGTTTTTCTACTATCACCACCACTAGTGTTGAGGCTAGTAATAGTTCTACTACTTTAGATGATAATTATAATTTTGATCTTGATGGTTGCAATATCTCTGAAGTTATTAAGTTCCTACAAAAGCTTGCTAAAAGTCCTAATGCTAGTGCTATGAATATGTCTTTTACAAAACACATTACTGATGCTCTCATAAATATTAAAGAAGAAAAGATGAAACATAAAGCTTCTATTCCTATAAAACAAGAAGATGGTTAGGAACCCATCATTAATATGAAAGTGAATGATTTTGATTTCAAAGCTTTATGTGATCTTGATAGTAGTGTTTCTATTATGCCTAGAAGGATTTATGATATGCTTGATTTTCCACCACTTGAAGATTGTTATTTGAATGTCCCACTTGATGATAATGCTAAAAATAAACTCACGGGGAGTCTTACTAATGTTCTTATTATGGTTAACAATGCTTATGTCCCCGTTGATTTCTATGTTTTGGATGTTGAATGCAATGCTTCTTGTCCTATTATTTTGGGAAGACCTTTTTCTTAGAACTTGGTGCCATTATTGATATGAAAGAAGGCACCATTAAATATCAACTCCCACTCAAGAAAGTTATAGAACACTTCCCTAAGAATAGAGAGAAGATTTCTTTTTTTCTCCTATGAAAACAAAATTTGCTCTTAATGCTTCTTCATTTGAGAATACTTGATTCTTTTTCTTGCTTCTTATGCCTAACTTAAAGGCGTTAAAGAAAAGCACTTATTGGGAGATAACCCAAAAGTTTTAGATGAGTCTTGGAAGTTATTACCTCTATAATAACCGCTCCTTATCCTTTTTATTTGCTTTTTGTGCCAAGACTAACCTCTAATGAGAGAGAAGTAATGATTGGGAAAGTTGCTGTCCCGAAACAGATTTCTGTGCTTCACCGTAAAAATTCGTGTAAAATCTCTGTAAATCCTTTTGAGGCGTGAATTTTTGTTCTTCTGCCCAAGGTTGTTATTTAACTTTCGTTAGTTTAAAACTTTTTTATTTGAGCAACATAAGGTCTTCTAAAAAATCCGTCTTTACCTGCTGGTCTGTTTTGACAGATTTCTGCCATTATTTGCATTTGCTTCTTGTTGGTTCCTTTTTGAGTTCTTTTGGGGAATTGACCTTTTTGAGGGAAGTGCTACATTAGCTATTGTTTTAATGGAAGTTTTATTGGTGTTGAAACTGAACCTAAATACTTATTATCTTGAGTGCACTAATGTTGCTAATAAAGATTGTGTGAAGTTTTGTATGAAGGAAAAATTTCAGGTGTATGGAAGGAACGAGTAATGAGATGAAGGATGGACTAAAGCTCAAGCTTGGGGATGCCACGCGTGTCACCCCAAGAAATATCCAAGAAGTACAAGCGTCAAAGCTTGGGGATGCCCAAGGCATCCTCTTCTTCGTCAATAAAAATCCCAGGTTTCTTCCAAACGCTTCATTTTTATTGTTTCATGCACAGTTGTGTTGTTCTTGGAGCGTCTTCTTTTTCGTTTTCGTTTTGGTTTTTTGTTTGCTTGGTTTTCTTAGTTTTCTGAATAAATTGGTTGGACCCCCTCTTTCATACATTGGTTTTCAAATAGTTTGGTTTGGATTGGAAAACAGTAGGAAAGTTCATGCTTAAGTGGTAAAGAGAGCTTGTTTTTGACTATGGCCTATGCTTTGTCATGCCATGCTTGATATTGTTTTGGCTTTATGCTTAGTATTCTTTGCTGTAGCATGACTTGTTATAAACAATTGAGATTGCTTAATGTGCTTTGGATGAATCATGCGTTGTTTTAGCATATTAAATCATAGTTTAGTGGTATTCTTCTTTGATGCTTTATTTGGGTTGACTTGGCACATGCTCACACCATGTTATGACTATCCAAAGTCACCATAGCCTTGATGATCCTTTAGTTTTCAACTTGTAGTATCACTTTATGCTTTGATCAATGATGTTTTATCGCTTTGCATGATTATGGCCATTATTGCTCTCTTAGTTTGTCGCTCCCAGTCTTTTGCTAGCCTCCGTAACGAAGTATGAGTTCCACTCATGCATCCAACTCCTTAAACCAAGTTATTCCAAAGAGTCCACCATACCAACCTACTAGCTTATGTTATTCCAAGTATATTCTTGTTTTTGTCTACCTTCCAAATTAAATTTGTTATGTGAAAATTAGTGATTAAAGCTCTCATGAACTTGATGGCACACTTTACTTTTCTTGCATTTAATAAACTTGAACTATTGGGTCCTTCTTTGTTGCGTATATGTTTGCGCTTTATAAGTTGAAATTAGCAGAACCATGTATCATGTGGAACGCTTTCAACATTGCACGTGTACTTTGTACCCCATTGATATTATGTTCTTTTGCTTATAGATCCCGGCGGTGTGAAATAAAAGTGGAACTTGTAAGATCATGGAGTTTGTATGTGTGTTAGAGAAACACCTAGGCTGGTAGCCTAAGCCATGCCTAATCATGGTGTAAACTTGCAGCATCACCATAATGAGCATTCTATGAAGCATCCTCAATAAAAACCTATGCAAATAGCAAATAAAAAGATCGCTGAGATGCTCATTGTCTTCTTGCCTTGTCATTTTGATTATGGGATAGCTCATGTATCATGTGCAAGGGGTACCACGTTGGCGGTTCTTAATGATACATATGTACTTACAATGACAAGAGCTTACTCGTGACTAAAGTTGCGTAGCATGAGGTTCGGTCTTCGTAAGTAAGGGGCATGAGATTTCGACTTATAACTTGTCAAGTATATCCTCTTAGTTGTGTCACTTTAACCTTAATCACCTTAAAGATGCTTATGATAGGGGCAATGAGAGCTGAAAGCTAACAAGTACCATAATTTTTGGAAGCTCTTTATGAGACTTGAATCCCTACTTCCTTCTATGAAGGCTTTTCTTTTACTTTTATGTTGAGTCTCCACCTTCTACCTTTATGCACCTACTTTGAGAGCATAGTGGCCATTCTTAGTTCTATGTGCATTGTCCCAAGACTAGTTGATTGATGCACAACTTGTTATTGCTTGTTTTAAACTATTTGTATCTAGTCACTCTTATGAACTTTGAAGGTGTCCTATGCATTTATGTTTTGCTACTCCATGAGGGACAAGCTGAATGCCACTATGCTATGTTTTCTTTATGTGAAACAAACAAACGTCTTGCAAAGCATTGTTATTCATGAATTTGCTTGTGCCTTTTCATGTTGCAACATAGTTGCTCTGTCTTATTGCTAGAACATTGTCTTTCATGTTATGATTGAAGTACTATGATCCCAGCTTTGAATGTTTTGCAAATACTTTGATCAAGTTTATGATGATGCATGTCACCTCAAAAATTAGTATTTCTTTTTATCACTTACCTACTCGAGGACGAGCAGGAGTTAAGCTTGGGGATGTTGATACATTGCTAATGTATCCATAATTTTTGATGTTCCATGCTTGGTTTTATCTACTTTCTTATGTTTTGTTCCAGCTTTGGAGTACTTTTCATATGATTTCTTGGACTAACCTATTAACAAGAGCCACAGTGCCAGCTGCCTGTTTTCTGATGTTTTTGGTTCCAGGAAGTCAGAAAATGAATATTCTCGGAATTGGACGGGACAAAAGCCAAAGTCAGTTTTTCACCGAGGGACACACGGAGGCAGAATATGAGACGGAGAGGGGCTGGGGCCCGGCCACACCACCTGGCCACGCGACTAGGCCTAACCCGCGCCAGGGGGTGGTCTGGCCGCCCTAGGCACCCCCTCGACCTCCCCTTCCGACTATATATTGCCTCCGATACAGAAACCCTAAGTACCCAATCAAAAATCCATGAAAGTGTTTGTAGCCACCGTCGTCTCCATCCCTAGATCAAGAGGGATCTAAAGCTCTTCCCGGCACCCTACCGGAGAGGGGATTTCACCCTGGAGGCCTTCTTCATTATCATGCAAGCCTCCGGTGTGATGCATGAGTATTTTATGTCTGGACTACGGGTCCATGTAGTAGCTAGATGGCTGGTTCTCCTCCTTTGTGCTATCATGTTTAGATCTTGTGAGCTGCGTTCATGATCAAGATCATCTATTTGTAATCCTACATGTTGTGTTTGCAGGGATCCGATGGATATTGAGATACTATTTCAGATTGATTATTGATTCCATCATGTCTTTGTTATTTGTGATCTTGCATGCTTTCCGTTGTTAGTAGCTATCTTGGCCAAGTAGATGCTAGCAACTCCAAGAGTTAGTATTTATGTTCGATAGTGGGTTCATGCCTTTGGTAATCTGGGGAAGTGACAGAAATCTCTAAGGTACTAGATGTGTTGTTGCTACTAGGGAGAAACCAACAATCCTTTGTTCATAGAACAATCGTATTGTTTACTTTACATGCAATTCGTAATGCAATAATCTGTTGCTTGCAACTTAATACTGGAGGGGGTTCGGATGATAACCTGAAGGTGGATTATTAGTCATAGATGCAGTTGTATGACGGTCTATGTATAATGTTGTAATGCCCAATCGAATCTCAAAGGAGTCAAGATGATTAGTATATGCATGTATTGCTTTCTCGATGTTTGTCAATTGTCGCGCTGTAATTTGTTCACCCAACATGTTATCTATCTTAAGGAGAGCCACCTCTAGTGAAATATGGACCCCGGTACTTTCTTTTACAATCAATATACAATTAACTGTTTACTTCTTTGTGTTTACTTTCTGCAAACTATTACTTTCTTCCATCCGATACGTTTAATGCTTTGTTTTCAGCAAAACCGGTGAGATTGACAACCTCATCGCAAGTTGGGGGCAAAGTTCCGTGGTTGTGTTGTGCAGGTCTCCACGTTGCGACTAGAACCAGTAGTGTGCCCTGCCAAGGCTCAGCTAGAAACACCTTTGGGGTGTTTCCTTGCTCCTACTGGATTGATAACCTTGGTTTCGTACTGAGGGAAAACGTGCTGATGTGCTCATCATACCTTCCTCTTGGGGTTCCCCAACGAGCTCGATATATTTTGGGCCATCACATCCTCAATAAATAAATAAAAAGCCTATGCAAATGGCAAATAAAAAGATTGGTGAGATGCTCATTGTCTGTTGCCTTGTCGTTTTGATATGGGAAAGCTCATGTATCATGAGGCAAGGAGTACCCTGTTAGCGGTTCTCTATGATACACATGTACTTACAATGACAAGAACTTACTCGTGACTAAAGTTGGGTAGCATGTGGTTCGGTACTCGTAAGCAAGGGGCATGATATTTTCAACTTATAACTTGTCAAGCATATCCTCATATTTGTTCACTTTAACCTTAATCACCTAAAGATGCTTATGATAGGGGTAATGAGAGCTGAAAGCTAATAAGTACCATAATTTTTGGAAGCTCTTTATGAAACTTGAAATCCCTGCTTCCCTCTACGAAGGTCCTATCTTTTACTTTTTAGTTGAGTCAATAAACCTATTCCTTTCTATCTCAAGCAAGTATTTGAGTTGTTGTGTTTCAATCATTCATATGATGATTTATTCAATCATGTTTCTTATGTTCCTTGTTTTGCACACTACTCTTATCTTAGTGAATATTCCTTTGAAAGCTATCGCTGAAAACCCATTACGTTTGAACTCCTGCAAATTGTTAACTATTCTTTGACCAAGAACAAAGTTTGCCATTACCAATTATGATTTACTTTGTGTATCTTTATTGTGTTTCCTTACTTATTGCAAGTTAAGTTATATAATAGTGAGTTATTTTCTATTATGATTTATGTATGGATGAATGTGATGCTTCTTGTCCGTATTCTTTTATCGACACTTCACTCCATAAACCTGAGGTCATGTTTATCGAGCTTAGTTTTCGCTTGGGGACAAGCGAAGTCTAAGCTTGGGGGGAGTTGATATGTCCATTTTGCATCACTATTCTATATCATAATTTACTGTTATTCATTGATATATTTCATATTAAAAGATGACTGTTATTTCATCTATTTTTGCATGGTTGATAACTTTTGGAGGATGGACCACTGAAGTCAGGATTCTGAAGGAAAAGGCACTATTTGGAGGAAAAATTCGCGAAGATCAGAAAATCCCGAAAACTATATGGAAAATCCTATTCCAGAAGACGAAGGAACCCGGAAGGGGAAGTGGAGATGGGCCACAGGGGGCCCACACCACCCCCTGGCGCGGGCCAGCCCTGGTCGCGCCACCAAGTGGTGTGGCCACCCTGGCCCACCTTTGGCATCACCCTTTGGCGTATATAATCCCCTTGAAACCCTAAGACTCAGGGAGCGACCACAGAAAGGTTCCGCCGCTTCTGCGGGGCGGAAACTACAGAGAGAGAAAGAGCTCTCCGACAGGCAGAAATCTGCCGAGGAAATTCCTTCCCGGAGAGGGGAGATTGTCGCCATCAACACCGTCATCAAGCTAGACTTCATCGGGATCATCATCATCATCTCCACCAGCACCATCATCACCACTCCATACCGTTGTAACAATTGGGTTGAATCTTGCATAGTTCTTAGGGGAAACTTTCCTGGGGTGGATTACTTGTTGTAGTTGATGCTATTGAGTGGAACCATTGAATTATCGTTCATGTTCAGATTGTTACATATCATTATTTCATCTCTGATCTTGACCCATATGATGTCTCATGAGTAGTTCATTTAGTTCTTGAGGATATGAGAGAAGTCATGTTGTTAGTAGTGGAATTGTGTTGAGAAAGATTCAATTATTTGATATTTAAGTTGTGGTGCTATTCTTCTAGTGGTGTCATGTGAACGTCGACTACATGGTACTTCACCTTTATGGGCCTAGGGGAATGCATTGTGTATTTGGCTACTAATCGCGGGGTTGCCGGAGTGACAGAAACCTGAACCCCCGTTAGGAAACCTTTGCGCAAGGGAGTGTAGGATCTCAAAGTTTAAGGCTGTGGTTAGGTTTTTATCTTAATTACTTTCTTATAGTTGCGGATGCTTTCAAGGGGTATAATCATAAGTATGTATTAGTCCTAGGAAGGTCAGTACATTAGCATAGGTTCACCCACACAACACTTATCCAACTAAAGAAGATTAATCAACTACATGAAGCGAATGATATTCCCATGTGTCCTCGAGAATGTTTGGTCATCTTAAGTAATACAACCGGCGTGTCCTTTGCTAAAGAAAGGATTGGGCCACTTGCTGCAATTATTATTATTGTCTTTTATTTACTCGTACTTTATTTATCTACATTATCAAAAACCCCTAAAAATTCGTTTGCTAAGTATTTACAGAGAAATCCTGATCCAAGCCACTCATCAACACCTTCTGCTCCTCGTTGGGTTCGACACTCTTACTTATCGAAAATACTGCGATACACCCCCTATACTTGTGGGTCATAAGGGTTACCAATCCACCAATGCGAATGTCACCTTTCTCTTTGTTGCTCTGGTGGCGAAGGTGTTGGAGGAGTAGAGCCGCAGGATTGGGGCTTTGTGGTGCATTGAGGAAGAGTGCCTTGGTGATCATGGCCATGTACGCATTAGCCATGGAACCGGTATCTCCTCTTCCCAACATTGCATTGGCGAGGAACAAGGCGAAGTAGCGAATTGTTGGGTTCTGAATGATGGACATCTTCTTCTGGTAGAAGTCCCTACCACTGTTAATAGAAATAACCTCCGAAGTTTCTCCACTTGAGACGCTATATAAGTTTGTAACAGTTGACTCCCCACCATGAGGGAAGCCAAAAGCATCACAAAATTGCTGGAAAGTTATTTCGTATGGCTGCTGGTTTATGGTGAAGCTTACCGTGCACGCATTACCTTTCTCCTTGTGGTCATCGTAGAAAGAGGCAAGAAACTCATAGGTGAGCTTGGTGTAGGTATTGTGGCCTGTGTAGGCGAGTAGTGATAGACCTGCATTTTCACACATGAGGTCGAAGTCCGCTCTCAACCCTGCCACGGTGAGGAAACTATCATCAGCCCATCGTGTGGGCATCACCATCCTTGATGATACCATGGACAACTTGCTATTGAGCTCGGCCTAGAACCCCGAGCTCTCGCCATGTTGGCGCTTGCTCTTGCGAAAAATGTTACCAATTTTTTTCATCTTGATGCACTGAAAAATTTCACCATGAAACCTTAGGCATATAGTTTCTACATAATATATGAATGATTCTACGTGGAAGAATTTAATCCTAACATGAGAAATTAAAAGGAAAAACAAAATAAGCTTGAGTTCATCCACTAGATCAATGTGAGAGTTTCAACCATGGAATTCTGAAAATAAAGCATGGATAGGGAGAGAAACATACCGATATGTTGATTCCCCAACTCAAACGAACAAAATCCGCGAAGAATCAAGAATTCTAGGTGGGTTTTGAGGGGTCTGGAGAGAGAATATGAGAGAAAAAGTGAGGAGGAGGAAGAACCCTAGCTATACGGCCGCAACTATACGAGCGGGAAAATAAGTTCCTGCCGTATAGTTGCGGCGGCATCGACAATTAGAGTTTCTTTATGCCGAATCACAGCTATAGGGACACAACTATACGGGCAGATCAAAATGGTCCCGCCGTATAGTTGGTCATGAAACTTTCTGTGTCCTCGAGATAAAATTTCTGAGACAGTCATCGATAACTATACGGCCACAATTTTTTATTTCCGCCATATAGTTGGTCGTTAAACCTTCAATATCCGGGAAAAGAAAATTTACAAAGGCAACGATAACTATACGGACGAAACTATATGGCTGGAATTTTATTCCCGCCGTATAGTTGGTCGTTAAACCTTCTGTACCAAGCTTTTTTGCCCAAAATTTTCAGAAATTCACTTTTCAATCTGGGCAAAATGATTAAGCTAGTTTTTGCAGATAAAACTCAAACTTTTATTTTTATACTTATTCTACGCTTGTTCAATCGATATTTCTACTAGTTTTTTACAGCTGCATCTTCACGGGCGCGCTTCCACAAGAATTTTTGTAAAAAAGTTGTAGGAATGCGATGAACATTTTATTCTTTAATTTATTTATTTATGTGATGGATTGACTCCCATTAAGCATTTTATTAAGAATAGTTGAATAATTGAACGCCTTCTCCATTCTCGAATTCTTATCTTGGGTTGCCCCTTATCAAAGGCACTTACCACATGAACTCGTTTTGCCGGTGGAATATATCTTTCTCCTACTTCTAGCTTCTTTGGAAAATACCGGATGATTTCTGCATCATAAACATTGAAGATTATTTTTCCCTTGGCAAAATCAACTCACACTCCTGAAGTACTAAGGAAAGGTCTTCCAAGTATTATGGATAATTTTTCATCCTCTGGCATTTTAAGAATAATAAAATCAGTGAGAATAACATGCTCATCTATTCTAAGTAGAACATCTTCAATCATACCAATAGGTTGTTTAGTGGACTTGTCATCCATCTGTAAAGTGATAGTAGTAGGGGAATAATCCCCTAATCCTAATCTTTTATAGTGGGAATATGGCATTACCCTAACTCTTGCACCTAAATCAAACAAGGCACTGTGAATATCTGGTTTGCCAATTGAGCATGAAATAGTTGGTATTCTGGGATCTCCTGATTTAGACAATAGCTTCCCATTAGCAGAATAACTAGTCATCATGACAACAGTTTCAGTTATTCCTTTCTTTCTACTAATAATATCACGGAGGAATTTAGTATAGGTAGTAACTTTTATTGCATCCACAAATGGAATTTCTAGACAAAGATCACCAAGTGCCTTTTTGAAAGAATCATAGATTACCTGATCTGGTGCTTTCTTTTTTCGATCTGGATAAGGAAGCTTTTGCTCACATTTCCTATTCTTGTCTTTTACCTTTTGTGGGGGATCAGGCTCTTTTGTTGCTTTCTTTTATTGCTGATTATCGCTCTTCTTCTTTTCCACTACAACAACTTCATCTTCATTGCTTATCTCTTTTTCTTCTTTTTAGATCAATTGTCTCTACATCAAAGTCATAACGGTCATCCTGTGCATCATTTTGCTCCTCCATATTTTGATCTTGTGTTTCTTGAGAGTTTCATCGTGAGGATCCACTAGTGTATCATCTCCTTGGCTTGCTTTGAGTTGGCTTTTTCTTTTCGATCTTTTTCAGCTTCATATTCTAGTGGTCCTAATGGTCCTGTAACAGCTACACCTCCCCTTGTAACAACATTAGTAGAAACATGAATATCTATATCATCTTGAAGAAAAATTTGATAACCAGATTCTATTTGTTCACATTGTGTTTCAATCATACTAAGGTACTTGTGAAATAATTTTATTTCTTCGCCAATCTCATCATAATTTTCTGTGAGTTCTGCCAAAATCTTCTTATGTATTTGAAATTGCTTATACAGGTTATTATGAGATTTTGCTTGTCGATGTTTTAATTCTTGAAAAACTTTTCTAGTTTCATGTTCTTCAATAAAAACTTGTAACAAGTCTACTTTGTTTTCTTAAAAGGTTCATATGGTATACCTTTTTATTTCATTGTTTTGCGTAATTCAGGCATAAGATCAGGAGTTATACGAAGTATCCCTTTTTCTAACTTAGTGCCAAAATCAGAATTATATAAAGAAACATTCTTAGCCCTAGTAGACATCAATTCCAATTTATTTGTTAAATTATTTATCGATTCTCCTGCTGATAGGTCAAGCAACTCTCTGCATTGAGTATTAAGACCATGGTAAAATAAATGGCACATAGTTGATTCAGAATAGCCATGATTAGGAATACTATTGATCATTCCAAAAAATCTATCCCAGGCTTGTGGGTAGTTTTCTCCCATGTTTTGACTAAAGTTGCCTATATTCTTTCTAATTTTAGTTACCTTTTTAAAAGGATTAAACTTGTTTATGAATTTAACAATACAGTTTTCCCAACATTTAATGTAATGATGAGCAAGAGAATATAACCAGTCTAGAGCCTTACCTTTAAGAGACCAATGAAATAATTTTAGACGAGAGAAGTCTCTTGGCAAACCTTTGGTCCAAGCGATGTTATCACATCGTCGTACTCTCTAAGATATCTTCCTGGCTCTTCATCTTCCCTTCCACTGAAAGCTTTCTTCTACAAAATTTTAATAATTCCACCATCAAATTGATATTCTCTAATTCTAGGATTATGAAATTCTATTGGTTGTTTAAGAAAAGCAGAATTTGGAGCACTATATTCTCAAAGAGTTTTCTTGGGTTTCTTGGGAGTTGTCCTATAAATGGACATGATTTCCATAAAACCACTCAGGTTTTCAACTTCAACCTTATTTGATCTTAAAAGTTTTTCAATAATTTCCTCACGCCTTTGAATAGGCACGCGCTCAATATAATCTGGTAAATAGGTCCTACTAGAGCGTTTAGACCCTTTGTCTCCTAGGGAGACCATTTTATAGTAGTAACACCTAAAATTTCAAGAGACAAACACTTAGCGCTTAGCTCCCCGGCAACGGCACCAGAAAATAGCTTGATGTCTGCAAGTGCATAGATCATTTTTAGCTAGTTTCAAAGTATAGATATCGATCCCACGGGGAGCCCAAAGGTAAGTGGTTATGAATGAAGTCTTGTTCACACTCAAAGTTGTCACAGGTTTTCGAGTGAATTGACTGTAAGTGTGGAAATAAGAATGAAATTTGGATTAAACTGGATGTATTTAAATAAAACTAGAATGTAAACTTCAGGAATAAAAAGCATAGAAGTAAAGAACGATTCAATTATTTGTGGTTTTCTGTAGATGACAAAGAAGGCACGGGGAGATACAGTTCATGGTGATAGTGACTGTGCCAGGTGGACAAATGATGAGTGTAACAATTATAATCTTATAAGTATATGTATAGACGAGCAACCCATAATTAGCCGGAACTACTCTTGGTAGATTTCATCCCAACTTCAATAATCCTACTAGTCTGTTACCAAAACCATGGTCAATCACTAGATGATTAAGATCCTTCAGGTTGCTTAGCAATTAAGCTCCTTGGATCGGACTAATGCAATAAGCACTGTGGTTCCTTGTGATCCTCGAGTAAAACTAGTTTCCCATTGATATCCCCGTGTCACTCGGGGGTCACCGGTCTGCTAGCAAACAAGATCCTATATATGTAGAACAAAGCATCATGTTGTCCGGGCCCTTAGTTGGACAACAAGCATTAGACATCCCACAGATAGTCAAGCACACATAATATAGCAATTAAAATCAATCACAAACTAATGGAAAATATATGGAGGCACATCACATCTCACCAATCCCTTACATCTCCCACGCCCAAGGAACTTACTCACACATGAGAGAAGAAAGCATCATCGATGTAATTAAATAAAGGGAGTTCTTGTCGATATTACCGTGGAGATCCACAATAAGAATAGAAAAGTAATCCAACACAATTCAAGATAGGAAGAAACAATCTTAAACCCTAATCTTGCAAAGTCAAGATCTCTCTCTCTCTCAAGTACAAGTAATGGCTATGAGGGTGTGATGGCTAGGAGGTCAAAGATCGTGGAGCGAGATGAAGAATGTCTTCCCCTTCTTCTCTAGATCTCTTCTTTCTCCCTTCTAGATGGGATGGCAGCTATTGTGTTATGATTTCGCCCATCGCCTCTTCACGAGAGTTGTCCCTTTTGACAAGACGGAGGCCGCGGCAATGGCGGGAACTATATGGCCGAAAAAATATTCCTATCGTATAGTTGCTCGTTAAAGCTTCTGTATGCCTCCCTTGATTGCTTCCGAAAAGAGACTTGCTTGTTTTCACCTTAATATTGTGTTTCTCTTGTTAAAACCTTCTGTTGATGTTCAGAACCTGAAACACATATTAAAAACCAAGTTTTTTTGCTACCAAAGTATTAGCGTTAGGTAAATCTAGAAAACGGCCAAATCCAGAAGAAAACCATCAATAAAAACCATCAAAAATATGTCGAATCTCACAGCTATCAGCCGATAGGGTCACCAGGTACGGCGACACGTTAATGTTGATGCCCTATTTGCTGCCACATAAGCTAGGCAAATGTATCGGCCCCTGTCGACCTCCCGCATTCCAAGTAGTTAGCCTCTCGAAAAACTCAGGGGGGATCATCGCGCAGATCTTCTCTTTCACTAACTTGTCCACTATTTTCTCTTCCACTGCTTTCTCCTCCAGTGTTTTCACCTTCATCTTCAGCCCTTCAATAGTGGCTTTATCATTAGCCGCCGACTGGTTCTTCCTCTTCCTTCTTTTCTTGGCGTCCTCTTTGTAGTACTCCTTAAATCGCATGCTCATAACGAAGCCGGACACAGCCAGCTGAGGACGGCAGCAACCCCTTGTCCCTCTTCTTGTAAGCGTTCGTCGCCCTGCTGAAAACCGTGTCCCACGACTCCGTCGAATCCTAGGACGACTCTTCGGCAGGAGCGTTTAGTTCATCCTCCTGCATAGACAAGGAAAGGTGAACCCATTTAGATTCTTGGCTTCATTATTTTAATTAGAACGCAATAGAATTGAGATCGGCGGTAAATTCCTTACCAGCTTCTTCTCGAATTACTTCATCTCCAGATCGTTGGTGACGAACTCCCCTGTAATTGGGTCTAGGGAGTAGCGCGCCCGAACAAAGTTCCTAAGCTGCAAGTCTGTGATATTAAGCCACGGGTTGTCTTTACCCAGTCGTTCAAGCTCGGCGTCCACCTTGTCCCAAATGGCATGTTTCCCTCTGAAAGCGTCGCTTCCTAGCCGGTGGTTATCTATGTTCTGTTCCCGCATACTCCTGCCCCAATTAGTCCATTTTATAGCGTCATCGGTAGCTATGTCCGCTTATTGAATATCTTAAACTCCTCTTCATCGAGCATCGGATTTTTCTTACTAATAACCTCCCAGCTTTCACCTTTGTCAATGTTATTCTTTACCCGGGTTTTCCAGCTGCTCAAGGCGTTGCTCATCTTCGTGAGGGCTAGTTTTTTCACCGGGTTCTTTCTCGCTAGGTTTCTGAACTGCTCTGGGAATCTGTATCGCTTGTGAAGCTTCTTAAGGAGGTTATCGACCAAAGCCGCATTGACAGCACATCTGATGTACTTCGTGTTGATCGACATGCTTTCCCGGACGATGCACCCGAGTTGCAGGTCGTACCCTTTGGCAAACGCCTCTGGCACAATGGGTAGACCACTTTCTGCGACTTCAGTGAACTCATCGCAGACGGTGGCGAGCACTGGCACCTTCTGATCCTTCCTTTTGTTCTTCTTCTTCTTCTGAGTAGCGGTCGGGTTGCCGCAAACCGCCATCCGTGCGCTCGCCGCCATCGGTGCAGGCGCCACCATCGGTGGTGTCATCCTCCTTGCCGCCTTCACTAGTTTCATCTTAGTCGTCTTCGTCCCCCTCGTAATCAGCATCTCCTCCCTCATTGCCCCTAACAACTCTAGCGACGGTCGCCTCCTCCTCCGGTGGTGGTGTCATCCTCATCTCCTCCTCCTCCTGAAGTTGGGACCCCCGCCAGAATGACTCGTTGGCTTGTCTAGCTTGTTCTTCAACACCCTTCTTAGAAGGGTCGGCCTTGTTATTGCCCGACATGTTTGCACTCTATTAAAAAGAGGCAAAACGTTAGCACAAATCTCGGCCGAAAAATTCGGTATGACCTTTACTAATTTCTTGACCTAGGAGTGCCCATTTATCAACCGAAACGGAAGTGAATCGACACTTCAGGAGAAACAAGCAAATCAATTGAAGAAATATATTCCTGCAAGACAAAACACCCCATCCCCATATTGACAGCCCCATGCATTGACCCCAGCATCCATCATCCACATGTAGTATATATATAACAAATACATATGTATAAATACACTCCAGGTAATTTTTAAAGAATGTAGATACAGCAAGGTACAACAAACTTAAAAACTTAAATTGAGTTATGTTATGTTACAGCAAGCTCCAGGTAGAGCAAGGTACATCAATGTGACCAGTCACACCTGGACTATGTTTTTCAATACCAGAAACCTCTATGTATTTCAATAGATAGGTAGTGTGGTCTTCCTCTAAGCAGCAAGGTATTGAAAGGTACAACAAGATACTCATGGCTTGATTTCAATACCAGAAACCTCTATGTATTTATGCACCAGTCCAGAATGAGTAAGTGCACAAAATGAAGACATCAATGTGACCAGTTACACCTGGACTAAAATTAAAATTGGATCATTTTTGAGACCCTTATAAGATCCATCATGACAGAACAATACAAATTACCACTTCTTGCTCGATATTATTGACAGTGAAGAAGCATATCCAAATGAAAGGACATAAGCATTCTACCATAACAGAGGAACACAATACTGCCCCTGTAATCAGTATGAAGCAATCAATATAGACACAAGCAATAAAGCATGACTACATGATCAAGTTCTACAATCATATTTAAGGGACTACTACTGTGGAACCAGCACAAATATAAGATTATACATCAATTATACATGCATTAATGGACTACTACTAGCCATGAATCATATTTAAGGGACTACTACTAGCTAGGAAAATCCATAGAAAATGCAAACCAGAAACAAACAAAACATGATAAATTAATAAAACAGCACCTAGGTTGTAATCCCCCTTATGTACTTGTTTCAGTAAGATGGAAGACAGATTATATCACACAAGTACATAATGAACAAATCTGCAATAGTGAGACAAGCCGAAGAGTAGCATCAAGTTAAACCATCAATCCACAAAGTAGACTATGCATAGGTCAACACCATTGCTCAATGGCAAGTATCAACTAGTACAATATAAACATACATGTCAAGTCTGTAACTAGCTAGTAGGGAAAAATGCACAGTTAATAAACATACTGAATCTATTTTGCAAGGACAAGGTTTTGTTCCAAATAACCAGAACCTACTGAATCTATTTTACCCCAATAATAAGCTGCAGCAATTGACTTCGGTTAATAAACATGCACAACCAATCTTTTGGTTGTAGGCAACAATCTTTTCAGGGGGCGGAATAATACTAGCAGTACGAAAAATTGATAAAATCGAAGAATTTTTGTGCCTACGGAAGGGCAAACATAAAATCAAGCCCAAAATATTATCGATGTGTACCTGCTACCGCGGTGGTCGTCGACGACGAGGGTGGCGGCGATGCTCCTGCTGTGGGCGGGGCGGGCCTCCTCCTCCACGGGCTCCGGCGCGGCGGTGGCGGGCCTCCTCCTAGGTCGCAGGCGGCACGAGGCTCTCCTCCACAATGGATCTCCTCCTCCTCCACGGGCTCTCCTCCACGGCGGCTCCGGCAGCGAGGGCGAGGGTGTGGGCGAGGCTAGGGTTTGCGCGCGGGCGAGGGCGAGAGAAATAGAGAAGGGGGGATTAGCAGGGACCGAACCGTTTATTTGGCTAATTGTGAAACTTCTATGGGCATTTCTACAATATGCGCCACAAAATTTACAACTTCTGTGGCGCATATTATAGAAATACGACACATAATCTTTGGACATAGTCCAAAATAGCGCGGCATCGTAGTTAGTCAAGAATCTATACATGTCCTAGTGGTCTGCTTGCCAGCTCTAAACCCTGGGGCAGCCAGGTTCGAATCTTGGTTTTTTTATTTTAAAAAAATTTAATTAAATATGTTTAAAAGCAAGAACATGTACACAAATATGCATATTTATTCAAAAAAAGAAAGAACATATACACATGCATACTTATTCAAAAAACCCTCCTAAATCATATATATATGTGCTCTCCTGAATCATATATACGTGTGCTTGTCACACACAAATGTGAATTTGTATACCCACACGAATATCACGTTATATGTTTTAGTCTCTAACTAATATATATTTGTGAGCACACATGTGAATTAATACACAAAAAAGTCACACAATTGCTAGCGTCTCTTCACATTCTCCTTTTAGCCCGTGCACTTTGAGATTTCTTCTTGAGAATGGACAACCTTTAGTACATTGTGTGGTCTTCCTTCTTACTTTAGTAGTAGTAAGCATGTCGAAGTACTTGTCGAATTCCTCTTAGATCTTCGGATCGTCGTTCTTGTCGAAGTCTTGCTCGTTGGCCGCTCCTTCCATTTCGATGATGCTCCTCTTGCCCCTCCTAACTACAACACGGTTGGGATTTGATGGGTCGGTAATAAAAAAACATTGATCAACTTGGCTAGTGAGTACCCAAGGCTCATTTTTTGCGGAGGCGTTCTTCGCCGATTTGGTATCTAATATAACCATTGTGATGAAATACCGACCTTCTTTTTCCATGTTCTTGGCCCATCTAACACAGAACATTGATACGATCTCTCCACAGTAGTCAAGCTCCCATATCTCCTCGATCCTCCCCTCGATCCTTCCGTAAAATCTTTCCATGACAGTAGTCTCATCATCGGCAAATGATAACGTAGTTACTTCTAAGTTTTAATATTCGCTATTCCTGTCATTTTCCGCGGTGTAGAATCTATAACCATTTATGTCGTATGACTGATAGGTCCTTAGGTTGTGCCCTGGACCCTGCGACAAGGAGAATATGAGTTTTTGATCTTCCATAGAAGGCGTCTGTGGGGGATTGTTCAGTAGCCTTTTCTTGAACTAACCCGTAAAGCTGGAGTTGTGCTCTCTGGTTACGTCTCCCTTCTTGCTCAGTCGGCCATGGTCAACGTACTCCTGCTCGATTAAGCTTCTATGCTCTTCCACCCAAGGGCCGACCAATTCAATGTGCTATAGCGCGACTCGGTGTGCCCTGTCAAAGTCGGCATGTCGACCATCAATGCCGACATGTAGTGAGCGGTAGCCCTCACGGTGACCATATCCAGCGAGCCTGTCGAGGTGCTTCTTGGTAGGTATTCCAACATCCTCGTTCTCGGTGGTTAGATAATTCTGGCAGAAGGAGATGCACTCGTAGATCAGAAAGCCCTTCACTATGCTTCCATCTGGACGAGACCTGTTGCGAACGAATCCTTTGATGATACCGTTTAGCCTTTCAAACAACATCATGTTGTGCAGGAATGTCGGCCCGAGCTGGATGATGTCATCCACGGCATGTACAAGAAGATGCACCATGATATCGAAGAATGCGGGCGGAAAGTAAATCTCGAGCTCGCATAGTATCACCACGATCTCTTCATATAGCTTGTCGAGCTGCTTCACATCGATCGACTTCCTAGATATGACGTCGAAAAGTTGTAGAGGCTAAACATCGTCTCACGGACATGCTTGTCCATTATCCCACGAATCGTAACGGGGAGTATCTGTGTCATCAGCACGTGACAGTCGTGAGACTTCATAGCGCTGAACCTCTTCTTCGCCACGTCCAGATATCTGCTTATCTTCCGTGAGTAACTGTGAGAAACTTTCACTCCTAGGAGGCACCTGAAAAACTGCTCGATCTCCTCCTGGCTTAGAGTGAAGCAGGCAGTGCGAAGCACCACCTCATTCTTGTTAACTATCTGCTCTGAATGAGGCAGGTGGCTGGAAGGACCGAACCACGGTTGAAGACATGGATTTGGCAGTCCGAGCAAGCCTCAAGGGATGGAAGTTTGTGTACCTTGGTGATCTCATGGTAAATATGCACCACTAGCCTATCAGTTCGTGCAACATCAAGTGCATCAATTTGCACAGCTCATATGTTGCCTTACTAATCAGATGAAACATTAGTGCAGAAGGAACCAAGTGCTGAACTTGTAAGTGTTACTTTCAGGTAAAAAGCGAGCTCCCAAGTACGTTCAAGGCATTTCGGTACCAGCAACATAGATGGTCGTGCGGGCCGGCAAATCTGTTCAGGAAAATGCTCATGGAGATTGTCAGAAACAAGGTCACTTGCACAAAGCCATATTTTTAAATTTCGAGCGCAGGTAGAATTTGTTGCTAACAAGCTATTGATCTTGATGCAGAAAGTGACGCTTCGGAACAAAATCTATGTCATCTACAACTTATTTTTCGTGCGCAAGATCATCGGCCACATTTTGACCTCTGTGTTTTACTGCCTTGTTATCCCAGCCACGGTCTTTGTTCCTGAGATTGAGATACCTAGGTGGGGTTATGTCTACATTCCAAGCATTATCACCCTTCTCAATGCTGTCGGGACTCCAAGGTGCAATCCTCTAAATATCTATGCAATTCGTTTAAAAATGAATCTGAACTTTCTGACATCTGGCATAGCAATAACTCATACTAACACAAGAAATCATCAAATGATGCAGGTCTGTTCACTTGGTTATCTTTTGGGTCCTGTTGGAGAATGTCATGTCAATTCATAGAACAAAGGCGACCTTCATTGGTCTGTTGGAGGCTGGTAGGGTGAACGAGTGGGTGGTGACAGAAAAGCTTGGTGAAATTCTGAAGTTGAAACTACCAACCAAAGCTTCCAAGAAGCTACGGACGAAGATAAGAGAGATAAGAGAAAGGTACATTATCATATTTTGCTTATCCATGTGGATTGGATTTCTCAACTCTGGTCGCTAAACTTCGATATGGAATCAGGTTGCATCTTTTGGAGCTTGGTGTTGCAGCCTATATCTTCTTTTGTGGATGCTACGACATATTTTTTGGGAAAGGACACTACTACATCTTTCTCTTCATGCAATCCATCGCTTTCTTCATCGCCAGCGTGGGATATGTCGGGACGCTCGTCTCGCACTGATAATGATTTCCGATTCAGGGTATACCAGCCAGGTGAAAAATAAGATCAAACAGCCTTCTCTCGAATGTAACGTTGTCAGAACCGGAAGACAAGACTTAGATATGTAGGTGTGTTTTAGCTGCTAAGAATGTGTTGTGACGTACTTGAGATAGTTCATGATCAAGTAGGCTGTTTAGTAGAAACATAGGAAGTTGCTGAAGTTTCATCGGTTGTCCAAACCGGAAAACAAAGATGGTTTTGTTTATTCATTCTTAGCAGGCAAGTTTTGCCTGTGAGAAGAGGAAGAAATAAAGTGTCTGGTGCCTTAACTGTGCCCATCTAAGATAGATGCAGATGATGTACTGTACCTGTTACCTGTTTTATCTCCAGCTTATCACTCTTTTACCCTAAATTTCTACCTCCACTGTCAATGTTAAGTGCGATGAACAAATGCATATGAGAAATGTAATTTCAGGCAACTGTGGTTACAAACAGAGTTAGTATCGGATCAGCTGACCTGTGTTTATTCCTTGCAGAGAGATCAACTGTTCTATCTATTGTCCGAGTTCGCCAGAGGAATGCTCAAGTTTTGCTGTTTCATTCAGAAACTTTCCCTTCAGATAGCACTGCCAGTACTGCCCGTCACTCCATGTATACGGTTGAATTCCTGACAAACAAGAAGACCTGCTGGTCAGAAGGATTTATTCACATCTCCGACCAGCTGCCATGGCTGATGCCGTCAGTAGCTCCGCTCGGTGATTGAACGGGCCAACACATTGCAGGCCTCATATATCGCCGAGCACTCGTCGTGGTATGTGTCTCTGGCAAGGAAGATGTGCTTCTTCCCCTGGACTTCGACGGCGCTCCAAGCAGGGTCCTTCCTAATACCGAGCGACTTCATGCCTTCGTGCATACTGGTCACACTGTCCCACATATCGCAGGCAGCGTACGTGTTCGCCAGGACGACGTACTTGCCAGAGTTCCCTGGCTGCAGACTGAAGAAACGCCGCGCGACGAGCTCGACCAGCCTCACGTCGCTGCCGTGCTTCCTGCAGGCGCCCAGCAGCGCGCCCCACACCACCGAGTGCTCCTGACACTCCGGCAGGTTCTTGACGAGCTCGTACGCGTCGTGGAGCCTGCCATCCCTGGCAAGCATGTCGACCACCGCCGCATAGTGCGCGCCCTTGGGTGTGAGGCCGTAGTCCGACGTCATGGACGAGAAGTACCGCAGCCCCTCGTCGACGAGCCCGCCATGCGCGCAGGCAGAGAGCAAGGCGAGGAACGTCACATCGTTAGGCCGGAACCCGTCCAGCGTCATCTGGCCGAAGAGCGCCAGCGCCTCGCGCACGTGCCCGTGCTGTCCGTGCCCAGAGATAACAGCTGTCCACGTGGTGACGTTCTTCACCGGCGCGACCGCGAACGCCCGCCGCGCGTCCTCGGCGCTGCTGCACTTGAGGTACATGTCAACGAGCGCGCTGTTGGCGAAGACGTTGCCCGCCACAACGGGGCCCGACTTGGCCATGACGCCGTGCACACGACGGCCGTGCTGCAGCGCGGCCAGCCTCGCGCACGCGCAGAGCACGGACGCGAACGTGAACTGGTCCGGCCGCAGCCCCTCGGCCCGCATCGAGCCGAACATCTCCACCGCCTGGGCCTCCAGACGGCCGCGCGTGCAGCCGGATATCAGCGCGTTCCACGCCACGACGCCCCTCCTGGGCATTCCGTCGAACAGGCTCCGGGCGACGCAGAGCTCCCCGATCTTGGCGTAGAAGATGAGCAGCTTGGTGGCGATGTAGTCGCCGCATCTGTACCCGGTGGAGACCATGCGCGCGTGGATCCTCTTGCCGAGCCTCGCGTCCTTCCGGCTCACGCATTCCTGCAGCAGAAGCGCGTAGGTGCTTGGGGCAGGGCACGCGGCGCTCCGGTGGAGGAGACTCACGGCCTCAGAGAGCTCGCCCGCGATGCACAGCGCCCTCAGCTTTCGTGTTAGGATAATCGAGTCCATTTCATTTTTTCCAACCGGGCTTACCCCTTCCCTTAATTGCCCAATAGAAATACATAGTCCACTGGAAAAGAAAGAGAAGGAAAATAGAGGAAAGCGAGCTAAGGTACTAGTAGGAAACCTAATGAGGATGCTCGAACTCTGAAAAGATAGAGATGTCGTCTAGAGGGGGGTGAATAGACAATTTCAAAACTATTACAGTTTTGGCTTGATAGTATGCGGAATTAAACTAACGTTTATTTTACAAGCACAAAATATAAATACACTAGGCTCAACTAAGTGCACCAACAACAAGATAAGTTAAGCAAGATAGCACAAGATAAATATACCACAAGTAATAAGCAAGATATAAGTACTTTAAGTTCGATGGCTATCACAAGGAAAGTAAGCTCGGCTATAGAGATAACCGAGGCACGCGGAGACGAAGATGTATTCCCGTGTTCCCTTACAAGTAAGGTACGTCACGTTGGAGAGGTGTGGGATTCCATGAAGGATTTCCCAACGCCACGAAGGGTCATCGTCTTCTCCGAGTCTATCCCACGAAGGAATAGGCCTTTTCTTTATGGCTAGCTTTTCCTCCACTCCGGAGATGGCAAGCTCCACAACCACTTCACAAGCTCCATGAAGGAGAAGTCCGGGTCTCTTCACAATCTTCCACGAAGAGGACACCGCGGCACCAACCGCCAAGCCAACTAGGAGGTCACCCTCCAAGAGAAACAAGCTCACGATCTCTTACTCGAACAAATCATAGTGGAGAGTTCAACACTTATGCAAGAATGCAAAGCAAGAACACCAAGGGCATTCAAATCCCTCACTCTCAAATCCCACCAAAGCAACAAGTGCTAGGGAGGAATTAGAGAGGAAGAACAATGGTGGAAGTCAACTAATGACTCCAAGATCTAGATCCAATGGGTTCCCCTCACTTAGAGGAGGAATTGATTGGTGGGGATTGTAGATCTAGATCTCCTCTTCCAAAGCCCTCAAAAAGATGCAAGAATCATAGGAGGGAAGGGAGAGGAAGCAAGCTCAAGAGGTTCAACGATGGAGGTCAATTTCGTGGTCAAGAACACCCAAAAACGTTGGGGGAAAACCCCCTTTTATAGGGAAAAGCAAATATGGTCGTTGGAGAGAAAACAGCGAAAACTCGGTTCCAAAGTCGGTTGGACCGGCCCCAGAACCAGGAAACTCGGTCCCCAGGCCGGAGGACCGACCTACAAACTGAAATACCTCTGTTTACCAACACGGAATAGACTCGGTCGCGAAAACCGGAAAATCCGGTCTGAGATCCGGTCTACCGGAGCTGGAACCGGACCGTCCGGTGTGGGGCTCGATTGAACCAGATCCACAACCGGGATGAAACCGACTTCACGAAAAAACGCAATAACTTTTGCATCCGGACTCCGATTTCGATGATCTTAGGCTTGTTTTGACGAGGAGAACAAGCTCTACAATATGATGCATGAAAACATCATAGTACAACAAAGGAAGATAGAACCAAATGAGGAAAGGTATGGATCCTCCCTATAAGAAGAACCGGTAAAACCTTTAAACTCGAAAACGCCATATAAGATGCATACGAATTCCGTTTTCGATGAACTTGGGCTTGTTGGAGAGCTAGAAACAAGCTCAAGAACCTCACATAGAGAAAATACCAAGAAGCAACAAAATAGGAAGATGCAAAGTATGCCAAGGATTGAGCTCCCTACGAGGATGTGATCAAGTTACCCAACCGAAAGCCCCTCTTGATAGTGCGGCTATCTATCCTATAACCACATGATCCAAGCAAATGATCTTCTTTAGATGCTTATCTTGAACTTTCCCTTCTCAACCTTGATGGCGATCACCACTTGATGCTATCCTCTCATGGGCTATTGAGATCTTCACTTTTGAAGCATGCCCATGGAAAGATACCTATCCCATATATAGAACACAAAGGAACATATATAATGGGTTAGTTCATGATGCATAAATGACAAGGCTTACCACACCACATGATCCATGTGGTACATTCTTTATGCTTCATGTGTTGACCAACTTGAAATCACTCTTCACTCTTTGCATTGGTCAACCAAGTGTCTTATCATGCTCCATCTCAATATCTTGAGGTACATAAGGAACTCTTCATTTGATTACATTCTATAAATCTTAGTCAACCATAGCTCAACTAATGAGGCTATCATGACACCGGCTTAGAGCCATATCTTGAATTCTTCTATTGAGATCACACTCTCAAGATCTTGAACATATCATATTCTTCTCTTCAATTTGATGATCTTGATGCCAAAACTCAAGGTATATCTTTATCTTCATGGCATCCATACTTGAATCCAACACATGAACTACAAGCATGACCTATGGAATATTCCTTCATATAAAACTCAATGAAAACATTAGTCCATAGGGATTGTCATTAATCACCAAAACCACACATAGGGGCAATTACCCTTTCAATCTCCCCCATTTTGGTAATTGATGACAATCACAACAAGAGGGTTTATATAATTAATATTAGAAACAAGTACGCAACTTATACAAGAATAAGTTGTATACAAGAGGTTGTATTTGATATGGTTAAGCAAAACAAAGATACTAGCCCATATCAAAACCGATTCTACTCACACAAACTACAACTAACGTAAGAAATGTGAGTAGAACCAACATACATAGAGCAAACTCCCCCACAATATATGCACGTGTGATGAACTTGAATTTCATTGCATATATTGTCAAGCATAACCTTTGGGAGAGTTTCCACTATATATTCAACCATGCAATACATAAGAAATTCATGAAAGGCAAACACTTAAGAACAAACCAATCTTAAGTAGAAAACCATTTCCCTTAAAACCCTCTAAACTTCTCCCCCATTGACAACAAGTGCCAAAATGGATGACAAAGTTAGAAGGCCAATATAGTTCAAGTTCCTCCCAAGGTGTGCATTTCTCATAATATGAGTGCAATCATATGCACATATCCAATGACGAATACTTGGAGGAAATCAACTATATTGAGGATCAAATATTGCTAAAAGGATAACAAGGTGAAGAAACTTCAACAGATGAAGCAAGCAATCAAAAGATCCAAATAATCCAATGGACAAATAGTGCTCTAAATTAAATAAGGAAGCTCCCCAAGGTTCGTGCATAAATTAGTTGTTTTATTTGAATACAGTATACACAAACATGGAATCCTCACTCCCTCTATATAATTTAGAACATAACCAAGATACAAGGAGTATAGATATAAATCAATACACTTGTCAAGATAAGATTAAGTCCAAAATAAACCAAATATGAGATATGAGTGTGTGAAGATGCAATAAAAGTAGACCGAGCACTCACAAATCAAGACCTTACCAAAACCATTAAAAACTAAGTGGATAAGTGAGATGGTTGGCAAAAGGCGAGGATATCAAGGCGAGAGATTAACACTCTTGTGTACATAAGTTTCTAATTGGGAAATCATGGGAATAATCCACAAAGAAACATCCACACATAAGAGGTTAATAAAGATAAGAAAACATGATATCCAAGAGGAAGTCATAAGATATACCAAAAAATGATATTTTTCTTAAGTGCATATATATAGCCCATGGCTCTATTTTCTCTTATGGTATATCAATGAACTTCACCAAAGAAAAAGAAAACCTCAAAAACATCACAACTAACACTAAGGGAACTAATGCTAGTTGGGATATTTTGAGAAAGGCAACAAGTATCAAAAGGAAGGATTCAATGCAATTTTAACAATATTGCACATGAGAGTACCTTGAGGAATTGATATGCAATAAATTGCTAGAAGGCATATTTGGGATTGGTGAATCATGAACATGATTTTATATACTCCCCATTATATGCATCATCTCAAATTACTCACATAAGCAAAAAGGATAGAAAAGTCTTTCAAAGATCCTTGCAAGAACCGCAACATTTACACACAAATAAATTCATGCCAAGATGCAACCTACAAGAGATTGGATGGAAGAATAGTATGCATGAACAAGATACTTGTTACCGAGATAAAGATAAGAATTCTTCGATCATCCTAGCTTGGCTCCAATTATCATGTGGTGACAACACGTTCCTTATAGATAATACAAGCATCCATTGCATCTCCAATGTACCTAAAAAACATTCAAGTACATCTTGGTCCCCAAACTTATTGGGTCCAAATTGGTTAGACTAACCACAACACATAGGACATACTCCATAAAAATGTGTGCATATTTAGAGATGAAATTTGAATTTCATGCACATCATAGCCGTTTAAGGATTTGATGGAGTATACCCTATATATTGGATCAAAGAAAGCAAAACATGATATAAGATATACATTTAGTAAACATGCATGCATGAGACTTTCAAGAACCAACAAAGATATAATTTGGATAAAACACCAAAATATTCAAGAAGGCATACAAGGTGTGACAAAACACATTTGTTGTCCAAACTATATCAGAGAATCAAATCAACACAAGATTTGTTCAACAAAGTTCAACAAATGAACCAAGCAAAAACTATTGAGCATAAAAGATGAGATAAAAACATAAATGCTCAAATATTTATCTCATTCAAGCAAATAACATAGAGAATAAAGAATGAGATAACAAACTCCCAAAAGAGCAAGGTTTCAACAAATAAACCAAACCCTTAACACTTTTCACAATGGCACAAGGTTCCTAGAAAAAAATTGTCTTTCACTAAAAGCACATTTGATAATAATCAAAAAGACCATCAAAGAGATGTTCAAAAGCCAAGGAAGACAATGGGAGCCACAACAATTTTTGGAAAGAAAAAAAGGCAATAAGAGGTGAAAACCAAGGTGAAGATGATCCACAAATGCTACCACACCAAAGTATATCAATTGTCGAAGACAATGAGTGTATTGGAATTTATTTCCGATGGTATATTGCTCGGATATTAATGATAAATCTTCACAATAAAAAGCATAGGATATGAATAAAAATATTAAGCACTATTCAAAGATAGAGATTCTTGATAGCTTCAACTAGTCACACAATCATGCAAAGCAATGATTAGAATAACTTGAAGAAAATGGTCTCCCAAATAAGATATAGAGATATGCATTTGAGGAAGGCCACACCAAGAATTCCTTACTCAAGCAAAGACCAAAAAGACGAGCAATAAAAGCTTCTAACAAAAATTAGGACCTTGTTTGAGCTAACATGCCACCTAGATACAAGATAATCAACAATATCAACTCTAAGTGGCACCACCTCATATGTTCACATTTCCTAGGATTGTGATATGCAAAAGAAGCATATTACTCCCCCATAATGTGGTATTCATTTTTTCTTAATAAGAGGAAAAACAACCTCGACTAGAGATAATTAATGGACATTAAGAATTTGAATTTCTCATGAGTATGACACACCACATAGTGACTAGATAATCTTGCAATATCAATACTAAGTGGTAGTACTCATGTACACACATTTTAAGGTATGAGAGATGCTCTAGGCATATCACTCCCCCAAATAGGATGTTCCATTAACCACTCAAAAAGAGCCCAAAAAGATACCATCAAGATGCATTAGAGGCTCAAAGAAAAACACACAAGTAAATGATGTGCCAAACACATATACATACTTGAATACACAAAATCATCAAGCATGAGGCACAACAAATACAAACACATACTTGGTACAAAACCAAAACATGTAAAGGGGCAAGTAACTTTCAATATAAAAGAGTTGAGTTCAAGTTACCGCAAAGAGGCGCATTGGGTATATGGTAGGGAGATGATAATCCTTATAACTTAGCTTGATCAAATATAGTATATGAATATCCCTTAATTCTTCATGAGTTAGCCAAGTCTCCGCCATCCAATAACACATATTGATCAAGTTTGAGCTTGTTGGTCCCCAACCAAGTTGGGTCCTAAGAGGTTAGTCACAATAGGCTTGGCAACCCAAATGGTTTGTTTCTTGACACCACTTTGAGTTCCAACAAACTTGGCAAAAACATTGCCATCCTTATCCTTCCCAAGAGAATAATAATCATCAACAATGATAGGGTTAGATAAGGTACCATTTGAACATGAAGAGGCCAAGTGCCCCTTCTCACGACATATGTAGCAACAAGTGCTCCCCTTTCTCTTCTTTATTGATTTCTTGTCTTGGGGAGCCTTATCTTTATTCTTCTTGGGAAGTGGCCTAGCTTCAACTTGAGGTTGAGATTGGGCTTGACCTTGACCTTGTGGCCGCTTCCTCTTCAATGGACAAGATCTTACATGATGTCCTACAACCTTGCACTTGAAGCAAATAATCTTAGACGAATTCTTGACTTGGTCTTGGCTCTTCTTCTTGTTGCTCTTGGACTTGTTCTTGTTATTGGAGTTGAATCCAAGTCCACTTTTATCATTGGGTCATTTTTGCACACTCAAAATATTATCGAGTGTGGATTTGCCTTCATGACTCTTTTCCAAGTCTTTCTTCAAAGAAGTGACTTGGGCCTTGAGCTCTTTTATTTCCTCTACATGGTTAGTATAAATAGAGGTACTAGAGGAAGTGGAAGCTTCATTGTTAGAGCAACAAGGCAAACAAAGTAATCCAACACAAGTGTTATCAATAGTATGACAAGAAGTATCACTAGGACTAGCACATGGCAAAATAGCATTTTGAGTAGAAGTTGTGCTAATGTCCAAATGAGGCTCACAAGATGTTACCTTAGTGATACTTGCCTCACGAGCCAACTTTAGCCCATCATAGGAGATTAGAAGATCATATGAGAGGCCAAGATCTTTTCATGACTTTCTTAAAATTTCCCATAATTGCTAGTTAGCAACTCAAGTTGAGCCCTTAGCTCAATATTTTCCTTTAGGGTAGATGCTTCACAAGAGGTAGAGTTAGTAGCACTAGCATCATTAATAGATTTTTCCTTTTCAAGATCATAAGATTCAATTTTTTGTATGAGGAGACAATTAGTGTGCTTCTCCTCGACAATCTCTTGCTTAAGGAGATTGAATCTCCGACTCCCATCATCAAGTTGGAAATCCAACTCCTCTATGGTTTCCGTTTGTTTAGTTATGGTGTCCATAACGTGTTTGATACAAGCAATGGCCTTATTATTACCACGAAGAGAGGTACAAAAAAAGGACAGCTCAAGCACAAGAGCTCTAGTATCCTCATCAAGGTCATCATCACTATCATCATTATCATTGCTATTATCAAGAGAAGAAATCTTGGGATCCAAAGTAGGAGATACCTTTGATCCTCTTGCCATAAGGCACATGTGAGCATGGGAGGATGAAGATGAGGATATTCTTGAATATTCATTCATGATTGTGTCTTGCTCCATAGGGTGTTTGAGTTCTTCTACATTGTTAGATACACAACTAGAGGAAATAGAAGCATTTTGTTTATTGGAACAAGACAAATCAAGCATACCATCTACACTGGTACTCAAATAATTTCTAGACAATATGCAAGGACTAGCAACACAAGGGGATATATAATTATCATTGCAAGAAGTGCTTAAGTCCAAACTCTCTACACCATTAGCATTTATAGAACATGAATCATTGGTGTAAAGAGAACCACTACCATCATTACATATGATTTCTCCACTCACCATGCCATTACCTTGTGACTTGTCACATGTAGGTGAAGTGGAGGGAATTGAAATCTCATCGCGGCCGGAGGTGGAATCCACTTGGAGCTCTTCATGATGTGAAGGAGAAGAGAGATCCTCGGAGATACCACCGACCCTATGAGAAATGGACCCACCAAATATTTCTTTAAGCTTGGTCCACATCTCATGAGATGACTTGCGCTTTACATTTGTCAAGAACAAATTAACTATGGGGCTCAAAGAGAAAATAAGCTCATTAGATACTTGAGCTTCGAGATGTAAATTTTTCTCATCCTCTAAAGATAGATTTTGAGGATCCATCGGAGGAGAAAAACCTACATCTAAAAATCGCTCAATATTTGGACACAAGGTCCGAAGATTACAAAGCAAGCAATTTCTCCACAAAATATAATTTGTGCCATCAAAGATAATTGTGTCATTGTGCACTATACTACTAGCCGACATATTTACACTCTAGGCAGTGAAGCCTAAACAAGGAGAGACCTTGCTCTGATACCAACTGAAAGGATAGAGATGTCGCCTAGAGGGGGGTGAATAGGCAATTTCAGAACTATTACGGTTTTGGTTTGATAGAATGCGGAATTAAACTAACGTTTATTTTACAAGCACAAAACCTAAATACACTAGCCTCAACTAAGTGCACCAACAACAAGATAAGCTAAGCAAGATAGCATAAGATAAATATACCACAAGTGATAAGCAAGATATAAGTACTTCAAGCTCGATGGCTATCACAAGGAAAGTAACCTCGGGTATAGAGATAACCGAGGCACGCGGAGACGAAGATGTATTCCCGTGTTCCCTTACAAGTAAGGTACGTCACGTTGGAGAGGTGTGGGATTCCATGAAGGATTTCCCAACGCCACGAAGGCTCATCATCTTCTCCGAGTATCCCACGAAGGAATAGGCCCTTTCTTTATGGCTAGCTTTTCCTCCACTCCGGAGATGGCAAGCTCCACAACCACTTCACAAGCTCCATGAAGGAGAAGTCCGGGTCTCTTCACAATCTTCCACGAAGAGGACACCGCAGCACCAACCGCCAAGCCAACTAGGAGGTCACCCTCCAAGAGAAACAAGCTCATGGTCTCTTACTCGAACAAATCATAGTGGAGAGCTCAACACTTATGCAAGAATGCAAAGCAAGAACACCAAGGGCATTCAAATCCCTCACTCTCAAATCCCACCAAAGCAACAAGTGCTAGGGAGGAATTAGAGAGGAAGAACAATGGTGGAAGTCAACTAATGACTCCAAGATCTAGATCCAATGGGTTCCCCTCACTTAGAGGAGGAATTGATTGGTGGGGATTGTAGATCTAGATCTCCTCTTCCAAAGCCCTCAAAAAGATGCAAGAATCATAGGAGGGAAGGGAGAGGAAGCAAGCTCAAGAGGTTCAACAATGGAGGTCAATTTCGTGGTCAAGAACACCCAAAAACGTTGGGGGAAGAACCCCCTTTTATAGGGAAAAGCAAATATGGCTATTGGAGAGAAAACAGCGAAAACTCGATTCCAAAGTCGGTTGGACCGGCCCCAGAACCGGGAAACTCGATCCCTAGGCCGGAGGATCGACCTACAAACCGAAATACCTCTGTTTGCCAACCCGGAATAGACTCGGTCGCGAAAAACGGAAAATCCAGTCTGAGATCCGGTCTACCGGAGCTGGAACCGGACCGTCCGGTGTGGGGCTCGGTTGAACCAGATCCACAACCGGGATGAAACCGACTTCACGAAAAACGCAATAACTTTTTCATCCGGACTCCGATTTCGATGATCTTAGGCTTGTTTTGACGAGGAGAACAAGCTCTACAATATGGTGCATGAAAACATCATAGTCCAACAAAGGAAGATAGAACCAAATGAGGAAAGGTATGGATCCTCCCTATAAGAAGAACCGGTAAAACCTTCAAACTCGAAAACGCCATATAAGATGCATACGAATTCCGTTTTCGATGAACTTGGGCTTGTTGAAGAGCTAGCAACAAGATCAAGAACCTCACATAGAGAAAATACCAAGAAGCAACAAAATAGGAAGATGCAAAGTATGCCAAGGATTGAGCTCCCTACGAGGATGTGATCAAGTTACCCAACCGAAAGCCCCTCTTGATAGTGCGGCAATCTATCCTATAACCCGGTCTCCCAACAACCACCTTGAGACCGGTAAAAGGAAAACCTAGCAAGGCCATAGCTTTGCCTTGCGCATCCCGCTTGATCTTGATGACAACACCTCAAGCTCCATCCAAGCCGGAATGCACCACTTGATCATTGTTGCTTCGTGAAGACTCATAATTTGCTCCCCCATACACCACTATGGGATAGCTTCATTAAGACACGTCTTCACATGTCCATTATCACCAATATGGACGGCAAGCTTCAAGCAAATGATCTTCTTTAGATGCTTATCTTGAACTTGCCCTTCTCAACCTTGATGGCGATCACCACTTGATGCCATCCTCTCATGGGCTATTGAGATCTTCACTTTTGAAGCATGCCCATGGAAAGATACCTATCCCATATATAGAACACAAAGGAACATATATAATTGGTTAGTTCATGATGCATAAATGACAAGGCTTACCACACCACATGATCCATGTGGTACATTCTTTATGCTTCATGTGTTGACCAACTTGAAATCACTCTTCACTCTTTGCATTGGTCAACCAAGTGTCTTATCATGCTCCATCTCAATATCTTGAGGTACATAAGGAACTCTTCATTTGATTACATTCTATAAATCTTAGTCAACCATAGCTCAACTAATGAGGCTATCATGACACCGGCTTAGAGCCATATCTTGAATTCTTCTATTGAGATCACACTCTCAAGATCTTGAACATATCATATTCTTCTCTTCAATTTGATGATCTTGATGCCAAAACTCAAGGTATATCTTTATCTTCATGGCATCCATACTTGAATCCAACACATGAACTACAAGCATGACCTATGGAATATTCCTTCATATAAAACTCAATGAAAACATTAGTCCATAGGGATTGTCATTAATCACCAAAACCACACATAGGGGCAATTACCCTTTCAAACTCGAAACATCCCTATAGGATAAAAACCTACTACCACCAGAATTCTAGATGAGCTACATTTTATGCTATCAAGAATAGTTACACGAAAGTCACCAGGCAATTACAAGTTCACAAAGCTGGGAAAGACAACACCAGCACACAACATCAAAAACTAGAGAACTCGACGATCAAGAAGGAGCATCCTCCATCATCACTAGGAGTCACAACACCAGGTAGCTTTCCACTTTCACCAGGAGAACCTTTAGTTTCCAATCGTTAGTGGCCCTTCCATCCTGACCCTGGTATCTCTCACCACCTCAGCAGCAAGCTTCATCATCTTCTTGGTACTATCCACCATCAGGTCCTTATCATCTCTGATCTGCAAACCTGCCTAGTATAATAAAAACGAGCAAATCGTAAAAACAACCTCAACAGGGGATCAGAGAATGTATCCTTCAAAGGTAAATTTATTACTAACAATCTAGGTTGCCCAGCACACCGCAGCAATCCCCACCAAATAAAAAATTTCCCTTCAGGAAGGAAACGGTAGAACCAACATAGAGTCTGCCATTAATTTATTGAGCAAGTTGAAGTACCAAATAATCAACCAAACATTCCCCAAACAACCTTGGCAATGGAACAAGAGAAGAACAAGTGATTCACAGTTTCCACCTGATTGCAGAAGGAACACATAGAATTCCCAAGCCACTTCCTCCTACGCATGTTATCACTCGTAGGGATAACATTACTAAGCAACTACCAAAAAATCTGGATTTTCAAGGAAAGTTTAGCTTTCTAAAGAAGCTTATAATTGGCCCGAGCAAGGTTTCTCTCCAAATACTCATACACAGACTCGATGGAAAATTTTATATTTATAGTAAGAGTCCACTCCACCTCATCAGATTTAGCCGCCAGATGGATATTGTTAGACTTCCTCAAGACAGAGATCCATTGCTCTCTGAGTGTTGGAGCACGCAGACATAAACAAAACTTTTTCTCTACGTGGTGATCCCAAGATCTAGCTGAGGTGATAGGCCACGAGGATTACCACTAGACACGCAGTTGCGGAATTGATGAAGCACGTCGCTTGATGCAGTGCGGTCCTCATGATCCAATCGTCGAAGTGCTGAAGGTACAATACCTCCGCCAGTATCCACACATACGAGGAGGATCACCGGGGATGGACTGCTAGGTTCGGTACAGCGACAGGGATGAACTAGACTGGGGCTAGGGTTTCCAATGCTTGGAATGATCTAATCGACACACTCTCTAGGTATGTGTGCCCAGTATATATAGGGAGTGAAAGTGGGCTCCACTCACTTGTGGCCTGTTCACTAAACCCCATATTAGTCACTATGAGTCCAACTCACTAACTCAGTCCGTATCCGATTCGGGTCCAACCCAAATACATTTCCGATTCAGGTCTAACCTAAACTTTCTCCCGCTCTTAAGTGTGTGACCCGACAGGCTCACGGTGACTCGGACACAATTCGACTCTCACTCATAATCGATCAGTCGGTAGCAGCTCCTAGCAGAACGTGTTGAATCCCAAGTACCAAAGAGTTATGACGACATACCTTCCAATGCGACTTTCGTCTGAGTCCCTTTTGCCTCACGATATACCTTGTCGAACTATAGGCGAATGACCGTCATCGCTTTAAATAGTCTGACTCTTTTCTCGATGCGAGATAAGTGATTCATCTGACTAACTCTTAGTTGATTGCCTCATTAACACTTAACTGAGTCATGCATGGCCATGCTTTCCGAATCATATCTTCCGAGAGGGCCCAGAGAATATATCTCCAATTGGAGGGGCAAAATTCCATCTTGGTTATCCACATCACATAGCTTGATACTCAGTCGACTCGAACTCTTCCTTTATAACTACCCTTTGATGGAACAGTGTTTGATAGAACCTAAGTCGGTGATCCTTAACTCGGATTGTGCAACAACCTCAGGTCTAAGGATTACATTGATTGAGACATACAAATGGTGACTTGTTCGTTGTATCTCAATATGGATCAATCCGACTCGCTAAACTCTTTAGCTGAATCTGTGTAAGTTGGAGTAGCATCACCATGCCCATGTCAAGTGAAACCGAGTCATCTGCCGACTTTCACATTAGTCTAAGTTGTGTGTCCAGCACAACCTCAATGACCAAGGACATTTAGTATGAACAACATGAATATATAGTTTCACAATCGAATCACATATTCAATGATACATATCAGTAATTCATACAAGGATAATAACTTTATGAATATATTGAGAATAACATCATACATGATTACCTCTAGGGCATATTCCCAACACTGATAGCCCCATGGATCTTTCTTCTAAAAGGAAGATAAAAACCATGATCCACCACATATTTAACAGTACAATCAGGAAGCTGACAGATATTGAAAATATCAGGAAACTGATCACACAAAGCCCCCCCAGATCCCAAGGATCTTTCCAAAACCTCATCAAGTCACCATTCTTAAGGATAACACCCCTCCTAGCTAAATACACATATTTTACCTGAAGCAAGGATTTCCAGGAAGGGGAATCATGAAATCTAGGAACCACAGAAGTAATAGATTTATTTCTAAGATGTCTTGCCTTGGCAATTATTTGCCACATGCCATCCTGTTTCTCTAATTTCCACCACCATTTCACCAACAGCTAATATTTTTCCTCCTTAAATCTTTAATGCCCAAGCCACCTCTATTTTCTGATCTACAAACTTTATCCAATCTCACCATATAGTAGCTTTTCTTATCTTTCTTTTTTTGCCAGAAGAATCTCTTAAAATGTTTATTCAATCTTTCAATGAAGCTCTTCTTAAGGAGAAACAAAGACATAGGATAGTAAAGAATAGTAGACAAGGAGGAATCAATCAGAATTTTCTTCCCCTAGAAGACATAGCATTCCCCACATAGGCATCTAATTTCTTAACCAACTTGGCATCAATGAAATCCCAATCAGCATTTTTAAGAGCCAAAGCAGAAACAAACACCCCCAAATATCTCATAGGCAAAGTTCCAACTTGGCAGCCAAACAAATTAGAATAAAACTCATCTAAATCATTATCACCCTCAGTTGTATAAATCTCACTCTTATCAAAGTTAATCTTCAATCCAGACATCAATTCAAAGATATACAAAAGGAGCTTGAGGTTGACAACTTTCTCGGGATTATGAGAGATACACAACATAGTATCATCTGCATACTACAGAATAGCAACACCCTTATCAATCAAATCAGGGGAAAAACCTTCAAACAGGTCATTAGACTTAGCTTTTAAAACCATCTTAGTTAGACACTCAACAACAAAGTTAAAAAGAGTAGGAGAAATAGGATCCCCTTGTCTCACCCCCTTGGCACTAGTAAAGTAAGGACCCATTTCATTATTAATCTTCACACTAATAGTGCCCTCCAACAAAGCTTGTTTGACCCAGGAGAAGAAAGTATCATTAAAACCTCTAAGATGCAAACATTCAAGCAAGAAATCCCAATTTACTTTATCATAAGACTTTTCAAAGTCAATTTTAAGCCTCACCCCACACTTTTTATTCACATGAGCATAGTTAAGTAACTCATGGAGAGACATCACTCCAACCATAATGTTCCTTTTCTTGATGAAAGCATTCTGCTGAATGCTAAACAACTTATGAGCATAAGGTTCCAACCTGATAGTCAAAGTTTTTGTGATCAGCTTATATATACATCTCAACAAACAAATAGGTCGAAACTGAGTAATCTTCTCAGCCCCACCACCTTAGGAAGCAAGGTAATCACACCATAATTCAACCATTTTAGTTCCAAATTCCCCAAGAAAAAGCAATGAAAAATGTACATAATTTCAGGTTTGACCAAATCCTAGTAATGCTGAAAAAATTCTATAGGTATATTATTACGGCCAGGAGCCCTATTCACCTCCATGGAAAAAAGAGCATCCTCCACTTCTTTTACAGAGAAAGGTTTAGTCAACTCATCGTTCTCATTACTATTAATTGTTTCATCTATAGACCACAAATCATTAGATAGATGAAACAAGTTGCCAATATCAGGTCCAAAAAGACTTTTGTAGTAATTAGTAACATGCTTAAGGATATTCTCAGTACCCTCAATCATCACCCCACCATCTTTCGACAAGTGGATAGTATTTTTTCCTCTTCTTCCCATTGACTACTCTATGAAATAGGCAGAATTATTATCTCCTTTTAATAACCACCTCTCATTAGATCTTTGCAACCAAAAAGGTTCCTCATCATTATAAATCTCATGGAGCTCAAACAGAATATTAGTCTTCCTAATATAGTCATCAGGAGACAAAGGAGATGATTCCTCAGCCACTTCAAGGTTGCCTAACTGCTCTTTCAATTCTTTTTTCTTTTTCCTCACATGCCCAAATAAATTGGACCCCCAACCCTTAAAATGCTTTTTAAATATTTTTAACTTGATATTTAAAATATCAATAGGATCCACACTATGAATAGGTTTCTTCCAAATCTCCTCAACTTTACCAAGAAACTCATCATTTTCAGCCAAGCAATATCAAACATGAATTATCTATTCTTAGGAGCCACATTATTTCAGTCACCAGACATGAGGAGTAAAGGATAGTGATCAGACATATAAGAAACCATTTTCCTAACTTGAAAAAGAGCAAAAATGTCTTCCCAACTAGAATACATGAGCACCCTATCTAGCTTTTCCAAGGCAGGAGATTTTTATTTATTCGACCAAGTAAAATCCCCACCATGCATATGAATCTCTCTCACCCGAAGAACATGGATAATAGAATTAAACACATCAAAGAAATGAGACAAAGGAGTCCTTTTGTTCTTTTCCCCAGAATGTCTTAAGATATTAAAATCCCCCCAATGATATAAGGAGAATCCACAGTATTGCAAAATGTGGAGATCTCTGCAAGGAAATTGTTCCTAAACTCATCATGGATTCATGGGCAGGGCCATACATAACTAGAAGGGACCACTTGCATTTCTTAATATTATCCCAGAGATCAAATCTCGAAACATACTCCCCTATTTTGAAACCCAATACTCCAAGAGTCTACTGCCTAACCCCACAAAGAATAACCCAGACTTCCCCACAGGAGGGATCCATTTCCAAAATAAAAGCCCACCAGGATCAATTTTTCTAAAAAAGCCATGAGCATAAGACTTTTTCATAGTTTCTTCAAAAGCAAGGAAATCAAGATCATGATTAGTAATGAGCTCATTTAATCAAGAAAACATACCCTTCTTGCCCACCCCCTTTCATTCCAAAAGGCCCCTTTAATTTAAATTTATCAGGTTTCCTTCTCTGCCTAAAAACTCTACCAGGAGTATGGGCAAAGATGTTATTTTTCTGTTGACTTCTAGTCAAAGGTCGATGATTCACTACCACAGTTTTACTATTAGCCTTCCTACTTTTTTAGACTCCAACACACTAAAATCACTTTCCTCTTCCTCTCTAGACACCCAATCCAAATCCAGAGAGGTTTTAGCACCCGACACATCGTCAATAAGAAGATTTTCCAACACACTAGCCTGTTTATTACATAAATTTTCCCTAAAGATCTCAAGATCTCTAATCAGATTCACAGAGTCAAAATTATCATCAGGAATACTGACCCCATCAAAGAAGCTCTAAGCATGATTTGTTGGTCAAACAAAACAACAAAAGCATTAGAATGAGGATTATTAGGAGATGTACCTTGTAAATTCCTCTTCCTGCATAGGTTAGTAGCTTTCTCCAGGATGCTATTATGAACCATAGTAGAACTCCTTTTGCTAAATCTTCCAGGCTCCTCCACCTCAACATACAGATGATGAGAAGGACAGTCATTCACACCAGAAGAACTATCAGGTGATTAGACAGTGTACGCCTCAGAATCAGTGTCCTGAGCAAGATCTCTTCTTTCAACTTCTACCACTTGGGGTAATGGAGGCCACATCTCTTTACAGAAGTTCTCACAATAAGGGGCCATCACTAGAGGAATCATTTTTGGATGCATATCAAGAAAATGCAGCTCCCTACTAACAATAGGAGTCCCTGGAGGAATAACACATGCATTCCACATAGATTTGTGCAACACAATAGTTTTATTAGTGTTCACAATCTCAATCCCCTTATCCATTCTATCATCATTTTCTCCAAATTTCTCACCCTGGCATTGATCATCTTCACTATCTTCCTCAGATTCATGTTCTTGCACAGTTTCCAACCTAGGAGCATATGATTCCCCATAGTTCGCAGAAGTAGAGTGCTGAGCGTCAGTAGTATTCTCAGAGGAGTCTTGAGTTATGTTATCCACTCTAGCTATTTTGGGAGAAGGCGCATCAGACCCATGACCCACACTGATCAAGGATTGATTCCCAGTAGCACCACCAACAACCACTTTGTCTAGCTCATAGTAAAACAAGTAAAAATTATCCCCAAGGCACCCTTCAGCCTTCTCAGGAATATTCTCAACATTTCTACACCCAATGAGCACTTTAACATACTCAGGGCGATGCAATGTAGCTGCATCAATGCCCAAAGGAACACCAACCAATGAAGCAGCATAATAAGCATGTGCTTCACATATCTTCTCAGAAGGAATGTTTTTCACTCGCACCCAAGCTTTCTGTAGTTGAGCCAGAGCCTCAACAGAATCATACCAAGTAGATAAATTGAGAGCTGCATCTTTTGTTTTCATTTCCATACTTTTACCCCAGTAACAAGCTCTCTCAGCCTCTTTAGGATTAAGAAATCTCATCGTGAATTGCTTCAGGCTAATGGCCCTCGCAGTACACCTCCTGAAAGGGAATTTGTGCCCTTCATTTTGTTTTGATGTTTATTGACAACACTAGGATGGTTTTAATCTACTTCTGAAATGTTTCAGGATATATCTATATTGCATGTTATCATTATCATGTCTTAAGGAAAAGAGGGTCCCAGATTTATCTGTGTAGAAACAAGCCTGCGCCGGACTGTCTGGCAGATTTCAGCCGGAGTATCCGGCTTTGCCGGAATGTCCAGCTAGTGTCAGCAGGAATGTCTAGCCAGAAGGATTCCTCGGAGGGTGTGGACATTCAGTAACCCTTATCGTACTCTACCCAGACACTGTCCGGACTCGATCAGGCCGAAGTGCCTGTCACGCTATGGCCAGAGTGTCCGGTCGGGCCAGATAGTTCGTGTCATTTCCGCCAGACTGTCTAGGTTAAGTGATTCTAACCGCTACATTTTTGGGGGGCTATATAAATGCCCCTTCTTCTACCTTGAGTTGTTGCTCATTTTCTGAAGAGAAGAACCCTAACCCTAGAGCCATCAAACCAACAAGAACTCCATCTACAACCATCCAAAGTCGTTGATCCTTGGAGAATCTAAGGAGGAGTCCTTGATCTACAGCTTCACCAAGGAGATTGCCATTTCCCCCTCATTCACTTAAGGGCCCCTTGTTCTAGTGTTTCATTGGAAACCCTAGTTCTTGATTTGGATCTTACAAGCTTGTCTTTGATTATTTTAACAACTTGCTTGTATTCGGGAACCTCCAATTCAGTTGTGGATGTGTGCCTCGAACTTGTTGTAAAGGTGTCGGCTTCCACCTCGAAGGTTGCCGATATAGTGGAAGAGTGAATCGGTCCCTTTGGGGTGAGGTTCATCGGAGAACAAGGGAGGCCTTTTGTGGCGTTGGTGGTTTGAGACCACCCCTTTCAAAACGCAGACGTACTTCCCCTCAAAAGGAAGGAACTGTGGGAAATAATCCTTGTGCCCCCGCGTGCTTCTCTTCGGTTACTTCTATCCTTTACCACACCTTACTTTATCTTGTCATTGCTTAGTTTGTTGTGCTAGTGAGACATATAGGTAAATTCACCATAGTTGCATATCTAGAGAATTTACTTTGTGTCAAACCTTAAGTTGAAAAAGAGTAAAATTTGAAGTAGCACCTATTAACCCTCCCCCTCTAGGTGCCCATACAATCCTTTCAATTGGTATCAGAGCCTCAACTCTTTATTCGGGCTTAACCGCCTAAGAGAATATGGGCAACCCAGAAGATGAGCGAGAGGGTGAGGCTAGCACCTCGGTGACCATGGTAGATCTCAAGAATTTGGAAACAAGCTTGAGCTCTACCCTGGGCAACGAAATCCAACAATTGTGTCAACTTGTTGAGCTACTTGTTAAGGAAAAGATAGCCTCGCCACCTCCCTCTCAAGAGGAAACACCACCTAACCCTAAGGAAAACGCTCTGGACAAGACAATAGGTAAAGTGGTGGGGGATGAACATAATTCCACTGACTCCACCACCAAAAAGGGTGATGGGAAGGAAGAGCACCATGTGGTTCCTGGATGGTACTCCCCTGACCCTCTGATCCCTCATCCTCATATAAATAATAGAGGTGACCCACCTAAGTTAGCTGCACATACTTTTGCTCAATGGCAAGTTTTAATGAAATCTCATGTGCACAGCTCTTGCATTGACTTGTGGAACATTATTGAAGAAGGACTCAAAATTGATGATCCAACCAACTTGACTAGAAGATAAGTGGTCAATAGCCAACTCAATGCTATAGCCTTGCACATGATCCAACTTGTAGTGGGGCCAAAGGACTTTCCCCACATTGAGCACTACAATACTGCCAAGGAAGCTTGGGATGCTCTCATTGACTTGTTTGTTGTAAATGAGAGCATGAGAAGAAATAAGTATGATGCCTTAAGCAATGAAGCTGAAGGTTTCTTTATGAAGGATGGTGGGGATCATGAAGACATGCATCGAAGACTCAAATCCACTGCTACCGCCTTCAGGAATGTTGGTGCCTCTCACATTGATGATGCTTGGATCAAGAGGAAGTATGTGAGTGCTCTCATGCCCTTCGAGCCCACTGACTTGAAGAGTCTCCAAGGAAGACACAACTACCATCTCATGACCTCCAATGAAGTTATGCAAGAGATGGCTGCCTTCAAGGTTGCTGCCAAGAATGTCAAAGATGCCCGTTCTTGTGCTATTGGAATGAGTAGTGGTGTCAATCTTGCTTTCAAGGCCAAGGTTGTTGAGTATGATGAAGAAGAAGGAAGTGATGATGCCCTCTCTATGAGCCACCCCGAAGATGTCAAGGTGGCTCATGGTGAATACATGGCTTTCTATGTAAGAAACTTTTGGAAATACCCCACCAAGGCCAAGATGGAGATGCAACGAAGAAGCAACCCAAGTGGTAGAAAAGAAAATTCTTCAAGACTAAGAACTTTCTTCAATTGTGGTGACCGCTATCATTTTGTTGCCGGATGTCCTTATGCAAAGAGAGAAGACAGTGGTGGTGCACTCATATCGAAGAAAAATCCAAAGGCCCCTTTCAAGAAGCCTTTTTACAAGAAGAATGCCACCAACAAGAAGTCCGGTGACATTGCATTGATACCACATGAAGAGTTCTCTTCTGATGATGAGGAGGAAGAATAAGAAGAAGAAACAACGAATGGTGTAGTAGCCATTGCCACTACCTCTATACCCGCCTTCCCCCTCTTCGGTTCCCCAAATGAGAACACATCCAACAAGAACATCACTTGCCTTATGGCAAGAGCATCAGAGGTATCATCATCTCCTCTCTCCACCCCTAGTATAAATGATGAATTGAATGATGACATAACTCTTGAGGTGAAGGAAGAATTAGTTGCTTTCGATACTTACATGACTAACTTGCAAGGGGAGCATTAGAAGCATTTTGTAAATCTCTTGAACCAACTTGCTCACACACAAGAGCTCCTAGATAAGAGATGTAAGCTTGGGAGAGAACATCTACTTGAGATGGATGCTCTAACTAATGCTCCTGAAGAAGAACAAGAGACTAGGGTGTCTCTTGAAGAAAAACTTGAAGGCTTTGATGAGGCAAATGATCGAATCATTGCTAAACTCATTAAGGAACATGATCATGCCATTGCTAAATACAAAAAGGCTAAAAAGGACAAGATTGAGTTTGGTGTTGTTCATGAAAAACTTGTCGAGGATTATGCGAAGCTTAATAAGGCTCATAAAGCCTTAGAAAGTGATCTCATGACTCTCACAAAGTCAAGTGAACAACTTCAAACTCAATTAACTAATGGTGCTTCACTTAGCATTTCCATTCCCTCTAGTAGTACAAATATCCTTGAAGAAAATGCTAGGTTGAAGGGGGAGCTTGCAAAGGCAACCTTCCCAAAAGGTAACAAGTCTCTTGATGACCTTTTAAGTAAACAAAGGCCAAATAATGAGAAAAGAGGTCTTGGCTATGTTTCCAAAGCCAAGAAGAAAAGGAACAACAAGAATAAGGCCAAGCCTTCTCAACAAAAAGATAAGACCATTAAGGATAGTAATGCCCAAAGTGGCAAAACTATGTCACATGATGACTTTGCGGGAAGTGCTAACCCTCACTATGTCTTAATGCGTAATTCTTTTGGTGATGTTTATGCACAATATGTTGGTCCATTTGATGGTTATATTGCTTGGTCTATTTGGGTTCCAAAGACCCTTGTCACTAACAAGAGAGGACCCATTGAAAAATGGGTACCTAAAACTAGCTTGATCTCTTGTAGAACTATGCTTCCAGCGGGTCAAAGTGGGTGCTTGATAGTGGTTGCACAAGTCATATGATCGGAAGAAACAAAATAATGATGAAGATGAGATCAAATCAATATCATATAACCGTCACATGTGCCGATAAATCAAAATCTTAGGTAATGGGTCTTGGCAAAGTTATGGTCGCATACGATGTTACTCTCGTGCATGTCATGCTTGTTGAGACCCTTGTCTATAATTTACTTTATGTCCGTGCCCTAGGCAAGATGGGTTTCACCGTCTTTATTGATAATGATATTGTGGTACTCTTGTGGAGCAAGACTCTAAAGGTTGCTTTTGTTGGGTATGTCGAAAATGATTTGTATGTGGTGGACTTTTCTGGGAAAACCACCACAAATGCGATGTGCTTATTCGGTAAGGCCGATGTGGTTTGGTTATGGCATCGCTGACTACCCCATGTCAATATGAGAACTTTGCAAAGCCTTCACAAGGGTGGCCATATTGTGGGACTAAAGGAGAATGTTTGTTTTGCCGAAGATCGTGTTTGTAGGGCTTGTGTTGAAGGAAAGATGCATGATTCTCCCACAAGCCAAATAACATTATAAAGTCAAAGAGGATCTTGGAGCTGCTTCATATGGATCTCTTTGGCCACCATCTCATGCTAACCTTGGTGGGAAGAAATATTGCTAGGTGATTGTTGATGACTACTCAAGATATTCATGGGTTTATTTCTTCAAGTTGAAGAGTGAGACCCAACAATATTTCATCGACTTCTTCAATATGGTTCAACGTCAATACAATTTGCCCGTGCTAACAATAAGAAGTGACAATGGCACCGAGTTCAAGAACTACACATTAAATGGTTTTCTTAGTGATGAGGGGATAAAACATCAATATTCTGCTGCATATACCCCTCAACAAAATGGTGTAGCTGAGAGGAAGAATCAGACTTTAATGGATATGGCAAGGTCTATGTTGGCAGATTTTAAGTCTCCATACAATTTTTGGGCAGAGGCAATCTCCACCGTGTGCCATGCATCAAATTGCCTCTAGCTCTGCAAAGAATTAATCAAGACGCCATACGAAATACTTACCGTTAATAAGCCTAATATTTCAAATTTCTAGGTGTTTGGTTGTAAGTATTTCTATCTCATAAAAGGTGTTCGTTTATCCAAATTTGATTCCAAAGCTTTAGAGGGTATTTTTGTTGGCTATGGTCTCGATTCCCACACTTATATAGTCTATGATAAACTCTCCAGAATTTTCATAGAACCTTGTAGTGTGGTTTTAGAAGAATATGATGGTCCCCAAGAGGGGTATATTGATGTTTGTGATCTATATGATGAAATACCTCAAGATGCCATAAGAAGAATGGGTGCGGGATTCATCCGCCCTGTTGAGGAACCCCTTGTGGCGGATCGAGAAGGACTATTCTCTACTCAAGTGGGGCCCTCATCTTCACAACTTCAACAAGCTCCTGTTATTAAGGACAATGATGACCCAAGCCAAAGACAAGCTGAGAACCCTCACCATGTTGATCAGGCAGGCATCTCAAGGCTAGATGATTTAGTCTCTCCACTGATTGAATTGTCCAGCCCTGTGTAGTCAGTTGCTCAAGGCATGTTTATTCATTCAGCTACAAGATCTTCTCAAAGCCTGTCAAGTATCATGCCTAATCATGACCAAGATCAACCTATACCTCATGTGGATGAAGCTGAACAAGCTATTGATCAAGTTCAAGATGATGGTCAAGACGAGGACCAAAATGATTAAGTGATCCCCATAAGGAACAACTTGGAGATCGAAACTCATCGCAGAGCTAGAGTTAACAGAATGTTAGAAAGGAGAGAGCACTCCCTTGAAAATGTTCTTGGTGATATAAGGAGTGGTATGTCCACTCGAGCTCAATTGAAACATTTTGGTGAGCATCAAGCGCATATATCCATGGTAGAACCAAAGAAAGTATGGGAAGTTCTTGAAGATTCAGATTGGCTTGAAGCAATGCACAAAGAGCTCAACAACTCTAAGAGAAATAAAGTTTAGAAGTTAGTAGAAAAGCCCAAGGAGTCTGCAATGTTATTGGCACTAAATGGATATTCAAGAACAAGTAAGATGAAAATGGTATTGTTGTAAGGAACAAGGCAAGATTGGTTGCACAAGGGTTCTCTCAAATTGAAGGCATTGATTACGGAGAGACTTATGCTCACGTGGCTTGCCTTGAGTCCATCCGTATCCTTCTTGCATATGTTGCACATCATAACTTTAAATTACAACAAATGGATGTGAAAAGTTCTTTTCTAAATGGTCCTTTACATGAATTGGTTTATGTTAAGCAACCCCCGGTTCGAGGATCCCAGCTTCCCAAACCATGTATACAAACTTGATAAGGCGCTCTATGGGCTTAAACAAGCTCCACGTACTTGGTATGCGTACCTTAAAGAGTTGTTGTTAGACTGTGGGTTTGAGGTTGGGAAAATTGATCCCACTCTTTTTACTAAGAAGGTTAATGGGGAGCTTTTTGTTTGCCAAATATATGTTGATGATATTATCTTTGGCTCGGCTAACAAAGTGTTTAATGATGAATTCTCAAAGCTTATGACTGACAAGTTCAGGATGTCTATGATGGGAGAGTTGAGGGTATTCCTTAGTTTTGAGATCAAGAAAATAAGAGGAGGGACCTTCTTTAATCAAGCCAAGTATAGTTAATACATGCTCAAGAGGTTCAACATGAAAGAATTAAATGGAGCTCCCACTCCCATGGCAACAAAGACTCATCTTGAACTTAACCCAAATGGTAAAGATGTGTACCAAAAGGTATACTGATCCATGATTGGTTCCTTGCTTTACCTGTGTGCATCTAGACCCGATATTGTGTTAAGTGTAGGAGTGTGTGCAAGATATCAAGCGGTTCCTAAAGAAAGCCACTTCATGGCTGTCAAAAGAATCTTTTGATATTTGGTTCATACCCCAAACTATGGTGTATGGTATCCTAGAGGCTCAACCTTCTCTCTTTGTGGATACACGGATTCATATTGGGCTGGTGATAAGGATGACAGGAAATCAACCTCCAGGGCTTGCTAATTCCTTGGTAGGTCCTTGGTGTGTTGGTCTTCTAAGAAGCAAAACTGTATATCTCTCTCCACCGCCGAGGATGAGTATGTGGCTGCTGCTAGTGCATGCACTCAATTGTTGTGGATGAGGCGAACTTTAAAGGAATATGGTGTCCATTGTGACAAAGTGCCTCTTTTATGTGGCAATGAAAGTGCTATCAAAATTGCCTACAATCCGGTGGATCATACTAGAACTAAGCATATTGAGAGCTGTCGTCATTAAATTAGAGATCATGTTGCCCGAGGAGATATTGAGCTCTCTTATGTGTCAACCAAAGACCAACTTGCATATATTTTCATGAAGCCACTTGATGAAGCAAGATTTTTTATTTGAGGAATGAGCTAAATATCATAGATTCAAGAAGTTTGACTTGCTCATGTTGCATACACACCTATTACTTGATCTTTATGTGGTGTAGGTGCAGGCATGGACATAGGGGAGTGCGGTCCTAATCCATTAGGCTATACCTGCCCCCATAATGCCAAAATTAAGAAAATCAATTCTCTTAATATCATTTGTGATATGAGAGCTTCATTGATGAGTAGAGGTTATGAACCCAAGGATAATTCTTCACGGTTTCATACCTCACACTCTTACATGGTGGCCTTGGCCACCACCCTCTTCATTATGGAGAGTTGGTTCTTGGTTTGATCTTATCAGGAGCTTTATTGGACATTTATTTGGATTCTCTGACTTTATGATCTTCCCAGTGTGCTTCTCAATCCCAGGCCTTTTTATTACCTTAAAAACATGCTCATCTTGCCACACATTTGTCCTCAACTTAGTTCCTAGTGTCTCTGGTCGAAGGGACCGGACTATCCTCTCTGAACCAATCGGACAATCCGCATCGGACAATCCGCTCGGGCCGGACACTCTGGCGTATTCCGCCTAGACACTCAGGCCCAAGCAGTCTCAAACTCGAAAAAGGGTGCCGAGAAGAAGTGGACGGTTCAGTCCTCTTTATCCTCCCTAACTCCCTCTTCCTCCCCAATTGCTTTCCCCGACCTAGAGCACCACTAGGAGGGCTTCCCCATCCCAGTTCTTGCCGCTACCGCCGGCCAACTCTTTCCCTTCACCGCTGGAACCGATTCCCCTCCGGTGAAGACCATCATGGATGCTGGTAAAGTGCCCCTCTCCCTCTCATTCTCTAGGCATGCCCTATATGAGTTTTGGAGGACCACATTTTTCTAGAATTGATGGCTCTAAAATATAGCCATCCACGTCCACATTTCAACAGGGCACTATTCATATTTTTGATGAAATAACTATCTAAACCCTGCCACTAATTCCTAATATTCAAAGGGGTATGCAATCCTTTCTTTCTATTTTTTCCTGCGTAGATAATGTCTTGAAGATGGGAATCACTACATTAAAGTCAAAGATACGAGATTTCTAACAACCAGAAGAAACCAGGAGCCGTGAAGTGGAGGCAGACGCTTTAACGACCAACTATACAACCAGAACAAAATTCCGGCCGTGTAGTTTCGGTCGTATAGTTGGCGCCGCCACCGCTAGGTTAAACATTACAACTTTTGTGAAGGCACCCCTATAAAAAGAAGCCTCGGGTGACGAGAAAACAAGCCTGCCTCGCCCTAAAGTCTCCGCCCCATATCATCAGCCGCCTCCAAATCTCAAAACCCTTCTCCATCTCCATATCCATATTCCACCACTTGTAATAGTAGATCTCTTCTTTGATTAGCGACATTGTAAGACTATTGCTATCAATCTTATGATTTCCATTACAATGTTTGTGATTGTTGATCTTATCTCTATGTGTGAGTAATTCTCCTTGTGCTAAGGGCTTTGGCCCAACCATGTAGCATTTGTGCATGGTATTTATCATAGGTGGGATCATGTATTAGTTTGTATGACATGATGATTATTGTATCCTCGCTTACCTCAATCTATGGACTTGTCAGGTACCCAAGACCCCGAGGGTTGAGCCAGGAATAGGGAGTATGAGTAATGACCGATATGCAGGTTGGGAACCCCAGTGACAGAAGGGGTAGTAATATTGTATGTGAGGGATTTACTTGGGATTAACGGTGACATCACTATGCATATCATTAGTTCTCTTTCTTCTGTGGATGAGACTAGTAGGTTATTGCTATAAGAGGTTGCGGAGGCAATAGCAATTATGGATGCACTACCCACATATAATTTATCTTTCTCTAACAATTACATGCATACTTTATCTTTATCTTTTATTCCCATAAGATGTTTTGCACAGCTATAGGTGAAACCGAACGCCCTAGGCCCTCTCTCTCTCCATCATCGACAACAACAAAAAGACGCAAACTCTTGGTCCGGTGAAAACACAAAAGGAATTCTAAAACTCCCGAAGGTCCGTTAAAGTAACTTCACTACGCATCTGCTTCCCGAGGATTCGATAACCTAGGTCTACTAGGGAAAGGAAGCTATAGTACATCCATAATCCGGATCGAAGGTATCAACCCTTTTTCTGGCGTCGTTGCCGGGGAAGCAATATCTACCCTGGTGAGGTTAGTAGGAACCTTGCTAGTTTTAATTCTTGTTTTTAATTTTGTTAGTTTGCTTTCAGGCTTTATTTGAAAAAACAAAAAAAATAGTTAGCCTTTAAATTCTTTATTTAACTATTATAAGTCTCTATTTAAGAAAACCCCAAAACATAGGAACTATGGCTGAAAATAAGCTTGGGGAGTTTGCTACTCCCAACAATGATTATTTGCGCACTCCTATTACTCAGCCATCTATTGCTGCTGATGACTATGAAATTAAGCCCCATTATTTAAGTTTGGTTCAACAGAATCAATTTGGAGGCTCTACTGTTGAAGACGCAAGTATGCACTTAAATACTTTTACTGAGATATGTGATATGATGCGTATAAAAGACGTTGACCCCGATGCAGTCAAATTGCATTTATTTCCTTTCTCTCTTAGAGGAAGAGCAAAAGAATGGTTGCTATCTTTGCCTAGAAATACTATTACATAATGGGTGGAATGCACTTCTTTATTTGTGACTAAATTTTTCCCACCCGCAAAGACTATGCAACTCAGATCTAATATTACTGGTTTTAGACAGGAAGAGTGTGAGCCACTAGCACTTGCATGGGAGAGGATGAAAGAATGCATGAGAAACTGTCCTAGTCATGGGATGGAAGACTGGTTAATTCTCCATCTATTTTATAATGCTCTTAACCCTGTGTCTAAGTCTATGCTTGATACTGCAGCTGGAGGAACATTTATGGGTAAACATATTACCGAAGCAAAGCAGCTGCTAGACAATATGCAAGACAACCATGCCCAATGGCATGTGGATAGATCAAACACGAAGAAGGTGAACGCCGTCGCACCACAAGAAAATCAAGAACTCAATGTTTAGTTGGATGAGCTCATACTAGCCATAAAAGGTAAGGAAACTCAGGTAAGAGCTATCCCTGAAATGAATATTGAAGAAATAGACTTCATAGCTCGTAATGATTATCACGGAAAAAAGAATTATAATCCTAATTTTCAGAACATTATTCTAGTCTTACAGGTAACTCTAATAATAATATGGGAACTAGTAATGGTACTCTCTAAGAAACACTTAAGTCTTTTATAGACTCACAAAATGAACAAAACAATATTCTTGTTAAAATAACGGAGAACCATGATGCTATGCTTGGTAAATTGGCTAACCAAGTTGTAAGTTTGAGAAATGATTTGCAGGTCCTCCAAGAAAGGACGAGGATCGTTGAGGCATAGCTAGGTAAGATAACCGAGAGTCAAACTCTCATTCTAGCCAAGTTTGTAGGTAAAGCTAAGCCCAATCCTGTTGAAGACCTCAAGATGATGAAAATCCAATGGTAGGAGCCTGAAGAACTTGATTATAGTAATGCCCTAATACGTTGTAAACATATCTTTAATTTTTGATGCTCCATGTTTGTTTTATATCAACTTTCTTATGTTTTGTTTACACTTTGAGGTATGGTTATACATTTTATGGAACTAACCTATTAACAAGATGCCGTAGTGCCAGTTGCCTATTTTCTGCTATTTTTGGTTTCAGAAAATCTAGTAAGGAAATATTCTTGGAATTGGACGGGACAAAAGCCAAAGTCAATATTTTACCAGAAGGAACATGGAGTGTGGAGGGAAGCCGAAGTGGGTCCACAAGGTGGCCACACCCTAGAGTGGCGCGCCCCCTAGGTGCGCCAGCCCCTGGTGTGGGCCCCTTGGGAGGCCACCGACCTCGCCTCTTCGCCTATAAAAGCACCCCGATGCAAAAACCCTAAACACCCGATCAAAAATCCACGAAAGAGTCTGTAGCTGTCGCCATATCCATCCCTAGATCGGGGGGATCCAAAGCTCTTCCTGGCACCCTGCCGGAGGGGAGAGACCATCCTGGAGGCCTTCTTCATCACCATGCCTGCCTCCGAAGTGATGCGTGAGTAGTTCACCCTTGGACTATGGGTCCATATAGTACCTAGATGGTTGGTTCTCCTCCTTGGTGCTATCATGTTTAGATCTTGTGAGCTCCGTTCATGATCAAGATCATCTATTTGTAATCCTATATGTTGTGTTTGTGGGGTTCCGATGGATATTGAGATACTATGTCAGATTGATTATTGATTCTATCATGTCTATGTTATTTGTGATCTTGCATGCTATATGTTGTTAGTAGCTATCTTGGCCAAGTAGATGCTTGCAACTCCAAGAGGGAGTATTTATGCTCGATAGTAGGTTCATGCCTCTAGTAATCTGGGGAAGTGACAGAAATCTCTAAGGTTGTAGATGTGTTGTTGCTACTAGGGAGAAAACAACAGTCCTTTGTCCATGGGGCAATTGTATTGTTTACTTTACACACTTTGCTTAATGCAATTATCTGTTTCTTGCAACTTAATACTGGAAGGGGTTCTGATGATAACCTGAAGGTGGATTATTAGTCATAGATGCAGTTGGGTTACGGTCTATGTATTATGTTGTAATGCCCAATCATATCTCGTAGGAGTCAAGATGTCTAGTATATGCATTGTTATGATTTCTCAATCTGTCAATTGCCCCGCTGTAATTTGTTCACCCAACATGCTATTTATCTTAAGGAGAAACACCTCTAGTGAACTGTGGACCCCAGTCCATTCCTTTACCATTGATATACCATCTACTGTTTACCTTTTACTATTTACTTTCAGCAAGCAATTACTATCTTCCACACTATACGTTTAATCCTTTGTTTTCAGCAAAACTAGTGAGATTGACAACCTCACGATAAGTTGGGGCAAAGTTCCGTGGTTGTGTTGTGCAGGATTCCAAGTTGTTAGCAACACCTTGGAGTTGTTTCCTTACTCCTACTAGTTCAATAAACTTAGTTTCATAACTGAGGGAAACTTGCCGTTGTGCTCATCATACCTTCCTCTTGGGGTTTCCAACAAACTCTACATATTTTGAACCATCATTCCCCTTCACCAAGCTACACCGTTGAAGATCTCGTAAAAAGGATCAATGTTCAGATTCTGGTAAGTGAAGGTAATGAGGAAGCTATGTACCAACACTTTGTTAATCAGGTAGCAATAAAGGTACGTGATCTTGAGGAAGAATATAAGCAAGTTTCCAAAAAATTACCTGTGAAGCTTGATGACATATTTGAGCCTACTATTAAGATTAAGATTGGAACCAATGAGATAGCTGCACTTTGTGATCTAGGTGCAAGCGTCTCAACAATTCGAAAGAGCCTTTTTAACAAGTTAAATCTTGGCTCTTTTGAGATTGCATCTAGCAGATTCTACCTTCAAACAAGCTGTAGGAATCAAGGAGAATACTTTAGTATACATTAAAGGATGTCCTGCTATTATTGATTTTGTTATTGTTGACATGCCTGAAGATGCTAGTGCTTCTATTATATCAGGCCATCCTTTCTTAAGAACTACTAAGGCTTTGATTAAACTACATGAACAGAACGTGAAGCTTCAATTGCCTTCACGGGATCCTTTTGTTATTCATTTCCCTAGGAAGAAGAAAGATAAGCATGATGAAAAGGAGGCCATCACTTTGAAAGCCAACTATTTTGGAGTGGGTGTTCCACTCATCTGGCCTAAGTGAGCAACATTGAGGTTAAGCTATTGACCATAAAAGAGTGCTTCATGAGAGGCAACCCATGTGAAATAAAGGTTTGAGCAAAGTTTTTAAGTTCTAGTTTAAGTTTATGTTTAATAAAGAGTGCTAGAAAACTCCAATTGAGGAGAAGAAGTTCGGTAGTACTAAAAATTCTGCTTTATTCATGTTGTTGTTGGTCGACAATATGTACTGCCAATTTTCTATCAAAAACAAGGTATATCACTAAGTTACAGGATAAGAAATAATTCTCGAAGAAACATAATTTTTTTGATGCATACAGAGAGTTTAACGACCAACTATATGGCAGAAATAAAAATCCTGGCCATATAGTTCCAGTCTTATAGATATCTTTGCTATCGACAATTTTTATTTCATATGTAGTGACAGTTTAACGACCAACTATACGGCGGGAATAAAAATTCCGGTCGTATAGATATCGGTGCTTCCGTACAAATTCTTTTCCAATGTACACACAGTTTAACAACCAACTATATGGCAGGAATAAAAAATTCGGCTGTATAGTTCTGGTCGTATAGATATCGATGCCTTTGTATAGTTTCTTCTCCCAGGTATAGACGGTTTGACGACCAACTATACGGCGGAAACATATTGTTCTGGCCGTATAGCTGCGCCGCCAGGTGGAAACCCTAAAATTTTGACAGTAGGCCAACTATACGGCGGGAACGCATTGTTCCGGCCATATAGTTGCGCCCGTATAGTTGCATCTGATCACAAAATCGCACAGGAAGGTACCTCCAACTCCAAAACTTCAATCATTTTTCTCTCTTCTACCTCCAAACTCTCTCAAAACCTTGAGAGATCTTCATCTCTACTCAATTTCGTTCGATTTCCTCGCACACAAGTGATCTACGGTATGTTTCTCCTCCAATCCTCCAATTAAGTTTTGCAAATTCATCTTCGATCTATTGTCAGTATCAATCTAGGGTGATACCTACTATGAACCAATTGCCATGATTCTCTTGCCTAGATTATTATTTTGAGGAGATTCTTTAGTGTGCTATGATGAGGAACATGTTATACTTACTATTGTTGGATCAAAAAGTTTTATTTTTGTCTTTCTTCAATGTTTTAGATGATGAACAAAAGGAGCCAAACTCGTGCGCGTGCCACCGCTAGCGCTTCTCGGGCTGTCGCTCAAGAACGCATGGGGATACAGTTCAGGAATGAGCTCCATCGTGATCGCTTCAACAAGATCAAGAATCGCGAAGTGAATGCCACCAAGTGGGCTTGCCCCATTATATTGAACCAACTCGGTATTTCTAATGACTTCAATTTACTTTGCAATAGAGCTAGCCTGCAAAATTTTGTGTACAATGATGTGCCTACTTATCGCCGCTTAACCATTGAATTCCTAAGTTCGTTGCAAAGCACCATTAAACTATGGCAAGGAGAGGACACGATTTTTTTCCGACTAATGAACAACAACTACACTTTAACATTAGATGAATGGTGTGCATGTTTTAATTTGCCAAACAATGATGATAATGCCTTACGCGCATCCTTTACTGGCTTAGAACATTCCCCTGAACAATATTATAATGGACTGAGTTTCACTACTAGAGTGAGCAAGGGGAAGAATATTCAATATCCTGCAATTCGCTATTTGTTCTATGTTATTGCTAACACCTTGCAGGCACGTAATGAGTTCACGAGACTCAACGAGGAGGACATTCAGTCCTCGCAAAGGCTGCTTACATCAACTGTGGCTTGTCACTCAACTTGGGTTCCATCCTTGTGCGTTAACTAGAGCACCAATCCTCCCAAAGCCAAGGACCAATCACAGGTGGAGGCGTCATCACCGTGCTTGGCACCGGCCTAGGCATCGACCTAGGTTAGTTGCAACCCGTGCTAGGTGAGCAACATGTTGGTTTCTCTACTTTAAAAGCTTGTGGAATGCTCACTAGGAGAGGTCGTGTTTATTACCTACATATTGCTAGAGGTGGGCGCTTCTACCCTGCTCCTATGCCTAATGGTCTTTTATCTATCGAGGAAGGACGTTTTTTATATGAATTGCAGGTTGAGCAACAACAACCCAAGGGGGAGGTTCCAGAGGAGGATGAGGACCAAGAAGAGGAGCAAGAAGTTCCTTATCAAGAGGAGCAGCAACAAACCCGGTTCGTTACATACCAAGACTTCCAAGAAGTTGGAGGGACTGTGGAGAGGATGCATAGCCTCTCTTTGAACCTCCAAGGAACAACTAGTAACCTTTTAACTCAATTTGTGAACTAGAGTAACGACTTTTTCCCGCCACCACAATGATTTGAAGGGCTTGCAAAAGCCTAAGCTTGGGGAAGTTTCCTCATGTATCTTTATTTGGTGTTCATTTGCTTTTATTTATTTCGAGGTCGTGTTTTTAAATTCGAGTTTATAAGCACTTGTGTTAGTTTCCCTAACACTTTTATTTTAGTTCTTTCCATTTGCTTTTGAGATTTTCTAGCCGAGCTTTGCTGCCAATTTTCTATTCTTTAAACTACCTCTCTTAAAAACCACAAAAAGATTTCTCCATTTTTCCTTACTTTCCCTCTTTCTTTTCTTTCCGCCTCGAGGTTTTCATGAATTTGCAGGAGAGTGATCGACTTCGAGTTTCCAAGAAGCAAATAAAAAAGGAAGAGAGAAATGGAACCAAACATGAGAGGTATGCCTTATGACTCCCCACTTTTGAAGTTTGAGAAACCCATGTTAGTTAGTAGTAAATGTTGAGATGTTATATTGGTGGAGTGAGTCTTTGTATTGTAGTAAGATTTTTGTTTGCATGAGTATTTAGTTCGGTACGTTTTGTTCCATCTCTCGTAATTAACTAAATCTTGCCTAAAAATTGCTAAACAATTGTAATAAGAAAAAGTCTCAAAATTGAAGGCTTGGGTGTTATAGTGTTTAGTCTTGAAGGCTTATTTTTAGAGACACTCAACACCAATGAAAATGTTGGTTGACTTGATAGCTCTCTTTAAAAGGATTTGTTCAACTGAATTAATGTTTAGCGGTTCTTGTGAGCATGCCAAAGTTTGACTTGTTAACCATCAGAATGATATAGCTTTATGTGTGCCAAACTTCATGGGATGCCAACAACTCCGCTGGCCTACGAACAATCTTCATGGAGGAAACTCCTAGATTTCGGCTATGAGTTGATTAAACACATGTAGCAGCAATGCTATAGTGGGTAAGATTCTTGGCACTCCCGGGTAGCTGTAATCATGATGGAATCACTCCTCTAGCTGTTATGAGTAATCATTATGCAAAAGGAACAAAAACCTTAGTGATGCCACGAGTATCCATCACAGCTCAATAAACTAATAAAAATCTTTGGCACGCTCTCAATTACTCAAGAACTGAAATTCTTGAAGAATAATGAATAGAAAAGTAGTGCTTGAAAAGTCTTGATTTATTTATGTGGGAGAATTGAGATACTCTAGTGTATATGCTTTTCATGACAACTCTCACACTCTCAATTTAGATGACTATACTTTATTGTTCAAAAGGCAAGCCTGTGAGTTGATTACATGACATGGAATAAAGTCTACTCATTTGAATCATCCATGTTAACAATAATTTTGTTGCGCTATAAGCATGCATAAGACCCGTATGATATGCTTGCTATTACTCTATTTATGCTGAAGGTTTTTCAGATTTATAAAGTGGAGGAAACATGAGACTATCAATCATGAGTAAGATCACCATCTCATTATTTCAGTTTAAATGAAGAGTTCCTTTTTGATTTTGGTTTTCTTGCTCGGGGACAATCAAGTTTAAGCTTGGGGAGGTTGATGGCTCTGAAATATAGCGATCCACGTCCACATTTAAACTGGATATTATTCATATTTTTGATGAAATATCTCTCTAAACCCTGCCACTAATGCCTAATATGTTGGGTTCGCAGCATAGAAAACAAAAAATTCCTACGATGAGAACTATACGCCAAGATCTATCTACTAGATACAGAGCAACGGGTGGATATACATCCATGGAGAACTTACCCTCAAAGACAACGAGTTTTGTTAACGAGTAGGAACTCGTGGATGATGTAGTCGTACGCTTGCCGATCTCAAGATCGTGATGAAGTCCAGCAGGTCTGGCTCCAGCACGTCCATCAGATCCAGCTCCAGCAAGTCCAGCACCGCAAAGAAGCGGTGCATCCGTGATCGCACACACGTCCAGTACCCCGACAACCAGCAGCAACTCCTTTCTAGATAAAGCCACCGGGAACATGTATCTCGCTAATCCGAGACCATGGGGAAATAATACTAGAGGGGGAGAGAGATCCTTCACGAGGAGGTGTGAGTGAGAAGTGAGGAGAGGGGGCCTTTTATAGGAGGAGGGGGTGCCCCTCCCCATGGTCGGTGCCCCAAGGGGTGACCCTTCACCTCCTCATTCATGTGGTGGTAACTTCCTCCACAAAAATTTGCCCCTTCACATTCTCTTTTAAAGTCTCCACTTTAAATGCATTAAATTTCTCCAAATTTCATACTCTCTCATTTAATAAAACTCTTTTATTGATTTTATTCAGAATTTTTTTAATTACTTTAATTAACAAACATTCACATAAAACCCCCTACAACATTTCAATATTACATGCAGAACCATTCAGCAATTTCACCCGAAACAGTTTCGGTGTCTATTGAAATAATTCCAGCGCTTTCTTAAATCTTTATCTGAAACATATTTGCTCCAAATGGTGTCGGTATCCCTTAAGTGTGTCACCCTACGGTTCGCGAATAATGCAGACATGATCGAGACCCCTCTCAGATCAATAATCAGAATCGGGACCTAGAGATCCATACTGACTCCTACACATTCAATGATGACTTCTGTGATCGTGAGAACCTTTAACGCTAGTAACTAAATCCCTTTGTCTCATGATATAATACATGTCCGAGATTCGATCATCGGTATCCAAATACCTAGTTCGATCTCGTTACCGACATGCACTCTTTTCTCGTTCCTGTGATATAACATTCTAGTGATCACATCACTTGCTTGCAAGCTATCTTAATGTGATATCACCGAGAGGGCCCAGAGTATATCTATCTGTCATCGGGATTAACAAATTCCACTCTTGATCCATGAGCCTCAACATAACACCTTCGTAGTAGTGAACTCATCTTTATAGTCACCATGTTACGGTGTGACGTTTGATGTTATCAAGATACTCTTCCGGTGTTAGCAATTACCATGATCTCATGGTCTATGCATAGAGATTACTTCGTATGATGTTATAGCAATATAAACATAATGACTTGATAGTAATGCTATACTTTGGATGAATGTTCATCACATCATTCCACCAATGTTGTGACCTCGTTATTAACAACATCCAATGTCCATGATCAGGAAACCTTGATCATCTTGTTAATGAACGAGCTAGTTTATATGAGAGGCATTACTAGGAAATTTGTATTTTGTTTATTAAACACACATGTATTAACGTTTCCAATTAATACAATTATAGCATGCAAAATAAACATTTATCATAAACATGGAATAAGATAATAACCACTTTATTATTGCCTCTCGGGCATATTCCCTTCATAATATTCAAAGGGGTATGCAATCCTTTCTTTCTATTTTTTCTTGCGCAGATAATGTCGTTTGAAGATGGGAATCACTACACTAAAGTCAAAGATACGAGATTTCCAACAACCAGAAGAAACCAGGAGCCGTGAAGCGGAGGCAGATGCTTTAACGACCAACTATATGACCGGTACAAAATTCCGGCCGTATAGTTCCAGTCGTATAGTTGGCGCCGCCACTGCTAGGTCAAACAGAACAACTTTCGTGAAGGGACCCTTATAAAAAGAAGCCTCGAGCGATGAGAAAACAAGCCTGCCTTGCCCTGAAGTCTCTGCCCCAGATCATTTGCCGCCTCCAGATCTCAAAACCCTTCTCCATCTCCATAGCCATATTCCACCACTTGTAATAGTAGATCCCTTCTTCGATTGGCGACATTGTAAGACTATTCCTATCAATCTTATGATTTCCATTACAATGTTTGTGATTGTTGATCTTGTCTCTATGTGTGAGTAATTCTCCTTGGGCTAAGGGCTTCGGCCTAGCCATATGAGTAATGACTGATCTGCAGGTTGGGAACCCCAGTGATAGAAGGCGTAGTACAACTATATGTGAGGGATTTACTTGGGATTAACGATGACATCACTATGCATATCATTAGTTATCTTTCTTCTATGGATGAGACTAGTAGGTTATTTCTATAAGCGGTTGCGGAGGCAATAGCAATTATGGATGCACTGCCTACATATAATTTATCTTGCTCTAGCAATTACATGCATACTTTATCTTTATCTTTTATTGTATCAGATATTTTGCACAGCTACAGGTGAAACCGAACGCCCTAGGCCCTCTCTCTCCATCATCGACAACAACAAAAAGACGCAAACTCTTGGTCCGGTGAAAACACAAAAGGAATTCTAAAACTCCTGAAGGTCCGTTACTATGCATCTACTTCCTGAGGATTCGATAACCTAGGTCTACTAGGGAAAAATAAGCTATACTACATCCGTAATCTAGATCGAAGGTCCATGCCTATATCATTCGTGCGTGCAATATTCCCCCAAGCAGTAGTTCTAGAAATGTCGATCTGCTCCGGTTGAGCCTTCCCGCATTGTCCCAAAAATCGCCATGACTCCAGCCGGAGTGTCCAGCGCTTATGGGCCGGACATTCTGGTATGGCTGGAATGTCTGGTGCGTTTGCACCGGAATGTCCGGGTCAAGTGGAGTCTCCGGGGTGATTACTCCAGACAGTCCGGGAAGATTCGACATGTGCAGCCCAATATTCCTTTGATTGCTGCTATCTTGTTAGTATCTCCTGGACAAATGTGCTTAACCTTAATGCTATCTTTCTCCTCTAATTTCACAGGTGTTTCTTGTCCTTGCCGGTCTCGGTCTAGTCAACATCGCGGTTCTTACAATGAAGAGAGAGATGTTCATGTGGATCCATTTGTGGTCAGGCAATATGCACGTGATCGTGCTGCAGCAAAACAAGAGAAGATAAGAAAGCTGAAAAGGGATGATGCCAAACGCATGAAATTTGAAGCTTTGACTACCTTGGCAGATTTGGCACTTAAGAGTATGTGGAGATGAGGCTCCAGCAGTTCTATTCTCTGCCTCGCAACTCTCCTGATGATCGGTTCTAGAGGAATGAACAATTCCTCTTCTATTTCGAGGTGTATGGTGGGTTCAGGAATCCTGTGTGCCCCGTGCAATGGTTGGAGATTGAGAAGCTGCGTGCTCATAGCTACTTTTAGGATGCTCTTTGGGTTACCGAGAAGATGGGGCTGCACACCATCTTTCAAGTAAGAGAAGACTACAACATTGAATTAGTTTAGCAGTTTTATGCCACTATTGTTTTTGGTGACACTATGGATGTTCCATTAGAGTGAATTTCTGGCACTACCAGATGCCATTCCAATTTGGTGCAATTTGCTAGCATTCTTGGTTTACCCTTCAACCCCAATGATCCTAGTGGTGAAAGAATGCATATTCATGGTCAATCCTACGACAAGGCAAGGTTAGATCCCATTTATTCTCAGGGTGGTATATGTGGTCAAACCACCAACATGAAGCTGCTCTACAACATTCTGCTTCGCATGTTTCGCCGCACTCTCACTACAAAGGCAGGTAACAAGGATGAAATGCGAGGTGCTGAAATCAACCTCATGGCTCATGCTCACTCTGTGTTTATTCACAGTCCTGACCATGATGGTGGTGCTATTGATGTCATGGATTTTATATATCAAGACTTGTACAAGTGTATTATGGACAAGAAGTGCCCTCTCTATGCCCCATATGTGATGAAGCTTATTGCTGCCCACACTCCAGCTACTCCTCTACTTTACAACAACCTTGTGCCGCACAAGCCTGCAAAGTTTCAGAGGAAGGGGGCTCCTTCCTCTCAGGTACCCCATGGTTATCCCCATCCCACAGGGTGTTTGAGGATGAGGATATGTATGAATTCGACAACGATGGCAGTGATGGGTCTAGGGAGGTGCAGGAGGCTGTGATCCATGGTCTTCGCATGAAGCATGCTCGCAATGCATATCGCTTCAACACCTCTAAGGGGGAAGTGCACAAGAAGGTGAAGAAGGCTTCCTGATGGAAGAGACTACTCCTGTGTCAAAACATTGACATTCGCCATGGTCAGTATAATGCCTACAAGGCCAACAGGAATGTCATGAAGGAACTCAAGAAGATCAACCAGCCCATGGATGTTGACTCATCTCAGCATGTTTCTGATGGGACGCTCACTTATGGTCACTAGAGCCAGGGGCGTGCGGATTGGTCCATGTTTGAGGATGTGTCTTCCTCTTTTCGCCCTCATGGCCAGTCGACTGCTCAGGATGATGATGATGAGGACGAGGATGGAGATGACATGAGGATGACGACTACAGTGGCTAGAATTGGTTGGGACGCTTTCATAGTGCTCTTTTCCCTTTTGGCGCCTCGATGCCAAAGGGGGAGAAGTGGACATATTAGGTTGCTACCGGGGATTTGCATGGGTACACAAGCTTCACGTTATCTCGATTGGCCTCTTTGAAGCTTGTGTCTTTATGTCTATTCAGTTATGTACTTTGTTATATGTTGAACTCCGTTGTCTGTCGTGTGTGGTAAGACATGCCTACTCGGTATCATTATTTCATTAAAAACCTAGTTATTTGTTTATCCTTATTTAGATCGTCTCGCACCTTTGTGTTTACAAATTCTAGTGAGGGTGTAAATTCTAGGTTGTGTGATCATGTATTCAAATGCATATTTAAAATGGTCACACATCTAGGGGGAGCCTTCCTATAATTTGTAAACTGTTTGTTGCTATGCTTATTGATTATTGTATATGCAAATCCTTGGGTTGTCATCAAACACCAAAAAGGGGGAGATTGAAAGGGCATTTGCGCCCTTCATTTTGTTTTGATGTTTGTTGACAACACTAGGATGGTTTTAATCTGCTGCTGAAATGTTTCAGGATATATCTATATTGTATGTTATCATTATCATGTCTTAAGGAAATCCCAGGATTTATCTGTGCAGAATCAAGCCTGCGTCGGACTGTCCGGTAGATTTCAGCCAGAGTATCCAGCCTTGCCGGAATGTCTGGCTGGTGTTAGCCGGAGTGTCCAGCCAGAAGGATTCCTTGGAGAGTGTGGAAATTCAATAACCCTTATCAGAATCTACCTGACGAGGGCTTAACTCATCAATGCCCATTGTTATGGACTTGGGTTTTGGAGAAGGAGGGAGCGCTGGAGACATCTATCGGCTAGCAAACAAGCAAACAGGGGACAAAGGATTTACCAAGGTTCAGGCCTCGTAGAGGTCCCGACTCCTGCTTGTCTGCTCGTGGAATTATCGAAGGAGTCGAAAGTTACAATGGTGCGTAGATGCAATCTGGCGAGGGTTGTGGAAACTAGGGTTGCGTGTGTCCTCCTCGCCGCCCCCTCCTAGCCTTTATATAGATAGGCTAGGTCTCGGGTAGCAGGTCAAGTCGGTTACAAGTTAGGGTTTTTCCCCTTCAAACTTTCTATCTTTAACTTCTTCTTGTCCTTCAAGCAATCGAGAGTCCGTAGGCCACTTGAGTCCCTTGTTTGGGCCTTGGCCACACCGTGGGCCTGTATGTATTTGGACCGTATATACCAAGCTCGAGTACCTGTAGGGTATACCCATGTCAGTAGCCCCCGAGTGTCCAGTGGAATCGCAGATTCGACTGGGGACTTTTTGAAGTCTTCGAGTGCCTGAACGAGTGCATTTCGACTACTTTTATTTGTGTCATAGGGATTGCTGATATACGTGCCTGATATAACCGAAGTATCGGTATCAGTTAACCACCTTTGGGTGAAACAACGCAATCTACTCAAACTCGAGTCCCCGGACTCGAATTCGGAAAAGTGCTGGTGTAATTCGACTCAGGCCGCGGAGGTCTTACAAGAGTCGAATTCCAGTTATATGGGTGTGAGCACTCGACGCGTCCGTCAAGGCATGTTCATCGTACCTGTAGGCACGGATATATTTCTGGTAGTGCGCAGCTAATGCGTTGCCAGGCCTTATTCAGGTCTTACCTTCATGCTGTAAGCGCGGCATCCGAATTTTATCATCGTGGAGACGATTCGGGTGACCCAGGAGACGCAATCTCTTTGTAGGGAAAAATTATGAGGCGGTGTCGCCATAAGCTTCGAGTGTGGATGTTATCAACACACAGTATTTTGTATAAATAATCATAGGGTGCGCGACCAACGCTCCCTATGGGAGTAGCCCTCGAGTGCCTGGTTGAGTCGAAGACTCAGGCAGGGACTAAATAACTTTTGCTACTGCTGTCGTCTTTTGGTTGCTTGTTTCAGTCGAATTTTTCCAGCACTCCCTATGGGAGTAACCCATGTCCATAATCGAATCATATTTCGAATGGTTTGGGTTTTCTTCTGATTGTCCATGTTCCTGCAAAAAGAAAAATAAAGTCGTAGGGTGCGCGGCCAGCGCTCCCTATGGGAGTAGCCCCCGAGTGCTTGGTGGAGTCGAAGACTCTAGCAAGTACTAAAGTAGTCGAATTTTTCCACTGCGTAGCTTTGATGACGTCAGTGCTAACGCTTGTATGACCTCAGTTGCCCGCGTGAGCGAGTTTGACGGGACGTGACGAGCGGTGGGTCCCACTTCCTGACTTTGATTTGACTGGGCATGCATAATCTTTATTTTAACTGCGCCTCCTCGATTTCCATGCGTAATGAGAGTAGTGGAGGGACGGTTCGTGCTTCCCCTTCTCCATGTGTCCAACGTGATGTGTGCCACGCGTCCGGTAGGGTTTTTCTGAGCCGTTGGATTGCATCTTCCAGGGGTTAAGTAGCGGCGCTGCGACGGTAATTTTCCCATCTGTTCTCATTCATCCTTGCTGCCATCACCATTGCTATTGCTCTCTGCTTCCTTGCGCTCTTTCTTGCTGCGGCGCTGGACCAGCTCCGTATCTTCCCCAGCTACTTCCTTCGTTCTCACCGCCGTCGCACAATGGGGAAGAAGAAGGGAGGCGCTGCTGTTGATTCCGCGGCCACCATTGCCGCGTCGAAGAAGAAGGGTGGCTCCGCTGCTGCAGGCACCAGCACCGCCGCCGGCGGGAAGAAGAAGCTCGCGGGCACCCGCGTGACAAATGGTGCATGGCACCCTTCCATCATCAAGGTGTCAGATCTCCGTCTTCTTCGCCAAGATGGAGTTATCTCCACAGCAGTCGCTGATACGCGCGTCCCCAGCGGTGAGACCATTCTTGCTCCTCCCGCTGGTTTTCGAGTGATGTTTCTTGCATTCGTCATTCGCGGTCTTTCCTTGCCTCTCCACCCCTTTCTTAGGGGTCTTCTTTGTTTCTACGGGCTCCAGCTCCATCAGCTGTCCCCAAATTCGATCCTCCACATCACCTGCTTCATCACTCTTTGCGTGTGCTGGCTCGGAATCGAGCCACACTTTGGTCTTTTCAAGCGCATATTTAAATTGAAGCATCAGTCCGCATCTGGCTCTTTAGTTTATGACGTAGGTGGTTGCGGAAGCCACGTCGACCCATCCGCCACCTACTTCGACATCAAGCTCACCAAGTCCGTCCAGGGATGGAGGGACAAATGGTTCTATGTCCGTGATCAGAAGTCCAAAGATGAGCACTTTGGACTCGCGCCCTTCGATCCCGCGACTCCCTGCAAGAAGATGCGTTCCTGGAAGAACGTAGTTATGCCTGGCGAACTCGCGGAGACAGACGTGCTGTATCAACGCGTCTGCAACCTCGAGAGTCACATAGGCGCAGAAGAGGGAGGCTGCACCCTTATCCAAACCTGGTTGCGCCGTTGCGTCCAACCCCTTCAAGCTAGAGTTCATCCCATGTTTCAGTGGGCTGACGCGGATGATGCCACTCGCGTGTCTGCCGATGGCATGTCCGTGAGTGAGGTGGATAAGAGGGTTCAACTGGTCACGAAGTACACTGGCAAGGATGTGCTTCCGAATGAGCCAGTTGTTCCTCCTTTTGATGCTTCGAATCCTCCTCCTGAGGTACAGTTGTGCTATGCAGTAGCTTATTTTCTCGATTGCTTTTCTATTGCTTACTTGATTTTTGCTGATTTTTGTTGTCTGTATGCAGGATTGGGCGGTGTCGCCTTGTATGCCTCCTCTCCCTGAGGGGGTTATTCCTCGAGAAGCTTTGGAAGAGGATGAGTCTGAGTCGACTGTCCCTTCTGATGTGGAGGAAGAAGCCCCCGAGTCCGAGAGTCCGGACACTCACAAGCGTTCGTGCAGCGAGGATTCTGACATGTCGTCTCCTTCGACTCCAGAAGGTACGGTCATTGGCGCGGAGTCGCCAATTCCTGCCGTCCCTGTGAGGGCTGTGGCACCGTCTTCTCGCAAGAAGATGCGATTGCCTAAGGAGTCTTCGTCGGAGTCGGCGGAGGCCATGTTTGATCTTGACAAGTTTGACTGGTAAGTTTTTGAGTTCATTTGCCCTTCTCCGTTTTCTTCTTGTTGACTTGCCCTGGGAGTTTGCCTCTTCTCAAGGTGAGTTTTGTCTTGTAGTCAAGAGGCGTCGTCATCTTCTGGCGACGTCGAATTTTTGAAGGAATCTAGAGTCGCGACCTCAATGGCCAAGAAAGAGGTCGAGCGCGCTCCTTCCCCTCCAGTGGCGGCCCACTCCGGGCACAACTCTTCCAGCTCTCCTCACGTAGGGGAGCAGCGAATGGTTGTCCGGATGACGGCACAACAAACATCTTCGAAGTCATTGGAGGACCATGTAAGTGTAGTTGTTTCCCTCCCTTGTAGTGTTGCAGTCGATGTTATCTATTGCCTCTGATGGTTCTTTGTTGTACGATAGCTCCTTGTGAAGGAAGCCGCGCACTTGGCTGAACAAGTGATGGCGATGGGCCGCCAGCATGCAATGCTGGAGACGCGTCACCGTGTGGTTGAAAGTGAGTGTTCTACACTTATTCTTTTTGTCTTCTCCTTTTAGTATAGTCGACTGATAGTCAACTTTTGTTTGTCGTGTAGCTGAGCATAATGCTCTATTGCATGACGCCGCCACCTTGGAGAAGACACTGGCCGCGGCTGTGAAGGGTCGCGACGAGGCAATCGCAGCGCGTGACGAGGAACAGAAGCGTGAAGAGGATCTGCGTGCTTCCTTTGCGGCCAGGGAAAAGCTATTCGAAGAACAACTGTTCTCAGTTGCCAAGGCTCTCTCAGGTACCTTTGCTTGTGGATATTGTTGTCCTTCTCTGTATCTAGTGTTTTTGCTGGTGGCATTGAAGTTTTGATCCATGTGTGGGTTCATGTGCAGATGCTGGCGATTTGAGCTTTGACCCGCAGGCCCTTCGTCGTGATGATGCTCTGGCAGGTGCGGTGTCCGCAGTCGAGGACCGTAGCGCCGCCGTCCAAGATATACTTTCCAAGTCCAAGGTCGCCCTCAGTCGCCTCTGGGAGGAGTTGATGCCGAAGGCGGAGCTGGTCGATAATATGGACGAGCTGGTGGAGTCACTCGCCGGCGGTGTGCCTACCACCTACAAGAACTCCCTCCGCGCGGCTGGCGCGCCCATGTCACTCGCCATGGTGCAGGCCCACGGAGTCGAGATCAATCCCTCCGCGGTGTCGAAGGCGATGCCTGTTGGCGCAGATGGTCAGCGGGTAGTCTTCGCTCCTTTCGTGACTGCCTATGGCAAATATGGGCATCACTTGATAAATACTGTCGCGAAGTACTCGGAGGAGCTCCAACGTGCCAAGAAGGCGGCGAAGGCTTCGGCCTCAAGGGCCGGCACAAAGTCAGTGGCGTCTGACACTGCCACGGACTTGATGAAGCCCCCGAAGCTGTCGAAGTCGAAGAAGCCAGATGCTCCGTAGTTAGCTTTTGTAATAGTTGATTAATTGTCCTTTTGTTTAAGAACATGCCTGCTGGCGAGTATGTCTGTTGATACTTATGCCGGTCTTGAATGCATCTGACCCTTTTGTCTTTGTGTTGATTTGGTCGTCTTATTTGCTTCTATCTTGACTTGTGGTAGGGTACATCAAGTGATCCTATGAGGGGAAACCAGGACTCGCCAACTCTTGATGATACCGTGGCACCACCGCGCTCCAGGGTAGAGGAGCTATCTCGTGATCGTGTGAAGCAGCTGGAGCATGAGTTGCCTGTGCTCCACGGTAGCACGGACGTGTGGAAGTCGAAGGCAGAAAAAGCCGCCCGAGAGCAATATCTGCTTGGCGAGGTGACGCAGCTGGGCGACCAATTCAAGTGTTAGTTTGCTTGTTCTCATCTTTTCCTTGTAGTCACTCACAGTGGTACGTTGTACTCATGCTACTGATGTTGCTTCGTGTAGTTGTTAGCGCGCGTCATCCGCGGGAGGAGAAGGATAGGATTGCCATTCGCCTACATGATCTCACTCAGGAGCAACTTCAAGAGAGTGGATACTTCTGGGTAGATCATGATCATGCGACTACGCTGGCGACCCTGTAGGATCGTGCATCGCGGGTGCTGCTCTTTCTGAAAAAGTAGCAGTCATGCTTGCAGAACATTTATCAGGCGATGTTCCCGCTAGACGACACTCCATCAAGCCTGCTGGCTCTTCTTGCCAAATTTCAAGATCTATCCGTGGTTCGCGAGTGCGTGAGGCAGCAGTTGGTGGCTGGTGTCAAGGCTGCTCTCTCAATGGTGCGATTGCACAGGCCTGACGTGGATATTGCCGCCATTGCCTCTGGGCCGCCAGCGCCACTAGCAGGATCTGCCTAGAATATGGTACCGCACTATCAGGCGGTGGACCATCCAGTAGAGGAGATCGTCGACTTCTTCGAGGAACAAACCAACGTTCTTCTATTGCAAGAGTAGCCAAATTTGTATCCTGCACATAAGTGTACTTGTGTTCTAAAGTCCGTATAGATGTTGTAGATAATTTATTGTCGAATGTGTATAAAGAGCTTTGTTAGCATGCGGTGCGTTTCACTATGTGAGTCCTTTTCGTTAGCCTAGCCATCTTTTGCCTTAGTCCCTTGTCAACCTGTCAGGTGCGTTGCAGCTGGGTTGATTTTGTGTTAAGGGGTTTGATTGATGTGCCAGCTACTCAGGATATCTCATTTTTTGTTCGAACAATAGATGTATGTAGGGTGGCGCAGCCCCCGAGTATAAATTTGACAAAGTGAAGGAGCAACATGGAGTTTTGGGCACTTAGCTTTTATTTATTCGAAGAACCGTGTGAGGTACAATGTGCGGCTAAGTAGCCTTGGCTGAGTAGCCTTATTTTGTGATGTAAAAGTAAAAAACGACTAGGGGTAGAAGCGTCGCAGTTGTGCGACGTTCCAATGGTTGGAGTATGCGACTCCTGTCTCTAAATCTTGAAGGCGATAGGCGCCACCTGGGATTACTTCTGTAATCACGTACGGTCCTTCCTAGGGGGACTCGAGCTTGAGATGCCCCTGCTGCTTCAGTCGCAGGACCAGGTCACCTTCGACGAAGGATCTGGGGCGAAGCCTTCTACTGTGGTAGTTGCACAGGTTCTGCTGGTAGATCGTTGATCTTTCCGCGGCGATTTCCCTTGCTTCGTCAAGGAGGTCGACGGAATCTTCGAGTGCGAGGGATGACTCTTGTTCGCTGTAAGCGACCACGCGCGACGCCTTGTACCGTACCTCAGCTGGTAGCACTGCCTCTGCTCCGTGCACCATAAAAAATGGCGTGTAGCCCGTGACGCGGTTTGGAGTTGTACGTAGGCTCCAGAGTACAGATTGCAGTTCGTCCGGCCAGCAACCCGTAGCTTGTTCGAGTGGCCGAAGGAGTCGCTTCTTGATGCCGCTGCAGACGAGCCTGTTTGCCTTTTCCACCTGACCATTGGTCTGTGGATGCGCTACTGAGGCGTAGCTGATGTTGATCCCTAGGTTCTCACAGAATTCTTGGAACTCCTTGGATGTGAAGTTCGTCCCGTTGTCGGTGATGATGTTGTGTGGCACCCCGAAGCGGTAGACGATGGACTCAAAGAATTTGACTGCGCTGTGCGCGGATTGGTTGGTTACTGGCATGGCCTCAATCCACTTGGCGAATTTGTTGACTGCGACCAAGAGGTAGACGTAGCCTCCTCGCGAGGACCTTGGAAGCTTGCCGACCATGTCGAGCCCCCATTGCGCAAAGGGTCAGGCCAATGGGATTCGCCGTAGCTCTGCGCCCAGTGCGTGCGGCTTGTCCATGAATCGCTGGCAAGCGTTGCATTTTTGTACGATGTCCTTGGCGTCACGCATGGCCGTAGACCAGTAGAATCCAGCTCGTAGAGCTTTGGCAACGAGGGCGCAACTGCCAGCGTGGTGCCCGCAGGTCCCTTCATGGATGTCGAGGAGAACTGCTCTTCCATCGGCCATGGAGACGCATCGTTGTAGCACTCCTGCGATGCTGCGTTTATACAGTTCGCCGTTGATAACGGCGAATGCCTTGGAGCGCCGGCGATGTGCCGTGCATCTGTCGGGTCGTCCGATAGTCTCTTGCTGAGGAGGTACGTAATGTACGGCTGCGTCCAAGATTTCTCGATCATCATGACGCTCATTGGTCCCTCGAGTACTGTGTCCAGCTCCAAGTCATCGAGTGTCATTGGCTCATTGGGTGGCGTAGCCCCCGAGTCTGTTGCTGCGCTTGTTTTCTTCTCTGTGGCCTTTGGTTTGATGGAGCGCTCGCATATGCGCTCGAAAAATACCCCAGGTGGTATGGGGGCGCAGGTGGAGCCTATGTTGGCGAGTGCGTCTGCCTCTTCGTTGCTTTCGCGACCTACGTGTCGCAGCTCGCAACCATCAAAGTCTCCCTCGAGTGTATCGTAGAGGTCGCGGTACGCGATCATGTTGTCGTTCAGTGCGTCGCACTCATGCATTGTTTGGTTGACGACCAACTTGGATTCGCCATATATGATGAGCCTCTTGGCGCCGCAAGCTTTTGCCATCCTCATCCCGTGCAACAGGGCCTCATATTCAGCCTTGTTGTTTGAGGCTATGAACTGCATTTGCAGGATATACTTCAGCTTGTCCCCTTGAGGTGACGTCAGTATGACACCTGCGCCTGCTCCGTCTTTCCGCTTGGACCCATCGAAGTGCATTTTCCAGAGGTAGGACATATCTGGCTTGTTAGGGAGTTGGTTCTCCATCCAGTGCACGAGGAAGTCAGGGAGAACTTGCGACTTGATTGCGTCGCGCTTTTCGTATGTGATGTATCGTGGAGATAGTTCTATTCCCCAAAGCGCGACTCGCCCCGTGGCGTCGGGGTTATTGAGGATATGTCCCAACGGGGCGTCGCTGACTACCATGATTGGGTGTTCTTGGAAGTAGTGGCGCAGTCGCCGGGCGGTCATAAAGACGCCGTACGCCAGCTTCTGGTAGTGCGGGTACCGTTATTTTGTTGGCGTGAGGACCTCGCTGAGGTAGTATACTGGGCGTTGTACGCCATGGACCTTGTTTTCCTCAGCTCGCTCGACAATGAGCACTGTGCTAACCACCTGGTTGGTGGCGGAGATGTATAGCAACAGTGGTTCCCTTTCTCGTGGAGTCACCAGCACTGACGAAGTGGATAGCAGGCGCTTGAGATCTTCGAATGCTTCTTGCGCTTCGTTGGTCCACTCGAATTTTTTAGCTTTGCGGAGGAGCTGGTAGAAGGGCAGCGCCTTTTCACCCATCCGACTGATAAATCGACTGAGGACCGCGATTCGTCCGGCCAGTTGCTGGACGCCTCTTATGTTCTTCGGCTTCTCCATGGCCAGTATGGCTTTTATCTTCTTCGGGTTCGCCTCGATTCCCCTCGCGGAGATGAGATACCCAAGTAGCTGCCCAGATGGTACGCCGAAGGCGCACTTGTCCGGATTGAGCTTGATCCGGTAGCGGTCGAGGTTGGCGAAGGTTTCGCGCAAATCGTTGATTAGAGAGGCTTCCTCCTTGGTCTTGATTACTATGTCGTCGACATAGACTTGGATGTTGCGACCCAGTTGTTCCTTGAGGCAAGCCTGCATGCACCGCTGGTAGGTGGCTACCGCGTTTTTTAGCCCGAAGGGCATTGTGTTGTAGCAGAACACACCAAAGGGCGTTGTAAACGCTGTTTTCTCTTTATCTTCCTCCTTCATGCAAATTTGATTATAGCCTGAGTAGGCGTCGAGGAAACAGAGGCGCTCGCATCCCACGGTGGAGTCGATGATCTGGTCGATCTGTGGCAGCGGGAAGTGATCTTTTGGGCAGTGCTTGTTTAAAGAAGTGAAGTCCACGCACATCCGTAGGATATCCGTGTCCTTTTTTGGTACCAGCACCGTATTGGCGAGCCAAGTGCTTTCCTTGATCTCGCGTATGAACTTGGCCTCGAGGAGTCTGTTGATCTCCATTCCGACTGCCTGCGCTCGTGGCTCAGACACTCGCCTGATTGTTTGCTTGACTGGCCTTGCGTCGGGGTTTACATTGAGTGCGTGCTCGGCGAATTCCCTGGGAACTCCTCGCATGTCCGCAGAACACCAAGCAAAAATTTCCTAGTGCTCATGGAGGAATTCGACGAGCGCGAGTTCCTATGTGGGACTCAAGTTGTTGGCGATGAGGGCCATCTTGACGGGATCCAATGGATGGACCTACACCTTCTTTGTGTGCACAGATGAGTCGAAGGAGAGGTCAGGTGAGCTTGGCCTACTCAGGGGAGGCAGACTGTTGTCTGTCGTCTCTTTCAGTCTTGCGAGTTCCTCCTGCATGCTGAAGGACTGGGAGATTCTGTTGAATTCCCTGTTGCAACTGTTAGATCGCTCAAAGCTCCCGTTGATCGTTATGACGCCGTTGGGACCTGGCATTTTCATCTGCAGGTAGGCGTAGTGGGGCACTGCCATGAACCTAGCGAATGCGACGCGCCCAAGGATGCAATGATATTGTGAGGGCCAGTCGACGACCTCAAAGTCGATGCGCTCGCGCGGGAAGTTCTTCGGCGTGCCGAAGATGACGTCGAGGTTGATTTTTCCCAGGGGGTATACGCCTTACCCTGGGACGATGTCGTGGAACGTTGTGTCCGATGCCTCCAGGCAGGTTAGAGGGATCCTCATCGCTCGCAAGGTACTCGCGAATATGAGGTTGATGCCGCTTCCGCCGTCAATGAAGACGCGACTCATGTCGAAACCTCCAATTTGCGCCTCGAGTACGAGGGGGCAATGACCTGGACGAGGTATCTGAGGCGGTTGGTCGCGTTTGTCGAAGGTGATGCACGACTCGCTCCCACTGAGGTACTTAGAGGTGGATGGTGGCGAGTGCGTGGCCAAGTTGACTTGGCGAGTGATGGCCTTCTGCACCCTGTTGGAGGGGCGTCCTTTTTGGATCATCATGGTACCCATGGCCCGTGGGTACGGTTCTCCTCCGTGTTGCTGGTCCGGTGCAGCTCCGTTCAGGGGTGGTCCAAGTGGTGGTGGTGGTGCGCCATGTGCCACGACACCTGGAGCGGCTCCATAGCCTCTTTCGACTGCATTGCAGTTCATCCGAACCAATCCCTCATGTAGCTTGAGGAATTCACGGCAGTCCTTGAGGAGGTGGCTGGACTTTATCTTGCCATCATGCTTGTCGATGTAGAAGTGTACCGTGCATGGCCCGGACAATTTCTCCTCGATGGAGGTCGCCGGTGCCTCATCGCGAGTGCGGCGTTGCCATACTTGCGTGGTTTTCCCGGAGTCGCCGTATCCGCCGCTACGGTATCCGCTGTTGCGGTTATCGTCGCGTCTATCGGCGTAGCCGGCTGCGACCATGTTGACGTCGTCGCGATCATCGTAGATGCGCATGCGGCGCTTGCCTCGGCGGTCGCGTCTGCGTTCGAGTTCCGCCTCCTCGTCGGAGTGAGCGTGATTCTTCACTGAATCTTCTCCATCGGCCCACCGATTCACAATTTCCATCAGGTGGTCGATGGTCTGGGGCTTTGAGTGGCCCAGCTCCTCCCTGAGCTCTAGGCGGCAGACACCACCGTTGAATACATCAATCACACGGTCTTTCGAGATGTTCTCCACGGAGTTCTTGATGATGGACCACCTTTGGATGTAGGAGCGCAGCGATTCGCCAGATCTTTGCTGGCAGCATCTCAGCTCTTCGATTGATGCGGGCCGCTTGTACGTGCCCTTAAAGTTGCGCACGAAGCTGTAAACCAGCTCATCCCAACTGCGAATGGATCCGCGTGGGAGGTTATTGAGCCATGCTCGGGCGGCGCCCTGCAGTTGTAGCTGCAAGCATTGCATGGCAGTGCTTCGACTGCCTCCGTGGAGTCTGACGGAGGAGATGTGATCCTCCAGCCAGATCTTGGGGTCTTGTAGACCGTCGAATTTCGGGTTCTCCGACGGGAGTTTAAACCCTTTAGGCATTTGCTTCTGCCTAATGGATCTGCTGAAGCATCTAGCGTCACAGAGCTCCCCATCTTCCTCTTCCGTGTCAGTCGACCGAGCACGTCGTGCCCTTGACTTGTCGATCTTGCGCTGCGTGAAGTCGTCGTGCGCATCGTAGTCACGATCATGTCACCGTGAGCGGCGGCGCCGAGACAGGTCGTGGCTGTCATCGCTGGATGAGGGCGAGGAGTGGCGCTTTGCTAGCGCTTTGCCCTTTTTGGGGTCTGGTGTTGGCTCCTTGTCGAGGGCAGCCTCGATTAATCCCAAGCCCGCGATCGTAGATCGGTGCATGGCAGTTTGGGGATCTCCAGCTGGCGGCTGGTTATTGAGGAGGTACATGGTGGCTGCCATCACCGCAGCATGCGGCGTCCTGGGGACCACGTTGCCCCTCATGTCGACTGTCATGGAGCCGAAGTCGAGGACTTTCGCGGCTTCTATGCGTTCTTGCTCGGTAAGATGATCCATCCGCGATTGCCTCTTCTTGGCGAGGTACTCGTTGCCCCTTGAGGAGGATCCTCCGTAGGAGGAGAGCCCGGCACGACGAAGGCTCGATTCGTCCGCTGCCTTTTTACGCGCCTCAAGTTGCATGATTGTTTGAAGTTGGCGCTTGAATTCTTCCTTCAGGAGCCAGTGATAGCCCATCAGCAGTTCCTGCGGGGACCCAAAGGGTAGAGGTGTGCCTCGTAGGGCTTCGCGGCAGCGATCCCACTCTTGCTCGTTGAGCTTGACTACGACGCGTTCGCCGGTTTGCTCATTGATTATGCTGGGAGGTTCAACTGCTCCTCTGTTGTTGACGGGAGCGCGATTGCCGCCATTACCGCCATTGCCACCGTTGCCGGCGTTGGGTGGATCGGTGCCGTTACCGGTGTTACCACCATTGTCGCGATTGGCGGAGGTGTCGCCAGCGTTGATGACGGCGCACATGAAGTGATTGGGGAAGCTGTTGCTTCCATAGCTTTCAGATCCGGAACCGTAGGTTCCATCTTCAGTGGCTAGATCGCTCAGATCGGAATCGCGACTGCTGTCGCTGATCGTATTCTCGACTGCCACCGGGGAATTGAGCTCGCTGAGGGTGCCGATCGAGGGAGGGAACCATGATGCCGGGGCAATCGCCGGTGCTGTCGGCTGATCAGGCATGCGAACCGTGCCCATCTGACCAACTTGGAAGCGGAAGCTCCCAATCGCCAGGCTGATTCCGTCGCCCACAGACTCGAAGGTCGGGCGGGTGGCCGGCGTGTGGACGGTGAAGTCAAAGGCGCCGAAGAGCTGGCGAATCTCCGCTCTTGCGGAGTTGTAGATCGCAGTTGATGGGGCCGAAGAAGCCGCAACATCAGCACTCCCAATTCCCATAGACGGTGCCAATTGACGAGGGTTTAACTCATCAATGCCCATTGTTATGGACTTGGGTTTTGGAGAAGGAGGGAGCGCTGGAGACATCTATCGGCTAGCAAACAAGCACACAGGGGACAAAGGATTTACCCAGGTTCAGGCCTCGTAGAGGTCCCTACTCCTGCTTGTCTGCTCGTGGAATTATCGAAGGAGTCGAAAGTTACAATGGTGCGCAGATGCAATCTGGCGAGGGTTGTGGAAACTAGGGTTGCGTGTGTCCTCCTCGCCGCCCCCTCCTAGCCTTTATATAGATAGGCTAGGTCTCGGATAGTAGGTCGAGTCGGTTACAAGTTAGGGTTTTTTCCCTTCAAACTTTCTATCTTTAACTTCTTCTTGTCCTTCAAGCAATCGGGAGTCCGTAGGCCACTCGAGTCCCTTGTTTGGGCCTTGGCGACACCGTGGGCCTGTATGTATTTGAACCGTATATACCAAGCTCGAGTACCTGTAGGGTATACCCATGTCACTACCCGAACACTGCCCGGACTCTGGCCGGATTCTTTGCCGGGCCAGAGTGTCCGCCGCACTGTGGCCGGAGTGTCCGGTCGGGCCGGACAGTCCGTGTCGTTTCCACCGGACTGTCAGGGTTAAGTGGTTCTAACGGCTACATTTCTGGGGGGGGGGCTTATATAAAGGCCCCTTCTTCTACCTTGAGATGTTTCTCGTTTTCTGAAGAGAAGAACCCTAACCCTAGAGCCACCAAGTCAACAAGAACTCCATCTACAACCATCCAAAGTTGTTGATACTTGGAGAATCGAAGGAGGAGTCTTTGATCTACAGCTTCACCAAGAGAGATTTCCATTTCCCTCTCATTCACTTGAGGGCCCCTTGTTCTAGTGTTTCATTGGAAACCCTAGTTCTTGATTTGGATCTTACAAGCTTGTCTTTGATTATTTTGACAACTTGCTTGTATTCGGGAGCCTCCAATTCAGTTGTGGATGTGTGCCTCGAACTTGTTGTAAAGGTGTCGGCTTCCACCTCGAAGGTTGCCGATATAGTGGAAGAGTGAATCGGTCCCTTTGGGGTGAGGTTCATCGGAGAACAAGGGAGGCCTTTTGTGGCATTGGTGGTTTGATGCCACCCCCTCTCCAAACACGGACGTACTTTCCCTCAAAAGGAAGGAACTGCGGGAAATAATCCTTGTGTCCCCGCGTGCTTCTCTTTGATTACTTCTATCCTTTACCGCACCTTACTTTATCTTGTTCTTGCTTAGTTAGTTGTGCTAGTGAGACATATAGGTAAATTCATCATAGTTGCATATCTAGAGAATTTACCATTGTGTCAAACCTTAAGTTGAAAAAGAGTAAAATTTGAAGTAGCACCTATTCACCCCCCTCCAGGTGCCCATACGATCCTTTCACCTCCATCCAACACCAAAGAAACCTCCATTAAACTCCACTTCAATATCTCTCGCACTAACCACTCCTTCAACCACAATAATGATAACCGTGCTAGATTTCTCTTTCAATTGCTTAGAAGTACTGGTATCCGGAAAATAGAACAAACCTTGCTCTAGGGATTGGAATCCACACATGAAAGCTACACATTGGCATGGAAGGAGCGTCTGACAAACATGAGAAGTATGACCCAGCTTATCACATCGAGCACATCAGATAGTAGGACAATGAGCCACCAGGTGACCAGAGACATTACAGTTATGGCAGGACCCAGGGTCGTCCCGATTGCCATGAATCCCAGGGTTTGGAGGATAAACAATAGGAGCATGACGAACCTCGTTACCTCCAGGAGCTTCCGCAGCGGCCTCCCGGTGATCTCGCTCAGGGAGCTACTGCCCTGCTCTGATTCCCCCTCCAGCAGGCGAGTTCTGCCTCATAGCATCACGAGGCCCGTGGTGCCAGACATAGTTGCGGACTCGGTCACCACCCCCGCCTCGATCTCCACGGGCCCCAAATCCTCTTCCACCACTACGCATCTGCTGGCCTCGAGCACCCCCCCCCCCCCATCGATCTCGTATAGCTATCTAGGGGAGGAGAAGAGACCACAACTTGCGCAAAGGATCTAGAATCACCGGCAACCTTCCCCGGCCACCAACCAAAGGATTCGGTAGTCAGCGGCAGCGCGAAACCCTAGGGGACTCCTAGAAATGCTAGAAAAGCACACGAAGATTGCCCCCGAGAAATAAAGCCAAGGGAACGGAATCACGACCGGATATACCGTCCGCCACTGCCGTTTCCGTCGCCGTCAGACTGGGACGCACCGTTTCTCCAGACGGAGATGCCTCGAGGATACCCTTGGACGGAGACGATAACGGTATCCACTGCAGCCTCACCTGTAAGGACAGAGCCCCCTCTCGTCCCTCACCTGACGCAGTCAACCCGGAGACGACGTCGTGCCGACGTTCCTTTCGGCCGTGATCAGGGAGGGGAGGGAAGAAGTCCGCCAGGGTCGCCACGATCTATCGCCATCGTTTCAGAAGTCCTTGCAGAATGCAGATGGATAGATGGGGTGTCAGGATAATCGAGTCCATGGCCAACGGAAACCAAGCACAGCTCTTGTATATTTGTAGTAGAGCTTCTTTGACCCTCTCAGCCTCTCTAATGGCGTCTTTGTACTACTTACAAGGGGGGAGAAGGGAAAGATACACGGGAAAAACAGGCTACTACATACATTTACATCGAAACTCATACAGATCTAGCATATACAGCTGAAAATTTGCCTCACTTCCTTTTTCTTCTACTACTTTTTCTTCTTTCTATTCTTGAGGGATCATCAGATTCATCATCAGTCAGACATAGTATATCATGCCGACCTCGAGGGTAGAGGCGTGCGGAACGGTGACGGCGTAGGTGGGGCCCCGGCTGTTCCGCCGCAGGAAGTCGTAGCCGAAGTTGATCACGAACCGCCGGAAGAAGCTGGATCCGCTCTTGGCCTTGACGTAGCAGTGTCCGAGGATGAAGGCCATGCCGGCCTCCCGCGCGTCCGTCAGCTCCCGCAGCTCCTCCTGCACGCCGGCGTTCGGCCGCGGGCTCGTCGCCGGCAGCACGAACCTCACCCTCTTCCTCACGCCCAGCTCCCCCGCGGCGCCGGCGCCGGCGCGCGAGGGCCCCACCGTGCCCTCCGCCGCGCCGACGCCCTCCTCCTCCAGCATGCGCATGCTGCCCGAGGCGACGACCGACATCCGCTCCTCGTCCTTCTCGAGCGCCCCGTCCGACGTGGCGCCCCCGTTGGCCTTGGAGTTGGAGGCGCCGCCGCCGGAGCGGATGAACTCCGCCACGCTGCACACCAGGTCCTTCTCGAACTCCTGGTCGTCCATCTGCACGTCGTGGTACCCGTACCGGACGATGCACCGGTAGATCCTGTACTCCTTCGGCCCGATCCTCCCGACCAGGAACCGCTCCTCCGGCGACACGTGCGGTATCGGCACGTTCTTGATGCACATGAAGATGAGCACCTGCGCTCGTCACCAAATCAAGAAATGTTTGGATGTCAGGTTATTACTTCTGAATTTCTGAATAAGGCGATCCGATCAAGCTTCAGAAAGAAGAGGAATTACCTGATGGAATGCAGGTAGATTGGTGACGAAATGGGAGAAGATGGCAGGGATGCCACTGTCGAGCTCGGTGTGTATGAGGCCGATGCCGCGGACACGGACGATGCCGAGGTTCGGGCTAAGGCTGAGGAGCCAGTTGATGGAGACCTTGTTCTGGAGATCGAACTCGTACTTCTTGATGGTGCCGTAATGCCAGATGCACATTACCGTCATGAAAAAGAAGGCGAGGACGATGGGGACCCAGGCTCCTTCCTTGAACTTGATGAGCGCCGCTGAGAAGTAGAGCGCCTCGATGGTGCCGAAGAACACGATGAACCCGATCGCGAGGAATATGCTCTTGTGCCAGCACAGGACTATCACCAGCGACATCAGGCATGTTGTGACCAGCATGACAGTTATTACAGCCAAACCTGTTTACAGAAGAATCATCACATATCATTCAGATGTATATATAGGGTCAATTTAGGAGGGGATAAAGTGATTCAGTTTCAAGGTGTCAATGACTTATTAACATTGTGTGTATACCTGATGCATTTCCCAGGTGTTTCGTGTCTCTGAACCCGATAGTTACGGCTAAGCACAGTATCATCAGGATCCAATTGATCTCCGGAATGTATATCTGCCCGTGCACTTTGGCGGATGTGTGCACGATCTTCACCCGGGGAAAGCAGCCTAGAGAAGTGCACTGCTTGATCATCGAAAATGTGCCGGTGATAACAGCTTGGCTACCCACAACTGCAGCAAGAATGGCGATCGCCAGAACGGGCCACCTAATCACCTCTGGAAAATGACAGAATTGCAAACATTAAAAATACAGAACAAGGAGAACAATATAATACTATTCTGGCTTCTGACAAAAGATCTGAAGAACATGACTTGCCAGGCACAGACACGTAGAATCCGATCCTGTAGTCACCTTCCAGGATATGATGCTTAGACAGATAAGCAGCTTGGCCCATGTATGCAAGGATCAATGATGGGTAAACCATGCAAGTGAAAGCAATCTGCACCCAGAAAAAACAGTTATCAGAGACAAATATTCACCAGTATTGCTTGCTTCAATATTGAAACACTGGAGCCGAAAACTTTAGTGTGCAGCAGTCATTTCTTCACCTGTATCGACAGCTGATTGAAATGCCCCAGATCTGCAAACATTGCTTCAGATCCTGAAAGAGAAAAGCATTCACATTAGTGGACATTGATCCACAGATCAAGGCACTGAAAAATGGTTGCTGAGCACTGTACCAGTAACACACAGCAGTATTCCTCCCAGGGACATCCAACCTCCTCTCTGTGTTTTCTTCAAGAATTTGTACATGTAATACGGAGATAATGCTCGATATACATGAGGTTCCCATTTCACAATATTGTAGACGCCAATCGAGCTTATACATACAAGCCACGCTATCACAATTGGGGCAAAAAGGAACCCCACCCGGTGAGTGCCATAGTGTTGCAGAGCAAATAGGCAAACCAGTATGAAGCAAGCAAGAGGTAACTCCACATCTGCAGAACCATATTAGCAAAATACGATTAAAAAATGCATTGTAGATAGAGCAGGACAAATCAAAAAGAAAGAATCAGCATAAAGGGCAGGACACATGTGCAGGCATATATTAAGTCTACAAAGCTAAATTATTGCTGCGAGATAATGAAAAAACGAATTTCCGCTGATCTGAATTCCGGAATTTATCAGATGCCAACTTTTTTCAGGACTCAACATTAGTGCATTTTCGACGGATTTGTGGACCTTGCTACTTGGTACAATAATTTTGTGCTCTTGCTCTTTCTCCTAACAACAGAACATGAACTAAACAAGCATATTCATGTAGATGAAGGTCATATTTGGTTCCAGCAAGGCAAGTAGAGCTATCAATGAAGAAGAAATTAGTCTAGTTTCCTGCTCATAACAACTGTTACGCATGCCATGACTAGTGACAGTACTCTGAATTAATCACATGCTAACTTTTCTTCAGGCTCAGCATACGTAGAATTTTCCCTGATTTCTGAACCTTGCTACTTGCTACCATATTTGTGCCCTCTCTCGCTTTCTTGTACCAGCAAAAGATGAACTAAACAAGATCATTTCTGGTTCCAACTAAAATTCCACACCGCACGTGCGTGTACCATTTATAGGAACCATCAGTGACCAGGAGAATTAGTCTATTGTCCTGCCCATAACAACTACTCCTGGCCATGATCCAGGAGTACTATTAGCCATGCGATGACTAGTAACAGTACTTTCCTAATTTCATGACCGCACCGCAAATCCCTGGCCATGATCATGCTCGGCCAAATACCTTCCAAAAACTGAACCGCATTACCAGACACACACAGCTACAACTTGGCACGTAATTGACAATCTGAGTTGGTTACGTCAATTCGTTCATGTCCTTGCAGTTAACTTTCACAATCTGCAGGTTCAGTCACCATGAAGCCAAGTGCAGGTCACATCACTACCCGGTTTTGCCACTAACAAGTCAGTAACCCGGATCGCCATATTATCTTACCATTGGTTGACATGATCCAAGGTAAACCATGTAGGTCAAAAGGCAATCTTTAATATAAAACTAATAATCATGTAATAGCAGGGCAATTCTAGCAGTTGATGGGCATATTTTGGGAGTTTGACCTGTGCCATCTACTAGCTAGTCCAAACTTGAATCAAAGAAACAGTGGCTAAAACAGGACAGAGAAGACAAATCTGCACTCCTCTGAGAAAGAGAAATCAGCAGGAAGAGGGCCATGGCCATGGTTGGTTGGATCCTTACATTTGTGATGCCCCTTCTCCATGGACAGTTCCAGCCCGGACACCGCGGAGAAAACTGCAAAAAACAGAACACAAGATGAGCATTTCATAGCATATCAAACAATCCAGGAGTAGTATTAGATACCAAATCAAGAAGAATAGGCAGTGATGCGATGGGAAGAGGACGCACCGGAGATGGCCGGCGTGAGCACGCCGTCCCCGATGACCATGCAGGTGCCGACGAGCGCGAGCACGAGCAGGACGCGCTGCAGCACCCTGTGGCGCTCGAGCACCCGCCTGACGCTGGCTGCGCCGCCGCCCCCGCCGCCCAGCGCAGCGGTGGCATTGCCGCCGCCGTACTGGAGGTACTTCTTGGCTGCGGCGCCGCTGGGGTCTGAGAACTGGTCCTCGTCCCCTGGCTCGGCGCCGCGTCCGGGCGGGAGGAGCGCGGCGCGTGCGTGGCGGCAGAGGAGCGAGTATAGCGCGAAGGTGCCGCCCTCGCCGTTGTCGTCGGCGCGCAGGACGACGCATACGTACTTGAGGAGCGGGACGAGGGTGAGCGTCCAGAAGACGAAGGAGAGGACGCCGAGGATCTCCTCGTTGGTCTCCGAGTGCTGGATGTCGTCGGCGAAGGCCGCCTTGTAGACGTAGAGGGGGGACGTGCTGAGGTCGCCGTAGACCACCCCGAGGCTCTGGTACGCCAGGCTCAGCGTCATCCGCCACGGCACCCTCTTCTTGCTGCCCCCTCGCCTCCCTCCCTGCCCCTGCCGCTCCTCCTGCGAAACAAAAAAAAAAAAAAACGTTCGTGAGAATCCAGCCAGGATCGCGGCGAGCACCGTGACATCGAAGATTGGTTGGGCCTCGATCGAAGCTTTGGGGAATCACAGCGAACAGTAACTGCCACCGCCGTACGTACCCTGGTCTCCGGAGGAGTGCCTGGCGCCTCAGGATCCACGGTAGGGGGGCTCTTCATTCTGTTCCCCTCCCTGCGCCGCTCGTCCCAGCTGCCTGCTCCCCTACACGCAGAAGAAGCAAGAGAGGAAGGAAGCGGCTGCTTGGGGGAGTCGGAGTCGCGGGATTAAATTAGGTGGTGACCGGCCGGCGTGACGTTCTTTGAAGTGTCGGGCGTGCAGAGATGAGCACGAGAATGGGGCGCGGGATTAGGTGGGATATATCTGGAGTTCTCGAGGCTTTTAAGGGTGGTCAAGGGAGCAGAGCGGAACGGAAACAGGGGCAGGCAGCGTTGGTGTGAGCGTCTGAGCGAGCGCGCGTGCGTTGCACAGTGGGGAGGGTGGTGGAGCCGTGGAAGGAGATGAGAAGCAGCGGAGGGAAGATTGGAATGTGGGGGGAGGGAGGGGAGGTGGAGGAGGTGGCGCAGGAGGAGGAGGAGGAGCAAAACCGCAAAAAAAACCGTGAAACTGATGGGCAAGCAAAAGCGGTGTTCTTGGTTTTTCTTTTGCAAAAGGAACTTTGCCTGCTTGTTAGCTAGTTGTTGTTTTTGACGTGGCAGGCTCCTCTCACATCCTCTGCAGAGTGCTCCATGTGGCCTTCTTGGGGGGATTTCCCTTCACGATTTCATATCATCATCATCTGGAAATTTACTCTCGAGTGATTGCAAAGGTGTACAACATGGTGAAATGTGAGTAGTTGTAGCAAGGAATGCAAATATAAGACAAAATATGTGTGGTGGAAAAAACAGAAGAAAAGATGTCGAACATTTATTACTCCTTCTGGTCCATATTACTGGTCTCAACATTATATAGATTTGTACGTATCTAATTAGGTAACATTTAGATTAGTACATGTATTCGTATTTAAACAAAGTTGAAGCTATTAATATAGACCGGAGGGAGTAATAATGTTTAATGTTTGGTGCTGTTTAAACCGTAATATTCACAGGCAAGCAAATGTCTATAACCATTTATTAGGCAGATTTGTTCAAACACACATGTTTCTAAGTGCAGAGGTTGTTAGGCTACTCACAGTGCTGGTCCTGAGATTTTAGGGCCCGGGACGAAACTAAAATTTAGGGCCCTCTACTATCAATATATATATAGAGAGAGATGTATGAAATGATGAAAAATAGAGACTTCAAGTGTACCAACGGCAATATATTCATTAAAAATAACAGTCTCTATATTGTACCTTAAAATTTTCTCTGTAAATTCCAAGATCAAAGTCAGCAATGATGGAATCAATATCAATCTTGTCAAATAACTTCTTCTCAGTGCATAAAGTTTTCAAACCAGTTAACCTCTTTCGAGACATTATAGGTCTCAAATAGTTCTTTATTAATGCCAACTTTGAAAAGGTTCTTTGAGTTGATGTAACAATCACGGGGATAGTAACTAAGATTCGATAAATGGTAGAAATATTAGGATAGCAATTTGCTTCTTTAACAAACTCAAAAATCTTGATAGAAGATATTGGTTTATCCGGCAAAATCAAGTTCATAACACTTAACTCAGAAATATGATCATTTAACTCGACATCAAATGTACCGGATGAACCAGATGAAAAACTCGTACCAGATGAACCAAATCGGGAGATTGAGGCATAAAGTAGACTAGGGCATATATAAACCACACCGAAAATAAAAATAGCACCCAAATCCAGATAAAATTGGGACATATCATAGACATTTTGAATCTTCATACCTACTGTTGGACGAGACGAGCGGCTGTCTTGGTCCCTTGCGAGTTGGAAAATGACGTGGAGGAGCAGCCGATCAGGCGAATAGTCCTGGACTCCTAGCCCTTAGGCAACGGCCGACAGGCGACGGCATGTCGTCCTATTTCGAATCGCGAGTTCCAGAGTCCAGACGAGGATCGCTACCAGGTAATAACTGATAGGTGCTCGTCTAATCCCTAACTTAGCTGTTCGCACGTACGCGTCCGGGTAATGAAAAGGGCTCAATCAGACCCAATACAATGCCCGTACATTAGTATTTTTTTTCCTAAGATCAACTCATATATACAACTATACTGAGTATACCTCGGGAGGGCCCCTAATTTTTTTGGTCCCAGGGCGGCTGCCCCTCTGGTCCCTCCCCAGGACCGGCCCTGGCTAGTGCAGAGTAACTTAGGCTACTAACATGCACATATTACTAGTCTAAGTTACTATCTTCATAGGCATAGTAACCAGGGGCGGAGCTAGGTACAATTAGTGGGGTCAATTGATACCAATGATCTAATTAAAATCCTTACTAAATAAGTGATAAATATTGTTCATTAGTAGAAAATGACCCCAATGAAATGGAGATGACCCCAGTACCGTTGTAGGCTGGCTTCGCCCCTGATAGTAACATAGATCTACTAGTAACATATAAATCTTCATTATTATTTTATAGACTTATCTTTTATTGGTAAGTGTGATGTTACGGTAATATAATATGTTACTCAATCCATATCTCTCTTTATTAATTACTTGTCACATCATCTTTTATGCCTAGTTGGCATGCACGTTTACTCAAGTTACTTCCACTATGGCTAGTCTTATGTGTTTAAGGATAGTTTCTTGCAATTGCCCTTTTTTTAAGTGTCTTGCAATTGCACTTTGTAGCATATATCGTGTGCAGTGTTTGGTGGCGTGGATTTAATGTTTTATATGGTACCGGCAGTTTCCTCACATGCTACAGCAGATGATACACTAGCAAGAGATTCTACTGTTCTGCTGATGTATATGGCTGGAGGCATGTACTAGTCATGTGAGGCAGATGTTCAGTTTTTAAATTTGTACCTTATAAGTACAGAATAGTCAATCATGTGGCATTATTGCACTAAACTAAGAACGACCAAACTATGTTGTCTATACTACTTGAAGGTTGAGTTGTTGGCACCTAAGAGCATCCACAACCTTTTAAGATTAGTTGCACGCCAGGTTTTGGCCCAGTTTAGACCACAATGACTTCACAGAAAAATGTTGTTGAAGAAAAAAAATCAATAAAGTTAAAGGGAGAAAACCAAGTAGAAACATTGTAATCCCATTCCAAAATTATGTTTGGCGTACAAGTTACATCATCACGCCATTGTAACCGTTTGATATATATAGTGGGTATAACGTATATCACGGTAACTGCTCACGCCATCAAAGACATCCGTTTATACAAATTAGTAGGTAAGGTATGCGTGAAAACAACTATAAGCTCTCGGTGTCTTGGATTTACACCAAGGTCAATCATGTTGCTATTATTACACTAAACTAAAAACAAAGATTCAAATTCTATAGCTATACTACTTGAAAGTTGAGATGTTGGCACCCAAGGGCATCCACAAGCTTTTACGATTAATTACACTCCGACAGGTTTTGGCCCAATTTAGAACACAATGAATTCACAGAAAATGTTGTTAAAGAAAATATCGATTGAAGTTAAAGGGATAAAACCACGTAGAAACCATTGTCATCACACTCTGATGTTGTCTTGGCTTACAACATCACACTATCGTAATCGTCTAATTTAGCGGGTGTAACATATTTGACAATAACTGCTCATGTCATCAAACACATCAGCTTATATAGACTAGTAGGTAAGGTACGCGTGAAAAGAACAAAACTCTCAATACCAACCTCGTGATGTTCACCTATTTTGTAATGCGTCTAATATCCATCCATTTCTGTAACTGTTTGATGACGTGACGCTGACATGCGCATGTGTTTCTAGAAAACCCGCCAAACCGTGTGGCCTCGATAACATAAGCATATAGATTTTATGGACAGACAATACACTTTTACCAAAATTTAGGGCTAAAAGTTAACTATTTTTTCTTTAAAATCCACGAACCGTGTGGTCTCGATATGTCTCTACTGAAGTTTATAAGGGCCTAGAGGTATATCGGTGATTTGTAAGCATTTTCTGACATTTAGGTTTAAAAGGTAGTTTTTTTTTTCTTGGAAACATTTAAAACAGGTTGAACATTGTTGTAAGGGTCTAGAGTTTATTGGTGAATAATAAACCTTTACCTAAATTCAGGACGAAAAGGTGATTTTTTTCTTGTCTTATCACTTGCAACAGCATTGTAAACTTGTCTTGCTAGAGAAATATCCAAGCTCAAACATATGTGCACTTGATCTCGTGTTTTAAACCTTAAGAAAGATATACTAGTACTATTTGACAATAGCATGACCCATCGCGGGCATTGTAGAAATTCACACATGCTACGAACTGCAAGCGTATGACTTTTTTCTTGTCTTATCCCTTGCAACAACAGCCTTGTTTTGTCAAACTAGTCTTGCTTGAGAAATATGGAAGTTGAAATATACTGTACGTACGACTTCATCTCGTGTTTTAAACCTTGGGAATGACATATTTGACAATAGCATGACCAGTCACGGGGCATGTAGAAATCCACTGGAGACCAGGTGGGGGACCTGGCGCATGTTTTGTTACAACGCTGCAGGCTACCCTTTCTAGACAACCAAACGATCGCACTTCGACCACAGGGATAGTACCAGGGGGGCCCCCGGCCATCACAGGAGATAGGCTAGCTACCGATCGCGTGCGAACCGGTCTGGCGAGGCTCTGCCGGCGTGCAGAGATCGCTGAGCGCGAGGGCGACTGATATGCGAGTGCGCTTCTCACTAGACATAGACAGGGGGTAGTCCGTGTGGCGCCCGCGTCCACCCGGTGTCAATCTCCAGGGCCTCGCGACCCAGTGGGGCCCGCTCCGGTGGCGACCAAAACAGTGACGTACCCCGCACCGTGCACAGACAGTGGACCCTGGGCCCCGCCCCGCCCCGCCCCGCCCGGACACACGTCGCGCGTTTTGGCCCTCGACCGCAGAGTTGGATGTGGCGTCTTGCCGAGTGTCGCGTTTTCTTCCAGCGGACCGGCGGATGGGGACGTGCTCACTGACCTATGTTGGACGGCACTACCAACATACTCCATATAGCTGATCCGGCCGCGCCGTGCATGTCAAATGTCGAAGAAGTTAAAAAATTAACTCAAACCCGATCATGCATTTCGCTTGTCAATACGTATTACAAAAATATAGGACTGGCTAGTCTACTACTAGTACTTCTGATGTTAGGTAAATATAAATAAATAAATAAATAAACTCACTCTATATTATACTATCACAGACCCACACTCTAATTTCGATCCCCGAAATACCAAAAGAAAGAAAAACCAGCATTGGTTAGTGCATCGACGTCCTGGTGTACCATAGGTCCATTCCTATCTAGCGCCACTACGCTTATTAGCTTCGCCTTTTTTTTCTTCTTAGCAATCATGTTGTACAAACACCTTTTCCTCCCCCGACCGAAACAAGATCGCACTCGGATTCTTTTCCCTTTCGTCGACGCAAACAAATGTAGGATTGATGGTGCCATTAACCTTTTCTAGATATGTAAGAAAACCTTTAATACTACGGTACATATTTTTCGAACCAACGCGAGAGCCATTTAAAATAAAAATTGCCAAAGCACCTGCCGCAATCGACAACGACTCCATCATCTGTTTGTCTTGTTGCGCTTTGGCTGGCACGAGGATGACCTTCGTCCTCATGTCTTAATTTGGTCCATATGTCGTAGATTTAAGAAGTGAAAAACACACATTATTGCCCCCGCAAAAGAAAAAAGAAGAACACACATTATTGCGTTTATGTACATACTTTGTGGATAAGCTACATTACTTATGCTGAATTATTGTGTTTTCCTTTGTTGTTGGGAACATATATTAGTCTCTGTATTTTGGCTATGCTAATCTCTTGTGCTGCTTCTTTTGGTCAGAGTGGACGTTGGGTCCCCTCGGCATCACGTCTTGTATTTTGTTTTTTCCTCGACAATTCGAAGCACGCCTGGTTTTTTTTTTACCTTTATATACTCCGGCGTCTAGCCGAGTCTCACGTATCCTTCGTCTGCTCCAGCAGACCGGTGGATGCATGGGGACGGGGTGACCTATGCTGGACGGCGCACGGGTTCGGAGCTTTGACTGCCAATTGTCAACTGCGTCTTGATTTGTTTGAGACGGCCGGAGTAGTATTTGGAATGGTGGTCTAGTTAATTAATTGCATGATGCATGTTTTATTGAGGTTTAGGGTAAGCATGCAAATGCAAAATTGCTAAACAACACGTTCAAATAAGGGAACAACGTCCGGACATCAAGGCTGCCCAATGTAGCGAGAAGGCGGCCAAGTCTTGGGTTTTCAACGGGAGAGAAAATTTACCCAATGTTAGTGACGAGTATCACCATCCGCCTCACCATTGACTTACTCACCCAGAGCTAGCCTATCAATTGGGGATCCGTCGGAAGGAACGACGTGGTCGCTATCGCACCACTTAAGCAATAAATTGTCACACCCAGGCTCTCTATCCCTGAAATGCCAAATGGAAAATCAGCATTGGCTAGCGCATCAATGTCTTTACGTACCAACCATCCATCACCAATTCACATTTAGCGCCACTACGCTTTGGTTCACCTTTCTTAGCAATCATGTGGAGTACACCTCCTCTCTAGACCGAAACAAGATCGCACTCGAATTCTCCCTATCGTCGACACAAACAAAAAAGAAAACAAATGTACGGTCGATGGTGCCATCCGACCTTTCTGGAAATATGTAAGGAAACCCTTCTTTTATATATATGTTCCAAATGACCTTTACAAATACTCCTACACCAAGTGAGCCTTAAATAAATTTAATAAAAATGGCAAAGCATCCCTCCTTTCTTAGCAATCACATACACCTTTTCCTCTAGAGACGGAAATAAGATCACACTCAAATTCTTCCTATCATCGACACAAACAAAAAAGGAAACCATGGTGCCGTCCGACCTTTTTGGAAATATGTAAGGAAACCCTTTATATATATGTTTCCCACTCACCCTATAAATATATAACAAGCGAGCCTTAAATATATTTAATAAAATGACAAAGCAGCCCCTCCTGCCGCCATCAACAACGACTACGTCGAAATGGCCCAACCTTCTTTTCATTTTTTTGGCTGACCTAATTTAATCTGGTCCTGGCTACACCCACATCACCCGTTTGTCTTGTTGCACTTTGGCTGCCAAGAGGATGACTATGGTCCATTCGTCCTGACGTACCTGTGCATATCTTTGAGAAGTGAAAACGTATATTGCACTATCTGCATTTATTTTATTTTATTTATATACACGGATATGCTACATTACTGATAGTTAATTATTGCGTTTTCTTTTGCTGGGAACATATTCTTCTCTGTATACTAGTACTAGTTTATTTGGCACTGCTAATCTCGTGTAGTGGCCACCCTTGTGGTGCTTCTTTTGGTCACCGCATTATCACCTGGTCCATAAAAATATGTTTGTTCAGCGTCACTTTTGGACGATCATGATGGATGACCAGATGAAGAAGGCGGCATCCAGACTCACTTATACTCCAACCACTCCAGGAATCCGTTATTCCTAAACGAGTCATGAAGGGAATGACGAACATACCTTGTCTCCACATTGGATCCAGAACAGGATCAGAGGGATCAAAAACTGCTAATTCGTATAAAGCCATCGAGCCAACCCAACTAGAAACTAGAGCTGTGTGCATTATATGCACCGCAAGTAATCGACCCAGATCATTCAATACGACAGTATGAACACGATACCAAGGGCATCGATCTGGTGTAGCCTGGCAGCCAAAGGGCCTTCGTTTACAGCGCGTAGGAGTATAATATGAGGATGGAGGCGCAGAGTCCCCAACCTGGAAGTTGCCCCAGAATGAAGGCTGTGTGTGAGGGCTGGTGAACTCAAGATTGATGCAAAATCCAAACACATGTTATTCATGATCCGGGCTCAAACTAGAGACGTGATCATTTTTTATCAAGATAGACTTACACTTGCACGTACTCGTGTACAAGTGTTGGAACACTAGTAGAGAACGTGCCTTTAGTCCCGCCCGTAAGGGACATTAGTCTCGGTTTTGGAACCGGGACTGGAACGGCAGGACTAAAGCCTAACCCTTTAGTCCCGACTTGTTACCAGGCAGGATCAATGGGCATCCACGTGGCCGCTGGGCGCGCGCGGGGTGTCCACCCATTAGTCCCGGTTCCTCTTACGGACCGGGACAAATGGTTCTCTACCGCGGCAGTATTTTGGGCACTTTCTCTACCATGACAGAGAATTCATTTTGTATTCCTTTATTTATTTCTTTTTTATTTTAAAATAGTTTTCTAATATTTCTATGCTATCACATACCATACATGTTCGTGCATATATAAGATAACTTGTCTTACGATCGAGCATATAAATATATACAATTTGGATAGTTACATGGATATCACAAATACCGGGACTAGAGCCCGTCAATTCAATTACACGGCCCCGGGGATCATCAGTAGCGCCTATTCACACTAAATTCTTCTTCGTCGTCTACCATCTATTTTAACAAAAATCCCGCCAGTTCTTCTACAATTCCTAGTACGTGTTGCTCTGGTAGGAGCTGATCCTGCATGCTCTCGAACTATATAAGAAAAGGAGATCAATATGAATATCAATCATGATAACAAAAAGTGACGGTAATAAAATAATGTTGTGCATGTATTGCTTACATCGACTCTATAATCTTTGTGCTCAGTGGTAAACATGCGAATGAACTCGTAAACATAGAATTCACATAGATGTGTCCCCCGTGGCTGCCTCGCGCACTTCACAAGAATAGAATTCAATCAAAATAATAATCTAGCATCATAATTGTATTGAAACTAGAAGTAAAGAAATGCGCGAACATATCACGTACTACTTACCGAGACCGGAGTAAACGTCATCTTCTCACTAAAGGAACCCGTAATCTCACTCTTAAACAGGTTCCAAACCCAGCCCGGCAAAGAAAATGAATGAATGAGTTATTCATTACGGGATATCTCAGGAAATCAACAAAAGACACCGATGTAGCGCGAAAATTAGCTATGGAGCATGTCCTGCATGTCCCTAAACTGTTCTGGGGGTCTCTTTAATGGATCCATGACTTCAACTCTTCGTACATACTAGAAGGCAATTCGTTATTTTTTGGAAGCAGCTTCTTCATTATTACCAGCAACTTTTCAAATCCCGAGCCAGTCACACCGGTCTCTGCCTTCCACTTCAGCAATTCCAGTGTGCTACCCAGCTTCTTCTGGCCATCTTCACAAGTTGGGTACAACAATTTGTTGTGATCCTGTAATATCTGCTCGAACATCAACCTCTCCTTTTCTGTGTCGCGGTCTCGCTTTGCATCAGAAATGACCCGACCAAGATCATCAACACTCTCTTTTGGTTCCTGTTCTTCACCTCCTTCTTCTTCATTGTGTTCCATTGTGGTATCCGCGTATTCAGGGAACATAGATCGATAGTTGTCATCATCGTTCTCTTCTTCATCACCTTCTTCCACCATAATCCCTCTTTCTCCGTGCTTGGTCCAAACATTATAGCCGGACATAAAACCGGACCAAAGCAGGTGGCTCCGACTGACTCTTGAGGAAGTGTGAGCCTGCTCATTCCGATAGTCAACATATGGACAACACATAAAACCATCCCGCCGCTTGTTTGCCTCAGCCACAAGGCGAAAAGAATGCACACCTTCTCTATAAGCGTCAGAGCGTCGGTCACCGTACATCCATGGATGGCTCATCTGCATTATACAACCATATATATCAAACGCAATCACGATGCTAAAATTAGTACCATGTGGTCTAAACGAGAAAATAGTTGCTAACCTTTTAGGACACTTCGAAACAAAGAGGAGAAACCTTAAGTATGGCTCGGGAAAATGAGAAAATGTTTGTCTTGTGTGAACTCAATTGGCATCGCTCTCACAGGCATTTCATCGAGCATCTCTAGTGCATATGAAGAGAAAAAACATAATACAAACTATTCCACCTTTCCTCCATGAAAAAATAGAGGGTTATGCCATATATATAGGGCCAGCCCATTTGTCCGGATTTGAGATACAAATCGGGACTAATGGGTGTGCCAGGACTGCGCAGCAGGGACCAAACCCATTAGTCCCGGTTTTTATCTCAAACCGACACAAATGTTCTCTAACGGGCTGGGACAAATGGTGCCGCGGCTTCGGGCTGTTGGACCACAGCCACGGCCCGGACTAAAGACCCGGACGAAAGGCCGGTTTTCTACTAGTGGAAGTGCACTAATCTTGGCACACACGATTTGTGTCGTGGCTTCACAACTTCGCCGGCCATCTCCAAGAGTTTTCTTTTGATTGGCATAATGGATTTAATGTCCGACGATCTGTCTTAGAAAGTGGAACTTAACTATAGCAAAAGTATATATATTGGAGTTATACATTGAACTGTGGTGTTTACACATCGTGTCGAAGGCTTTGTTTGAAGATTGATCAGGCTTCCCGATCTTGCATATATTTAGTATCCGATAGTTAGATACGGCGATGAATATCTTGCATATCGACCCCTTCTTGTAGGCATCATTTTTCTTGGAAAACCTTTCTCGTGGTCCGTGTGTCATGGATGGTGGCACATATAGAGCAACTTAGTACAAAATGATAAAATTTATCGTAAACCGCAAGAAGTCCATTAGTTCCATATATTAGCTGACTGCGTGTTGGAAATATAATATAGTGAATATCTACATTTTGCTTCAAAAATAAAAATGTTGGACAAGTCCGAAGAGATCGTTTTTACATTTCGTACGGGATCCTTGACACAGGTTCCTAACTACAAAAACTGTTAGTAACATTTTCCCCTATAGAAGAGCACACATAAGGAGCCTAGAAAACAACCAATGAAATTAAGATTCCATTGGAATCGCCCGTTCAGAATATATGGTACTCTCTCCATTCCCAAAAGGATGTCACAGATTCATATGTATCTATACACAACATGTATATCTAGCAGACCGGCGGATAGGACGGGGTGACATATGCTGGACGACACATGGGCTTCAGAGCTTTGCCTATGAATTTTCAACTGCATACTGAGTTGTTTGAGACGGTGGGAGTGTTATTTGGAAGGATGGCGTAGTTAATTAATGGCATGATGCACATTTAATTAAGATAGTTCCACCTTAAGAGTAAGTTTAATAGTAAAGCCCGTCGCTGGCTATAATTCACCGTCATATCATCTATAGCTAACCTAGTAGCCAACATATACAATAGTTAGCTATAAGTAAGTACTAATTTATTTGGCAAAAGGCCACCTTACACTCACACAAAGTGTTTATGAGCACGTGCTGCAACTATCTTTTACATGAGAACTCACTACTCTTCTCTCTCCTCTACCTCATCTCAGATATATTGTTTAAAATCTTATAGCCTTCTTACATAAGCTTACTGTACTTGCTCTAATTAAGGAGTACAATGATAAGGAGATAACTAAGGTAGTTAATTAATTGTCAACTGGTCAGCGATGGTGTAACCAAGGTAGTACAATTATAAGGAGATAAATGTCAGATGTAAAAGCATGAAAAACAAGGAATTCAATCGGATCAAATCATGCATTTTGCTTGTTATGCACACAAGACCGGCTATGATGCTGTATTCCATTGCTTAAGGAGAAAAAAAATCCGGTAACGAACATAAAACCCACTTTCTAGATTGATATATGCATACATAGAATTATTGATTATTGCTGTAAAAAAGAATTATTGATTATTGAAACAACGCCAAAAGCTTGATGCCGAATGAGTCGGCTCATAGGAAGATGAAAACCCAAGACAGTTCACATAGGACCCACCCGCCCCGCGACTTCATTTACAAAATCTTACCATAAACCCTATGACCGTCGAGCAACATGTGACCTGGTGATGGAAAAAACACTCCACATCGTCAGGAGAAATAATGGCTAGCACATCAATATTGGCTGATAGGGGTATAGTTAAACCTAGAGCTACAGTATTACCCATAGGCAAAACTTTGAACCAGCACGTTCAACAAGGGAACAACGTGCGGACATCAAGGCTACCCAATGTAGCGAGAAGGCCAAGAATTGGGATTTCAACGGGAGAGAAAATTTACCCAACGTTAGTGACCAGTATCGCCATCCACCTCACTGTTGACTTGCTCGCGCAGAGCTAGCCTATCAAACGGGGATCCGTTGGAAGGAACGACGAGGTCGCTATCGCACCACTTAAGCAATAAACTGACACACCTATACTCTCTATCCTTGAAATGCCAAATGGAAAATCAGCATCGGCTAGCGCATCGACGTCTTCACGTACCATCAATCACCCATTCACATTTAGCACCACTACGCTTCGGTTCACCTTTCTTAGCAATCACTTGCACCTTTTCCTCTCGCGACCGAAACAAGATCGCTCTCGAATTCTCCCTATCATTTACACAAACGAAAAAGAAAACAAATGTACGATCGATGGTGCCGTCCGACCTTTCTGGAAATATGTAAGGAAACCCTTTTTATATGTATATAACAAGCTAGCCTTAAATAAATTTAATAAAAATGGCAAAGCAGCCCGGCTGCCGCCATCAACAATGACTCCACCGAAATGGGACGATCCTTCATTTCATTTTTTTGGCTGACCTAATTTAATTTGGTCCCGGCTACCCACAACACCCGTTTGTCTTGTTGCACTTTGGCTGCAAAGAGGATGACTAATGTCCATTTGTCCTTATGTTTTCGGTCCATGTCACCATATGCTACTAAGTACGTGTGCATATCTTTGAGAAGTGAAAACGTATATTGCAGTATCTGCTTTATTTTATTTTATTTATATATTCCCTCCGATTCAAATTAATGTTCTCAGCTTTTCCTAAATTCGGATGTATCCGACACTAAAACATGACTAGATACATCCGAATCTGAACAAATCTAAGAGGGAGTACATGGAATATGCTACATTACCTATAGTTAATTATTGCATTTTCTTTTGCTGGGAACATGTTCTCCTCTGCATAGTTTATTTGTCTCTGCTAATCACATATAGCGGTCACCCTTGTGCTGCTTCTTTTGGTCACCGCATTATCACTCGATCCATAAATTTCTTATGTTTGTTGAGCACCACTTGTGGACTATCATTATGGAAGACCAGATGAAGAAGGCGGCATCTAGCCTCACTTGCATCGATCTGGGGCAGCCGAGCAGCCAAAGGGTCTTCTTTTATGGCGTGTAGGAGTACAAAATTAGGACAAAGGCGCAGAGTCCTCAACCTGGAAGTTGCCCCAAAAGGTTGATGTGTGTGTGAGGGCTCAGGAACTAAAGATTGATGCAAAATCCAAAGACATGTTATTCATGATCCGTGCTCAAACTAGAGACGTGATCAATTTTATCAAGGGATGCTAGGCACGCTTACACTAGCACATGTATAAGTGTTAGAAGTGCACTAATCTTGACACACGATTTTGAGATCGTGACTTCACAACTTCATTTGATTGGCATAATGGATTTAATGCCCGACGATCTGTCTGTCTTGGAAAGTGGAACTATAGTAAAAGCATATATACTGGAGTTGTTGAGGGCAAACCTCTAGGGTGGCCCGATCTTTCACGATTCTCTTTCAAATCGAGGGTGGAGTGCGGGGGAAGGAGGAAAGGATAAACACGACGAACACACGCACGAAGAACGCGATGAACACACACACACACACGCAAAACTACGATAAACACCAATAGCTCACGCCGGCGGTGAACGGTTCGGCGCAATCCCTAGGATCGGCGTCGGGCGGAGGACTCTCTCTCAAACCGACACGACGAGATGGGAGACTCGGTGAGATCTTGACGTCTAGGCAAAGGGACTCCGATGCCTAGGCCTTGTACAACACGAAGGCACGATGCAAACTCCAACGAGGTTTGGGGATATTGGTGCTCCTTAGTCAAGGAGCATGAGGCAAGAATTAGATAGATCCACAAGGGGTTTCCACTAATTCCAATATCATGCCTAGGGTTTACAATGGAGGTGGGGGACTATATATAGGCCAGCCACTTAAACAACGGTACTTTAGGAATAAAAGACAAGTTCTGGACGGACTAAGGGGTAAATGGGCCGCAAGCCCAAAGGCCTTTTCATGCCTGGCGACGGTCGGTCTGGAGACTTCGGTGTGGTGGACTGGAGACTCCGGTCTGGACCGGAGATTCCGGTCGGTCTCCGGACCAGCCTCCGGAGGGGCCTTCAGATTGTCCCAGGGCCCGGTGCAGGGGTTGGACCGAAGAGTGGGCCGGAGTCTCCGGTGTCTTCAGGCCGGAGACTTTGGTAGGCCGGAGACTCCGGTGTGCGCAGACCGGAGACTCCGGTCTGAGCAGCTCCAGCGGCTTCTGCTTCACGCTCTGCTCCTTGTTCTCCATCCTTGGGTGCTTGGTGATGTGTCGAAGCTTCGTACCTGGTGATGCATAGGATAGTTGCATGAAGTATCACACCATCCAAGGAGGTATCAAATTGGCACGAGAAGAGGAGCGAGTTCACCTTAGCTTGTAGGAGTTTGGCTCGGGCACGAGTCATGGGTCCACTTGGGGGACTTGTTGGTGTAGATGTAGGAGCGTCCGTAGGACGGGCTGCATCAGCTCCCCCCTTGGGAAAGAGTCGTCCTCGACTCTTCATGGTTATCATCTTGAGCATCGCCATGGTAGGGTGAGAGGTCCTTGACATTGAATGTATTGCTTGCAAGGTACTTGGAGGTTGGTATGTCGATGATGTAGGCGTTGTTGTTGATTCTTTTGAGGACCTTGAAGGGACCATCTCCTCTTGGCTTGAGCTTGGAGTCATGTTCCTTGGGGAAGCGGTCTTTGCTTAGGTGTATCCACACAAGGTCACCTTCTTCAAAGATCATCTCCTTCTTGTCCTTGTTTAACCTTGAAGCTTGACGAAGGACTTGTTGTTCGATAGTAGCTCTTGTTTCTTCATGAAGTTTCTTCATAGCTTGTGCGCGTTTCTCGACGTCCATGTTTGTGCGCTCATGGAGAGGTAGTGGTAGGATGTCGAGCGCGGTGAGGGGCTCGAAACCATAGACGATCATGAATGGACTCATCTTGGTTGTTGAGTGCTTGGCACGGTTGTAGCCGAACTCGGCGTGTGGGATGCATTCCTCCCAATCCTTCAAGTTCTTCTTGATCAACACACGAAGGAGAGTCCCGAGGCTTTGGTTGACAACTTCGGTTTGGCCATCAGTTTGGGGATGCGATGTGGATGAAAAGAGTAGCTTGACACCGAGCTTAGCCATGAGGGTCTTCCATAAGTAGCTCATGAATTTGACGTCGCGGTCGGAGACGATGTTCTTGACACACCATGAAGATGGACGATTTCCCTGAAAAACAGATTTGCAACATGTTAAGCATCGTCGGTCTTATGGCATGGTATGAAGTGTGAAGGAAATATGCCCTGAGAGGCAATAATAAAGTTGTTATTATGTATTCCTTATATATGATAGATGTTTATTTTGCATGCTAGAATTGTATTGATCGGAAACATCAATACATATGTGTTTAATAAACAAAAGGGGTTCCTAGTTATGCCACTCTTATAGACTAGCTTGTTGATTAACAAGATGATCAGGGTTTCCTGATCATGGACATTGGATGTTGTTAATAACAAGATCACACCATTGGTGGAATGATGTGATGAACATTCATCCGAAGTATAGCATTACGATCAAGTCATTATGTTTATATTGCTATAACATCATACGAAGTAATCTTTATCCTTAGACCATGAGATCATGTTAATTGCTAACAGCTGAAGAGTATCTTGATAACATCAAACGTCACACCATAACAGGGTGACTATAAAGATGGGTTCAGTACTACGAAGGTGTTATGTTGAGGCTCATGGATCAAGAGTAGAATTTGTCAATCCCGATGACGAATAGATATACTCTGGGCCCTCTCGGTGATATCACATTGAGATAGCTTGCAAGCAAGTGATGTGATCACTAGAATGTTATATCACAGAAACGAGAAAAGAGTGCGTGTCGGTAACGAGATCAAACTAGGTATAGAGATACCGATGATCGAATCTTGGACATGTAATATATCGTGAGACAAAGGGAGTTAGTTACAAGCGTTAAAGGTTCTCACGATCACAGAAGTCATCGTTGAATGTGTAGGAGTTAGTATGGATCTCCAGGTCCCGCTGCTGATTATTGATCGGAGAAGGGTCTCGATCATGTCTGCATTATTCGCGAACCGTAGGGTTACACACTTAAGAGTTACCGGACACCATTTTGGAGCACATATGTTTCAGACGAAAGAATTGCAAAGCGCAGGAATTGTTTCAATAGAAACCGGAAATTGTTTCGGGTGAAATTGCAGAAAGTGGTTCTGCATGTGATATTGAAATATTGCAAGGGGCTATATGTGAATGTTTGTTAATTAAAGTAATTAACAAAATTCTGAATAAATTTAATAAAAGAGTTTTATTAAATGAGAGAGCATTAAACTTGGAGAATTTTAATGAATTTAAAGTGGAGACTTTAAAAGGGAATGTGAAGAGGCATTTTAATGTGGAAGGGTTACCACCACATGAATGGGGGAGGTGAGGGGTCACCCCCCATGCGCCGGCCATGGAGAGGAGGGGCACCCCCTCCTCCTATAAAAGGCCACCCATTCCCTCCTTCATCCTCACACCTCCTTGTGAAGGATCTCTCTCCCCCTCTAGAATTATTCCCCCATGGTCTCGGATTAGCGAGATACATGTTCCCGGTGGCATTTCGTCTAGAAGGAGTTGCTTCTTCACTGGATCTCTGGAGCGAGGAGGTGGAGGTTGTCCGGTGGCTTGAACGTGTGTGCGAGTGCGGATGCGCTGCTGAGTTGCGGCGCTCGGACTTCCTCACGATCTTGAGATCGGCAAGTGTACGACTACATCAACCACGAGTTCCTACTCATTAAAAAAACTCGTTGTCTTCGAGGGTAAGTTCTCGTTGGATGTATGTCCACCCGTTGCTTTGTACCTAGTAGATAGATCTTGGCGTGAAGTTCACACCGTAGGAAATTTTTTGTTTTCTATGCTGTCGACCCAACAGTGGTATCAGAGCCTGATCTATGCGTAGGTGCTTTGCACGGGTAGTACACATATGTTTATATGTGGGCGATGATGATCATGTTATTGCATCTTCTATGTATTTTGGATATTGGTGGCATGGTGGGATGAAGTGGCCCGGACCAACCTTACATGTCATCGTACATGAGACTGGTTCCACGACTGACATGCAACTTTTTTCGCATAAGTGGCTGGCGGGTGTCTGTCTCTCCTACTATAGTCAATATCTGATTTACAACGAGTTGCTAATAACTTAGTTATCCTCGTTGTGGTTCATGTTCATAGGTGAGAACGGTTCTATCTCCGAAAGCCCTAAGCCACGTAAAACTTGCAATTGATAAATTAGAGGCGTCTAGTTTAGATCATTGCTGGGCTAGTGTATTGATATGGTATTGTTGTAAGTAGATGTATGATAGATACTCTTACAACACATTCAACGTGTAAGTTCCATAGACCTTGGCCTTACACACAAAGGAATGATAGAGATCATACCACGATGCAAATGATAGAGATCAAATGCATGGACCATATCATCTCACTTTACACATTAGATGTTAGCATCTTATACTACTAGTTTGGCGCTTTTGGTAGCATTGTAAGATGATCCCTCATTTAGATATCAAGATAAAATGTGTTCTTCCTTGAGTATGCACCGTTCTATGGATCGTGTTTCGAGACATCACGTGATGATCGGGTGTACTCGACTCTACGCTTTCATACAACGGGTGTAAGACAGTTTTACACACGCGAGTACTAAGGTTCTTACTTGGCGAGCCTAGCATGTACAGACATGGCCTCGGAACACGGACCGAAAGGTTAAGCATGAGTCATATGGTTGATATGATGCCCATATAGATGCTCGCCTTTGAAGCTACACCGACTCACGTGATGATCGGACTTGGTGTAGTGGATTTGGTTCATGTAATCACCAAAAATGCACGAGGGATGTCGTTTTTGAGTGGGAGTTCATTAGTATTTGGATTAGTTGAACTCAATCTATCATAAACTTAGTCTAAATAAACTTTACAAATTATGTTGTAGATGGCACCACCTGCTTTTAATTTCAATGTGTTCATGGAGAAAGAGAAACTTGCTGCGAATGGTAGCAACTTCACCAACTAGGCTATGAATTTGAGGATTCTCCTCACTGCTGCACAAAAGCAACATGTGCTAGATGCGCCGCTAGGCCCCCTACCAGCTCCTGATGCCCCTGGCGAGGAAAAGAATGTCTATGTGACTCGTCAGGAGGACCACAACTTAGTTCATTGCGGCATACTGTATGGGCTAGAGCCAGAACTTCGAAAGCGTTTCGAAAATGGCAACGCCTTTGATACCATGGGAGAATTGAAAATGATTTTCGATACCCATGCTGCCGTAGAGAGTTATAATGCTACTGAAAAGTTCTTTAGCTGCATGATGGAGGAGAACGGCTCCGTTAGTGAGCATGTACTCAAAATGTCTGGGTACGCCGATAAGCTTGTGTCCTTGGGAATAACGATTCCCATTGACTTAGGCATACATCGTGTTCTCCAATCTTTGCCACCTAGCTACAAGAGCTTCGTGATGAACTATAATATGCGGGGCATGAAGAAGACTCTTCCCGAGCTTCTGTCAATGCTTAAGACTGCAGAAGTGGAGATTAGGAAAGAACATCAAGTGTTGATGATCAATAGGACCACCGGTTTCAAGAAGGACAATAAAGGCAAGCACAAGGGAAAGAAGGGTGGCAAATCTATTGCCATGCCTGAAAAGAAACTCCGAGCTGGCCCTAAGTCCGATACCGAGTGCTACTATTGCAAGGGGATTGGCCATTGGAAGCGCAACTGTCCCAAGTATTTGGCGGACAAGAAGTCCAGCAAGGCAAACAAAGGTATATGTGATATACATGTTATTGATGTGTACTTGACTAGTACTCGCAGTAGCACCTGGGTATTTGATACGGGATCAGTTGCTAATATATGTAACTCGATTCAGGGGCTGCGGAACAAGCGACAACTAGCAAGGGATGAGGTCACAATGCGGGTCGGCAATGGATCAAGAGTTGATGTGATCGCCGTCGGAACGCTGCCTCTCCATATGCCATCGGGATTAGTCATAAACCTAAATAATTGTTATTTGGTGCCTGCACTTAGCATGAACATTGTATCCGGATCATGTTTGATGCAAAGTGGTTATTCGTTTAAATCTGAAAACAATGGTTGTTCGATTTATATGGATAATATCTTTTATGGTCATGCACCTATGTTGAATGGTTTATTTCTGATGAATATCGATAGTAATATTACGCACATTCATAATGTTAATTCTAAAAAGATTAAACTTGATGATGATATATCTGCATATATGTGGCACTGCCGTCTAGGTCATATTGGCGTTAAACGCATGAATAAACTCCATTCTGATGGACTTTTGGAATCACTTGATTTTGATTCATTTGATACATGTGAGCCATGCCTTATGGGCAAGATGACTAGAACGCCGTTTTCCGGTTCAATGGAACGGGCGACAGATCTATTGGAAATCATACATACTGATGTGTGTGGACCAATGAGTGTGTCGGCGCGAGGTGGATATCGTTATTTTGTTACTTTCACAGATGATTTGAGTAGATACGGGTATATCTATTTGATGAAACACAAGTCTAAAACTTTTGAAAAATTCAAGGAATTTCAGAATGAAGTGGAAAATCATCATAATAGAAAGATCAAATTTCCATGGTCTGACCGTGGAGGAGAGTATCTAAGTTACGAGTTTAGCACACACATGAAAGAGTGTGGAATAGTTTCACAACTCATGCTTGCCGGAACACCACAACACAATGGTGTGTCGGAACGTCGTAATCGTACCTTATTGGATATGGTTCGATCTATGATGTCTCTGACTGACTTGCCACTGTCATTTTGGGGTTATGCACTAGAAACAGCTGGATTCACTTTAAATCGGGCACCATCTAAATCCGTTGAAATGACACCGTATGAATTATGGTTTGGAAACAAACCTAAGTTGTCATTTCTTAAAGTTTGGGGATGCGATGTTTATGTGAAGAAACTTCAACCAGATAAACTCGAACCCAAAGCGGAAAAATGCATCTTCATAGGATACCCTAAGGAAACGATTGGGTATACCTTCTATCACAGATCCGAGGGCAAGGTTTTTGTTGCCAAGAATGGATCCTTTCTTGAGAAGGAGTTTCTTGCGAAAGGTGTGAGTAGTCGGAAGGTAGAACTTGAAGAGGTTATTGAACCTTCTCTTCATGAAATGGCGAGTGGCGCAGCACCGGAAGTTGTTTCGGAATTGACTTCACCTAATGAAGAGAGAGCTAATGATATTGATCATGAAACTCTGAAAGAGGAAACTACCGAACCTCGCAGGTCAAGCAGGACACGTGCAGATCCTGAACTGTACAGCAATCCTGCGACGTATGAAGAAGCAATGATGAGCCCCGATTCCAACAAATGGCTAGAAGCCATGAAATCCGAGATGGAATCCATGTACGAGAACCAAGTTTGGACCTTGGTGGACTTACCTCACGATCAAAAGGCCGTTGAGAATAAATGGATTTTCAAAAGAAAAACTGATGCTGATGGTAATGTGACCATCTATAAGGCTCGACTTGTCGCAAAGGGGTTTCGACAAATTCAAGGAGTTCACTACAATGAGAGATTCTCTCCCGTAGCGATGCTTAAGTCAGTTAGGATTATGTTAGCAATTGCTGCATATTTTGATTATGAAATATGACAGATGGATGTTAAAACTGCGTTCCTCAATGGTAATATTGAAGAAGAGTTGTATATGATACAACCTAAGGGTTTTGTCGATCCTAAGGATGCTAATAAGGTATGCAAACTTCAGCGATCCATCTATGGACTGAAGCAAGCATCCCGGAGTTGGAATCTCCGCTTTGATGAGGTGATCAAAGAGTTTGGATTTGTCCAAACTTATGGAGAGGCTTGTATTTACAAGAAAGTGAGTGGGAGCAATGTGGCATTTCTGATATTATATGTGGATGACATATTATTGATTGGAAATGATATAGATCTTTTAAACAATGTTAAAAGTTATCTAAACAGCAAATTTTCGATGAAAGACCTTGGTGAAGCGTCATATATATTAGGCATTAAAATCTATAGAGATAGATCAAGGCGCCTAATTGGGCTATCACAGAGTACATACCTTGATAAGATATTAAAGAATTTTAATATGGACGAAAGTAAGAAGGGGTTCTTACCTATGTTTCAAGGCAAGACATTGAGTAAGACTCAAAGTCTGGCTACGGCGGAAGAAAGAGAGATGATGGATAAGATCCCCTATACCTCGGCCATAGGCTCTATTATGTATGCCATGCTATGTACAAGACCGGATGTGGCACATGCTATTAGTTTGACTAGTAGGTACCAATCTGATCTAGGTTCGGAACACTCAATAGCGGTAAAGAACAACCTCAAGTACTTGAGAAGAACTAGGGATATGTTTCTTATATACGGAGGTGAAGAAGAGCTAGTCACTAAGTGTTATGTCGATGCTAGCTTTGACACCGATCCGGATGACTCTAAGTCTCAATCCGGATACGTATTTCTCTTGAACGGACAGGAGCTGGTTGGAGGAGTTCCAAACAACCTGTGGTGGCTGGATCAACGACAGAGGCGGAATATGTTGCTGCTTCAGAAGCGGCGCAGGAAGCAGTTTGGAAGAAAGAGTTCATTACGGAACTAGGTGTGGTTCCTAGTGCATTGGACCCAGTGGTGATCTATTGTAACAACAATGGAGCCATAGCCAACGCAAAGGAACCGAGGTCTCACAAGAATTCCAAGCATATTAAGCGCCGGTTTCACTCCATCCGCGAGCATGTCAAGGATGGAGATATAAAGATTTGTAAAGTACACACGGACCTAAATGTAGCAGATCCGTTGACTAAAGCTCTCCCTAGGGCAAAACATGATCAACACCAGAACTCCATGGGTGTTAGATTTATCACTATGTGAACTAGATTATTGTCTCTAGTGCAAGTGGGAGACTGAAGGAAATATGCCCTGAGAGGCAATAATAAAGTTGTTATTATGTATTCCTTATATATGATAGATGTTTATTTTGCATGCTAGAATTGTATTGATCGGAAACATCAATACATGTGTGTTTAATAAACAAAAGGGGTTCCTAGTTATGCCACTCTTATAGACTAGCTTGTTGATTAACAAGATGATCAGGGTTTCCTGATCATGGACATTGGATGTTGTTAATAACAAGATCACACCATTGGTGGAATGATGTGATGAACATTCATCCGAAGTATAGCATTACGATCAAGTCATTATGTTTATATTGCTATAACATCATACGAAGTAATCTTTATCCTTAGACCATGAGATCATGTTAATTGCTAACAGCTGAAGAGTATCTTGATAACATCAAACGTCACACCGTAACAGGGTGACTATAAAGATGGGTTCAGTACTACGAAGGTGTTATGTTGAGGCTCATGGATCAAGAGTGGCATTTGTCAATCCCGATGACGGATAGATATACTCTGGCCCCTCTCGGTGATATCACATTGAGATAGCTTGCAAGCAAGTGATGTGATCACTAGAATGTTATATCACGAGAACGAGAAAAGAGTGCATGTCGGTAATGAGATCAAACTAGGTATGGAGATACAGATGATCGAATCTCGGACATGTAATATATCGCGAGACAAAGGGATTTAGTTACAAGCGTTAAAGGTTCTCACGATCACAGAAGTCATCGTTGAATGTGTAGGAGCCAGTACGGATCTCCAGGTCCTGCTGCTGATTATTGATTGGAGAAGGGTCTCGATCATGTCTGCATTATTCGCGAACCATAGGGTGACACACTTAAGAGTTACCGGACACCATTTTGGAGCACATATGTTTTAGACGAAAGAATTGCAAAGCACTGGAATTGTTTCAATAGAAACTGGAAATTGTTTCGGGTGAAATTGCAGAAAATGGTTCTGCATGTGATATTGAAATATTGCAAGGGGCTATATGTGAATGTTTGTTAATTAAAATAATTAACAAAATTCTGAATAAATTTAATAAAAGAGTTTTATTAAATGAGAGAGCATTAAACTTGGAGAATTTTAATGAATTTAAAGTGGAGACTTTAAAAGGGAATGTGAAGAGGCATTTTAATGTGGAGGGGTTACCACCACATGAATGGGGGAGGTGAGGGGTCACCCCCATGCGCCGGCCATGGAGAGGAGGGGCACCCCCCTCCTCCTATAAAAGGCCACCCATTCCCTCCTTCATCCTCACACCTCCTTGTGAAGGATCTCTCTCCCCCTCTAGAATTATTCCCCATGGTCTCGGATTAGCGAGATACATGTTCCCGGTGGCATTTCTTCTGGAAAGAGTTGCTGCTTCCGCTGGATTGCTGGAGCGAGGAGGTGGAGGTTTTCCGGTGGCTTGAACGTGTGTGCGAGTGCGGATGCGCTGCTGAGTTGCGGCGCTTAGACTTCCTCACGATCTTGAGATCGGCAAGTGTACGACTACATACCACGAGTTCCTACTCGTTAACAAAACTCGTTGTCTTCGAGAGTAAGTTCTCGTTGGATGTATGTCCACCCGTTGCTTTGTACCTAGTAGATAGATCTTGGCGTGTAGTTCACACCATAGGAATTTTTTTGTTTTCTATGTTGCGGACCCAAAAAAGTGTGCCATTTTGAAAAAACGATCCACAACAACAAATATAGAATCATGACCATGCTTAGATCTAGGCAATCCTAACACGAAATCCATGCTAATGTCGGACCAAGGGGTATGAGGAATAGGCAATGGCATATAAAGACAATAAGGGTTAGCTTGCGACTTAGCTTGAACACATGTCATGCATCGTTGAACGTAGCGCTCGACGTCATGCTTCATCTTGGGCCAAAAGTAGTGATTGGAGAGCATGTCCAATGTCTTGTCACGGCCAAAGTGACCCATGAGGCCTCCACCATGAGATTCTTGGAGAAGCAAAAGTTGAAGCGACGACTTCGGAATGCATAGTTTGTTTTGTTTGAATAGAAAGCCCTTATGCAAATAGAAATCATCAACTCCTTTGTCATTGGAGCACTTTGCAAAAATTGGTTCAAAGAACGGGTCGGAAGCATACAAAGATTTTATTTCCTCAAGACCCAACACGTTGATTTCAAGTCTCGTAAGAAGGCTTGTGTGTTTGCGAGACAAAGCGTCCGCAACTACATTATCTTTGCCCTTCTTATACTTGACAATATACAGAAAAGACTCCATAAATTCAACCCACTTAGCATGTATCTTACTCAAGTTGGCTTGGCCTTTGAGATATTTCAAGGACTCATGGTCAGAATGTATGATAAATTCCTTGGACCAGAGGTAATGTTGCCAAACTTGAAGGACACGAACTAAGGGAAAAAGCTCTTTGTCATAAATCAGATAATTGAGGCGAGCACCATCAAGTTTCTCGCTATGGTAGGCTATAGGACCTCCGTTTTGCATAAGGACTCCTCCAATGCCAATACCACTAGCATCACACTCGATCTCAAAAGTTTTTGTGAAATCCGGTAAAGTAAGAAGAGGTGCTTCGGTGAGCCTCTTTTTAAGTTCGTCGAAAGCTTTTTGTTGTGCTTTGCCCCACACAAAGGTGACATTCTTTTTGGTCAATTCATTAAGGGGACAAGCAATGGTTGAAAAGTCTTTCACAAAGCGATGATAGAAACCGGCCAACCCATGAAAACTTCGGAGTTCACTCACATTTGTTGGGATGGGCCAATCTCGTATGTCCTTTACCTTGGAAACATCAACTTCAATTCCCTTCGAAGAAACGACAAATCCAAGAAAAATCAACTTGTCTTTAGCAAAAGTGCACTTGGGAAGATTAGCATAAAACTTTTCATGTCGAAGGATTTGCAAAACTTCCTTGACATGTGTTATATGGTCCTCAAGTGATTTGCTATAAACAAGAATATCATCAAAATAGACAAGAACACTTTTTCCAATGAGAGAACGCAAGATGTGATTCATAAGGCGCATGAAGGTGGATGGGTCATTTGATAAACCAAAGGGCATAACCAACCATTCATAGAGACCAAGTTTGGACTTGAAGGCAGTTTTCCACTCATCACCTTCAACCATGTGTATTTGATGGTAACCACTACGAAGATCAATTTTCGAAAAAAGTAGTGGCTCCACACAACTCATCAAGCATGTCATCGAGATGTGGTATTGGATGTCGATAACGCATGGTGATAGGATTGATTGGACGTCAGTCCATGCATAACCGTAACGTATCATCCGTCTTTGGAACAAGAATCACGGGTACGGCACTTGGACTAGTGCTAACTTGGATCAAACCGTTGGAGACGAGTTGGTTCATTTGACGTTCGATCTCCTTCGTCTCCTCCGGGTTCGTGCGTTAAGCGGCTCGGTTGGGAAGTGGTGTACCGGGGATGAGGTCAATGTGATGTTCGATGCCGCGAAAAGTAGGTAGTCCATGTGGAAGCTCTTCGGGGAACACATCCTTGAATTCCTGCAAAACAGTCATCAAGGATGGAGGAACATTGGTTAATTCATTAGTTCCTTGCGCTAGTCCCTTGCAAAGGAGGACATAGTGCAAGATGGATGGGTTGTTCCGAACATCTCTCATCTCAATTTTGGTGGCAAGGAGAACACTCTTATTTTTTCCACTCGAGTTTGGCTTGTGGCTCTCACTCACTATGAGGTTGTTCTCTCTCTCACCGCTCTTCTCACAAGTAGGTGTCGTGCTTTGCGCCCTCGCTAAAGCCTTTGCAAAATCCGCAATTATTTGGCTAGGAGTCATCGGTTGCAAAACACATGTTTTGTTGAGCCATTTGAAGGTGTATACATTGGTGCGACCATCATGTTGAGAAGCCTTGTCAAATTGCCATGGTCGACCAAGAAGCATGTGGAAAACTATCATAGGAACCACATCACACTCCACTGTATCTTTGTAAGGACCAATGGTGAAGGAGACCGATATAGTATGTTTGATCTTCACGGGCCCTTGGTCACTTAGCCATTGCACGTGGTATGGGTGCTTGTGCATATGGAGGGTGAGGTTGAGGTTCTCACACAACTCGGTGCTAGCAAGGTTGTGGCAACTCCCTCTGTCAATGATCACCTTGATATATTTGCCATTGATGCCGACTTGTGTTTGGAAGATATTGGCGCGTTGGTCTTCATGCTCTTGTGCTTGAGTGGTCAAGATCCTTGTGACGACAAGCGATGGACTTGCGTCATGTTCACACATGAGGAGTTCTTGATCATCTTCCACTCGTTGCCTTGCCATTGCTTCCTTGACACGGGCATCAAACTCATCTTCACTCAAGTACTCTTCGTCGCCATTGTCATGGATGAACAATACTTTCTTGTTTCCACATTCGGCCAACTTGTGTCCTTTGCCTCCACATTTGTAGCATTCACCGTTGAAGGGTGTATCACTCTTTGCTTGTTTGCCACTTGGGGGCAATTTTCCTTGAGGAAGTGTGGGCTTGAAGGAAGACTTGGAGGTACCTGAAGAGCTTCCATTGAAAGTTGTTGGTGTAGCGGTTGAAGCTTGCTTGTAGGTGAAGTACGTCTTGGGCTTGTTGTATTTGATATCCTCTTACACTTGAAGTTTAGCCTTTGTTGCGATGTGCACAAGCTCAACCATGGTGTTGTATGTTTGGAACTCGACGATGCGCTTGATGGGGTGATTCAAGCCAATAAGGAAATGTGCCATTGTTTGCTCCATGCGTTCATCAGTGTTGGCGCAAATCAAGTTGAGTTCCATTTCTTTGAAGTACTCTTCCACGGTCTTTGTCCCTTGACGAAGCGCTTGAAGGTTGTTGAAGAGGTCACACGTGTAGTGCGCGGGGATGAACCCGGATCTCATGTAAGCCTTCATGTCATGCCAAGTTGTGATTGGCGGTTCTTATCTTGCATCACGAGCAACTTGAACTTGTTCCCACCAAAGTTTGGCGTAATCATCAAACTCAAGCGAAGCCATGGCGACCATCTTCTCGTTGCTATAATTGTGCATGTAGAAGATCTTGTCGACTTTGAGTGCCCACGAGAGGTATTCTTCGGGGTCATTGGATCCGGTGAACTTGGGCATTGTGAACTTGAGCTTGCCAAAAGTTTCTTCATCGTTGTGGTCATTGCGACGAGCATGGTGACCTTGTTGATGATCTTGTAGTTGGGGGGGTGGAACTTGGTTCTCGTGACCTTGTTGCGGAGCTTGCTCTTGATATTGATGTGGATGAGCTTGCTCTTGCTCTTGGCACGGTTGTTGACGTGGTTGGGGCACTGAGGCCTCATGGTGGTGAGGGTGTGGAGCCTCTTGACGCGGTTGACGACGAAGGGGAGGCTCGTTCCTCGGTTGGTGGTGTTGGTTAGGCACATGGGCCTCACGGCGAAGAACATGGTCATGAGCCTCTTGACGTGGTGGGCGTCGCTCAACTTGTATCACTTGACGCTCCAAGTTTTGTTGATGTGGAGGAGGCGCCTCGTGATGACCATGGTGTCGTGGTTGACGTTCATGACATTGATGACGAGGAGGAGGATCTTGGAGAGCCTCACATCGATGACAAGCTTGATTCTCCCAATTAGAGTCATCACTTGTTGTGTCAAGTATGTGTCGCGGTCGATGGTGGTAGACTTGCGGTTGCACTTGTGGTTGCGCTTGTGGTTTCTCTTGTTGTTGCTCTTGTTGGAGCACTAATGCCCTTGCATGATGACGGTGTGCTTCTTGCCTTGCTCTTGGCCTTGAAGAGAAACCACCATCATAGCTTGACGTTGCGGCATGCCGTGGGGAAGGTACATAGTTCGAAGAACTTCCATCTTCAACCACGGGGGCATCATTACGTCTTGTAGCACTTGGATGTAGATCTTGTGGAAGAGGTGCATGACGATGCGAAGAACTTGAAGAGCTTGATGCGCGAGAACATGGTCTTGCCATACCGTCGATGAGGCTTCGAAGATTGTCATTTGTTTCGGCGATGGAGCATTGGAGCGCTTCATTTTGGTGGCCGAAGTTGTGATGCATTGCGTGCATTTGTCGTTCGAGGCCGTCGAAGCGGTTGTCGATGTTCTTGAACTCAGCTTGCGTCTCGCCAAATTGTTCATATTCTCGCGTCTCAAGGGCTTGGCAACGATGATGGAACTCTTGTCGAACGATGAAGTGACTTGCGCGTATCATGTACGGTCCTTGATCTTCTTCGTGGGGAGGTGGTTGGATCGCCTCACCATGCCTATCCATCATGCAAAACACACAAGTATTGTATATGGAAGTGGAGTATGTTGGTGTTAGCCTTGTACCTCACCTTGTGGATTGCACCACACTAGAAACCACAAGTGAGAGCTATAAGCGTGCAAACTGGAAATGCAAAGAAAACTCACACTAAAGGACTAACTCTCAAAAGCTTGTTGGTGGTAGGTTAGGATTGTGGAAAGCCAAAGAACCAACCAAAAGAAAAGGGATAGTCAAAAGTGGGTAAAATCCAAACAAAACTCAAGTCAAAGGCGAAGGTCAACAACTCAAAAGGGTGACGGAAACCTACGACTATGTACACACACGTGGAGAAAGTTGGGATTGACACGACTATGAAAATGAGCAAACAAAAAGTCCTAACGAAGACTAAGCTCGCTGTCGTGCTAATGCAAGGAGAGACCGTGGCTTGTTTGCAAAGAGGAAAAATGAGCAATGGATTTGTGCACTTGTCTTGGGTGCTCTTCTTTCTCTCCTGCTTACAAGCTTTGAGACTCTCTTTTGCAACGGGAGACTATTTTTCTTTTGCTTTTTCTTTGTATCTTTTTCTTTCTTTTGTATATATATTTTTCTCTCCCTTGATGCTACCTAGTCACACTTGATATTGCTCTTGCACTCTCACTATCCAAGGACAAATGCACAATGCTCAAGCAAACACAAGATGAGCCACTCTCATGGGATAGGTACACACAAAGGAAGATGGGGGTGAAATGGATCGTATGGGCACCTAGAGGGGAGGGTGAATAGGTGCTACACCAATTTTTAATTCTTTTTCAATTTTAGGCTTAGCACAAAGGGTAAATTCACTAGATAAACTATTAGGTGGAATTTCCCTATATGCAACCCTATCTACTAGCGAGTAAAGAGCGAGTGGAAGAGGGACGGGTAAACTGAAGTGAAGCACGCGGAGACACATGATTTGTTTGACCGCAGTTCCTTCCTTGTTAAGGGAAGTACGTCTGCGTTGGACGGGTGGGCGGTACAAAGACCACCACGCCACAAAAGGCCTCACCCTGTTCTCCGATGGATCTCGCCACAAAAGGCCTGATCCACCTTTCCACTATAGGTACCCTTCGAGGCGGGCACCGACGCCTTTACACAACTAGCGGGGAAACAACTCCACAACAACTTGGAGGCTCTCAGAATGACAACAAGCTTCCACAAGAACAAAGTTATCAAACACAATAAACAAGATCAAGGTATTGACAAGAATACTAGATCAGGGATTTCTCCAAGTGAATGGAGAGGAGTTGAAGCGCTTGATTCTTGATGATGATGATGAACTTCTCCTCCTTCAATTCCCCCAAAGATCAAGACCTTCGGGCGGTTGAAGTGGGAGATCGAGAATGAGAGCTCTTGCACAATTTCTGGTCAATTTCGAATGAATCAAAAGTTCTGAATGTTGGGGAAGAAGGGGTATTTATACCGCCTTCAGAAACCAGCCGTTGCACACTTTGGGGGCTGGATTATCCGGCCCAAGTGAGGGCCGGATTATCCGGTCTAGGGAAAACACCGCCCCAGACTCGGAATATCCGGCAGATAATCCGCCCCCTTTCAGAGCGTCGCGCCGAGCTTGCCCTTGATCAACTTCTGGGGGCCGGATTATCTGGCCCTATGCGATGGCCGGATTATCCGGCCTGGGGAAGAAAAACCGCCCCAGTTCGGATTTTCCGGGAGAAAATCCGACTGGATACCGAGCGACGCGCCTTGGCTCCTTTTGCTCGAAAACCGGGGGCCGGATTATCCGGCCCGTGCGACACCCGGATTATCCAGCCTGAGGAGGAAAAACCGCCCCAGTTCGGATTTTCCAGGAGAAAATCCGACCAGACACCAAGCGACACGCCTTGGCTCCCTTTGAGCGATGAGGTAGGCCGGATTATCCGGCCCTTGGTGGGGCGGATTATCCGCCCCCCTCAAAACTTCTTCCACACTTAGCGCACATGAAAAGTCTCGATAGTATTGTTATCTAACACGCAAAACATAGGAAAACATGAAATGTTCTTTCAATCTCCCCGTTTTTGGTGTTAGATGACAATACCAGGATTTGGAGGAGAAAGACACAAGACAGACAGTGATAACTATGAAAGAGACTCCCCCTCAATGTGTGCATAATAGAGTTTTGCATTGGAATACAAATGCACACAAATAGGTGAATCTATTCCATAGACATATGAGCAATAAAAACATACCACCAAAGTAGAGAGTAGGCATCTTTGACATAAGTCACAATTATTACCAAATAACCATTATGAGCGCGCCTTCCGTGATAAGCCTCCAGCAATAGGATATGAATAGATAGATCCATAAGCATAATCCATGATACGACATTCATAGGCATAATCCAGACAACCATATAAAGTCTCAACCAACCACAAATCACGAATGTAAAGTTCAATGCTAAATGGGCATAAGCAAGAAAAAACGAATAGAAAAGTGCAAGTGCTTATGCCCGACCCATGCAAATCCACGGACAACCTAATAGAACTACTTCTTCCCCTTTGGCGTCGAGACACCAAAAAGGGAAAAGAGCGATGCTAGCGTGATACATTGCAAATGTATCTATAATTTTTGATGTTCCATGTTTGGTTTTATCCACTTTCTTGTGTTTTGTTCCAACTTTGGAGTACTTTTATTATGATTTCTTGGACTAACCTATTAACAAGAGCCACAGTGCCAGCTGCCCGTTTTCTGCTGTTTTTGGTTCTAGGAAAGTCAGAAAATGAATATTCTCAGAATTGGACGGGACAAAAGCCAAAGTGCCTATTTTTCTGAAAGGGATCAAGTGCCAGAATACGAGACGGAGAAGGGCTGGGGGCCGGCCACACCACCTGGCCGCGCGGCCAGGCCTGGCCCGCGCCAGGGGGTGGTCTGGCCGACCCCATCACCCCCTCGGCCTCTCCTTCCGCCTATAAGTTTCCCTCGGGACGAAAACCCTAAGTACCCGATCAAAAATCCACGAAAGAGTCTGTAGCCGCCGTCATCTCTGTCCCTAGATCGGGGGGGATATGAAGCTCTTCCCGGCACCCTGCCGGAGAGGGGAATTCACCCTGGAGGTCTTCTTCATCACTATGCAAGCCTCCGGTGTGATGCGTGAGTAGTTCATCCTTGGACTACGGATCCATGTAGTAGCTAGATGGCTGGTTTCTCCTCCTTTGTGCTTTCATGTTTAGATCTTGTGAGCTTCGTTCATGATCAAGATCATCTATTTGTAATTCATACATGTTGTGTTTGCGGGGATCCGATGGATATTGAGATGCTATTTCAGATTGATTATTGATTCTATCATGTCTTTGTTATTTGAGATCTTGCATGCTTTCCGTTGTTAGTAGCTATCTTGGCCGAGTAGATGCTAGCAACTCCAAGAGTTAGTATTTATGCTCGATAGTGGGTTCATGCCTCTAGTAATCTGGGGAAGTGACAGAAATCTCTAAGGTACTAGATGTGCTGTTGCTACTAGGGAGAAAACAACAATCCTTTGTTCATAGAACAATCGTACTGTTTACTTTACACGCAGTTCGTAAAGCAATAATCTGTTGCTTGCAACTTAATACTGGAGGGGGTTCGGATGATAACCTGAAGGTGGATTATTAGTCATAGATGCAGTTGGATGGCGGTCTATGTATTATGTTGTAATGCCCAATCAAGTCTCAGAGGAGTCAATATGATTAGTATATGCATGTATTGCTTTCTCGGTGTTTGTCAATTGCCCCGCTGTAATTTGTTCACCCAGCATGTTATCTATCTAAGGAGAGCCACCTCTAGTGAACTATGGATCCCGGTCCTTTTTCTTTACATACAATCTATAAACTGTTTCTGCTTTGTGTTTACTTTCTGCAAAGTTTTACTTCTTTCCATTCGATACGTTTAATCCTTTGTTTTTCGCAAAACACGGTGAGATTGACAACCTCATCGCAAGTTGGGGACAAAGTTCTGTGGTTGTGTTGTGTAGGTCTCCACGTTGCTACTAGCACCGGTAGTGCGCCCTGCCAAAGCTCAGGTAGTAACACCTTTGGGGTGTTTCCTTGCTCACTACTGGTTTGATTAAACCTTGGTTTCATAACTGAGGGAAGACTTGCTGATGTATTCATCGTACCTTCCTCTTGGGGTTCCCAACGAGCTCTACGTCGAAAGTCGAGCGCATCAAGGTTTTTTCTGGCGCCGTTGCCGGGAAGTCAAGGACATCTTCACAAGGGGAGTCCCTCATAACCAATCTCTTTACTTTGTTATTTTTGTATTGCTTAGTTTTATTTTTTTCTTAGTTTGCTTGTTTTGTTCTTCAAAAATCCAAAAAAATTAGTTTTACTTGTTTGCTTTATTATTTGAAAACACAAAAAAATTAGTTCCTATCTTGAGTTGCCACTATGTCTAGCCTTGCTCCAATCACTATGTCACCCGAGGAAATGATTCTCACTTTTAAACAAGGAATTGAGGAAAGTTTTAAGGAAGCTTGGTCTAGAATCTCTGAGCTGCATGAAAAGACTGAGCCTAAAATGATTCAAGGCTTGTTCCTTAGCAGTTTTTACCTTGGGATTGCTCTTTGCTATAGATATGCTTTAGATGCTATTGTGGGAGGAGATTTCCTCCAATGTAATGAGGATGATGCCATTAATGCTATAAAGAAATTGATCCTCACTTACACCATGCCTAGCCAAACTGATACTTCTTTCGTGAAAATATTTGCTAGGTTGGATACTCTTAAGGCTAGCACTACTAGATTAGAAGGGTGATATAATACGCTTAGGGAACATCATGATTATGTTCCAATAAAATCTGGACCATCAAAGTGGTTCCTTACAGTAAAGATCGAGATAAATGCTGAAACTTTTCAAGCTCGCTGTGATATCATGTCTGAATCTTGCCTTATGCCCAAAGATATTTATAAATCTCTGAATACTTGGGGGCTCACTGAGGGAGGAAAGGAAATATCTCTTGCTAATAATACTACTATATTACCTCTTGGAATAGCTGAAGGACTATTTACAAAGATCATTGGGGAAATGATTATTACTAATTATCTTGTTATTGAATGTGCAGGAAAAGGACAAATTACACTTGGAAGATCCGTATTAGAACTCCTTGGAGCAATAAGATGTGGGAAAGGGGACCATGCACCTTTCTTCTCCACCAAACAATCATATTTTCCCAAAGGTTAAGAATAAAAATAAGAGAGGTAAGGGCAAGAAAGTTGGTCTTAATGCTTTTTCATTTGAAAACACTTGATTCTTTCTTTGCTTCTTATGCCTAACTTAAAGGCGTTAAAGAAAAGTACTTGTTGGGAGATAACTCAAGAGTTTTAGTTGAGTCTTGGAAGTTATTACCTCTGTAATAACCTCTCCTTATCCTTTTTATTTGCTTTTTGTGCCAAGAGTAACCTCTAATGAGAGTGAAGTAATGATTGGAAAAGTTGCTGTCCGGAAACAGATTTCTGTGCTTCACCGTAAAAATTCCTGAGAGATCTCTGTATGTCCGATTGAGCTGTAATGTTTTGTGCTTCTGCCCCAGGTTGTTATATAACTTTCGTTAGTTCAACACTTTTCGATCTGAGCAACATAAGGTCTTCGAAAAAATTCGTCTTTACCTGCTGGTCTGTTTTGACAGATTTCTGCCATTTTCTGCATTTGCTTCTTGTTAGTTCCTTCTTGAGTTCCTTTGGGGAATTGAGATTTTTGAGGGAACTGCTACAGTAGCTAGTGTTCTAATGGAAGTTTATTTGGTGTTAGAACTGAATCTTGAGACTTATTTATCTTAAGTGCACTAATGTTGCTAATAAGATTGTGTGAAGTTTTGTATGAAGGAAAATTTTCAGGTGTATGGAAGGAATGAGTGATGAGATGAAGGATGGACTAAAGCTCAAGCTTGGGGATGCCACGCGTGTCACCCCAAGAAATATCCAAGAAGTACAAGCGTCAAAGCTTGGGGATGCCCAAGGCATCCCCTTCTTCATCAATAAAAATTCCAGGTTTCTTCCAAACGCTTCATTTTTATTGTTTCATGCACATTTGTGTTTTTCTTGGAGCGTCTGCTTTTTCGTTTTGGTTTTTAGTTTGCTTGGATTGCTTAGTTTTCTGAATAAATTGGTTGGACCCCCTCTTTCATACTTTGGTTTGCAAACAGTTTGGTTTGGTTTGGAAAAGAGTAGGAAAGTTCATACTTTTGTGGTAAAAAGAGCTCGTTTTTGACTGTGGCCTATGCTTTGTCATGCCATGCTTGATATTGTTTTGGCTTTATGCTTAGTATTCTTTGCTGTAGCATGACTTGTTATAAACAATTGAGATTGCTGAATGTGCCTTGGATGAATCATGCGTTGTTTTAGCATATTAAAATATAGTATAGTGGTATTCTCCTTTGATGCTTTATTTGGGTTGACTTGGCACATGCTCACACCATGTTATGACTATCACAAGTCACCATAGCCTTCATGATCCTTTAGTTTTCAACTTGTAGTATCACTTTATGCTTTGATCAATGATGTTTTGTCGCTCTGCATGATTATGGCCATTATTGCTCTCTTAGTTTGTCGCTCCCAGTCTTTTGCTAGCCTCCACAACAAAGTATGAGTTCCACTCATGCATCCAACTCCCTAACCCAAGTTATTCCAAAGTGTCCACCATACCTACCTACTAGCTTATGCTATTCCAAGTACATTCATGCTTTTGTTTACCTTCCACTTGTTATGAGAAAACTAGTGATTAAAGCTCTCACGAACTTGATGGCACACTTTACTTTACTTGCCCTTAATAAACTTGAACCATTGTGTCTTCTATGTTGTATATGCTTGCACTTATTTGTTGGGAATTAGCAGAACCATGCTTTCATGGGGAACGGTTTCAACATTGCACTTGGTACTTGTACCTAGTTGATATCATGCTCTTTTGTATATGGATGTCGTCGGTGTGAAATGAAAGGGGAGCTTGTAAGTCCATGGAGTTATGTATATGTGTGAGAGAAACGCCTGGGCCACTGGTCTAATCCATGCTGACATGGTGGAAACCTACAGCGTAACCATAATGAGCTGTCTATGAAGCATTCTTCTTATAAAAAAAGAGTCCTACATTGAGAAAAAAAAGAGAAAAGAGAAAAAAAGAGATACTATGAAAAGAGGAAAGAGAGTAAAAAGCACCATATTCCCATGGTAAATAAGAAGAATGCTGAGATGCTCGTTGTCTTCTTGCCTTGTCATTTTGATATGGGTATTCTTCCGTATCATCGGGCAAGGGGTACCCGTTGGCGGTTCTCAATGATACACATGTACTTACGATGACAAGAACTTACCGGTGACTAAACTTGAGTAGCATGAGGAGCGGCCCTCGTATACAAGGGACATGAGATTTCTGACTTATACTTCGTCAAGCATGTGCACCATAGTTTGTTCACTTTAACCTTAATCACTTCAAGATGCTTATGATAGGGGCAATGAGAGCTGAAAGCTTTAAGTATCATAATTTTTGGAAGCTCTTTATGAGACTTGAATCCCTACTTCCTTTTACAAGGGCCTTTCTTCCACCATTATATTGAGTCTCCACCTTCTATCTTTATGCACCTACTTTGAGAGAAGAGTGGCCATTCTTAGTTCTATGTGCATTGTCGCAAGACTAGTTGATTGATGCATAACTTGTTATTGCTTGTTTGAAACTATTGTATCTAGTCACTCTTATGAACTTTGAAGGTGTCCTATGCATTTATATTTGCTACTCTATTGAGGGACAAGCTGAATACTATTATGCTATGTTTTCTTTATGTGAAACAAACAAACGTCTTGCAAAGCATTGTTATTCATGAATCTTTTGTTTGTGCCTTTTCATGTTGCATCATAGTTTCTTTGCTTATTGCTAGAACTTTGTCTTTCATGTTATGATTGAAGTACTATGATCCTAGCTTTGAATGTTTTGCAAATACTTTGATCAAGTCTTTGATGGTGCATGTCACCTCAAAAATTCTTTCTTTTTATCACTTACCTACTCGAGGATGAGCAGGAGTTAAGCTTGGAATGTTGATACATTGCAAATGTATCAACAATTTTTGATGTTCCATGTTTGGTTTTATCCACTTTCTTGTGTTTTGTTCCAACTTTGGAGTGCTTTTATTATGATTTCTTGGACTAACCTATTAACAAGAGCCACAGTGCCAGCTGCCTGTTTTCTACTGTTTTTGGTTCCAGGAAAGTCAGAAAATGAATATTCTCGTAATTGGACGGGACAAAAGCCAAAGTGCCTATTTTTCCGAAAGGGATCAAGTGCCAGAATACGAGACGGAGAAGGGCCGGGGGCCGGCCACACCACCTGGCCGCGCGGCCAGGCCTAGCCCACGCCAGGGGGTGGTCTAGCCGACCCCAGCACCCCCACGGCCTCTCCTTCCGCCTATAAGTTGCCCTCGGGATGAAAACCCTAAGTACCCGATCAAAAATCCACGAAAGAGTCTGTAGCTGCCGTCATCTCTGTCCCTAGATCGGGGGGGATCTGAAGCTCTTCCCAGCACCCTGCCGGAGAGGGGAATTCACCCTGGAGGTCTTCTTCATCACCATGCAAGCCTCCGATGTGATGCGTGAGTAGTTCATCCTTGGACTACGGATCCATGTAGTAGTTAGATGGCCGGTTTCTCCTCCTTTGTGCTTTCATGTTTAGATCTTGTGAGCTCCGTTCATGATCAAGATCATCTATTTGTAATTCATACATGTTGTGTTTGTGGGGATCCGATGGATATTGAGATGCTATTTTAGATTGATTATTGATTCTATCATGTCTTTGTTATTTGAGATCTTGCATGCTTTCCGTTGTTAGTAGCTATCTTGGCCAAGTAGATGCTAGCAACTCCAAGAGTTAGTATTTATGCTCGATAGTGGGTTCATGCCTCTGGTAATCTGGGGAAGTGACAGAAATCTCTAAGGTACTAGATGTGCTGTTGCTACTAGGGAGAAAGCAACAATCCTTTGTTCATAGAACAATCGTATTGTTTACTTTACACGCAGTTCGTAAAGCAATAATCTGTTGCTTGCAACTTAATACTGGAGGGGGTTCGGATGATAACCTGAAGGTGGACTATTAGTCAAAGATGCAGTTGGATGGCGGTCTATGTATTATGTTGTAATGCCCAATCAAGTCTCAGAGGAGTCAAGATGATTAGTATATGCATGAATTGCTTTCTCGGTGTTTGTGAATTGCCCCGCTGTAATTTGTTCACCCAGCATGTTATCTATCTAAGGAGAGCCACCTCTAGTGAACTATGGATCCCGGTCCTTTTTCTTTACATACAATCTATAAACTGTTTCTGCTTTGTGTTTACTTTCTGTAAACTTTTACTTCTTTCCATTCAATACGTTTAATCCTTTGTTTTCCGCAAAACACGGTGAGATTGACAACCTCATCGCAAGTTGGGGACAAAGTTCTGTGGTTGTGTTGTGCAGGTCTCCACGTTGCTACTAGCACCGGTAGTGCGCCCTGCCAAACCTCAGCTAGTAACACCTTTGGGGTGTTTCCTTGCTCCTACTGGTTTGATTAAACCTTGGTTTCATAACTGAGGAAAGACTTGCTGCTGTATTCATCGTACCTTCCTCTTGGGGTTCCCAACAAGCTCTACGTCGAAAGTCGAGCGCATCATAGCGCCCCACGGGATCACTCGTAGTCCTCATCCTCGTCCTCTTCTTCATTCTCTTCCTCATCCTCATCTTCAAGCTCCTCAGTGTCACCTTCCTCATTAAGCATCAGCAGCAGGCGCAGAGTAGAACAAGTGACGCTCCATCTCACCATAGTTCAACCCGGAGGAAGAGTTCCACCGAGCATACGGATTGGGAGGTGTAGGAGCTGGAGGAGCACCCGAAGCGCCGGACACATGGTGGAGAATGAGCTGCCGGAAGTGAGCCAACTCATGGCGCTACTTGTATGCCTCGTACTGACCCTTGGACGTGTCCACGCCCATGTAGAGAATGTGACGCTAGAACCAGTTCAACTGCTTGATCTCACGTGCGACGGGAGGTACAGGGGGCCTGCGAGCATCCCTCATGAGGCCCTTAGGAGCAGAGGAGGGGTGAGAGGTCTTCCGAACCTTGGTGTAGATCTTCTTGGCCTTGTGCACCGAGTCGATGTGGAATTCCTCAGCGGGCAGCAGGTGATGAATGAGTATCATAATGTAGGGTGCATAGGGAAAGGATAGACGGTTGAACATAGCATCACACAACTCATGGAAAATGAAGTCCATGACATCCAGCCTGTACTACACTGACTCGTCCTCGCAGGAGGCAACCTCATGAGAAAATTGAAGTAGCTGAACAAGGTGACCATGGATGCTGTCATTGTTGCCCCCACTCGGTGTAATGGAGTCACGGAAGAGACCCACTAATGCAGCATAGATGGGAGCAAGGCCAGCCACAGTACCGACAATGCCATTGTCCACAGTGCAAGGGGAGAGAGCTGCATGCTTGTTGGGCTTCAGCTGAGTGATGATGCGGTGGCCACTGGCTCTAGCCCTGCTGTGGAAGGAGTACCCCAAAACCTCAGCAAACACGTGAAAATCAGCAGTCATAGGCCTGCCATGAGTCATCCACTTCATAGTGCGACGCTCATCCCCACAAATCACCAAAGTGGAGAAGAACTGCTTCACCACCTCAGAGTCAAAGGAGCACTGGAGAGACATAAGATGGTGCAGCCCCATCCTCTCAGCAACATACATCGCATCCACAAGATGCGCCTTCTCCAAAGCATCAGCAAGTACCAGTGGGTGCATAGGCCTAATATTCAGCCTGGCATATATGTCTTCATAGATCCCCTTCTATTCTGCACACCAAAAACGAGTATCCCCCAGCTCATCATCACGAGGTAGCTCAGCAAACAAGTCACGGTGATGGATGGCGGAATAGGAGGCCGCATCCAAAGTCCTGTAGTTGATCTTGGGCTCCTTACCCTTCCTCTTGGGCACCCCCTTCCTAGTCCTCTTTGCTTGTTCAGCCATGCGCTTCTCTTTGTTCTTCCTTCTCCTCAACTCAACTTCGTCCACTAAGTTACCATGTCCGTCGTCCAGAAAGTATTTAGCGCGAGGACGGCGCTTGTAGGTCTTGGGAACACCAGAACCACCTGTGAGGGTAATAAGGGCGATATCAAGGGGATAAGCATACACACAAGTCCAGGAGAGAGCATGGAAAAAGTAGTCAAAAATTTCATAGGTCAAAACTACTCAATGCATACTCCATAGTGAAACTGAACCAGAATCAAATCTGTCAGGCCAGATTATCCAGCCTGGCCAGGGGCGGATAATCCGGTCCTGGCAGAAATTGTCGATTTCACCTAGATAGCATGCAAAAAAGTAGATTGGGCCTAGAAACTGTAAGACTACGATTTCTATGCAAAAACACAACCTTCTAGACAACGTTCCACCCAACAAGTTACACATCTAGCCAAAGATGGGGAGAGAGGGAGTTACCCTCACTCATTGGAGGAAGAACGCGGAGGAGAAGGTACCCGTAGGCGCGGAGAAGAAGATCCGGGGAGGCCCGAAAAATCTGGTGGCCGGAGAGGCTCCGGGGAGGGTGAGGGGCGGCAGGCGGCGGCTGGGGAGGAGGAGAGGGCTGGGGGAGAAGTGCTGCTTGTTATGAGCCCTTCCCCCCGAGCCCTGCCCTTTAAGATGAAATCCGCTAGGGCCGGATTATCCGGCCTACACTTGGGCCGGATTATCCGGCCTAAAATCTGGGATTCTGTTATACACAGAACCAGGCCCGCGCGTCCCCAAACAACACCCCCAAAAGGTGTACAAGGGACTTGTGTGCTAAAATAGATGGCTTAGGGGTAGGGAAAGGCTTAGGATTAAGAGAGCCAAACTGAGATGGTACTAGACACTCAAACTTGCAAAATCCAAATCAAATAAAAGCCAAGATTGAGTGTGATTCCCATAAGAACTTGAGAGAGCAAATAACATCCAAAAAGATCCAATTCTCCTCAAGGGAGAGGGCGGTGGCTGAAGCCACCTTGTTGGAGTGTATGGTGTGACACCGCGAAGATATATCTTGGGTTCACAACCAATACTCATCAATAAGCTCACATATCACAAAATGATATTAAGATAAATGATTTATCTTGCTTTTGGCATTATGGGGGGAGGGTTAGCCCAGTGAGTTAGGACCACACTCCCCCTATATCCATGCCCACACCTAGACCAAAGAAGGATTGAGATGTACGAGTGAGTGCATGGGTAATCAAGACAAGCTCCTGGAATCAATGATATTTAGCTCATTCCTCAAGTAGCAGAATCTTGCTTCATCAAGTGGCTTGGTAAAAATATCCGCAAGTTGGTTCTTCATGCTCACAAAGGATAGATCAATATCGCCGCGAGCAACATGGTCTCGAATAAAATGATTCCGAATCTCAATATGCTTCGTCCTCGTGTGCTGAACAGGATTGTACGCAATTTTGATTGCACTTTCATTGTCACATAAAAGAGGCACTTTGTCACAATTGACACAAAATTCCTTTCAAGTTTGCCTCATCCACAATAATTGAGTACAAATGCTGGCAGTAGCAACATATTTAGCTTCGGCGGTGGAGAGAGATATACAATTCTGCTTTTTAGAGGACCAACATACAAGAGATCTTCCCAAGAATTGACAAGCTCCAGAAGTGGACTTCCGAACATCCTTATCACCAGCCCAATCTAAGTCACTATAGCCACATAAAGAGAAATTGGAGCCCTTGGGATACCAGAGACCAAAGTTAAGGGAATGAACCAAATATCGAAAGATCCTCTTGACTGCCACTAAGTGGCTTTCTTTAGGAGCTGCTTGATACCTTGCACACACTCCCACACTCAACACAATATCGGATCTAGATGCACATAGGTAAAGAAGAGATCCGATCATGGACCGGTATACCTTTTGGTCCACATCTTTACCATGAGGATTAAGTTCAAGATGACATTTTGTTTGCATCAGAGTGGCGACACCATTGAGATCCGTCATCTTGAATCTCTTGAGCATGTCTTGGATATACTTTGCTTGATTAATAAAGGTTCCTTCTCTAAGTTGCTTGATCTCCAATCCAAGAAAGAACCGTAATTCCCCCATCATAGACATCTCAAACCAAAACTGGCCAATTCTCTTCTTGTAGAAACCCTTCGTCGAAGATCACCAACCACCTTGTCGAGAGTGTGACCCCTCAACTCAAGGTTTCGATCAGCCCGAGCCTTGCGACAAAGTTCAATAAGATTGTTGTCTCTTGGAGGAGGAGATTCATCACTTGAGTCTTCATTGGAAGCATTTTCTCGACCTTGATCAGTAACTGGAACATCAGTTGCAGGTGGTGGAGCCGCGTGCCCTTGAGGTGACTCCGTAGCCGTAACAGGAGGCTGCAGAACTAGAGAGTCAGGGCCGGATAATCTGGCCGATGGAGAGGCCGGATAATCCGGCCTGGGAGAACTTGCAGTAGCTTCATTAGGAAGCCTGGGACTTGCTTAAACTGGCGAGGGACGGATAATCCGGGGCTAGCCGGAAAATCCGGCCTGGAGCTTGTGTTGAAATCTTCACCACCAGGAGCAACATGGTCAGCTGGAGCTGGGTGGCCAGATAATCCGGTGTCAACCAGAAAATCCGGCCTAGAGCTTTCTGGAACATCTTGACCTTCAGCAGTTGATGGAGATGGTGTAGAAGTTGCGCACGTGGCTAGAACATGTTGAGTATGTGAAGATGAGGGCTCTATATGAGTAGAGCATTGTCTTTCCCGGTCCGCCACAAGGGGTTCCCCAATGGGGCGGAAAAATCCCACGCGCATTCTTCTTATGGCATCTTGGGGTATTTCAACATTTGCATAACAAACACCAACTTGCTCCGCACGGGAACCGTCATTTTTCTCGAACACCACACTACAAGATTCTACAACAGTTCCGGAGAACTTATTGTAGACTCTATAAGTGTGGGATTCGGCACCATAACCAACAAAATAACTTTCTAATGCCTTAGATTCAAACTTAGATAAACGAACTCCTTTAATAAAAAAGAAACACTTACACCCAAATACCCGAAAGTATGAGATGTTTGGCTTGTTACCGGTAAGTATTTCATATCGAGTCTTGTCCAAGATCTTACGGAGGTAAAAACGGTTGGATGAATGACAAGCAGTAGAGAGTGCTTCAGCCTAGAAGTTATATGGAGATTTAAATTCGGCTAACATTGAGCTTGCCATATCCATTAGAGTTCGATTCTTCCTCTCGGCTACACCATTTTGTTGAGGGGTGTACGCAGCGGAATATTGATGTCTTATCCCCTCTTCACTTAGGAACCCATTTAAGGTGTAGTTCTTGAACTCAGAGCCGTTATCACTCCTTATAGTCAGAATGGGGATGTTGTGTTGATGTTGAACCTCGTTGGCAAAGTCGATGACAGTTTGTTGAGTTTCACTCTTCAGCTTGAAGAAATAAACCGAAGTGTATCTTGAGTAATCATCAACAATCACTAGACAATACTTCTTCCCACCGAGGCTTGCATGAGATGGAGGTCCAAAGAGATCCACATGAAGGAGCTCCAAAATCCTTTTTGAAGAGATAATGGTTTTCCTTCGATGAGGTGAGTCATGCATTTTCCCTTCAACACACGCCCTCAGATTTTGACTTGTCACCATAGGAGACGGTTATGTGATCAAGGTTTGGCCGCATCTCCGTGATGATCTCCTTGCTTCTGGTCATATGTGTAACACCCCGTCCACTCTTGGGCCCGGGGGGTGTTACTCCTGGTAGCTTAATAGGATATCTAGACTGGCCCCACAAACCAATACTAGTCTTTTCTGCGCACTTTGTCCTCACTCGTGCGCACCCGGTACCCACTTCCCGGTCGGTCACCCATCCTAGAATTGCTCTAGGCCAAGCACGCTTAACCTTAGAGTTCTTTTCAAATGAGCTTCCGAAAAAGAAGTTGCAACTTGTTGGTATGAGTATCCTATTAATCCTATTAAGCCATGTGCCTGGATCTCACATACACCCACCCTTTAGAAGATCGATGCCCTCATCGATCAAGCACACCCCATGAATGTTCCCACTTGGCACGCGTCTGTCCGTCCAGTGTTGGCACATGTGCCATGCCGTGTCCACTCCGGGCCACACGCGCCATGCTCCACATGTTCCGCCACTAACCCACACACACCCGTTTAACCGTGAGGTCGGCCCTGATACCACTTTGTAACACCCCGTCCACTCCTGGGCCCGAGGGGTGTCACTCCTGGTAGCTTAATAGGATATCTAGACTGGCCCCATAGACCAACACTAGTCTTTTCTGCGCACTTTGTCCTCACTCGTGCGCACCCGGTACCCACTTCCCGGTTGGTCACCCATCCTAGAATTGTTCTAGGCCAAGCACGCTTAACCTTAGAGTTCTTTTCGAATGAGCTTCCGGAAAAGAAGTTGCAACTTGTTGGTATGAGTATCCTATTAATCCTATTAAGCCATGTGCCCGGATCTCACAATATGACTCGTGCACCCGCTATCGAGTACCCATTTAGAACCACCGGAAGCATAGCCCTGCAAGAAAATTACTTCTTGGTTTTAGGTACCCATTTTTCAATGGGTCCTCTCATGTTAGTAACAAGGGTCTTGGGAACCCAAATAGACCAAGGAATGTAACAATCATAAGGGCCTACATAACTAGCATAAACATCACCATAATAATCACAATATAGTTCAAAGTTAGGATTGTTGATCCCTGCAAAACCATCATAATTAGTCTTGTCATTGGTAATGTTGCTAGTCTTTGGTTGAGCAGTCTTTCTCTTCTTCTTCTTCTTCTTCTTCTTCTTGTTTTTCTTGCTCTTTGTCTTGGGTATGTAACCAAGACCTTCTTTTCTATTGTTTGTCCTTTGCCTGCCCAGTATCTCATCAATAACCCCTTTACCTTTGTGTTGAGAACTTCTTGCAAGGTCTTCTTTTCCAGAGGATGAAGTGGAGGTACTTGGCACATCATACCGTTTCAATTGAGTTTGGAGCTGGTCATGAGACTCATTTAAAGTAGAATGATCACTCTTCAATGCCTTGTGAGCACTTTCAAGATTATCAAACTTGTCCAAAAGTCTAGCATGAACAGCCCCAAAGTCAATTTTTTCTTTCTTTAGTTTTTTTACCTTGGCAAGAGCATGGCCACGTTCTTTAATGAGCTGAGATACAGCTTCTTCTTGTGACTCCTCAAGGGATTCGAGTCTTTCTTCCAAAGATACTCGAGCTTCCTCTTCCTCTTCCAAGGCATTCTTCAAAGAAGCTATCTCCAAGGCATCTTCTCTTTCAATTCTGCCCTTTTCTTCAAGAAGATCTTCGGCTTGAGCAAGTTGGCTCATAAGAGCATCAAAATGGAGTTTTTGCTCACCTTGTAGGTTAGTGAAAAAAGTATCCAAGGCAATAACTTCTTCTTTCATTTTAAGACTGTCATGATCATCCATATCCAAAATTATGTTAGTCTTAGGAAATGAAGAGCTAGAAGTTGATACCTCGGACCCTCTTGCCATTAGGCAAGTGGCATTGTTGTTGATGGCATTCTCGTTCAGCGAGTCGAAGAGAGATGAGGGAGTCGATGTGGTGGCTATAGTAGCCACCTCGCGGGAACTATCATCATCCTCTTCATCTTCACTTGCGGAGGAGTATTCCTCTTGAGCTACCAAGACAATCTTGGGTTGCTTCTTGAAAGGACCATTCTTCTTAATAAAAGGCTTCTTCTTAGGTGCTTTAGATTTCTCTTTAAGAATGAGCCTGCCACCATTGTCTTCTCTATTTTGATAAGGGCACTCGGCTACAAAGTGCATTCTATCTCCACAGTTGAAGCAAGTTCTCAATCTTGGGCCACTTTCTCTTCTTCCATTGGACCTGTTCTTGCGCTCAAGTTCAGACTTGGCTTTGGCAGGGTCCTTCCAAAAGTTCCTTGCATAAAATGCCATGTACTCACCATGAGCACGTTTGACTTCATCGGGGCAGTCCATGGATACCCCCCTCAAAAGCTCATTCGTCTTCCTCTTGTTTAACAACATTGGCTTTGAGAGCCACATTGACACCCTTTTGCATTCCAATGGCCCGTGCACGGGCATCTTCAGCATTCTTTGCTGCCACTTTGAATGACGCCATTTCTTGCATGACTTCGTTGGATGTCATTGATGATAGTTATGTCTACCTTGCAGGCTCTTCAAGTCCGTTGGCTCGAAAGGCATTAAGACACTCACATATTTCCTTTTTATCCATGCATCACCAATGTGAGTGGCCCCATGCTTTCGAAATGTTGTTGCGATGCCCTTGAGTCTTCTATACATGTCCTCATGGTTTTCACCATCCAACATGTAGAATCCCTCAGCTTCATTACTAAGGGCATCATACCTGTTTCTTCTCATGCTTTCATTTCCAACGAAGAGATCCGTAAGAGCATCCCAAGCCTCTTTAGCTATGTTGATGTTCAATGTGTGGCATGTCCTTGGGACCCACACCCAGCTGTATCATGTGGAGAGCGGTGGCATTCAACTGGCTATCCACAACTTCTCTTCTCGTTAGATTGGTTTGATCTCCAATATGAAGACCCTCTTCAATAATCCTCCACAATTCAATAGAGGAGCTGCAAACATGATATTTCATTAGGAATTGCCATTGATTAAAAGAGGATGCAGTGAGCTTGGGTGGATCACCCCTATTGTTTATATGAGGATGAGGGATAGGTGGGTCGGGGGAATATACGTGGCGAACCTCATTATATTCCTCCTTACCACTTCCCTTCTTGGAGGTGGAACCATTAAGTTTTTCACCTTCCACATCATCATCCTTGGATCCGGTGTTACCCTTTTCCTTAGATGATGGTGTGGCAGCCTCAGAGGAGGATGGAGATGGGGCTATGGATGATGAAAGGCGAGCAATCGTTTGATTCATCTCCTCCATCTTGGCCTCAAAGGATTTCAACAAGGTTGTTTCCAACGACTTGAGATCATCCATTGTGACCTTATCCATAGCCTCATTTCCATCATCCTTGGTACCCATACTACTCTTAGGCGGTTAAGCCCGAATTAAGAGCCGGGGCTCTGATACCAATTGAAATGGATCGTATGGGCACCTACAGGGGGGGGGGGGGTGAATAGGTGGTACACCAATTTTTAATTCTTTTTCAATTTTAGGCTTAGCACAAAGGGTAAATTCACTAGATAAACTATGAGGTGGATTTCCCTATATGCAACCCTATCTACTAGCGAGTAAAGAGTGAGTGGAAGAGGGACAGGTAAACCGAAGTGAAGCACGCGGAGACACAGGATTTGTTTGACCGCAGTTCCTTCCTTGTTAAGGGAAGTACGTCTGCATTGGAGGGGTGGGCGGTACAAAGACCACCACGCCACAAAAGGCCTCACCCTGTTCTCCGATGGATCTCGCCACAAAAGGCCTGATCCACCTTTCCACTATAGGTACCCTTCGAGGCGGGCACCGACACCTTTACACAACTAGCGGGGCAACAACTCCACAACAACTTGGAGGCTCCCGGAATGACAACAAGCTGCCACAAGAACAAAGTTATCAAACACAATAAACAAGATCTAGGTATTGACAAGAATACTAGATCAGGGATTTCTCCAAGTGAATGGAGAGGAGTTGAAGCACTTGATTCTTGATGATGATGATGAACTTCTCCTCCTTCAATTCCCCCAAAGATCAAGACCTTCGGGCGGTTGAAGTGGGAGATCGAGAATGAGAGCTCTTGCACAATGTCTGGTCAATTTCGAATGAATCAAGAGTTCTGAACGTTGGGGAAGAAGGGGTATTTATACCCCCTTCAGAAACCAGCCGTTGCACACTTTGGGGGCCGGATTATCCGGCCCAAGTGAGGGCCGGATTATCCGGTCTGGGGAAAACACCGCCCCAGACTCGGAATATCCAGCAGATAATCCGCCTCCTCTTAGAGCGTCGCACCGAGCTTGCCCTTGATCAACTTCAGGGGGCCAGATTATCCGGTCCTATGCGATGGCCGGATTATTCGGCCTGAGGAGGAAAAACCGCCCCAGTTCGGATTTTCCGGGAGAAAATCCGACCGGACACCGAGCGACGCGCCTTGGCTCCCTTTGAGCGATGAGGTAGGCCGGATTATCCGGCCCTTGGTGGGGCGGATTATCCGCCCCCCCTCAAAACTTCCTGCACACTTAGCGCACATGAAAAGTCTCCATAGTATTGTTATCTAACACGCAAAACATAGGAAAACATGAAATGTTCTTTCAAGGGGTTAACAAGGTGACGCAAGTTATACCTTTTTTGATGATGAACTTGGCGTCGGTGGTGCGGGATGATGTTCGTGGGCTGTGGTGTCGATGAGCGCGGGGGTTGTTGATGCGGAAGCTTGCTGTTAGTTGGCGACACGCACACGGGCACACACAAACAAGAGGAAATTAGCCAATGCAGGATTAGAGGCAAAACTGTCAAAATGAGGCGTCAGAGCCGGAGACTCCGGGGTTTCAGGCTAGAAACTCCGCTCCAGGCCGGAGACTCCGGTGTGGATAGGCCGGAGACTCCGGCGTAGGCCGGAGACTCCGGTCTAGAGTCAGATCGCGAACTGCTCGTGTTCTTGAGCGGAAATCCACGCCTTGGGTCCTCAAATCCGCGAAAAATTGGCCAAATTGGGCTGGGAAAATGCAGGATAAAGCTAGACCAACTCCTAAGACAAGGTTTGGTCGAATCAAAACCACAAATAACACTCCAAATCAAGAGATCGATCCAAAGGAAAATTTGGGGTTCTTTTTTGGGGATTTTCGAATTTTTGGTGGATAGAAGAAAATTTTGTGGGGGAAATCGTGAGCAACGAAGCTCTTGATACCAATATATTAAGGGCAAACCTCTAGGATGGCCCGATCTTTCACGATTCCCTTTCAAATCGAGGGTGGAGTGCGGGGGAAGGAGGCAAGGATGAACACGACAAACACACGCACGAAGGACGCGATGAACACACACACACACACATGAAAAACCACGATAAACACCAATAGCTCACGCCGGCGGTGACCGGTCCGGCGCAATCCCTAGGATCGGCGTTGGTCGGAGGACTCTCTCTCGAACCGACACGGCGAGATGGGAGACTCAGTGAGATCTTGACATCTAGGCAAAGGGACTCCGATGCCTAGGCCTTGTACAACGCGGAGGCACGATGCAAACTCCAACGATGTTTGGGGATATTGGTGCTCCTTAGTCAAGGAGCATGAGGCAAGAATTAGATAGATCCACAAGGGGTTTCCACTAATTCCAATATCATGCCTAGGGTTTACAATGGAGGTGGGGGACTATATATAGGCCAGCCACTTAAACATGGGTACTTTAGGAATAAAAGACAAGTTCTGGACGGACTAAGGGGTACATGGGCCGCAGGCCCAAAAGCCTTTTCATGCCTGGCGACGGTTGGTCCGGAGACTCCGGTGTGGTGGACCGGAGACTCCGGTCTGGACTGGAGATTCCGGTCGGTCTCTAGACCAGCCTCCAGAGGGGCCTTCAGATTGTCCCAGGGCCCGGTGCAGGGGTCAGACCGAAGAGTGGGCCGGAGTCTCCGGTGTCTTCAGGCCGGAGACTTTGGCAGGCCGGAGACTCCGGTGTGCGCAGATCGGAGACTCCGGTCTGAGCAGCTCCAGCGGCTTCTGCTTCACGCTCTGCTCCTTGTTCTCCATCCTTGGGGTGCTTGGTGATGTGTCGAAGCTTCGTACCTGATGATGCATAGGGTAGTTGCATGAAGTAGCACACCATCCAAGGAGGTATCAAATTGGCATGAGGAGAGGAGCGAGTTCATCTTAGCTTGTAGGAGTTTGGCTCGAGCACGAGTCATTGGTCCACTTGGGGGACTTGTTGGTGTAGATGTAGGAGCGTCCGTCGGACGAGCTGCATCAGGAGTTATACCTTGAATTGTGGTGTTTACACATTGTGTCGAAGGCTTTGTTTGAAGATTGGCCAGGCTGCCTAGTCTAGGTGAGAACCCTTGATCTGATCTTCGATAGTTAGATACAGCGATCTTGCATATAGATCCCTTCTTGTAGGCATTAGTTTTTGGAAAACCTTTCTTGTGGTCTGTGACATATATAGAGCAACTTAGTACAAAATGATAAATGTTAGAGCTCTAAATGTTACTATAATGCAAGAAGTCCATTCTCTTTTGAGTTCCATATATTAGCTGATTGCATGTTGGAACTATAATATATCTACCTTTTTTCTTCAAAAACAAAAAATATTGGACGAGTCATTTCGTACGGGATCCTTGATACAGGTTGCTAACGACAAAACAATTAGTATCAAGAGCCTAGAAAGCAACTAAAATTAAGATCCCATTGGAAGGAACCACGCATTCAGAATATATGGTACTTCTGATTCACATTTGTTCATCTTTCTTTGACCCTTTGCCAACGAAGGCAACTGGCTGCCTCCTGTGACTGCTTGCACACGGGTTTTTTCCCCTTGTTTTGAGAAGCTGGTTCCAATATGATCTTCTGACAACACGAAATAGTCACTGATCACTGCGCTTTTAGAAACGCAAGTGACCAAGTTAGGTGATTCATTTTTCTCGTAACACGGAAGCGGAATGCAGAGAGTTGTTTGCCCGACAGTTCAATGCTGAAGTTGTTGGTTTATATATGCCGCGACAATAAAAGTATTCCCTTTGTCTATGTTTGCAAGAAATTTTGGGCCTAACTTTGAGCATGAATTTGACTATTTTCCACACACAAAAAAATCATTTATTAAGAAAAATCATCCTTAAATTTTAAGTTAGTGGCTTCATGGTCGTAGCATGATTGAAAGTGTCCTTTTGTAACTGCAAATACTAGGATAAATAAAATGAACAATGTTTACATTTTGGCAGATCTATTATATACTAAAAGCAATATAAGGGTGTTTTTCGAGGCATTAGGTTGTTTCACACCAGCTCAATTATTTGGATGATTGGATCTAAAATTTGTGGTTAGGATTTAATAGGAAACTAATAGTTATGTAACTATATGTTCCGGTTTGACACGTTCGATTATGTACATATCTCCAAATTACATTCACCATTATATCATTAATTTAAGACTAAGATTAAATAAGTCTCCCACCTACCATGTATCTTTGCCTAAAACAAAATACACGCCATATGCCCTAACACTACATCTGCCGCCATGGCCTTGAGCCATCGCCTATGCAACATCCAGCACTTCCACCCCTGTATTGTTCCCCTCCTAGCTCCCTGTTGGTGCTGATCGATCAAGGTATTGCAAAAGGAAGTGCCCAAGAGATTGAGCTGCAAGGTGTAGGCCGTCCGTCCACCTAGGTATCTCACCGACTCATCGGCAACGCACGAACTGCCAGCAACAACTGCACTTCGAGGTAGATGCTGGATTCTCAAGTCAGGTCCGTCTGTCCTTTTGGGGAAAGAATTTAATGCAAATTTTACCTCTAAGAAAAATACTACTCCCTCCATCCCAAAATAAGTGACTTCGATTTTTCTAGATTTGTATGAATCTACACACTAAACATGTCTAGATCCATACGAATTTAAACAAATTCAAGTCACTTATTTTGAGACAGAGGGGAGTATGGTAGATATAATGAATTGGTTGATCTGGACAGGACAAATTAATCATGGTGCACGCGAGAAGGGCCTCAGCTCTGCAAGCCTGCAGCCAACAATTTGCGTGGCCAAGGACAAGTTTTTCTTCAGAATCAATCTCAGGCCGTTGGGAGAAAAGGGTATTGTTGCACGCCAGGCGGTCCTTTGGGGCAATTGGCTCAGAATTTTTAAAAGATGCAAACCGAACATCACCAAGATGAATGATAACGCATACACATGATTTTTTTGCTACAACGATAACTTTAACAGAAACCAAAGGAAATAGAAACCAAACTTAAATCCATAAGGACTTGAATCTTGGTCCTGAATAAATCGTAGAATCACTCCTCCAATCAAGTGAGTAAGGCTTGTTTCCTACACGTATACTTATGAATGAAAGCAATTTTTTATAGCTAAAGCTAGGAGTTTCTGGATAATTAAGAGTTAATTAATACAATAGTATCTAAGCATATTAAATACTTCTCAATTTTCTAATAGCCACATTATACGTCCATGTTGTGTATTCCGTGGCTTTAGAACAAACCACAGATAATCGCTTATCTTATTTAGTGCGATAGTGCTGGTAAAACATTGAACAAGGTCCTGAAATTGTACATCCACTCCTCCAATCAAGTAAGTTAACTTCATTTCCTACACATATACTTATTAATCTTCCTTAGTTTCTGCATGGCTAATACCAAGAGTTCCTAGCTAGATAATTAGGAGTTAATAAAATATATGATCATGTTGAATACTTCTCATTTTTTTTAAAGATTCTTATGACGCCTCATGTATCGAAGTATAAACTAATCACCAAAATCTTTGATGTTATTTAGTGTTGTACTGGTAAACATACTAAAAAGAGATATGTCATATCTCATTTTGATGAACTATGGAAGTCCTTGAAACCCTTATTGCACTCTTACAAAGGGGAAACTGGGCAGGCAGAGAGGCACCAATTTGAATTGTATTGGTCACATGAAGGCAACATGTATCACAACAACTTAGATGATGAGGAAATAAACATCATAGTTGAGGGACCCATCATCAGCTTGGCTCACTTCATGTCAATAATTTGATGTGGTGGTACCGAGGTAAAAAATGTTACATAATGCATAGCATGAAACTTACGAGGCCAAAGAAAACGGAGAAAGAAATTAAAGGATAAGAACATGAATGTATTTAAAAGGTTGCAATGTGGATCATTTTAATTTCGGTTGAGGAATAGAAGTTTTAATTACCATTCTGTTCCAAAGATTAACCTGAAGTCAAGAAATTTATCATACATATCCCTACAAACAAATATCCAAATTATTTTTTGCACTTTATGCCTTTTTGTTTTCTAGGTTACTTCATTTCCAATTCACAATTACAACTACCATCTATGTTGAAAGCGAAGTTAGTAGGTAATTACAAGTGGATTCAAGTATAAATCACATGAAACAACCCTGGATTTTAAACGGAACAACTGAGAGGTTGGATCTACTTTGAAGCACCAAGGTAGGACAAATTCAATTATTTCATGAAAATTAAGAGAGTAAGTGTGCAACTAAGATGCTAATTAGTGTGTGAGTAATTGTAGGACGCTAGGTTTCAAGACATCATCTTATACATTATCAACTCTTATTTGATTGTCTAGATTGATTTTTTACAACGACTTCAAAATACTATGTTCTTCTGAGTAGTATATCTATGGTCAATATTTGTTCAATTAATAATTTATTTCACAAAATAGAATCATTGAAAGAGATAGAAATACTTTTGAAAACATATTCAATACAATAAAGATGCACTCGCATTTGTGAGGGCCCCCTTGCTAGTTGTTTACATTTTGGCAGATTATTTTTATTTGCAATATATTTTACTACTACTATAGAATTTTTTAGAGACTTGGAAAAGGCACATGTGACAACTGACCACACTCTGCACAAAGGAAAAACTCAAAATCCAAACCCGAATGGATGGTGCCAATGTACATGCATGAGCTCATATTCGAAGTTGGGGGATATATTCTCTTTGTTTCTTTAGCCCAGCAGCTAGCAATGTGGGGGCAAAAGCTGCAAGCATGCGCATGCGCGCCTGCATATACCCTCAGACCCACCACCAAAAATCGGATTAACAAATGGACCAACGACGATCATACCTAAGTACCTAAGATCCTCCAGCTTCTATACACAACCACGAAGAATGCGTCTTGCTGGCCCATGTGCGCCTGTTGTATAATTAGAGCAAGTACAATAAATCTAGTCAGCAGGCTATAAGAGTTGCCGTGTCATTTTAAAGTCTACATGGATGAGAGAGAAATCAAGAGAGAGAGAGCAAAGCTAGCGCTTGGGTAATCGCCGGCTGCAGCACAGGGTAGAGAAAAAGGAGCTGGCATGTATCCTAGACCCAATGGCATCTATGCATTATATAATTTAATTTTAATTAAAGCTCATCTAATAGCCTGCCTATTGTATTTGTAAGCTTTATGAAGGCTGTAGCTGACTTGGCATTGCCTATAGAGTCTGCAGCGGGCTCTATTATTAATCTTGCTCTTGTTAAGTCTGCAACAGATAAAAGAGAGCATCGGCAACTTTTTAGGTCGGCAGATGATTCCTAAATTGCTGACAACTGCCATGATACATAAAGTTCAAGACGTATTCGTGCAGACATATATACCATGTGCATCTGCTCCTGCTGACATAAAAACGACGCTCAGTCTGGCTTCGATCTACGTACAAAGTTACACTCTGTAAAACGCCCTGTCAGACAAATGACAGATCTCCGGTAAACATAAAGTAAGCCTGTCTACAAAGTTGCACTCTGTGGCAGAAAGCAAGATTTGATCTGAGCTTGCTAGCAAATAGACAACACTGGTCGATGGACGGGAGTATAAACAGAAATAACCCAAATAAATAACAAATTCACGAAATAAACTCGGGCCACCAAAATTTCACGGAACTAACCCTTTTTGCAACACCGTAGACGCTGGCGCCACACCCTGAAGCGCAACGCCATGCACTGTGGCCCCGCACGTCTGCCAGCGTGGCGTCGTGGGGCCCGGCTTCGTAAGTGTGGCGCCACACACAACGGCGCCGCATTGTGATATGCAACACCACTGTGGCTGGCGCCGCACTTTAGGTCTAGTAGAAGCGCACGCTGCCGCCCCAGCCCGACCCTCACTCAGTTCCTTACCCAGCCAAGAACAGAGAAGGCAGATGGCGGCGGCGGCTATCACCCATACTTGATCCCCTCCCCACATCTGCTAATTTTATCCAAGATTTGTGCTCTCAATCCCCTCTCATAGGTATTCTCACGAAGTCCCCTCAATTTCATCCACAAATTTCTTACTTTTTGCCCTCATTTGTATTTTTTGGTGGAACCCTAAGTTGGATGTGATAGTGAAATTAATATGAAGCTTTGCCATGTATAGTTGATCTTTAGTCTTAGTAGTATTTGTATAGCAATAGCTTAGTATTCAATGGTAGAACTGTAGTTGCGCTTTAGAGCACGGCGCCGTTGTTGACGGCTTTGCAAAAATGGTTAGTTCCGTGAAATTTTGATGGCCCGAGTTTATTTCGTCAATTTATTATTTAATTGGGTTATTTCTGTTCAAATTCCCTCGATGGACGGCAAAGTCTGGTGGCCGGCTTGTGTCTTGCGTCATGGTGAGGTGAGTCATAACAAATCTTGGCCGACTGTCACCGGATCTGATACCGACGAATAAAAAAAAATAACTAGGGTTTAAAGACATTGACTGATTGACAGTTGTATTTGACTTTATGTTAACAATACACGTCGATGGGATTGATCCTCCTCGACCAACGCACATTAATATATGCTGGTAGTGGTACATTTTGCAACCTTGAACATTGCATGCAATATTCTACAGGCTTGCAAGCTTCTTAAGGTTGCTACCAGCATATTGTTGCTACCGGTGTGTCTGTGGACATGTGGATGATACTCTCACAGGCAGACGTGGAATTATTTTTCGAGTAGATTCATGGAATTAAGTAATGAAACATCCATTTAATAATTAAAAGCCTGAGCACTGATGCTTGTTTCCGGTTTAGGGTAAGCATGCCAGGGACGACGCTGTTCACCAAGGAGACAAAAGGTAACACACCCCACACTCTAATTTCTATCCCTCAAGTACCAAAAGGAAAACCAGCATTGGTTAGTGCACTGAGTCTCGCCATACCACACATCCAATCCTATCTATCGCCACTACGCTTATTAGCTTCACCCTTTTTCTTAGCAATCATGTAACAACACCTTTTCCTCTCCTGACCAGAACAAGATCACACTCGGATTCTTTTCCCTTTCGTCGACGCAAACAAATGTAGGATCGATGGTGCCATCAGACTTTTCTGGATATATGTATGAGAAAACCTTTAATATTGTATATTTTCCAACCAACCGAACATGCATACAACAAGCGGGCCTTTATTAAAATAAAAATGACAAAGCAGCCATCGATAACGACTCCATCGAAATGGCACAGTCCATCATCCGCTTTGTCTTGTTGCGCTTTGGCTGGCATGAGGGATGGAGGACCTTCGTCTTGATGTCTTAATTTGGTCCAAATGTCGTTATACATTACGTGTGCGTAGCTTTAAGAAGCGAAAATGCATGTTATCGCTATATGTATATACTTGTATGGTATTGAGATGCTACATTACTTATACTGAATTATGTTTACGTTTGTTGGGATACATATATTAGTCTCTTTATTTTGGCTCTGTTGATGTCGTGTAGTGGATCACCCTTGTACAACTTCTTTTGGTCACAGTGGACGTTGGGTCCCCCTCCGCATCACACGTCTTGTATTTTGGTTTTGACTCGACGGCTCAAGGCGACGTGACGAGATGACACCCTCGCGCCTAGTTTTTTTTTTAAACTTTATACTCCGCCGTCTTGCAGAGTCTCGCGTACCATTCGTCTGCCCCAGCAGACCAGCGGATGGGGATGGGGTGACCTATGCTGGACGGCACACGGGTTAAGAGCTTTGCCTATCAATTGTCATCTGCATCTTGATTTGTTTGAGATAGCAGGAGTATTATTATTTGAAAGGGTGGTGTAGTTAATTAATGCCATGATGCGTATTTAATCAAGGTTTAGGGTAAGCGATGTTGTCACCAAGGCCGGAGTAGTATTTCCACCGGTCGAGCGACATGTAACCTGGTGAAAGGCGCAACACTCCAAGATAGCGTCATCAGCAAGAAATCACCACTAGCACATCAATGATCTGGACATAGTCAAACCCAGAGCTATTACCCTAAGGCAAAACTTCGAACCAACACGTTCGATAAGGGAACAACATGCGGACATCAAGATGTAGTAGAAGGTTAACTCTTGGGTTTTCAACAGGAGAGAAAATGTACCCAATGTTAATGACTAGTATCGCCATCCACCTCACCGCTGACTTGCTCAAGCAGAGCTAGCTTATCAATCGAGGATTCATCAGAAGGAACGGCGCGGTCACTATCGCACCATTTAAGTAATAAACTGACACACCCATACCCTCTATCCCTGAAATGCCAAATGGAAAATCAGCATCGGCTAGCGCATCGACGTCTTCACGTACCATTCATCACCCATTCACATTTAGCGTAGGGCCACTATGCTTCGGTTCACCTTTCTTAGCAATCACATACAACTTTTTCTTTCCTGACCGAAACAAGATCACACTCGAATTCTCGCTATTGTCGACACAAACGCAAAAGAAAACAAATGTACGTACGATCGATGGTGCCGTCCGACCTTTCTGGAAATATGTAAGCAAACCCCCCTAAGAGGTATATATATATATATATATAGTTCAAACTATGGCTCTGCTTGCATTTTTTCACGTAACTTGATTTGAAGTATCTTAGATGTAGTATATGAACATACTCAAACCAATAAAGTATCACGTATGCTTCCGTATGGGAGTATATAAGATATGGGTGTAACTACACCCGGGAGTAAGAAGGATTTTTCATATATATATATATATATATATATATATATATATATATATATATATATATATATATATATACGACAGGACTATTCAGAAACACCCCCTTAAAAGGTTCCTAGATAAGCTTATTCAGGAACCCCCATCCTAACTAGCTTCTTCCGCGCCGGCCCCGCCCCCGCGTGCCCCCGCCCCCTTGCGCCGTCGGCCATCTCCGCCGCGCGCCCATGCCCCGCGGGCCGCCGGCCATCCTCCTCCCCCGCGCGTCGCCGGCCTCTTCCGCCCCAGCCCGCGCCGTTCTCCCCGCGCGCCCTGCTCCCCACAGGCCTCTTCCGCCCCGCGCCGCCGGCCACCTTCCTCCCCGCGTGCCGCCGGCCTCCTCCGCCCCACGCGCCCTCCGGCCCGCGTGCCGCCACGCCCTCCTCCCTACCTAACTACCTTCTTCATCCTCCTCTCCCTGTCGTCAGGCCCCCTCTTCAGTGATTTTCAGGAAGTTAACTAGTATAGAAAAAGAGAGAGTTAACTTCTACACACGTGGGAAGTTAAGAAGGGTCGCGCAAGTTAACTTGCACATGTGGAAGTTAATATCCAGTCCACAAAAAAAAAGAAAAAATGATGCTCCGTTAGGAAGTTAACTAGCATAGAAAGGGGGAGTTAACTTGTACACAAGGGACAGTTAAGAAGTTCGCAGAAGTTAATTTGCACAGTTGGAGGTTAACATTTATTATTACTGCTACAGTTTGGAAGTTAACTTGAAAATAAAAAGAAGTTAACTCGTGTTTTGCGTCAAAGTTAACTAGGGGTTCCTGTGTGTTCGCCTGAAAGAAAATATGTGCTCCGTCAGGAAGTTAACTAGCATAGAAGTGGGAGTTAACTTGTACAAACGGTGGGAGTTAAGATGTTCGCGAAAGTTAACTTGCACAGTCGGAAGTTAACATTTATTATTATTGCTACAGACTGGAAGTTAACTTCGAAAGAAAACAAAGTTAACTCGTGTTCGCATGGAAGTTAAGAAGGTATTCTTGCTATTCGCGTGAGAGGAAACAAGGGGTTCCTGAATAGTTATCCAGGAATCGATTCTTAATATATATATATATATATATATATATATATAGAGAGAGAGAGAGAGAGAGAGAGAGAGAGAGAGAGAGAAGGAAGGGAGCCTTAAATAAATTTAGTAATAAAAATGGCAAAGCAGCCCTCCTGCCGCCATCGACAATGACTGCACCGAAATGGCACGATCCTCTTCCTTTCATATTTTTGGCTGACCTAATTTAATCTCGTCCTGGCTACCCACATCACCCCGTTTGTCTTGTTGCGCTTTGGCTTCAAAGAGGATGACTATGATCCATTCGTCCTGATGTTCTCGGTCCATGCGGCTATGGCGCCATGCCACCATACGCTACCTACGTGTGCATATCTTTGAGAAGTGAAAACGTATATTTCAGCATCTACATTTATTTTATTTATATACATGGATATGCTACATTACCGATAGTTAATTACTGCGTTTTCTTTTGCTGGGAACATATATATTCGTCTCTGTATACTAGTTTATCTGGCACTGCTAATCTCGTGTAGCGGCCACCCTTGTGGTGCTTCTTTTGGTCACCGCATTATCACCTGATCCATAAAATTATGTTTGTTCAGCACCACTTTTGGACGATCATGATGGAAGACCAGATGAAGAAGGCGGCATCCAGACTCACTTGCATCGATCTGGTATAGCCGAGCAGCCAAAGGGCCTTCTTTTACAGTGCGTAGGAGTATAATACGAGGATGAAGGTGCAAAGTCCCCAACCTGGAGATTGCCCAAAAGGTTGATGTGTGTGAGGACTGGGGAACTGAAGATCGATGCAAAATCGAAACACATGTTATTCATGATCCGCATGATCCGTGCTCAAGCTAGAGACGTGTTAAATTTCATCTAGGGGTGCTAGGTACGCTTACACTAGCACGTGTATAAGTGTTAGAAGTGCACTACTCCGTCCGTAGGCAGGGCACAACATGTCACCAAATGATAATGTAAACTGCAAGAAGTTCAATCTTCTTGAGTTTATATATTAGCTGATGGCATGTTGGCACTGTAATAAGTATAGTACTCCATATGTTTCTTTCTCTAGTGCCTATAGTTTCTATCATGAAAATAAAAAAAACACACGTGAAGGAAAAATTACACCAGTTTTTGGAGGGATTACTTTTTGCTAATTGATGAGGAAAAATAAAGAAGGTGAGATAAGGAAACATAGTTAAATCCCTAAAAAAATGTCCACGTGAGTTGTGTAATGCAATATTCCTTATATTTTAGAGTTTTTTCTAAAAAAATTATAGAATGAAACAAAGGGAGTAGTATATAGAATACATACTTTTGCTTCAAATAGACAAATGTTGGCCGAGTCCCAGGAGGTGGCATTCACATTTCGTGTGGGATCATTGATAGAGATTCATAAGGACAATACGATTAGTAATTGGTTTTTCTACATAAGAGCACGCATCCGGAGCATAGAAAGCAATACTGACATTAAGATACCCATCGAGGCTTCATCACTTCGAAATATATGGTACTTCCTCTTCTGTTTTGTTCAGGTTATGTGTTGCAAGAATGCGTCATGTTTGTCGTGACGTTTCCTTTTCTCTGTAATGGTGAAATGAGCTACTTATTTTTATAAATGATCTAATTTTAGTTTGACATTCAATGATCTAACTTTACGGATATAACAAAATAAATATTCCCCTCATCTATGTTCTTTACATGCCTAACTTTGATAATATTTGACTATTTCCACAAAACGTATGCCGTTGATCAAGACAAATTGTCCTTAAGTTGTAAATAAGTCAGTGACTCCATGGTCGTAGCATGATTGAAGTGTCTTTTTGTAACTGCAAATAGAATAAATAAAACGAGCAATGCTTACATTTTGGCAGATGTTTTTATTTGCAACTTAGCACTATAGATTTTTTAGACACTTTGAAAAGCACATGGCACAACCCTCCGCGCCCAAAGAAAAGAAAAACTCAAAATCCGAACCCGGATGGATGGTATCGATGTACTCCTACAACAGCTGATATCCGAAGTTTGGGGGATATATCCTCTTGTTTCTTTAGCCCAGCAGCTAACAATGTGGGGGCAAAAGTTGCAAGCCTGCATATACCCTGAAATCCACCACCAAGAATCTGATTAACAAATGGACCACTGACGATCATACCTAAGTACGTACCAAGAGTCTGATTAACACCTCCAGCTTGTACACACAACCACGAAGAATGCGTCTCGCGTAGCCCGTGTGCGCCCGTTGTATAATTATTGAAGTCTGCATATAGATACAAGAGAGCATCGTCGGCAACTTTTTAGCTTAGCCAGGCTTAATCAGGTCGGCAGATGATTCCTAAATTGCTGACAACTGACATGATACATAAAGTTCAAGACGTTGTGCAAACATACACTTTGCATCTGTTGACAGGAAAACGTCGCTCAGTTTGGCATCGATCTACAAAGTTACACTTCGTTCCATGCTAAATCTCCGGTAAACATAAAGTAGGCCTGGCTACAAAGTTACACTCTGTGGCAGACATCAAGATTTGATCTGAACTTGGTAGAAAACAGAGAACACTGATCGATGTGCGTCATGGTGAGTCATGACAAATCATGGCCGACTGTCACCGGATCTGATACCGACGAATAAAAAATTAACTGGGGGTTAAAGACATTGACTGATTGACAGTTGTATTTGACTTTGTGTTACACATACACGTCGATGGGATTGATCCTCCACCAATGGAAATTAATATATGCTGGTGGTGGTACATTTTGCAACCTTGAACATTGCATGCAATATTCTACAGGCTTGCAAGCTTCTGCCTGAAGTTCAAACTAAGGTGGACGACGACAACATCAGCTCAACTACCAGCATATTGTTGCTACCAGTGTGTATGTGGACATGTGGATGATACTCACAGCCGGACGTGGAATTATTTTTCGAGTACTATACTAGTAGATTCATGGAATTAAGTAATAAAATTATTGGAAGGGGAACTTCTTCCTGAAAGATTTAAATATCCACTGAATCTCCTATAGGCACTTCCCTATTGCCTTGAATTCAAAGGTCTCCACGACCACGAGGTCACAAGATTCTCTAGAGAGGACCAGCTAGAAGCCTAGACCAAACTAACTACTCCTATATCAAGCTCAACGAAGAAAAGAGTCTCTCTACACTCAAGCATAGCCATGGACGCAACGCAGCATATCTCTATCCAAGCCAGACAAAGCGAGATGCTCGTGTCGCCGTTGGTCTCCCGCCTGAACAGCTAGGCCGGGAAAAGTGAAATCAAGAAAGAACCCTGCGTCGCTTCTCTAGAATGAACTGGTGTTTGCGTGCACGAACTGGCAGATGGAGATGCCTCACCTCCGGCAGTCAAGCTGTTGTCACGATCTGGAAGTTGCCGATGGAACCTTGTAACTTATTCACATCTAACTTATGTATACAGGGACCTTTAGATACTCAAATAATTTAAGAAAAAATATCACTAAAGTTTCTCATCGGATAGAAGATCATGGACACTGGATGTCATCGGGAAGTTTCTAATCGGTATTCTTCAGGTTTTACGGGCTGACGCAATGCCATTACGCTTCGCCGGCGGATTGCTGAGCTTCCCTAGAGGGAGCTTGTATCATGTCTTGTTTCTTTTTTCTTTTGGGTATTATTGTGTTGTTGCCCTAGCAAATCCTCTTTTATTTTTCATTGGCTCTACTTGAATGCTTTTGCTTTATATAGAACATAAAGCAGGGTAAAAGCCTGTTTCGAGGACAAGTCATGAGGGGAGCCACGGGGCCCAAAATAGGTCTGCTCACGTGGCCTGATACCCTATCCGCGTGAGCCGGGCCACCATTTGGCCCTCGAGGGTCACCTCGCCTTCGTATTTTTTCCGAGAGCTCCATATCGTGAAAAAACCTACGCCCTAATTTTCACAAGATCTACAGGGACGGTGGCGGAGGCGAAAGTCTTCTCCTACTCTGGAAGAGGATAGATCCTGCTGCTCCGAGGCCTCCGCCTTAGGAAAATTGAATTCATCATCATCAACAACTTCTCCTTGGCGTAGGGGAGAGTGTCTCTATCACTATCTCCATCATCCCGAACATCAGTATCATCTCCATCTTGAGATCCACTTCATCTCCCTCATAGTTTATGATAGATCGAAACCCTAAATAAGTTACTAAGTGATGTGTGTATGCCTGTGCTCGGTAACTTGTTGTTATTTTGTGGGGGAGTTATATTTTCAGATTGTGTTGTATACCATATGTCACTGATTATTGTCATGTTTCACCATTTTGAGTAGTTCCCCATGTTCCTAAGGGCATAAGATGGATTGGCTATGATTTATGCATAGTATGCTACGAGTATTTCGTCAAGTTTTATTGCTGATTTGGTTCTATGATGGTAACATATGAACGTCGACTGCGTGTTACTTTACTTACATGGGCTTATAGGACTGCAGCTTGATGTAAAGAAGGGGAGTATGGATAGCAGGAGATGAAATAAACCATGTCCAAGTCTTTAGAGTTGCATTAGGAGGGTTTCATTTGATCAGGGACCATAAAATTTGAGGCATTGGTTTTTATGTTTCATTGAATCCCTTGTATGCTCATGTGTGTCCGTGGGACCAACCATTAGGGATGCGTTTGCTCATGCAAATGGCCGCACTTATATTAGGCTCCATCCAACGAGAGTAAAATTTGACAAGATACGTGATACTTTTTTAGAAATCCTTATGCCATGAAATCTGTATCACCCATGGGAATATTTGCCTCATATAAGAACACACCATAAGCTTGTCCTCCTACTAAGTAGAGGATTGGACTTTATCTGAAAACAACATTCAAGTCACTTGAAATTTACTTTATTAGTAGTTTATTTTACTTGTCATTTACTTTTGAGCAAACCATAAACTAGAAAACTAAATCTTTGCATCTTTTATTACTTGTTGGATTAGCTAACCAATACCATCATCTCCTCGTGGGTTCGACAACCTTTTCTATTTGAAAGGTACTATAGTTGACCCTCTACACTTGTGGGTCATCGATCACCCGGTACAATAGATTTGTCGCATCTGAGGCGGTCAAATTAGAGCTTTGGCTGCAAAGGCATTCAATTCTTTTAACGATCAGGCCTGGTAGTCATGAGATCGAAGCATGCCCATTGAAAGATGAAGAAGCATTACATGGAGATGAAATGGCAAGGTGGCCTACCTGTTGAGATTTTTGTCATCAGTGATGTTCACATCAATGGCAGTAGTTTTCTCATGGACCTTGAATCACTATAAATCAATTATGTAGGATACTAATTTTCGTGGGAGCATACTTAGGATTCAAACTTGCTTATATATCATCTAGTACTTTTCTATTTTGATTTTTTTCTTGAAGTTTTTATAGCCTTGCATTTGTCACCATTTTTCTAGTATTTATATCCAATCTTCAAAAATCCAAAACTATTTTTCCTTATATCCTTACTCTTCTTAAAGCGATGTTCCTTTTGCCTCTATTTCTCACATTTTGCGGGAGAGCAATATAACCAGAGTTTCCAAGAAACACATCATATAGAAGAGAAGCATGAAGTCATTGCTAAGAGGTATGCGAAGGAGATATGCCCTAGAGGCAAATAATAAATGAATTTTATTATCATATCTCAATTAAGTTTGTAATGGTTACATATTGTGCTATAACTATATCAAGCAAAAACTTTGATACATGTGTGTTATGAAACAAACCAAATCCCTAGTAGCCTCTATTTATACTAGTTCGTTGGGCAACCGATGATCAAGGTTTCCTGATAATGGAGAATTTATGTCACTTGACAATGGAGTCATATAATGATATGATGGACATTATCCAAAGATAGTTATTGGGACATGATCAATTCACATGGTTCATTGTTGCAATAGTTAGAAGAGTAGTATCCTTCTCCTTAGACCGTGAGATCATATTAATCATTGTCTCCCGAGGCTGCTTTGATTGCATCAAACGTCATGTCTGTAACTGAGTGACTATAACGGTTATGTTAGGTATTCTAGAGAAACTTTTGAGGCCTATGTATCAAGATCGAGATTTGTTCACCCGCGTGACGGGAATATACACACGACTGACTTGGTGAGATTACATCCATAATGTTGCAATATGTGACTAGGTCACGGGGATGGAATATCACGGGAACGAGACTGAGCAAGGTATATGATACCGATGATCAAATCTCGGACAAGTCGTATCGAAGTAATAAAGTGAATTGGACTCAACATTTACGGTTCAAACGATATTACATCATGGAATGCACAGTCATTATGGGCATCCCGGTCCTGCTATTGACCATTGATAGAGATCATGTATGTGCCATTCCCGAGCTGTTAGGGTAACACACTTAAGGGTACAATGACACTAGGAGATCGGTCTGTAAGATGGAATCACAGAAGAAAGAAAATGGAATCGTTTCGAAAAGAATCTGAAGTTGTTCGAAAAAGGGAGAAAGAAACGAAAAAGACCGAAAGGTGTTCCGGATAAATAGCAATTTATAATATGCATTTATATGTTAATTGTGAATTAATTTATACTAAATTAATATTTATATGGCAACCTCCTCAATATGGCCAAAACCCTGGAGGGAATCAACCCAGGAGGAAGCCACCTGGAAAAGGGATAGCAAAAGGCAACCATAGCCTCTGCTGGGCTGTTTTGACCTGGCCTTGGCAGATAGGCTGGCGGACAGGCTCCGGGCGCCGTGCGGGTGGTAGCCAACCGGTCGCCGCTGGCGGGCCTTAGCTGGTCGGCCCACCCGGGCGGCTTGAGTTGTTGTTGCTGCTGGCCGCTGCTAGGCTACGGAGGGTGGCCCTCCCGTCCACTTGTTATCCCAGGCGGCTGCCCTCCTCTCTCTTTATTCCTTGTCTTTTATTAGTCCCACATGGGAGAGCCTTTGGAAAAGGTATACCCCTCCATATATATAATGGGGTACCCATGAGTGGGATTAAACACAAAAATTGAGATATTTCTCTAAGGCATTTTCCTTAGAGACCTGTCCCTCTCTCTTGTTTCCTTCTTGTGTTGGCGCGGTCCCTAGAAAGGACTATACACACAAGAGATGACGCACCTGCAACACGCTGTTGCGCTGCAGGGATTTTATCCAGAGGATCTACTTCCGCACTCTCGGCAGGGATCAAAGAACTAGAGGTCGTCGTACACCGTATGTGTGCAAAACCACGAGGGTGCTGCCATTAGTGGCACCTTGGATGTCGTGATCCAGACTGCTGCACGATGGAGCAAGGGGTGAATTACGAGGAGCTTTACGATCTTGAGGTCGGCTACGAGCATATGAATACATCAACCAGATTCCCCTCGGAACGTTAACCGCTTTCGGACAACAAGTGTATGTATCCAAATCTCGGCCATTACTGCATTACTCCTAGATAGATCCTAGCATTAGGTGTGTTCGCATAGGAATTTTTTTGTTTTCTGCCCTGAACCCCTTCAGTGGTATCTAAGCCGATCTATGCGTAGTAATGCTTGTATGGCCAGTACGCACGTGTTTTGTGCAGGCACTAATCCTATAGTTGTTACATGTACTTGCATATATCGTGGTATTGTTAGATGAAGCATCGCAGACCGATCTTACGCGTAATCTTACGTGAGACTGGTTCCATGCTCAACGTACATCTTGTACCATATAAGTGGCTAGTGGGTCCATGTCTCTCATTGAATAGTTGATATGGAATTTACAATGGAGGTCCCCAAGAGGCGTGTAGTAGATAGAACTGTTGGATCGATGTTGTTGTTGGAAAGTTCGTAGGTATGAAATAGTTATATCACGAAAGTCCTAGTAGCCACATAAAACTTGCAAAAGATAAAGTAGATGGGTCTAATTTTATTTTGTAGGAGAGCATGTCTTATGATATGGTCTTGGTCGTTACAAAGGTAAAATAGTTTACTTTTTTATTACTAAGTACTGTAGTAATAGTCATAGTTCTGATGGATGACCTACTGGTGGCGTCATGGACTTGGTGTCAGACCAGTGACAAGATGGAGATCATGCCGGAGTGCTCGATGGAGATCAAGGCGCGAGAAGGACCATATCATATCACTAAATGCATGTGATGTTGATACCTTTTATACATCTTATTGTGTGCTAGTATTAAATACTCAATGATAGCATATTAGATAATATGATCCTTATAAATACCAATATAGTGTTCTTCCTTTAGTGTGCACCACCAAGAAAGTTTGCAGTTATGAAGCAGGCCGTGACGATCGAGTGCAAGACATCTCTACATTCACATATGATGGGTGCAAGCCATGTATGCACTATGAATACACTAATGTTGAATTGGTGAGCCTAGCATGTACATACATGGCCTCGGAACATGGTAGATCGAAAGATTGAGCACGCGTCACATGGTTTATGTGATCAACGTAAATAGTCCACCCTAGTAGCTGTATCAAAGGCCATTATGCTCGGGGATTATATAGTGCAAAGGGATTGTGTGATCGCTAAAATCATCCAAGGGATGACAATTTTTGTGGGAGCTCAATTATGAATTAAACTCGTATTATGAACTTAGTCTAGATGTCTTTGTAAATATCCTTGTGGATCTTGGCCTTTCCCATTGAGGTCCTTTGCAACCATGGGAACCTTATTTCTTGATGTGAAACTTAGCAGAAGGGTACACCTTCATATATTAATGGGATTTATATTTTCGTGCCCTCGATTCCTTAGTTGTACTCACTTTTTTCCAGCTGCTTAACTTTTGGTCACTTTTGCCCATCTCCTTATACGAAACTCTCACACGGTCTGAAACTCATTGCCGTCAGCCTTGCCATTACGTGTTAACAAGTGGGGCCGCGTTCAGTCGGGTCCCGTAGTGGACCCTTGCCGTTACGTGCTGACAAGTGGGGCTGCATTCTGTCGGGTCCTGTAGTAGACCCTTGCCATTACATGCTGATAAGTAGGGCCGCGTTCAGTCGGTTCCCGTAGTGTACACCTCTCTCCATTTATCTAGATCAATATGGGACCCATAGCTTATCCACGTGAGTGTAGGACCCACAACTTACCCAGGTTGGCGTTGCAAGATGGGACCCCGAGCCAGTCCCACGCCCACGCTTGTGTCGTTGCCTCCCCTTTCTTCTTCTTCTCCGGCAACGGTGGCCCTTTGTCTAGCTTCAGTTTGGCCTCCTGTTCGTCCTGGCCGCAGTATGGTGCTGTCCCGTTGACCTATATGAAGGATAACAATGACAACCGTGTGCTGGTTGTGGACAATGAATTGGCGCAACTCGGGAGCTTGATTGGGCGTGCGCTTTCTGTGGAGAATGCGGTCGGCGAGCCGTTATGATGATTTAATTGGTTTATCAAGGTAATGTCTTGGCTGCAATCAAGTGAATCTATGAGGTGAAAGTCAAACTTTGAGATCTAGGGAGATGGATGTATAAGAAATAAGAGAATGACACAACTCTTGAACACTTTAAAATTAAAAAATTATACAAATCTTAATGTAAAGAGTGCATATAATTGACACAACTCTTAAACACTTAAAATTACAATATAGACATGATAATGTTGTCCTAGGAAAACAGAGTTTACCATTTTTAGAGCATGAAAAGTGATCCCTAAACTAACATCTTTATGCCTTGTGCATATACGAAAAGTGATACCTTCGAACACTGTGGAATCGTACTTAGGACATGATAATGTTGTGCTAAGAAAATCTTGAGAGTTTCATTTTCATGGAGTGAAATATTATGCATAAACTTGGATATACGAAAATTATACATCTTTGATCGCTGTTAAATCGCACTTAATACGTGATAATGATGTACTAACAAAATCTTGAGAGATTATCATTTCCATGGAGTGAAATATAATGCATAAACTTGTATATACAAAAATTATAAACCATTGAACACTGTGAAATCGCACTTAATACGTGATAATGATGTGCTAACAAAGTTTTGGGAGATTATCATTTTCTCCCCATTTTCATAGAGTGTAATGTAATGCATAAACTTGCATATATGAAAATTATACACATTTGAGCTCTTTGAAATCGCACTTAATACGTGATAATGTTGTGCTAAGAAAATGTTGAGAAGATATCATTTTCATAGAGTAGAATGTAATGCGCAAACTTGCATATACGAAAATTATACAACTTTGAACACTTTCCCTTCAAATTATATTCAAAATCATTTCTTTATGGAGTTAAAGTACCAGTGGCAAACTTGTTATTTTGCATGGATAGAGTGGTGCCCCTGACAGATATAGGGGTTATCTTGTCCGTTAGATCATAGAGGATCAACGATTGGTGGGCATGATCCGCGTGACAAATGTCTCAACCAATCAGAGCGTAGCATCAAAGATGAGCACATATGTGAGAGTTTGTGACTAAAAGAGAGGGGAAAACTGAGTAGAACTTAGAAACCAAGGGCAAAACTAAGTAGAACTTAAAAACCAAGAGCAAAACTAACAAAAGGATTCAAATAGAAAATAGAAAGAGGTTTAAAAATGGAAAATGCTTCTTTTATACAATAAAATACATCTTGGCATTCATCAAGCTATTTGCAATTCAAATATACACTAGTTTGACAATTATTGTCTTATTCAGACAAACTATGTTTTGGGGAGGGATGTTTTGGGAAGATGCTTGAGTAGAAAGCCATGGACCTTCATATATAGTAGGTAATTTGAGAAGTGGTGATTTAGGTTAAAACTTTATTTCTATACATTTCTTATGGTGGCAGGTCACATAATAAGACTCCCTAGATAGATGCCACTATGTTTTGATCTTTTTAAATTTGTTGTGCATAAAGTGACTCAATTAGCTAGCTAAAACCCATTCGTTGACTCTCTGTTGACCAGCCACCGAAGGGTAAAACTAAGTATATTGCACACGGCAGTGTTAGTACTAGAGCGCAAAACTAAGTACAACCAAAATGCTAGTGGTACACTCGAGGATATAACTGAGCACAATTAAGTCGTCAGGGATAGACACAACGTAAAAAACATGACTCACGGTGCGCGTGTCGCGGTGCACGGGGCGGTAGCGGACACATGTGGCCGTGCACGGTGCAGTAGCGTATGCAGTTACGCGGTGCACGGTGGTGCAACAAAATGTCCCTTCCCTTCTCCTGTATAGAGGCCTCCTCACTCTCACTCATCACTCACTCGCTCACTCACGCAACTGTCTCCACTGTCCCATCACCTCCTGCAAACCCCTAAGAAAAGCCCAACCACGCCGGCGATGGACAAGAACAACGCGGTGGCCATCGTCGCCTCCAAGGCCGCTAGCGAGGAGGCCCCCATCCCCGTATAGGTCCCCGTCAAGGCATCGAAGGCAGCCACTGTCCCTTTCTAGACCCCCATCCCCTCTTCCGCCGTAGCCGCTAACGAGGAGGCCCCCGTGATGACCCACAAGTATAGGGGGTGTATCGCAGTATTTTCGATAAGTAAGAGTGTCGAACCCAACGAGGAGCAGAAGGTGTTGGCTTGTGGTATGGATCAGGAATTCTCTGCAAATACTTAGCAAACGGATTTTTAGGGGTTTTCGATAAATCAAGTAAACAAAGTACGAGTAAAATAAAAGATAGTAGGAATAAATGCAGCAAGTGGCCCAATCCTTTATGCAGCAAAGGACAAGCCAGTTGCATTACTTAAGATGACCAAACATTCTCGAGGACACATGGGAAGACTGTCAAGTGCTTTCGCTTCATATAGCTGATTAATCTTCTTTAGCTTGCTAAGTGTTGTGTGGGTGAACCTGTGCTAATGTACCGCCCCATCCAAGACTAATACATACTTGTGATTATACCCCTTGCAAACATCCGTAAGTACACGAAAGTAATTAAGGTAGAAACCTAACCACAACTTTAAACTCTAAGACCCTTCCGTCCCTTGTGCAATGGTTTCCTAACGGGGGTTCAGGTTTCTGTCACTCCGACAACCCCTACGATTAGTAGCCAAATACATAATGCATTCTCCTAGGCCCTTATAGGTGAAGTGTCATGTAGTCGACGTTCACATGACACCACTAGAAGAAGTACATCACAACTTAAATAACAATCTATTGAATCTTTCTCAACGCAACTCCACTACTAACAACAAGACCTCTCCCATGTCCTCAAGAACAAAACAAACTACTCACGAGACATCATATGGATCATTATCAGAGATGGAATAATGATGTATAACAATCTGAACATAAACAATAATTCAATGGTTCACTCAATAGCATCAACTACAAAGAGTAATCAACACCGGGAAAGTTTCCCCTATGAACTAATGCAAGATTCAACGCAATTGTTACAGCAATATGGAGGTGGTGATGAGGGTGCTGATGGTGATGATGGTGGTGATGATGATGATCCTGATGAAGTCCAGCTTGATGGTGGCGTTGATGGCGACGATCTCCCCTCTCCGGGAAGGAATTCCCCTGGCAGAAATCTGTCTGTCGGAGAGATCTTTCTCTCTCGGTGTTTTCTGCCCCGCAGAGGCGGCGGAATCTTTCTGTGGTCGCTCCTCGAGTCTTAGGGTTTCGGGAGGAATATATACGCCAGAGGGGAGTGCCCGTGGTGGACCAGGGCGGCCACACCACCTGGTGGAGCGGCCTAGGCTGGCCCGCGCCAGGGGGTGGTGTGGGCCCCCTGTGGCCCATCTCCAACCCTCCTTCTGGCTTCCTTCGTCTTCTGGAAAAATAGGATTTTCCGTATATTTTCCCGGATTTTCTGATCTTCGCGAATTTTGCCTCCAAACACCACCTTTTCCATCAGAATCCTGACTGCAGCAGTCCATGCTCCAAAAGTCATCAACCATGCAAAAACAGATGAAATAACATAAGTATCACCTCTCAATACAAAATATATCAATGAATAATAGTGAATTAAGACATAGAATAGTGATGCAAAATGGACGTATCAACTCCCCCCAAGCTTAGACTTCGCTTGTCCCCAAGCGAAACTGAGCTCAATAAACATGGCCTCAGGTTTATGGAGTGAAGAGTCGATAAAAGAATACGGACAAGAAGCATCACATTCATCAAATACAAAGATCATAATAGAAGACAACTCACTATTATATAACTCAACTTGTAATAAGTAAAGGAAACACAATAAATATACATAAAGTGAATCATAATTGGTAATGGCAAACTTAGCTCTCAGTCGAAGAATAGTTGATAATTTGCTGGAGTTCACACATAGCTGGTTTTTCAATGATAGCTTTCAAAGTAGTAAACATAAGGATAAGAGCAATGTGGAAAACAAGGAACATAAGAAACATGATTGAATAAATCATCATATGAATGAATGAAACACAACAACTCAAAATACTTGCTGAGGTAGAAGGGAGTAGGTTTAATGACTCAACTACAAAGTAAAAGAAAGGGCCCTTCGCAGAGGGAAGCAGAGATTGCAAGTCTCATAAAGAGCTCCCAAAAATTATGATACTTACTAGCTTTCAGCTCTCATTGCCCCTATCATAGGCATCTTTAGGTGATTAAGGTTAAAGTGACACAACTAAGAGGATATGCTTGACAAGTTATAAATTGGAGCCCCATGCCCCTTACTTATGAGTACCGAACCTCATGCTACTCAACTTCAGTCACGAGCAAGCTCTTGTCATTGTAAATACATGTGTATCATTAAGAACCGCCAAAGGGGTACCCCTTGCACATGACACAGGAGCTATCCCATAATCAAAATGACAAGGCAAGCAGACAGTGAGCATCACAGTGATCTTTTTATTTGCTATTTGCATAGGTTTTTATTGAGGATGCTTCATAGAATGCTCACTATAGTTATGCTGCAAGTTTCCACCATGATTAGGCATGGCTTAGGCTAGCGGCCCAGGCGTTTCTCTAACACACATATAAACTCCATGATCTTACAAGTTCCACTTTTATTTCACACCGCCGGGATCCATAAGCAAAAGAACATGATATCAACTAGGTACAAGTACCAATGTAGTGTTGAAAGCGGTCCCCATGATACATGGTTCGGCTAACTTCAACTCAAAAGCGCAAGCATATACGCAACAAAGAAGGACCCAATGGTTCAAGTTTATGAAATGCAAGAAAGTAAAGTGTGCCATCAAGTTCGTGAGAGCTTTAATCACTAATTTTCACATAACAAGTTTAATTTGGGAGGTAGATAAAACAAGAATTTACTTGGAATAGCAATAATGCTACTAGGTAGGTATGGTGGACACAAATGGCAAGGGTTTTGGTTTAAAGGAGGTGGATGCACGAGAAGAATACCCTCTCACTACAGGTTTTTGGCTAGCAAGGCTGGGTAGCAAGTATAAGAGTTGAAGGAAACAAACAAACATACAAATGATACAGACAAACATGCAATCTTACTTGGAAGCACAAAAGATCTTAACTAGAGAATACTAGACTTATGAGCAAAGCAAGAAAGAAAGATGATGAAATTATTTTTCTCTAGAGTACTACTATCTTTTTCATTCAACTCACAAAAATAGTGTGCTACTAACCGAGCCAGGTTTGCCAAAACCAACTGAATTAACTCAATGATCCCAAAGTGCTACCAATACTAACAACAAGATCAATCATATAACCACGAATTGAAAACTAATATAAGCTATGCAAAAGAGTGAATGATAGAACTTCTCATTAATATTCCATAACGGAAACTCACACCAAGGGATACATATCTAACGAGAGAGGGGACACTTCCATAATGCAAACCATCCTACATAATAAAACCTCTATTCATGATATGACTCTAATAATAAGGTGAAGAGATAGAAGATAGTGATGTGATACCGCGGCACTCCCCCAAGCTTGGAACAAGCCAAGGGGATGCCAAACCTGATGACGAATTACTCCTTCGGTGGTGGTGGTAATATTTTCTTAGTTGACGTGAGGTAATCTTCCAGCATCTTGTGAAGCCTATTATTCTCCCATTGAAGCATGTCCACCTTCCTCTGCAAGTCTCGGTACTTATCACGGAACTCCTTAGTGACTCGTAGGGCTTCCGTTGATGCAGGGCAAGTAACAAAAGGTACCAGCCCCTGCTTGGGGTCTTGGAGGTCTTCCTCCATAGGCTCCTTCCCTTTATCCTTGGCGGACACCATTGTGATTCTAAGCTTTCAAAGAGTAAGTCCTGGCAGAAACAGATCGAAACAAAAACACGACGAAAACACGATATACGAACCTCGGGGGATCCGGGGGGTTATATATTACGAAGTTTCATATCAAATGGAAGGTACTGGGTGAAAACGAGTCGGAGGCGGAGTCCGGGGTGGACTCACCACCTGGTGGCGCGGCCAGGGGAGGGCCCGCGCCACAGGGTGGTGTGGGCCACCCTGGCTCTGTTTTCGTCCCTTTTTCGCTTCGTAGCTTTCCTTATTGACTGAAACTGCAAAAATATAGTTGGATAGTATTTTCGCGGAACTTTTCTTACCAGAACAGTTACCTATTTGAAAACGGGCTCTGCGGTCTCTGAATTTGGTATATAATATATTCTTCCAGAGTCACCACTTGAATAACATCAATATCTTCATCTTCATACACTTATTACTTGAGTCATAAAACCTTTCTCTTCCTTATTACACCATTATCTCCACTTCCTGGAAATTTCTTTCACACAAAACTTCACACAGTTCTCATTAGCAACATTAGTATAGGTGAAGTGATAAAACCTTTGAGTCCAACTTCAACTGAAAACCATCAAAACAAAAGCTACTGTAGCAACTCCTTCCGAAAACCCAAAAAGAATTCAAAAAGGAAATTGAATAAAGAAGCAAATGCAAGAGTGGCTAAATCTGTCAAAACAGACCAGCAGGTAAAGATCAATTCTTTCGAAAATCTGTTGTTGCTCAAATCAAAAAGTGCAAAACTAACGATAGTTAAATAACATCCTGGGTCAGAAGCACAAACAATTACAGCTCAATCCTACATACAGAGATCTCTCACGAATTTTTACGGTGAAGCACAAAAATCTGTTTCGGGACAACAACTTCCCCAAATCTTACTTCTCTCTCATTAGAGGTTGATCTTTACACAAAAACCAAACAAAACGGATAAGGAGCGGTTATTACCGAAGTAATAACTTCCAGGACTCGAAGAAACAAAAACAAACAAAAAGAAAAAACAAATTGGGTTGTCTCCCATAAAGCTCTTTCTTTATAGCCATTAAGATGGGCACGATAATTTTGAAGAAGCTCTCGTAGGGATATGAATTGAAGTGAAAGAGAGCATTAAGAAGCAAAAACACATACACATTTAAGTCTAACCCACTTCCTATGCAGGGAGATTTTGTAAACAAACAAGTTATGAAACCAGAGGCAACTTGCATAAGAAGGCAAAAGAAGTGCAACATAAAAAAATTTCAGCATAAAACGAGGAAAATTGATATTATTGAGATACATAAGAACACTTTTCCCTCTCTCATAGTAACTTTCAGTATCATGCATAAACTTAACAATATAGCTATCACAAGGACCATCATAGCAATGATCACTTATTCTAACAGAAAACACGGGAATACTAGCTCTCATAACACTACTTTGTGAAACAATATTAGAGGTATCCTTACAAAGGATAGTGTGTCCCTCTTCCTCATACTTAGTGACAAAGTCTTTCACATTTGCTATTATAGGTTCATCAACCATTTGTTTATCAGGTTCAACAGCTTTACTTGTACTTTCATTAACCATACTAGCTATCATAGAATGTTCCTTTACCTTAATTGGGAAAGGCGTTTTCTCAATATAAGGTTTGGGTAAGTCATGATTAGCAGTATAAACTTTAGTATTTCTTGCAGGAACACTCTTAGCAATATCTTTATAAGGTTCATGATAATTATTCCACTTCTTTTTAGGCACTTCAATGTAGGAAGCAAAAGCCTTAAAATAAGAAGCAATAGCTTAAGAGTCTAGACCATAAGCATTTTTAATATTTTGAAAGTCATCAGTTCCCATAAAAGATTCAATGCATTCATAATCATAATTTATACCTGACTTTCGACCTTTGTCATTCTCCCAAGCTTCAGCATTGTCTTGAATACGATCTAGAAGGTCCCATTTAGCTTCTTCTTCCATGGGAGTGAATGATCCAGCACAAGAAGCATCCAATAAATCCTTGTCATGTAGAGGGAGCCTTGCATAAAAGTTGTTGATAATAATATTGTTGGGGAGCTCATGAATGGGACATTTGAGCATTAGTAACTTCAATCTCCCCCAAGCTTGAGCTGTACTCTCTCCATCAAGAGGCCAAAAGTTGTATATTTGATTCCGATCTTTATGAATCTCACTAGGAGGATAAAACTTTGAATAAAAGAGAGGCACTATTTCCTCCCATTCCAGAGCTTGACCATTCTTCAGCAGCTTATACCATTCCTCAGCTCTTCCTTTCAGTGATAATGAGAATAACTTCTCCTTAACTTGATCTGTAGTAATACCTGCACACTTGAACAACCCGCATAATTCGTGTATAAAGAGTAAATGATCACCGGGATGGACAGTTCCATCCCCAACATAGTAGTTATCCATAACACGATCAATAATTCTTGTAGGTATTTTGAAAACATTATTCTCAGCAGGTGGTGGCTTATCTACTACCTTATCAGTGGTAGTAGCATTACCAAATAAGAAACTCAGCGAATTATCCATAACGAAAATTAAGTAACTAGCAAAAGTAAAAACAATACTCACAGTAGAAGTTTCCTTTACCAGTTCAACTCTCCAATAGCGCTTCACTCCCCGACAACGGCGCCAGAAAATAGTCTTGATGACCCACAAGTATAGGGGGTGTATCGCAGTATTTTCGATAAGTAAGAGTGTCGAACCCAACGAGGAGCAGAAGGTGTTGGCTTGTGGTATGGATCAGGAATTCTCTGCAAATACTTAGCAAACGGATTTTTAGGGGTTTTCGATAAAGCAAGTAAACAAAGTACGAGTAAAAGAAAAGATAGTAGGAATAAATGCAGCAAGTGGCCCAATCCTTTATGCAGCAAAGGACAAGCCGGTTGTATTACTTAAGATGACCAAACATTCTCGAGGACACATGGGAAGACTGTCAAGTTCTTTCGCTTCATATAGCTGATTAATCTTCTTTAGCTTGCTAAGTGTTGTGTGGGTGAACCTGTGCTAATGTACCGCCCCATCCAAGACTAATACATACTTGTGATTATACCCCTTGCAAACATCCGTAAGTACAAGAAAGTAATTAAGGTAGAAACCTAACCACAGCTTTAAACTCTAAGACCCTTCCGTCCCTTGTGCAATGGTTTCCTAACGGGGGTTCAGGTTTCTGTCACTCCGACAACCCCTACGATTAGTAGCCGAATACACAATGCATTCCCCTAGGCCCTTATAGGTGAAGTGTCATGTAGTCGACGTTCACATGACACCACTAGAAGAAGTACACCACAACTTAAATAACAATCTATTGAATCTTCCTACGCAACTCCACTACTAACAACAAGACTTCTCCCATGTCCTCAAGAACAAAACAAACTACTCACGAGACATCATATGGATCATGATCAGAGATGGAATAATGATGTATAACAATCTGAACATAAACAATAATTCAATGGTTCACTCAATAGCATCAACTACAAAGAGTAATCAACACCGGGAAAGTTTCCCCTATGAACTAATGCAAGATTCAACGCAATTGTTACAGCAATATGGAGATGGTGATGAGGATGCTGATGGTGATGATGGTTGTGATGATGATGATGATCCCGATGAAGTCCAGCTTGATGGTGGCGTTGATGGCGACGATCTCCCCTCTCCGGGAAGGAATTCCCCTGGCAGAAATCTATCTGTCGGAGAGATCTTTCTCTCTTGGTGTTTTCCGCCCCGTAGAGGCGGCGGAATCTTTCCGTTGTCGCTCCTCGAGTCTTAGGGTTTCGGGAGGAATATATACGCCAGAGGGGAGTGCCCGTGGTGGACCAGGGCGGCCACACCACCTGGTGGAGCGGCCTAGGCTGGCCCGCGCTAGGGGGTGGTGTGGGCCCCCTGTGGCCCATCTCCAACCCTCCTTCTGGCTTCCTTCGTCTTCTGGAAAAATAGGATTTTCCGTATATTTTCCCGGATTTTCTGATCTTCGCGAATTTTGCCTCCAAACACCACCTTTTCCATCAGAATCCTGACTGCAGCGGTCCATGCTCCAAAAGTCATCAACCATGCAAAAACAGATGAAATAACATAAGTATCACCTCTCAATACAAAATATATCAATGAATAATAGTGAATTAAGACATAGAATAGTGATGCAAAATGGACATATCACTCCGCCGGTCTCGGGCAGATCCCGCTCGGCTAGGACCGCTACGAGGAGGAGGATTACATCAGGCCAGAGAACCCCTATGACACCAACACCGCTGACCCATGATCGGAGGTAACTAGGGTTTTCTCCCCTTTCCTTGTTCTTCCCGCATTCCCATTGTTGGATGCTAGATCATATGTTATTAGGGTTCGGATGTTCGTACTTTTACAGCAGCTAATCCTCTTGTGTGAGATCTCGTATTTCGATGAATCCCCTGTTCGTATTTCAATTCTTTTTTATTTTTCCTCCAGGTTGCAGTTAGTACTAGCGTCGATTTGTGGGATCAGTATTCGTTTTGGTTTGAGATTTGGGGAATAATCAGGGGATCTCAATCAGTTAATTTATGCAAATAATCAATCCCGATAATCAAAGTATCTCAATCATGTCCTTATTGCACTCTACTGTTTTTTCTAATAGGAGGATAGTAGCCACGTCTACAGCGACGACGAGTCAAAGGACACCAAGACTCGTCAGGTACTGAGGAGGCTGAAGTCCGGCCAGTACGACAACTTCTTCGCTGGCGACGTCTATAGGTGCCCCTTCTGCACCACCACGAGGATCCATGCCACCAACTTCAACTCCCTCGTGAAGCATGCCGAGGACGTGAGGACTTGCGGCGAGTCCATGAACGTCCACGGCTTGAAAGCCAAGCACCAGGCGCTCTATTTTCACCTCCGCAACCTCTAGAAGGTAGCCATCAAGGAGGGTCGCATGCCTCCGATAAATCCCAAGGCGCCCAAGGTCAAGGGACTGGGTAGCAAGAAGTGGAGGAGGCACCAGAGGGAGGAGGCGGAGGCCCTCCTAGCGGAGGCCATGAGGTGCCACTAATATTGTGTTGCTGTTGTAAAGTAACTTCTTTTGTATTGTCTGTGTCGAACTTATCCGCTACTGCTGCTGAGCAGCTTAATTGTCGAACCTCGTTAAGTACCGCATTATATATATCCTATATTAGCTAATTTATCTACATCTGATATATATATCCTATATTAGCTGCTTTATCTACATCTGCTCTGTTTACTGAATGTATTTATGTTGTTGGTTAGATTTGCTGCTCTAGATTTTCTACCAGATTAGGAAAAAAAGAGGGCCAAAAGGAACAATGAATGAAGAGAGAAGATGCTCTAGATTCGTTACCTTTTTGGGCAAAAAACACAATTGTTAGCGAGAGAGGGGGAAAAGACGCTCTTAAAAAGGCCAATCATAAAAATAACAAAAAATAAAACTCCAATTTAGCCGATAGGGAGCACGTAACCACCAAACGCGTTCCACATTGTCCCACACCACATCCCCCATAACGTGTTCCCAACAAATCGGCCCCACGCAGTCTCACAGGGCAAGGCCCCACACGTCAACATAACGCGTTCCTGACCAAACGGCCCCACGTGGTCCCACACCATGCGTCCCCACGCGTCACCCAACGGTCAACCTGATGGCAGCTGCCGTTCGAGCTCTTTGATGAATTTCCGAGAAGGAGATGGGCAAAAGTGAGAAAAAGTTAAGCGGCTGGAGAAAACCGAATACAACTAACGAACTAGGGGCACGAAAATAGAAATCTCTATATTAATACCCACGCTTGAGAGATATCCTCATAATAGATGATCTTCTCTTCTTGGTACAATAACTATTAGGAGATTGTCCGATGAATCCGCAATATTTGTGTTTTCTCCATTCTCATCCAATAAACTATGCTCCATTTGATGGAAGCCAGGCTAGACCTTGATTGTGTTTTTACGCAAATCAGGCATATGAAGTATGATTCGTTGGACGAGTTTCCTTCCAAGATGTGAGAAAATGAATACTTGGAGAATTACTTAGCGATCTTGCATTACCATTATGAAAGATGAATATTCACCTTTCATGAGTTCATGACAGAGTTAGGAACTCTCAAAAGGGCTTGATCGCAGTGGAGGTCATGGATGAAAAGAGTATATGTTAGATATGCAAAAATTATAAATGGTATTCTTGCAAAGCTCGTTGTAGTTTACAAGTATTTAATACTTGTCCTATTTTGTGAAAACGGGATTGTGTGCTTGAGAATTGCTGAAAGAAATGAGGTAGTGTGGCATGATGACGGTAATCAGACTAGTTAATGGCCAACATCATCCCTTCCCTCAAAGTTTATCAATTGGATTAGTGGACTTGAATAAAAAAATTATCCTTGTTTGTGTGTCTTGCTTTTAGGCGAGACGATTATTCATATAAATAAGTTACAAGCCAGTTGTACTATTCTTATCAATGATATTTCTTATGGTCACATTACGATTATAAATAAGTTATTCGCATCACTATATTAATGATAATAGTTTAAGTATTTATAAAGGATTAAAATGCTAAAATATTTCCAAGTTTAAATATTGAATAACCCTATTGTTTAAGGCACGCTGGTTATAGCATGTTTTTCATTCAAATGAAAATCGGGGTATTTAGATATTTGATCTTTTGACTTTGCAAAACCATGCCTTCGCATTCTGGTAAAACAGTTAAATGCGAAGAATTGTTGAATCTTATACATAGTGATGTATTGTATTTTCAACAAAATAGTAGAAATCATTATTTCATAAAACTTCATTCTGGACTTAAGTAAATATGTGTTGACTTAATAAAACACAAGTTTGAAAATATTTGAATTGTTCAAATAATTTCAAAATGAAGGAGGATATTAAATTAAAAGGAATACAAAAGTCTTTATGATTTGATCGATATGACTAAGTATTCAAGTTAAATTTTGGCATAAAGGACCTGTGAAAGATGTTTCACAAATTACGATGATTGGACAAATTCAAAGTGTATTGACTTATATGACTATCATACTCATTTTGTATTCGATACATATGGCCTAATATTATCTCTTATCCGGTTTATAGTTATCGTTTAGAGTTAGAGATCAAATAGCAAATACTCATTTTGAAATATAAGGAACATCCAAAAGATTCGTGAAAACAACACCATAAGAATTATGGCACGTTCAAGTTTGTGGAGATTTCGATAATTCGAAGTCATGACGAAAATACAAATCTTTGTAGTGTATTCTTAGGAAACTATGAATAGATCTTCCACAAACGGTAAACCTGCTGTTGTCCGAGGTATTGTGTTTTATCAAGAAACAGTTTCTTGGAAGATGCGTGTGGAAGAAAGTGAAAGTTCAAATCAAGGCATTTGACTTCACATCCGAAATATAGAGTAGCGCAACGGAATATGTTCCGGGGGCTAAACTCTGCATAAAGAGAAACTAATGATAATGATCATAAAGTTTTAGCGAATGATTTTACTAAAGAAAGTAGGATTCAAGATTATATTATGTAAGTTTGCGGAATTATATTATTGATTCACTTGTCATGTTATTTGAACAAGACATACCTATGAACCGCGAAGAAGCGTGGTGGACCTAGGTGCGAGATATGACTATGAGTAGAGCCATTCAAATTTAAAACTCTACGCTCCTCTCGTACTCCCCTCATGATGCGCCAGATAGGCTGTGTCAGGCTGAGCCGTGCCACTGCTTGACGGGATGTGTCGTTCTGGCACACATGCTCGAGGTAGCTGCTCATGCCCTAGTCAGGACGCAGGCATGAAACAACCTATTAAGTCATGTGTAGGACATCTCGTGACGGGCATGGAATGACCCTTTAAACCACGTGTCAGGCCAGACCGTGACACACATGTCACGACTCGTTAAGCCATGTGTCGGGCAAGCCCATGACGGGCCTTGGCATGTGTGCTTCGGGCTGGCCCAAGACTGACAGGATGCACACATACACGTCTGGATGTGACGCCACAAGCCTTGCCGAGCGTTGGAACTTTTTTCTCACCTTCACCCGTTGCGTATTTGTTCAGTTAACCCACCTCCCCAATGGATTGGAGTGGAATGGAGAGGATTGGGGAGGAATTTGTCCTACATGGGCCGTCAATCCAAGTCAATCCCGTCCAATTCAGGGAATACCGAACAAGGCCTGCCATGCCAGCTTTTTTTTGAAATCTCCATCATATATTAGGCATGCAAGGTACCTCATTAAAATCTTTCAGTCCCCTTAGGTACCCTAGTAAGAAAAAGAGTGCGTCAGAAACTTGCAGCCCCTCAAACAATTTTTACATCATCTAGGAGAGTTTGCAACATAAATCTAGGTGGCTCATCGACCCAATTACAAGAAGAATTTGAACTAAAACTATCCCTAGCCAAATTATGTGCAGCTTATTTGCTTCTCTAGGGCAATGCATGAAGGTGATATTTCCAATCCTCTGTGCTAACTGAAAGCAATATGCCAAAATTGACATGTAGGGAGACCATATCTCCCTTTCTCCATTGCGGGCCTTGATTATGTCAAGGTTATCAGATTCGATGATGACTGGCGAGCAGCCAATACTCTATCAATTTCAGGCCCAGTTTCAGAGCATATGTTTCTGTTGTTGCTGCATCTAAAAGGTTACTCATTGTCTTTGCTGAACCAGCCACCGCTGCACCTTTACAATTACGCACAATTGCGGCAGCAGCTCCATCCCCGCTAGGAAAGAAAGAAGCATCGACATTAAGTTTGTAGCTCCTGGGGGGGGGGGGGGGGGCTTGTCCATTTAATTTCCTGTATCTATGGTTTCCCCATCGCTGCACCAAAACTCAGAGTTAAGGCATTTATAGAGAAAGCAGAGCTAGATGCTGAGGCACCGCTTCCCCTCTAACCGCTTGTCTTCGTTGCCACCATATGTACCACAATCGTCTCATGTAAACTCAATTGACCAAGGACAGGTGAATTCAATTTTGGCCTGCCATGTCAGCTTTTCATTGACCACTCGTCTGTCTTACAGAGTCTCGCATATTGTGTTCCCCTGCTCTAGCGGACCAAGTGAATATGGTGACCTATGCTGGACGGCACGGGTAGCTCCCTGGTGTTGATTCGGCCGCCCCATGGCAATTGCGTCTCGATTTGATGAAAGGGTGTTGTAACTAATTTAATGCTTCATGATATTTAAGGTTTAGCGTAAGCATGCAATTAAGCTGACTTTTTGTAGACAGAAGGCCAACAAGTACGCGACTTTGCCAAGGGTAAGTAAGGAGACAACGGGCCACATGTTATCCAAGCAGTGAAAAAAGGAACCATATACTATCATGCATTTTGCTTCGTGCAGAAATTTCAAATGTTGTCCAAGCAGTGAAAGAAATTAACTCAAGTTCAATCATGCATTTTGTTTCGTGATGCTGTGATTGTACAGATAAGACTTGGCAGTCTAGCATTACTCCACTCTATCCCTGGAATGCCAAAAAAACAGCATGGGTTAGTGCACCAACGTCTTCCCATTCCCCTCCATCCATTCCTATATACTTAGCGCCACTATGCTTTGGTTCGCCTCTCTTAGCAATCATCATGGTCACCTTTTCCTCCCCCGACCGAAACAAGGTCGCGCTCGAATTGTCCCCTATCGTTGTCGCAAAGACGCAAACACAAAATAGCCAAACAGATGTCGACCGATGGTGCCATTGGACCTACAAGGATATATGTAAGAAAACCTTTTTTATGTATGTTCCAACCACCCTACAGATATATAACAAGAGCAGGCCTGAAAAATGCCAAACCAGCGTCTGCCGCCGTTGACAAGGACTCCTCCGTCGGAATGGCACGAGCCTTACTTTTCGTTTCTGGCTGGCCTAATTAATTTGGCCCTGGCTAGCTCCATCAGCAGTTTGTCTTCTTGCTAAGTGCATGACCAACCTGATGATGTCGGTCCATGTCGTGACGTTGCGTGTGAATTGGATTTATTTCACGTGGATATGCTTTGCTACATTAGCTTGTGAGAAGTATTGCGTTTTCGCTGGCTTTGCTAATCCTAAGTTTATTTGGCTCTGATCGTCGATACTCTCTCTCGTGAGGTGGCCGCCCTCGTGCTGCTTAATTTGGCCATTGCATCATCACCCGGTCCATAAAAATACATTTGTTGAGCACCACTTGTGGACGCCCACGATGAAGAAGGTGGCATCTAGCCTCACTTGGGTCGATCTGGGGTAGTCGTCGAGCAGCCAGGAGACCTTCTTTTACAGTGCGTAGGACCGTAGGAGTATCAAAGAATATAATGAGGATAAAAGGTGTCCCCAACCTAGAAGTTGCCCACAAAGGTTTCATGCGTGTGAGGAACTAAGGATTGGTCCAAAATCCAAACAAATGTTCTTCATCACTCACGCTCAGGCTAGAGCCGTGTTCAAATATTATTTTAAGTTAGGCTAGCCAGGAGTGCGATCCCCATCACGTGAACACTCGTAGAAAGTACACTTTCCAAACACAAGGTTAGGATTGAGAGCTTTTCGGAAACAAAAAACGGTTATGAATGATAGCACCGAGGACTCAGCCTCTCAGGTATATATAATCCCGATGGATAGAGTCGTGGCTTAACAGCTTTTCTTCCCTGTCTACAAGAGTTGCTTCTAAATTTTGTGGATAGATTGAATTACCTTTCTTCACTTCATTAACGGAACTAAGCATTACAAATGTCCTAGAAAGTGAAACCTAAACAAAATGGCCCACAATCATTTATCAATGAAACGACCTATTTACAGAGATACTTTTTCTCGACATGAGTGGCAGCATGATCTTCGCATAGGGCCAACAATGTCTTAGGCGTCTTATTGGTTCTACTTATGAGCTTCTTGTAATTCGCCTTTTTCCTATCTTTTTGTTTCGTGAACTTGTGTCGGCTATGTGCATCCTAGTTATGCATAGGCCACGTGTAATACTTAAAACATTTTCAGTAATATACCACCCATTTCAAAAAAATAAATAAATGAAACAACCAGCCCAAAAGTCCATCGATTAAGACAAGCCGTCTAAGCACTAGTAGAAAACAGACCTTTGGTCTAGGGGTATTAGCCCCAGTTTGGCTACAAACCGGGACTAATGCCCCGGTCCAACGGCTAGAACTGGCCCAGGGGGGTGGCAGACACTAGCCCTGGTTCGAACGGGACCTTTAGCCCCTGGTCGTGTAATAAACCGGGGCTAAAGGGTTTTAGGCAGGCCGGGTCGGGCGTCAGACCCTTTAGCCCCGGTTTGTTACACGACCCGGGGCTAAAGGTGGACCTTTAGCCCCGGTTCTAGACACGAACTGGGGCTAAAGGTCTGGCTATATCTTCTTCTTCCCTTGCCCGAGCCACCATTCAAGCTGGTGGCTCTCCTCTCTCTCTCTCTCTCTCTTTCTTGCTTCAAGCTCGAGTTCATGCCCTTTTTTTCCTCAAGATTTGTCTAGATTTTGTGGTGCCCCATCTATCCAAAGGTTCTAAAAGGTGAGCAACTTCATCCTTTGAACTCTCATTGCTATATTAGCTCATTTCATGCTCTATCTTATAGATGGATTTGTGGATTTAGTTTGGTAGTAATTTTTGCAGTGATAGCACGATATCAATGTTTAGATTCTATCTATCTTGTATTAATGTAAGAAACTCTAAGGTAAATATCACAATATGTGGATTATTCTATCAATATATATCTTGTTTTGGTACATAGAGTCTCAAAAATTGATTTTAGAAGCACACACATGCGTGAGTTCATCATTCTAACTAGTTAGCTGGGCAAAATATCCTTCTTCGTCTACCCGCGTTCAACAAACTGAAAAATTTGTAACAAAGATAGGGTTAATTCAGAAAAGCTTGATAAGAAGACATCACAATTCACATATTAGGGAGTGCCTCTATGGCGAGCTCCTCGAAGATGTCTGAGGACGGGATCCTAAGACATCTTTGAGTAGCTCTGCCGTAGTGGTGTCCCTGCTCTCCCACACCATCTTTCGGTTTATATCTTCTCTAGCTAAATCAGTATGCTGGTGGAGCTAACTAATTTCACATATTAGAGAGTGCCTCTACGGCGAGCTCCTCGAAGATGTCTGAAGACGAGGTCCTAAGACATCTTCGAGAAGCTCCACCGTAGTGGTGTCCCTGGTCTCACACACCATCTTGCAGTTCTTCACAAGAATGCATACCTATTTATAGATTAAACAGCACAACATAGTGTCGGGCACGGATGACATAATGTCGACACACTCACGCTGGCATAGTGCTGCCACCCACCCAAAATAGTGTCGGCATTTAATTTACTGGCTTAGTGCTACCCACTGAGGACATAGTGTCGACATGTTGTCTCCACATCCACATTTAGTCCCGGTTGGTGCCTCCAATCGGGACTAAAGGTTCGTCATATCTTTAGTCCCGGTTGCTGGTTTTAGATTAGTACTAATTAATTATGATTATGTTTGATGTACTTAATGAATTATATATTGCAGATGAGCCGGCAATGGATGTACGCTGACCGACTCTCTAACGAGTTCATTAAATGCGTGCATTCTTTTCTTCTTGTGGCCGAGGCAAACAAGCGGAGTGGTTTTATGTCTTGTCCATGTGGTGTCTGTCCGAATCATAAAGAATACTCTTCCTCAAGAGTCCTTCACAGCCACCTGTTTCGGTCCGGTTTCATGACAGGCTACAATTGTTGGACCAAGCACGGAGAAAGAGGGGTTATGATGGAAGACAACGAAGAAGAAGAGAATGACAACGACTACCCTGAATACGATGGTACTACAATGGAAGACATTGATGAAGAAAAAGATGAAGAACGGGCATCAGATCTGCCCGATGATGATCTTAGTCGGGCCATTGCTGATGCCCAGGAAGAATGCATAACTGAAAGGGAGAGGTTCAAGTTCAAGAAGATGTTAGAGGATCACAAAAAATTGTTGTACCCAAATTGTGAAGATGGGCACAAAAAACTGGGTAGCACACTGGAATTGCTACAATGGACGGCACAGAACGGTGTGACTGACAAAGGATTTGAAAAGTTGCTGACAATAATGAAGAAGTTGCTTCCAAAGGATAACGAACTGCCCGCCAGTACCTACGAAGCAAAGAAGGTTGTCTGCCCTCTAGGATTAGAGGTGCAGCAGATACATGCATGCATTAATGACTGCATCCTCTACCACGGCGAGTACGAGAATTTGGATGCATGCCCAGTATGCACTGTACTGCGGTATAAGATAAGACGAGATGACCCTGGTGATGTTGAGGGCAAGTGCCGCCTGAAGAGGGTTCCTGCCAAGGTGATGTGGTATGCTCCTATAATACCACGGTTGAAACGTTTATTCAGGAACAAAGAGCATGCCAAGTTGTTGCGATGGCACATGGAAGACCGTAAGAAAGACGAGATGTGGAGACACCCCGCTGATGGGTCGCAGTGGAGAAAAATCGAGAGAGAGTTTCCAGACTTTGCAGGTGATGCGAGGAACTTATGATTTGGTCTAAGTACAGATGGCATGAATCCTTTTGGGGAGCAGAGCTGCAGTCATAGCACCTGGCTTGTGACACTGTGTATTTATAACCTTCCTCCTTGGTTGTGCATGAAGTGGAAGTTTATTATGATGCCAGTGCTCATCCAAGGCCCGAAGCAACCCCGCAACAACATTGATGTGTACCTAAGGCCATTAGTTGAAGAACTCTTACAGTTGTGGCACGGACAAGGTGTACGTGTGTGGGATGAGAACAAACAGGAGGAATTTGACCTACGAGCGTTGTTGTTCATAACAATCAATGATTGGCCTCCTCTTAGTAACATTTCAGGACAGACAAACAAGGGATACAATGCACGCACACACTGTTTAAACGATACTGAAAGTATATATTTGGATAAATGTAAGAAGAATGTGTACCCGGGGAATCGTCGTTTTCTTCCACCCTCGCACATCCTAAGAAAGAAAGGTAAACATTTCAATGGTGAGGCAGACAGCCAGTGTAAGCCTATCCGCCGTACTGGTGATAATGTATTTGACATGGTGAAGGATTTAAAAGTAATCTTTGGAAAGGGTCCTGGTAGACAATCTGTTCCGAAGGACGATGTCGGACATGCGCCCATGTGGAAAAAGAAATCTATATTTTGGGAGCTACCCAATTGGAAAGTCCTAGAGGTCCGCTCTGCAATTGACGTGATGCACCTGACGAAGAATCTTTGCGTGACGCTGCTAGGCTTCTTGGGCGTCTATGGGAAGAGCAAAGATACACATGAAGCACGGCAGGACCAACAACGTATAAAAGACCGAGACAGCATGCATCTAGAGCTGTTTGAAGGTACTGCTAGCTACGCTCTTACCAAAGAAGAGAAGGAAATCTTTTTTGAAGTCCTTTACAGTATCAAGGTCCCGTCTGGTTTCTCGTCGAACATAAAGGGAATAATAAATATGGCAGAGAAAAAATTTCAAAACCTAAAGTCTCATGACTGCCACGTGCTTATGACCCAGCTGCTTCCGATTGCATTGAGGGGACTCCTGCCAGAAAATGTTCGAGTACCCATTGTGAAGCTATGTGCGTTTCTCAATGCAATTTCTCAGAAGGTAATCAGTCTAGATAGTCTACTAAGGTTACAGAAAGATGTGGTCCAATGTCTTGTCAGGTTCGAGTTAGTGTTCCCACCATCCTTCTTCAATATTATGACTCACCTCCTAGTTCACCTAGTCGATGAGATTAACATTCTTGGTCCTATATTTCTACACAATATGTTCCCCTTTGAGAGGTTCATGGGAGTGTTAAAGAAATATATTCATAACCGTGCTAGGCCAGAAGGAAGCATCTCAAAGGGATATGGAACAGAGGAGGTCATTGAGTTTTGTGTTGACTTTATTCCTGACCTTAAGCCCATCGGTGTTCCTGAATCACGGCAAGAAGGTAGAATTAGTGGAAAAGGCACGCTAGGAAAGAAAGCAAGGATATGTATGGACGAACATTCTCTCACTAAAGCACACTACACAGTTCTGCAAAGTTCCACCTTGGTGGCTCCGTATATTGAGGAACACAAGAATATTGTACACTCCAACAACCCGGGGAAGCCTGGCTCCTGGATTAGAGATGAACATATGAGGACTTTCGGCGGTTGGTTGCAGTCACATCTCATGAATGACATAAATGTTGGAGAGCAGTTGTACTTGTTGGCCAGGTCACCATCTTCGACTATATTGACTTTCCAAGGGTACGAGATAAATGGAAATACATTTTACACGATCGCCCAAGATAAAAAGAGCACCAACCAAAACAGTGGTGTCCGGTTTGATGCAACAGACGAGAATGGGCAAAAGGATACATATTATGGTTACATAGAGGAGATATGGGAACTTGACTATGGACCTTTTTTAAGGTTCCTTTGTTTCGGTGCAAATGGGTCAAGCTGACAGGAGGCGGGGTTGAGGAAGACAAGAAATACGAAATGATAACAGTGGATCTCAACCACCTTGCGTATAGAGATGAACCATTCGTCCTAGCCAGTGATGTGGCTCAGGTTTTTTATGTGAAGGACATGTCTACCAAACCGAGAAAAAAGGAAAGATAAGCAAAAGAATACAGCATCCGATGAGCCAAACCGCCACATAGTTCTTTCAGGAAAAATAAACATCGTGGGGATGGAGGATAAGGCAGACATGTCAGACGATTATGATAAGTTTCATGAAATTCCGGCTTTCGCTGTGAAGGATGACCCAAGCATCCCGTTAAATAAGGAAGATGCTCCATGGTTACGGATTAGAAGAAAACCCTAACATGTGTGGATGTTGGTGATGTACAATATTATTAATCCTTTATTTTTAATGATCTTCTTATATGTATATGGATATGAACTTTCTCGATCTCAATAGGTAGTATTGCAACTTGTTGTGGCTAGACATTTATTAATATTAAAACGTAAAAATTAGTCATAATCATATCTAGCCCTATAGTACACAGCTTCTGGGTCGTCTTCGGAATCGTCATCGCAATCGTCGTCGCTCGTAGCACGCGGATGGATCCTCAGCCCTTCCTCGTAGCACGCGGATGGATCCTCCGGCCTCGGATTCACGACGCGCGGGGGAGGAGGGTCCCGGATGACGACCCCAGTATGTCCTAGGCCTTTACCACCACCACCATTCTTGTGGCTATGCTGCTGGTGAAAGTGCGGGTACCTCAGGCGAGGATGGTCTCCCATGGAGATGTAGCGCATCACACCGGCGATAGTCCGGTTCACGCACCACAGGCGGTGACCAGCCTCGTTGTGGTTCACTGGGGGCGGGCTGTCACCCTCGTACCTGGCGAGCTCCCTTTCCCGCCGGTTTGCGAAGAAGGCATTCCAGGTGTCGAGGTTGTCGGGATCCCAGTGGGGATCCATCCGCTGCTCCGGCGTGAGCTCGAGGTAGAAGTGGTTCGTGATGGCCGCCTGGCGGGCCGAACCTTGAGACATAGGAGGAAAAAGAACCCCTCCAGCGCTCAGCATCTAGCCAGCGGGCAACCGGTACCTCGGCGGGCATGAGTAGCTGGAGGCACACAACGCCTCGGTCTCCTCGAGCGTCAGAAAAGCCCAGTAAGCGGTGTCCATTGTTGTGAGAGAGAAGGTGTGGATGTGTCGATGGAAATGGCGGTCGGCCTAGATATAGAGGGACATGGCGGGAGAACATGGCGGGAAGCGGGGGAAATGGCGAGAGGACATGGCGGGAAGCGGGGGAAATGGCGGGAGAAACATGGCGGGAAGCGGGGGAAATGGCGGGAGAACATGGCGGGAAGCGAGGGAAATGGCGGGAGAACATGGCGGGAAGCGGGGGAAATGGTGGGAGAACATTTCTACTATATTTTTGTGAATATTTTGCTATATTATATGTATTTTTCCATTTTTAAATAATAAACTATATTTTTATTATTTTTTTGTGAATATTTCTACTAAATATAATACTTTTAGATAATAGATAATTTCATTTAAGTTGTATAATAAAGTATGATAATAGATTTAAATTATAGATCTTTTTTTCTGAAATTTTGATATATAATACATAATTTTCTGAAAACTATAAACCATTTTTGGGTTTGGCGCCAAAAATAACCTTTAGCCCCGGTTTGTATTACAAACCGGGGTTAAAGGTTATTTGGGGTTAAAAGGTTTTGGCGCGCGGGAAGTGCGGCGGGCCGAAAACACCTTTAGCTCCGGTTTGCAATACGAACCGGGGCTAAAGGGGGACCTTTAGCCCCGGTTCGTATTACCACCTGGGGCTAAAGGGGGTGGTAATACCACCCCCGCCCCGGGTCGAGCCACGACCCGGAGATCCTCGCCAGTTTTTCTTCTCCACGCCCACGCCGTCCGCCGCACCGCCGCCCGCGCCCGTGAGAAGCCCCGCGCCGCAAGCGCGCCGCCGCCCGCGCCCGACTCCGCCCCGCGCCGCGCCGCCCCGCCGCGTCTCCGCGCCATCCCTCCGCGCCGTCCCGTACGTCTCCGTGCCGCCTGCCGCCGTCCGTGTCCCGTCTCCGGCCGCGCCGCCCGCACCGCCTCGCCGTCAGGTACGGTGATCGCCGCCTCGCCGTCAGTATTAGGTTAATTATGTTTTAATTTTGGTTAGTAGTAATTAGGTTAGTATTAATTAGGTTAGTATTAGTATTAGGTTTAATTATGTTTTAATTTTGGTTAGTAGTAATTAGGTTAGTATTAATTAGGTTAGTATTAGTATTAGTATTAGTATTACTATTACTATTAGTATTTGGTATTAGTATTTTTGTATTAGTATTATTATTAATTAGTATTACTATTAGTATTAATTAGTATTACTATTAGTATTACTATTAGTATTAGTATTATTATTTGTATTAGTATTAGTATTAGTATTAGTATTAGTATTAATTAGTATTAGTATTAGTATTAGTATTAGCTTAGTATTAGTATTAGGTTAATTGTATATGTTAGTATTATCTAGGGTTAGTTAGGGTTACTTAGTTAATTATGTTTCATGATTGTAAGTTATTGCTATTATTTAGTTATGCCGCGTTCATCTCATCCGAGCCTACTGGACTCCGTCGGGAATGTCCGAGTCTAGGCTCCACCAGGTTGGCACTGGGAGGTGCTACCTGTCGGGACTCGTACCTTGGTGAGGAATCCAGGTATTATCGTCGACCCGGAGCTTCTTTGGTGGCGTCCACGAGGTCCAAGAGCGGTGCAGAGGGAGCCAGCCCCCGAGGAGGTGGTACGTCGTCGTATCAGGGAGGAGGACGAGCATGTACGGCGATACATGTATATTTTGGAGACTAGGTTCTCCAATATCTAGCAGGTTCACGGATCTCACCCGAGCTATTCTCAGAACGCGGCAGCCGCGTTCGCTAGTTTATCTTAATAATGTACTTTATCTTATACTTTATCTTATAATGCACCCGAGCTATTCTCCGGTGATGTATTAATAATGTACTTTATCTTATACTTTATCCTATAATGCACTCGAGCTATTCTCAGGTGATGTATTAATAATGTACTTTATCTTATATTATTGTAATTTATCTTAATCACTAAGTACTGTATCCGAGTTGTCGCAGTTGTAATATTCTTTTACTTAATGCAATATTCTTTTTCTGTATTAGTTAAGCTATGGACGGTAGACAGAATGAAGAGGACCTTTTCAACATGATAGATGAGGGTACTGGGGGTCTTATTATGATGGCTCCGAATATCTTAATTTGTCTGGAGGAGACGATAGTGGACCAAATAGTGGAGACGATGGTGCTGACCATCGTGGAGACCATGGTGAAGACACCATAATAATGACAAACTCTGTCAAGGTATATAAAGCCTCTATCGATGGTTCACTAGTATAGATGCACTAATTGATTCGTATATATGTACTGACGAATGTTTCTTCTCTTAGACCTCCGCTTTCGGCCAATCTTCTACAAATACAAGAGGCCCGACACACAAGTTGCCCGCTGATGTCCGTTTCAGCATTGACTTAGGCTCTCCGTAGGGTCAACCGCTGGAGCCCAAAGAAGCTGTGAATGCATTTGCAAGTCAATGCGGAGTGATTGTTAGAGACAAAGTCCCGATCACCACGCGAAACTGGAACAAGCCAGGAAAGAAAAAGGATCTAACTGGGGCTAGTTTTGTAGATGATAGAGCAAAAGATACAATGTGGAATTCTCTGATGACACATTTCACCCTACCTGTCTTGGAGACTGATGAGCTCACACAGCGAATGACAAGGAAAGTCAAGCACTTTGCTCTTCAGAAGATGGCCGAACTATTCAAGGAATGGAAAAAAGATTGTACCACAAGTATGTCTTGAAGGAAACAACTCCTCCATTCGTTGGCCCACTAGAGTTGTAGCAGGATAACTGGGCCGCATTTGTGGAATACAAGACCTCACCACCAGCTAAGGCAATATCAGCAAAAAATAAGGAAAATGCAGCCAAAAATAATATCACCATCATATGGACACAGGTGGCTACAGGAGTGCCATGCCTAAGTGGGATAAAGCTGAGGCTGACCTAGAGGCTAAAGGGGTCACTCCAGCTACGTCTAGTTGGCTCTTGAGGTCAAGAAATTGGGTATTCGGGCATGGGGCATCATTAGACCCAGAAACAGGCGAGATTGTTGCAGCTGAAGAAATTTCTACACCCAAGAAAGAACTTGTTAAAGTGATCAAAGAGGTTGAAGAGGGAACGTTTGTTCCCGACAGAGAGAATGATGAGCTGACAAAGGCTCTCGGGAATCCTGAAAAGGCTGGACGAACAAGAGGGTTCGGACCTTCTTATCCATGGGTTATCGGGTTTCCCGAGCACCGTGACACGTACAGAAGCCGATCGAGAAGAACAAAGCGGCAAAAAGAGGAGGATACGGAGCGGTTTGCAAGGTTTGAAGCCGCGCTGCAGGAGTATCGCCAAGATCTTAATGAACTTAAAGGACTCCGACAGCAAGATCCTACACCGGACAGTACGGTCGGCCCATCGCAATGGAAAAGCAGCATGGCTTCCACGGATGACCACGGTAATGATGCAACGATGGATGTGTACCCCGTGGATGCAATTAAGGAGAAGACTAGTTGTGAGCTGCATGTTGAACTGAAGAATATATCCATGAAGGTGGCGGTCGGCTTTGCTTTACCTTCTGCACCGGGAGCGACCTACCATTGCAATCCGATTCCAGCTGGCTATGCTCGTGTCGGTGTGGATGAAATTCTACCTATGTGTCAGTCACTACAGCTTGACATCCCTGGAGGTGAAGGGGAGACGACACTGGGAGAAGTCACGAGTGGCTTCATTCTTTGGAAAAAAAAATACATCAAGTTTCCAGGCTCGACACCAAGGCAACCGTCTCCTCCCAGTGCACCGTCTCCTCCAAGTCCACCTCCAAGTGCACCGTCTCCTCCCAGTAATAGTCCAATCCATGACCCCAACAAGAGTCCATCTCAATCTACGCAGCCACCTCCACCCACTAAGGGGCAAAAGCGGAAGAATACCACTGCTCCGTCGAGCGATAACCAATGCCCGAAGCGACAGTTGTCGCCCCTCCCAAGAGTACCGCCGGTTCCTCCCAAGAGGGCTTACGACCTGACCGATGAGGAGACCGATGCGGTCGTACGTGCCTAAGTGGATGCTCATTTTAAAAAGAAATAACCTGAGCCAGAGGTCCAAATAAAACCGGAAACCAAGGAGCACTTTAGGAAATTACTGACACAGCCATCCCAAGCTCAGTTAAATGCGCCAGATGACTATACACGATGTCTTCAGAAGACATTGAAACAAAAGAGATCAAGCGGTAGAGGAAGCAGCAAAAAAGAGGTTCCCCAGCAGGAGGAACAAGCAAAACAATCGAGTGGTAGCGGAAGCATCAGAACAGACGTCCCTCAGCTGGGGAAACAAGCAAAACAATCAAGTGGTAGACGAAGAACCAAAAGAGATGTTCCCCAGCTGGGGAAACAAGCAAACTAATCGCTCCCCCACTCCAGGTGAACATACCCAAACCTCAACTATATGAGGAAGAACCTATGGATCCGGAAACGGCTAGGATATTGGCCGAGCAATGTGGTATGCCTATTCATGAAATTATTCACGGCGTTATGCCCAAGGCTGAGGTAGCACCCAAATTTGTTAACGGGGAGCCTCTGGTCAGTTCTGAGAGGCTTCGGAATATGCCAACACAAATGCAACGATTCCATGAATGGTACATGAAAGCATCAAAAGAACAGCGAAATTGGCTCATACTGAAAGTTCGAAAATCGCATTACTTCATTGAAGACGAGGTCCCTATTGAATTTACAGAATTATTTCAGTTATTCAATCTAAAGGAACTCGACAAAACTATCCTCAGTTCGTATTGTTTGTAAGTGATTACTTTATTTATGTAATTAGGTCTCTATCTCAGCTTTTTCAATTTATTGCCGATAAGTATACTCACTATATTCTTTTGTACGCTATATATAATGATGTAGAATGAAGATGCTCGATTGTAAAAGAAAGGCTATCAACGGATTGGGGTACATTGACCCACATCGAGTTCATGGGTCTATACTAAAGGATAAACCACTGGAGACCGAGCACAACTTGTTGCGGTTTCTCACGAAACAACATTTCTGTAACGAAATACTATTTCCTTACCACGACGGCAAGTGAGTTTTTGTACACATTAACTTTTGCTTACTCGATGTTCAGTGTAAATGTTGAGTTACTGACGTATGTAAACCTTGTGTAGGTACCACTAGATTCTTCCAAGCATTTCACTTGACATGGGAAGAGTTCACATCATGGACTCACTAAACAAAGACATTGAAAACTACCGCATCATTATCGATGCGCTCTAGAGGTAATTTCAACCATTATCGCACAATATATCGGTTTCTTTCGTTCATTTTCTGGGATATCAAGTAGTTATTAACTCATACATTAATTTTATTTGTCGGGTAGGGTTTGGACACAGTTCAAGAAACATGTCCGCGGTCAATGGCGTGAGGAGCTATTTTTTAAATCACTCTCGGTAAGTAGTACGAGCTAAGTCCGCGCATCTATTTAATTCTAGTTTATGTGCATTTATCATGCTAGCGTTATTATTTGATTGAATTCTATTCTTGTAAAGTGCGCGAGGAAGCCACAGGGAACTAATCTATGTGGATTCTACGTGTGCAAGTTCATTCGCATCAGTATTGAGAAGTCCTCGGAAAATGTTCGAGTAAGTAAACAATATATTCACCCTTTATTTTTATTTCAAAAAATCGAGTCTAATCCATACGATCTCCTTTTTACATAGTTGGACGCGATGCGGGACAAGCTCCTACCAGAGGACCGCCTAATAGCAATCCAAGAGGAATTTGCTGCATTTTTTCTCGACGAGGTCATAGACCCACGCGGAGAATACTGTATAAGTAGACCCTAAAGCATCCATGTAATGATCTCCATGTAATCAAATAGACATGTTGTGGACCTTGTTGGGACTCCATATATGCTTGTAAGAATAATTATATTATATATTGCGTCAATGTGGCCAAGTACTGTGTAGTAGCGTTCTATATGTATACAAAAACTTGTTTCTAATGAAAACACAGAATGAAAAATAATTGAACACAAAACACAAAATGAAAAGAAAAACACAAAACCCTAAAACCCCATCCCCTGCCGCGGCAGCCAAATGGCCCAAAATGCTGCCGCGGCAGGGAACCTTTAGTCCCGGTTCGTAACACGACCCAGGGCTAAATGTCCTGCCGCCCAGGGCGCCTAGCAGGCCACGTGGTTGGACCTCTAGCCCCGGTTCGTAACTGAACCGGGGATAAAGCTTGGACCTTTAGTCCCGCTTTCGCAGCCCCGGTTCAAAAACCAGGGCTAAAGGCCCTTACGAACCGGGGCAAATTGCCCGGTTTCTACTAGTGAAGAGAGGTACGGTGTTCGACAATGTCCACAAGCATTGGATCACCTAGAGGGTGTGACAGGGGCCTTGCCCCTCCCCGGTTATGTTGTAGCAAGGGACAATGTCCACGGGTAGTGCCATACCTAGGGGTGTATATGTTGGCTCTGATCCTATCCATCACGAGGAGAAATGGCGATGGTAATGTCTCTTTGGTGGTACTAGTGGTAATTTGTGGTTGTAGATTCATACTTGTCGGGGGTCTTGTGTGGCTCCTTCGTGTTACAATGGCTCCTATCGGGCTTGTTGGCCTCGGTGCAATGGTGTGCAAGGGGTGATGGATCAAGCTTTTGTCGATGGCCTAGCTGCCCGTCAGCCGTATGGTTACGAGTGTAGCTATGCAGATCTAAGTGGTGGCTTGTGGTGCCCTCCTGCTCGCCAAAAGGTGGTTAATCCTATATAGTTGAGTTGGTGAACAGGGTCGAGGATGTTGTTTGATCACATTGTTAGACAAAGGTTATATACGTATGGATATGGTGTAGTACACCACTCCTGTATACGTATATCTCTATGTACATGCCACGGTAGAGGCTGTTTCTACCCTACATAAACACGTAACACGAGACCCCAAAGGGTTATCGTTTCCGACACGTCAATATGGTATCAGAGCCTATCTCCTCCTAAACCCTAGCTGCCGCCAGGCTCCCACATCCGCCGCCGCCACCAGGCTCTCTGGCCGCCGCCGCCGCCGCAAAAACCCGCCGCTGCAGCTCCTACTCTGCCGCCGCCTCAAACCCCACGACCAAAAACACCTGCCGCCGCCCTAGCTTCGCCTTTGGCCACCGCCACAACACAAATCCGCCGCCACCCTAGCCTCATCTACAGCAGCTGCCACGACAACATCTGCCGCCGCCCTAGATACATCTACGGCCGCCGCCACGACACAAAAATCGCCGCCGCCCTAGTCCCATCTAAGGGCCGCCGCCACGACAACAAAACCCGCTGCCACCCTAGTCTCATCTACGTCCGCCGCCACGACAACATACATGGCTCTCTCCACTGCCGTTGTGTCTTCCTCCGCTGCTGCATCGATGGCCCCCATCGGCAGTGCACTCGGCACTCCACCAACAACGAAGCTCACGCGCTCCAACTTTTTGTTTTGGAAGACGCTGGTTCTCCCTTGGATCCGCGGCGCCCTTGCGCTCGGACTCCTGGATGGCACCGACGCGGCCCCGCCTCAGGTGGTCGACGTCACTGATGAAGTCCAGAAGAAGACTATGGTGGTGAACCCCGCCTATGCTGCGTGGGTCGCTCGCGATCAGGCTATTCTGGGCTACATCCTGAACTCCCTCTCACCCGAGCTCTTGCCTCATGTGTTCAACCTCGACACATCTGCAGCGGTATGGGCGGCCATCAACCGCATGTTCTCCACGCAGTCCCCATCCAAGATAAATGCGATCTGGGGCGCCCTCACCAACACAAGGAAGGACTCCCTCACCACCGCCCAATACTTCGCCAAGATGAAGGGGTTTGCCTCGGAGCTGGTGGCTCTAGGAAAAACCCTAGATGAAAGTGAGCTAATCAGCTACATCCTCAATGGGCTCGACGGCTCCTACAACGATGTCGTCTCCACCGTCAACAGGAATCCTAACACCACACTTGATGATCTCTTTGATCAAATTTCTGCCTATGATCTTTGTCAGACTATGTTACGGGACACCGGTGATGTCTTCACCATGACGACAAACCTTGCTCGCCGGCAGCCTCCACCTTGCCCGCGTGATGATCGAGCACCTCGCCGTGATGACGACCGCGGCACCCGCCGTGATGACGACCGCGGCTATCGTGCACGCGACGATGACCGTGCCCCGCGCGGCCGTGGTGATGAGCGCCGCGATGACGGCGGCTACGTGTGTCGCCGCGATGAACCCCGCCGCGACGACTATCGCCGCCACGATGATAGTGTCCGCCGGGACGGTGGTGCCAGGCGTGATGGACGCCGCCGTGATCGTGCCCCCACTCGCTTCGTCGACGTCCACTGTCAAATCTGCAAGATCCACGAAAATCCTGCCAGGGATTGCTGGTGGAGGTATCAAGACAAGGACAAGGGGGACTCTGATGATGATGGAGATCACAAGGACAAGGCTGCCCATGTTGCCTCCTATGGCGTGGACACCAACTGGTACCCTGACACTGGAGCTACAAATCATGTCGCTGGAGAACTAAGCAAGCTCTCTGTCCATGAGAGGTACAGCGGCCGTGATCATGTTCACACGGAAAATGGTCATGGTATGCAAATCTCCCAGGTTGGTCATTCAGTTTTGCATACCCCACATTGTTCCTTGCATCGTAATGATATCTTGCATGTTCCTACTGCCTCCAAAAATTTATTATCCATTCATAAACTCACTCTTGACAATGGTGTCTTTCTTGAGTTTCACCCTTATTTCTTTTTGATTAAGGATCAGGCCACCAGGGAGGTTCTGTTTAAGGGTCCGTGTCATGGTGGTCTCTACCCACTAGTTCCTACGCCCAGTGGGTCACGCAAGGAAGCCTTCATCACAATAAAGCCGTCATCCTCCACATGGCATCGTCGTCTAGGCCACCCCTCTTCATTTGTGGTTCAGCAAATAATTAGACAAAATGAACTCTCGTATTCGCCAGAAACAAACCCATATGTATGTGATGCATGTCAGTTAGCAAAGAGTCATCAGTTGCCATATCCTCTGTCTACTAGTGTTTCCACTGTTCCTTTGGAAGAAGTTTTTTCTAATGTCTGGGGTCCAGCTCCTCTTTCTGTTGGCAAACATGCATATTATGTAAGTTTTATTGATGATTTTAGCAAGTTCACTTGGATCTATTTGCTTAAGAAACGGTCTGAAGTTTATCAGGTCTTTCTTAACTTCCAACAGTTTGTAGAATGCAAGTTTGATAGAAAGATAAAAACTATGCAAACTGACTGGAGTGGTGAATATGAAAAACTTAATAGCTTCTTCCAAAAAGTTGGGATTGTTCATCATGTGTCCTGTCCCCATGCTCATCAACAAATCGGTTCTGCTGAACGGAAACATCGTCACATAGTTGAAGTTGGCCTCTCCCTCCTTGCAAATGCATCTATGCCTCTCAAATTCTGGGATGAAGCTTTCCTCACCACTACATTCCTCATAAATCTGCTACCCAGCAAAGTCATTAAGTTTGACACTCCCGTAGAACGACTTATGCATACTAAAGCCAACTATGAGTCCCTTCGTGTTTTTGGCTGTGCATGTTGGCCAAATCTTCGGCCCTACAACAATCGCAAACTAGCTTTTCGATCCAACAGATGTGTGTTTCTTGGCTATAGTCCTCTACATAAAGGAGTCAAATATCTTGATGTTTCCACTGGCCGTGTTTATGTCTCACGTGATGTTGTCTTTGATGAGAATGTTTTTCCCTTTGTCGACCTTCATCCCAATGCAGGCCGTCGTCTGCGTAATGATATTCTTTTACTTCCACATGATACACCCTCTGATTTATCTACTATTGGGGATGCACAAACTAATGACCACATGCCTTTTCCTATTATACCAATTGTGACTAACCATGACCAGGCAACAACAATAGCTGCTCCAGCTACAACAGACTCTGAGGGTGTGTTTGGTAGCCCGGGTGCCCTTTCTCACCTCATACATGCTCAGTGTAGCTATGTGGAGTACATACAAGTATATTTTTATTGTTGTGTTTGGTAGGTCATGCGAGGTGGGATCTGCTCTGTTGAGATCGTGTTTGTTGTCTCGTATCACATGAGCTAGGCCAGAAAAGCATTAAACAGCAATCAGGTCCCTAGATAAAAAGATAAAAAGCAATCAGGTCCCTATGAGGTCGCCGGCGCCGTTGCTGGCAAGAGGAGCCGCCACCGGCTACCGGCGAGATGCTTCCCCACCGCCACTATGCCACGCCTCTCCATCCCCGCCGCCAGGAGGTCGAGCTCCGACTTGCTGCCGCCGCCAGGAGGCCGCGGGCCCGCGCCTCTATAGGGAGAGGAGCTCCGATTCAAGGGGCTGGGACGCTGGAGGTAGATGGGGCCGCCCCCATGCGCCACCGCCTCCACTCGCTGCTCCGTGGCCGAAGCCAGGAGGTCGCGGTCGAGCCCCCCCACACCAGGCCGAAGCTAGGAGGTCGCGTGCTCTGTCGTAAGGCCATGGCGGGCGACATGAGGTGGAGCTTGGGGCACTTGGTAGCGGCGCGACGAGGCGGAGGATGGATGGCTAGGTGGCGAGTTGGAGAGAGCTTGGGGGAGGGGCCGGCGGCGAGCTGGGCAGTTGGACAAGGGAGAGATGAGGGCTGTGGGGGGAAATGGAGAGCTGGAGACGTGGGGGTGCGCTGACCCCTACGGGACTCGCGGGATTTCTCGGGCGAACTCAGCCAAGCTGGGTTGCGAAGCTCGATTCGAGCTTTGCAGTCGGGCAGGGCTGAGGGCCTCTTTTTGTATCATGTGGGCATATCTCAACAGAGCAGACCCAACCTAACAAACAACAAATGGTCGGTTGGGATGGGAATTTCTGAGTCCAACCGAGCTACCAAACGCACCCTGAGTACACTTCTGAAAATTCTATGGAAAATGATGATGACATGGAGCCACCCGAGCAATCAGCTGACTCCCCTACATCTCTGCTACACGACAACATGAGCACGCCATCCACCTTAGATCGCACGCCCTCGGGATCCCGCGCCGCCGAGACGACGCCGTCTTCTCCCGTGCCGAACGCCACGCCGACCCCACCTGGCTCCCCTACCACGTCGCCATCCATCGCGCCCCAGGTGGACTCCCGCACGTCGTCCCCCAGTTCCTCGCTGGTGCCCACTGCGGCCCGCGGTGACTCGGGGCATGTGGCCGACAACGACCTGCCCCCGGTCCCGCCAGAATCTGCCACAGGTTCCGTGCTCTCTACATCACCTGATGGATCACCTGTGGTACCAACAACTGTTGCACATCCTGTGTCTACTGTTCGCACTCGTCTCCAACAAGGTATTCGTTAACCAAAGATTCGTACTGATGGTACTATACGCTATGGTCTTCTTACGTCTATAGGTGAACCACGTACTCTTTCCGAGGCTCTTGATCATCCTCAATGGAGAAGTGCTATGGAAGAAGAATACAAGGCACTCCAACACAACCAAACATGGCATCTTGTTCCTCCTAGTTCCAACAAGAATTTGATTGACTGCAAATGGGTCTATCGTATCAAGAAGCGAGCTGATGGTACAATTGACAGGTTCAAGGCTCGTCTTGTTGCAAAAGGATTCAAGCAAAGGTATGGTATTGATTATGATGATACTTTCAGTCCAGTTGTTAAAGCTGCTACTATTAGAACTGTCCTAGCAGTCTCTGTGTCTCGAGGTTGGAGTCTTCGGCAGCTAGATGTAAAGAACGCGTTTTTACATGGTGTTCTGGAGGAGGAAGTTTACATGCGCCAACCCCCAGGTTTTGAGGATCCTGATGCTCCACATCATTTTTGCAAACTTGACAAAGCTTTATATGGTCTCAAGCAAGCTCCCCGTGCTTGGTTCTCTCGTCTTAGTTCCAAGCTTCATGCACTTCGGGTTTATTTCCTCACAGGCTGACACATCTCTGTTTCTTTATCACAAGACAGGTGTCACTATGTATGTTCTCATTTATGTTGATGATATCATTGTTACAAGCTCTTCAGATCAGGCTATTTCAGCATTACTCAAGGATCTCAATGTTCCCTTTGCCATTAAGGATCTTGGTGATTTGCACTTCTTTCTAGGTATTGAGGTTAAGAAAATTCCTGATGGCATTGTTCTCACTCAAGAAACATATGCCTCTGATCTCCTTGCCAAAGTCGGCATGACTAGATGCAAGGCCACGCCTACACCCCTGTCCTCGGTAGACAAGTTGTCTCTGACTGAGGGGGAGCTACTTAACACAGAAGACATCACACGGTATCGCAGTATTGTGGGGCCCTTCAGTACCTCACCCTGACACGGCCTGATCTGTCTTTTTCAGTAAACAAGGTTTGCCAGTATCTCCATGCCCCTACAACTGCTTATTGGACTACAGCCAAATGCATCTTACGCTATGTGTGTGATACTATTAATCTTGGTATTACTTTTCAGAAATCCACTTCCACCTTGTTAAGTGCTTTTTCAGATGCAGACTGGGCTGGCTGTTTAGATGATAGATGTTCTACATGAGGCTTTGCAATATTTGTTGGACCAAACTTGGTCTCATGGAGTTCTCGCAAGCAGCCCACCGTTTTTCGATCCAGTACTGAAGCTGAATATAAGGCTCTTGCTAATGCTACTACTGAACTTATTTGGGTTGAAGCTCTTCTCAAAGAACTTGGTGTCAAATTACAGGAAAGACCATGTCTATGGTGTGACAACCTAGGTGCTACCTATTTATCTGCAAATCCAGTCTTTCATGCTCGCACAAAACACATTGAGATTGACTTTCATTTTGTACGTGAAAGAGTGGCTAGCAAACAACTTGAGATCAAGTTCATATCTAGTAAAGATCAAATAGCTGATGGCTTTACCAAAGCTCTTCCAGTTGTAAATCTTCAAGAGTTTAAACTTAATCTAAATCTTCAGAGAAGTTTAGATTAATGGGGGCTGTTAGACAAAGCTTATATACGTATGGATATGGTGTAGTACACCACTCCTGTATACGTATATCTCTATGTACATGCCACGGTAGAGGCTGTTTCTACCCTATATAAACACGTAACACGAGACCCCAAAGGGTTATCGTTGTGAAAATTATGAATCCCTAGAATATTGTGTGTTGTATTGATCTGACCCTTGTGGGGGTTTATATAGAGTTACACGGGGGTAGGTGGAGACTTGGAGTACAAGATGTAGAGTCCTAGTCTATCTCTATCCTATACACGTATACGTACTCTAACATCCCCCCTCAGTCGGAGCGGGAGTAAAGCGGACGCTTGCGACTGAATTTTAGGTCTTGCGCTTTCGTCGTCTTCACCTCCTTGTCATCATCACCTGCGTGGACATGATCATGGCTAGCACCTAGGGGCGGTTACTGCGTCCCCTTCTGGTACATCTCTTCCCTCCCACAGTCACAGCGGGAGTGGCGTGAACACAAGTGACGATGCGGACGCTGTTGACTGGAGTTTTTGAGTTGATGTAGACGTTGTTCTTGATGTCGATGTCGAGGTAGCCGGTCGTGATGTAGCCGTGGTCGAGGTTGTCGTGGTCATTGTAGCCGCGCCGGAGGCGCAAAAAATTACGCGGTTTGTGTCGTAGGGTTTTAGGGTTTTGTGCGGCGGCGGCAGGAATCTGTGGCGGCGGCGGGTTTCTTGGTCATAGTGCTGCGGCGGCAGTAATCTGCGGTGGTGGCGGGTTTTTGTGCGGCGGCGGCTGGTTTTTGGTTGTAGGGGTTTTGAGGCGGCGGCCGGGGCGCAAGGCAAGCGGCAGCGGCAAGGTTTTTATGGCGGCGGCGGCGGATCGCATAGGATCGGCGGCGTTGGCGGGGGTTTTTTTTTTGACCAGGCAAGCGAGGCGATTTTGTGATCGCCCTAGCAGAGCGCCGGGATGTAGCGGCGATGGCGGTTTTATACCACGTGATGTAGACCTTGGTGATGATTTTCGTTGGCGATGTAGAACTCGACGAAGATCTTGGTGTAGTCGTACAACTTGATGTGGACGTTCGGGTCGATGTAGTCCGGCTTGATGCAGTGCAGATCTTGGTGTTGGTGTAGTCGTTTCTCGAAGCAGTGTAGATCTTGGTGTCGGTACCGAAGAGCTGGCGTGCGAGAGTCGGAGTAGATCGTCTAGTCCATACGAGCAGAGAGATGTAGACCTGGATCTTGGAGTCTCCCGTGCATCTGTAGGAAAATCATGCATGCGAACATGAGGTCCTTGCGTTGGGAGTTGATCTGCATGCGTGTGGGCTCCTATGTCCCCAGTGTCTGCAGCATCGTGTGCTTGCGATCTTCCCGTGCTCTGTCCGTCTTGGAACGCTTCGCTTCTGTCGTGCGGCCGGTGGAGGCGGTCAGCGCAGATGTGCTACCTGGCGGCAGGTGTGGAAGTCGCGTCCGGAGTGGTGCAGGCTGGTGGATCGAAGCGGAGATGTAGGCGATCGTGAAGCCGTTTGAGTCATAGCAGCACCGATTTGCACAGATTTCACTGGAGATTCGTGGGACATAATCTAGGGATTTATTTAGCTAAATCGGATCTAATCTATAGAACTAGAAATTTCGAATTGGCTCTAATCTAATCTAAAGAACCGATCCGATCTTTGATCGAGATCGGGTGTCGCGCCCCCGAGGAGATGATCTCCCCGTGGGCGGCGCGCTTTGCGGAAGTGGAGAGAAACCTAGGATCGGCGCCGTGAGGCTAACCGCTCTGATACCATGTGAAAATTATGAATCCCTAGAATATTGTGTGTTGCATTGATCTGACCCTTATGGGGGTTTATATAGAGTTACACGGGAGTAGGTGGAGACTTGAAGTACAAGATGTAGAGTCCTAGTCTATCTCTATCCTATACACGTATACGTACTCTAACAATCGTTTCCGCCACATCAATACACATCACTCATGAGAAGCTCTCATGGTGTCCTCTCATTGCGGAAATCTTTGATGTACTCATCACTGCTTGGATCTAGCAAAACCAGGGTGGGCGCGTTATTCCCTTCCCAAAAGCATTGCTTTGAAAGACATGGTGAATTGTTTCATATAGGACTTAAGGTGGTGGAGTAGTACTGTTTGTTAAAAAAAATCTCGTAGACATGGTTGTGCCACTTCATGTACTCTGTGACTTCTGCAATGCAAAAGACCGAAGAAAATAAACCTATCCATTAGACCCTAACAAAAATTACAATTTACGATTAGTCTACCGTTGCATCTAGAAACAAACAAGAGAAAGTCGAAGAGGGAAATATCGAGCAACTTATTGGAAAATATAAAATGCTAATGTAAACTACATCTCGATCTGCTTTATTTTTATATAGGAGTATCTGATTACATTTTGGGACTAAAATGTAGAGAGAATCATGTTACTTCTGCTAAAAAAATGTTGGACGAACCCCAGAAATAGCTTTCGCATTTCATGCGGGATCTTGATAGAGGTCCATGATTAAAGACAAAACCGTTAGTAATACAATAGTTTTTTTACAGAAGAGCATACATGAGAGAGCCTAGAAAGCAACACTGGAATTAATATCCTCGTGGTAGGGATCACCCTTTTAGAATATACCTTACATCCTATTCGGATTTTTGCATGTCCCTTTCACCCTCCGTTATGAAATGAACAGTTGGCGCCACAAGGTTTTTGTCCCCTTGTTTTGAACAGTTGGTGCCAAGATTTATATTGTGATAGTAATATGTATTTACTGATGGAACTCTTCTAGAAGCATGAGTGACCAAGTCAGTTGCTCCATTTGTGGAGAAACCGTAGAGGTGGAATGCCAAGGGCTGTCTGCCGACAGTCTACACCGGAAATGTTGGTTTATATATGTTGCAACCAGGAACTGTGTTTGTCATGACACTTCCTTTACGTAAGAGAAAATAACAATTTAGTTTTAGCAATGATATAATTATATTCTATTGAATTGATAAAAATATCAATTAATTAGATGACACACGTTAAAGAATTCAAAACATTGAAAAAGAACACAACCAACAAAGACCCTTATAGAAACGCAAGTTAAATACTGAAAGTCTTTTAAACATTGGTCTTCAATTTCAATCCTTGCATTACATTTTTTATGCTCCTGAAGAAGTGAAGCCCATGAACAAAATAAGTTCAAAAAATCTCAAAGAGCAATTTATACATGAAAAAATGCGAGACTAAATTAAGTCATGCATTGCTAATATAGAGAGAGTTGAGACTCCTTGTAGTGGTTGGTCAACTACTATCAACTAGGAGCTTGGGCAGAGAAGTCGTACAAGCGCGCTTCTCGTTCGCTGCCCGTCACACGTGCTTTGTAAGAGGCCCGAGCTGGGCTTAGACCCATGCAAAGCTTGCCCGTTTGTGGAGAAACGCAGAGAGGTGGAACACGGAGGGCTGTTTGCCCGATAGTGTACACCGAAAATGTTTGTTTATATATGTAGCAACATGGAAATGTGTTTGTCATGACTTCCTTTCTGCGAAAGCGAAAACAACTATTTATGTTTAGCAATTATCTAATTTTATTGAGATGATAAAGAATATTAATTAATTAGATGATGTGTTAAAGAATTAAATACATTGAAAACACACACAACTAACAAGCACACTTATAGAAAAAAAGTCAAATACTGAAAGTCTTTTAAACCGTGGTCTTCAACTCCAATCTTTGCATTACGTTTTTCCCCCATGCTTCCGAAGAAGAAGCGTAGCCCATGAACAAAAAAATACGAAAATCTCAAAGAGCCATTTATAGATGGAAAAAGGTGGGACTAAATTTAGTCCTACATTGCAAACAAAAAACTAGGAACTTTGGGAGAGAGGTGGTACAAGCAAGATTCTCCGTTGCCGCCCATTACCCATGTCTTGTAAGAGGGATGAACCGGGATCACACCAATGGAAAGCTTGCTCGTTTCTGGTTGCGTTAACCCCATGCCTTAACCTGGCGATCTACATAAGTAGAAGAAGGCTGTAACCGAATGGGTGGCACCTGCTTTCCCTCCTCGTGCACACACCATTGTCGTTTTTTACTGCGCTTGAACGAAAAATTCCCCAGCCAATTACTTCACCATGAGTGACAACACATGCTCTATTGCATGCACCCAGTGGGCGGTTCATGCCAATCATTATATCGCCAGTCAGTACATACATATACCCGTTATGTTGATTATTGCATATGAAACTGAAGATGTGTGAGACATTTTACTTGTTGATGTGTCCCGTGTCAAGTTTGCCTATGTTAGTTAACCTTGCAAAATATTGAAAAGTTTGTTCATTTAGTTGAACTAAGGAGGGTAGTGGGTATCCTAACATTGACCCACTTGCATCTCTAGATTACATGAGCTGATATTCAAAGGTTGAGAGATATATTCTTCCTCATAGCAGGTGGCGACGTATGGAGGGCTGGAGGCAAAAGTTCCGCAAGCATGGCGCATGCTCATACGTGCTTTCCATATACCCTGAAATCCACCACCAAATCTTATTAACAAATGGACCAATGAGGATCATACATAACACCTCCTGCAGCCTCTTTACACAGTGCCGTGAAGAATGTGTCCGGCGTGCATCCATTCACTACGGGAAAAATTGTCGTTGCCGTCGCCCCCGTCCTTTGCGGTGTGCCAAACGCCTAGGAAAACGGCAAAGCATTTCTCTGCCGTGAGGGGTTCGAGCAGAAGACGGCAAAGAAAACCCACATGGTACATTCCTGATAAAACACACGGCAACGAAAATGAACACGGCAAAGAAAAAAAAGACACACGGCAAACAAAAGACACACGACAAAGACAAAACGCGGCACACGGCAAAGCCGGCCACACGGCAAAGAGGTGGGGCCCACAGCGCACCGGCAAGCCTACTAACGGTGGCTGACGGTGGTACTTTGCCGTGTGTCCTTGCAGTTACACACACGGCAAAGACATGCCTTTGCCATGTGCTTTGTGCTCTATGCACGGCAAAGAAACTTTTTTTATTTCTTACCTCCAAGAAACTATGTTCACAATGACGAGTACGAAGATTCTTAGTTCCGGGTTGAGCCTGGCTAAACTTGCATTGGATCTCTGAAAAAACATCATATTGTCAACCTAAAAATGATTTTTACAAAAAATATTAGCATTCTCATATCATGTACCTGCAGTTCATATCTGATCCAGATCCGCGGGCCTCGGATCGTCTACCACCCTAGACTTTCTTCTGACAAGGGTAGCCCGGTGTAGCCCTCACTTGCTTTAGGCTTGGTTAGGTCATATGATGATGTAAAACCATGTTTGGGAACATGTTGTGACAAGATCTACCCCGGTTTCGCCGAAACAGGGAGTTTCCCCCTAATAGTCAGACTGCAGACACTTTGTTTTTAGGGGACATCGCATGTCTACGAAGGGGGTCACACTTGGGAACCAGGTTTAGGAGTTTTGAGCATGCCACCACACTTCATTACACATGCTAGGGTAACATGCATGGTTTGGAGGTGTTCCGATGCCCCGAAGCACTTCTTCCTACGGAACCCTGATCCACGGGCCTCGGATCGTCTACCCCCCGAGACTTTCTTCTGACAGGGGTAGTCCGGTGTAGCCGTCACTTGTTTTAGGCTTGTTTAGGTCATGTGATGATGTAAAACCATGTTTGGGAACATGTTGTGACAAGATCTACCCCGGTTTCACAGAAACGAGGAGTTTCCCCCTAATAGTCAGATTGCAGACACTTTGTTTTTAGGGGATATTGCATGTCTGCGCAGGGGGTCACACCTGGGAACCAGGTTTAGCAGTTTTGAGCATGCCACCACACTTCATTACACATGCTAGGGTCACATGCATGGTTTGGAGGTGTTCTGATGCCCCGAAGCGCTTCTTCCTATGGAACCTTCATCCGCGGGCCTCGTGTCGTCTACCCCCTAGACTTTCTTCTGACAGGGGTAGCCCGGTGTAGCCCTCACTTGTTTGAGGCTTGGTTAGGTCATGTGATGATGTAAAACCATGTTTGGAAACATGTTGTGATAAGATCTACCCCGGTTTCACCGAAACGGGGAGTTTCCCCCTAATACTCAGACTGCAGACACTTTGTTTTTAGGGGACAACGCATGTCCGCGAAGGGGGTCACACTTGGGAACTAGGTTTAGGAGTTTTGAGCATGCCACCACACTTCATTACACATGCTAGGGTCACATGCATGGTTTGGAGGTGTTCCGATGCCCCGAAGCGCTTCTTCCTGCGGAACCCTGATCCGCGGACCTCGGATCGTCTACCCCCCTAGACTTTCTTCTGACATGGGTAGTCCGGTGTAGCCCTCACTTGTTTTAGGCTTGGTTAGGTCATGTGATGATGTAAAACCATGTTTGGGAACATGTTGTGACAAGATCTACCCAGGTTTCACCGAAACGGGGAGTTTCCCCCTAATAGTCAGATTGCAGACACTTTGTTTTTAGGGGACATCGCATGTCTGCAAAGGGGGTCATACCTGGGAACCAGGTTTAGGAGTTTTGAGCATGCCACCACACTTCATTACACAAGCTAGGATCACATGCATGGTATGGAGGTGCTCCGATGCTGCGAAGCGCTTCTTCCTGCGGAACCCTGATCCGCGGGCCTCGGGTCGTCTACCCCCCTAGACTTTCTTCTGACAGGGGTAGCACGGTGTAGCCCACACTTGTTTTAGGCTTTGTTAGGTCATGTGATGATGTAAAACCATGTTTGGGAACATGTTGTGACAATATCTACCCCGGTTTCACCGAAACGGGGAGTTTTCTCCTAATACTCAGACTGCAAACACTTTGTTTTTAGGGGACAGCGCATGTCTCTGAAGGGGGTCATACTTGGGAACCAGGTTTAGGAGTTTTGAGCATGCCACCACACTTCATTACACATGCTTGGGAAACATGCATGGGTTGGAGGTGTTCTCATGCCCCGAAGCGTTTCTTCCTGCGGAACCTTGATCCGCGGGCCTCGGATCGTCTACCACCCTAGACTTTCTTCTGACAGGGGTATCCCGGTGTACCCCTCACTTGTTTTAGGCTTGGTTAGGTCATGTGATGAGGCAAAACCATGTTTTGTTACATGTTGTGACAAGATCTACCCCGGTTTCACCGAAATGGGGAGTTTCCCCCTAATAGTCAGATTGCAGACACTTTTTTTTAGGAGACATCGCATGTCTGCGAAGGGGGTCACACCTGGGAACCAGGTTTAGGAGTTTTGAGCATGCCACCACACTTCATTACACATGCTAGGGTCACATGCATGGTTTGGAGGTGTTCCGATGCCCCAAAGCGCTTCTTCCTGTGGAAACCTGATCCGCGGGCCTCGGGTCATCTACCCCCCTAGACTTTCATCTGACAGGGGTAGCACAGTGTAGCCCTCACTTGTTTTAGGCTTGGTTAGGTCATGTGATGATGTAAAAACATGTTTGGGAACATGTTGTGACAAGATCTACCCCGGTTTCACCGAAACAGTTAGTTTCCCCCTAATACTCAGAGTACAGACACTTTGTTTTTAGGGGACAGCGCATGTCTACGAAGGGGGTCACACTTGGGAACCAGGTTTAGGAGTTTTGAGGATGCCACCACACTTAATTACACATGCTTGGGTCACATCCATGGTTTGGAGGAGTTCCGATGCCCCGAAGCGCTTCTTCTTGCGGAATCCTGATCCGCGGGCCTCGGATCGTCTACCACCCATGACTTTCTTCTGACAGGGGTAGCCCGGTGTAGCCCTCACTTGTTCTAGGCCTGGTTAGGTCATGTGATGAGGCAAAACCATGTTTAGGATCATGTTGTGATAAGATCTACCCCGGTTTCACCGAAACGGGGAGTTTCCCCCTAATAGTCAGATTGCAGACACTTTGTTTTTAGGGGACATCGCATGTTTGCGAAGGGGCTCATTCCTGGGAACCAGGTTTAGGAGTTTTGAGCATGCCACCACACTTCATTACACATGATAGAGTCACATGCATGGTTTGGAGGTGTTCCGATGCCCCGAAGCGCTTCTTCCTGCGGAACCCTGATCCGCGGGCCTCGGATCGTCTACCCCCCTAGACTTTCTTCTGACAGGGGTAGCACGGTGTATCCCTCACTTGTTTTAGGCTAATTAGGTCATGTGATGATGTAAAACCATGTTTGGGAACATGTTGTGACAAGATCTACCCCGGTTTCACCGAAACGGGGAGTTTCCCCCTAATACTCAGACTGCAGACACTTTGTTTTTAGGGGACAACGCATGTCTGCGAAGGGAGTCACACTTGGGAACCAGGTTTAGGAGTTTTGAGCATGCCACCACACTTCATTACACATGCTTCGGTCAGATGCATGGTTTGGATGTGTTCCGATGCCCCGAAGCGCTTCTTCCTGCGGAACCCTGATCCGTGGGCCTCGGATCGTCTACCATCTTAGACTTTCTTCTGACAGGGGTAGTCCATTGTAGGCCTCACTTTTTTTAGGCTTGGTTAGGTCATGTGATGTGGCAAAACCATGTTTGGGAACATGTTGTGACAAGATCTACCCCGGTTCAACGAAACGGGGAGTTTCCCCCTAATAGTCAGATTGCAGACACTTTGTTTTTAAGGGACATCGCATGTCTGCAAGGGGGTTACACCTGGGAACCAGGTTTAGGAGTTTTGAGCATGCCACCACACTTCATTACACATTCTAGGGTCACATGCATGGTTTGGAGGTGTTCCGATGCCCCGAAGCACTTCTTCCTGCGGAACCCTGATCCACGGGCCTCGGATCTTCTACCCCCTAGACTTTCTTCTGACAGGGGTAGCACGGTGTAGCCCTCACTTGTTTTAGGCTTGGTTAGGTCATGTGATGATGTAAAACCATGTTTGGGAACATGTTGTGACAAGATCTACCCCGGTTTCACCGAAACGGGGAGTTTCCCCCTAATACTCACACTGCAGACACTTTGTTTTTAGGGGACAACGCATGTCTGCGAAGGGGGTCACACTTGGGAACCAGGTTTAGGAGTTTTGAGCATGCCACCACACTTCATTACACATGGTTGGGTCACATGCATGGTTTGGAGGTGTTCCGATGCCCCGAAGCGCTTCTTCCTGCGGAACCCTGATCCGCGGACCTCGGATCGTCTACCCCCCTAGACTTTCTTCTGACATGGGTAGTCCGGTGTAGCCCTCACTTGTTTTAGGCCTGGTTAGGTCATGTGATGATGTAAAACCATGTTTGGGAACATGTTGTGACAAGATCTACCCAGGTTTCACCGAAACGGGGAGTTTCCCCCTAATAGTCAGATTGCAGACACTTTGTTTTTAGGGGACATCGCATGTCTGCAAAGGGGGTCATACCTGGGAACCAGGTTTAGGAGTTTTGAGCATGCCACCACACTTCATTACACAAGCTAGGATCACATGCATGGTATGGAGGTGCTCGGATGCTGCGAAGCGCTTCTTCCCGCGGAACCCTGATCCGCGGGCCTCCGATCGTCTACCCCCTAGACTTTCTTTTGACAGGGGTAGCACGGTGTAGCCCTCACTTGTTTTAGGCTTGTTTAGGTCATGTGATGATGTAAAACCATGTTTGGGAACATGTTGTGACAAGATCTACCCCGGTTTCACCGAAACGGGGAGTTTTCTCCTAATACTCAGACTGCAGACACTTTGTTTTTAGGGGACAGCGCATGTCTGCGAAGGGGGTCACACTGGGGAACCAGGTTTAGCAGTTTTGAGCATGCCACCACACTTCATTACACATGCTTGGGTCACATGCATGGTTTGGAGGTGTTCCGCTGCCCCGAAGGGCTTCTTCCTACGGAAACCTGATCCGCGGGCCTCTGATCGTCTACCACCCTAGATTTTCATCTGACATGGGTAGCCCGGTGTAGCCCTCACTTGTTTTAGGCTTGGTTAGGTCATGTGATGAGGCAAAACCATGTTTGGGAACATGTTGTGACAAGATCTACCCCGGTTTCACCGAAACGGGGAGTTTCCCCCTAATAGTCAGATTGCACACACTTTGTTTTTAGGGGACATCGCATGTCTATGAAGGGGGTCACACCTAGGAACCAGGTTTAGGAGTTTTGAGCATGCCACCGTGCTTCATTACACATGCTAGGTTCACATGCATGGTTTGGAGGTGTTCCGATGCCCCGAAGCGCTTCTTCCTGCGGAACCCTGATCTGCGGGGCTCGGATCGTCTACCCCCCTAGACTTTCTTCTAACAGGGGTAGCACGGTGTATCCCTCACTTGTTTTAGGCTTGGTTAGGTCATGTGATGATTTAAAACCATGTTTGGGAACATGTTGTGACAAGATCTACCCCGGTTTCACCGAAACGGGGAGTTTCCCCCTAATACTCAGACAGCAGACACTTTGTTTTTAGGGGACAACGCATGTCTGCGAAGGGGGTCACACTTGGGAACCAGGTTTAGGAGTTTTGAGCATGCCACCACACTTCATTACACATGCTTCGGTCACATGCATGGTTTGGAGGTGTTCCTATGCCCCGAAGCGTTTCTTCCTGCGGAACCCTGATCCGCGGGCCTCGGATCGTCTACCATCTTAGACTTTCTTCTGACAGGGGTAGTCCAGTGTAGCCCTCACTTTTTTTAGGCTTGGTTAGGTCATGTGATGTGGCAAAACCATGTTTGGGAACATGTTGTGACAAGATCTACCCCGGTTTCACCGAAACGGGGAGTTTCCCCCTAATAGTCAGATTGCAGACACTTTGTTTTTAAGGGACATCGCATGTCTACAAGGGGGTTACACCTGGGAACCAGGTTTAGGAGTTTTGAGCATGCCACCACACTTCATTACACATGCTAGGGTCACATGCATGGTTTGGAGGTGTTCCGATGCCCCGAAGCACTTCTTCCTGCGGAACCCTGATCCACGGGCCTCGGATCGTCTACCCCCTAGACTTTCTTCTGACAGGGGTAGCACGGTGTAGCCCTCACTTGTTTTAGGCTTGGTTAGGTCATGTGATGATGTAAAAACATGTTTGGGAACATGTTGTGACAAGATCTACCCCGGTTTCACCGAAACAGTTAGTTTCCCCCTAATACTCAGACTACAGACACTTTGTTTTTAGGGGACAGCGCATGTCTACGAAGGGGGTCACACTTGGGAACCAGGTTTAGGAGTTTTGAGCATGCCACCACACTTAATTACACATGCTTGGGTCACATCCATGGTTTGGAGGAGTTCCGATGCCCCGAAGCGCTTCTTCTTGCGGAATCCTGATCCGCGGGCCTCGGATCGTCTACCACCCATGACTTTCTTCTGACAGGGGTAGCCCGGTGTAGCCCTCACTTGTTCTAGGCCTGGTTAGGTCATGTGATGAGGCAAAACCATGTTTAGGATCATGTTGTGATAAGATCTACCCCGGTTTCACCGAAACGGGGAGTTTCCCCCTAATAGTCAGATTGCAGACACTTTGTTTTTAGGGGACATCGCATGTCTGCGAAGGGGCTCATACCTGGGAACCAGGTTTAGGAGTTTTGAGCATGCCACCACACTTCATTACACATCCTAGGGTCACATGCATGGTTGGGAGGTGTTCCGATGCCCCGAAGCGCTTCTTCCCGCGGAACCCTGATCCGCGGGCCTCCGATCGTCTACCCCCCTAGACTTTCTTTTGACAGGGGTAGAACGGTGTAGCCCTCACTTGTTTTAGGGTTGTTTAGGTCATTTGATGATGTAAAACCATGTTTGGGAACATGTTGTGACAAGATCTACCCCGGTTTCACCGAAACGGGGAGTTTTCTCCTAATACTCAGACTGCAGACACTTTGTTTTTAGGGGACATCGCATGTCTACGAAGGGGGTCACACTTGGGAACCAGGTTTAGGAGTTTTGAGCATGCCACCACACTTCATTACACATGCTAGGGTAACATGCATGGTTTGGAGGTGTTCCGCTGCCCCGAAGCGCTTCTTCCTGCGGAAACCTGATCCGCGGGCCTCTAATCGTCTACCACCCTAGATTTTCATCTGACATGGGTAGCCCGGTGTAGCCCTCACTTGTTTTAGGCTTGGTTAGTTCATGTGATGAGGCAAAACCATTTTTGGGAACATGTTGTGACAAGATCTACCCCGGTTTCACCGAAACGGGGAGTTTCCCCCTAATAGTCAGATTGCAGACACTTTGTTTTTAGGGGACATCGCATGTCTATGAAGGGGGTCACACCTAGGAACCAGGTTTAGGAGTTTTTAGCATGCCACCGTGCTTCATTACACATGCTAGGTTCACATGCATGGTTTGGAGGTGTTCCGATGCCCCGAAGCGCTTCTTCCTCCGGAAACCTGATCCGCGGGCCTTTGATCGTCTACCACCCTAGATTTTCATCTGACATGGGTAGCCCGGTGTAGCCCTCACTTGTTCTAGGCCTGGTTAGGTCATGTGATGAGGCAAAACCATGTTTGGGATCATGTTGTGACAAGATCTACCCCGGTTTCACCGAAATGGGGAGTTTCCCCCTAATAGTCAGATTGCAGACACTTTGTTTTTAGGGGACATCGCATGTCTGCGAAGGGGCTCATACCTGGGAACCAGGTTTAGGAGTTTTGAGCTTGCCACCACACTTCATTACACATGCTAGAGTCACATGCATGGTTTGGAGGTGTTCCGATGCCAAGCGCTTCTTCCTGCGGAACCCTGATCTGCGGGGCTCGGATCGTCTACCCCCCTAGACTTTCTTCTAACAGGGGTAGCACGGTGTATCCCTCACTTGTTTTAGACTTGGTTAGGTCATGTGATGATGTAAAACCATGTTTGGGAACATGTTGTGACAAGATCTACACCGGTTTCACCGAAACGGGGAGTTTCCCCCTAATACTTAGACTGCAGACACTTTGTTTTTAGGGGACAGCGCATGTCTGCGAAGGGGGTCACACTTGGGAACCAGGTTTAGGAGTTTTGAGCATTACACCACACTTCATTTCACATTCTAGGGTCACATGCATGGTTTGGAGGTGTTCCGATGCCCCGAAGCGCTTCTTCCTGCGGAGCCCTGATTCGCGGGCCTCAGATCGTCTACCCCCTAGACTTCCTTCTGACAGGGGTAGTCCGGTGTAGCCCTCACTTGTTTTAGGCTTGGTTAGGTCATGTGATGATGTAAAACCATGTTTGGGAACATGTTGTGACAAGATCTACCCCGGTTTCACCGAAACGGGGAGTTTACCCCTAATACTTAGACTGTAGACACTTTGTTTTTAGGGGACATCGCATGTCTGCGAAGGGGGTCACACCTGGGAACCAGGTTTAGGAGTTTTGAGCATGCCACCCCACTTCATTACACATGCTAGGGTCACATGCATGGTTTGGAGGTGTTCCGATGCCCCGAAGCGCTTCTTCCTGCGGAACCCTGATCCGCGGGCCTCGGGTCAACTACCACCCTAGACTTTCTTCTGACAGGGGTAGCCCGGTGTAGCCCTCACTTGTTTTAGGCTTGGTTAGGTGATGTGATGATGTAAAACCATGTTTGGGAACATGTTGTGACAAGATCTACCCCAGTTTCACAGAAACGGGGAGTTTCCCCCTAATAATCAGATTGCAGACACTTTGTTTTTAGGAGAGACAACGCATGTCTGCGAAGGGGGTCACACTTGGGAACCAGGTTTAGGAGTTTTCAGCATGCCACCACACTTCATTACACATTCTAGGGTCACATGAATAGTTTGGAGGTGTTTCGATGCCCCGAAGCGCTTTTTCCTACGGAACCCTAATCCGCAGGCCTCGGATCGTCTACCCCCCTAGACTTTCTTCTGACAGGGGTAGCTCGGTGTATCCCTCTCATGTTTTAGGCTTGGTTAGGTCATGTGATGATGTAAAACCATCTTTGGGAACATGTCATGACAAGATCTACACCGGTTTCACCGAAACGGGGAGTTTCCCCCTAATAGTCAGATTGCACACACTTTGTTTTTAGGAGAGACAGCGCATGTCTGCAAAAGGGGGTCACACCTGGGAACCAGGTTTAAGAGTATTCAGCATGCCACCACACTTCATTACACATTCTAGGGTCACATGCATGGTTTGGAGGTGTTCCGATGCCCCGAAGCGCTTCTTCCTACGGAACCCTGATCCGCGGGCCTCGGGTCGTCTACCCCCCTAGACTTTCTTCTTGCAGGGGTAGTCCGGTGTAGCCCTCACTTGTTTTAGGCTTGGTCAGGTCATGTGATGATGTAAAACCATGTTTGGGAACATTTTGTGACAAGATCTACCCCGGTTTCACCGAAACGGGGAGTGTCCCCCTAATACTCAGACTGCAGACACTTTGTTTTTAGGGGACATCGCATGTCTGCGAAGGGGGTCACACCTGGGAACCAGGTTTCGGAGTTTTGAGCATGCCACCACACTTCATTACACATGCTAGGGTCACATGCATGGTTTGGAGGTGTTCCGATGCCCCGAAGCGCTTCTTCCTGCGGAACCCTTATCCGCGGGCCTCGGGTCGTTTACCACCCTAGACTTTCTTCTGACAGGGGTAGCCCGGTGTAGCCCTCACTTGTTTTAGGCTTGGTTAGGTCATCTGATGATGTAAAACCATGTTTGGGAACATGTTGTGACAAGATCTACCCCGGTTTCACCGAAACGGGGAGTTTCCCCCTAATAGTCAGATTGCAGACACTTTGTTTTTAGGAGAGACAACGCATGTCTGCGAAGGGGGTCACACTTGGGAACCAGGTTTAGGTGTTTTGAGCATGCCACCACACTTCATTACACATGCTAGGGTCACATGCATGGTTTGGAGGTGTTCCGATGCCCCGAAGCGCTTCTTCCTGCGGAGCCCTGATCCGCGGTCCTCAGATCGTCTACCCCCTAGACTTTCTTCTGACAGGGGTAGTCCGGTGTAGCCCTCACTTGTTTTAGGCTTGGTTAGGTCATGTGATGATGTAAAACCATGTTTGGGAACATGTTGTGACAAGATCTACCCCGGTTTCACCGAAACGGGGAGTTCCCCCTAATACTGAGACTGTAGACACTTTGTTTTTAGGGGACAGCGCATATGTCTGCGAAGGGGGTCACACCTGGGAACCAGGTTTAGGAGTTTTGAGCATGCCACCACACCTCATTACACATGCTACGGTCACATGCATGGTTTGGAGGTGTTCCGATGCCCCAAAGCACTTCTTCCTGCGGAACCCTGATCCGCGGGCCTCGGGTCGTCTACCCCCCTAGACTTTCTTCTCACAGGGTATCCTGGTGTAGCCCTCTCTTGTTTTGCTCTTGGTTAGGTCATTTGATGATGCCTCGGATCATCTACCCCCTAATACTAACAAATAGTACACTAAAAACTTAAAATAAATACAATTGAAAGGAAAAAAAAAGGAAAGAAAATGAAAAATGTCCACAAGGCACACGGCAAAGGTGAAAACACACGGCAAAGGCTTCTTTGTTGTGTGTCTCCGTCTGGTACACGCCAAAGGCTTCTTTGCCGTGCGTCTTCGTCTAGTACACGGCAAAGGCTTCTTTGTCGTGTGTCTCAGTCTGGTACACGGCAAAGGCTCTCTTTGCCGTGTTCCTTTCTTTTCGGCACACGGCAAAGGGCCCGTCCACCGTCTAACCCTATCCACACCCGTCTAACCCTATCCACACTCTGCGCGAGCTCGGCCTCACCCCGCCGCCTCCTCTCACCCGCCGCCACCCCGCACCCCGCCGCCTCCTCTCACCCACCGCTGCCACCCCACACCCCGCCGCCGGCCCCTCCCCCATCTCAGCCGGCCCTGAGCCCCGAGCCGGCCCCGCGTGTCTACCCCCTGCCCGTGGCCGACCGCGCTGCCCTGACCCCGTGTATCGGCTGCGCCGCCCCGGCCGCCGTGCTGGTCGCCCTTGCTCGGCAGAGGGCCGGCCGGCTCGCGTGGGCGGGCGAAGCTCCGGCAGCGGCTCCCCTCCTCCACCTCGTCGTCGCCCCCATCTCCTCCACCGGTGTACCGAACAAGGTAAGTGTTTTTTTAGTTCATTGCTAATTCACGTCCATTTCGGTCTATATTATTGTTTCAACTTGAGACAATAGCCAAAATACTACTACTTAGAACCGATAGTTCCAAAATACCAAAACCGAGTAGCCAAAATAGTGCGGGGAGTTCCAAACATGCCGATTTCATGGTAGCAGCCTGGGCAAGGGAGGGTTCAGCCGTGGAGGGAGCAGTCGGGGGTGTCGGCGAGCAGGCGGAGGCGTGAGCAAGCAGGCAGGCGGTAGCAACACGGATAGTGCGGGGAAGCTGGAGAGAGAAGGAGCACGCGGTGGCAGGGACATTGGCGGCCGGCCATGGCTGATCCAATCGCCGTAATCGATCAGCTAACTAGTGTTCCATGTGATTCTGAACTCTGAAGAGACGAAGAGAGAGTAGAGGGGTACTTTTGGAAAGGGATGAAAAAACTGACAACTTGGCTTTATGTTGACTAACAGATTCGCTTTGACAACTAGCGGAGTGGTATTTCGGCATGCAAAAACTGAAGATCAGTGCTATTTTGGCTAATTGGTTTTCGCTAGTGGTATTTTGGAATTCTCGGTTTTGAGTAGTGGTATTTCGGCTATTGTCTCTTTCAACTTTTTCTAGATACAAATACACCTAGTCTAAATGGTTAACTAAATACATACGAATCTAGACAAAATTGAAAACGTTAATATGAATCGGAGGGAGTAGCTATGTTTTTTCTTGCCTATTGAACCTGTATCTGAGGCTGAGCAGAGACCGAGTAGTAGTAGGTAAACAAGATATCCCTGCATATATGAATACATGTGTATGTTAGTAATTCTTTTTTTCGTGCAGGATATCTATTGAGTTTGAGGGTGGGGCTGTCGACGGCATAGGGAATTTTGCGGGAGGGTCGCTGATCTTCTTCACCTCTCGATCACGCTTCGAGGGTAAAAATCTATTCTCCTCTCTTGTACCTAGGGTTATTTTCATGTCTAGATCACCAAGTCTTTCGCGTTACCTAGGCATCTCTTCCCGGCCGTAAGGGTTACGCAGATAAATATGCATTAGTGGTCTCGCATATTATGAACCGTAACTCTTATGGCATTTATCGGGACAGCCGGCGGATGCGTAGTTGGGTATGTTTTTCCTTTTCTACTTCGGTTCGAGACAGGATTTCGGCAGCGCCTCCCCGTTGTTCTCCGGATGCACATCCCTCTCGGCTTTTTGTCGAGACATGTATCGGGAGAGCAGCGGGGAGGTGCTGCCGAAATTCTGTCTTGGATCAGGGTAGAGCAGGGAGAACATACTCAATCTACGGATCCGGCGGTTGCTAGGACCATCTTTACCTATTGGAGAGATAGGTGGATATATGCATGACGTAAAATTTATGTTTGCTAAAATTAACCGAACTAATACTAGATTTATTTATATGGCATGATTAATTTAAAGAGTCTGTTTTGGTACTGATTAAAGGATGGAGAATCGTGACTGGATGTATGAGGGCTATGTCAGTAAGTGGGACTTTACCATGGAATGGAAAGAAAAGGCCGAGGACTTCGTGAACCGGGCGTTTGCTGTCCCCACCAGACCCAGAAAAATTTTCTGCCCCTGTACAAGATGCAAGAACCTGAATACACATTCGAAGGATGATGTTAGTAGGCACCTGGTCAATTATGGGTTCACACCTTCCTACAAGACTTGGACTTTCCATGGTGAAAAGTTAGTGAAACGTGCTAGGATGGAGTCATGGCAAAGTCAGCAGCAAAGTCAGCCAAGGGGGCAATTTGATGCTAGTTTTGATAGGTGCATAGACAACTTTGTGAATGCTAATGCGCCTGAAAGCCCTCATGTAGAGGCGGAGACACCTCAGGAGGCGGAGACAAGTGAGGAGCCAGAGGAAAACACGGCAAAGTACTACGAGACTTTGTTTGCCTTGCAGAGACCCCTTCATGCACATACAGATGTTAGCCAACTGGACGCCATCGCTCGCCTTTTGGCCTTCAAGAGCCACAGGAACTTGACCAGAGATGACTTCGATGATTTGCTGGCCGTTGTTGGCAGCATTCTGCCAAAAGGGCACCTCTTGCCGGAGAACTTCTACTATTCAACCAAACTCCTCCGTGACCTTAAGATGTCATATGAGCCGATACATGCTTGTCCGAAGGGATGCATGCTATTCAGAAAGGAGCATGCTAATACAAATTATTGTATCCACTGCAAATCCTCTAGGTACTTTGAGGTCGATCCCAATGGTGATGGTCAGAAGAGGCAGACCGGGGTTGCCCAAAACATCCTTCGGTATCTTCGAGTGCTACCGAGGATCCAACGACTCTTCATGACCGAGGATACTGCCCAGCAGATGTAGTGGGCAGTAGAAGGTAATAGATACACCGACAAGATGATACATCCGTTGGATGGTAGTGCATGGAAGAACTTTGTCAAGAAATATCCTGAGAAAGCCGGTGACAAGAGGAGCGTAGCAGTTGCCATATCAACCGATGGATTCAATCCATATGGTATGTTGGCTACAGTATATAGCTGTTGGCCAGTGTTTGTTATTCCCTTGAACGTCCCCCCTGGCGTCTGCATGAGACCAAAATACCCTGGTAAGAACATGAATGTGTATCTAGAACCGCTGGTGGATGACTTATTTTGTGGCTGGGAAGGTCGCGGGATCCGAACATATGACGCCGCAAACAAGGAGCACTTCGATATGTATGTCTGGTACCACACCTCCCTGCATGACCTACCAGCACGTGCGTTGTTCTGCGGCTGGTGTACGCATGGGAAGTGGCCTTTCCCAGTGTGCATGCAGGATCTGACTTTCTTTTGGCTGTCGAAGGGAGGCAAGTATTCCTGCTTTGATGAACATCAAAAGTTCCTTGAGCCGAATCATCCATACAGGAATGATAAAAAGAGGTTCAAGAAAGGTCGTGTTGTCCATGATCCAAAGTCACGTCTGAAGACGGGAAAGGAAATCAAGGATGAGTTAGAAGCTCTCCAGCCTAAGCCTGATGGGAATGGTTTTGTGGGATATGGGGACACGCACCAGTGGACCCACATTCCATGCTTAGGAAGCTACCTTACTTTGAGGATCTCGAGCTCCCGCATAACATTGATGTAATGCACACCGAAAAGAATATCGGCGAGGCCCTTTGGAGCACCATAATGCAAACGAGAAGTCGAAGGATAACATCAAGGCTCGAATTGATCAAGAACAATGGTGCGATAGGCCAAAGTTGGAAATGCAGCCACCGGGAACCAACGGCAGAAAAGGGTGGTCTAAGCCAAAGGCTCCATTCTGCCCAACAAAGCCCCAAAAAGGGAGATCTTCCAGTGGATCACGCAAAGTTTATTTTTCCCTGATGGGTACGCAGCCAACTAGATGAGGGGTGCGAACATGCAAACGTTGCGAGTACAAGGGATCAAGAGTCATGACTACCACGTATGGCTTGAGCGAATAATGCCGGTGATGATTCGAGGCTATGTCGATGAGGAGACTTGGCGAGTGCTATCGAGGTTGAGCTTTTTCTTCCGCCAGATTTGTGCTAGGGAGTTAGACCGTAAAGTGGTTGAAAAGCTACATGAACAGGCACCCGAGTTACTTTGTGATCTAGAGAGGCTCCTTCCGCCAGGGTTCTTCAATCCGATGCAACATATGATCTTGCATCTCGCGGATGAGGCTTTGAAGGGGGGGACCTGTGTGGGCCCGTTGGCAGTATCCACCTGAGAGAGTAACAGAGAGGCTTCATACAAAAACAGGCAATAAATGCAAGATCGAGGCATCCATAGCTGAGTCAGTCCTTAATGAGGAGGTTGCAAACTTCACCACCAAGCACTATGATGCCAACATTCCCACAAAGCACAACCCAGTCTCCCGTTACAATGCCGCCAACCCTGAGGATGTACCCAAGCTTAGCATCTTCAGAGGGCTTGGTGGCAAATCAAGTGGCACGAAGAAGTTCATAATGAAAAACCTGAGCGGGAGTTGATCCAGTCGTATGTCTTGAACACCATGGATGAAGTGAAGCCGTACATCGAGTAAGTGCTCACCCTTTAGATTTTCGCAAACAGTTGCTCCTATGTTCGTGCCTAACTCTTCTTTTTAAATTGGTATAGACGGTTCAAGCATGCATATTGGAAGAATCCAGTTAGGGATACTAACCCGAAAGAGGAGCAGGATCTATTCGATAAGGGTGGTGGTTTCGGTTTCATCAGCTGGTTGTGTGGTTTGGTACTATTCCATCCAACTTCTTATGCTAAACTTCTCGTGCTAAACTTCTCGTTCTAACTTGTAGGCAAATACTAACAAAGATATGCAACCCGAGCTAAGAAATATTGCCAGGGGCTTTAACCATTCAGTCGACATGTTCAATGCTTATGACGTGAATGGGTATCGCTTCCATACCCATGAATACACAACTATCCGGCCCAACCGGAAGACAACAAATAGCGGGGTCTTTTGTGAAGGCTCAGATGGCCTCCAGTATTATGGAAGACTCGAGGGTATATATGAGTTGAATTATGGTTTTGGCAAAGGGCTAAATCCCATTGTATTCAAATGCCATTGGTTTGACCCACATCAGGTGAAACAGGATCCTGAAATTGGACTGGTCGAAGTTAAGATAAGTTCCGTTTATGCGGGAGATGATGTCTATATTTTGGCTACTTAGGCCTTCCAAGTATTCTATCTTCCATACCCATGCCAAAACCCTACAAAAAGTCTAAAGGACTAGGATGTTGTGATGACGGTACCGACACGCAACAGGCTGCCCTTGTCAAACAAGGATGATTACCGCCGCCTAGACCCTTCAACAAATGATGGCGAGTTTTATCAGGAAGAAGGGCTCCCCGGGCAATTCACTATCAACTTGTCCATCGATAGTGACATGGTCGTAGATGATGACCAAGAAGCCGAGGAGGAAAACATTGTGCAAGATGAAGTTGAGGAGGTTCACAACCAACAAGATGTGAGTTTTCTCGAGGCGTTCCGTGCAGGCCATGACGTCAACGCTCCACAGGGACCACCTCCAGGTTTTGTGGATGATTATTGGTGGCCCGAGAATGATAGCGATGATGAAACCTGTGTTCCAATTCGTAATCCCGACACAGGCTTCTGATGTATGTAGTAGTAATAATATGAGACTAATCTATGTAGTACTATTTGTCGGGTTGTTGTATTTGTAAGAACTCTATGCTATGTAATAAATTTTGTTGCTTTTACTAATATCCATCGATTTTCATCGTTGTTGCTTTTACTAATATTCATCTATTTTCATCGGTGTTGCTTTTACTATTATTCATCTAATTATGTTCATTCTTGCTTTTCATTCTAATATTCATCTATTTTCATTGGTGTTGCTTTTACTATTATTCATCTAATTAATGTGTACTAATAAACTACTCTTTTTATTCTGTTTTGCAGGTGATTGAAAGATGCCGGGGGAAAGGGCGTTACAAAAAAGCTGAAAAGCTTGGTTGACCTTGTGAGTGGTGGTTCAAAAAAGGGTGGTTCGAAAGCTTCAACATCGGCTTCGAGAGAGCGTGCTAGTCCTCCACCGCGCACTTCACAGCGCCAGGGGCGTGGGAGGCGTGGGAGGAATCCTAGCCCCCCCCCCGGCCGTGGTGGACCAGGACGAGGAGGAGGAGGACCAGGAGGAGGAGGAGGAGGACCAGGACCAGGAGGAGGAGGACCAGGAGGATGATGAGGCGCAGTCGCAGCAGTCGGAGGACGAGGGGTTGGGGTCTTTACCCTATGAGCTTAAACATGACCTTGATGTGGGATCCTCCGGAGGATGAGACGTCGTACCTTGAGGCTTACGCCACAGAGCAAGGCTCCGTATCAGCGTGGGGTTGCGAGACTCCCCGATCTACCTTATGCCTATGCGGATAAGGTTCTCGTACCCGCTGGGAAGATGTACATTATTTGACCCGCTAACCATATATTGGAATTTTCATCACATACTGATTATGATTTTTCATTTTGTAGTTCCTTTCTATATGAGGATGGAATGAAGCCGTATCGTGGCTACTCGAGCATCCTTGGAGCCCTGGTTCGAGCGTATTTTCCTGGGATTGTCACTCTCCCAAATGGTCAGGAGGATGTAGCTTGGACATGGAAGCATTACCTCTACGCCCCGAATCCAACTAAAAAGTACAACCACATGGCGGAGAAGATTCAAGTTCTGTTATGGGTAAGTTTGTTTCACTTGTCATAATTAGATCATCGCAGCTTTGACTCGTGGCTTTGACTCCTCTTTTTCCTGTGTGCATACTTGTAGAATTACTTCGACATGCACAGGGACAACTCAACGGAGTGCGTGGCGATCATGAACGAGCTTGCCAAGAGGAAGGTGCAAGACATGCACTACGAGGCACGCGTGAACTCTGTCCGCAACTGGTTTGGCGATCGTAAGATCTGTATGAACAAGAGTCAAGCCCGGGACATGCTCTTGGCGATCGTAAGATCGTGTTTCTGTTTTACTAATTTCTTGACCTTCATCTATTTCATGTTGAACTAATACTTGTACCTTGTGGATGTGGAACCCTCCTCAGTTTGTCGGTAATGACCCGAGGTGCTACACGGCGATGGTAGCATGGTGGACACACGCCGAGTACCTCAAGAGACACGAGGCCGCAAAGAAGCGGCGAGAGGAGATGAAGGGTGGATCACACCGCCAAGGCAACATCCCCCTCGCCCTTGTCAGGCAAAAAGAGGTGAGCAAATTCTTTTTTTATTTTTGCTTCTCATGTTATTCTTTACTCCACGAGGGAGTCCCCCTTCACTTATCTTTGTCCTCTCATTTGCAGAAAGTGAAGACAGGTGTGGAGCCGTCCATGTTTGCCATTTGGAAGAAGATGCGCACCTTGGAAGAGCCTGTGAACGGCTCCCCGTGGATCAATGAGGGAGCCAAGATCCGGGGTACGAAGTACCTCGAGAAGTACAAGCAGGTGCACGGCGAAGATTCCAACCCTGACACCACCCCCTTCGATCCTGAGGTTGTCGTGCTGGCGGGACAGGGCTAGAGGAATGGCCGCCTATGGATTGCTGACAGGTCCGTCGACCCTAGCACCGTTTTGTCTATGCGCCAGATCCGGCGTGGCAGGACGAGCTCCATGCCTGCCGTAGAGACCCGTCCACGGCCTTCGGTTATAGCTGTCGACCAGTTACGGGTATGTTCTTCTTCCTCAGTCATCTTTGGTTTACTACATGTTTGACATTGCAATGTTCATGATATCGCGGCTACACGACGTAGGAGGAGATGGCCGCTGAGAGGGCAAGTAGAGAGGCAGCCGAGCAGCGGCAGCTACAGCTGCAGCAGCAGGCGATGCTGGAGCAGCAACAGCAGATGACGAAGTGGATGGCAAACCAAATGCTCATGACTGCTCCACCAGGGTCTCTTCCTACTCCTCCTTTCGCCTTCCCGTGGGTAAGTGATCACATGTCTTTATTTTCTAATGCTCGTAATTTTCAATATTTTCTTATTGTCTAATGCTCACAATTTCCCATCATGTAGATGGCTAATTTGATGCCGCCTGGTGGGTCGAACAACCAGGCGCCGCCTGGTGGGTCAGACGGTGGATCCAACAACCAGTCGCCTTTCACCGTCATCAATCCGTCGGTCGTCCGCAGGCTAGATCAGAGTCCTCCTGGTTAGTTCTCCTACACTTGACCTTGTGCATCACTCGATATCGGTACTCGATACACTTGGAAATCGATTGTGAGAGTCTCATGATTGTGCTTTTGACCTTGTAGGAGGGCTTTGAGGTTGTGGCCATCATGTGTGCATCACGGTTAGTTCTCCTACACTTGTCAAATTTAGTCATGCCATCATACTTGTAGAAAATTTAGTCATGCCATCACACTTGTAGAAAATTTAGCCTTGCCATGACACTTATAGATAATTATATGCCATTCTCAAATTGTACTTGTCATTTTCATCACCTTGCCATGAGACTTATAGAAAATTTAGCCTTGTCATGAATTTTACTTGCCATATTGACGTACTTTTCTTAAACTTGTAGGATATCACGATGGATTCGGAGCATGAGCTTGTGGAGCACTTGGCGGTGATGGTCTTGTGGGTGGGAAGAAGAATAAACTTGTAATATTTGTGAATGTCTTATGACTTGTTCTTGTGAAGTTTGCATTGTTGCTTGTGTGGTGATGATGATATGATTTTGGTAGTGTTTGTGATGATATATGATCATATTATTGTTATTTTGGTGTTGGTGATGATCTTATGATCATATACATGTATTATGTGTTGGTGATGATCTATATGATCAAATATATATATTATGTGTTCCAAATGCAGGAAATGAAAGAAAAACAGAGAAAAAGTGAAAAAACCTAGGCCCTTTGCCGTGTGTATACACACGGCAAAGTACCAAATGGTCACTGGCAGCAGCCTGTGCAGCAGGCGCTGGGCAGACAGCACCTTTGCTGTGTTCCACCTAGAAGAGGCACACGACAAAGGGACAGTCTCTGCCGTGTGTTCTTCAGCTGCGGCACACGGCAAAGCGGAAATCGTTGCCGTGTGGTAACTCCCAGAGGGCACACGGCAAAGGCCAGACACACGGCACAGTACAGGCACACGGCAAAGGATATGGGCACGACAAAGAACCAAAACACACGGCAAAGCGAAAACACGGCAAAGTCCCTCTGGCTCCGTCAAACGGACGGAACCGTGAAGCTACTTTACTGTGCCGTGTACGCCTGCCAGACACACGGCAAAGGCTTTGCCGTGTTTTGCGCTGGAGACACACGGCAAAGCCTCTTTGTCGTCGCAAACGCTGTCGTGTGGCTTTTGCCGTGTGTACACGCACGGCAAAGCCGTTGCCGTGTTCCTTGTCTCCTTTGCCGTGTGGTTTTGCCACATGGCAAAGAAAGTTTTTCCCGTAGTGATTGTACTATTTAATCAAGAGAGGGTATCAACAGCCTTTTTAGCTTACTACAGCCTACAATTATAGGGCCTAGAATTTTGCAACAAGTGCATAGTATAGAGCTCCATTGTGTAGGCATTTTTATTTTTTTAGCTTAGCAGGAACTGTGAGTGGAAGTTGATGTAAGTATGGTTGGTTAGTTACCCGAAAAAAAGTATGGTTGGTTAGTTCTCCATTCGTTAGAGAGTTATGTTTGTTCTTTCTAATAAGGGGATATTGTCCCATGTTTTTAATTCTAGGAATGGATTGTTGTTCTTAATTCAGTAATCACCATCATAGTAAGATAGAAGAGTATCCTATGATTTTTTGATTGTGTTTTTAGATTAAAAACATAATTCATACAATCGAAAGATTTTGTTGTGAAAAGGCTACATTAGTTGACACTAATGGTTTAAATCTTTATTTAGTATTCAATTTATGATTTCCTGCTATTTTCTCTATCCTGATCGGCGGGTTCGGGTGGCTAGGCCTTTTTATTTTACGAGTAGTACTAAATCAGAATGGAAAAAATAACTGCGATATGATTCGCAGTGGAACCAAAGATTGCAGCATGTCTAGCACAAAGTGCCAAAACATATTGTAGGCGACGAGGCAAAGCTTGCATATCCATCTAGTATGATTAACAAATGGACGACCAATGACAATGAAGATCATACCTAACACCTCCAGCCTCTTTACACAGTGCCGTGAAGAATGCGTCCCGCCTGCGTCCATTGTACTATAAGTCAAGAGAGGGTATCAACAGCCTTTTTAGCTTAGCCTGAAATTAAACACAGACTTAATCAGGTCTGCAGACTGCAGGTGATTCCTACATACTGCTGACATGGTACAACGAATTCCAGATGCATTCGTGCAAGCCCTACCCTGTGTGTATACATCAGTTGTACTAGAACATATAGTAGGCTCAGGAGACATCGAGATTGTTTGATCTCAACTTGGAAGAAACAGAGAACACAGATAGATGGACGGCAGCATCTGGTGGCCGGCTTGTGCTGTGCGTCATGGTGTGCCACAACAAATCATGGGCGGTCCCCGGATTTGACATCGACGAAGAAAAAAGAAGAGAGATTACAGACACAAACACATGTATATTTGAGTTTAAGCTGTTAGAAAACATACACGTACGTCGATGTGATTGCTCCTCCTCTACTACCGCGTATTAGTATGTGCGCCGGAAGAAAGGAAAAAAAATGCACAAATTAACCTCGAAGACTGCATGCGATACTCCCCAACCCAACCCAGATGAGATCACGTCCAAATGGCAAACTTCTTCAATTCTTCCTGAAGTTCAAACTAAGCTTAGCTTAACGACGCCAACACGAGCTCAACTACCGTACCGGCATAGTGTTATGCTACGAGTGTACTATATATGTGGATGATGCTTGCTGGTTGACGTGGGTGGGGACTATTTTCCTAATTTGATCCACAGAATTAAGTAATGACATTATTGCAGAGGGAACACTTCTCCGTTCTCCCTGAAGCATTTTAATATCAACTGAATCTTTCTATTCCCTCCCAATTTTCTCAGTATCAGGGTATCTCCACTCGTTGGACGTGCCTAAACCGAAATCCGGAGCTATTTAGCGCCGGACGGAGCTAGTTTTAGGCCTGGGAAAGTCCAGTTTCCCACCCGCGTTCCCAGACCGTGTTCCCAGGTCGGCGTGTTTTCGCCCAAATTCAGCTCAAATTCGTCCAATTTTCTGCATATTTTGGCATAATATGAACACAGAACAATGTTCGGTATAGTTCTGCATGAAATTAAACATAGTTCGGCATAAAATTAAACATAGTTCGACGAACAATGAAAATACAACATATTTTGGCCTACTTCGGCCAGTTCATGCTAGACATATATGTGTTGCCCCTGCGTATCCATAGGTGCTCAACCAGATCATCCTGTAGCTGTTGATACACTACCGGGTCTCGGATCTCCTGACGCATGACGATGAAAGCAGCCCAGGTTGACGGTACCTGGTATCAGACTGTGCAAGAGGTCCCTGTCTGTAGTATGGCTCGTTCTGCTCGACCAAACTCACTGGCTCCTTCCTCTCATTCTCAATGATCATGTTGTGCAAGGTCACACAATAATTCATCACTTCCCACACCTGATCTTTTGACCAAGTCATAGCAGGAAACCGGACAACTGCCAACCTCTGTTGGAGCATACCAAATGTCCGCTCCACATCCTTCCTGCAAGCTTCCCTGTTCCTTGGCATACTGAGCATGCTTGGGGAGTATCGGGTCACAAATATTGGCCATCTTGGATAGATGTTATTTACAAGATAGTATCCCTTGTTGTAGTGGTTCCCATTGATCTCAATGTCCATGGGAGGAGCATGACCCTCAACAAGCTTACAAAAGACATTTGAGGAGTTGAGAACGTTGATGTCGTTATTCTATCCTGCCATGCCAAAGGAGTACCAGATCCAAAGATCATGTGTAGCAACTGCCTCGAGTATCACAGTGCAACCTCCTTTGTGGCCTATGTACATCCCCTGCCATGCAAATGGACAATTCTTCCAGTACCAATGCATGCAGTCTATGCTTCCAAGCATTCCAGGGAATCCTCGATGTTCATTGACTGCGAGGATCCGAACAGTGTCTTCAGCAGTGGGTGTTCTCAAGTACTGTGGCCCAAACACTACAATCGCTGCCCTGCAGAACCTATACAAGCAATCAATGGCGGTGGACTCGGCCATGCGGAGATAGTCATCAGCACTATCACCCAGCGCTCCGTATGCAAGCAACCTCATCGCCATTGTGCACTTCTATAGTGAGGAAAACCCAACCATGCCGGTGCAGTCTTTCTTGCACACGAAATTGGGGTCGAACTCCTGGACAGCATGCACGATCTCGAGGAAGAGCTTTCGGCTCATCCTGAAACAACGCTGAAACATGGTCTCTTCGTGGAGAGGCTCATCGGCGAAGTAGTCGGTGTACAACATACAACAGCCCTTTGCCATCTGCCTTGCTTTGCACTTCCGGCGACCCTTCGCCGAGCCTCCACGCTTTGGCGGTGCAGTCTGCATGTACAGCCGTGCCAGAGAGGCGAGGATTTGCACGTGCTCTACATCTTCGGCAGCTGCGGCGTTCTCTTCCTCCAGCAACACGGCGAACAACACCTCGTCGTTGGAGTCCATGGCCGAATGAGAAAAAAGCCGAACACTTGGCGGGCGAGGTGTTGGGAGCTCAAAGCGTGGCCGAGCTACGGCGAAGGAGTGGCTGCGAAAGGTGTCCTAGACTGCAGGGGGGAGGTTCGGCGGTGGCGGCGGACCTATCTACAGGCGCGACTTCGGCTTGATCCGGTGGAGCTTTGTCGGCGCAAGCATGACGACAAGGAAGCTGGGGGGGGGGATCCTTCGCCGCGGGAGAGGCTCTGGTGGTGGGAAATCGGATGTCTCGCTGACAGGGTTGGCCCACCCTCATTTTCGCTCCATCCGGCGTTTCCAGGTCGTTCCCGGTGCCGCGGGATCGGTCTGGGAACGCCGGATGTGTTTTGGGCCAAATCCGGACGAAACCGGCGTCCTGAGAACGCGACTGGACAAAAAATCGCCGTCCGGACGAAAAAATAACCCTGAGAACGGTGTCCTGAGAACCCGAGTGGAGAACCCGAGTGGAGACGCTCTAATATCTCCGATCAATAGGCATTTTCCTATTGCCCTTGAATTGAAAGGTCTACAAGCGGTCCGTAGGTTTTAGAGAGGTCTCATCAAGCCTAGAACAACGTGATCTTATCTAGCCAAACAAAAATAAAAGAGTCTATTCAAGCAATACCCATCTATCGGCGAAACACATCAATATCTCTATCCAAGCCGAAACGAGATGCTCGATCGTGTTCCTATATGCAGCAGGTGGTGCCACATCTTTATCAGACCACGTTGAAAGCTAGCGCAGCGCCTTGCCGTTTTCAGGAACCGGGGAAAATGACAATACTGGCGAATTGTTTCACGTGTACAACGCGGCTTTCAGTCGGACTAACACTGACAGTTTGGTCGGAAGTCAGTTCCGTTGGCACGAGGTCACAACGCTCGCAAGCAAGAGTCTCACAATAATTCATCCATCTGTTGAAACAAAACAAGACTTCATCCACCTCTTGCTATATATCTTAGTCCTACGACGTGGCAAATGGTAAGCAATTCTCTGTTGACGTGATCATCAGTGAGAAAATGGTGTAATTTGGCACCGTCCAATCAAACACCATCCTCATCGTATTATATATTGTCGCGAACGTACGTCGACACACTAACTTGGGGCTCCAACTTGGCTACGGAACTCGAATGGACATCTCAATTATTGGAGAATCTCCATATCTTGGATCATAGCATGGCATCGATCGATACGATATATCTCGAACCAAAGCTACTGGCACTTGCATATAGTCGCAAGCATCCCCCTGGTCACCGCATCGCAGCTTTATCCCCGGGACAGCAGCAGCAACAACAACAAAAACAACAAAAAACTCGCTACACATACGCGCGTGCATGCACCGGTTGTTAGTTGCTTGCATGTCTCCTCTTGGACGAACACTTAAACTGGTAGCTAAAGGTTCCTCTCAAGACAAGATTATCCCTTGTATGGACATGCTGTATATGCACTGCTGGAAAAAACGGTGAGCCTTCGATCCACTCTTAATTGTATCTCTTTTCAGACACGTACGTGCGCAATCATCGATCCAAGCTTCTAAAATCATGCTGGCTAGTACTCCCTCCGTTTCAAAATATAAGATGTTTTAGTTTTGTGAAAGAAGTGTATCTAGACTTGTTTTAATGTCTAGGTGCACTCTAAATCTAGATAAACCTACACACTAAAAGGGGTTTAGGTACACTCCATTCAAAAAGGTAAAACATATCTTGAAACGGAGGGAGTAATTACTACTACTCGGTAGTTCAAGATATTTTTGTCTGACCATTGCGATGGATGGACGTCCTTGACGTACTGTACGTGGGAACCGTAGGACTACACACCATACATCAACACTTCACATCGGAAGACATAAAATATCCAGCTTCACCTTTTTCTCGCTAGTTCGCCCCAGCAGCCGGGTTAGTTTTTCATGATTTCCAAACGACTATCGATAGAAAGGTGGAGGAACAACTACCGCTTTTTACTGGGCGCTTCGATGCTCATCGATCGCATGCATCAAGTTGAGATCGTGTAGGGACGACCTGTGATGGCGTCATTCACCGCGCACCGACCGACCGGCGCAGTCTTTTCAGTGGAGTTTTCAGATGATAAACCTTAGTGAGCCCTAAAGGCAAAAGGGAAATTAATGGTCAGCGAGCATATGCTTTGCTTATCTCGTCTCCATTTCCTGCCTTGGGTTTAGATCGACCCAAAGGATTCCGTTGCCATCCATGGACGCATCGATCGCTTTGGTTTTCTGCTGGACAATGGAGTACATGTCAAAGGTGTCTCATTCTAGTGTTGTTGCTTCTTTAATGTATGCCATGGTTTATTCTCGTCTTGATTTATCATATGCTATAAGTTTGATAAGTGGAACATGGCTAATCCGGATAAAAAACATTGAAAAGTTGTTCAGTGGGTTTTCGGATATCTTCCTGGCACCTCCAATGCTTGTTTAAAGTTTGACAGGACCGGTCATGGACTTGTTGGCTATGTGGATTCAGATTTTGCTGCCAATTTAGTTAAGAGCAGATCCCTCACATGTTATATGTTTAATGTTGGTGGTTGTGGTGTTAGGTGGAAGGCTATGTTGCAGGTTATTGTTTCACAATCTACCACTGAAGCTGAACACATGGCTATTGCTGAAACTTGCAAAAAATCTGTTTGGTTAAAAGGTTTGTTTGATGAGCTTTGTGGAGATGATTCTTGCATTACTTTGTTTAGTCAAAGTAACATATGCCTTACAAAAGATCAGATGTTCTATGAGAGAACAAAGTACATTGATGTCAAGTACCATTTTGTTAGAGACATTGTTGCTCAAGGTAAACTAAAAGTATGCAAGATCAACACTCATGATAATCCTGCTAATATGATGACTAAACTTGTTCCTGTTGCTAAGTTCGAGATTTGAACTTTGCTCGAACTTAGTTGGTTTAACTGATTAGCCCAAGTGGCTATTGGCGCCGAAATTATTTGCTTTATTTGTTCAGGGAAATGGTTGATGTTGATGCTAAAAAAAGAATTTGTCTCAAGGTGGTGTTTGTTGAAGTATGATCCAAATTTATTAAGGAGGCTAACTTCTGACGAGCGGAGCGAGACCCGTCCGCTAGAGGCTTGGGCCGAGGGGCTACCCAGCAGAGATGCCTAGGGGGAGGGGGTTACGAATATGTGACGACCTAGGTTTCCACCGCTATATATATCTCTTGTAAGCCGCAACTTGGATGAGTTGCATCTATGAAATTCCCGGCGATGTGTAAACACTCCCCATTATAGTGAAGTTTCATTGGATAGAACCCGTGGTTTTTTCTCTCTTTGTTGCAGAGGTTTTTCCACATTAAATACGTGTCCCCTTAATGTGATTTTCTTTTTGTTCTTCGTTCGCGTTTATAACAATATATCCAACCACTAGACATTTTCTATTGCCCTTGAGTTTGAAGGTCTACACGCGGTCCAAAGATTTTAGAGAGGACCATGAAGCTACAACAAGCCTAGAACAACCTGATCCTATCCAGCCAAACAAAAATGGAAGAGTCTCATGAAGCAATACCCATATGCAAAACACATCATAATCTCTATCCAAGCCAGCCAAAATGAGATGCTTGTGTCACCGTCGGTCTTTTCCTATATGCAGGTGGTGGCACATCTTTATCAGGCCACCTTGAAAGCGCGGCGCGGGGGACCATGATGGCACCTACCTGTCGGAACAGTGCTAGGCCACGAAGAGTGAAAACGAGTCAGAACACCACTAGTAGAGAATTGCTTATCAGTGGAGCACCTTTTTTTCTACCAATGGCGCATATGGGATTGATGTCTACGCACTTCTATTATTGTAGACAGTTGTTGGGCCTCCAAGTGCAGAGGTTTGTAGAACAGCAGCAAGTTTTCCCTTAAGTGGATCACCCAAGGTTTATCGAACTCAGGGAGGAAGTGGTCAAAGGTATTCCCTCTCAAGAAACCCTGCAATCAAGATACAAGAAGTCTCTTGTGTCCCCAACACAACCAATAGACTTGTCAGGTGTATAGGTGCACTAGTTCGGCGAAGAGATAGTGAAATACAAGTGGTATAGATAATTATAAGTGGTAACGGTGCTAGAAAATAGCTTGCTGGCATGTCGTTGACATGGGAAAATACTAAAGACAAACTGAAATAAAGATGGAAGAAAGCAAACATGTAACATAACTAATTCCAAACGGTGTTTCAATGCTTAGAAACAAGGCCTAGGGATCATACTTTCACTAGTGAACACTCTCTCATAAATATATTATCTTCATGATACTACTCTTAACTACTCTTCGGTTGGACACTCTAATCCATGGTAGGGCTATAACAGCACACCTCAAAGTAAGCCTTTCCCATCTACAAAACCCCACACTGTCACCTTGAGCACTGGATGGTTCCAACAAACACCACAATTTCATAAAGACATCCAACTCCAAATATAACTCATAACAAGTATTTGTAATATCTAGCCTAAGTGCCACCATGGTGTGCACGCTGTCACTTTCACACACATGGGGAGAGCAGATATCTAATAAAACACTTGAGTAGCAAGGTAGATCTATAGATTATAAGCTCATGATCTCAATAAGATCATGCATAGAGAGAGACATAGCTACCGGTAGAATCCTTATCCTCGAGAGAGATCTACTCCCTCATCATCATGGGAATCAGCAACGGTGATGGAGATGGTGGTGGAGATCGATAGAGATGGCTCCGGGGGCACTTCCCCGTCCCGGCAGGGTGCCGGAACAGAGACTTTCTGTCCCCCGAATCTCCCCTTCGGTGGCGGCTACGCTGCGGAACTTTTCGTGGATTTCTGATTGACCACTTAGGGTTTCTGTATCAGAGGATTCTTATAGGCGGAAGGAGAGGCCGAGGGGGTGCCTGGGCTAGCCACACCACCCCCTGGCGTGGCCAGGCCTAGCCCGCGTAGCCAGGTGGTGTGGCCACCCCCTGGCTCCTCTTCGTCTCGTATTCTGGCTCCGTGTGTCCCTCAGTAAAATACCGACTTTGACTTTTGTCCCGTCCAATTTCGAGAATATTCATTTTCTGACTTCCTGGAACCAAAAACAACAGAAAACAGGCAGCTGACACTGTGGCTCTTGTGAATAGGTTAGTTCAAGAAATCATATGAAAAGTACTCCAAAGTGTGGACAAAACATAAGAAAGTAGATGAAAAAACCAAGCGTGGAACATCAAAAATTATAGATACATTTGCAATGTATCAGGGATGCTCCACTAGTGTTGCACCATTAGTAATTATTTAGCAATGGCGCATATCAAAGATGCGCCATGGATAGTGGGACAACCAGTGGCGCACCTTCAATATGTGCCATTGATATTTTACCAGTGGAGCATATATCCAAATGCGGCAGTGATACTAGATGCGCCACTGGCTGAATAAAAGATGCGCCACTGGTGTTTCGTACAGGTATACATAATACAGGACTCTCAGGTATTTATACAGGTACATATATAGATATTTATACAGATACACAACAGTATAGAAACAGAGATAATAATACAAATAGAATTATACATCATCACATCAATTAGAACCCGACATAGTGACAAGTACCCCGAATATTATACAATTCTAGAACAAGTTGATCTCATCTTCTCATACATTACACATTACAACAAGTTGATCAACATCATTAGCCAAGTCCTAAACTAATAAAGGACTGAGTAGAGTAAAACCGCAATGGTGGTGATGAGGAAGACGGGGAGCACGATCGTCAAGGTCTTCATCTGGTTCTTGTCTCTCTGCTCTCTAAGGAGGTGGTTCCTCCACCTAGCTTCCGCCTGCTAACCTTTTGTATCTGTTGCCACTGAACTTGTTCACTTTTTTTTGACAATCCTCCCACTCATCGTAGACTCCTGGGACCCTTCCTCTGAACACCACGTAGCATGCCATCTCTATACACAAGGCATATAAGTACTATATCATGCAACAGAAAGAATTAAAAGGTTCATCACATGCATCTCCACACAAAAAAAGGATTCGATCTAAGGCAAGCTATTAAGTTTCATACATATAGTAATAAGTAAACGAAGTCCATAAGCCTTTCTCTAGTAGTGCAGCTCTATACACAAGGCATATAAGTAAACGAAGTTTCATACATATGGCATTATTTGCGATGCGCGCCATTGGTTAGACAAAATATCTGTGAAGCATATTTTTAAATGCGACACTGATAATTATCAGTGAAGCATATTCAGAAAAATACTCCACTGATAATAAATCTATTCATAAGTTTTGCTCTAGTAGTGCACTATCCATAGCGTTTCGATTAGCCGTGTTTGTGTGCGTGAACTGGCAAATGGAGATGCCCCGACTGGCAATGAAAAGTTCCTTTGTCACGACGCAGATCTTCCACCTTCTGTGCGGAAGTCCCGAATGGCTTACCAACTGTACACGTTTTATTCGGATCAGCATTCTGGTGCTTTCAGACACTTGTGTCTATGCGGCAGGTTTTGCGAGCTCGTATTCGTGTGGATGACACGCGTGTTTCAATCGGACTAGGCACTAACAGGGGGTGGGAGGTCGGTGCCATCGGCACACGAGGTCATAACGCTCACAAGAATCTCACAATTCTTCATCCATCCGTTGAAACAAGACTTCATCATCTCTAGCTATCTTAGTCACGACGTGGCCATTGGTGAGCAATTCTCCATTTGACGTGACCGGTGAGAAAATTATGTAATTCTGCACTGTCCAATCAAAACAGCACCCTCGTCATATTATTATCGCGACGACAGTAACTTGGGATCCAACATGCCCAATGAACATCTCAATTGTTTGAGAATCTATATCTCGGTTCCTAGCATGGCATCACTCCATCCCATATACTCCCTCTGTCCAAAAAAAACTGACTTAGATTTGTATATATTCGAATGTATTTATACACTAAAACATGTATATATATATATATATATATATATATATATAATTTTAAAAAAATATACCTGGACGGAGGGAATACTATATCTAGAAGACTAGAACCAAAGCTACTTGAACTTGCATATAGTCGAACACTGTAATATATCTAAATCGATCAGAAAAATGAGAGGAATCCAAACATCACATCCATATCATCTTCTGAACCTATAAAATATTTTTCTAAAAAATCATGAGCATTAGATCATGTATTTGTAGTTCAAATCTGACCGACTTCCTACCGATTTGCAGGAATTTGTCTTTCTCGTGAGTGATCAAAGAAAATGTTTAAGATACCTCAGTTGGACATTGTCCATAAAATATGGTCTAGTATGTTTTAAAAATATGGTTGCACCATTTTAAAACTTTCATTTGGTGGCTGCTTCACAAATCACCCCGTTTTTAGCTCTCGGAAAAAGGAAAATAATCTTTTGGTGGGACAAAAAGGAAAAAACTTCCTCCTGCAACACTGTGTGCCATCCTAAGATTCTCATGTGTGCACAAGATGGACACATTAACATAAACTGTGTTGTGATTTTAGCCATAACATTACCCGTTTGGCCTAAAAACCATAAAACCTTGAACAAGATAGCACATTTCTGAGAAGATGTTTTTGATATATTTGTAATATTTCAAGTTTGATATTTTTTCTTACAACTATGACACATAATATGACACAACGCAAAGGTTTTACATTGTTTGGATCGTTTTTAAATTTCTTATACCCATTTCAAACTATGGTCAAAACGGCGGACATGAATATTCTTAGCTCGGGGCTGAGCCTCACTACACTTATAGTGGATCTCACTTGAAATAGAATATTGAAACTAAAATTTGTTTTTCAAAAAATCATGAGCATCAGATCATGCACGTGTAGTTCAAGTCTGACCCACTTCCTGCCGATTCGGTAGGAATTTATTTTTTTCATGAGGGTTAGACAGAAATGTTTAAGATATCCTGGTTGGTACATTGTCCATGGAAGATGGTCTAATATTTTTGAAAAATGGGGTGGTACTATTTTGAAACTTTCTGGTGGTTTCTTCATAAAACACCCTGCTTTTGGCACTCAGAAAATAAGAAATGGCCTTTTGGTGCGACGAGAAGGAAACCTTACTCCTGCAATATTGTTCGCCATCTTAAGATGCTCACGTGTGCACAATATGGACATATTATCACAAACTATGTGGCGATTCTAGTCATAACATTGCTCATTTAGCCTAAAAGCCATGAAACCTTCAACATAATAGCTCATTTCTGAGAAGATGTTTTTGAGATATTCAATATTCCAAGTTTGATATTTTTCCTTACAACTATGTCACATAATATGACATCACGCGAAGGTTTTACATTGTTTGGATCGTTTTTGAATTTCTTACGCCTTCAAACTATTATCAAAACGGTGGGCATGAAGATTTTTAGCTCGGGGCTAAGTCTGGCTAAAATTGTAGTGGATCTCTGATGAAATAGCATATTGTGATCCAAATTGTAGTGGATCTCTGATGAGCATGATATCATGTACTTGTAGTTCAATTCTGGCCCACTTCTTACCGATTCGGTAGAAATTTGTATTTTTCATGAGAGGTGGACGGAAAGGTGTAAGCTAACCTGGTTGGGACAATGTCCATGAAAGGTGGTCTAATATTTTTTTAAAAATGGGGTTGTACAATTTTGAAACTTTCATTTGGTGGTTACTTCCCGAAACTCCTCTTTTTTGACACTTAGAAAATGGAAAATGTGTTATATAAAAGTATATGTAATGTTTTATGTTTTACTTAATTTTTATTCAACACAAATTTGTAATATTTGAGTTTAGATAGATATATCTTTTTTTTCTACAAATTTTGATATAGCATTTTTATTTTTCTAAATTATAATGGTTTAGTTATGATTTTTCTAGGATTAATATGGTAAAAAGTGAAAAGAGCTATGCCGATGGGTGTAGGTGTAAGAGCTGAGCCGGCGGCCTTGCCGTCGTCATAGGTTGACGCCTTCGCTTCGCCATTATGGCCAAGCCCTACGCTGATGGCAAACCTGGGCTGACAGCCGGTTTGCTGGGCTACTCGGCTCGAGGCCTACGCCAATAGCAGTTGGCGTAGTGTCTGGCCGACGACGCCTTGACTTGTTCCTGTAGTGGCTATAACTTGGGCTAGAAAAGATGTTGGACGAAATCCCAAGAAATGTCTTTCACATTTCTTGTCAGGATCTTCATAGAGGTCCATAATTAAAGACAAAACCATTAGTAGTACAATAGTTTTTTTCCTACAGAATAGTAGAGACATGAGAGAGCCTAGAAAGCAACACTGGAATTAATATACCCTTGGGAGGCATCACCCCTTCGGAATATACCATACTTCCGATTCGGAATTTTTCCATGTCCCTTTCATCATCCGCTAATGAAATGAACAGTGGGATCCACAAGGTTTTTCTCCCCTTGTTTTGAATAGTTGGTGCCAAGATTTATATTGTGATAGTAGGAAGTAGTTACTGATGGCACTCTTCTAGAAGCATGAGTGACCAAGTTATTGAATTGTTTCACTAGCCGTCTAAATCAAAAGTCCGAACTGATGGAAAGAGCTAGGCGTGTATTATATTCTTAACAGTCCCCCTGACGTCTAGGTTATTTTAGTCATTTTGGCTCTGATACCATATTAAATTGTTGTACTAGCCATCTAAACCAAAAGTCCGAGCTGATGGAAAGAGATAGGCGTGCATTATATTCTTAACACAAGTCAGGTGCTCCATTGGTAGAGAAAAGCAGAGCTGTAATGCGGAGGATTGTCTGCCTAGTAATGCTACACCTACGAGCTCTTCTCTTACGGAACAATCTTACGGGCTGAGTTGGCAAGTAGGCGTGAATCTGCTTCTGGGTTCTCAGGAACAACCGCAACAGATTACCCAATTGCACGATGTCACGTCTCGTCCGTAGCAGCAGTCCGTAGATGTAGGATTATTGATTGTCTGCCCGACAGTTTACACCGGAAATGTTGGTTTGTCATGACACTTGTTAATATTCAAATGTAGGGCACACAGAAAGTGACCTAGGGCACACCCTACATGTAGCTGTATGCTCCGTTAACAGGTTCTTGCAACAATTACATATTTTCCAGTATTGCTACATGGCAAACCCTATCCTGTGAATCGATCTACAACTTCTATGGTACACTCTCCGTCTCAAAATAGATGTTGCAGATTTGTTAAAATTTAGATGAATCTAGTCACTATTTAGTATATAGATTCACCCAAAGTTTGATAAACCTACGACAACTATTTTAAGACGGAGGGAGTACATCACTAGCAAAACATTAAGTATGAGACATCGAGATTTGATCTGAACTTGGAAGGAGCACAAAACACAGATCGATGTACGGCAACATCTGGTTGCCAGCTTGTGCTGTGCGTCATGGTGACTCGTAAGAAAATCATGGGCGGTCACCGGATCTGATGTGGACGAATAAAGAAGAACAGGGGTTACAGTCACAGATAGTTGTATATTTGACCTCGAGCGGTTAGCTAGAGAAAGCATAGACAGTGTACTATATGTGGATGATGCTGCTTGCTTGCTGGTTGACGTGGAACTATTTCCCTACATGTTTCATCCATAGAATTAAAGTAATGAAATTATTGGAGAGGGAATACTCCCCCTAAAGCATTTAAATATCAATCGAATCCTTTCTGTTCCCTCCCAATTTTGTACTATAATATCCCTGACCAATTGGTATTTTTTCCTATTGCATACGAACATCGATGGTCTACACTACACAATAAAAGAGTCTCATCAAGCAATACCCATCGGCGAAACACATCATATATTCATATCTCTATCCAAGCCAAAACGAGATGCTCGATCGTGTCACCGTCAGTCTCATGCATGATCCTATATGCAGGTGGTGCCACATCTTTATCAGGCCACGTTGAAAGCGTAGAGCGTTGCTGCCTTCGATGAAGAACGGACCTGCCTGCCTGAACAGCTAGGCCACGAAAAGTGAAAAGGAGAAAGAACTCTGCCTATTCGATTCAATTCTCCCGAGCGTTTCGATCGGCTGGTGTTTGCGTGCGTAAACCGGCAAACAGAGATGCCTCAACCGGGCAGTCAAAAGTTCTTTGTCGGGGTGTTATGAAAGGTTCAGATCTTCTACCTTCCGTGCCAAAGTATCGAATGGCTTACCGACCGTACAAGTTTCATTCGGATCAGCACGGCGGTGCTTTCAGGCTCTTGACGTGTGTACGCGACCGATTTCGGAGGTCGTCTTTGCGTGGGTGATGCAGCTTTCAGTCGGACTAGGCACTGATAGTTTGGTCACAAGTCAAGTGTCATCGGCACGAGGTCACAACACTCGGAAGAATCTCGTAATACTTCGTCCATTCTCTTGAAACAAAGACTTCCTTTATGCTTCTCTTGAAATCTTAGTCACGACGTGGCCATTGGCGAGAGAATCCTGTAATTGGGCACCGTCCAATCAAACACCGCCCTCGTCCTAGTAGACACTAGCACTGGTAGAAAAATGGTCTTTGGTCCAGCACCCAAATATCACTGGTCCTGGTTCGTATCCTTAATCGGGATCAATGCCAGGCACCGATCCCGGTTTATCTCTAAGCATTAGTCCCGGTTCATCTCTAAGCATTGGTCCCGGTTCCACCACGACGCACACGTGGCGCTCTGCGGAGCATTGGTCTCTCGGGTCATGCCACGAACCGGGACCAAAAATCCCGCGACGGTCCGCAATCCGGGACAATCTAAATTAATTTGGGGCAGAAATTAATTCGAGGCAGAAATTGAATTGATCAGTATTTTTGAAAAAATCTTCCACAAATTAATCGAGACATTTTATTATTTCGACCACAAATTCTTTCCAAACAAAGGTGCGATTTTACAAAATTTCCTAGTCGACAATTTCACTTCCGCTGCCGCTGTCCTCCGACCGGCCGGCTTCCTCGTCGTCGTTGGACAAAACCTCCACGATTTCGGCATTGTTCAGGAGACGGAGCATCTCTGCGGGGCTAGCGGCGTCGATGGCGGTGTAGATGGTCCGTCCAAGGACGGACCAGAACATCTCCCGCCCTTCTCGGTTGCGGAGATCCGGGTGCACCACGCGCCCGTCCACGATGCGGTTGCCAAGTTTGGCCTTCCGCTCCTTATTGAACAGCCGGAGCCAGTACTAGCTGGCCGCCGCGTACTGGGGCAACGCCCTCTTCCACGCATGCATCTGGCGGCGACGCTCCGCGATGACGCTATCCATCTCGTATCCGCCGGAGACGAGGAGCGGAGCCACCGACACACCCGCTTCGCTGATGCGCCATCAGGCGGGCACTATCACGCGCGGCGGCGCGAGGATGCCGTGGTACGCAAACATCGCCGCCTCGTAGAAGTTGAGCGTGGGCACCTCCATGGCGGCGCGGTGGTGATTGGAGAGTGAGGGGAGGCGAGACGACGGCGCGGTGGAGAGGTGCAGAGGGCGAGGCGATGGAAAAAGCGACGCGATGTGGCCTCATATTTATACACGGGGACGACGAAGCAATGGTGGGCATTGGTCCCGGTTAATGCCATGAACCGGGACCAAAGACCCTCCCGCGCGACACGTGGCGGCCCAGCAACGCGCCCCCCACCCAGGTCATTGGTCCTGGGTCGTGCCATCAACCGGGACCAATGACCTGGGTGGGGGGCGCGTTGCTGGGCCGCCACGTGTCACGCGGGAGGGGATTTGGTCCCGGTTCGTGTCATTAACCAGGACCAAAAAACCCTCTTCTGGCTATATATAAGCCCAGCCCATCCACTTATTTTTTTTTTGGAATTTTGTGTGGGAGGTGGATGCTAAGTTTTTTTCTTCACACTGCACACAAGGTGTTCGACGAAATGTCCGATCCACGCTTAAGTTCGCACAACACGGTATCCTCGGGTGAGGTTAGCAACCTTATCTTCTTTATATGTACAAAAATATTGCATGTGTCCATGTGGGGTGGTCATTTCAGTATTCACGATGTCATTGTCATGGTTAATTATTATGACGCAGATCGATGCGCGGATGCGATGGATGTACGGCGAACGACGCGATTCCGATTTTATTGCAGGCCTGTATAAATTTATCGATTTGGCTAAGGCAAACAAGTGGATAATTTTATGCCTTGTCCCTGCGTCGACTGTCGAAACGTGGCGGAGCAGTCTGCCCCGAGAATCCTTCAAAGCCATCTACTTCGGAGAGGTTTCATGCCCTGATATTATTGTTGGGCCATGCACAGAGAAAGAGGGGTTAGGCTGGAAGAAAATGAAGAAGAGGAGGATGATGACAGCTATCCTATGTCCCCTGAAGAATACGGTGAAACTGCAATGGAAGACAATGAAGAAGAGGGAGGCGGCAATGAAGAAGAACAACGGGCATCGGATGAGCCCGCTGATGGTCTTGGTCGGGTCATTTCTGATGCAAAGCAACAATGCGATACAGAAAGGGAGAAGATTAAGTTGGAGGCCATGCAAAAGGATCACAAAAAGTTGTTATACCCAAATTGCGAAGATGGCAGTACAAAGCTTGGTACCACACTTGAACTGTTGAAATGGAAGGTAGAGATTGGCTTATCTGACAAGGGATTTTGAGAAGTTACTGAAAATAATGAAGCCGAAGCTTCCAAAGGATAACGAGCTGCCCGAGACAACATACGAAGCAAATAAGACCATCTGCCCTCTAGGATTAGATGTGGAGAAGATACATGCATGCATTAATGACTGCATCCTGTATCGTGGTGAGAAGTACGGAAATATAGATAAATGCCCGGTATGCACTGCATGTCGATACAAGATCAGACAAGATGACCCTGGTGATGTTGAGGGCGATGACGAGCCCCTAGGAAGAGGGTTCCTGCTAAGGTTATGTGGTATGCTCCTATAATACCATGGTTGAAACGTCTGTTCAGAAACAAAGAGCATGCCAGGTTGTTGCGATGGCACAAAGAAGAGCGTAAGAAAGACGGGAAACTGAGACACCCCGCCGATGGGTCGCAGTGGAGAAACATCGAGAGAAAGTACTCAAACTTTGTAGGTGACGTGAGGAACTTATGGTTTGGTCTAAGTAAAGACGTCATGAATCCTTTTGGGCAGCAGAGCTGCAGTCACAGCACCTGACCAGTGACTCTATGTATCTAGAACCTTCTTACTTAGTTGTGCATGAAGCAGAAGTTCATTATGATGCCAGTGCTCATCCAAGGATCGAAGCAACCCGGCAACGACATTGATGTATACCTAAGGCCATTAGTCGATGAACTTAGTAACATTTCACAACAGGTGTGGGATGAGCACAAACAGGAGCCATTTGACCTACGAGCGTTGTTGTTCGTAACCATCAATGATTGGCCTGCACTAAGTAACATTTCAGGATAGTCAAACAAGGGATACAATGCATGCACGCACTGTTTAGATAAGACTAAAGGTACATATTTAGATAAATGTAAGAATTTTGTGTACCTGGGGTGTCGTAAATTTCTTCCAACCAATCATCAAGTAAGAAAGGAAGGCAAGATTTAACGGTGAGGCAGATTACCGGAAGAAGCCTAAGCTCCCTAAAGGTGCTGATGTATTTGGTATGGTGAAGGACCTAGAAGTAATCTTTGGAAAGGGTCCTGGCAGTCAGTCTGTTCCGAAAGACCCCATACCGGACACACGGCCATGTGGAAAAAGAAATCTATATTTTGGGAGCTTGAGTATTGGAAAGACCTAGAGGTCTGTTCTTCAATCGACGTGATGTATGTGACGAAGAATCTTTGCGTGAACCTGCTAGGCTTCCTGGGCGTGTATGGGAAGACAAAAGATACACCAGAAGCACGAGAGGACCAGCAACATATCAAAGACCCATACAACAAGCATACTGATAAAGGACGTGAATACTTAAGCAGCTACGCTCTTACCAAAGCAGAGCAGGAAATCTTTTTTGAAGTCCTTTATAGTATCAAGGTCCCGGCTGGCTTCTCGTACAATATAAAGGGAATAATAAATATGGCAGAGAAAAAATTTCAGAACCTGAAGTCTCATGATTGCTACGTGATGATGACGCAGTTGCTTCCGGTTGCATTGAGGGGGCTTCTACCGGAAAATGTTCGATTAGCGATTATGAATCTATGTGCATTCCTGAATGCAATATCTCAGAAGGTAATCGATCGATAAGTCTGGAAGGGCTACAGAAGGATGTGGTCCAATGCCTTGTCAGTTTTGAGTTGGTGTTCCCCCTGTCCTTCAATATTATGATGCATCTCTTAGTTCACCTAGTCGAAGAGATTTCCATTCTCGGTCCTGTATTTTGCACAATATGTTCCCCTTCGAGGTATGAGGGGAGACTGAGTGGAAAACGCACACTAGAAAAGAAGGCAATGATATTTTGGGACGGGCCATTCTTGAATCAAGCACACTACACAGTTCTACAAAGTTCTACCTTCGTGGCTCCATATATCGAGGAACACATGCATGTTGTACGCTCCAAGTTCCCGGGGAAGGATGAATACTGGATTAAAGAAAATCACATGGAGACTTTCGGCACTTGGTTGCAATTACATCTCATGAATGACACCACTATTGGAGATCAGCTCTACTTGTTGGCCGCGACACCATCTGCGACTGTATTGACTTTCCAAGGGTACGAGATAAATGGGAATACATTTTACACGATTGCCTAAGATAAAAAGAGCACCAACCAAAACAGTGGTGTCCACTTTAATGCAACATGCGAGTATGGGAAAAAAAGACACATACTATGGTTACATTGAGGAGATATGGGAACTCGACTATGGACCTACTTTAAGGTCCCTTTGTTTCGGTGTAGTTGGGTCAACATGAATGGAGAAGGGTAAAGGTAGACCAGCTATACGGAATGACAACAGTGGATCTTAAGAATATTGGTTACAGAGACAAACCATTCGTCCTAGCCAATGATGTGGCTCAGGTTTTTTATGTGAAGGACATGTCCTCTAGACCGAAAAAAAGAAAAAAAGGAAACGAATACATCAGACGATGAGCCCAGGCTTCACATAGTTCTATCAGGGAAAATAACATCGCGGAGAGTCGAGGAAAAGATAGACATGTCAGCAGATTATGATAAGTTTGATGAACATTCCGCCCTTCACCGTGGAAACTAACCCAAGCATCCCGTTAAGCAAAGAATATGCTCCATGGTTAACGGCCTAAGAAGCGATCATAGGCAAGGGATCGACATACGCGATGAAGGATTCATACCCTAAACCCTAAACCCTATGTAAATCTATGTAATGTATGAAAACTTTATGTGATGTATGAAAACTTTATATGAGAACCTCGAACATGATAGGTCATTTTGTGAAGGCTTTTTTGGTACCAATGCCAAACTTTAATTTGGTAGTTGCTTCACAAAACACCCCGATTTCGGCACCTCAAAAATTGAAATTGGCTATTTCGTGCGTCGAAAAGGAAAACTTTCTCTTGCAACATCGTAAGCCATCCCAAGATACACATGTGTACACAATATGGGCACATTATCACAAACTATGCCCTGATTCTAGCCATAACATTGGTGGTTTGACATAAATGCCATGAAACCTCGAACATGATAGGTCATTTGTGAAGGATTTTTTATGATGTTTGCAATTTTTCAAGTTCAATATTTTTCCTTGCAACTGTGACACATAATATGACACCACGCGAAGGTTTCACATTGTTTGGATCATTTTTAATTTCTTATGCCCGTTTCAAACCATATTCAAAACGGTGGGGATGAAGATTCTTAGCCCGGGGCTGAGCCTCGCTGAACTTGAAGTGGATCTCTGGTGAAATAGCATGATGTGAACCTATAAATGATTTTTAAAAAAATTCACAAGCATTATATCATGTACTTGTAGTTCAAATCTTGGCAACCTCCTACCGATTCGGCAGGAATTTGTCTTTTCATGAGGGATGGACGGGAAGTTCCAGATCACCGGTTGGGAAATTGCCCATATAAGGTGGTCTAGTATTTTTGTAAAATGGGTTGGTACCAATGCCAACTGTAATTTGGTGGTTGCTTCACAGAACACCCCGTTTCGACAACTCAAAAATGGAAAT